>CM076092.1:12302326-14702326 GCA_038088585.1 Chrysina gloriosa
AAGATAATTGTTTTAGCATCTTGCCAGGAAACATAAAATGCAAAAATCAGCCAAACACTTTAAGACGCCTAAAATAGGCTTAAACGTCGCCGGAGAGCGCTGGAATCCCTATAAGTTCGTAATTCGACCCGTAGAAGACGATGGCGCTAACGAAATTCACCTCCGACAAAAGATAATTGTTTTAGCATTTTGCCAGGAAACGTAAAATGCAAAAATCAGCCAAAAACTTTAAGACGCCTAAAAAGGCTTAAATGTTACTGGAAAGCGCTGGAGTCCTCTACTAGTTCGTAATTCGACCCGTAGAAGACGATGACGCTAACGAGATTCGCCTCCGAATAAAAATAACCTTTTGAGAATTTGACGCGAGAACATAAAATGCAAAAATCAGCCGAAAATTTTAAGACGCCTAAAAATAGTCCATTTAACGAAATTTGACGAGATGAAAGTTGCCGTATCTCGCCGATAGTCGATACACGAGGCCGTAGATCACGCTGGCGCTGTCAAAATTCTCCTTCGGTTTCAAATAAAGCCAGCAGAGGGCCTACGGGTCTCGGAAATTCAGATCGTAGTTCCCTGGACTGTCTACCGACGTTCAACTTTTTCGAATAACGGAGGCAGTCCGAGAGGCCTTGGAGAGAAGGGCGACGGTCGGGGCGGTATTCTTCGACCTGGCCAGCGCTTTTGACACCGTGTGGCACGCCGGCCTCGTCAAAATGATTAGAGCCAGCATGAACAGCAAGTTGGCCAGAATCGTACAATCCTATCTTGGAGGAAGAAGATTCGTGGTCAAGATTTGGGGATCACAGATCCACCTTCAGGCCCAGCGAGTGCGGCGTTCCGCAGGGCTCCCGTCTCGGACCGATGCTGTTTCTAATCTACGCCTCCGACCTGCCAGGAATGACGGTGACCTCCCTGGCGGTGTACGTAGGCGACAGGGCGCTGTGGACGAGATCCAGGGATAATGACATCATCTGCAGACTTTAGGCGGCCACGGATGAGAACCTGGAGTGGGCTAATAAATGGAGAGTCACGCTTAACACCGACAAATGCGAGGCAATCCGATTTACGAAGAAAGAGGTATCCCCGCTGACATTTTAGCGGGGAACCAAAGATTGCTTTGGCAGAGAAAAGTCAAATATCTTGGCTTGACTTTGGACCAACGCTTGACCTTCAAAGTCCACGTGAATTCGGTCATGGTGAAGTACCACAACGCGATAAGAACGTTACTGCCGCTCCAATGTAGGAATCCGTTAGTGAATTTCAGAAATAAGGTGTTCATTTATACACAATTTTCCGGAGACCTATACTAAGATATGGAGCGCTGTCCTGGTGAACCGCAGCGAAGACACGCTTGCAAAAACTGTATGTAGCTCAGAACAAAATGCTAAGGCTGATCGCCGGAGCACAGTGGTTTGTCACAAACAAACAACTCCAAGAAGACCTGGGAGTCGTGCTTCTCAATGAATACATCATCGAACTCGCGAGATGCACGATGAAGGATATCCCGTACTGATAACATATCGCAGAGCTCGACCAGGATACTCCCGTCTAAGATCCAAGTGCGGAGGGTACAGGATCTTGTCGCCGTTTGATGACAGAGGTACCGTCAACCCGCAGCTAAATACTTAGACACGAAGAATAATCCAGTGACCGGATCCCCAGGATCAAATTTTCCCAAACACCAGCGGTGAGACCGTGGCCGCCAAGAGGACCAGGGGGTAGGGTAACTTTAGTCACGGCCCCAGTCTAGAATGTCGATCTCCGGAGATCGTAGTTCGTTGTTGGTGGAAGTGCCCTACTGTAAGAACCAACGGCAATAGCCGACTTTCGACGTCGGAAATTGATTCTATGGGTCGTAATTTACGCCACGTTTGGGCGAAATCGGGAAGAAATCGCTTTTGCGGCCGAAATATACGCTGGTCCATGTTTTTACCGAAATTTGACGAGCAAATGGAAGTTGTCGAATCTCGCTGAAAATTGTTGCTAGTACACAAGATTGTGCGCAGAGCACGATGACGCTGTCGTTTCTGTTGAATTTTTAAAATTGAAATCGATGAATTTGAAAAAGGTATCCGTTACCTGTGAATAAAGAGGACTGGTATAAGTCATTCCTGCGAAATCGATGTGCGGCCGGTCCAGGGCAGAGGTATATGCACATATACCGATGTACAGGTGAAATATCGATGCAATAATAGAACAAGTTCTGGACAAATACAGTTTATTTTACCAACACAATTGAAGAGACTACAATAGAAAAAGAAGGGAAAAGTTTGAAAACAAAACTTGCATTTACTCAACAATAAAAAACACTTACTTATCCTAGAATTTTATAATTAATTCAGATCAGATGGAACTTGGAAAAGGCACCTCTCTGACTAAACCGTTAAAGCCCATTCATGCCCATCGCGATAGGTCGTTCTCAAACGAAAAGGAAAGAAAACTGCAGACAACGATGAATGAGCACAACGTTTTTACATGCGATATATACATGTACGCAACATGTATATACAATTAAATATATCTATCTATATACTATATAAACACTAACTAAATAAGAATTTTCCAAATCTCATCCGATCGTCGCATATTTTCTTTATCCTTATGAACTAGAAACCTAGTATCTATTTTGCTTTTTCTTAATTAAAATGACCTAACTACATATATAAGCTAGACACTACGAACTAAATCATTTCTAACCGCTACACTCTAAAAGCTAGACTTACGTACTAGATTTTTAATTTACAGTTTGTCCGCCTTTTCACAAAACGACGGACTTGTGACTAATAGGTAGTCGTCGTTCGACGCAAATCGATTATACATATGGTCTAAAAATAGTAGTTTTATACCACCCAAATTTACGGTATACCAAAATAAACTGAATTTATCAGTTAACATTGTGTAAAAATTGCAAAATGTGTTTGCACATCTTCAGCCCTCCGATACCAACAATGTCTATTTTATTTATAAAACACTCTTCAACGAATCGTTCGCTTCGGTCGATGCTAGTATGCATACCGTCACCTGTCATTTCTCAAGGACTAGAAACTTTAGCGAAATATAAGTTTTTGTTAGGAAAATGATAAAAAGTATTGTCCGATTTTCACAATCAAATATTGAGCAGTCTACTTTTTTTTTTTTTATAAATACTCATCAATGTGTTAGCTTTATAAGGGGATTATAGAAAACAATTGCGCCTGGCGCTTAATCGATGCACTACTTTCGGTGTAAATATTTCAAATCATGTTGAGGAAGAGAAATGACAAGCATGTGAAGTACATACGTCTAATCCTATTCTTATCACTAAGGTAATGTACATATCGAAACCAGTATCGGAACATTGAACGTTTTCGTACGTCTCTTTATTATTCTTCTTATTCATTTTTAATCTCATCTTTTTTAACACTAAAGATTGAATAGCTTAGCTATACACACACAAATGAATATTTTATGAGTGAGGGGACGACTGCCGCGAACACGGTGACGTGGCTGCAATAGCAGGGGTTATAAGGGTCACCGGCCAATAGTTTCCCTAGCCCACTGACAATCTATATAATATTTATTTATATTTATATAAAAACGGAATAACCAAACCTAACCGTTTACAACTGCCTACAACACAGAAACAACTAGAAGTTAAAATTTTTTTGGTTATATCAGTAAGAAAACATCGAGTTAAAAATATATTAAAATATTTTTCAGTAGATCCCTGTCAATGGACTATTCTGAAAAAGGCACGATATCTATAACGTGAAAATTCCGTACACACCCTATGTCTATCTCTCTCCTGCTCTAAACGAAACCTGGATTTGAAACGTCTCCAATTTAGGACGTAAAATGACGATTCAAAGAGAATTTTGAAAATTAAAATTGTACCCGTATACAAGATGGAATTTTTGTATTCAGAAGCGACCGTTAAAAATTTTGATTACCTTAGGATATCAACGTAATGATTCACTTCTATCTCGCGAAATTCTATATTATAAAATGCATCGATTTGTGAGATAATTTACGAAGCAATTTACATCTATAACCAACTCCTAGAAATAATACGAATCCATACTACCGGATAAAGAAAATGAATAAACCCGTAACAGTAAGCATTCAAATCAAGTCAAATCAAATCCCATCCTCCGTTATGCAAAGCTAATTCCCACCAAACCATCCTGTATACATTTTTTCAACGAATGAAAGTTACTCAGTCTTTTGAACCGAAAATTGATTAAAAAAAAACTTACCAAAAGCAGAGTGCAAAAATGTGCCACCAGGTCAGCCCACAGTCTGATCTTCGAAAGGCTATTATTTTCTTTTTATATATTTATTAGTCGATATCAATGTACAGTACAAAGCGCATTTACAACATCGTTACGAGGAAATTGGATCTACCGTTTCTTCGTTTTGTTTTTAGAGTGCAAGATGAGAAAATCGATCGTGTATGTGTGTGTGTCTGCGTGTGTTGTGGATGAGGAAAAGGACATCATTACCGAGAAATTCGTCGTAACGATGTTCCTACAAGATTTTGGCATAATGAGCTACTATTACGAGAAGATACCAATCGGTCAGGGACGATTCATAAATAAAACGAAAATAAAACAAAAAAATTAAAACAAATCGGAAAAATTTCGTGTGTAGGAGAGGGGGACAGAATCCGATATCGATGGCACCTCCTCGTAAATAGATTTCGTTTTTTGAAAATAGTCGCAAAAACGAAGCGTCCCCTCTTCGATAAGAAGATGGGGATGGACTTTGGATTTGCGACCAATTCATTTTATACATACATATTTATAAATTGAGATGTTGGAATGTCAATTGTAACGTAATATATATACTGGTACATAAAAAAAGGAAGAAAATGAAATAAATAATTTACAAATATAAATAATAAATAAATAAATTTCTTTCGTGGGAAGTCAAAAACTGTAACGTACAAGGCGATTGTTTTTCGAAATACATTCAGACCGATGAAATATTTACACGTTATAAAGTGAGTATTCTAGCACGATGAACGTATGGAATTTGCTGATTCTGTGGTTTTCTAAGATTTTCTAAACTCATTTCTTTGAGGCTCAGAGGAAATATTTTTGTTTTTTTAAACCCGTCACTACGATGGCAAATATGAGTCGAGTGCGTCAGTCTTTTATTATCAATATTCTCGTCATCTACGAATAGATCGTCGGTCTGAATTTGAATCTCATCGCGTCGACACGATCGATCGCCCGTTCTCAAAATCCCATCTCTTTAAAATTTCACAATAAAATTAACACAGAAAAATAAATTATAATAAAGAGAAAACCAACGAATTGTCTTCGTATGTATATATATATGTTATATATATACTTATATAAAGAGTTTGTGTGATTTTTTTTCAAATACAATGCACAATTGGAAGTCAGTTCGTAGTACAATAATACGTTAATTATAGTTTTTTTCATTTTTATCGTTAATATTTTCTATTTAGATTTTGTTAGGAAGATATCTTTGATTCTCGTGAGCAGTTAACGTATCCTCTGTTTTTTTTGTTCTAAACTTTATACAATCGAGTGTAATACCTGCTTTTTTCTTATTCATTTTGTTGCAAACATAACTACCTATGTAGATTATCATCAAAAATAAAATTGCAAATCTCCTAAACTACATCGCCGCTTCAACGAACGGGCTGGGAAGATCATTAAATCTATCTTGTTTTTAATCGCCACTTTTCTGACGATCATACATTTCAGTAGACATAGAAAAAGCAACTACCCCACCGATCACACACCCGAAACGATGCGTTTTTACTTTATTCTACCTCCTATATACATATATAGATAAATATATAAGAAAAAGAAAGGCAACGCCTAAGTCGACAATCTTCAATTTTTACTTATTTCTATATATGTATATATATATATATATATACTACTAAATTCAGTCATTGAGGGTGTATATATCTTATCCCATGTTCTCAGTGAAACGTTTGATCGACAGCGAAGATGGTTGTTTCATTTATGTATATAAATTATTTTAGTTAAACGGCTGGGACACTCATTTCTCACCGCGGCGGGGTACTTTGCGTCTCTGGCTCGCTTAAATTTTAAATAAATTACTCTTAAACTCTAACTAAATGTTTTTCGTGCACCGAACAGACAACAACCTTCCGAAGAAATTCTAATTCCACACCAACAACAACAATATTAACAAAAAAAAAAAAATTGGGGAACAAAAAACAGTCTCTTCGTTCGGGGGACAACAACATGTTAGTGCTAGGCTAACCCAAAACAGAAATCGGAGAAGGAACACCGATTCGCGCTTATCCTACTACTCGCCTCAATTGCCTTTCTCCGCCATCGCTTGGAATGTTCAACTCATGCAGCCCGTTCCTTCGGCGCACATTTTTTGGCTTTTTTGTTTTTTTTTTTTACTTAAGTTTTTTTTGCATTTTGCGGTTTATCTGACAAAATGGTACTGTCTAGAAGGCCGAACATGTTCGCATGTGTCGCCCTCTACGCTTTCGCCGCCAATCTATTTGGACTGCTGCGATTGGTAAGCTTGATAAGGATCTTCAGGGCTGGCCGCGTTGGAAGTATGGTCCGCATCTTGCATAGGCATGTGCACATACTGGGGGTAATATTGGTACGGCTGCGAGATATAAGAGCCAGATCCCAAGGACACCGCGTTCATCTGGGTGGTCAGCTGTGAAACATGCAGATACTATTATTAAATTAATTTTTTTGTCCAATATTTCTTCTATACTGGACAATAACAGCTCGTACCTGGGGTATCATAGTATTATAAGTTTCTGGCGAATGCATCATCACAGAAATGCCTCTTGGAGGCGGCTGACTATCGCTTTTATATGGCCCCATATGACCCGCCGCCGCCGCCAAATTATAACCTTCTTCAACAGATTGTAAAGGTGCGGCGGGCATTACATATTGGGGGACCCATTGTGCCCCGGTAGACATAGGATAACCGGACATCTAAAATTTTCGCACAACATTTGTTTTAAACTGAATGATTCAAGAAAAGCGTAATTAAATGTTTTAACTCTCTGTCTACATAAATCTCATTATACCAGGGGTATAGTTAGCAATTTATTAGCAGATTTACGGACACATCTGCATATACAGACAACCTTATGTGGGTGCATCGCGAAAGTGTCAACTGGATGCAAATGAATGTAGTATTGTGAAATGGAATTGGAACACTAACAGATATTTAAAACACCTAACTTTGTTTCAAATTTCATTGCATAACTGGTATAAACCACATCCCAACCTTTCACGGTATAACCTTTGGAAACATTGTAACGAATCTCAGTCTGAAGTTTAGTGCTGAATGTGTTGCAGTGTTACGTAAAAATGCAGAAATTTTCAAAGCTTGCTGATGGAAAACATTTCTTATCGTTGCATGAAGCAAAGAAAGCTTTATAATGCGTGCGACAGGTAAATTGTAATAGGCATCAAGTGTTTATGAATTATTTAAAAAAAAAACAAGCTATAGATAAATGGTAATGATAAGAAACGACCCACTAATACACGAGATGATTAGTTTGTAGAATGTATGAGTTCACACAATAGACAGGCAACATCGATAGAATGAAACTGGCTAAAGAAGGATATGTCTGAATGGGCGCGAGAATATGTAAATTGGATAGACGAGCAGTAGAAGAGTGTAATATTGTCGGACGAATTAAAATTTAATTTGTATGAAGCAGATGGAATAATTTATATGGCCAAGAAAAAGTGAAGAATACAAATCAGAATCTACTACAAGCGCAATACACAAATTCCGGCAAGTGTAATAGTTTGGGGCTGTATTGCCTGCATTATCAGTAATACAGTTTGTCCTTTACATTTTATAGAGCGCATTGTGAAAGTCACTACCCTATGTCCCCTCGGGGAATAATGGGTTCTATAATCATACTTACTCAATCCTGTCTTTTTTTACCGTGAGGTCTAAGACTGGGTTACAATAATAATAATAATAATTGCGAAAGCCGACGGTTGTATAAAAATTTAACATTATTAATTACGCTTCATTACGTCAAAACTCGAAAGCGTGTATCTTTCCCCACGATTTTACAGAGAAAAGTACTATTTCTAGTGCTACTTTTTTTTTGGTTTAATACAATTGAGGCAAATGTTTTTTCATTCGTTTCCTTCAGGTAGCAGATTGTAAGACAAGCAATTGTCTTTTTCGTTGAATGGCCAAATAATAGTACAGATTTTAACAAACAGCAAATTAATTATTAGCGATTGGAAGGACTATGGTGTAGCATTACTGATACATCAGTAAACTCGTCATCACACAATTATTTAAGTTTAATCAGGTATCCTTTAAAACGCGTCTTATCGCACGAACAACGATTTCATACATTATATTCGTGTACACTAAACTAACTTCCTGTACAATTTGTGTGCAACTCGGGGGCGTACTTTTTTATCTACTACGATAAAAAATTGTTCTGAGAAAGTTCACCTATAGCCTCGTTTTTAATTCGCAAGAGCAATTTAAAATTTGACCGGAAAAAAGTAGCACTGTGATTGGCTCTTCGCAGACCAGAATCACATATGGGAAATATATGTGTAATTGATCGCCATATTTTTGTAATGGTACATCGTTGATCGTGTCTCTATCGTAACGGTATTAGATTCCTTTTTTCAAATTGTTTCTTTTTCGATTATTCCTTATCAAGTTTTCAAAGCAAAACTGTTAAATTTCCCGCCAAAAACGTAGCACCGATTTTGTTTAGTGTAACTGGGTCTATCCCGTTTCCTCCTCCGAATTAAAAAACAGACTATACGTCGTCGTAAGTCCCGAATGGAAAATTAAAACATTATGAAATGTGTAATTCGCCACGAGAACACAGATACATGTACATAAAAGTACGAATTTTTTAAACAAAGACGACGGCCCTTTGGATCCGTATGTGCTAATTAATTTATTGCATAGGGAGAAGCAGTTTGTTTTTGACATGGAGGTTTAGTAAGCAGAAAAATTGTCCGAAGAAGTGATGCATAGAACAAACATGTTTGCGAGATTTAAGACGACGTAGATAGAAAATAAACCCCGAGTTGTAGAGAGGGGATGTTTATTTTGCATGATTAGAATTTAAGAAATCGCAGTTCATGGTTTCATCCTCAGACGCTTACCTAATAAACTTGCCTGGTTGTTGGCGAAACGCGCGCAACCGATTTAATTAGATAATTGTGTGAAGAGTTTATCGATGTAATTTAGTGTCATAGGAAATGAGTTTATTTTTCAAATTGGCAAAAAAAAATAAGAAAAACAAAAGACTCAAATTAAAAGTAAAATTCGAATATTTTAAAGTTTGTTCAGTACAATATAAGAAGGTGTTCCGAAAACGTTTGTAAACGTTCTGAAAATATAACTATCGTTCAAACCAGCCTTGTTTTATTGACCTATTAGTGATAGAGATCTATCATATAAGGTACAATATAATGTAGTTATATATAAAAAGGGTTAATTGTAAACCCTACAGTGGACGCGTACGGCTTCTCAGACCGAACGAATATAAAATTTCGCAAAACTCAATTTTCTAAACTACTCTACGTATATAACTCCCTTGTACCTTCCAAATTACACACATTGTACACAGTGAAAGTTTGTAATGTACATGCGTTTACACATCGGTTTTTTCGGTAGGATACATGACACATTGAGTACGTAAAATTTTGCACAAAGTATTTTTTGCAATTGAGAGAGTATATATGGTTTTTAATGCGGCTTTATTGAAAGAGTCACTAATATTGATATATTGTACGCTCATAACAGTGTGGCAATAAAAACAAAATACTGGTGGATATTGTTGGTTTCCTACACGATAAATATAGCAGTAACTAATGCTACAACAATACCCTTGTAAACATGAGAAGACGTGAGTTTTTGATGGCATCGCTTTTAGCCTAATTCGATCAAACACTTTCAAATGACATTACAATTACTTCCAAAAACTCTAAATATGCGAAGTCAAAAAGGTCCAACAGAAAATGCTTTTGCACAAGATTAATATTAAATTATACATATCATTCTTTTAAACAGCTGATAATAGTTTTGTTAATTAAAATAATAAGTAACCTCAAATTTGTATTTAAAACGATATATAAACATATAATAAGAGTGTTTCCAAAATTTATTTGTGCAGGTTTGAAAACAAATTTACCACATATTTTGTAACAAAAGTGTAAGAGTATTAAAAAAATATTCCGGACTTTAATCTTTGAGACCGACGCGCCCACTTTAACATTAATATATCTTCACAGTTAGATAATGTTGTTTAAATATATTTCTTGTATCAGATGAATGCAAAAGTTCGTGTCCGATTCGTAATTAAAATTTATATATATCACGCTTGTAAAAAATTGCAGTGTTTAGATCGAAAATAACAGTGATGTAGTTTTTGTAGTAACTGTCGATCACCGCTTCAAAATTGAATTTCGAGAATATATGGGCTACAGGGAGTGACAATAACCACTTGTGGTTGAACGTGTAAACTGATAACAAACAAGTCGCTTCCTAAATCTAGGTAAGTTCGACGCAAATCCGGTCTAAGGCTTATACATTTAGTTAAGGGTCCATAGTTAGTCGAGCGCAGAACAAACTTTCTCTAAGCCAACGCTGGGAGGGATTTGAATCCCCGGACGAACAGAAGTAAGGAAACAAAGCAAACAGCGTACTACACGAGTGCAGCGATGTTAATTAGCTTCAAGAGCTAATGTTGTAATTGGATGGTAGGGAAATCTCGCCTAAAAAACAACTACTGCGTTATATCGAAGGCGAGAATTATATATCAAATTGCAATGTACCAAGTGTAGACCTATGTCCTGAGAGCGCTTTCCCCGTTTTGAGAATTGACCACCACCTAATTACAACATTGGCTAGTTTACTGGAGGCACGCCGACAAGTCTAGGTTTACATGAATAGGAGATAGAAATGAATACGGATCCCAATAGCTACTATTCTCTCTGCTGGGGTCGACAATGACCACCAACATCCATCCACATCGTTCAGGCCACAGAATTCCCCTTATTGATTTAATACCCCTTGCGTCCTCCTCACGATAGACCAAGGCGTGGGTCGATTTGGGTCCAATTCAGCTAGTTGACTCACCACCGGATTGTCCGAAGAACTCTCTCAGGCGTTAATCTCGCAAGTGTTTTAGCGAAGTACCAGAGGGTGGGGATCTTAAGGTCACCATGCTACTGAGCGTTTCGAACAAACTAAGCGACCCTTGCTACAACAATACGGTTTATGTGGTTCTTAGCTGCTGTGGCTCACGTTAGGAGTCCATAGGTTAAAATGTGTTGGAGATATATTTTGTATACTAACGTTTTGACTACAAGGTCCAGAGAAGAACCTCTGCAAATCAACAGTAGCAGGATCTGTTTGGCCACGACGCTCAAGACGCGTGGGGTCTGTGGTCGAATATTCACCCCTTAATCGAAGATCATCCCCAAGTATTTCGCCGACGAGCTCCAGAGCAGGCAGACAGCTTCAACGAAAACGTCTTCATTCGGTCCATAGTTTTTATGCGCGTGGGTCTTCACACAACTGTATACTTGCCAGCATCTAGTCGTAGTTAAAATAAACCAGGAAGAGCTGTAGGCTTCTCTGTGGTACACCACCCTCATCTATCTTGCGGTAGGACAATGGTTCCCAATTCTCAGGAAAAGACTATCATCTCAGTTAAGTATCATGTTAACGTGGCCAAAATGACATTCATTCTAGCACGGATCATATTAACGATGAATCCGTCATGCCAAACAAAATCGCAAACGTTGGTCAGCTCCAAAAATATCGCCCCAGTTGTTTCACGTTTCTCGCGAGAGTGGGAGAACTAAACACCAGGCCGTGTATATCGCGTTTGCTTTACGATGTTAGATGGCGTAAGACTAATCGTCTCGTGTCCAGGGTAACCATAGTTTTTAGATCTAGGGCCGAAATGCATTGGATTGAGGGTGACAAAAAGGACGAAACCGGCCCAGGCTTGCGCTTCTGTTTAATGCAATTCAATTCCAGTCACAAATTAATTAACACATGCGCCTATACCTCCTGCATTGCACAATTAGCGCACAATTCTCGACCTAAATATAATCCATGGACCGCCGGGGCGTTTGCTCGGGTAGTAGTAGTTTCTATAGGAGAATTAGTCACCACCTAAATTGTATAACTAGGTAATTTATTAGAGATGCGCCGAACATTCCATGTTTACGTTATAGTGTTCCAGGCGGAGTTTCTAGCAAAGTCAAGAATACTTTTTGGAATTTATTAATTAGCCCACCCCCTAACCCTGCGAGTAATTAAAAACTTTCCGCCGTCAACAAAACTCTTTCAGGATATATATATAATGCGACAAGCTACATGATCCTTTTCCTTTTTCGTTACATTTTAATTAATTGCCTTTAAAATTGAGCTGCCATGCAAGGAAGCCTATAGCATTAAAATTACTCCAGTTGGGGCGATTGTCGGTTAACAGTTGGTTAGTTCTTGGCACTACTTGTGTGAGTTAATGGCTTAGCCAACAGAAAGCAGTTTACAATGTATAACACTTTGGCGATTCCCTAAAGCAGGCAACACCTTCTTCGGATCAAAATCTGGTTTGCCGAATCTGCTGGTTCCCTTGAAGATCATCAAACGGTCAAAAGCAGCTGTCTTTCCAAACGTTTGAGCTAACAAACGACTGCCGAGGCGCGGTCCAATTTGTTCGTTTATCTTTGCGGGTAACTGATGCGGTACGTAAGCGTTGAGCTTCAGGTTGAGATTCATTTTCTTGAAATGTCGAAATGCGGTTGATTGAGCAAGGTGTAGGGCATTAGACGCATTGCTTGCTATTAGTGCGTGCGGCATCGATATCAGAAGAATGCTCAGAACGAGGTTAATATCATCACGAGCCAATCTGACAAACCACTTCTGTTTCGTTCGAATTAGCATACTATTCAAATGTCTTCTGGATGCTTTTTGCCGCAGCGCCAGCTGTTACTCTTTTCCACTCAAACAAACTAAACACTTTTGTTGCTCAAATGGCACTTATGCTATCTTTCCAACAATGTACATATAATATTGCATGGGTAACTTTCTTATTAATGAAGATGGAGTTCTGGTTAAATGGGATATGTTTTGGATTGATGTAAGCCTATTTGATTACAATGTAAAAAAGTTAATTTTACTGGTATTTTTATTTAATCATACGTTATCTTACATCGTTGAGAAGAGAATACAATATTCTATCCACTAACCTAAAAATCCTTAAACTTAAAAAGTTTGATACGAGTACTTCAAAAGCAGCCACCTTGAATTTTTGTTCGACATGAATTTTACATTGGTTTTATCGAAAACAGTGACTTTCATATGAAACTCTTATACTTACGAAGATGTTTGATATAGAAGAAAATGACAGTTTTCGGTTTGTTTTTCTTTTAAATAACTTCTTACGGGTTTAACATTTTGAACTTTTTCAAATAGATTTTAAATCAGTATATAAAGCTGCAAAGCATATCCCATTTAAACAAAACTCCATCTTCAATAAGAAGAAAGTTACCCATGCAATCCCACTCGATCTGGGACACAGAGTTCCCATACTGCTTCAGTACGTTTATTTATAAAAATAGGGAGCAAACTTTTGCACTGATCTGATATAAATTATATTCTTTTCTTTATTCCAATTTTTAAGCGAGTTTGTAGATGGCAGGTCCTTAGACCAACACAGTGAAGTCGACGACGACAAAGTTTCTGTACATTTTTAATTATTAGAAATAAAGTTTGTTTAAATCAAATTGATGTATAAAACCCTTAAAAATGTCAACACGAAATTGAAATACTCGTCCAATTACCAACAAAATATTCGGATTTTGGTTCAGACTACTGACAATCATTAGGTCGTTACACAGAAGTGTCGGATTTGATAAGTAAAACTTCAAACAAGAGAGATCTGCATCGATTACAGTAGGCACTATGCAATGCAATACACTTCTCTCAACAAGATATAGTGCATTGGTGCCAAGTTTTGAAACATTTTTGCTTTTTGTCGTTGTCGCTTTCAAAAGGCGCGTTATTATAACATATGCATTATTTTAAAATTCTTAAGTTTTACTGTCAGTCTCATAACGAACACCAAAATCGTATATATGTGGCGTAAAGAGTGCAAAAAGAAATGCTAGCAATTTGCTAATAACAAGTTGTTGTGTAGACAGAGAGTTAATATATAAATCGATTAGACAACTTACTTGGGAATAATGCGGTCTAAAGTTGAGGGTAGGCATCATATGAGGTGTAGCGACGCCGTTTTGGGCCAAAGCGTTCGGATCGAATGGCACTGTGGGTAGACACTCGGCCGACTCCCTCCATACCTTGTTGCTTTCGTTATTTTTGTAAATATTTTTCTTTTTGTTACCGCCATCGGCGAACTTGACTAGCAGCCCCTCCTTACAGCCACTCAACTTCACACCGTTGAACATTTGGATGATCTGCTCGCATTTCTCCTTAGATTCCAATCTGGCGAAGCCGACCCCCTTCGAGATTCCGGACGCGTCCCTCAGAATCCTCGTCGATATTACCGGACCGTGTTTGACCAGTAAGCTATCTACGTCGCTCTCTTTAAAGTTAATCGGCAAGTTTGCAATATACAAATTCGTGGGGTCCTGCTCCTGTTGCTGCATTAAAGAAAAGGAAAACAGATAGAACAAAAGGAACAGTTATAACGCTCTTTTTTGTGAATTAATATGTGAATGTGAGATAGTTGTGTTTAATTGCTATGTATTAAATTTAGTCTCCCTGTCTTTTACTTTTAGTAAACCCTTAATGAGAAAAGGCACTGATATATCTAGATACGCATACTTGCAAAAGAGATCAAGTGCAAAATTATTTGGTTGCTTAATTATAGTTTAATAGATAAAAACTCAATAATTAATTAATAATTAATCTTCTTTATTATAAAGTGTATTTTGACTTATTATTAGTAATTTTCTACTGGAACTACTAAATTTTTGTATTTCTATTATAATTTTCATATGCACGCCAAGAGCGCAGATTGTGAATCCTATATCTTGAAGGGTATACTTAATAGTTGAAGAAAAATGATAGATTTAGTAAATGTCCGAAATAGGGTCAACTAAAGAGAATGTCTTAATCGGCAATCAAAAATTTGTCCGTGAATATACAGCTATAAAAGTCTGCAATTTTCTAAAAAATATATATATTTAAATGTAGTTTTCCCAATTTTATGCAATTATAAAATAACACCACCAATATACAGTACAGGTTTTCTAAATTTAAAGCAAGATTTGGAATCAGATTACTAACCGTAGCTGGAGAGAGGTGGTCCAGCAATGAGGTCGCTATTTCTTCGTTTATAAAAGTTTTCAAGAATAAAATTAAAGAACTTAATTTGACGGTAGATCAAGTTTATAATGCTGATGAAAGTGGTTTATTTTGACGACTTTTATCGAGTAAAACGTCTGCTCCAGGCCGAAAAGTGTCCAAGGAGCGTATAACTGTTATGCCTTGTTCCAATACAAATGGCAGTCATAAGTTAAAGCTTTTAGTTATAGGAAAATCTAATAATCCTAGGTAGTTCAAGAATATCAACTTTTCAGTTATTTATAAGAGTCGAAATAAGGTCTGGGTAACCAAGGAATTGTTTTACGACTGGTTTCATCATTACTTCGTGCCTCACATGAAACGTTTTTTAATGTAACGAAATTTGTTACAAAAAGCTCTTCTAATCCTTGATAATGCTCCTGGGCATGGCCTAAATGACGAATTATCATCTAGTGATGGCTCTATAAAAAACATGTTTCTGCCTGCTAGTTGTACGCCTTTCTCCCAAGGTATCCTTTGTGCAAACGGAAAGCGAACTTTTCGGAAATTGAAGGAAAAACGGAGCCATTACTTTAATATTTCCTTGCGAAAGTAGCACACTTCGTCAGTGTTGTGTCAACTGATCGTGAAATCGGTTCATTTAGAATGTGACGTACAGTACGCAGTGATTGTTCTTTTTTTTTACTAATGATTGGAATATAACTGCGATTTTGTTAAGCGTGCCAAAAGTTTTGCCCAAAAACCGTAGAGTGAATGCTTACTTCATATTCATGTTTATAAGTGGTTTAAGCGAGTCGCTAAACGTTTGAGGACGCACTGTTCAACATTCGGCGGTGGGAGAAAAGGATACAAAAAGCACGTGATTTCATCCAAGGGTTCCATAATAAAATTGTGTACATTTCAGCTTACATAAATTGAATTTAGGCAACGACCAAAATTCAGTTCATTTCCAGAATACGATAAATATTCAAGCAGTAACCATATTATACAAGAACCTCCCAAATTCTCGATGTTGAACGACTTCCCGAGGCTCGCATAAAATTATCTTACGTTAATTTATCAACAGTAGTAATAAAAGACAAAGTATGAAAATACATATTTCAATCCAATTTCTGTGGTAAGGAGTTATGTAGTGATTCCATAGATGACTTAACATGCAAGGAAAAAACATTGTTTTCACAATGTTTCTTCAACAGAGAGACTAGCATTTAAATGGATCTTTTGTTTCAGCTCGTCCGCTATCATATTCTTCATTCAGAACTTAATTGTCGATTTGACCTTATCAAT
This sequence comes from Chrysina gloriosa, assembly GCA_038088585.1. Lineage (NCBI taxonomy): Eukaryota > Metazoa > Arthropoda > Insecta > Coleoptera > Scarabaeidae > Chrysina > Chrysina gloriosa. The sequence continues at coordinate 12,318,929 of CM076092.1, forward strand.
TGTTTTGCATCATCGATTCTTGACGAAAAAAAAAAACCGGGAAATTTATCAGCCATGTTCAAACCTGAATCCAACGGATGAGGAATTTGCTTCAAAATGCGTCGATATCCACGTATGGAATAGTTTTCGCCTTAGCTTCATCATAATTTCGTCAATTGCGGAAAAGACAACACGTATGGAAAGAATTGCTGACCTGTGTAAGAGATTTTCGAAACTCCAGGATTTCGTGGAGCACATTTTGAATACCCTAGATCTAAAGTAACAATATTGCCAACCACCGGAATTCAAACGTTAGGAAAAACAGACTAAACTTCTAGAAATAAAAGAAGATAAATTCTCATAGTTAAGTTTGCGAGTGCTTGCCTGAAAGTAAAGAGCTTTTCAATAAGGATGATAGAACTTTCAACGTAAATGGAACCTAATTCAACTAATTTCTTGGAAATAAAAATATAAATTTTTCATCGAAAAGGAGAAGACCTGCCATTAATGTTAGAACAATATTATTATTAGTTAAATACGGGCTAATGCATTCATTCTGCGGTCTTATTTGTGTGTAAACTTAAAATATTCCCTCAGGAAGTAATCCATCAGCATCAGATCGCACGAACGTGACGGCGACAAATTGATTGGCCCATTTTGAGAAATTAATGAATAGTTAAATGTTCGTTTTAATCAAACGATCTACCAATTTTAAGTCCCATCGCAACAAAAAGCAAAAATTACTGAAAAGATATGTTAATTTGGTTTAGCCGAAGACGAATTGGTGTGGTCGTGACAGACGGGTTAAAGTTCTATCATCCCTTGAAAAACTTTGTAGTTTTGGGACGTGAGGATGATGAGAAGTCGGGGATACTCAAGCACACCACAACACAAAACATTTTATGTATCATAGAAGATCGGAACAGATAGAAAATCGGAAATCATCCATAAAATTAGAATGAACTCAGGCATGTCAAACTAACAATGTACAATATTTAAATCTATAGTTTCGGGCATCGTAACTTGAAATTGCCGTTTGCTCCTCTCAAGTTGAGCGGTAACCAAAAATCGTTCAGTCATTGCGAGGCAGACATTCGGCAAAAACTATGATTGGATTTTGGGAAAGTAAAGAACATCAAACTTGGTAATAAATTGAGATTCTGAAAAAAAAACTAATGGAGCATATGATAAATAAAGAGCAATGGAATTTAGGAAAAGGCAATCTTCAAGGAAGAAAATTTTTACATTATCAAATTTAAAGAAATCGATTAGGATCCGATAGGAAAATGATACGTCAGCAGTCAGCAGTCAGCTTGTGTCATAAAACTATGCCTTCCAAATAATCGAAAAATCTACATAAATGCAAACCGCTGACGTAATGTTAAAAACACTCTACCACAAAAACATCACCAATTTAGATTAATTATTTGCAAAATAGGAGCTGCTTCGCAAGGTATTCCACAACGAAGTTGTATACAACTTATTGAATCTATGGCAATACAAAGCAGTTATTCGGAATCGGGGATTTCTAAGCAAATTATTTGTAATATTCCTACCTTTCTTTAGATCTGAGTTTAGAATTGTTTCATTTTGTTATTCATCTGTTGTTGTTCTTAATTATATGATCAGCAATTTTATTTAGTCGAGAATTTGTTACGTAAGCACTATAATATATAGTTAAGTACAAATGTATGTGTTATTTGTTTTTCTTAAAATATAAAAACGAGAGCAAAGTGTGTTCTTCTAAAATTACATTTTCATATTTTACTTCGAAATACGCAACGATGGCGTATCGTCCGTAATTAGATCAACTTAATTGTAACTGTACTGAAAAAATTCAATTTAGTTTGCACAGAACGGCTTATACATTTAAAAGTCGTAATAATAATCTAAAAATTCAACGATAATCACGAAAATCTATGCTCGGTATACGTATCTAGATATCCAGTTATTCGTAAAAGGTGTGCCAAGTTAATTACTTTTACGATGCCTTTAACGCGATTCACTTCGAATATTTTAGCGATCAGCAAACGTTTTAGGAATATGTACGTACGTGCCACATTTCTCTGTGCTTCATCTCATTTCATTTCTCCCAAAAATAATTCCGCATAACCGCATTTTATATAGAGTTACGCGTATACGCATTAAGGACGTATACATGATAAATATCTATCAAAAATGCAAAGCAAGTATACTGTGGTTAATATTCGATCTATCGATTCTCATCTACAATTATTATTAGTATCTTGTTATCGTTACATACGGCTATACAGCATGCAATAAGATATATGATATATTTATTCATAGATAGAGATTTTCGTATTTGCGACGCATCTTGTTCCTCAATTTCGTTTATTTAAAATTTCGTATAATGTAAGTTTCTTTCGTTTCAATCGTAAGTCTGTATGTAAAAAAATGTGTATTTTTGGTGAACGATAAAACTCGTTTAAGTACTTCAAAAACAATAAATTCCTAATTAGTTTAGAACCGATAATTAGCTTCGCACCAGTTCAATGTCCCAGAAGTAAAATTGTAACTATTAACCTTGAGGTAATTAGCCGCAGTTAACGTAACTACATTTTATCGTAGGTTTAGATTGCGTCTATATACATATTCTTCGCTTTTTATTACAGCATAATATAGAACGGAATGTAGGAAATCTTTTAGAAGTTGCAGACGTACAAAAATAACTTTTTCCCAAACATTTATTTGGCTATGAAATTGAGGAGCAAGTATTCATATTTTCCCCAACCGCCAAGACCGATCGCTTTCTTCGTCCTCGATCTAGATCTACAAAAAGCTAAACATATTCTACGTAATTGTTCGTAATAGAATTAACTAATTGCCCCTGTTTATGTGAGGTAATCGTACGTGTGTGTATTGTTTTTCTAGGTTGCGGTGAATATAGAATTATTGGTGATTTTACACACACACCAAAGGCTTCTAATGATTATTTGTTATTCAATAGTACTTCAGATGAAAAACTTGTTATGTGGATGTAATTGCCTTTTCTCTTAGATACTCAATGGAAACTCGTAAATTTGTTATCTGAAGTAAGGAAAAAATATGTACGTATATATTTGATTTAAATTCCCAATGGTGTGAACTGTCTAGTAATACATTCAATTTAATAAGGGTTTCTTGAAAAACCAATCGAAATAATAACTAATAAATTGCTCTCATCATTAATTTGAAAAGCAACATAGTTCAGTTTCAATTATCGGAATTACAATAAGGAGAATCCCTTTTGGGGTAATGACTTCTTATTCAATACGATAACTCCAGCACAGAATTTTGCCTCATGAACAAATCTGTATCGGCCGTGTCATTTTTTGATGCACTGTTAAACACAGCCTCTATAAAAAAAAATTCAACTTATTAAATATATTTACTGTCAAAAGCAACAATATTTCTCGTGGCAAATGTTTATAAGGTTTGATAAAGTTTGAAAGACGAGCCATAATGCCAAGAAATCCAATTATTACTCATAATTCAGATTGAATGAAGATAAATCGGAGAAAATTCAAACATAAAATATCAACATTTTTTAAGTTTTAGCTTTGGTAAAATGAGACCACGATTCGTCCCTTACGAAGTGACTGACGACCAGAAAACAGTTGATTGTTACGAAACTGATTTTGGACAAAAATCACGATTTGGTGACGTATTCAGATCAATTAGCAGCATGCTTTCAAAAGGAAAAAGTCTCAGTCTTCTTGAGCCGAAGGATTATTTATTTGTCAAGAATTATTTGGAAGAAATGTCCTACAACACGAGATTCAGGATGATTTGGGTATCCCAAAAGAACCTATGTATGACGTTGTCCCGAAGTTTTGATTTGCATACAGAGAAATCGTCATTTGTTCACTATGAGGAAATCCAACAACTAAAAGTCGCTTAATCAATTTGAGTGAGATTTTGAAAATAACGTTTGGGTGTAGATCTCAATTTAAGAAAACACGCAGGTAACAATATTAATTTCCAAGCACATTAGGATTGCCCTAGATCTTCTACCTTTTCAACCTAATCAAAAGTTTTTTGACAAATATTATTCTAATCCCAATCCTCAAAGTACCTACCTCAACCCCAATACTTAAAATATACTCTATATCGTGTTTTGCCGACAGTAGTTACAATATAGTCTATGGGAAATAAGATCTGTGCTGATATATCGTCATTATTAGATACGGTAACAGGGTTTGTCACAATTAATGCCTCAAATTTATTTATAAGGTTATATGAGGCAAAAGTAGGCCAATGAATGTAAAAAAAAACACGGAGAAATAAAAGCATTGTTTTAGAACCCCTGAATTATATAGCGTAAGAGACGTAATTAGAAAAACGCGGCGGTGAAAGTAAGCAAAACACATCCTGTCCAAACATCCACTTCACCTTACTTTACATATGGCCCGAATTTTACCAGCGTTTACTAGCGTATGCAGCGGCACACAAAGAGGGAAGGTGTTTAATAGCTACCTGTGATAAACCTTCAATAAATCACACTCTTTTCAGACCAGTATTACAATTTTATTGTCACACATCGTATTATAGACAGATTGATACTGGTGAGATTTAGATTATTTCTTTAGATTATTTCAATAAATTTAAATAAATTAAATAAATTTCCTTTACATCTGATTTCGGGTTAGAAATTTCGACACAAATGATAACTGGCTTGCTAGAATCTCGTCATAATGGGAGATCGAAAGAAACTTTAAAACTAAAAGTAGGTTGCACTCAATGTATTTGATTATGGAATATTTCGGAAAACAAAAGCAAGAAAGGTTCTATTTTTGAAGACAATTCCCATCTATTGAACATTACAACTTTAAAATTCGTTCTAGATTCCTTAAAATCGAAGAATTACATGTACCCGTAAAGAATTTTTGCGGTAAATTTTACTGGTCTCAATCTTAAATGTTACATATCAATCCGTCTAATAAAATTTACTTTTAATTCTCTTCGTAACTCACAAGTGATAATTACTACAACTGAGCAGTTACGATTTTTACATCGTCATTGTTATTATATATTGGTTTGAATTTATAAGTTCAAACCGGTTTTGTTTGCGTTTTGTACGGTTGTTATTGCCTGCATTTGTGTATTGCATATCTGCAAAAGTGTACCTAAAACAACATTATTTGGTAGTAAAATCAGTGGATACTATTTCTCTTGCTTTCGTTAATGACAGGTAGAATCGTTAGTATTTTGGAGGAATCTCATTTTATAGTTAAACATACACACCCGCAAAAAGCTTGGAAGCAGTAACACAGTTTGAGATTTCATATATGTTCAATAAATTTTATGACATTTCAGCACAGACATATATCAGGCTGTATTAAATAAAAGTAAAACAACATTTAAAAAAATGGAGAACATACCACTGAAGCGAAACTAGGAATGTGTTCAGCACTTCACAAATTAAAAACAAATACCATCAAATATTGAAACGAATATTAAGAAAATAACAAAAAGGGGCGATGACCAAATCAACATATAAACAAGTAATTCCTCCAATGACTCGTTTCGTAGGTTATGTTATTTCTTGACGCAGAATGGCAAGTTATAGCTTTGAATAAATGCAATAAAAGAGGCTACTTTGATTTCTACTTTCCACACTTATTTTCACAATTTTCAGGAATCCTCCTACGTAAATGAATAGTGATTTCCAGTGATTGCGTTTGTGGCTCTTCATCAACAATCCCGGAATCAAGTGAAAGATAAAGAAAAGACGACTTTGAGTAATGCAAATATACACCTTACTCCTACGCTCTGACCAATAGCAACACCCGTTACGAGACGATTTTTCACCCCCACTCGACTTGTGTGTAATTCTTGATTTAACTTAACGGGACTGGAGAAGTTTCACTTCAATATACCACAAAGTACAATGCTTTAAAGTTGTTTAATAATTATAATTTGTTTTCGCCAATATCACCACCTTTTCCTTTAATTATTGCTTGACAAACTTTTGGTATTCTAGCTAGTAACTTTCCCAAATATTCCTGTTCAGCATCATTCCAGGCGTCCTGGAAATACGCTCGCAGTTGTGACGCATTCTGCGACTGACGTTGTTTTGTTTAAGTATCAAGGTGATCCCATAAATGCTCAATAGGTGATAAATGTGGAGATTGAGGTGGCCACCAAACAATTATATTAAAATTACCTACAGTTTCTTGATTCTCTAGGAATCGATTGCAGAGATTTGCCAAATCTTTCGGATCATTATCCTGTTTGATATTCAAACGACTGACCACTAAGTCTTTCCCCGGAAGGTACCGCGTTATTCTGAATAAGATAAAGATATTGCTGTTTTCAGATTGCTCCTTCAATTTGAACCATGTTACCGATTGTTACACCTCCAAAAGAATCCCAAAACCATTACACTTTTGCCTCCGTAGGCTCTAAGACGTTCTTCTTTGACTCGTTCATGGATTCGAGTACCAGCAAACACTATGCGTTGGGAACCAAATAACTCAAATTTTGGTTCGTCTAAGGTCCAATTTTCGTGTTTTCGTGTCTAATTTAATAACTTCTTTTTTATGCATAGATTGTAGTAGTTAGCAAGTTCTTCTAAACCCGATCGTTAGTAAGCGTATTCTAACAGTACTAACACTAACTTTCTTAGCTAGCTTTTCATTTAGTTGGTGTGTTATTTCCAGAGCTATAAGTCACCGGTTATTTCATCCTTATTAGAATGAATCGATTTTCAGCATTCGTAGTGGTCCTTGGTCGTCCCACTTTGTTTCCTATGTTGAAGCGCACCTGTTTCTCGTCTACGTACTCAGTGAACGCCTTTCGATGATAAACCAATTTTTCTTGAAATTATCCGTCCGCAGAAATCTACGCTTAATGTTGATATTTTCTACGTATTAGCATTATTAAAACAATTCACTAAAATAATTGAACATTGAACAAAAAAATCACCAAATCAGAAAAATTAATTAACCATTCCGGCTACTAAAAGCACTTTCGATAGGGTTGTTTCTTGTTTAACACTTGAAAAATGATTAATAACAAGAAATGGTCTTCCCTACTGACCTCATTATCACCAACACGTACTAAAATTGGATATCTAGACTAATACCATTAACAATCTAATAATATTCGTATCTATTGCATTAATTGCGTTTAAAATTTTTAATCCGGATTAACAGTTTATCGAAATTATGTTTATTACATAAGGCTCCTGGCAATTTTCTACCTGCTTCTAAACTTTATGAGAGTAGTGTAGGTGGTATCCACTGAAATTAATCGATCATGGAAGCAGGAGATTCAACATATCACCTACGAATTGCCGACAAGATTAGACCAAGTGATTAATTAGCGCTATTCAAATCCTGAAATTTTCTCATTTAATGTACGACTAAGATTAATTTAGCGCTTTTCATGACACCTGAGATTTTAAAAAATATCTAACCCCGGGAGATACGATTAAAACAATGAAAACCATTAACGCAAAACAGAATTATAAATCAGGAGAAATTCTTAAAAATAAATTAAAGAAAGTTATACCAAAACCACTCTCTTTTTATATAGAAACGAAATGTAATTTCATTTAATAAACGAGAATCGCAATTTAACCGTTTTTCGTTGCATAAAAGATTTTCATCTGAAGTCGCTAAACGACCTTGCCTCAACTTACAAGATAGACGTATATATACGAGTATAAAGCAAGCTGTATAATATACAGTACGTGAGCAAAATAGAATAGGTATTAATATTTCTTAAAGAGCGTTTCCGAAATTACCGTTAATATAAATATTAATCGAATAATCTGTTCAATTAATATTTATATTCCGAATAAAAGTGTCGATATAATGCTCCTTTGTAAGATATCAACACCTAATTTATTTCGTACTTTTACTGTACGCCTAATTATAATAGACTCAATATTTACGTAACCAAAAATAAAGAAAATGAAAACAATGTCCGTCTCTTGGCTTTCAACATTTTGTACATTCTCCTCTACCCATATTGTATATATGTATAATATATTCTGGTGTGACAACATGCAGAGCGCTACAGAAGAAACAATATAAAACAAATCTAACAAACTACGATCTGTACTTGGCTAAATTCAAATCTAGTTTTCGGGCTAGCGTTGAGAATATGATTGAGTATAGACTGCCATTAGTAAGTACAAAGCTGAATGCTGTGAGAGTATTTATATACGACAGATAGAGAGAAGTTGTGTGCATTTTGTTTGGTTATTCGGCTTGCTAGACTTGAATTTAGACCGACCACTGCTCAAAAATGTTCTGCGAGAAAAATCGCTGCGATTCGTGAAAAAGCAATTATTTAAATTTCGTAATAGTTATCGAAATGAACCGCTAGAAGATTTGGAATCATAGGCCCCCAAATACATCCTATTCAATTTCGATTTTACCAAAAAATTAGTTAATTAATAGCAAAGCAAAAAATTATTAATTATAATAAGTACAAATCACTCGAAAGTGACTTAAAGCAATGGTTTATTTTGAATTTGATTGGTGTTGTAGAGCCTATATTACCAAATCTACAAAGCGTCCACAAATCTGACTGAATCGATATTAAACAAAACGAAGTTAGAAAACTGCATTTTTAACACACTCAAGTATTGAGCAGCGGCGTAGTGGTAAAGCTAGGTATTACTTGCATGCAAACGTACAGTGGGCAGTCTATTACGGGGGCTGTTACCCACTTTCGCCATTTGCGCCTGGATGTTTTGTGCTGTAAGGGCCTTGACTGCTCCTTCGGCGGCTCCTGGATGTTCGAAATCCACAAATCCATACCCTGTGGTATTCAAACGAATGTCATACCGAGAAGAAAAAGAAAGGAAAAGAAAAGGTAAGATGGTACAAATGCATAGAATTTATAAAGAAAAGTGTTACTAAGATGAAAATGCCATGTGCGTACCTTTACATTTATTAGTATTTTTATCTAAAATGGCTTTGGTTGAAATTATCGTTCCGTACCTGCAAAATAAAACCATATATTATTAAGGAATATCAATATTACTGAGTCGGTGTGGCTCAGTGATTAAGGAGCTGGATTACAATGCTGAGGGCCAGGGTTTAAATTCTACACGTTTTGACCCGATTTGTTGCCTTCATACTTACAAGTGTTAATAAAAATTTTGAATATTTCGGTTCTTTGTGAACAAGGGGTTACTAACGGTGGTTGCCTAATACGTGAAGTCCACTAAATCACTACGTAACGTTCCTGAACTGATTGGTAGGCGTAAATCTGGATTGTTAGCAGAGATACCGGATCCCTGACGGTCAGCTTTGCAAGCCATGCTCTCCACGGGGCGGTAATGTATTGCTTTATATTACTAATAATAAATATGATCAAACAAAAATAAATTTTGCTAAATTACGCGGTGAAGGCGTGGGAAGTATTGCGCCATGTGTTCGAGACGTTCCGTTCTCAATTATATGAAGTTTAGTGTTGTCGAATATGTATAAAATATTCAAGCTAGTTATGATTCTCAAAATTTATGAAATAAAAATGTTGTTAGTTCCCATATTTCGCCCGAGAAGCGCTCCAAGCAATTTTCGGAATTCGCAACGGTAAATATTTATGTGCATGCCAGCAATTAATTCCGGGAACACAAATAAGGTGTGTTTAATTTTGACGTATAGCATCCATAGCCGTGTCCAGTTCCACACCCAAACACGCTTTCTTGTAATACCAAATAATTCGTTGAACTTTTATATTATGTAATTTTATATTTACATCATGACTACACTTACCACTGTTATTCGTAGTCTGGGCAAACAGCGGTAACAACGTACTAAGTTACGACATCCCCTTATCTAGTGAGTACTGACAGACTAGTCATCACCGAATACTACCAAGATCGTATTATACATAGATTCAAATTGAATTCGAATAGTAGTCGAGTAATGAATGGACTGTCTCCTAATAATTTTGTTATTTATATTCGACTTTTGATCGATTAAAAATACAAATTCCGATTTCACTTTCATAAGTTAAATATTACTTAAGATCAACAATCACTTAATTATACATCATTCACTTCAAGAATCTAGGTATTGTCGTTTTTAGGCCTCGGGTCATCGGTTTTGAAACCATATTCATTATGTAAAGGAAGAGAGCCAGAAGAGCATCGCCCTTTTGTTATAGTTTTAAAAAGTCTAAAATAAAATTATATTACGTATTATTTAGTTTATTGTTTTCAGATCCGAATGAAAATTTTACATTTTTATGCTTTGTACGTCCTGTAGCAAATCTGGATAGTGGTACCTGCGCAATTTCTCAAGAATTCAAGAAAACTTGTGATGGACAGATATATAAAATATGTTTTTCACTTCATTAAGTTGAACTCAATCTTGTCTTTTCCTGTTTTAACTAAATGTGAGATTATAAATAAAACATACGTGAAAGGTGGTGTATTCCGAATCGATTTACCGTTAGTTGCCGTCTCGCGTAACTTGTGGAACTAGTTTTGTTAATATCGCTTACGTACTAAATTATTTTATTTCAGACTTCGACATACACAATTACAAATTTACTTCTGAATTCAGAAATAGTAAATATAAATAATTGGCCCGGATATTTTGTTTGTTGGAGCTTGTTAAAACAAAACGCTCGTCTAATATGTCTTAATCTCATTAATAAAGGCGTAATCGGTTTATTTCATATCTTACTTAGAGCACATGTTTTCCAAGTCTTTGTCGGTGGTGGACGCCGACAATCCCCGGATGTAGAGATTCGTCTTCGATAGCGTTTCCGATCCGCTACTGTTGTTAACTGGCATGTTGCCGCTTACAGAGGTGGACACGGTTCCGCTTTGACTTCCCGTGTGGCTGCTCGAGCTGCTCGTGTTACTTGGCGAATTCGCTGTTGGCACTCTCTGGTTATTACCGTACTGTGAAAAGAAGAAATAAATAAATTGAATGACAAGATTTCTCCAAGAATTAGTGCCTAGTCAAACTAAAAAGGAGGAAATCCACAACGCAAAAAAACTAAACTGACGTAAAATACTGCATTTTAACAGAATTCAAATCTAAACTAAAAAATAGTAAAAATTTAAGTTGGTCTCAAATTCCGGTATGAGTATACGAAGTTCTTCATAAGAAAATAAATGTAAAATAATCTTCACTTCAAATTGTTGCTCAACTTTTGACATGAAAGAATTGTTACTAAATAAGACTGAACTAAGTGATAACTAAGGTTCGGCAAATGAGTGCATGATAAGTAGTGTAAACCGGACAGACGCTGTCACTCCTCCGAATTTTAATTTCGCGCCTTACCTGCAGGCGATGGAGACTTACTGATAACTCGACAGATTAGTGTACTTGTAAGTACATAAATTAAGTTACATTACTCGCAGTTGCAAAAGTTGGTGACCCACGCTAAAGGTTTGAAACCAGAGCATTTCCTTACCGTCTTACTAAGGTAAATTAAAAAGTTTGTGAATGATCAGGATGCACCATTACAATTGAAAATGAAAGAAAAATAATTGATGTAAAAGCTATGGCCGAAACAGTAAGTGAATGTAACAGAAATAGTGATTAGTAGTGAACCAATGGTTTATGGGATGACGCAAAACTGCACTACCGCTTATACAAATTGTCTGATCGTTTGTGCGACATTTATAATCAACTAGGTGATCTGACCAACTCCATTTTGCTCAAAATTTTCTTCGACTTTTCTTTTTCCTAAACCCTCGCGCAGCAATTACGAACAAACCCGCAGAAGGAAGTACCCAATTTGGTCCAGTCGTTTTCAAGTTCTAAACATCCGAACAAACCGCGATCCATTTTTATATATACAAAAGAAGATACCGCATCGGTTCACTGCGCTGTGCAAAGACCTGGTCAAGTATTGATAAATGTCGTACAAACGCTTTTGCCGGGGCGACATAGTGCAAACTTGCGTGATCCAATAAACCATCCGTCCATTTTTAATTGGAGTAGAACTGATATTACGAAACCTGCAGATGGCACAGAGACGGAGTGAGTTGTCGAGATATGGCACATAAAATAATTAAAATTATCCTTACCCCAACTTATGGAAATAATTCCAGATACTTATTTAGGCAACTAACTTGCCATCCTCAGTAGAAAACTGGGAGAATTAAGTATCACCAGCAACATCCGGCTAGCGCCCAAAACACACGCCACGCAACGAGCACTATACAACTCCAAATTCGTGTTCGTCTTGTGCGTTAGCCGAATATCCCTGGTGATATTTAATTTCCTCAGTTTTCCACTGAGGATGGCAAGTTAGTTGCCAAAATACGTACCTGGAAATAATTCCGAAAGGTGTGGTAACGGTAAGTATATTTCTTTTATATATTATTTTAACCACAGTGTCCTTACACTTATTTGAGGTAAGATAGCTTGTGAAAAAAATGAAGCTGATGGGTTTCAAACCCGTAGTAAAAAGTTTGGTTGTAAAAATATTTGGCGGAAGCGCTGGTATAAAAATTAGAACACACCTGAAGCTTAAATGTTGGTAAGGACAAGAAGAAAAAAACGACCCTCTTACGGAAAATTAAAGAGATATATGAATTGCATTGAAAAGCAATATACGAAAATCATGCAGCAAGAAGAAAGTATTTGGAAGAGAGGATGGTTCAAAGAATATTTTCGTTGCTTTGCTCAATTCCTCGGGGAATCATTTCGTTTATGTTTTCAGCTTGTTAGGCAGCTGCCAACGCAATCAAGTGAAAACAGATGGCAGTCGATATATTCCAAAACCAAAAGTAAACATATTTTCTTGTACGAGTGAGCGCTCTTAAAAGAAGATGTAGAAGAAGACGAAGATTCTATTAATTGATCCAGAAATAGTTTGTTGTAAGTTACGGTAGGCAGTGGTTCACTGCTAAACTTATCAGCCAAAGTCTATCGAAGAAATCAAATTTACTCAATGAATCCTAGAAAAATTATAGTTTAGAATTTGGGCCTTTCTTCCAAATTCCAGTAAAACTAAAATATTTGTAAAGTAACAGCAGTTTCTTCGGAAGTTAGATTCACAGGTACTCAGTTCTGTAAGAGATCTTATTGCAACAAATAAGTACCGGTTTTGTGTTCACTTCATGTTGCCCAGCACAATCTCTAGTAACAGAAACTTTTTAATTTTGTTATAACACCTTTAACCCTGCGCGCTCGAAAGCCAACCGATGATTAGGTAAGGTACGATCCACCGGTGGATCATGCAGGATGGAACATGTCAAAAATTTGAGAAAACTAAGAAAGAATTCCTGCGGCAAGGTATTCAAGAAAAATCCATACAGTCAGGGGACAAACAAAAATTGGTGAGAATGTTATAAAGACGAGTTACTTATCTTTTAAATATCCTCTCTACTACTTTCAGGTCAGTCAAACAATAAATCGGAGGCTAATGGCTATATTTTCAGAACGTTAAAATAGCAGTAAACCAAAATGTAAGTTCCGTATTTTAGCAATATTAGTAATTTATTGATTGTCATTGATTGCTGTTCCCTACAAGGCATACAGTGCTGTGTGACACTGCAGTATACGGCCGTATTACACGTGCAAGTTTGCAGCACCACTTTCTGACGTCGTCCTGCAAGTCCGCGTCAACTTGCAGATCCGGATCACAGTGATTTGATATTAATGGGCGTATGACGCGTTTCAGCTTGCAGCGCTGTTTTTGTCGTGCAAGCGTGTACCTACGAAGTATACTTTTATAGCAAATCTGATTCAATTCAAAGGTTTCCCAAAAGTGTTTAGATTATTTGTTTACTGAGAGAAAAGATAACGACAAATGCAAGTCGATAACTGAAGAATATATTTTCAGCCATATGCTGTTAATTATTATATAGGAACTGAAACTCAAATTTCTTGTTGATCTTGTTTTTACAATACTGTTACTTCAGGTAAAAATGTTGCTGTATTTTCGCTGCAAAATTATAACAGACTAGAATTTTCTCAAAATATGTAGCTAAATTTTAATATTTATTTAAAAATGATATCGCACTAATAATACTGTAATTTTCAACATCCTAATATTTGATGTTTTAGAGCTTGCACGAAATAATACAAATTCTTTTACTAATTGATCTTCTTTCATAGAAATTTGTTGTTCAAATAAGTGTAATTTTTAGTAAAGTCTCCTTAATTATTCTTTCCGAAAGAAACAATAATAATAATAATCGAAAAGTTAACGGAAGCAGTGCAAAATTTTCCAAATTTCCAAACGAATACTTTACAATTAGAATCTATTTGTACTTTACCAGTCCCTTCTGCACAAATCAAAACGTAATTCTGTTCACAAAGTTCTCCAAAACGAATGCACACACACTGCAATAAAGCTCGTTTTTTGTTTCGATTATTCTTGTTATCAATTTGGTTTCCCGATATAATTGATAAGCAACAGATTTATTAGCAGTCGAAAATATATTAATATACATATTATTAGAACACATACTTCTTCGATGAATACCAACAATCCATCGAGAAAACGAAAATCCTCGTAATTATCCATTGCTTTTAAATCACACTTTGGAATATGCACGACCAAGAATATGGTTGGAGTAGGTATGCGAGCGCTTTAACAACTGGATGATGACACGATAGAATTAATAAATAAAGTATTCTTTCAACGTCTTATCTCTGGAATGGCGATTGTACAAGGCACTATGGTTCATTCCAAACTCGAATTTTATAGCAGGATCAAAGGTGAGATACAAGAAGCGAACATGAAGCGTGTTATTGCACACCTGGGTATAGTTAATTTAAAAAACACTAGCAAAGGATGTAAACAATTATTGCAACGTATCCCGATTGATATCGGTATCGCGAGTCGTCCGAATTGATATGAATCATACGCTCCATAGCACAAAGGAAATAACTTTTGAACAAAGAGAAGTTAGGAGAGGAGACTAACACTATCGTTGAATAAATAAGCAAATTAGAACAATTTTTGATATGAGTATTATTATGAAATTAATTTGTCTTTTTAGGATAAATAAAATGTCCCAGTGTAATATAATCAGAAATTATAGATGGTTAACAATAGTAGCATATATCTCCAAGAGTAAACTATATTGATTAATAAAATTGTAAGTTTGTAAAAATTCTGACAGCTTCCATAATTGAATGTGCATAATATGTAAATAGGTGGATTACGTGTTATCATTAAGTAGTGCAAATCGGAGTGACGCTATCACTCCTCCGAATAACACGTCATCCACCTTTCTAACAAACTCTAATAATAAGTATAACGGATTTGTTATAAAAGCCCCATTTAATTATATTCAGGTGTATTTCAATCGTTTTCTGACGTCGGTATCGAATCTGAATCAAACTGTGTTATCATCAAAGTCGGTAAATACCATCCAATAATGATAAATTAAATCATGATAATTTCTACACGCACAAACATGCGTTAGTATCATTGATCATAACTAGAATTAGGCGTTTGGCGTTCAAATACTGTGAATCTGGGCCCACTACTGTTAGAGAATCTATGTAGCTTCAGCGTCGTGCAGTCGATTCGGTTCTGGGTAGTTTATAGATTTACAAGGCGAGGACGCCAATGTCAATACGCGTAATGTTCTAGTAGGAAGTAGAAAACGACTACTCACTCTAGTCAGTACTAAATCGATGCTGTATGCGAATAGTTCTGTGTACATGTCGGCTGTCGTAACTTATTTCGCAATTACCGCTGCTTGCCCAGACTAGTAATTACTTACAAGTTCACGGGAGTAAGTTATCACAATTCAGACATTATTCATACAGGCCAATAAATGCCCCGACTTATAAGGCTTACAGCTTTAGACGGTCTTTGACAATTCTAGATACATATATGTTCTTATTAACGTTTCACATTTGGTCCGAAAAGCAATGGCACGGAGCAGTTGTTTATGTTTGTTGGGAGATCCACGAATAATTAAGCTTGATTATTACTTTTATTATTTTTTTCTCATTTACTCCATCTCAAATTCTCAAAAGAAGCAAAAGCTTTGGTATTGGACAAAAAAAGAATGGCGTTTGTGCACAACAAATAGAGTGCTATTCCGACACCTCACGGTATAAGGGAAAATGATTATATACATATGTATATTTTCGTATAAGCTACTTTATATGAAGGAAATGAATATTAAAGTAGTTTTCCGAGATTATCATATACTATAATTGATACTATCTTATAAGCCGTTATAAAATTCAAATATCTTAAAATAAAGCATCATGCACTCAACCTTGGTAGCCGATGAACTTTCATGATTTTGGTCACTAATGTACTTTCTCGTTTTCGAATATTATTTTGCTTTGAAACCTGAATTAAAATCAACATTCGTAATTTACTTTTAAAGATCTATACCACATGCAGCAGTAGCGATTGACTTCAATAAAAACTCTGAACAACTTCTTCTATATCCTAAAGTTGATGGGAGCTATTTCAACAAAATTTCCTCTACTCCCAAGATCTCAGAATCTCTTGCCTCTGCTATTAGTTTCTTCAAAGTAGTCAAATTGAAACTTGTACATTGTAAGTATTCACACGTATTCTTTCAAATTTATAGCTACCCGCCTATGTCGTAAATCCTCTATTATTAGTCATAAAAAATGTATTCTACTATCTCCAGAAATCAATAATATCCACTTAAGAAGTTTTGGTCGTGTTAAAAAAATCTTTGTAATGCAAATTAGAAGCGATCGATGTTAATTAATCGAATGCAATTTCTTACGTCAAATTAGCAGCAATCAAAACGAGAAATCTGCTAAAAGTTACATTTAAAATCTACTCTCCTAATCATTTCAGAACCGGATTTCACTTTAGGTAAGCAAGGCAATTCCCTTCGGGTGTCCGAGAAAGGAGGCGTCGAACTTCTGATTTCTTAGGTTAGGTAGTAGAAGTTGCCGAAATCTTTGTGCCCCAGGGCGCTGAAGACTTAACTCCGGCTTTGATTCATTTTCAATTTTGATATCTATTGAATCCTTTCAACCTGTACTTTTGTGAGCTGGTTTGCAAAGGAACATACATATTTTGAACTTGCCTGTGTCATTGCAGGATTTCTTTACCACTTGTTAAGCTTTAGATTAGAATTGAAAAAAATATTTTAAAAAATATCACCACATTAGTATTTAACATAAGTAAGAAATCAATAAATGCCGTCACCCACCCTATATCCTTTAAAGCCATAAGCTATATCTGCAAAATTTCATTAAAATCATTAGAACATATAGACCAAGCACTTGAACATGATGCTTTGTGAACCGTTTTCCAATAACACTCTCAGTTTCGTTCAAGCAACCTCATGTCCCCCACAAAAACTTCTTAAAGAAAGTTTCCTCTCACACATAGCTCACACCTACACCACGGTTCGCTTGCCATTCCCATCTTGCATATAGAATTTAAGGGCAAATGTCGGGTTACTAGGCTGTCAATGATTCTCATGTCCCTTTTGCTTCTTCTGATTAGTTTACCTGAGAATTTTGCATCTAGCCCACTTAAGTGTCTTCGTGTGGAATTGACCTTAGGTCAATTTCCACTTCTTTGAATGTTCTCATTTTAGTCAAAACCGGATACCCTCTTTGGCAGTATCCTTCGATATCCCGGATACAAGTACTGGTCATAGGAAGTTTTCCTTAGAGCTTTCCTAGGCTAGTTCACGGGCAACTAGATTGTTTCTAATGTCTTCATGTCCTAGTACCGAGATTAGCGACACGATGTTGCTCCGTGCCAGTTAATTGAGGGATTCCTTGCAATGTTTTATCAGTGTAAATAGGTGGTAATAGGTTTCATTACAGCTTTAATAGTCGCCTGATTATCAGTCATTATGTCTATTCTAGTTTGCGCAGTTTCCACTTAAAGGATTGCAGCCGTGGCTCCCACTTTCATAAATAGTTTCCGCGCGTTATGACCCCCATGGTTCACGTACCGTTCACTGCTCCCGTGATTCTCAACAAGGCCTACCTCTGAATACTGGTAAGCCCTTTTTACTGCAGAGGACACTTCTGTCCTCCACCAAATTACAGCTCCAAAGGTGATAGTGGCCCTTCTACCACAGCGTACAACTAGCGTACAATTCTTGGTTTCAATCCTCCAGGTCTTGTCAGAGCAGCTGTGGACCTGTTCGTCACTTTAACAAGGTACTTGCTCCAATTCAGTTTTGGTATCTAAGGTAATTGTCAAACATTTTGCTTTATTTGTCAAGTCTAGATTCTGGCCGAATAGTTGTATGCTGCCCAAGCCTCCAAGTTCCTCCTTTTGGTAAAAACTATTATCTTTGTTTTTGTGGATTAGTAACCAGACTTTCTTTCAGGCACGATCTTTTCAGTTCGCCATGAATTTTGCATGATGCCTGCAACTGTCCCAGAAAATGTTCCCTTGGGCGCAATAACAATTCAACAGTTTAACTGTAAAAAGGCAGCAAATAGACAGACAGGCACTCACTTCATTGAATGGTGTTACTACTACTCCTCAGTGTCTACGTCCTCAGTCAATATTTTCTACAATAATAGGGTGAAAACGAAGGAAACTTAAATCAGCAAATTGAAGTTTTGTTTGTAAAGGAGAAACACTACACTGTCTTCTGTTATCAAGCCGTTTAAGGACACTAAATTGGTAAAACCAAAGGCATTAATTGATCCTCAAAGTCTTGCCAATCCTTGAAGTTGACTTGTTTCTGCGATTTCTACAGGCCCAATCCACAAAGACGTGTAATATATTTCTTGGGATTCCACGAAATTGAAAAGAAATAATATCAAAAACAACCACTATATTTTTACAAATGCAAACAACTTCTAAGAAATAAATGAAAGATGATGGTAATCAAAAACGTGATAAATTCGTTCGGATCTGTTGAGCGCACGTGATAAGAGTCGGATGGATTGAGTAAACTGTGTTGCAGTTCGAAACCTGTATTTCGAATACTTCCTTTGTTTATTGTATGAACTTAAAATAAAAACTGAAGAAGAATATCGCCAGATATGCATAACATTGGGACAAGACATTCTAAAGAAAACATAGCAAACAGGTGAGCCGCATTCCGGAAGACCATATATGATGGACGTTGAAGACCTGACGAGATTGAAACCAAGTCACAGGTAACATGTCCTGAAACATACTAGAAGGTGTAACCTTAGAGATGAAACCATTCGGCTAGATTTTCATCCACTTGGTCGAAATTGAACAAATTGGTCCTGCATAAATTGACCGACGATCACAAGATCCAACGACTAATGAGTCAGCACTGCATCAATGCTTTGGATGTGGTGGTCAACAATTGATCATTACAAATATCTCAATAGGGACAAAACAATCACAACTGAGACATCTTGTTCATGCAAAATGTGAAAGAGGGTTTGTTTAAAAAAGAGCCAGGATTAGTTAATTGGGAGAAAGTGCAGTTCTTGCTGGATAACGTAAGACCTCATTCATCAAGAAGTACTAGAGAAAAAATGTATGTCTCAGAATGGAAAGCTCCGTCTCATTCCCCACATTTTCGCAAAACGGTCGCAAGTGATAACTATCTTTTCTTGATACTAGATACGTAATCATATATGAAACAGAGACTTCCCACCTCAGGACGACACATAATTGAGGTGGTAAAAAATAGTTAATTGTGGGGGAATTAATTTAATGAATAAGTGGTTTTAATATATTTTAGATTTGAACCTTTTGGTTCAATGATGCAAGTTTATTGAACTTTTTCGCTGATAAACACAGCTCCAAAGCTACATCAAGATTCAAAACCACAAATCTTATTTGCAAATTTGTTAAAGAAATTTATTTGTAATTCACAGTACGGCATTTTCAATTGTACTTGCGGTGACTCCCTTGTCAGCGTTCTTTTCCTTCTTATCGATTATTTCTCCGTTTCAGTACTTATTAAAAAAAAATTCGAAATTACATATTTCTTGAGAATTCAAAATTTTCAAAATGTTCAATTCGATGTAAATTATTGAAGAGATCGTTTAGAAAAAATCTACATGCTTTACTTAAATGGAAGCAGTAAAACAAGTAATTATCGCGCGTTCTGGCTAAATATTCAACATTTCGAACTTTCAGCTTTGACAATAAAATTACGAGAACACTGTCAATAAATGTTTAACGTTGATACGTTATATTAGCGAAAACGCGTAGGGTTCGGTACAGACACTGAAAAATCCATGAGGACAAAGTAAGACGTAGTCGTGAGAAAATCAATATAAATGCTGTGTGGCCGATTCTTACCGTGTTAGACGTAGATGTGTAGGTGGCGTTGGCCGACGAAGCGTTCGCGAAGGAGCTAACTTGGTACGAGGGGTGTCTCGGTTGATAATAGGGTGGAGGACCCCACTGGCCCCGAAAGCCGCCGGTCTGGTGCTGCGTGGCCATGGGAGGCTTTACGCCGCCGCCCGGAAACGGCGACCTGGCGACGTCTCCGTTACTACTCTGGAACAGAAAATAGGATCGTAAAGTAAATACGTAGACGGTACATGTCAAGGCGACACATTTTCACAGTAATCAGTTAAAAAAACATAAATTATATAGTGAAGAAAGAATTAAAGTTATTGTAACTATGAGAATTACAGCAGAAAATTGTTAAGATATATATACCAACTGTAATAATAACAGTATATTGGGTGTGTATAAATTGACGAAAATACTACACGTAATATGACCCTCTTAAGAAATTCTGAATCGAAAATCTCAATATCAAAATATTGTACCACGCATCATACATATCCTGTATATATATACTACCGCTCAAATGTATTTGCTCACCCTCAAATCTCATTTGTGTATTATTATCAGAAAACGATACTGTACTTTAATTAGGAATCTGCTGAATTTTTCATTTATCTTTAGCTTTTGGGGAGAAGAGATTATTTCAAATTTGCGCTGTCTCCCACATGAACCTGTTTGTTGTATCAACCGTGAATATGCCGAAAACGAAGAAACTTTCAATCGAAATGCGCTCTTCAAAAATTTATTATTATTAACGTGGCAAAAGCAATCACCAGATTTCGAGGGAACTGCAAGTACCAAAAAGAACAGTAGATTACAACATGAAGAAATTTAAGACCGATGAAAGTGTTAGAAACAAAACACATTCTGGACGACCCAGAACTACGACTTGCGCTGAAAATAAGAAGATAGTGATTTCTAGAAAATGCAATAGACGCCTTACTGCACCAGAAATAGCAGCGCAGATGAATGTAGAAAGGTTTGATCCTATCACTGTGTCAACGGTCAAACGCAGACCACAAAAAACAGACATTCCTGGCCGAGTAACTGTAAGAACTTGTAACTTGTTCCGCGCCGTCAATAAGAAGCTATTGGAATGTGCTAAACAATACAAAAACTTGAAGAATAGAAAAAAGTTTTATGGAGTGACGAGTCTAAATTCGAAGTTTTTGGATAGACATGAAGTGCCTTTGTGTGTAGGTTAGAAGAATGGACATCTGATCAATGTTTAGTGCCTACCATGGAACATCTGTGGAGACATAATCGGCAATATCTTCAGAATCGAAAGAATGAGGAGGAAAGAGAAGGTCTTGTATATGGAAAGGGTAAAGATAAACTTAGTGTTATGTTTTGGCCATCACAGTCCCCTGATCCCAATCCCACCGAGCGCTTGTGGGATGATCTCGACAAAAACGCCAGAAAAGTTTGTCCTACTTCTATTGAATACAAAATTTCACCAGAAACGTTGCAAATAAAAATAAGGACTGTTATAATATATAAATAAATAAATAAATAAAATTACCCTTACTCGGCAACTAAATAACTGGTGGAATTTAGTTTCACTAGCGATGTGCGGCTAACGCCCAAAACGAACACCGCACAACGAGCATTGTACACCTCTAAAGCATGCACAATGAACATTACACACTGAACACGAAACACACCAAAACATTGTTGACTCAGTGAGCCACTGAATTGTGCAGTGCTCGTCGTGTGGTGTTGGTTTTGGGCGTTAGCCGCGTATCACCAGTTTTCCACCGAGGATGTCAACTTAGTTGCCAAAATACGTTTCTGGATTATTTTCGAAAGGTGTGGTAAAGGTAATTTTATTTATTACTTATATATACCAGAAACTTTAACAAAATGGGTTAATAGGATGCCGACGTTTTTGAAGCGGCTATTAAAAATAAGGGTGGACATGTTGATGAGTCAAACATTTAATAATAATATTATTTGCAACCCCTTTTTGCTAATTTTTTTATTTATTTTAAATATACTACGAATACTACTCATCAGAAGTTTTTAAATCTATCCTCTAACCTCAAAAATGCTCGGTTTTCGTGGTGGGCAAAAACTATGAGCGGTAGTGTATACCTTGCTCAAAATTTAACCTGCGTTTAAAAAAAAAAAACTACTTGTTGAAATAAATACTAATCTTCAATGTTATTTTAATTACCCTCTCCTGTACCAAAACTAAACAGTACAAAAGAGTACAAGACAAGAGTTTGATTAAGTAAGAAGATTTGAATAACAGTACAATAATGTCCCTATATGTAATTCCGCAGCATAATGCAACCACAGCACACGGTACACTAGTGGTAGTTAGTTTTACACTTTCAGATTTTCCATTTTCTTCGATGTTGGAATATTGATAGTCCTTCTAGTCAAACGTTAATTTAAAATGCACGATCTATTCTTGAAATTCTCTATAGTCTGTTTTTTAATTTGGAGGAGCGATTTAGATTTGACAGTTAAAAAGTAACGTTGTGATTCGCTGTTGGCAAGAGCAGGATCACATAGGGAAATTTAGGCGTAATTGAACGCCATATTTTTGTAACAGTATATCGTTGACCGTGTCTGTGCCGCAACGGTATTAGATCCTTTTTCCAAATTGTTTCTTTTTCGATTATTCCTTATCAAGTTTAATGTTTCTCCAGAAATCTAACTCCAAAAATTTTCTAGTGTAATTGGGGTCCTCCAGTTGATACCTCCAAATTAAGAGACAGACTTTAGGTATGATGGCAGACTGATTCGTGATTTTCACGTTGACATGTTTTCATTAATGAAAGGTTTCTTTTGCGTAACTCTCGCTCGTTGAACTACGGCGATTTTTGTTCCAACTCATTTATTACAAAATATTTAAAGCTCTTCGTATCTGTACACTTATAAATCGGTAAATAATAAGTAATTTGCATGTTTGGCAACAAAATATCCTCAATACGACCGATGCTTTGGAGACTATTCAAATCAGCGTGTTCATCTTGACAGACGATGCGTTAGTGAATACTTTAACTATTACAGGAACAAAGTTTTTAATTAATTAACTGATTAAAAAATAAAGCTTGCGATATTGTCGCTCTAATAAAGAACAATGACAAAATATAAACCTGTATTTGCTGTGTGTTCGTGCGTTGTACAGATTTGTATCTCAACAATAATATTCTATTTTTGTTTATATTAAAAATTTAAAATAATATTTGCGCCTGTTCTTTAAGTTTAGGTTAATATTTTTTGCAACATACAATCACGTATATTTCACATTCTTTCTGATTCTAATTTGGAAGGTCTTATTTTCATAAGAGACTATTACTTTCTATTTTTTAAAAAATACTGTTATATTGCGGAAACTATCTCTTAATCCATTGCTAAAACATATTATTTCAAAAATAATTTTACAAGTACCTACTCTAAAAATATTTATTGTGGGTGCGCTATTGACTCTCCCAGAAATTATGTCACGGTACTTAAAGATAAGACTAGATTTTGTTTAGAGCTTGTTTCATTATAGAATTCCTATATTCTAAACGCCAATTTGAGTGCATCTGTCGATTTGCGTCGAGCCCTGGTGCGTTTGCGTTTCACATTTTGTGATTTTCTTGAGGAAAATTAACCGAATTCTGTTAGAAATTACTACTAATAAACGAGGAAATGAAAATCGGAGCTTCCTCGGATTTGCTTCATACTCACTTACTCAAGTAGTCACTAATTGTTTTCAACAGTGTAACGGGCATATTACGATTAATATTAATACAATTCCAATTGTTATTTGATGAAATTGCAAGTATCGATCCATTCGAAAAATGTTCCAAAAATAAATTCATTCAATAGTCTTGACGTTTATCTGAAGCAAATATGATTTAAAGCGCTGTCTCTATATCTTACGTGAGAAAAATACGTCTTATAGAAACAGTAGGACCCACCAGACAATGATTTGATAAAATTGGTTCACGTAGCCCTGCTGGACTTGTTAACGGAGACGCCAGTCTTTAGTAAACTAAAGCTAGAAAGTGCACACACCTCGCACATGCAGAATCTGCACTCATTATCCTCATTATCCATATCCCTATTTGGTTGCGAACCACAAAATATGCAACGATTTATCACCATTTATTGTAAGTACACAGAGAATTTATCGGAAACAGCCAAACACTCACTAACGTCATGGACACGAACTCGATCTATACTGTCAGACAATCGTTAAAAAAAGCAGATAAGGACCGCGTTATCATTATCACAATAAGTTTTAAAATTGTATTATTCTGTATTAGCTTCCGCGAAAATGACGTTTACTTTATAGATAATCATTTCGCTAACATTCAAACAGACAAAATACAAAAACTACACAAGGTCGTACAGCGCATTATTATAGAAACGAGAAAAGAATTGTCGGGCGTAATGCATATATTTCAGAGCATTCGAACGTTATTTAAATATTGCAGGTTCCATTAAGCTTACTTTATAAAATCAGGTCGCTTTAATAGTACTTCAATACTCAAGAGTGTTTTTCCACATTAACCCAGAAGTGTCGAGATTAATGGAATCTTGTGAATAGCGAAGAGAGGAAACAAATAAAGTAAAAAGTGTATCGGAAGAAATTGGTTGGCATTGGACTAAGATATAGAAGAAAGGATTACAGTAAATTATACTGTAGTTAATTGTCTAATCTCTCTGTAATTTATGCGGTTAGCGTTACCAGTCGTTGATGACAAAATAGATTACGCGCTCTATTTCAATTAGCATGCCATTATCATAAATAGCTTGCGGAGTAAAAACTAATTGAAGTGTGCATACAGTTGCCTAAGCATATACATATACGTTTATATTAGTAATTTACAGCGTAATAATTGTTACTATAGTATTTCAATAATGATAATAACAATTATAATTCCAATAATATGTAAATGCGTGGACAAACAGACCACATTTCTCGAAAATGCTTTCTTGGTAATACGAGGCGTGTTTTTAAACTAAGTACCGTTTTGACATAAAAAAACAAGTAAATTTTTTCCAAAAATAATTTATTCACTTGAAAGGTCATAGGTCAAAGGTCATTCTCAATAGGTGGAGGCATTTTAAAATCACGCAAACAGATGTAGATTCGATCGGATGGTTCCGTAATGGCGTCTATGGCTTCACAACAGAGGTAGCTACATGGCACGCATGCGCTAAACGGCCACCGCAGTGCTGCGGCGGCGTAATTTAAAAACGGTACTTAGTTTAAAAACACACCTCGTACTATACAATTACACTACATAGTTTTCTCTTATTTTGACTAATTGTTATTCAGAACTACAGGAAAATCGTACCCAAGTCATCAAAACAGATAGGCACCGTCATATTTAAACGAATATTTTAGAATTATTCGTAAAAATAATTCAAAGTGCAAACCAATTACAAAGTAGCTTTTTCATATATTAACGTGCACTATAGAAATAGGTATCTTCACCCAACAACTAGTAACTAATAACAATTTACAATTTCTCCAAATTCAAGTTATTCACATTATATGGTAATTTTGTGCTGTAACTGTCAAAAATTTACAACCCTGCAGGTATTGTCATAATTTTATTATACTTAATCCATTCATGTTACGGTTTCCGCTGCCGTAAGCGGTAATAAGCGATTTGCTAGCATTCAACCACCACAATTGGCTTAACCATTTCAAAAATAAACTGACCCTTATACTTTATCAATAACACCGCACTGATAAAGTAATGTCATCTTCCGTGAATTTCTGGGCTAGTATTCCTGCTGTATTGAACGGCTTCTAATTGTTGAGGTATCAAACTGAAGATTTAGTTTCTGCTTCGACTCTTGCGAAGACACAACGATACTTTGGAACTATTTACTACACTGGTTGTTTCTTTCAATTATTTTACGTTTGCTACCATGAGTTTCAGTTTTGTTTTCCCTTTCAAGACACTGGAGGCCATTTTTGCTGAACAGTTTCAGGCACTGGTTCCCTCTTCCTTCAATTTCATAATTCATTTCCGTATTTTTGGTGTATAATCCTCTGCACGTCCAATTATAATTATTACTCCGTGGGACTGAAATCTATATAATCCAGTCACACGAAACTTACTTAAGACGGAAAAGGCAACGCTTGTTACACTGTGCTAATATTGCGCACAGGAAATTATTTTTTTACAAATAGAACGGTAAATTCTCTCGTTTTGTTAGAAACTTAAGTACACTATCTTTTCCTAACAGTCCTAGTAACTAATGTATAGGTGGGTATGTGCTTAACGCAATGATAAAAACGAGCTAACTTTGCCCAACACTGTTATTATGCTATGTATAACTAAAAACCAAATCAAGAAGGAATTCTAAACACGAAAAACCACTGAAAGAACATTGGTATGAGAAGCAATGAGACCGAATAAACAATAAAGAAATTCTCTCGTTTTAAATTAGAACATGGGAATTTAATCACCTAGACTTCTTAAGAAGCCTTTAGCAAGAAAATATTATATCAATTAAAAAATAATCGCTGAGAACAGCAGCAGAGAATTCCAGGCCTGTGCTAAAGTTTCTAAGCATCCAAAAATTCAAACCAAATTATTCAATAACCGGTGTTCGCAGCTTTCACACGCAACAAACGTAAGTATAAAAAAATTAGTAAGTCAGACCACAGGCAGGTGTCCAATATTTAATTCATTACAAAATTGTGTATCAATAACCTTCGATTACTTGTAGGTCTTGAAACTTTCTTCATGTTTCACATACCACTTGTAATAGTGTACTACAAATAACGATCAGAAACCTATTTCAGCAACTAATATTAGACTCATTTGAAACTTGTGGGTGGCTATAACTCCACTTTAATCGTATAGGACTTAAGCTCCCAGTCATTTTCAGTTTGGGCTAGACTATATCTTAATTCTATAAATAACTTCAGAAAAATGATGTAGGATAGAAACAGAAGTTCTTTAATTGCCAAATTTTCGATTTTGCTAATTTAGCATACTGCACATTTACATACAATTTATTAATTCGGCCATTACCTTCAACGACAATTTTCTTTGGATTATTCAAGCTCTACAGTCTACACGGATGATTTAGCATGCTTTCACTGCTAAATTTAAAACGCTGTACCATTATCGTTTGTTTGGTTGCTTTCGATCGTAGGATAGATACATATCAATGAAAATAATCAAGTAAATCCATTTTGATTCGATTACTTATGTAGGGCAACACGAGATTACAAAAGTAAGCCATCTCTAATTATTTGCGTTCCATAAACGATCAAGTCAGAAAATGCAATGGAATTTGCGATTGGGTTGAGATAAAATGGAAAAAAAAATTAAATAGAGGCCTGGTAAAAGTAAATTTTAACGATGAAGGGAGAAATTCAAAATAGATTACGGATTTAAATGTGCGCAACTTTTCCTTCTTTTTCTCTTTGGCTTCATTTTATTTAGGTAATATAAATATTCCTCGACAAAAATGAATAGATAAATTAACTTTTGACGAATGAAAAAATGGTGGAGCGTGCCGTGTAAGCAATCTCCATTCGAAGTAGGATTAAAGTACAAAAATAACTTGTCGCTTTCTGTACCAAGGATGACAATGAAGTTGTCAAAATACGTATTTGAAGGAACCTAAACCAATTTCGAAGAGAACTATCTTATTTCAGTTAATTCTTAATCACAAACACACCTACAGTTCGCAATCTAATTAATCCAGTTGTAAAATGCTAAATATATATAACAACAATGGAAAAGAGAGAACTGAAGAAAGGCGCTTGAGGAGAGAGAGACTATTGGAATCTGCGAAAATCGCCAACGGAGAGCAAGACATGGAAGGGAGAAAAACAGTTAATGATTTGGTTTACCAAACTGGTTGTTACTGGAGGGAGGTAATAATTCTAAATGTTACAGTCAACTTCCAAACCGGCATCTGAAAAATACACCAGATTTTTCGCCGATGATATTAGTAGCGTCTTTAAAAATCATTTAAAAGAGAAACCGTTTGGAAAATATTTAGAAGAAATTTGTAGGATCATCGACAAACATCAGATTTATTCCTGTCAGTGTGATAAAGCTAGAAAGTGATTTTTTTTTTTGTACACATCAGCGAACAGAATCAAATCTAAAATATCTAATCTTTGATAAACTACAAAGGAAAAGAACAATTGTATCATAACAAGTGAATGTAGGGGGTTTCCTAATGTGATCACCAAAGTCTTGGTTATTTTAGACTTAAGATCTAACATAAATTGCATTGGAAGTATCTCAAACAGTCCCTAATTCGCACAAAAGGGAGAAGCAGAACGCGCTTTTTATATTTTGAGCAATTCTTCATTATATCTTCAATTCTTTTCTGAATACAAATTTTTGGAGAAATAAATGCGATTCCCGTGCGGAAATAGCAGTCCTTTTCAAACTACGTATAACTAAAGCAAAGATTTCCAAACAAATTTACGTGTAAAGTCTTATAATCAATATCTTTCCCGATATGTTTTGCCATTTTGCCAATGTACTGCGACCAACGATTATCTTCTTTGATCACTATAATATTTGCTACTTTACATCTTATGACCAAATTCAGCTAAAATAAGAATTGGGATTTCTATATTTTCCTCAAATCTTTATTGGACGTTATCTTTAAACCGTTTACATTATTATTAGTTAACACCATTTATTCCACATACGCATCAAACGGTCAGACAAGATTAGGAATTGCTTGTGTAAAACCAGCTGTCATTGGAGTAAATTGGTTTTATTTTAATTCGGCGATGCTTACCTTTAGTACCACAAGTAAGTATGTATCTATGCTTAAAATGATATAACAATTTTCAATTGATATATGTATAATTAATTTGATTTCAATCTCAAATAAAAAAAAGAACAAAACATTGACACTAGAGCGGTTTCCTATATTACCAAAAATAAAACAAAACAATCAATTAGTTAAATCACTTATCTTATCAACGGGAACGCTTTTATGAACAATGTGCATTGTGAGAGTTGGGGCCAATATACCAAAATTTATGGATCTACAATATAAATTTTATACTCACTCTAAACTCACAAGTATTTCAAACAGAAGTATTGGTAGTAAACTTAATAGTTGGTGCAACACAAACAAATATGAATAAATTCCTTGGAGATTAGTAACATTTTAACATTTTATTATCAAACCTTTACGTAATAAAAATTCTTATTGCGAAGAGTTTAACCGATGATGCGATATTCCGCATGTATTTGTTAACAATTTGCCAGTGACTCATGCAAATGAGTCACTTATAGCTTGGTTTAAACGAAACCCATGGATTAAATTCGCGAGGATATACCTTTACCTAGGTCAATCTTTCCTGACGTAACAAAATTCAACCTTCTACTTACCTTTCAACAACAAACGAATTTCACGAATTATTCCAACGATTGACTGAGATCGCTTTCAAAGCAAACACGCGAAAAAATAGTTCACGCTCAACGAATTCACAAAGACCGCCGATATAATGTGAGGACGTGCACGTCAAAGATGACAACGGAGGAAGGTTCGCAGGATCAAACAAAGGAAATGCGTAAGACCGATCAAACGTGCGCATAGAACGACAATGTTACTGATAATGACTCAGATTATTCATTCGGTTCGTCTTGAATATCGTTTGCGATAAGGAGAACTGAAAATTTTAGGTTCGGGTTTATTTCGGCTCGACGACACGCTTCAAGGTAATTATGTTACGTCATCGATTATGGAAGGTCCAAAGGCATTGTTATTACAACCGTCCGAACTTTCTAGGAAATATTTACAACGTAAGTACATGGAGTATTGCCAATAATATTAGATGCTAATGAATAGCTGCTAATGGAACATAAACGTTAATTTAATGGAGTTTTTAGATTCAATTTGGAAGGAGAGGAGCCATGTATGTAGGTACTTTAGGAACCATTAAATATTTCTGTAAAAATTATATTTCTTCCCTTCCCATAAATGACGAAGGAACGATGAAATCGATGCGGAGCAGTCCACATAATTCATTAATTAAATTATTAACTAGGACAAAGCTTTGCTTTGTAAACGTATATGACCGATAAATATATCCAGGTAAAAGTATAATCAGATATGCACACAAAGAGTCAGTTTATGTCACGTGTCTTTTCACATTATTATTTATTAAGAGGAACAGTGAACTGAATTATAGTACAAAAAGCATGTAAGCACAACGTAACTAAAAGTATACAGGATGATATTATGTGAAAGAGGTATATATAAGTTTATTTTACCTATTTTTTTAATCATCTTGCCATTTGTTTTCTTGCAAATAAACTATTCGTCCTTAATTTAAAATGTTTATAGTATGTGTAATAATAGACAGCAATGGGAAAGAGCGGGTGAGACAGAGAATATTAAAAGGACTACAAGCGTTTGGACGACCTATTGGTCACTACTGAAAAGCAAAACACTAACGAAGAAAACCAAGATCAAGATTTACAAGACTTTAATAAGGCCGGTCATCACGTATGCAATGGAGACCACAGCAATCAGTAAAAAGAACAAGAAGACCTAAAGATAGCAGAAAGAAAATTTTTAAGAGCAATATTAGGGCCGCACGTCACAGAACAGGGAGTAATAAGACCGAAAGCTAACAAAGAAATTGAGGATCAACTTGAGGGAGAAAATATTATAAGATACATTAAAGCTCAACGGCCCCAATGGGCAGGCCACATCATGAGAAGGAAACCAACAGATATGATAAGAAGGATAACCCAGTGGGTTCCGATATGGCCCAGAGGCAGAGGACGACCAAGGAAGAGATGGGGAGATGCTGTGGAGGAGGACGTAAAAGTGATGAAAATTACCGATTGGAGATCAAAAGCAAGGGACAGGAAAGAATGGAGGAAAATAGCAAAGGCCGCCAGAACTCATAGCAAACTTTAAAACACAGGGAACAAGAGGAGTAGTTCACCTCATCAAATAGAACTTCAAAAACCTCATAAGACCTTAGCCATACCTCAAAGGGCTGAAAGGCTGGATGAAGATAGTATGTTCCAGAATTTTTACATCAGTATCGGACGGAGTTTTTTGCAATTGTTTAGAGAAATGGCTGGGGTCCAATGGACCCCAGTACGACCGTCTAGAGTCTATATTGAAGTGTGACCACGGAGGGTTAAAATGAAGCATAAAAAGCCAATCGATTTAAAATTACAGGTTGCTTCGCATGCCTAGAATTCTCGGATTCCAATTACTGAAAAACTAGCGATTGTAGCGGGTAGATACTCGTTTACAATTCCGGTAGAAAATAGATCTTCAAAGTCTAGGGACACAAATCTGTCATCGCAAGTCTTGGTTTAACCCCAAATCCAACTATCTAAGGAGGAATTATGTTTTTCCTTCGATAAACCAAAACACCTTCATATTCTAATCACTTGGCGACATCTTTGGCCAACCGATAGAGGATTATGTTGCATATGATAATGACAAAACTTTGGAATTAACTATCATGTGAGAATTTCCTCTTTTTCAACGTTCTGTGTTATGCTACAGAAAAAAATGGATGTAATTTCTAATATATACATATGCAGTGGTTTTGGAGGGTGGGTCACTGAATTATCCTCACTCCAAAAACGCATTGTGAAGGAAGAAAAGGGTCTTAGATGGGGTGGTAATTGGTTAAAACGACGGACTGCATCACCCCAGTGGTCGAAGAAGCAACACCCTCTTACCGCCGAAAGCTTCTTTTCCATTTCTATTTTCATCTTTCTAGTAGTGGTAACAGTGAAAACATGCTTTACTGGAATAGTGTTAACCCAATTGAAAGTCATATGAGGTCCCTAGATAGTTGTCTGAAATTCAATGGCTGTTTTGAGGGAAATGTTCCCCGGTCGCCTGGTCTCTAGGTAGGGTGATATTCCGTGGGCCGGAAGCTCGCCAGACTTACCTCTTCCTATGGGATTATTTCAAACCCGAGGTTTGTAAACATCAATCCAACAGCCTATTCAAGTTTCGCAAGATGCTTGGAAATAGGTCGCATACCGCGAGACATGCTGCAGAACTTCAGAATCTGGTTCAAGGCGTATATTGACAAAAGTGGAAGCAGAAAATAAGATTCCACTTTTCCTAGTTTTCATTTATTTCAGCTTCAAACTTAGGAATAATTCCCTACCCCATCCTGTGGTTTGTCGCAAAATATTATTATTAGATAGACTACTCAGTTTTATACTTTTCACACTTACGGGCTTTTATAGCATTACTCAATAATAAATTGATAAAACTTCTTTTTCATATTTTGCCCTTATCGCTCTTCGGGGCATCGGAATAAAAGGATAAATCAAAACGGTATTTCCCAGTTTTGGAACAACCATTAAGTTTCAAGCACCATCTGTGTAATATTGCAGTTGATCGTAACTTAAGGAGCATTATAAGACGTCGCAGGCGTATTACTACATAGTTTCATAACTTACATTCATCTCGAATAAAAGTGTTATTTCAAAGTTATCGCAAACTATTATTAGTTGTATTAGAATGCCCAGGTCTTCCATATAAGGCAAGTTAAGTATGGGCAGACACATTCCAGACAGTTAAATAGGTGTGTAGGAGGTTCGACTAACCTTACACATTATAAATAATATTAGCAACACGTGAGGCACGCTGTAAAGTATGGCCAAGCTAACCTTTTGCTTATCTCCTCTATAAAATCGTGATTTGTGATTTGCATTTTCAAACTGCGTTCTTGTTAGATTTTAGTGTTTTGTATTTAACTCGAAAAAGTAAAAGTGGTGCATATGTAGGATGTTTTAGGAATTAATTCGTTAAGAATATAGAAGAAAAAGAACCAAACAAAAGAATAACAATTTCTTTTTAATGGGGAAGTTGAAACTCTTTTGTTAATATATGCGATATGTGCTAGGTATTTGCTTTTAATTGATATAACTCCCTATTCAAGCTTTATTGTTGATTATGGTTAATTGTTGCTAATCATATGGTATCAGAACTCCAAACTACAATATTTACCAGGGTTTGGTCTTCTCTAATATATGAATTTAGGAAAAGGTTGATCTGTTTCGGAATATCTTCCTTAGAATGTTATACTGAGTTCTGTAAATACCATAAAATATGCTTATATGCATTTACGAAGACATTAACTCCAAACAAAATTACGCTAAAGATACAATCCTTTTCACCAAAAAGGTGGACAAAACATAACCTATGGTTATTCAAATTACCAGCATTGTTGGGAATTTTAAAATCGATATTTTGTATTCCTAGACATAACATAAATATTTTGTTTCTTTTGAAGATGATGGTAACTTCAAGATCATTTTTGAAAATAAGAAGATCGGTATCCAATTGATTTATAACACATTCATTCCTGTAGAACAAGAAAAAAACTGTCGCGTGATTGGTTCCGGTACATACGGTGAAAGTATGCTACCAGTAGAAGTCGAACAAGTCAGGTTACAAGTAAAAAGATCGTAAATGAAGAGCAAGCAAAGAAGAATATTCGGATTAAAACTGCACCAGTAGTAGTAGTAGTGGTAGTAGTAAGCGTAAAGTAGCAGGCAGGTAGGTAGGTTGGCACAATACGGCGACGAACGTGAAGGGGCAAGGAGAGAGATACGGTGAACAAGGTGAAGTGCACCATGTTAATGTGTCAATGGTGACGAGTCGCAATCACGTGAATGGCCCCCATAGTATAGTAGAAAGCACTCCGTTTAGAGGCAAGTGCGCCGGTTGAAGATCCGGGAGCACCGGACTACGGCATACAGACATTTTTGCAGCTACGTCAATATAAAATCATCTTCGTCGTCATCGCCTGCGACGACTAAAAGGTTTTTGAAATAGTTTGGTCTTTTTACCGTTAAATTCTTCGCAAATGTAATTCGCAGACTACATCTATAAATAAGCGCGTTCGCTTTAGTAAAATTTATAATGCGAACCCAATTTGAAATTGAAAAATGGAAACTCAAGATTTATAGCAGTTTCATTTTTTATTATATTACTTTATTCTTCTGTATTATTATAAAAACTGAAACTTATTTTTATGAAAATTACACGGATATCTAGTTGAAACTATCACTTAACAAAACTAAGTAACCAACCAAGCCTCACAAACTTCTGTAATAGAATTAGCACCGTAAATCCTTGTTTACTGTTATTATTTGAATCCAGTTAGTTACACTCTAAAAATCAGTAGAAATTACAACGATCTAAAAATAAATTCAATAAGTATAAGCACAACAAAGACTTAAGATAATTTAAATGCATCACAATCATTTCTTGCTTTCTCAAGTTATAAAACCCCTACTAGAAAAGTTGGATAATAATCTGAAACCATATCACATTATGTAATGCATAAGATATTGTGAAATGGGTAAGAGAAGGATCGCTGCAATGGCGTGAACATATAAAACGAATGGACAACAAAAACATCGCTAAATGTAGAAAAGACGAAATCCCTTAAACCTCTGAACCCTAACCCTTCATCCTTGAACCTGGATTGTTGGGCATTATTTGCGAAATTATCGAAATAATTAATTTTAGTAACTCATTGTATAAGCAAAGGTGGTAATAAGCGATTACACGAAGAAACTATTTCCCCGGTGGTATGGCTGGGGTATATCGACCAATCGAGTATAGCGTTACTCCTTCAAACAGGTTTAAGAAGGAAGTGTTGCATATTGTCACTGCAAGACTAAGATAGAGTGCAAGTTTTGGTCTTGTTGTCTATCAGGCGAATCAATTATGTAATTGTGGACACCACCAAAAATATTTGTAAAAGAGATACATTAGACGAGTAATGTAAATTCCTCCAAAGTAGATGTTCTCTTCAAAAGAATAGACTGAAAATTTAGATAAATATAAATTTTATTTCGAATTGTTATTATCCCTAATCAGAGGAGTAGATCTCAACTTTGCTGACCACCCTACAATCAAAAAGAAGTTCCTTTGATATTCGCAAGGAAATGAGATCAATATAATTCTCACAGGTCAAGCCGAAGAGATCTTAACACTAACAATTTCCCTATAATAATAATGAAAATAATTTTCTAAAGTACTTATGAAGAAAAGAGGCGATTAGATAGAGTGAACTCCAGAAAAATATCTACTTAGGAACAAATTATGTAAAAGAGTAAGGAATGAATCACACTTTCGAATATGATGTATATTCAAGGAAGGAAAGAATTTGTGAGAACACCTATTCAGACACAAATTATGGTGAAAAATAAAGAGACATCGATACCTAAAACCAAGAATGTTGGTTTTTTGAACAATGTCTGATAATTCCAAAGAAAAATATATAAATTACTTTCTCTGTAATGCCCAATGCTAAGAAGAGTAGAGAAGAAGGCACTAATATAATTTCTTTGGTCCTTGCATTTGGAAATACTTTCCTACAATATCTGATAAATAAGAATTAGTAGCTCCCTCTTCTTTCCAAGTAATATGATTATTATACCGTTACACACCAACCCCATCAATTTCGTTCATTAGCTTATGTTTATTTATTATTATTATTATTTTATCCTAAAATGAGGTATAAACAATGTATAAAGAAAAAGTATTTCATTTCGAAACCGATGGTAAATAAGTTGAAGTCGAATTTGAAGTAAATTCGAGTCCAAAGAATAAGACCGCCATCTGATGGGGGAGACGCAAACGTGTTTGTGTGTGCGAGCGAGAACGAACTGATGAAAGAAGATAAAAGAAAAGCGTCTATTTGACGATTTCAAGCGTCTCACTTTTACCCAGTTAACTATCGCCGCAAAACCTCCCTAAAAGACCTTCGTTCTAAAAAAACAAATTTATGAAAACATCTATTCAGAAGCAAATTAGACTGAAGAACAATCAATCAGTAGCACTATCAACAGCACAAATTAAAACGATAGATCTTTTTAAGTACTGCACCTAACTGAACAAAATTTGAAAGTCTCATTTCTTTAAGAATGTGATTTTTCAAATGTTATACTTGTACTCCGTGACTTGCACTTTACTGGTCAGTTTACCTTATTTATTTTATGCCTTCGATCTCAATTCACCTATTTTCAAAATATTGTTTTCTTCGCAATAAATTCCAATAATAATCTCGGAATCTTAAATCCTTTCTTCCTGGTTTATTTTCTTTTATTTTCTTCTGAATATTCGTTTCCTCTTTTACCCCTAAACCAGCATATTTCAACTAACTGGAAAAGACGATTTGCTTCTTTGAGAACAGTGCGTCAAAAGGAAGATCAACAAGACTGATCCTTAGAGGAGTGTTTCTGTAAGACACAAAACACATTTCTCATTTTTAAGCAGCATTGGATTGAGTTTCTATATCTTAAATAATTCTAACAGAAACCTGATTCTAACTGTAATAGTCCCAATCAACACTACTGATTGAATAGCTGAAATTATCAAACGAGTTCCTATTTCAAATACAAATTTACTTTGATGGAAACCAAGAGATAATTTCTGAAATGGCTTTGTAATCGTGTTTTAAGTTCTGTTTGCAAAATACGAGTAGATTGTTTTCGTTTTTTCCTAAATATCTACTGGTAACTTTAAAAAGATAATATGTACATACACATACGATTGTTAGCCAAGCTGCTATTAGCATAAGACTGAAAAATTTCTTTCTCTAACTGAACTAATTGGGCTTTTTAGTGGTCATAAGGATCATGCCACAAAACTTATTTATTTTAGGATCATGCTTCTCCAGCAGCATTTGATGGAGTTGGAGGGATGCGATAGAATTCAGAAGATTTGGAGGACGTGCCGTGTTTGCATTTACGAAAAGCTGAACAATCTTTGCTTCGTACGAGGGAATTAAATGGCTCCAACAATTTTTAGATATAGACTTGAATTTCTTGTGCCGGGGAATAACTGCTCCGTATTCAATTAGAAGCATCAAATGACAATGGCGTGTCCAGATTTGAAAAATTTACCTGGAAACCCTTCTACCTTCTACTGGTGGGTGATGCGTAAACAATTGGTTCACTAAGTGAGTAACTTCCAAAAACTGACACAACAATAAAGAAAGATGTATTAATTTTCAACATAAAAACGTCCAATCATATGCATTGCATACAAATACTGCACGCATCCTAACTATAAGTTTCGCACAAAATTGATGCTGTATACATGCATTTTTTGTAACGGAGGAGAAAACGTGCAATAATTGTAATTAGCAATTAAGGCAGCAAAATCCGTCAACATGTCGACGTTATACTAAGTAATTATACACACCACATATTACCATACACTACACTATTACTCAATATTCTGTTATTTAACATTCCAGTTTGTGACTGCTTAATTAAGCAGTTGTGTTAATGAAATGCAAACGATTTTCGTGTTTCGCATATCTTACGCCTAGAATTGAAATTCTTCAGCATGTACGAGTTGGTAATTAATCAATACCATTGGTTGGTGATTATATTTTTATCATTCCTATTAATACCTTGATTAGGATATGATTTCCTGAGAAAGGAGAAAGATCCGAGGAGTGTAACTCTCCATTTATAAAATATCAACTTCGATATGCGCATTGTGAGTTTTCTTGTTTCATTTTGCTTGAGACACAGTCATGTGTTACTTAACGGGTTACGATCCCTCAAGGCAATAAAAAAGGATCACGTCCAGCACAAATCCTAGAGTTTGCAAAATATACATATTTCAGTACTGTAATTTTGTCGCATATTACAAAATTACAGCTGTTACTTATTACTGGAAATTGAATTATATAACGTTCGACATATTAAACTCAGCAATGAGATAAAATAATCCTGTTTTACTTCGATAAGAAAGCTTAGAAAAGTTCCATGTGAACATCTCCGCGCCACTTCTTCACAGTCCATTACGGATTTTATATGAGACTGATCTCCGACAAGTGTGAATGCCGTTCAAAAGACGTTCACATTTATTCTACGTACACACTACATCCGGTACATAAAGAAAGACGTGACCTACTCTTGAGTGGCTTTAATTAGCTTGATTCATAGCAACAAATCGTTTGCGGCGTGCGCTTCTAGGCCAAGATTTGAAGTGTGCCTTTCTTTTTGCGCTAATACGAAAGATTCAGCTATCTCCAACTTTCGGTTTTTAAAGACTGCGTCTTATCGCCGGCTTAAATTCGCTGCATTCTTAGAAAATGATTAGGAATTTATCAGTAGACTTATCGCGTCTATATTTATGTACAAGTTCGGAATGTTCGTACGCGGATGACTAATGCGGTCCAATTAATGAGATTTCAGATTTACAAACAGGAATTTACTACTTTTTAAGAAAAATGTATTTCCTCCTCTTTTTTGAACAAATCTATAATTTGCTCTAAAATTCAATTTTGCTTCTCCAACTTGATGTTTGTCTGTTCAACGAAAAACAGTCCTTATCTCTTGGACTTTGTTCCGATAATGGCTAAAAAGATATAAGAGAATATTTAAAAGTAGATATATGTATATATGTACGTTGAATTTTGCACATGGGATTCCCCAGAGTTCATAGAAGTACACCTAAATAGCCTTGTACTGCTTACAAATATGTTTCTCGATTCATATAAAATCAACGTCAGTCGAATTTCTATACCAAAATGACATCACACCTTCTTAAGCTTCAAAGTTGTGGCCAGCATATCGCTAAAGTGAAAATAAATACATCCCGATGTATGTCATTATCTATTTGCCCGACAAACAGGAGCAAATTGCTATTTCCTTTTCAAGACTACAAATACCTCTATCTATCTCATAACAAATATTTGCTAATAGTGGTATGTTTATGACTTACAGCAATTCTACAAACTGCATAATTTTAATAATACGCAAACAGTAAACAGAAAAAACTATTTCGTTACAGAAGTTTAACGTGACTCACGCATCCATTTTGAAGTGTATTAATCTTTGTTGTTTTGTGGCAAGGCCAGTTTCAAAACCGCAATTTGAGAAATTAAAGCGGAAATTATTTACCTATTAAATGCACGTCATTCGTGACGCTTATAGGCAAATAGATTATGTAGATATTCCGTCTGATTAAATAAAGATTTCTTAATGGGTGTTTAAGTAATTAATACAATCTCTTATCAATGTATGTATGATAATTACATTGCTTTCTATTTAACAAAAGTTCTTCACAATACATACATATAGGTCGAATGGATAAGTTATTAAAAAAAAACTATTATTGAAAGAAGGTATTGATAAGGGTCATTTCAAATGATACCAAAACAATTCTTCAATAACTACCCCAAATTACTTAATCCATTTGAACGATCTATTTTGCTTTAAATTACTGAACTGCATTTCATAAGTAAATTATTTCTATAAACATTCTAATCTTCCGAAATGAACAACTGTGCAAGGACAAATTCCATTTCTCTTGTCGTTACTAAAAATAAACCACGTGGGAAGGAGTTTGACAGCGTAGATTCATTTTCTCTATATTTCTAAGCGCTAGTGAGTTCTCAAGGTTCTAAATCTCGTCATGGAAATTATATTCGCAATTTTCTGTGCTAAAAAGATCAAAATTGGATTTCGACTTCAACAGAGCTGAACGAATTTATTTCAAAGTACATCATAAAATTGATTAGTCGAGAAATGAGATCATTAAAATAAGTTGATTATAAAAGTTTACAACTTATCAGCAACTAAGAACTCACATTTGAACCAGAATCAAAAAATAAAGCAAATCTATCTTTTTTTTGTTTTGTGGGAATGAACAACACGGTTAGACCATTATGACTAAAATTTGCGGATGTTTAATCACCATGGTCTAAATTTTTAGGGTTTTTATTTAGTCGGCACCGCTTGAAATCAAAAATCGAGGCAGCATAAGCAGCTTGGTGAACTCTCCCCGTTATTTCAGCACATTGCATTTCCAAAGATCTGACGACTTTCGTCTGTATAAGCCCTCTTGAGGCACGTAGAGCTTTCGTCTCAGATGATAATAAATTTCATCAGGAACAGTGTTGGACATCCTAGGAATATTATAAGTAACCAACCTCTGCCTTTGCAGAAGAGACGCCCTAACAATAATATCGAGCATGGAGACCTAGGAAGAAGTCTAATTCTTCAAGGATAAACACTGAAGTGCATAGTCGAAGTAAAGGAAAAGGGCCACAGAAATGTAAAAGAAACTTAGCGGTGGAGGCCCATGTGTCAAAATTTTCAATGGAGCAGGAAGAAAAGACCGAATTTCCTATCTTAAGAAGAAATGACCGAGTCCAGTTTTTGACGCCTCTATGGGTAGAAGGATCAGAGAAGTTATCTTCAATACTTTTCTTGTATTCATACTTCAGCTTTTAGCAAAGTATCTTCTTTCAGCACCTTTTTGGGTTTCCTTTATACACACTTTTCCTGTATATCTTCTTCATCCTTATTAGCCCTCTTTCAAGCTTCCACGATTCAGCCTTCCTTTACTTCTTTATTTTCAATCCATTTCTCATCAACCTTTTGTCGAAATTACAAATTATTTCATCATCTTTCCGAGTTTCCTATTTCCAACTTTGTGTTCCTTAATCTTCAGCTCTCTTGTTAAACATTTACACTTAGGCTTTCGCTAAGTTTTTAAATGGTCAGTTGATTTTCTCCATTTGTCCTAGTCTTCGTCACAGTTTGCTATTTTAACACCTTCCTGGCTTTCTCATTTCAAAAATTTTCCACCTTCATGTTCAACTCTCAATGTTTGCATTGTACCTCTTCCGATTTCTTCTTCATTTTCGATCTCTCCGAGGCAGCCGTACTTCTTCACTCTATGTTGAATTTCTTTATCTTACATTCTATGCTTTAGTATGTACTTCACACCAGTCCGATTTTCCTTAGCTGCTTCAAAACGTTCGCATTCAGAATTCAATGAACTTTTTTATATTGGTTTATCATTTTCTTTTGTCGACGTTATTTTTATTTTAGCAAATTGCTGCGGTTCGTATTTCAAATTTTGTGTGCCTTCTTCATTTCAGCCTCCTCCCAACTTGTTGATATTCAATCCATTCCTTGCATTCATGTTTCAGCGTTTTTGGAACTTCCCTATTTGCGCTTTCTTTGCTTCTACATTTCAGCTTTTTTCATTTTCTTAATCTGCAGTTCTTTCCTGGTCTCTGCTTTTCAATTTTATTCAAGTTTTCTTAGTTTCAGTCCCTTTCTAGCTTTTTAATTTCAAAGTTTCCTAATCGCATTTTAAGCCTGTTTAACTCAACTTCGTTCAATCTTGCC
The DNA here is from genome assembly GCA_038088585.1 of Chrysina gloriosa. Classification (NCBI taxonomy): domain Eukaryota; kingdom Metazoa; phylum Arthropoda; class Insecta; order Coleoptera; family Scarabaeidae; genus Chrysina; species Chrysina gloriosa. Next base: position 12,360,196 of record CM076092.1, read on the forward strand.
CGGTGTCTCCTTAATTTTCCAATAATTTTCTGGCTTATATTCTCCCAGTATTCGAGCTAATATTTCATTTCTGCCTCCCTAATTTCCAAACAATCACCTACCTTTTAAATTTTGAACCCTGGTCTCTATTTGATTTACTTCATCTTTAATCTATTGATCTTCGTTTCCTTTAGTTCCTTTGGTTATCCAATTTTATGTTCCCTCTTCTAGTCTCAGCCATTCATAACTTCTCTATTACAGTTTTCTTATTACATACGCATACCTCGACTTCGGTCTCATTTCTCTTGGCAACTTGAGAAATACCACGATTACTGACGAGTGTATATCTAGAAATTACTGAGGATTCTAGCCAGAGACACCAAGCTTCACATGGCTAGGAGAAGTGGGCATAAAGTTGTGCAAATAGAAAACAAATCTCGAAGTTTCTTAAAGGTGTAAATTACCATTTTGTTGCCGTTTTCCAAAGCCAGAGTATTTTAAACGTATTTTTAAACAAATACTTTAGAGCCTTAATCCACGTATTCAAACCAAAGAGCTACTACGATTTGAAATCAGAAAAGAGAGGCAGATAAGCTTTCTCACAGAGGTCAGAGCTTATAACTTTAGAAAGAAGATATGTTAGAAGTTATTCCTGGATATTTTTTGCATTACTATTATAAATATACAACCTTTGATCAGCTATATTAGTAAATATAGTTATTTCTAATACAATTACGAGCCATAACATCCAAAATTATAGTAATTACGCAATACTGCCATATCGAAAATGACTTCATCGTGTTTCCTGATAAACCTTCCCATTACTGTTTTCTGTAAGCCTTTTTTGTGCGTTTTGTGATACCGACTTCACTATAGCATCTATCCAAATTAACGGGGTACAATGCAATTTCACTATCACTACTAATGGAATTCACTATCACACAAACTGTGATTAACTAGTTAGCGAAATCAACAATTCATACAAGAAATAAAAAATAAGTTGCGATAGTACAGAATTTTACCATCAAGGATCCGCTTTTGCCGGCGTTATATTTAGAAATTTTTTGATAAGGGGTCGAGGTTATCTCTATTTATTTTAAAAGTTTGTGCACTCTCAACCGCTCTACAACAATTATGCTACATGTTTGTACACGTACTGTACAAATATTTGCCGATATAATGAGATTTGTGGAATTCCTTATGTGTATACGCGCGCGCCCGCTAAAGAAGTACTCTTGTCATGTTCATAATATAAACAGTATACAGTTTATTTACATTTAAAACATATTGAGAATCACACTATTCCCACCAACTATTATATATTACCAAAACAAACAAATGTGAACGAGATACCAAGGAGGTATTCAGCGATATCACGAAGTGGCAAATTCATTGTATTTTTTCAGTAACTAATGAAAGAGGCAATGATAAAACCGGCACGGAATAAAATCCAAGGTACTATAAAGACAGACGAGGATTGAATTAAACAAGATACATAAAATCAGGTTTTCGTAAAAATTAGAAGAAAAAAAACTGTATATATAACTTTTGTTAATTAAGGAGCGTTATACAACATTCCGAACCGCCAAGTTGATAAATATCTGAATATTTTATAAAAAAATTTGTAATTAAGAAACATTTCTATCCTCTAGAAGAATTTGCAAATTTTCTCATAGTTCCCTTGTTTGATTTTGTAGGAGTGCAACCATTTAAACTCAGAAATCTGCAAGTTTTCGCGTACATAACATATTTGTATCCTTTCATTCACAATTTATCTCGGTGAGATGTAAAAGAATGTATTGATTGATGGGTGAATTGTATTTGAAGAGAAGATATAATTTAGCCAGGCGTATCGTAATGCGCATTAACCACACCCAACCGCAAGACTTCTTTGATGCGGCCATAAATAATAAGTGCTTTTACACGCACATTTAAAAGAGACATTAAAGTGTACCGCTTCGATGTCCTTAGTCATGCTGTATTCAAAAGCTTTAGTTTTTTCAATTATTTCCTATGCTCGACCTAGGGATTGAAATTTTGCCAAAACGTACAATATTTGGTAGATTCCAATTTACCTCTAGTCCAAAAACACCAATATCAGAGCGAAACAAGTTTTTTACCCTTCCAAAACTGAACAATTGCAATTCAAAATAAGGTGCTTAATGACGTGTCATTATCTGAGGATATTATAATTATTTAACTCCTATCACTTATTCGAGTACATTGCTAGAAGTTTAAGGAAACATTGTGTTTAAAAAGAATGATACTAACCCAGGGTTAGGATGTTGTAGCAATTCCATTTCAAAACCTAAAAATTGATTATCAATAATCGGGGGTAAATTAAGACAGTTTTGTGAGAATTGTATGTGGAGATCAAAATTGTCCACAGTTTGACGAAGTACTTCTTAATTCATTGTTCAGGATTTTTCTGGACACGGATGTTAAAACTAGATGATCCGTCCATGATTTCTTGTAATAGTTTAGACGTGATCCAAAGTAACGTATGGCCCTATCACCTCAGATAATGCTCCACTAGCATCAAAAGCATTTTCTTCAATTCCTCAATTATGGTTGAATATTTCGGAAATTTTATGGATTGGAAAAATAAAAAACTCTTTCATTCTTTCTATTGTATTGTGTAATGTGCTCTTATGTAACCAAGTCTCTTTATATTGATAATTGTTTTTATGACCATTTGATAAACTCGTTCAATGAAATAACAGTTCATTGCCACAATTTATCCGATTTCAGTAGAGAAATTTTGAAATCAAACAATCTTGTATTCCTGTCTTATTCAAAATTTGGGAAAGCTGCTATTAGCAAATACTTATTTCACTACCTAAATGTAACATCCACAAAATAAGTTTAGTACAATTTACCGAATATTATATACTATAAATGTAGTATATACAAATATACATATGTACTAAAACACATACTGAAAAAATCTGCTGTTACGACTGGATTATCGATCATCTAAATGTACATGATCTGAGATTTTACTCACGATGATACTCAAATATAATACATAAACCATGGTGATGACATAACATCTGAATTTTTAATTGTAAAAAATTCAAATAAGGCGACGAATTTACGAGACACTTGATATTTATCGATCAAAATAAATATCAACATGAACGTGACAATCTACGCATGACACGAAATATTTATTATCAAGGAATTGAAGATTCTCGGACTTTATACTTTACTTTTATCGATTATATAATAAAACTTATTGTAGCGGCATCCAATAAAGCGTGAGTGAGAAACTTGAGAGTTCGGAATAAGAACCGACAAGTTATCTAAGCGTACTAACTAACAGTTAGTTGCACATATTACGAAAGATTTGTTGCCATTGGGACCGGTAAGTACAGGTTTGGCCTTTAGACTTCACTATTCTCCTTTTCTACTAGGAGAAAACACGAAAATTAAAATTAAATGAAGTATGTCTATAGTGGATTTCGACTTGATGAGTGATAGTTAAAAATAATCCCAAAATTATCATGCATTAAAAACTAAGCACTATGTAAATCTTGTAACAATTCACATATACATATATGACAAAGTTGTAGAATGAAAATGAGATATTCTGCAACACTCATCGAGTTTTCCGGAGCTTGTTCGAGCAGCATACCACCTCTTCTTTTTCTAGGTAACTGTGTGAGAAGTTAGCAATTCAACATTTTAATAAATAAAACCCTTTGCAAGAAAAGAATGGACAGCTTTTGAATTCTCACTGTGTGGAGGTAGAGGGAACATTATATGGCTAAGGAGCAACTACCGAGGCGTTCCCCATCCTATATTGTCATGAACTAACAACTACTTTGTAATAATAGGATAATAATTCTGAGAATTTTGCGATAAGTATAAGATAAGTATTTTCAATGGGGGCGGACTAAAAGTTCCTCTCACGATTATAAATAAAAATTATTTCCGCAATTCTCACTTAATTATTAAACATAGTCGCTAAAAATTCAGCATCAAAACAAGAGGTGTATACAGCAAAACTATCATATATCAAAAAGGAAAACCCCAGTCACAATTTTTTTCGGGGATGTGCACTTTTATTTTAAAGACAACTAGTAAAAACATATACCAGAAAATGCAATATCGTCAAGTCATAAAGATACCAGGAGTTTGGAAGTGCTAAATTTCGTAAATCTAAAAGTTATTCAAAAATCTGACAGATTAGAACAAATTTTACAATTTGCAAAAATCCTATATTACTAAACTAAGAGGCTTTAGCAAAAAATAACCATAGGTTAGATAGAGTTGAATTTCTAGAGATCAGTTCGCCGAAAATTAATCTGGCAAAAGCCCGAAGAAAGACTAAAAACTGGAGCCACGAGGGTAGGACCAGAAGTGCTCGACCTAACAAACAAGAATTTTATCTTTATTTCTCAACATAGTCCCCTTTCAGCTTGAGACACTTTTCCCAGCGATATTCAATAGCTTCGGTACCCTGTTTATAGTGGGAACCGTCGAACTAGTCAAAATAGCCACTAACCGCAGATTTCACCTCTTCATTGTTGGCAAATCTTTTACCACTGAGCCATGTTTTTAAGTTTGGAAAGAGAAAATAATCCGAGGGGACTAAATCTGCTGAATAGGGTACGCGAGGAAGCAATTCCAAATTTAGCTCATTTTTTCCTTGATTTCATCACTCAAACACTGCAATAAGTTTGCATAATACTCGGTGTTGATTGTTTTTCCTTTTGAAGATAATCAATGAAAATCATCCCAAACCCATCCAAAAAAACTGACGCCATAGCCTTGCCAGCAGTTGGAACTGTGTTCGCCTTCGTCGAAGTCGTTCTCTCCTTTCAGTCCACTGTTGCACGCAAAATCACGACTTCTCGCTGCGAAGCATCGCTAAACACTCCATTGAAACATCTTTACGATGCTATTTCTGTTACATTGTGAGCAAACGCGGCACCCATCTTGCGCACAGCTTCCTCACGTCCAAATTTTTAATCGATATTGGAGATGTACAGCACTTTTGGTAATGTCTACCATGTCTGCTAGCCCCAGCGCTTTCAGCCGACCGTCATCCAATACCATTTTGTGGATTTTATTCACCATTTCTAATGTGGTCACCCACTGCGTTTTTCGTCTTGGCAGCTCGTACGGCTTTCGTTTAAACTCTGCCCCCGATATTTTATTATTGTAAACGAGGGAGCAGACCCGCAGAGTAGAAACTAGCTCAGCTTTGATACTGGTTAGATTGACACCTTGCAAATGAAAGTATCATATCACATAACGATGATCATTTTTTTTTTCAATGAAATCGTTCAATCGCTCCAGCGATGGCTGTCAAACAAATACTAAACAACGTAATGTCTTCAAATTTTATAAGCTTTATAAGTACTTCCGACCATAGTAATTGTCTTCAAACAACATCCGCCATCTATACATCAGGTCAGATACTATTGAGACTCTCCCCGTATGCCAAAATGATTGAAACACAATTTAGAATATTGTGCCAAAAAGTATATTATCTTCTATATGTGAAAAATTTGGTAGTCACATTTCAGGGCTGAAACCTTGATGATACTACCAGCAAGAGATTGGGATATCTAGTCAAGGAATGGTTTCCCCTTAACACACGCTACTTGATGGAAACGTCACTCTGGACTTCTAAATTCACTCACAGACCACAACAAAAAAGCCAAACCTCTCGCAGTTGGAAATTCCAAAATACAAAGTTGCAACAGATTAAAAAATATTGACGAAGTTGTTATGAATAAATTCGCGTGTTTAACCTTGTTTTTAAAAAACGAAAGTACACGATTTCGTTAATAATTATAACTTAACTTAAGTTTAAAAATAGACGTTAAAATTTTGTTTATCAAAATTCTTTTTGAAAATGTTTATGTAAAGGACACACACCAGTCTAAACAAAAATATATCGAATCAAATCAGTTTAATGAGATGACATATTGCTGATATTTTTAGCATGACGAGATGTAGTTCATTAATTGCAAGTGCAAACAAAAAACCGACTTTTGAACTACATGCTGAAAATTTTTGAACAACGTAAGAATACAAAGATAAACAAGGACAATGAACTTGTTCAAAGCAGTTCAAAAGCAAACATTCAGCAAAGGAAGATTAATTGTTTTGAGTTTGTTGGCATTTCAAGAATATTATGCATGCAATTTGCAGATGTCAAGAAGTCGATAAATTCAATTGCGCCATTTAAGAAACCCGTCTAAAGCACAAAAATGATGTGGGACACGACAAAGTTTGGTTCTTTTCTTCCTAATTTAGGTCCTACGTGTGCAAATTCCAACTATAGCTCAAGTTATAATGTCGATGTACAGTGGCGATTAAAAATATCTGGACGCCGTCTGCCATGGCGCATATGTCTATCTCTTAAAAAAATCGACAAATTTCCAGCGACAGGGTAAGGTTTACTTGTTTGATTTTGTCAAGTTTCAAAAATCTGGCACTGCACGTGATTCAAGCTTTCGGTATCCCACAAATCATCCGCTCTCTAATGATAACTACAGACTGTTCTTCGTTGTAGTTCCCATTCTCCGTGTCTGGCATTCGTTTCTTACATTCTTCAGTGTATACCCAGATATGTTCCGAAAGCATCTTCATTTGAACCATGCGTAGAGCATATTTTGTTATTCCATTATTTTCTATGTAGTTTCACCATTGGTTGGATAAGTGTTTGGTAACTAAAAAATTATTGTGTAGATCAAATGTGCGATCATACCTATTATATACACCAGAACTGGTGTTATCAAATTAATATTATAATAAACTTTGAGTAGAAAATTCTCATAGCAAAGGATATCAAATAATCATTTTTGGAAGTTGTCTTTGAGGACGAGGATCTAAATATAAAATCTTTTCGAGAGGGACTTTCGCCATATTCTTTCTTCATGGGTTGTCTAAAATCCGATTTTTCGTAGGAAACATTTGACCAATTCTGCGTAAATGTAATAAACTGTTTTGGAGCTTACCCAAATGTTTATAACAAAAGAATTATGTTTTATTGTTTCCAATATTAATGATTTGTATCAATCAACAATAAACAATCCTATAATGTAAGTCAAATGTCAAATTTAAATATGAAACACAGAACCTCCTTTATAATTTAAAATTCAATATTAAAGGTTCGAATATCCAAGTAATAATCCAAGATTACTGGAAAAAGCTTTCGCTCGCGTATAGGCAAGCAAATTATTTATTTTCTCAAAATCCATTTCCAAGTAATATTAGAGGTTTGGGACAACAATGGGTCGAATGTCCTCGGGCGTTGCAAATGGATATGAATAGCGTTTCTAATAACTTGTTCCGCAGGCATTCGTTATTAGAGGCTAATATCCACGGTCGAACCGATTCAGTGCACTGCGCCGACCGCAGCCAGAAATAGCGATGAGACGTCACCGCCAAGAAAAATAAGAAGAAACGACAATAAATGCGTGCACATAAAAGATACCGTAGTTTTATGAGTACACACATTGTCGAACACAACATAGATTCACGGGAAGAATGTCGCACGATTGCCGACGTGCGCCTACTTAAAGGCCGTCGACCTTCCAAGGCCACAGAAAGTCTAAGAGCGATGCATGGAAATTAGCGATAGTCGCAATGCTGCTGTTGCCGTTGGGTCGCTGCTTTTAGTTCCTCTTTCTGAACTTGATCCACTTTTAACGTCAGCGATGAATTTAATGTACTAGAAATCGCTAATGGAAAATCTGCGATGAAGGCGAGAGATAAACCTGTTTGTTGGGTTGGGATAAGCGACATTTTCCATAACTGTAAATTAATTGGAGCAGTGTTTGATGCTCTTTGAAAGACTTTGATTTCACATTAAATATCGCATATTAGTATTTCTGATTGGAAACGTTTTCTAAAAGCGATTATGGCTTTCATTGGGTGATAAATAAGAATGCAGCCTCCTTTGACGTAACTGGGATAAATACTGACGAGCACCCACAGTAATTTTCTCTTGGAGTTGGTATGATCCACCCCCAACCGAGGAGAACCTCAATGCAAACCATAGCTAGTGGAAAATCAATAATGGAAGCGGGAGACAAACAAGTGCGTTGGTATAACTGACATTTTCCTCAAATCTACTCTACCAGATAGTCAAGGCTTCGCGCTACGATTCGTGCTTAGCAAAATAATATTAACGATAATGTAATCAACATTTTAAAAAAATGCAAATAAGCTGACCACCCAATATCAGAAATGTTACTTTTTCAATTTACTTATTGTTAGTTCATAAATAAATTACCATACGAAAAAAAGACAAATTGCAGAATAGAATTAGAAAGGAGTGTTCGCGTAGCAAAAGGAATGTTACACAGAGGTTGGTACAACTCGGATGGTATTTAGGCCATGGATGGCTCCTGATACTATATATAGTTAATGTCCAAAAAACGAAAAAGAAATATGTGACCGTTTCTTGGCCCAATTTAAAATAAACTTTTCAATTACCTCACGTTAATAACAAGTTATTATAAAAAAAAAAGGTCATTGCGAAGGTAAGCACCAGTACATGCGAAAATCCAATATCAAAATAAAATATAATTAGAATAAAATGTACAGTCACCACCAGAAATGACTTACCGAAATTTTTAAAAAGGTAATCCACAATTGGAAGAAATAAAATTGGAAAAGCACTACTTCAGAAAACAATATTAAAGAATAGATATCCCGCAAGGATAACGAGAATACACTACAAAAACGAGATCAGAAAAGCAAAGGAGTATCAAATTACCAGCTAAGAGCAGCTAGAAAAAGAAATGGGAGAACGCCGAAAAAACAAATGAACAACGCACGCAAACATATGACACGTATAATCACATGATGACGCGAAAGAGACGTGAAACAACTGACCGCCGCGGATAACTGGATCCTGACGTCCTCACGAAACAGGAACGTAACGGTCAGGTGCGCAATTTCGCCGCTTGGGGCGACACCGGCGCACGCTCAATCCTTCCCCTCCACACACCATAGTACTTATCACACCCGTTTCTAAGCGTATGCTAGCCGAAGAAGATAAAAGAGAACAGAGAAAGATTCCAAGGACGTTAAAGATGGTTTTTCCTAGAAGTCGGCGGTTCGGTGAAACGAATGCAATAATACCGCGTATTTTGGGAATTTCTGCTGGAAATTTAAGCTTTGTGATATTTAAAACTTTTCGAATATAGATGTATGTAGTACTGACAATGGATTACATCGGACAACTCTTTTTATCAAGCACTTATTCTGGATAATGCTGGCCTACCTTGGGATGTGCTGGTCGTCGCAGAATTAATGTTGTTACTATACGGTTAGCAGTACATTAGCAGCATACATACATCCTTAAAATTGAAAATTTGGAGAATCATGGGTCTTTCGAATACTGCATAAAAATGTCTAACGGTAGAAAAAAAGAAACCAAGTGTTTACATTCTTACCTCCCCGTTTAAACTAAGCTATTCCATTTTTCTTCTTTTTCAACCTGTTATTATCCAGCCGCAGCCTTGAGGTTCTTACAATAGTACTTCAAGGGGAAAGTTTGGAAGATCATTCGATAGTTTGAAAAGCTACCTTAGGAATGTCAAGTATGGGTCGTCTTCCAGGGAAAGGAAGTGGAGTAGACCAAAAGCTCGCTGATCATGAAGTAAATCTACCCTTAACCAGATCGCTCCATAATTAGGAAATTAAAAATCAACATAGAAATCCTTGAGGCATAGTCAAAAAATAAGGCCAGATGATAAATCAGGGAGAGAATGATGAACTATAATCCTATGACCAAAGCTAAAACCCGTGGACAGGTAGAAAAAAAATAGATAAAGAAGGCATAGAATTGTAAAGATATGAAAAATGTATAAACGTGGGGAAATCAACCATATCGCACATTCCGAAAGAAGAAACTAGTTTATTGTTTTAAAGGTTCGATGAGCAAGGCAACCACTTGTCCAAAACAAAAGACAAAAAGAAGTTTTATACACAACAGAAATGAAAATATTATGAGCAATATGTGGTAGTACAAGTCAAGTAGTCAAAGGACGAGAGGAGAATATTAGGATAGTATGCGGAGTAGCGAAAATGAAAATCGTAAAAATAGACAAACTCCATCAAAGGGATTCCCAGAAAAAAGTACTGCAAAGAAACTTTGTAGTCAAAACTTCTATAAAAAAGTGCGCAGTTACCAGTGACTTTGGTACAAAAACAGGTAGAAAGCATATTTAAAGCGCTAAACCTCGAAAGTTTTTTGGTGGGGAAAGGAGGGGTTTCAGAAAATACTCTTTGGAAAGAATGAGGGAGACAAAAGGCGAGTACAGTATATGTCCAGAATCTAGGGTTTGCAAATTAAAAGACAAAAATCTTTTGGTGGATGTTCCAATACAGTTTAACATTCTTATATATGCCAACTACAGTTTGTATTAAGTTCGTATTCCAACTGCGTCGTGGTCTGGAAGTGGGCTTAATAAGATGTCGGGAATAAGGAACGCAATAGCTTCCTTCCTGGATAGATTAAAGGTCTCGAAAAAGAAGAAGCAAAGAAAGACGAAAACATCGCCAGGGTCGACGTTAAAATAAAGCCACCGCCACGCCAGCAACATCTCCAACACAACAGCAACAAACAGACAAGAAGGGCAAAAGATGCCACCGATCGCCGTGAGAGACGGCTTTTGAAAACACGCTGGATAAGATCGGGATTGAACCCGAAACCGTCGAATCGTTCACGGGCATTATCTAATTAAGTTCTGAAAAGAGACTAAAGCTGTTCATCAGTGGAGTCTCAGATGGAACATCCAAAGATGATGTGGCCAGAGATATTGTGGCGAAAGGTCGCAAGCTTTAGCGCGTCATTCGGACCAAGTCTTATAGATTGACGTGACAGAAGAGTCCTTTCGGGCATAAGCAAGACTTGGGTAGTTTCCGTTACACCACCTCCCCAAATTCTTCGCGCAACAGGAATACCGAACACGAAAGATTGCGCACTCAACTTGCGATCAGCGGTAATTGCGAAGACGCTTACTCCGTCAACTACCTGGAGAATCAAGTCTGCAGATAGAGAAAAAGAAGACTATCCGACAGGGCACTACGAAGAAAATGGCACAGAAAGCCACTACGGAGGCGCACCCGATGAAAGGAAACAAGAGTATAGTATAATGAAACTAGTCGATGGTCTACCCAAATTGATCGCTTAACTTCGAAGGAAGTTCAATCCCTCTAAAATGCGGGAATAAGCTCGTGTATTAATTCGAAGGAAAAGGAAAGAACTACCCCCAAAACGGAAGAAGGACAAAGAGGTTTGCCGTAACTAAACCGACCTTAGCACGCAATTGAAGTTCCAGGTCGAGTGTACCCAGAAATGAATGGATGCCCTAGGCTTCGTAAAAGAAGGGAGAGGAAAATGGTTAAAATCTTTCATACTCCATCTTCTTGAAAACATAACATCAATTTTTTATAGTTTCCTGTAGATTATATCAATACTAATTTTTAAGATTATCTAATTAATTGGAAATATTTACTGCCAAGAGGCTGATATGGACTACGTGAATTGTAAATGGAATCGAAGGATTTAAAATATTGTGTTTCAGCAGCGTAATATCTAAATAGTAATTTCTTTGAAACGGTTAGTTACAACTTTATTGCGTTCAAAATAAATAAAATAAGAACATCCTCGTTTCTATTGCAAGGTGAAAGCAGTTCACAAATCCAGAGAACTCTGATAATTAACTCTAGTTAAAGTAATTTTAAAATGTAATAATCCTCAAGTACAATTGGATATTTAGTATCTAGTGTATATTTCCAATACAACTTCAAACATTTAACAATCTACCGATAGCAATTACTGTTCTAGAGAGTTAATCCCAATTTTCCGTATTGATTTAACTTGCTTGGGTATCATTCAAGGCTAACGCAAAGATTAGAATCCCACGCAAATGAAATTCCCAGGTAGACCTACATTCTTACGAAAGCAGTAAAAACAGCAATGATCATTAAAATATATATTATTTCAAGGAATACAGTACGCGTGTTATTACTAAATTGTACCTCTCTCTACAACTGTTTTGTGTTGAATAAATGACAAGGGAATATGATGAATAACTAATATGACCATTCAAAGATTGATCGCATATAAATCTATATCTAATAGCTGATCGATAGGATCTTAATGACAAAACAATGGCATGCGTATTAGAGTATTAGGATAAAAATTCAATTGCTAACGAAAACTCTAAATTCCTTGAGGTCTTTAATGTAATAACAAACATTACTAATTGTAAGACAAGTTCATTGGAAAAATTGTCTAACTGTATCTAAAAATTAACGTGTTTATTTGCACGGAAAGAGTAAAAAAGAGACCGCGACATCGATTAATCAGTTCTAAGTAACATTGTGTTATTCAAAACAAATTCTCGTAGCAATGAGTCCTAGAAACACATATAATTACGATGTAGTTGTAAGGTTGTTGCCATTTTGCATTTATTCTGGCAGTAAATTACGATTGCTGAAAATACACCATTTTCCCTATAAGCAATTAATTCATTGACAGATGGAAGGATCGAAAACCTAAATTCATCTCATATCAAGGATATTCTCTTTCCAATGAGCCTCTTTAGCAGGCCATGCTACTTTTTACTTTTCACATTTTAAGCTAATTCTAGATAGTAACAAATATACTTGAATACTTTTCAAATACATAAGTACAGTACAGCATCGATTATCCGAACTAATGTTGTCTGGAATGGTTCGGATAATTAAAATTCACTGAAAAATGAAATGCGTAAAATAATCAAACACGTTTTTACAAAAAAACAAAACATCTTTATTCAACTATAGTACATAGTGGGAAATAAAAAAACGACACAAGGAAACATAAGTTGTATACCTAAGATAAATTATTTATGCAAGGTGCTATTTTTTACTCCATTCCATGCTTCGACCAACATATCACAGCACTCCTTCAAATCGACTTTTTTGGACATAGAAATAATTGTTGCTTCATAATTTTTATCTCCTAAAAGCAGACGACGCATAAACTCGTTTCGGAATAGTTTCTTCATTGTTGCTTTTAAAGGTTGAATTAAAGAAGTTACACTAGGGGAAAAATCTTTACCCGGAATATATTATTGACCTAATTCAAAAATTCAGGTGATGGATGTGTAGGAGCATTGTCCAATAGAAGTAGCACCTTGCCTTCTTTGCTGCAATGCTGCTGACATTTTTTAAATCAGGAATTAAATTGTCTTCAAACCATTTCATGAACAAATGGCTGTTTATCCACACGTTTTTGTGGCTCGTGTATATTAATGGAACTTAGACATTTTTAAAACAACGTGGGTTTTTCGATTTCTCTCACAAAAGTAGTGGAATTCTCCAGTTGCATTAGCATACACCATGACTATGATACGCTCCTTCCTGATCTTATACACTGGGGCTGCGGATTCTCTTCGAGATATCAATGACTTAGATGGTACAGCTTTCCAAAAGAGGCATGTTTCGTCTGCATTGTAGACAAAATCATGTCATATTTATTCTGTTCAAGAAATCTCTTTAAATTCTCGGAAAAAAACACTGATGCTAGATCGTCAGCACTTAATCTTTCACAATAAATCTCGATTTTCCGAATCCTATATCGTAATTGCAGCCCCCCAGAACTTGCGGCGAATGACAAGTCACCATCAGGCTTCATGTTGCTGCGCTACTGTTTATTTGCTTCGAACTCTCCAAAATGATCGTAAAAATCGCAGAAAGAGTATTATTTTGCATTTTAATAACGTTCAGACTCAGAGTGATGCCCGAACTATTGGGTATTTGAATGCCCAATACATTCAAATAATGGGTTATTTATCACATTTGAAACCTGCTACCTAACCATTCGTTTTGTTTCGACGTATAAAGCATAAGTTACGGGGGATTGAAAAATGTTTTGAAGGTTAGGTTCTTCCCGATGCAAATATGTGTTGACTGTGCTGGCAGAAAAGAAAACACTCTTCGTATTCACCATAGAATTACAAACAATGACCAAATATCGTAACGATCTGTTAAAATCTCAAAAATCAATGTATAAGGCACACGAGTGTCAATTTCAATTTATATACTGCCTTGACCATATTAAAAATGTATTGTGCGTCAAATATCCATGATTGTGAAATGCGTAATTGTTAGTGACATAAATTCTAATGAACGTATAAATGCATTGCGAATGGATAAGTTACGCCTTCACAAATTTTCAACACAACTGAATGTACTCCATATCTTTAGTCACAGATAAAATGAACAGAGAATTAAATAATTATTCGTAGAAATAAGAGAATAGAAACAGACTGTCTATCGATTAACAATAAAAGAAAAGAAAATATTCTAGAACCACTTTCAGGTCAATCGAACAACAAATCGGGAATTGATAGCTATATTTCACCATTTAAACGTTATCAAAATATAGCTATTGATTCCCGATTTATTGCTTGATTGACCTGGAAGTACCTAAGGAGAGGGTACTTGAAAGATAAATACATAGGTCACGAAACACATATTCCTACATTTAGTATACTTAAAGTAAAATGTATGTACCATTGTTACGTTTGTTTTTCTTTTCTTCGCGCATACCTCGATTTCGGTCGTTACACTTGTAGCTATTAATTAATCTTTGATAATTAATTCTATGCGGACGACATCTTTACGTTATCGATTTCCATCCGCACGGATAGAGGGAGCCTTCATGCCTGTTTTGGAAATTACGATATGTTTCACGATTGACGTATGATTCAGGGGGTGGGGCTAGCTTTCAGTGTAAGATCTTGGTTGAGTGGACACGTTTGTTCCGCGAAATAATTTTCTCGAGAGATTATCGTTTGAAATCTCGCCACGTTTGTGGATTTTGTGGAAAAATGCTTTCCGGTGCCTCACTTTTAGATTGGACCGCCGAATCGGTGAATAGTGTTGATTGAGGATCGGAGAAGCTGATTAATTCAGTAGCAGTTGGAGTACGTGCGACATTCGTAGCCATTTTGTGTTTTACCCCGTTTCAATAGTAAGAGGTTCAGTTAATCCTTTTTGGTGATCGTATTCTTAGTTTCTTTTCTTCTGTTTCTTTAGGGGCTTTAGTCCTAGCCGTTTAATCTTAGCCGCTTTAATATCGGTTTAGCGTAGTTTAATATCGTCGTAATCGTGGGGTATTGTACGATTGGCCGAATCTTGGTTTAGAGTCAATTCGAGTCATCTTCTTGGACAACGCTGTCATCTGACAAATCTGATCTGATCTACTGCCATTCGACTGGACGAATTCCGCCATTCTATCGCATCTGGCCGACTGCTGGTGTACTTGCATCTTTGGAAGGTTACGACCTCCCTCGCCTGACAGCTCCGAGGAAACATTCACATAAGTCGTAACCTTTTTGCAAATTTTGCTTTATAATTCGCGTATTTTTATTTATTGGAAACCTCTTCAGCGTTTACTTATCACTAAATGCGTAATTTAGCAATTTATAAATGCCGAGTAAATATTTAATTATCGGAAAAGGTTCTCGCATGCCTCTCGTATCAAATACTTTATTTAAGTAGATTTGTTGAAACCAATGTAAACGATAGCGTTGGCCAAGGTAATCGGTATACGTAAATGTATAACGATTTGGAGAATTACGCCTGAGAATATAGTTATTAAAGGCTCGGTAACTTTCATGGTTCACTTGTTTTTGTTTTTTTTTGTCCTGTGATAGTTTTCTTTAATGCCGCAAACCATTTCTCACCCGGGTTATTTGACTAACATCGTGGATTCCTGTTTATCCAGGGTTTGACAGGGTAAGAGTTAAACAGGTGGCGCCTTTATTATACAGCTCTTGGAGTTTATTTAACCCACTCCCTCGCCGACTAGCTGGCTGGCACCCTAACTGATAGCAAACTTCCTTCCTGGGGAGAAATCGGTAAGCTTTCTGTTGCGGTTTTAAAAATTAAGATTTGCCTAATTTCGAAAACTGACTTCCTTTCTATTCATAAGTCTTAAATTTCTAGACGCTCAGCAAAGTGTGTGCATTCCTGATGTACAATGATTATCCCTTCAGGGAGATCAGCAATTACCTTTCGAAGTTATGTAGCAATGATTGTAAGGACTGTGTTGTAGTATGACTCCTGACGTTAGTTCAGATTAGTAAATTTACCACACAATTGTTGATGCCGGGCAGATTTCAGTATATCGTAATTTACCGTCAAAGATGCTAGCCAGAAATTCATCAATAATTGTGTGTTGATGAAGTTTTGCAGTGTAATATAGATATAGTATAGTATAGTATAGATATAATATAGATATCCCCTTTGTTTCTGAGAAGCTGTTCTCGTTAATCTAATGGAACGATTTATGGTATATATTTTCGATTAGAAAATAGTTGGAACGATGCCCACAGAATAAGATAAACAGAATTTGGGGCCAATGCTGTTTTGACACTGTCAAGAAACCTTAGTGAAAGTGTTAATGAAGGTAGTAAGACGTTTTTTAAAAGATTTAAAGGATAACTGTCTCAAATTTTATGAAAGCATGTGCTACTGCTTCAACAAAAGAAAATTCCACACTTGATATGTTGGTTAAATTTGGTTTTTGCCTTGTCAAATGTTACTTCATTTTTAAATCATCATTGACATATGTCATTATACTGCATTGAAGTGCTGCTATAAAAATGGAAGTGATTACATTACTTGGAGAAGAATGATCCATAAGAAGACTAGGTAATAGATTTCCAGTCTCCAAAGGGACTATTCACGACATTAAAAAGAAATGGCTACATCAAAATTGATATGCACATGACAAACGGTTAGTTTACACTGCTAAAAAACAAAATAGCCTATAAGACTTGTCCGGATTTTTGTTGCCGCAATTATCCATGTACGATGTCAGACTTTTGTATCCGGACAAAATCATGACAATGGGCATATACCTTGCTTTATCGCAAGCTATGGTTTGACGGTTGTAAAATAGAAAGACTGATATATGCACGGTGGCAAACGACGTCCGGATACATTTGACAGCGTATGGTGAGAAAGATAAAGCCACACTTATGAATTCATAAATACATCTTCATTCCTGTTTGTCCTTCAGGAAAGTTGTGTTCATAATCTCATTGGTATTAATCTAACGTATGCAAAAGAGCAATACATGTCAATTATCTTACAATTATTTATTTAAAAATTATGTTGTACTATTTATAACAACAAAAACCCCTTGGACAATCAAAGTCAGATTTACCTTTTTTTCTTTATTTTTTTTACAGTACATACGTATGAGTATTTAATCGGTTTCAAAGGCAAAGAGAACAGTATTGTAGTCTGGTTCACTTTTCATAGACACCTGTAGATGCCTTTCTACGCCGTTTTTCATATATTTTACATACATCTATTCCAACTATTCTTCAACTTGAAAGATATAGGGACGTTTTAGAACACCTGACAACGAATCTAATGAATCACTTAAGACCGGACTGTCATGTTCGACTGTGCTGCTTTCATACATACATATACGGAACCAATCAGGTGTTTTATGTTCATGGCGATGAGGCATCACGTTTTTCCTTCTGGTTTCTAGTGTGGCTATGGTCGCGGTAGGTAGGCCGCACAAGTGTGGAGTAGGAATCTCTCTTACAGATTGTTAAATTGTGTGGTAAGGAGAACGAAGCATCTGCGTCTGACGAGTGCTTCTGTTGGACGGCCTAGCTTATTATACCGTACCTCGCATTCTTGACATTCTCTTGGACGAACGACCTCGACTTACAATCGGCTTTGATTCCTTCCTTCCTCCTCTTTTTCTCGTTCTTTCGCTATTTGCGCAGAATTTTGGCGTCGGATACGCGTTGTTGATTCGCAAATATCGCAAGTATTTTAGCTATCGAGGCATGTAAAAATATTCGCACTTTTTCTTTCGCAGTTTTGTGGTGTTAGACGGCCGACCATGTGATATAAATACTTTTCCGGTTTATACAATACGTAGTTGACGGAAATAATAAAGTATAACATGTTCTTACGATTAAACATAAGCAGATTGCATAAGAAATGGATGTCACGCCTTATATTAAATACTCTATATTACATAATAGTCGAAGAAGGATCATCCTCGAAAACCACATACTATCCAAGAAATTTATATAACTTTGTTATGATTATGTTAACACCACAACAAGTTAATGTCCGGCTCAATCTTTTCTATATCAAGGCACTTCTTGTAAAAGTAAAAGAAATATCTATCAAGTGTTTGAGCTTTGACACGTTCTATTAATCTATTCTTTGAAAAATATTCTGAAACTTGTTTCCATTGATGCTAGACTGATTCGCAGTAAATTCCTCTTCCTCTATTTCCAGAAATGTTTGTGTCGCATATCAATTACGTTTTAGATGGATTAGGAAATCCGCAAACGTGACCACAAATTAATTGCTATTTCATAATACTCGTTTGAATTTCCAGAATAGACCACTGCCATACAACTCTCTTCTCATATACATAATTTTCTTACAAAGTTGAATGAGTAACGTGAATTAGTCATATACGCAAGAGTGTATGCCGCTTATAAATTACAGAATTAGCATAGTTTCTATTCAAATAAAAAAGAATAGGTTTTCCAATAACAAATGGAAAATTTCGCAAAAATGGAAATTTTAAACCGCTTTTAAAGTGGAAAGAGTAAACATATTGCTACACTTCTTGGATTTTCCGATGTAAATGAAGTGATTCGCTCGCCAAGCGTAGACAACGAAAAACTTGATTTCTTTAAGAGTATTCAAGTGGGATGAAATCTGTATCTTCATATTAGATCGTTGCATAAGCTTTACAACTGAAATCAAAAATAATGTACATTTTCAACTTTTACGATTATTTTTCACATTGAAATTACGCAAAAATGAGAAATCTCGATCAACCATGGGTGCACAAAGTTGTTGAAGTTTACCATGAATTTCTTTTCATATTTCTGTTAATGACATTTATATTCCAAAATAGTGGCTCAAATGTGATAAAAAACACAGAAAATTATTTCTTATTGGTATTTCAGCACTTAGTGAGTCTGAATGATAATTATCAAGTTATTTTGATACATATTAATCTACTGAAGCGAATTTACTTCATTATATTGTAGTAGAATAATAATTTTTGGAATTGAAATGTTAATTCGAATATGAAAACAATTTCCTGCTAAAATTCAACAATGTTGTGCACCGATGGTTGTGAGAAATCGTAGAAGTTGAAAATGTACAATTCATTAATTTCTTTCATTTAACATTTGCCATATTTAATTTAATGACAGAAAACAATCTCAATTCTAAGTCCAGATTTCGAAAGAGCACACTCTAAACACTCGAAAACATTACTTTTTTAGTTTATTTTTTCATTATAAACATACAAAAGAAGTTCGAAAACAAGTTAAAGTATCAACGATTTCGGCGTTAATGAGTTAATAACATTTCATAGAAGACGTTAGATTCCAAAAATTAGAATACGTATTTGTAAGTCCAAAATAATCACTAAATTATTACTGAATTATTTATTTTTAATAAATTAGTGAGGGTTAAAAAATTCCTGGAACCGGTTTTTGTTTGTTTGTATTAAGTCTTGCATTAAATTAGGAATAATTATGAAAATCTTTGGAATAAATAACCTAAAATGCGCTATTTCGTTTTAATATGTTTATAAATCTATAAAATAAATGCACCGTACAAGCCACATTCATAAATTGTTAATAGCGTGCGAGTGCACGAATAGAAAAGTAAACCTCCGTGTTGTCTCCCACAGGTATTGAATTCCAATAGCAATAACATGATATTCGATTCGTAAACAATATTGGAACTTCGCAACGTGAAATTATACACTCAATACCGAAATTGGAAACAAAAATGCAATTATTTTGAATTTTTCGTTCCCAAAACGATTGCAAATTTACCCAAAGAATACTTTGCTGTGAGATTTGAGCGGTAAACAAAAGACATGTTTTCCTACAAATTGCTACAGTATAAAGGTTTTAGCTATATTTAGTGAAAATTACAACGCAGTAACAGTGGGGTTGCAAAATCACACTTAAAAGCACTTGTGTATTTCAAATATAACTTTCAGAAACCAGAACTTAAATGAATTATTACGTTACTTCCTTAGTTGTTGATGGTGATTTCTGATTTTAATTATAAGTAATAACAATAAGCAAAAGCCATGGCCGAAATCAGAAACTTTCTAAGCAATAAATCAACAATCATTAGAACCTACATGGTCCATGAGGATGCCTTTCTTTTTGAGAAAAAGTGAAATTTCTCGGATTGAAGTCTCCATAACAAAGAAAGAATCGCTGCCAATATCGATATATACGCGTTATCCATTATTTGCTTTGAAGCATTTGCTACAGACACTGGTGGATTAATCGATACAAATAATCAGAAATGATCTTCAAAACTCAAATCTCAATCCAATGTCCAATCAATGCAGTGCATTTTCTTTAGCAACACCCATAAAAGAATTTGGAATGTTGTCGATAAAGCGTTGCACAAAAATTAAAATTTAGGCTCCAGTATAACCAATTAAATCCATCCACTCATGCATCACACATCGGTTCATTTAGACCCTTGGCCTCGATAACGGTGTTTTTCTTTTACACAGTGTCGCGGCTCTCAATCAAATTTGAGGTTTTCAATTAAAATTAAACCACGATGTTTACCACATTTTGAATGAAATTAATAGAAAAAGATTGTTTCCAATGCTCAGAACTCAAGTATAACCATAAAAAAATAAAATAAAAATATGAAGATTTAGGAACTGTTTTCAGCAGAATGTCAATAAGAATTTGAAACAACGATAGTATCCAACATTTCCTTCTTACATTTCTATACACAATTTTTAAGCAAATTCGCCAAAGATTTTTTAAATAATACCAACTTTTTTGTTGGATGATATGAATCCGAAAAATCTTCAATTTTCCATATTTTTCTTAGGAGTTTTGTGATTTCTAATTTCGTAGAAAGGAAAGATTTTCATTAGAACTTGGAAGTTCATTATATGAAAGGATATGAACGGATTTTCAATTTCTCACTGGAGTAAATATGTCGGTGACCATTCAAACCTTGAAGATCGTCAAAGTTTTTGGGAAGTACATTAAATACACAAATTTTCAGGTTGCGTATCGGAACATTTTCTCATTTATCCAAAAATTGTAAAAAAGAACGAAATAGTTCCGAGGAAACAATCCGCACAATAACTTTGTTAATATTAAGGAAACGGAATGGAAAGAGCAGAATTTCCGGAAAAAATATAAATAAATATAGTTAAATTTTTTCAAAATCATGAAAAAGAGGATAAACCTGTTTTCAAGTTAATTATAGACCGCAACATACCCCAAATATAGGTTGGAAAAACTTTTTCGAAGCCATTTTCATCGTCGATCGTGGAGCCCACTAACTCAAAATCTAAAGGAAAGAGCAAGAGAAGATTTGAAACTGAACGAGAACGATGGTACTTTATTTCATGGTGTCATAAACATGTTTTCCACATACCACAGTAAAAATAATGAGGAATAAGTCCAACCAAATTTCCATCAACTATCAGACATTGCACCTTGCCAAATTTCAAAATGGATGGCATCACAATACTCTCGTTGGCCCTATAACAAAAATGTTGGGCAATAATCCTGTAAAATTAATATCTGATGCCACACTTTATCCAAATTACAATTTTCTCCAACATATCCATTTAGGTAGTACCTACATATAACATTCAAGCAGAGTTGTACCTAATCCCACTGCTTGCAGGAATATTTCCAAATGCGTTGTTTCTCTTTTGCAGTTCTTTATATAAAAGATGGAAAAGAAGTTGCTGCAATCAAAATTCGATTAACTGATACCAGTGGCGGAAGTGCCTACAAGGGGCGATCCCAACTCAAAAGCAAAAAAACACAATTTTCTTCTTATAACGCATCTATCCGTACATTAGGCGGGCAGGTGTGTAGCTCATGGCTTCAGACACTATTTGTGATCGGGTTATCATACAGTTGTTACTATTTCCTCTAATAGAAGTGATGGAAAATATTGACGTGAAGTCAAGATGTCAATAACTATGCCCGTACCTCGTCGAAGTTTCAATTTTCTCGAAGTACGTCCACTCATATTACATTATGCGAAGAGCAATGTACTTCCACTGAAATATTTGGAAACCCAGACATCATAAATATTTCTGCTGTCTCTTATAGCAAAAATGCTAGGGAAAAGCGTATATAAATATGAAATTCCAATATTTGATTCCGCATCAGTTGATGTCGCAATTTTTAAAATATTTGAGTATATTTTTATCAGTTTTTATTAATATAAGAAAACTGTAGGTACAAAGTCCATTTGGATCTATGTTACTAAAGTGAATGGTAACTTATCTCTTTGATTTCTACCCAATAAAATTTTGTGGATCTGATATGTGGAGAACTTCATCAATTCAGTGAAGGATTTTTGTAATAAACTGAAGCAAGTCTCCTTATTAGTTTAGAAAATCTTCAAATTTTCTGCATTTGCTTTATCAAGTTTTCTAGCTTCTAATTTCTCGAAGAAACAGTCTACAATAAATTTGAAATAATTTTTACGAATCAAGGTATGGGGAAATTTCATACCGGACAATTTTTCGCGTTTTTGATTACATATTCTATGATTTCAAAATTTTTAATTCAATGGCCACCTACTGTAAAGGATTTTGGTAATAAATTAAAACATTCTTGATTACGAAGAGTTTCAATTTTCCACGTTTCCATCTCCTAATTTCTCAAAAAGATGGAATAGATCAAAATGTAATCCGTTTTGAATGTGCAGTACATTCGCATTCAACATGAATCTGCAGCACCTTCAATTTTCGTAGTCTTTTCGGGTTTCCTAATTTCTAGTTTACCAAAGAAATGAAAGCGCAATTCAAATGTTGATTATTTTAAATTTACAGCACCTTCAATTTCCTTTTTGGATGTCTCTCATTTCATTTCGAAGGATTTGCAGATTTTAGGTAACAAATTGAAATTTGTATGAAATGCATGTAGACCACCTTCAATTTTTCGCATTTCCAATAATGAATGCCGGTCGGTGGAAGCCAGTATCACCTTGATTATTTCGAACGTATTTAGTTTTTATATAATTTTCTGTTGGAAATGCGTAAACAATTACCGAAATTATTTCGAATTTCAACAATAGTGTTTTTGCGCAAAATAAGGAATTGATCGGCTGTGGTTTACTTGGAAGGCATTCATCCATTCGACGTTTACCGAATAATCTTTCATTGTCGGAAAAGCACGAGCAGCATGGGCGTATTATTCTACGAAAGCGCAAAATCACCACCCTTAACCGGAAATGCCATACTATACCCGCACTTAACCTTCTTCGAAATACCAATCATTTTCGAAGATTTTCTATATTCAGGCCCGTTTTATGCATAAATAAATAGAATGGGTTCCGCTTTAATGCGAACGTTAGACTAAATAAATACGGACCACGCCTACGATACGACGAGTACTGACCTGCTGGTATTCTAAGAATCGTGCATAATTCATAAAGCAGCGTGTCATTTAGGCCTTGTACACGCGAGGTTTAGGTTGGGGCATCCGCCGAAATCACACTATCAAACGATTCTTTTTAGGTTATGTGTCCACTAAAGATAAAGAAAAGTGAAACGATCGCACAGACATTAACGCCGCGAAGTCGGAACCAGACTGAAATGCATCGTCGCCGACTTCCTGCACGCAATAGGGGGCGGTTACTGTCTGCCCCATTCGATTTCCGATAGGAACGCCAGGAGGAACATATGGACGTCTTCGGAACGAGGATTTTTTCGGGTACGGAAAAGCGGCACGACCTTCGATCAGACGCTCAAAGTCAAACGCAGAGATTTGCTTCTTAATATAGAAACCACCCTTCGCTCTTTCCGCGGCAGCGAAAAGGGTGGAGATCGTTATGCAATCACCTGTTCGAGCGAATTTTCGACGCAGTACCGGTCGTTCAACCGCCCATCTTTTTCTCGGATATGCGGCGCGGCGTCGAAAAAATTGATTTTTTTGCAAACACCTACCGTACTCGTTTTGTTGTACAGCTTCCTATGATTATTGTTATTGTTGTTATTAGTCGTTGCTGCTACTCCTGCTGATGCTGCTATTTCCATTCGAACGGCCATTGTAATATCACAGACAGTTGAAAAAATTACGTGTAAATATGTAGTGTATCGTGTGTATGCGTTTGAAATATTGAAAATTCGTATGGCGATTACTATGCGTGTAATGTATTTGTATGTAATGTATGTATGTCAGTATGTATATAAATTTGGATGTGTTTACGGTATGCAATAATGTGCGGGCGGGGTGTGTCCCTCCTAAGAATCTATCGCCATGACACTGCACGACTGCCGAAATGTCATCGTCGTTTCAAGGATGTATTGCAGGCGCGGGCCCCCAACGACCCCTTTGTGTCCGTGCCGACACGCACAGACTCGACACGTGCACCACACGAGATACGGAACTTGGATCGGTCGCGAGTGATAAGTCACTACCCGCACTCACCGGACACCATTTTGGTTGCCGGTGTTTCGGCGATCGACCACGAGAGGCGCCACGATCGGATCGTCGCACGCCGAAACCAAATCGATATCGACCCGCACCAACTTCAAACCTATCCGAATATACGTTCAGCCGAGCATAGCGGTACGTCAGTGGCGTCGGCGTGATTCTTAAATCGATGTCTTCTCCGTTGCAATTTACTTGTCCATCGTGGAAATTTTAATTCGATTCTCGATGGACATGTTCCCGTTAACTTTGCACATGTGTGCCTCCAACTAAACTTCCTTTTTCGTTTTTAATTGAGTCAAAAGCGGAGCACAAAGCGAAGAACGGAAAACAATTGGATATAAATAAAAGATAGTAGCCACTACAGACTACTTCCTTGATACAATGAAAATCAATAAAAAATGGGAAATTAAAATAATTAAATAATAAAAGAGGCAACATAGAAGAAAAGAAAATATTGTAAACGTCCTCGAAACAGAAGAGTAGGAGAAGAAAATATCGAAAAGATGTCGGAATATATATATATTATCAGAAACCTTTCTACTGTAGTCGTGTAAGGTATACATTACATTTCATTTTAATTTACTATATGTACAGATTTTGTCCATTCCTTTTTGTTTAGGGCCATTTTCTTTGCTTCTCCCCATGTCATATTCCTTTTCGTGAGAATTTCTGCTGGTACGTCGTTCCACGTTTTCTTGGGTCTCTCAGTTCTTCTCTGACTATACTGTTTCTGATTTTGTCTCGTTTCCTTTTATTGATGGATGATATTCCTTTGTGATTCCTTTTATTCTTCATGTCCACGCCGTTTATTCTACTTCTCAGTGTTTGTGTTAGGACCCAACTTTCGCTTCCATAAGTTAATATTGGTCTGAAGATAGTTTTGTACATTGTCATCTTCGTTTCCTTTGAGACTTCCTTCTCGTTAATGAACGCTCTGTTTAGAGCCATGGTAGATGCATGATGCATTGATTAGTCTTTCATTAACTTCTTCCTCCATACCTTCTTCATTTTCTATTTTTACTCCTAGGTATTTGTTACTTTCTCCAGTTATATATTTAATTCTTTTGTATTGTCTCCAATGCTCAGCACTTGTTTTCTTTTGAATTTATTTTCATTCTTCGCTTGTCTAATTCTTCTGCCCAGATTGTTAATTGTCACTGCAGTTCTTTTTCTTGGCCCACAAATATAACCAAATCGTCAACAAATGCACACTCCGATATTCTTGTTGGTTTTAATTTGTTATAACCTATATGTAGCTTACGTATTTTACGCAGCCTATAACATCCATGATAAGCAGAAACAACGTGGAGCTCAAGAGCCCTCCTTGCGTCGAATCCATCATGATCTTTGTATAGGCTTTGTATGGCCTTTCTTAATTTTGGTTGTATATTACTTTTCTCCATAATTCTCCATATTTTTCTTTGTGACACATGGTCAAAACCCTTTTCGGGGTGTAGGTAGGCTGCATATATCTTTGATTTCATTTTCCGTGCCTTTTCCATAAGCTGCTTTATTGTAAAAACATGGTCTTGGGTTGATCGTCCTTTCCGAAATCCGCTTTGGGGTTCTGCCAGATTCTTTTCTGATACATCTAGTAATTTTTTGTTTGGTATCGATTCGTACGTTTTGGATACTCTACTGAGTAGTGTGATTCCCCTGTAATTCGCGCAGACTCTTTCATCACCCCTTTTTATATATTGGCCAAATGATACCAATTTCCCAGTACTTCGGCACTTTACCTACAAATCATGCCCTTATGAAGATTTCTGTTAATAGTCCTAGACCTTCTGGCCCTAAATTTCTCAGCATTTCTGTTGTTATTTTGTCATGCCCAGCATGACTTCGATGATGTCAATTCTTTCGTCTTCCGCATTTATTAGGTGTTGTTTCCTCTTCATTGGTCGAGTTATTTAAGTCATTTAGCTCATTACCATTTAGTAGGAAATGTTCGGAAATGTTCGGGAATGTTCTTGCCACATCTTCATAATTTCACCCTCGCTTGTTAGTACTTTATTATCTTTATTTTTAATTTCTCTGTGCGTCGGTTGTTCGTCTTTTCGTAGTTTTTTCAGGACACTGTAAAATTGCCTCCGATTTCCTTTGCTGTTTTCTTCGAGTTTAGTTCCGAATTCTTCCCACGAAGTTTGCTTTGCTTGAGTTGCCATTTCCTTGACTTTTTTATGTTGTTTTATATTGTTTGTAATTGTTGATTTATCACAATCGCTTTCCCATACGTCCCTTATATCATTTATTATTTCCTTAGTAGAGACGTAGATTATATACGTGTTCGATGGGGCTTGGGTTCAGTAAATTTCCGGGCCACCTTAAAAGATGTGACGGGTTTTGTTTGACGTAGCTGTCGATATACGACCAAAAAAATTGGTGGCTGTTTCCTCACTGCTACTGAGTGAATTGTCAGAAGGCTAACTTTGATTGAAGTTTCTGATTTTGTAATTTTGAGCGCTGCAGACTAAATCACTAACTAGTAGTAGTAGTGTACCAGAAAACGAACTTTTCGCTAAGCGAAAATCTGCGAACAGTGGTTTAACTGATTAACTTTATGAACGTGTGTGTCTGTTTGATTCAATTGTTTCGCTCTCAAGATTTTTTCTTAGCAAAGTATTTAGTTTCCTTACATTACGCTAATATTCTTGTGAGAGTAAATTAACACTAGTTTCACCAAGCAGTAAATGTTAAGGGTGTTAGAATGGGACCGCAAGATTTGAATTTCAAATAAAACATGGTTTCCTGTAGCAAAGTATTGAAATATTTGTTGATTTATAATGCAGGCATTTAAGAGTTAAGTATGGAACAGCACATCTCGTAAATGACCGCCACGGCTTTGTCGGCACAGACGCGTATTCTTCCGCCGAAATTATCAATAACGTTCTACATAAATTTGGCGGTATTTCGCTAATACAGCGTTAAATTTTGGCCTTCAATGCTTGGGTGGTAATGGACTTGTTGGCATAAACCCGAGACTTCAGGAAACCCCACAGAAAAAGTCCCAAGGTTTTAAATCGAAGAACCTTGGCGGCCAATTCTGGTCACCAAAACGGGAAATGTTGTTCAATGATCCTCTTCGCCGTACTTGACAGAATTTGTTGAGTCAATTTGACTTTGTAAGTATGAAAATGCAAATATTTAGTGAGAATACGGTGAAGAGTGTCTATTGAAATGACCAATTCTTGTGCACGATGACCAACCGATTTTCCTAGACTCTCGAGTACACTTTCGCGAGCTGCCGGGATGCTTTGTTCTGAATGAGCACTACGAACTTATGTCGTGTGTTTCACATTACTAACTGAACCAGTCCTTTTGAATTTTGCGATTAATCTTTTCACAGATTTTGAAACATTATTTCTACTGAAAATTAGTCGCACTTTACGAATCCTAGTAACCAAACTTTCACCATTTTGATAGTAATGTTTGACAATAAAGAAACATTGTTATATGGTGTAGCGCTCCATGTTTCCTATCGACTTGTTGCAATTATCAACCTCTTAAATTATGTCCCCCAAAATGGCGGGCAATTCAAATTTGCCGCTTTTATCGTAACACCCTTTACAATCTAACCGTTCATACAAAAAAACCACACCATCTTATATTATCGACTGAACTTTGCAAAACCATCTTTTTAACAATCTTTAATTCATATCAAGCGGATACAATAAAAATAGAAACACACAAATTTTGCGGAGACATTCGGAAGTTGTAACTATTCTTCACAGCTCTAAATGTCTGTGGTTTCTGTTATCGTCAGCGTCACATTACGTATGATATGATACAACCACTGTACATTTATAGTTACTTCAATCCAAGAGAGTAACTAGCGAAAATAATATTTATATTACAAATAGTCGAACCAATAAATCGATTAAATACAATTGGGTTAAGGTCGCAAATCAAATTAGTAGATTAGAGCAGTCCGTAATTGGCTTTATTAATTATGTACAGCAATCCTAATACCAAATAATTGTACGCTTAAATTTTTAATAAACGGAAGATGTACATACCTGTAATGTTTAATTGAAACCCTTCAATTTTCCGGCGTTTCGAAAGTAATAATTAGGAGCCTACAACCACGGAAAACACAATTTTCTAAATATTAAACGATATCAAAGAAATAACATTTAACTTTAATTTATCGATTTTTCACATGAACTAAAGTTTAAGTTGTTTATTGAATACAAATCGTTAGGGTTCAAATTTGCTGGAACTTCAGCAACCTATTCTAATAAATAGATTTTCCACTTTTATTTTGAATTACATTAGACGATCCAAATGCGATCAATGTGATTACAGTAAGTAAAGCTAGTAATTAAAACTGGTTGGGAAAATACAAGACCAAATTTCGTTTCAGACAGGTGCTCCTCAAGAACCAATCGTTAATGTTACCTATTTACCTTTGGAAATACGCTAGAATTTCGCTAAATTTCTTCAAGACACTATATATTTTAGTTTCGCTACTTACAACTAACAAGTCGCATATGTATTTCTTCGATCCGTACTATATTTATTTTATGTACTTTCTATACATTTCTTGCAGCGTGTAATTGTAGACGTTCTTTCTTAAACCACGCTCTTTCTACAGAATCAAACATTGTATGGAAAATAAATGGATTTGGATGCACGAAGCACTTAATATTTCCATTCTTTTTCGTACTTTTACGATGCTTGTGCAGAGATATGCAAACATAAATCATTTGAATTTCTAATGAAGTTCGAGTTGTTTGCAACGTTGTAAAAATAACAGTAAAAACCGAATTGAAATAGACGGTTTTATACAACAGGAAACGTGAAGGAACGTCAAAGTATGTCGCGTTGGCAATATCCGGTGATAGTCGTATCTTGCAGGTGATTCTATTTTATATTTATTAACAGTATAGATTGAGATTTTGATACTAGTTAAAGTCAAGGAGAATACGGGTAGAAAATTCGACGTAATCAAATTTTCTTTAAAAATCCGCAATTATGTATTTACTGTTAGTTGATTATCTCCTTTAATTTGGTTCAGAATGCCATAATTTCTATGCAAAATCATGTTATAATTCTTTTGAAGTTGGAGTGGATAGTTCTCTTTTGTCTTTGGAGCGAACTCTGCAGACACTAATATGTAGTTGTCATGCTATGCTATTATGGAGATTTCTAACATTGATTTTAAATTAATATTCGATTTGGTTAAGTTTTAAACCGTCTTGGAGATTATCTCCGAAATATTTCCAACAGTAATTTCGTAACAAAATGTTCGAATTCTTACTTCCTTTCATAAAAAAATTGATACAGCTATTTACGGAACAAATACGTCTATTCATTATTGTGACGTCAATAGTGACAAACAAAAACGATCACGTTAAAAAATATTAGCCATACCTATATGCTTTATACGATTCTCCGTTAGTCATATGAAATAACTAATCTTATAACTTTGCATTCATTAACTTGGATTTAAAGAGAATTTGTTCGCACCTAAACTACAATCGCATTCAATAATTTGTTAATAAATATTTATATAACCTGGCATAAACGAAAACGGTAAGTGTACGAGGGATATTTCGAATGTTCTAGGAATTTGGCTCCAGTTCAATAGCGTAAATCACATGACACTATTGGCCAGAGACAAAGCCTTTTAAGCAGCCATCCCGTGCAATATGGTTTACTATAGTTTAGCTATTTGACTGGTTGTAATCATGGAAGACGCGACTAAATTACAAGGACATATCATTTTCATTTTTTCAAAAGGGGTGTGAAAGTTCAAGATCTGTAAAATGTATGTGAGGAGTCTGCAGAATTTAGAAGTACAGTCTATCGATCGGTTTAAAGTGGCAGAGCGACACTAGAAGACGATCTGCGCGGAGGACGACCGAGCACTTCTATTGCTGCTGTGTGGAAGATCATAGGCGAATAACTATTCGTAAAATTAACATTAGTCTAGGAATGGATACACAACAGGTTCGTGAGATTTTACATGAATGAATAGGCGTAAGCAAGATTTCAGCTGACTGTGGGGACCGACACAGAAGCTCAACACGTCCGTCAGATGCCACCAACTTCAAGAGCTTTTTGGCATTTTATCGACGCATAGTAATTACTGATGCACTACAAATATCTTGTTCCAATCCCGAGGTAAAAAATTGTTCAAAAGAATGGCGCCTACCAGAGCATGCCCTCCCCTTTAAACACGTGCAGTTCCGTTGGTTGGAAAACTAATGCTTTTTGTATTCTGGGATTACGAGGAAACTATTTTTGTGGATCATCAACCAAAAGGTACTGCAATTAACGCAGAATATTATCCCAATTTTTTATCTGGCCCATTAAAAGAAACGGTCATAATCGCAACAGGACAATGCAAGAATTCATATCGCACGCATTGCTTGCACATTCACCTTATTCGCCAGATCTGGTTCCTAGTGATTTTCATTTATTCCCAAATTTAAATTCTTCGATTTGGGACCTTAAATGAGGTGAAACTTGCTATACGAATAAATAGATGGATTGCAGAGATCCCGAGAAAGTTCTTTGAGGAAGGTTTCAAAAATTAGTTTCACGTTGGACTAAGTGTATTCAATTAGATGAAGATTATATTGAAAAACCACATTGTTATTATAATGAAAATTGACGAAATAAAAAAATTATAGCCAACTTGTTAGAACTTTGGAAACATTCCCCGTTATCAATTCATTTTGCGGTCTTATTACAAGGCACAATTACATATCTATGTATATAAAATGTAAAGATACCAAACTATGTCTCGATAAGATACTAGATACAAATAGCTACAGTAATTGTCCTAAAACAAATATCTCAAAATTTAAACATTTACTAAAAGCGATTTTAACTCGATTAGGAAAAGATGATATCTATAAAAACTGGAAAAGCAAGAGATAATTCGAATAGTAAGTAGTCATGGGCGAAAAAGTAAATATTCTAATAGTAAATTCATTATTCTATAGAACGTGTCTTAATACTTTCGCGGATATTCGCGACTGCAAATCCTGGCACGTGCCTAGAAAGTTGTCTGTTGCATATGCAGACATGTCCATCAGTATGTTAAGTAGAAATATTGCCAGCAGATAAGTATCTAAGGTTTTATTGTATCTTGATTTATACCAAGATAGGGAAACAATCACTTTTAGTCAAAAATCCCCACTTAAATTAAGGGCAAACCATCAATTATGTATTTTATAAATTAAATTTTTGTGGTGCCTCAGACTGTCATTTCCTTCTAGATGCTACCACCAAAAATATCGACATTCTGTCAATATTAGCCAGATTAAATCCAATAAGATTACCACAGATTATAATTGCCATTCTGTCATTGAGATTTGTTCAAAGTAATGTGATAAGAACAAGGATGACTCAGTTCATAGTGGCTTTATTTTTTAAATTAACGAAGTTGTGATAACCCCAATGAGCTTAAAAATTCGAATTTCTTGAATAGCAGTTAATAATTATTAATTAGAAAGTCAATAGATGCTAAATTTCATCGCGCATATAATCTTGTACCTTTAAGTACGGGAAAAATTGAAACAAAAACCAGCACGCGGTTTATTTTACTTGAATTAATATTTTTAATGCAAGTATTGTACCATGCTTGCATCAAAGGCGGGGACCATACCTTGGCCGAAATAATTCTCAAAACAAATATCCTATTTAACGTTGGTCACACTTTGGTCGAGGTGGCAATACAAAATAGTATCAAAAAGAAAACCAGACGTTCATGAAGAGCAATCGCTGACACAGCAGGCATAAACATCTAGACATCCGAATTTGCCGTAGTCATTTATAGACATTAGGCGAACAGAGATAAACTTGACCTAACCACGGTTAACCAGAACAAATTTACAATCTATACGTTGGCTTGGTAATGCACGTGCCACATGTTGAGTCTGAAGAATCTTGGCCAAAGTCAATGTGTGGATCCCAAATTTTATTTGCCGTTATTAAGTCGATGTTATTATGTTCAACTCGATGTCCCTGAATAATACCGAAATCAAAGGAAATTCGTACGTGCAGGGACAAACCATCTATTCACACGGCCATCTTCCTTTCGGCTCAAACTTTTTGTGCACCATGCTATTTACTTGTCATAAATAATTAAACACAGCCTAAGGAGCTATCGCTATCGTAGCGATCACTTCAGTTTCGGTAACGTCCGTCATCTCTGTTTCTACAAGTCTTTCTACGTCGATCAAAATATGTGAATAAAAGTTAGATACATTTGTATCAGCAATTGTTTCGGCCAATGTATAGCCCAGCATCTGTTCAGGGCAAAAGATGTAATGGTTCCAGCAAGAAAAACTGCGCAATTCCATTAATTTACGCAAATCCAGGTTTACGTAGAGGAAAACTTTTTGTCGAACGAATGCCAAGCACATGGTAGCCTTTCTCAAGAGGTTGTTTCAGGGTCTCTCATCATATTGCTGTTACTTTCTCGTAGCGGTCTAGGTCTCAATTTTGAGTTGGTAAAAATTTGTAGTTACCTTTCCAAGCATCAACTGTGCTTGAATGGTTTAAGGTACTTTCGTACCAAAAAGTAACACTTATTTACGGTAACATTTTCTTCAACACCTGGTTTTGTCGTGCCTACTGCTCGGTCGCGACAACATTTAATGTGAGCATAGCTAAATCATCAGGATATTAACGTTCAGAACTGATATGATAACAACTACATGGTTATAGTGACATTTATTAAAACCTAACTTAAATCGTACAAATCCCACTCAGAAGTCGTACTTGCCAGAAGCAACACAAAAATGTTCTATTTCAGTATACCTCTACCGGTTTATGGTATTTAAGATATCTTTTGATAAAAGTTAATACAATCAAACCGTTCTAATACGAACTTGCCGAATCTTCACTCCAAATTGTTCGGCTTGGGAAGGGTTAATAATAATAATAATAATAATAATGTCTTTATTGCATCAACTATTACAAAGTATAGATACATATACACACGAGAGAGTGAAGGTCGCAATCTCAAGGCGAAGTTCAGCTAATGCTGCTTTGCAACTCAACCTTGATATATTAGAATACATATATGCACACCCAAATATATGAATATACATATACACATATACACACATACACTGCCTAAATCTAGAAGATTTCGATGATGCAAATAGAGGCAAAATAAAAAAAAGAAAAGAAAAGAAAAGCACTACTACTAATTCATACCAATTCAAGCTACAAAATATTTAACAGTTTTTAAAGAAAAGTAAATAGCATTCCTGTCTAAAAAGTGTAAACCAAAATGAGGAACTACTTGCGTGCACCAGAACCCCGCCCATCTCCCAGATATTCCCTCAAACTGCTACTAAATGAGGTACTACACGAAACTTCAATAGGTAAACTGTTGTACAATATATAGATTTGAAATGAGAAGGATCTTTCATAAAGTGCCGTTTTATGTTGTGGTGGAGAAATTTTGCCCCGAAATCTTGTATTGAGATTATGTACATCTGTCCTAAATGTGATCTTTTGATACAGATACGGCGGAGACCTCAAAGATAGTATTTTATGATATAAGCCCAGGCAGCGAAATTCCCGTCTATCATGCATATTGAGCCATCGGGCACAGTCCAATTTATGGGAAATATGGTCAAATTTACGTATGCCATAAATATACCTCAAACATGAATTTTGCACTTTTTGTATGCGATTTTGAGTAAAAATATCCAGAGCTGAATGATAAATTGGTACACAGTATGCGAATTGTGAGAGGACAAAAGCTTCGCATAATTTTTTTTTAATAGTTTCATTAAACACGTAAGTTCAAGTTAAGTTAAGTTAGGTTCAAGTTAAAGAACAGAAGATATAGTTAGAGTGCGCATAACCCACCTCGTTGGTGGAAAAGATGAACATCCAGGCCGTCTAGCCCACTGGAAACGGCGTAGATTAAAGGTCGAGAATTTAGTAACAAGGTGCCACTCTCCAATTACCTAACTGGATCACATGTAAGTGACTGGAGTCAGAGAGACCCTCCAGCTTCCGTAGTAAATGGTATGAGTCAAGTTTGAATTTTTAATTATAATCATAACGTGAGAGAACAAAATCCATTGCAATATTTGATATTTCGAAGAAATAATGTTAGAACTTTTATCTATAAAGATATCGAAAATAAAAAAAGAAGTCATCAGATCCATTTCAAGTAAAACTTCGATACATTTGTCAAAACACCGAATGACTTTCGAAACTTTCCGCATAACCGACCATAAAGTAGACGGATGCGCGGATTAGCTTTTTAATTCTTTCTCTTTTTTTCGTGTGTCGTTAAAACGCGCCCCTCGATTCGGCCAGGAACCTCACCGTCCGTTGCGATGCATTGTTCAAGGCAAGTCGTCGGCCGTTCGACCCGTCGTCTGTCGTCTGGCTTTCGCCGAGAATCGCATTCGCCCGACGGTGATGCAGCACAGTGCGAGATTAGCCACCCGCCCTTGGTCATCGACCTCTGTACCGGCCCGTCCAACGATCGTACCGCGTAGGTTTGGCTTTAGAGGCACGATTTGGTACCGTGATCTTGTCATTGGGAGAAAAGCTCAATGAAAATCACTAGGTCAGTATGTGTATTTGTAAATGCAGACATATTTACCGTAGTTATCTGTGTTTAAATCGCAAGGTACAAATTTTAACGATGGTAATGATGAACGTGGAGTATCGTCGAGAATAAATAGTAAACCAAACGATATTTAATGTGTTACGACGCAAGAGGAAGATGAAGGAAAAAGTAGCTTTAGGAATATGATTCAATAAACGAATGAAACGGTGGAGAGGAAAAAGAAAAGAAATCAAAAGGAGTATCACCAGGGGGAGCATAATCTACTTACGGATGAAGGGGGAAGAGATGACATACGTGCCAACCAGATTTAGTGGAGAAGGAGGAGTTCGTTTCTTTCCGAAAGAATGTAAAATGATTCTTGCGCCATCACTTTTATCTAAAATTGTTGCTAGGGCCTCTCAATTTAGGCTGTTCCAAAGGAGGAAACGCAACAGCCTCAGCAAAACGATTAATTCCCTTAATATTTAGAAGAAAAACGGTAAACCCATGAGCACCAAAGTTCCTCGAAAACCTCCAAGTGAGCTTAAGCCGGTAGTCGGGGTAACAAAACAGCGTCTTTGACGTTATACCACATCACGGCTCCAAGAAAATGACAAAGGTAATAATAAACTTGGTAATTATATAGAGCTCTTAGGACTATCTATCTTTCGGCGATTAAAGCCTTTACAGAGGCGATAAGCGCCCTGGCATTTGGCGTGCTTTTCGTTTTTTGCCAACTACTCTGGAATTGTTTCAAGAAACATATGACCATATGGCGCTTGCAAAGGGTTATTGAAATATATCTGTATTGGTTGCCCTTATTCCTGGAAATATCACCTCCTCCCATCCCGACTGACTTGCGGAAACACCGATTTTAACGAAACTTAACAATACAATTATATAGAGCGACTTGAACTATGTAAAAGGCCGGTTTCTAATTCTGCCAGTAATTTCTTTGAAGGGGTGAAAAGCTCTCCCAAACATGAAACCGTTTCTTGCCAATTACTCTGCAATTATTGCAAGAAGAAAATATTCAAACTATGGGCGTATAGGACATCTAACAGGACATCATTAAAACATGTTTGAATTGGTAACTCTTATTCTTAAAAGAAATTGTTGATCCACTCCATCGATGCAATTCGGTTAGCATATAGAGCTGGCTGGACTATGTAAAGTGCCAATTTCTGTTTCTGCCACTAACGCTTTTGAAGGATTGAGAAGGGCTCCTAAGAATGGTACCGATTTTACCAATTAGTCTACAATTGTTGCACGAAGGAAATATTCAAAATATGGACATATAGCGCATCAAGAGGGTTATTAAAACATTTTTGAATCAGTAACCCTTATTCTTAGAAAAAATTACCCTCTCCCACTCTCACCCCTCGGAAATACAGATTTCGATTAAACTTGGCAGTTATGTGGAATCACACCATGCAAAAAGCCTGTTTCTGTTACTGTTCCAAAAGCTTTAAAAGTGGTAAAGCCGGCTAAATAAACGCTTCATTACATAGATGTGTGAACTGCAAGAGGGCTCTCGAAATATATCGTATATGAATCGGTTACGCTTCTTATATATTACCAAATACCCCTTGCTACCCCTCTGAGCCTCACCGTTTTGCGGTTTGACGGAACTTTTATATATGTAGGTATATGGAGTTTCAAGAAGGCCATCTAAACATGCTTGAATGGATAACACTTATTGTTAAAATGTTACAAACATAAATAGCGGTTAATAGCCGCTCGTATTCAATGGATTATCAGGTTTACAAAAGCATTTGCTGATCAGTTCTAAAATTTGAAGAATGTAATGTGATTATTATCCCCTTGTTTCTGATTCCCTTGTAAAAAACTAACGCAATTCTCCGGATTTGGATCGATATTTGTTTTTCCTGAATATAACCAAAGCAATTTTCGAATCAAATACGGTAAAATCACGTATCAAACTACTCACCTCTTCGAGCGTCATTACTTCTAGTAAAATACGGACACCATTCTTAATTACAAATTTGATGGTAACTCTAACATGGACCTAAATACTTTTATTCCAAAAAATTGGTGTGGAAGACATTCCTTGCACAATGATATTTTTAAAATTAGAGGCAAATTCATGAATTCCTCCGAAACCCAAAAAGTGTTTTAAAGTTCGTCTAAAAGTGCAAGAGACGTATTAAAAATATCTATATTTTGGGCAAAAGTAAGACCAAATTGGTAATATAATGGCTGCATTTACGTAACCATACTGCTGATTCTTTAACTACAACTTTTATCTCGTATGAAAAAGTAGTTGCTGTTATTGCGATATAGTTTTTGATTAGCATAAAGCCGTAAATTGCTGCATTTCTAATAAAACTAAACTATTGTGTTAATGTAATGAGCTCGTAAAATCCGTTTAAGATCTACATTTACCTCGACATGTCTAAACTGCATTGATGTTGGCACCGGCCTAAGCAGTCTAAACAGATCAATTATGGCTTCGCTCCATGATGAGATAAAGAGCTGAAAACCTTCTACATAAGCTGCCCAAGAAACTGCTATTTTAAAGAATTTAATCTAGATATGCTGTTAAAACATTGTTTAAGCAGGCATAAATAAAATTTTTAGTTTGATTGCAAATGTAAAATAGCGCGCTAGACTAAAAATAGTTCGAAGGACTAATTAACCAGAAACGCACTGGAGAGAAATCTCATCTCTATTACTATAATAGCCATCTAATACTTAATATCTATTATGATTATTTTAACGAAGACGAATATTGCTGCTCAGTATAAATCAGCATCTCTGGTTATATCTGTAGTTTAAATTGTTAAATGTAAAATGGAGCGCTTAGAGTGTGCAAAAATTAGTAACTGATCTTTATCTTCCTGGCCAGTGTCCAAGCCATGTTAATCTGAAAAAAAAAAATAATATTTGCGACGGGAACATATGTATGTGTAAAACATTCATATTTTTTCGTTTACTGCTTTGTCGTTTTCCGATTTTCATACAACACTCGGCCGTTTTCGGTAAATTCTCTTCATATTTTGTGCATTAAGTTTCAACAAATACATATAAAGTAATAATTTAAAAAAATACAGATCACACAAAAAGCAAGAAAAGCTACTACGTATGCCTACCCGATTTTCAGTTATAAACTTGAGCCTGTTACTTTTATGTCCTAGCATTTATAATCGCGTAATTAGTTAAAATTGACCACACTTCCTCTGTGCGCTGCTCCAAGTACGTACTGCAACGGATACAATTTGTGCATATTTGCATGAATTCATATGAAACTATAGGAAAATTTTACAAACTCCATTGTTGCCATGAATTCATAACATTAAACTGACTTGTAAATTCTAACAAGAATCGAAATAAGAATAAGGAGTTCTTATTGAGTAGCGACTTTTATGTATTATTTAAATGCAAAATCAGGTTCTCTCCACTATTTGAACGCAATTGTGGATAGTTCTAATAAAATCAATTACTTCTGCTAATGAGATAAATAAGGTTCTAATCGACAAGCATGTTTTGTGTTTGCAAAGAGCTACCTTCAAGTGCGAAATAAATGACAAAAGATTTGTACCAATTTTCCTGGGTTAGGTTGTTTTTCGTTTTAAATGCATCCACCGCTTAATTCGCCGAAAGAAAACGCCAACCTCGTAACTTATCCTTTACATTTGGAAACAAAAAGAAATCATTAGGTCTCAGGCCTGGATTGTGTGGGGAATGAGCTATTATTTCAACGTTTTGAACACTCAAATCCGGAATCTTTTGAGCAGCAGTGTGAGCCCGGACGATATCAAAATGCAAATGACCCTAGCTCTTCGACGTCTTTCTCGAATACTTTGGAGAACTTGAGGGAAACAAACTGTAGTGCATCATTTACCATTAACAGTACGTTGATCTTCCAGCACTACAGTGGAAACATGTCCAATAATTCTAGAAAATATGATGACTAGCTTCTAGTTTCGGTTTTTGCACGAACAACCAAATATAATCCAAACCGCCGATTGTTGCTTTCTTTTTGTGAATCGTAAGCAATATCTACATATGTTTCAACACGTGTAATGATCTGCACCAGATGAGATGACCGATTCTCAAAACGACCTAGTGCAGATGTGCACCATTTCATAAGCTCTTCTGTATGAATTGATGTCAAATTGTGAGGATTTCAGCTTAGATGCCTTGTGTAAAATGTTGCCAATTGCTTTCATACCATTCTTTGGAGTTGCCTGAAAACTCCTTACAGTAACATCTCGGATCTCTTCAACAATGTTACGAATGAGACCAATATTTTTTCGGCAATGACCATTTATTTAACGAAAATCGACTACGTTGAAATTCATTGTACTACCACACTATGCGAATCAAGGAACACGCGACTGGTCATCAAATACGCGACTGGTCATCAAACACGCGATTGATTTCCTCTGAATATCATTTAGGGCCCATGCTACGATTGAAATTGTAAAAATCATAGGCCCCATAATGCTCCTCAATTCAATAATTTCTATGAAAAAGATCACTTTAAACTTATATATTGTTAACATGTTTGCCAATTATGACATTAAGAACATGAACAACTACCTTAAAATGTAAAACAAAATTCCTTGAAAAAATATCCTGGTCTCCTGGAGAGGCCTAGCGAAAAGGTAACATCCCTCCTATTTGTATTATACCGAGTAAAACCCAAAAATATGTGCAACAAATGTTTGAAATTACCATTTTGGTAGGTGTTCGTATGTAAACCATAACATATGTATATTAACATAAATAACACAATACAACAATTTCTAAATGCATCAAGAACTAATATTTCTAAATTTCAATACTAAACTCTTCCAAAAAAATTTCAAAGTTTACTAATCAGTTATCAATGTGTGCTAATGGTGTTGATTTCTAAGTTTGTGGCACGACGCTCAGATTTTTAAACATACCTTTCCAACTTACTCATACAGCAATTGCAGCTTGTAATAGTAATACAAAAATTTTAAGCGTCAGTTCTCGAGAAATAAATAAGAAATTCGAATTGCCAAAGCACGTATCAACTACAATTCACTGTTAATACTTCAAACATCAAACCTGGCTAGACGGAGCAGGATCCATTAGGACGAAATAAAGTAGAAAGCAGAAACGCAATATATCATAGAATTTACAAATAATGGTTTTGGGATGAAGATAAACTATCCATTTCAAAACGTCAACTCAAATAAACATCCTAGTGCCATTACCCTCGGCCATCCATCATCCACTAATTTTTACTGTTTCTCGTAATTCGCAATTGATACAAAGGGTTATATTTGTATATCGAAAAACTACTGATTCAGTTAGAGTAAACATAAAAACGCAATAGATAATATTACCACTTCAAAGTAAGATAGTAGTCTATGTCTATGTCTAGTCTTTTGTAGCGTTATGAATGTGGAATTCGGAAATACGAGGTTTGGATAAAAACTTTTCTTTTAAGAAGAGCTTTATTAAAAATAAGTTCTAAAAATAAATCATCTAAATGACCAAATAGGACAAAATCCAAGATTTGAGTAAAAACGGAATCCCTCTCATTCCAGAAAGTTTCACTGGAAAGCAAATCAGTGTTAAAGGCAAACATTTTGTCCATATTTTGTTAACAAAATTTCGTCCAAGTTGGCGATTTGATTAGACAGTAACTGTTTTTTGTATTTTTTGACCTTGGCATCTAGACAGTAATTGTTCCTAAAAGATATTTTGCGGAGGACAGGCTTTATAAAAAAAAAGACTGTTTTATTAAGAGCAAACTTTTTCAAAAATTTTGCTAGAACAAAATACTTAGGAAATTAACCGTTTTTAAAATATCATCCGCTCCGCCAGGCGGCAAAGTTTTTCCAAACGATATTTTTCTGGAAACGAACCCTTCCCTTAAAAATTAAGCATTCCTAAAAGTTACTTGTTATAGAAACATTCACAAACACAAGAACATTTTTTCAACAAAACTATTGAAACTCAGGATATTACCAATAAATGAAAAGCTTTTTCTTAACTCGAACTGCAATGAATACAACCTTTTGCAAGCATCTTCTATTCTTGATAGTTTTATTCAAAAGCAAAACTTTGCTAAAGGACAATATGTTGTTAGAAATTGATATTCCGTTAAACATTTTGTTCAAATTTGAGATTCTCTTGAAAACTAGCTATTTTGAAAAATTTTCTGAACCGCCAAATTTTTGCCAAATCTAAGATTCTAAAGACAACGCAACATTCTCGAAAGATCTTTTATTATTGAAGTTTCACTACCAGGCAAAGATTTGTTAAAAAGCACAAGTTTTATTAGAAAGAGACGTTCTATCGATAAAATTTTGTTAAAATTAGAAATTTTGTTCGCAATTAAGCATTTTCGACAAGTTTTCCAATGCAAACAATTTTATTGAAAAGTAAGATTTTGTGAAGTCCAAAGTTTCATTGAAAATTGAGTAATTTCCGGAATTCTTTGAGAAGGAAAATCCGCTAACAAACCTTTTTCGAATTGCTTTGGATGCCTTTTATCGTAGCAACTTAAGAAATCGTCAAATTGTTATCACTAATATTTCGGAAATGCATATTTTGAAGAATATTAAAGGATCCAAAATGTGAAAATATACTTAATGTATTTACGAACGTTTAGTTTTCGAATTGTTAATGAAGACCTTCTGCCTCGATATAATTCTCAATGACTATTTCATCTATCAGTATAATAAGATATAACATTCTAAAAGAAACTTGCGATGGGTTGACTGACCTCTGAAACCAAGATAAGAAATTACAATTCAAACTATGTAAACATTTTTTAAACAACTGCTTACAAAATTGGTAAAAAAGGGGACTTGTGCGAAATACAATTAAAATGCATAAGCAAGTATTCAATATTCACAACGTAATGCCAATTAGTTAAAGAAGAGCAATTTATATTTAAGGGACGACGTTCGACATTCGGAAGGACAGTAAAATATCGATTTCTTTAAACTGTTGGGAAGCAGCAGAAGTAAACAGTTTGGAATGCACGAATATTGAGCACATCTGAAAACAGACGATTTCGTGACAAGGCCAAAGTAATTTAAATTGCGCGTGATATACCGGTGTGAAACACTAACCGCAAATTGATTGGATATTTAAATAAAAATGAGAAAAAGAGAATCATTTCGTATGAAAGTGATATATCTCACTATCTGAGGAACTTCCTACA
Source organism: Chrysina gloriosa (assembly GCA_038088585.1). NCBI lineage: Eukaryota > Metazoa > Arthropoda > Insecta > Coleoptera > Scarabaeidae > Chrysina > Chrysina gloriosa. Next base: position 12,402,386 of record CM076092.1, read on the forward strand.
TCCACTGAAGATGTGCGAAAGTTATTAACACCCTTTTTCAGTATAATTTTTTTCTTTTTTGGTTCTTCCTTGGTGGAAATTAAATTCTTGCGTCTCCAAATTGTGTTTCATTTAAGGTTTGCTAATAGAATTTGTTTGTTTGTAATTATTGCAATTATAATACTGCATTTTTGTTAATGTATATTTTATCCTGTTGTTGGAATTAATTCTGTTGGTCATTAGAAACTATTATCATTATTATTACTAGTTCAAGGGGAGTAATTTCTTGTGCTCCATAGGATGAAAATTTTGTTTGTAAGGTTCCTTCTAACACGTAGACTACTACATAAATAGTCATTGTGAATAGGGCGAGAATACCTTTCTTGTGTCATTAAAGTGATCTATTAGCAATTTGTTTAACACTAGAATATATACATAAATGTGTGTCCACGTGCCAAAATGTATTTTCGAATGTTTAGATATATGTATGTATATGACGAGGGGAACTTAATCACATTACGTAAATTTAGACATAAGTAAGAACTTTTAGCAGAATTGTCACATATGGTACTCCTAACCCTGTGCTAAACGCAAACCCTACCTAACGCCAATACCTTGAATTAAGTGCATATGGACGTGAGGGTGCGTTGTCTATTAATAAGCGAAAATTGGAGATGGTTGACACACTTACGTACGTGTGCCCCCAACCCTACCCGACTTAGTTAGTGACAGAGCACGTGAGTACCCCATGAATAATTTATCATATATACAACGCACACACGTTCGATTCAATGTGTTATGCAAGACGGATGACGATTCCTATGCAGCAGTAGGAGCTTGACGCGGGTGCATATCCTGTGAGGGCGATAGGGACATGTGGCGGAAATAGTCCGTGTTATTTTTTCGGCGTGTTGATAAAATGTCTGAGTCTGTTTATTTTTAGATGAGGAAGAGGGGGTTATTTAGCCCTCGATAAGTAGATAATTACTTTTTAGAGCAATAAGTGCAAGGTTTCAAGTAATTGTCGAGGAATTTCAGGATGCCAACGAGATCATTAGGGACTGAATTTCTGCGGGAAAGATTAAACATACAGTAGTATAGTAGTTTATAAAAACCGATGCAGTTGGACTAATTCTAATATTAAAGTACAATTTTTCCTGCTTCCCTACAAAGTTAGTGATTTGGCTTCATTGATTTAAAAATATAAACGGCTTTGTGTTCCCGTTGTATCTGGTAATACCCCCTTTATTAGAGGAATATGTCGAGGAGGGGAACAATATGTAAGCAGAATAAAAGAAAAACGAAAGACAAAGCGCATCTGTTTCATATCGGCTATTTATACTTCAAAGTAAGTTTCCCTAAGATCAAATACTGGTTTGGCAGTTAAGTAACTGCGGATGTTAATAATACATGTTTACGTATTCAAAATGCCAAACTAATATTATTGTCTATTTAACGATATTCCGATTATTGTTAGCAAAAAGTTGTATAGATCGATTATGCAATTTTCTGTTTGGTGTCGGATGGAAAATGCAAGATCAAGATAAGCATCTTCGCCATATTTTACTTTATTACTTCCAAAATAGAAAAGAACTCATCTCAAGCTCTCAAAAACTCACGTGCTGCCTACTACCAAACTTTACAAGAGCGGGGGTGTCCAAATTGGATTATAATGTAGTTTTTCAATATAATCTCCAGAGAGGCTCTTGGCACTTTACACTAATAACGTTCTGTCGAAAGAAAACGTTACTTTTATGGAAGATGGTGCATTCTGCCACAAAGCGCGAACAAGCGCGTGGAAAGAACTTCAGAGGATTCAAATTTTGCCGGGGCAAGGACAATCGCCTGATATGAATCCTATTGAAAACATGTGGCAGATAATTCAGCAAAACATGGCAAAAGAGCCCGAAAGCCTAGCCAATAAACCAGGACTAATGGCGGCTGTTACAGAAGAATGGAACAATGTACGGGAAGAAACTTAATAATTTAATTGATACCATGCCCCGACAAGTACAAACACTGCTCACAAATAAAGGTGGTTCGACATATACAGGGTAAGTAAAAAGTCCCGGAACGGCCGATTATCTCCGTTGTTTATGAAGCAATTTTTTAATAATCGGTGTGCTTATATAACACATATTAATGCATTTAATAATCGTAATGTCTTCTTTTTACGACTTCCCGTTTAGCCGGAAATGACCTTAACTTTTTGCTTTTAAATACAACACCCTGAACATTTTATTGTTATCGGACGCAGAATAAAAACTACATAAGAAGTGTTATAAATAAGGTTTTTGTTTAATTCGAAAAGTGATAAAAAATTAAAATAAAAATACTTGCAGTAAATCGCATTATATTTGAAAACATTGACATGTTAGTTGCTATGGCAAATTATTATATCTTTAGTAACGTGTGTTAAATTTATCAAAACTGACTGCAAATATGGCTATGAATCTTAGTGAAGGTGAAAGGATTGCGATTTTGATGATGCGCGGGTATGGTGATAGACAATGAACATATGACGAAGTTCGTATTTTATTTAATATTTATCGAAATCGATCAGTTAGTAAGTCTACGGTATGTAGGACTGTTAAACGATATGAAACAAGTATTAACGTTAAGTATTTGCCAAGAACAGGACGGCCAAAATCAGCCACTGACGAAGAAACCAAGTTTAACGTTTTATTACAGCTTGAAGAAAATCCTCAAACTTCCTCGTATCAATTAGCGTTAGATCACAGTATTTGTCAAACGTCCGTGATGAACATTTTAAAGTCAGAAAAGCTAAAACCTTATAAAATTCATTTTGTCCATGAATTGACTGAAGATGATCCAGACCGCAGAATTCAATTTTGCGAAACTATCATGGAAATGATCGTGGCCAATCCTAATTTTGTAAACAATGTGTTGTTTTCAGATGAAGCCACATTTTGTCTTAATGGCACAGTAAATAGGTACAACTGTCGTTTTTGGTCAAAAGACAACCCGCACTGGATATCTGAAGTACATACCCAACATCCTCAAAAACTCAATGTATGGGCAGGTATTGTGGACAACCATATAATTGGACCATTTTTCATAAATGGGGATTTAAATGGTGAACGTTACCTGCAACTGTTAAGAAATGAAACTGTACCCGCTGTTGCACTTTTATTTCCAAATGCCAAAAACCCTTCAACACCAGCTGAAAATATCTGCTTCCAACAAGATGGAGCACCGGCACATTTTTCCATAGGTGTCCGGAATTATCTGAATGTAATATTTCCAACAAGATGGATCGGCCGAAGAGATCCTACTGAATGGCCTGCTTGTTCTCCCGACCGGTCCCCACTAGACTTTTTCTTTGGGGATATTTGAAATGCAGAGTTTACCGAAACAGGCCAGCCAATCTATAAGAAATGCGACAACGTATAACAGAAGAGATGCGCCAATTTCTGCACAAGTTGTACAAAATGCTTTACAGAATTTTAACGATCGGCTGGGCTATTGTCAAATTGTAAATGGAGAGCATTTCGAACATTTATTGTAGATTTTTAATTTTTTATCACTTTTCGAATAAAACAGAAACCTTATTTATAACATCTCTTATGTAGTTTTTTATTCTGCGTCCGATAACAATAAAATATACATGGTGTTGCATTTAAAAACAAAAAGTTAAGGTTATTTCCGGCTAAACCGGAAGTCGAAAAAGAAGACATTACAATTATTAAATGCATTAATATGAGTTATATAAGCACACCGATTATTATAAAAATTGCTTCATAAACAAAGGAGATAATCGACTGTTCCGGGACTTTTTACTTACCCTGTATATACGTTGATAGTGTATATAATCACAAAAGCATTAAATTTGTTTTTTGAATTCCATACTTATCTATTTTACTCTGTCGCCCTAGTACATGTGTGGTTGCTTGATTTTGCTGGGGCATCAACCTGCGCATCTACGATTTTTTATAATCAAGATTATATGCAATTTACTTTTAGAGGGTATTCTTTCATATTTATTCAGTATTTTTGCTCCTACAGAACATTGTGCCTTGTAGTAAATATTGTTCGTACAAACATATATATCTCACAGTATACCATATGACGGCGCATTCACCAAAAATGGTGCAATGTTGGTCTGTGAGTCTCGACTCTCATAACTACCACGGGCAAATTATTCGAAAATTTGCAAAAAAAGAACCTACGAAAAAGGAAACTGAACAATGGGCTGAATGCAACAGCACCGTCTTTCCTTAGAATACTTTAAGAAAGGTTAAAAGTAAAATTAAAGATGAATAGAGGAAACCATACGGAAACAAGAATTATAATGGTGCGATTGCATTATCAGAATCAAAATAGTTAAATTACAAAAAGAATTTATGAAGAGAAGTGGGATAATTGGAACAGGCAGATATTTTATAAAGAACAGAAATAAGAACCTGATTTAGATGTGAAGAATTACCGACAAAAATAAATAGATTCACCTTGCACACATCTATTGTAGGTATGCTTATATCGAAATTTGAATATCATTTCGAAGTATTTTAAGTTACCCAGCAATGATTTTCGATAAAATCGTTAAAAACGTTACGTATTTCAAACTCATTTCATTGTACCACCGACAGTTTCAATTTCATTCGATCTAATCGTACCGCAAAATTTTAATTCGATAGCTAAATTTAGAAGGGAGCTTTTCTTTTTGATTATAGTTCCTATCATCTCTGTCGAATAATCAATGCTAGCTCGTACGTCCATATATCAACTCCGTCTAGCCGGTTTAGTCGTGGTCACGTCGGCTCCAGTACGATACTAGTGCATTTTGACTGAAATTCATCGAAAGGTGTGCGCACACCTAACCTCCAGCGCAGGAAGCGTTGTCGAAAGCTCGGTGCGAAAGCGCAGTGGGATTAAACCGTCGACAAAAAAGAGATCCGTGTCTAGACCAGTAACGAGATAGGGAAGCGGAAGGACGAAAAATAGAAGACTCTAAACGACGTTATGTCGGCTAAAGATAAAATAAGAAAGTAAAAGAAGATAATATGAAAATAACCTGATACGGAGAACCGTATATTGTAAAGGAATGATAAAAGGACATATATGCCTACTGAAGATATATCAATTTTCCTAGAAAAAGAAGAAAGATATAACGATGTTATTTGAGAATTTCTCAGTATTGATATTTCGAAAGCGTAACAATGAGGAAAAATGAGTTAAATTTCCAAACCTGTGAATATTTGAAGAGTAAAAGTAACGATTTTTTGACAAATAAATTTGTTGAGAAAATATTTTTGAGGTTTTTACGAAGGCGGTTATATTTTGTGCTCAATTTAGTGAAGTAATACACACTACAACGATAAAACACATTTATTTATAACTTTGTAAAGTATTCTCCAGCACACAATGCATTTTTGCATCGGCGGAAACTAGTCTGCAAAACACTGTTCCCAATTTTCCGGCGTTAGCTTTCTTATTTCATTTTTAAATGCGGAAACCATTTCTTCTGCCGATGTAAAACATCAGCCTCGTAACTTATCCTTTACACCTTGAAACGAAAAGAAATCATGAGATCCTGGGTCTGGACTATACGACGAATGAACCATTATATCAGTGCTTTGGGCATTCAAATACTGAATAATTTGAGCAGCACTATGATATTGAGCGTTATCAAAATTAAAGATAACCCTTCCTCTTGTGCGCTTTTGGCTATCAGCTTGGAGAACTTGGGGAGAACAAACTGTTGGTGATGGTGAACCATTCAGCACCTACAGTATGGCGATCTTCCAGTACAACAGTGGATATGTCCAATAATTCAAAAAAATGTAGCAACTATTTTAACGTTTAGGCTGTCTTCACGAATAACCTTTGTTGGGGCTGACTCGCTCACAATAACAAACTGCCGGTGGTTGCCTTTTTTCAGGACCATGGCCATATACTCATTGTTTCATCACTTGTACATACATCAGATGGGACGATCCATTGTCAAAGCCAGTGCAGACCTGCTGCTAAGGTTTGATAAAAGAGTGGATGACGTGTGTCATTAAGCAGTGTAAACCGTCTTTGTCTTCAGTTACGAGCAAGATGCGATATTAAAATTCCGAGAAGTAAGGGCGTCAGTCCGGTTTAAACTACTTAAAGATAACACGTTATCTATTCTTTTATCACACCTTAACCATCAGACACGGTCTCGTTTTGAAATCGGAGTCAAATGCTTGGGTAAAATGGCTTTCACATCAATCTTTAGAGTTGTCTCAATTAGAATCTTGGAGTAACATGTCGGTTCTCTTCGATCACGTTCTGAATCAGACTAATATTTCCTTCGGTAATGGTTACTTTAGGCTTAGAAGTTCGATAATTGTCTTTAAAGGTAAGTCGACGACGTTGAAATTCATTATATCACCCCTTTATAGTTGCTAAGGAACACGACTTGTCATCAAACCCTCGATTGATTTCCTCAAAATATTGTTTGCGGCTTGACCCACGTTGGAAATTGTAAAACCTTACAGTTCGCTAACGCTCTTTGATCAATTCCATGATTTCTTATGCAAAGAATCACTTTAAACTTGTTTTTCCAAAATATTCAAGTATATTAGTATAGTGTCACAGTCACGAAGCACGTAAACAACTAACTTAAACTGTCAAACAAAATTTGTTGAAAAATATCATGACTAGTTAAATATTATGTTCAGCGGAAAGGGAACATCCCGCGTACAACTAACAAGGAGTAATTTTAAGTATTACTCTGAGTAGGTACACAGCATACAAGCAAATGTTGCTTAGAAATTATATATTCGCAATAGTATCACAAACAGCATGCTACATATCACAGTAAATGGTAAAGGTTTTCTCATTTGAAACACTACCTTTGTAACTGTGAACCAGTCCCTCCAATATATGTACATAAATGTCAAATCTAGACAATCACCCACTTCATCTTATATCGCACACACTTTGCGGTCGTCGTTGATTGATTTTTGCAAGCATTCATTGCTTTATGACATAACGACCTTCGAACATCATCGATTTATCGGTTGCTAAGTACTTCGAGGTACTGAAAAAGCTTCGAATTTCTAGTTGTATTTTAGTACGTGTGAATTATTAGCACGTACACGTACATACATACATCTACGAGCAAAAGTCAACACACGCGCGGGTTTTTTCGTTTTCATCTTTCACTGAATGACAATAAAAGAAACGTATGTTTCAAATATAATAATATTTTAGGATATATTGTTTCGAGTACCGATTCCAAGAATTTAGACACTGAAAAGAAATAATGCGTCGTCGACGGAGAGTAAAAATCTATGTTACACCCAAAAATACTTGTGCATAGAAAAACTTAACATAAAAGATCTGTTGTTCTAAAACTTGTAGTTAGGGAGCCCATCTATAATCTATTCTAGTAATAAAAATACGTAAAGCACAAAATCATGTCAAAAGTAAAGATGCTTTGTGTGGGTGCTATGCAATGGGTGCTAGGAGAGTTTTTCATACATCCCTCCCCATTACATCCCTCCATCCTCCGAAACCAATCCTTAAACCAGATCTGCTAAGGTATACTAGGGAGTAAGACATACTCGTTGTCCCAAACCCGCAGAAGGTCTTCATGACTGGAAAACCGCATCCCTTTCTGCTTCATTTTCACATGCGGAAACCATGCAGTCGCCGGGAGCAAGCTCTAGACTGTAACAAGGGTGCTCAAGAAGTTTGAAGATGGAGGAACCAGGTGTTCATTCTTGAATTTGGTTGTAGATTCTTCATAGATTCAATGACTTTAGACAGGAACTGTTCAGAGTAGCACTTCGTTGAAACTGTTTTCTGCGTATCCAAAAACGACACGCTCCACAATTCCACTCGATTTTCAAAATACAGCTATCATTTACTTCTTTACTGATCGAGATTTTCTGATAGCTACGGATATATCTTCAACATCGTCAAAGACTCAGACTTTGTTTTCAGTGTTTCACCTCATAATAGTGCAGCCAAGTTTCGTCACCTGTCACGATGTTGTTCACATACCGAGATTATCAACCCCTTTTTCAGCATCTCTCGTCAACATGTCACATGTAGTGTCATCTGCTTTTTGGTCAGACTATAGGCACCAAGAGTCAACAAAGTTTCTTCATGTGCAGAATCGAACAAACTGCTTGTCCATTTAAGCCTAAGGTATCCTCAATCTGCTGGTAAGTCACTCGCCCGTCTTCGTCACGCATTTTCCTCACAGCAGGAACGTCTTCCTCCGTGTTTGTCGCCTTCCCACCCCCTCTGCGTCCTCCGAAGTGAAATTTGCCCTTCGGAATTCTCTGTATCACCTGAATATAGTGGTACAAACATCGCCTAGTGCAAGAATCATTTCTTCTAAGCACTGGTCTACGTTTAAACCACGCGCGAAGTTATACCGCAAAACTGCTCCTATCTCACTTCGTGACCACCATGCCATAGCATATACTTTACATTATCATTGCTAACGAATAACTGAGCCTATCGACTTGTCGTAGCGGTGTGCAAGTATGAATATGGCTCAGCATGCACCAACAGAACAGACTCTTGCAACACATGGTTGCATCATATTGCAAAACTTTCCTAGTACCCTTTGTACATACAATTGTTAGACATTTCAATAGATACAAGCTTTTGAAAAATAAACCTCAAAGGAGGAAACCATGAACCAGAGAGCAGTGGAAAATGTCAAGTTAGCATGCTCTGTCATAACAAACTAATTGTGCTAATGTGCATAAGAACACTAGGAAACCATGGATTTTTATGTAGAAATGTCCGTTAGAAACCTTTTATCAGCGAAAGAAATGAGAAGAAGTGGTTAGAATTTGCACAACTACCTAAAAACAAGGATTTGGAATTCATCTTCAAGTGCCGTCTCCTCCAAGAAATGTGGCTATCGTAACGGCTATTTTAATTTCTGAAGCTGTTGCTCTAAATAATTTCACAGAGCTACTACATCCATATCCACTGTCTCAGGCTAGTCATCCACGAAATGCGTCTTGGAAATTCTTGAGTTGTACTATTTAGTGACAAGAGTAACGGTAACTTTTTCCGAGGTCCCGTCATACAAATAGTGCGTCGAAGGAAAAACGAAGGTTTAACAAAATTATTTACTTCCAACCGTGCAATATGGAGTCTTTGTATCGGGTTACATCGGGGTCTGCATCTGGCATGGAAAATTTTGTTTCTACTGCTTCAGTAATAGACCACTTCGGCTTTCGCGCTGTATTTAAAATATAATTTACGAAAATCTGTTGAGAAATTGGACTTGGAAGATCGATCCGTCTTGCTACAAAACAATAACCCTAAGCCTATGACAGCAATTATCAAAGAGTGGCTATTGTATCATATACCAGAGCAACTACATTTTCCACCTGAATCATCCAACTTCATTCCTATAGAACATTTAAGGGATGTAATCATCAGCATGATAAGGAAACAACCAGTCGACAACATCGAGTACTTAATACATATTATTTCGGAAGAATGACCGAAAACCTCATCAAATGCGATAATAAACTCGGTCAGTTCTACTGCACGATGGTTACAGCATGCAATTCAGGCAAAAGTAGATCCAACTAAATATTAACTCATTCGCTTACCTTTCTTATTAGAGGTCTATGATGACATTGGCGACTGATGCTTCAAAACAAATCAGCAGGATAAGCGCTTGTTTTATTTTTTTATTAAAATAATGGAATTTATTTTCGCTGTAATTAATAAATTTCATTTTTGCCTTGAGAATTTCTTTTAAACTATTTCTCTTGTATATTGTACCTGTATGTAAAAATATAATAAACTGGGGGTATATTTTCGCTTGTAACTATGAAACGTTCAAAACGTATTAGATTCAAATTATGTTTCAATAATCTTCCAACAATACACTATATATATTACGACTCGCACAGTAGTTTTTAGTAGCCAGTCGGACAACATGACTAGTGCATAAAAATGTCGCAGGTTACAAAAACAGAGGGCATACACCTAATTATATTAAACAAGGTTTAGACGGCGTTTATGCTGATTTATCTACTTTATATTCCATTGTAAATAAGTGGGGAAAGTGTTGCCGTTTCGGGCAAGAATCTCTCACAAGATTGCAATGATTGCAGAAATGGTATTAGGATCGACATTTGAAAGTGAAGAAATTAGCAGTAACGTCTAATATTTCTGAACAAGTATTCGCCGAATTCTCCATAACGATTTAGGTATGAATAAGATTAATACAAGATAGATACCGCATCTTCCTCGTGCTCTACAACGTCAATGTCGGAATGAGATGGCCCCAAACCGATTTTGGAGTTGTCACAGGAGATGAAACAATGGTTCTATTTTTAAAAAAAAACCTTGGGGGCAATCGTTTTACAAACTGTAGTGAGTTACAAGCACCTATACCAGAACATTTTCAGGCAAAAACTTTAGATTATTTTTACAAGGGTAGAGAATTATTAATTGATCGTTGTAGGAAGTGAAGTTAAAGGAGATTATATTGAGAAATGAAAACTGTTATTGAATGTTGTTAAAGTTTATTTTTTCTATATCAGGCCGAGAATTTATGGTGCCTACTTCGTATCTAAAATCTTCGTATCGCTGCTAAATCTTTAAAATAACTTCCTACAAACATTACACTTATTTAACGATTAAAATCTGCATGCAATTGTTTATTTACTCGGGGCACGTGTTTCGCTGGCAACGTGCACGGTATCATCAACCACATTGATCCATCAAATGTGGTTAATACGTCCGGACTTTAAATAATTTCTAATGAGAAGTGTTTCCATGTCATTTTGTTACATACATTGAAGAAAAGTTAAATAGATTTTCGCAATCATTTCATGAAACAACCTATTTATATCGCAAAATCAAGATAAATGGCCGTGTATGCGGCACGGTGACGCAATTATTACATCTAGAAATTTATAAAATAAAAATTTCATCAGCTTCTGTAAATAAATAAATACATACATATGAATATACATTTGTAGTTACAGTTTACATTTAAAATATCATAAAATTTTAAAACGTGCAAGAGCGATTTTATGGATACAAATGGCTGCCAAAATTATCGCCAGTTATAATGTTTGAAATTAAACCAGCACGTTCTTCTTTTATACTTATATTATTCAGATTGCAGATATGTAAGTACATACAATCGTATTTTCACCATTAAATGATCATATAATATGAGAGTATTATAACTTCTTTGCCTGATTTATTGGAGCTTATTTAAAGTATCTAATATCTTGAATTAATGTGAAATTGCATATCAATTTATTTTGAAAAAGCACAATCTATTCTACTATTTTCAACCGCACACAACTTAATGTATTAGCTAGTCACCTAATTTAGCTACAAAAGATTTTAAAAGAATGACAATGTTTGAAGGAAATATCCGTTGATTCTATTAATTCTTGATTAAATACAGGAAAAGTAATGCGGGATCTTTCTATTCTAGTAATAACAGGACCATAAAGCAGAAGTTTCGCAATCAACGCTAACAACATAACAGAGAAGCCTTTCCTTTGTAATTCTTCCAAAATAAGATTAAATTAACCAGCCGAACTGTAATGATTCTAATCGTCGACTCATATTTGAATATAGTCATACACAGTAACGATCAAGGAATACAACAAATTCTGGTCAATTTTAAACTAACAAGAGGGTGAGGTTGTATTTGGGGTACTTGCTCTCAACTATTATTGAAAGAACGTTTAATGTTTCCTAATATGTTAAATGTACTTCACTCTAGTAATCCTAGATTAAATGCAGAAAAACTCTATATACACTACCTAAATTATTAAGTTGGCACTAATTCGACCACCAAAATACACCCCAAGATAATCAATTAGCAAAATTCCTTTTGCGTCCCAAAACACCGATGCCACCACATTTCCAGCCGAGTGAATGGTCTTTGCATTCTTCGGAACTGATTCACCGCGTTCAATCCCGTTTTTATTGCATTTTTATTTCTGAGGTGTAGTAATGAATTCAGGTCTCATCCATGGCCTCAAATTGTCTTAAAATCCGTAGGATTCCTCGCAAACATTTCCAAACAATCGGCTGAGGTTCGAGTTCGAATGCGTTTTTGTTCCGAATTGAGCAAATGCGGCACCCATCTTGCAGAAAGGTTTTGCGAACCACTCGTTCATGAGATGCCCACGGCTTCCCAAATTCCAGGCACTTTCATTCGGCGATCGGCCACAATAATGTCGTAGATCTTTTCCACAATTTGTGGTGTGGTAGCCGTTTTTTGACGTCCTGAATGTGTTTTCACTTGCATTTGTGCGACCACGTTTGAATTCCGACACCCAAAAACTCACGGTGGAAAAGGAAGGTTATGAATCCTTAAGAACGTCATCTAACCTCGATTTGATTTCCGTTGCGGTTTTCCCTTCCAAATAGAAAAATTTCATCATCGCTCGAACTTCGTTTTTATCCATAATTGAAAACACGAAAAGGTACCTGACTTAAATGCTTGTCAAAACCAGAATATTTGGCAGATCGAACAGCTGCACTTAAAGTATTTCGAAAAATAACAACTCCCTAACAGCGGTCCTGGAAACTTGTGAATCTACCTCGTAATTATGACGACATTATCGGATAGCACAATAATCACGTAGTCTATGAAGAAAACATAATGATGTTTTTACAGTTCTGTTAAAATAAGAAGACACTACTGTATCAGATCTAATGTCTAGAATCTTTAACTTCTATCATCCATATTATATTCACGTCCAGTAAAAACTTAAATTAGCTTCGAGTTATAAGTGCCCTTAGAAGATATCCTAATGATATCTAATCTCTTACAAGAGGGCCTTGTTATTGTATCATATAATGTGTTTTGTTTTCAAGAATGTTCGCCGTCGCCAGTCAACACATTTCTGTGCTTCTGAATCATTTCCTTTTAACCGGAAAATGATTAACATTAGTGACAACTACTGGAACAGAGATATTTTGTATTTATGTTTTATTCGTAGTGCAATGCGAGATACTCTAAGCATTTTGTTCATAGTTGGTAACCTGTTTCTAAATATCCTTCCTAATTACGGCAGTACTAAATGAAAGAAAAAATCGATCTTCCTATTCCTACTTTTTGGTCATGATTGGTAGATTGAAGTGTCTCTCATTGAAAGTTCAACCTTGATTAAGAATTTCACTACATTTTCTACTGCAAAAAGAACAAGTTTGAAATGACTCTATTCAAGTCGTTGTTATTAATGTTAAGCATTTTTCGGTCAAAGGGGGATGGTTCGGAGGTACAAAATGGTGTTAACTGACGACAGCGAGCATTCTTGACAGCAGAGCACATTATATGACAAAAAGTAAGGGCTTCTGTTAAGATATTAGATCGTATAGCAAAAAGGTCTTTTATAAGTCGAAAATCACTAGAGATAGGTGTAGGAAATCCTAATGGAATTCTATAAGGCGTACTATTCTAGTATAACTAATATACATTGTTTTCCATCTTTATTTTTAACACTCTGTAAATGCTAGAATCACCGCTAGATAACAAACTATAGGATCCTATTTAAAATAACAAAATTGGCATCCATTTCCGGCATAAGCGAAAGCGGTAGTTGCGAAGAAATATTTTCTTTTAGAAAATAAAAGGGTCAACCCCGGTACCGATAACAAAGTTTGAAATATAAATAGTAATATAATAGTATAGAACATATAAAATTTCTAATAAACCAGTTGTTTTGAATATATAAATTACCTAATGTTGTAATTGAGCGATAGGCAAAAATCACCTAAAAACAACAACTGCCCGGACATAAGTCCCGGCGGTCAGTGCATTTGGGTCGAGAATTATGCGCTAATTTGCGATGTAGCAAATATAGATGCATGTGCTAATTTACCCGCTAGATATTTACAACAGCATAATCGTTAAATCAACAACTCGTTACTCATACGGTCATGGTTTAAGAGGTAGCACCGCTGTACATTTTTCAGAAAATCGATTTTTTATTGGCTTAATAGATGCTTTGAACCTTCTAGAATAGGGGGCAAAAATTATTACCCGGAGGAAAGTTTTTCCCTTGAAATTTCGAGCTCTTCCCGAAGCGCGTCAGACATCTCCGAAACGACTACTTGCGCCCAGTTTGGAAGGTATTACCGTTCGATTTGTAACTCCTCTAATACACTAACAGAAGTCGTTAGTATTTATGTTCAGTTAGAAGCATTTCCGTGTTTAGTTCAGAAGTGAGAAGTACGTTAGTATAGCGTCGTACCTGTACAAAAAGTCGTAATTACCTAGCTTGAAATCACAGTATTTGTGTGTAGCACCGATGAATGTCTCTGGCGCCGCCATTTTTTGATATTTATCGATGATTTTTGTTTTAATATTTAAATGTATGCTTTGTAACTTCCTCGAATATTATTATCCTATCACCTTTTCTTCCAGCCAAAATGAATTGTCAAAAAAGCGCCTTCTTTAGGTTGTTACAGTGGTATTACTCCTTAAGTCCAAGTGATTTATTATTTTTCTTCCTGTTTGTCCAAAATAAAATACGTACAACTCGTTAGAGGCTGTGGAAGCATTCGGAAATTAATAATATATCTTTCCAAGATCGAAAAATTCTTGAAAAACTGAGGTCAATAGACGCAAAAGTGCACTCATTGGAAAGGAGAATATTTCGAAATACAAAAAGTGCGTCTTTACTCTATTCTGATTATTTTTTATCTTTACCCAAAATTTTTACAGCGGCCCCCTAACAAGGCGATATGATCTATTTATCGACGCCAAGCAAGTATATTTTATAAAGTGAGTTTAGTTCTGAAGCAGTTTGCAATTCCTTGAATAAATAACCAATATCGAATACATTTATTAACGTCCTAAGAGGAAAATCAAGTTCAACACTCCTTTATCGTCGAGTATTTGCGAAATGGTGTATAAAATGGTTTCGTTTAGTTAGTGATTCATGACTGATTATCGGATGGCAAACTAATCACGTAATCAGGAAATGCAACGATACTTTAATAATCGTCGTTGCTGTAAGAAATTAAAAAGTAATTCTTTTTGATTGTGGACTATATATTAAAATTGGAACGTTTTGTAGTAGGAAGTTAGACAAAAATGCGCTTTATGACTGCATGAAGCCCATTTAATATCAGTGCTTATATATCTGTTTCTCTACATAAAATATAATTGGATTTCCTTGGATGGAAAAAGTTGAATGAAAATGTGCAATTAAAGCGTGAGAAATTTTTGACTGGTCGTGTGGATTTTGATTTGATTTTAATTTCAGAAATGTGCATCTTCAAATAAAGCTATCAAAAACCGGTAAATTACTGAAATTTGCTCGAGTGATTCCTATTTCATAAGTAAACGTAAATTATAACTTTTCCATCAATAATTTCTAAGTTCTAGATAAACTTGAAACTACAAATCGCACAGGACACACCATGAGTTTGTGATTTATTTTATATTTTAACTTTTCTTCTTAATACTTCCTCAGATACTGGGCGTATTCCCGTGCATTTGTCTAAGATCCACATTGATTCTTGTGTATGTGGCATCGCGGAGTTCGTAAGTCACACTTCCTGAATAATTGTCTTCGCCTAATATTAAGAAAAAAACTGCAGACACCGACGCCTCGGTTTCTATGCGAAAATCTCCAGAAAAAGGCGATTATCCGCGATATATGATACGTGCGTTATTTTTAGAATCGTTAACGAAAAACTAAATTTCAGTATAAATAGTGTGTTATAAAAATACGTACGGATTAAAATGTGTCACGCAGATCAAATCGATGTATTCCCCGTCGCTTCGGGATAAAATAAGGAGTAGTAAACAGGCGATTTTATTAGAAATACCAGTATAAAATCGTAAACAACCAAATAGCGACAGAAAATATAAAAAAAAAGAAATCCGGACACTTGTTCCTATGGCCTCGGTTTCATAGCAAATATTTTATTACTCACCTCGAATTTCCGCAAATCTACGATTTGGATACCGTGTACATTTGTCGACGAAGGCACTTAACAATGAAGGGGGCCGCGCCGTGAAAATATTGGGGTAAAAAGTCCGACGGAGCAGTCCGAATTCGGGAATTCCTCACGACTCAGTCGTAGTCACCGCCCTCCCGATTTGACAGATGTCAAAAATTGGTCTAAAACGCCGTAAAAGTGCACAAATCGGTTCGTCAGTCTTTAATTCGTGTTTGTACTGTCTTACGCTATATAAATTTGTATAAAAAGAACTTAAATTTACACAAAAACCTTTACAGACGAGAAAATTTGGATATTGCGGCGAATACCGCAACTGTGTGGTATGTACTGTGAAATTATTTGGTCTAATGTCATTTTGGATGACGTCAAGCAAACATAGCGCAACCGCTGCGATTAGGGATTCGAGCGGTTCTTCGATAACTAAATTCCGTTATAATTTTTATTTCCAGATTAGGAAATTATTTATAAGTATGATTCTAGAACGTTGGAAACCCTTTACCCGATCACTTCTGCGAGAATATTCCTTATATATAATCTTATTAAAGTAACCAGATAGGAAAGCCCATAGACCGACTGTAGCAAAACGACTAACTTCATCTCGGTCCCAAACCGATAAACTCGTTGCGTTCACCCAACTCCGAGCGGTCTGCACTTCATAGTTATCATGAAATTATAAATATTTCTCCCTCTCATAAATATATATACCGTCTGTCCGAAATCGAGTGGGATTGCATGGGTCACTGTCTTATAATTGATAATGGAGTTTTGGTTAAATGGGATATGCTTTACAGCTTTATACGTTGATTTAAAATCTGTTTGAAAATTTTCAAAATATCAAACCCATCAGAAGAAAAAAACTGAAAACTGTCATTTTCTTGGATATCAAATATTTTCGCAAGTATAAGCGATACCAAAACAGTTTCATATGAAAGTCGCTGTTTTCGACAAAGCCAATTTAAAATTCATGTCGTATCTCTTATACTTACGAGGATATTTGATATATGTATAAGAAAATACCCAGTAAACATTTCTTAAATTTCGCGGATGGTTTAAGTTGCTGGTTCCGCCGATAGTAAACATATGCATGTAGTGTGCTTAAAAATTGGCGAATATGTCAACTGTTACCGGAAAGACCAACTTAAACTGTCCGCGAAATTTAAAAATGTTTACTGAGTTTAAGCGTTTTGTAAAATAATTTGCTAGTTTCTTTGTTTGTTCTTTCTAATCTTTTTCCAAAATGTTCCCAAGATTGTTGTTTAGTCTCAATTTTAATTGTTTTAACTTTCGTTCTTTGTCCTGTTATAAATATAGTACATATATAAATGCAACTTTGAAGTGATAATAGGCTAGCAGGATTAGAAAGAAGAAGAGAAAAAGTTAGGATGAATAAGCTGGTTCTCCATTTGCGAAGCGAGCGATTAACAATTAGGTGAACCTACCAGTCAATTATAATCTGACAGTTCACATCATGGCCGAAGAGGTTAATTCAAAACGTCCACAATTTGGAAATAGATTTTTATTAAACGAGGACAATGTTTTCGAACATAACGCTTGGTATGGGTAGACTATTTACAGTATTTTTAAGAAATGGAAATTTGGTACGCACATGTCATACACGTTATAGGAAAAAGCCCATGCACGGCTCCAGATACCTACTAGATAAAAGTAGCGTCTTTAAATTCAATGCTTGGTACGTTTTTAATGGAGCATTTTTCTTTTATAACGAAGTATTGTTCAAAACATCACCATAATTCCGTTTTTCCAATTCAAATATCCGAAACTCACAAACATAACCTTTATTGCAGGGACGATGTCGAATGGGATGAAGAACAGGAATCAGAAGCCTTGAAAAAATAGAGGCAAATAGCTTCGTTAAATTTTCAACAGACGAGATAAATAAATATGAGACTGATGCGAATAGATTCTGGAATGCCTTCTATGATATCCATGCAAATAAATTTTTTAAGGATCGACATTGGTTATTTACAGAATTTCCTGAACTTGCCCTAAATCATACAGGTGAAAGGAAAACTATCTTTGAATTAGGGTGTGGCGTTGGCAATACTGTATTTCCAATATTACAATGCACGAAAGATGAGGATGTTTTTATTTATTGCTGTGACTTTTCTGAAAAAGCCATTTCAATCATGAAGGAAACGAAAGAGTATGATGCCAATGTATGTAATGCATTTGTGTTAGATGCAACTGAGGAGAAATGGGACGTTCCATTTTCAGAAAATAGTATTGATATTGCTGTATTTATTTTTGTACTGTCCGCTATAAATCCTCAAAGGTAATTAATTTTACTTTATGTATAGCAGATGTTTATGACTGTACTTGTGCTGTTATAGATTTATTCATGTCCTGAGGCAAATATATAAATACTTAAAACCAGGTGGGATGGTCCTGTTTAGGGACTATGGTAAATGTGATTTAGCACAATTGAGATTTAAGCAAGGTCGTTGTATTGGAGAAAATTTCTATGTAAGGGGAGATGGAACTAGAGTATATTTTTTTCACAAGGTAAGTAATAGAATTTAATTACAACTAATCACAAGATAAGAGCAGGCTAGAACAATCTAGATTATATACAGTGATGGTCATATAATTAAGAACAGTTTGTACACATATACAAATTCTCATTGCAAAGCTTTAATTATTAAAACACAATTATTAAGACAGAAATACAATATTAATAAAAATCGCAACAGCAAGAGAAAAGTTAGAACAAGTAAATTTTAGTTATAAATTGACCTTATGCCAATGCATAAGTGATTAAAATTTCACGAGAATACAGGCACCAGTTTCGCGAAAAATTTGTATTTTTTATGCTCCCTACATGTAGGAATAACGGCGTCGATTCGACATGGCATTAATTGGACTAGTGTTTGCTTCTACAAATTCAATTCTTCCAAATTCCCGACGATATTTACCACTTCTTTACAGATCACCTACTTGTGGTTCTCTTTGTTGGGTTGATCCGTCTAGCTTCGAAACTTCTGACTGCCTCTATGTGCTTTACACCTTGTGGTATCACTTCTACTTCTTCGTCGGAACTTAATTCATTCTGAACATGTTCCAAAATGTCCATATCGTTTATGATTTTTCATGTTTCTTCTTGTACAATGGGGCCCATTCAAGAGCTTCGTGTTTTGTTACGTCTCCAGGAATTTAGTTTATCAGTACAGTAACTTCCTTTATTTGTTTCTCTAAACCTTCTAAATCCATTTTGTCTTTCCCCTGTGACAGTGGAAGATTATCATCTTCATTCCAACCATCATCATCTTGCTTCAGAAGTTTACTCCAAGATTTTTGAATAAGTTCTGCCCTCGCATTTTCCCATGCTTTTGCTAATCCGATTACAATATCTTTTAGACTAACTTTTTTCAATTCAGCGGAAATATCTGCACCTTCATAGGCAACAATCCATTTTAAGAAACCTTTTCGGTAATGCAATTTGACAGATTGAATCAGATTTTTAAATTAAAAGTGCTTTGTCCTCTAAATTCAGCTGTTGCATTATTTTTCGAACTGCCGGAACAAAATCCATATAAAACCAGTCCTTAAAGATTTCTTTGGTAACTCAGGCTTTTTTTTTTGTTCTTAGTACCTCACCGGCAGTGGTTCATTTCGAAAGACCATGGACTTGAGGTTTGCCCAACACCAACAATCTCATTTTATGCGTCCCAGAAGCATTACAGCACGGCATAAATCTAAGTCGTTCCTTGCTCATATTTCTATCTGGAGCTGATTGCTTTAGCTTCCTGAGCAAGTGTTCATTGAGGAAGTAATTTCCAGAAATATCCGCTTTCGTCTGCATTGTAGATTTGATCAGAACTGCTCAGCTGCCTCATTACTGGATAATTTGTCTGGTGTAATTGACAGTTGTCGAATTCCATACCTGTTTTTAAACTTATCGAGCCATCCAAAATTGGCTTTGAAATTATCATCGTTGTGAGACTGGCGATAAAGGAACTGCTTTTTTGCGCAAAACTTTCCCTGACATTGGTACACCTAGAATCATTTATTATTGTGTTCAAAAAATTTACATAGCCAGTCATCTTTTTATCTCTAGACTTTTCCTGTAGAAACCAGGTATAAACCGTTTTAGCACTTCCGGGATATCCACTTACTTTCAACGTTTTTCGTTTATTCAACAGAGTGAAGTAGCTGTGGTGCCAAAGGATAAAATCCTCGTCTTCTTTTTTGATATCGCAAATAGTTGATTTTCCCACGTTGTATTTTTGTTAAACTGGTGATTATAGAACTCGCCTCTAAACTCTTGGTAACCTCAATCTTTTCTTTTATTGATAAAGTAATGTGTTCCCTTTTACAAGCTATCTCTGCTATAAATTGCAAGCAATCTGAAGTCAGTAACGGTCAATGGTCTAATGAATAATGAACAGTAAACAGGGCAACCCTTAGTAAACAGGAAAGCAAGGGATTCTTCCATTTATGGATCGGGAATTACTTCGCTGTTCGGATTAAGGGAGCGTTGTTGTATTATGGCTACGAATTCTCGCTGTTCGGATTACAGAGGTCATACTGTATTCAATTTTCAGATTATATACTTAGCTGTAAGTTAAACGTTCCTTTTCTTAATAGTTAGTATTCAATTATTCAATTATGCATATGTTAATTTGTTGTTAACTGTTCTCCTGTAATTTGATCTTCAAGGGCAATTAACATATTATTATTATTATTATAACATGACCATCACTGTAGGTGTCATTGTTGTGGTATTTAATATTTTAATTTACTATTTTATAATTTCAGACGAAGTGGACACATTATTCAAAGAAGCTGGTTTTGAACAAGTTCAAAATCGAATAGATCGCCGGCTTCAAGTTAATCGAGGAAAGCTGCTAAAAATGTACAGGGTGTGGATACAGGCGAAATACAAGAAGCCCACGACATAGTAAAACACTACTTAAAATGTTATGTCTTTATTATTATTATTATATATATTTGTATATAATATATTCGAATAATATATAATCACAATAGAAAGATTTATACATTTTTCCTTTCCGTTCAACTATCAACACAGTAAAAAATAATGAACAGTTAATAAAAGGTACACTTAGTTTTCTTTTATTATTAAATACACAATTTGTACTTATCGTGTATACAACTTAAAGGATAAATGGACGCAATTGATATTTATGGATTTGCTTAATGTATGTGTTTAAGTTAATTAAAGAATTCAGTTACGTAAACTATCTAAGCAGCTGTAGTCATTATACATATTAGTGTTTCTAATTTGCACAATCTTTAGAATTTAGTAAAAGAAGTGTTATGTTGATTATAGTGAAATGTATGTTCTTCCAAAATCAAATCTTTTAATATGTATAATAACCTTAATTCCAACAGATTCAATTTATAAATTCGAAGTACGCGGGGAAGAATGTTGGTGTTTTGTCTGAAAGCTATTTAATATTTGTGCCACATATACACAACGCTCTAAGGAGAGCAACAGCATTTTTCAAGGAAAAATAGGCACCTAAACTTAAAATGGCATAAATTATAATCAAGGATAACTAGTAAATCAAATTTGATATAATAACGAAAATAGAACTAATTGTCAAAGAATATTAAAAAATAGACATTATATATGTATATAACAAAATAAATATAAAAATGATATATGTATTTACATAAATGTAAACTGGAACTTTAAAATAATCTATAATATAAAATACGTTGTCTGGTTGCTTTCTAAATATGTAGCTGTTTAGATAAAAATGTAAAGCACCTCTGCATATTCGTTAAATCAAAATATACGAGATATGATCAAAACGTATCCGGATTGGTGGCATAAGTCTGGGCTGCAGCGATACAGTTGGTAGTAGAGTGACACATGTTGACCTTGGAACATATACGCGCATGTGCTGCGAATGACGGCAACCTAAATCGTCTTGTTTGTTTACAGTAGCGTTTCGTTGTTTATCCTACTTCTCATGCCCCAAAAAACTGAGCAACGAATTTGTATCAGATTTTGTGAAAAATTTGGTGGAACGTGCAAAGACGCGTATTTAAAGTTACAGACCGTATATGGGGAGGAATACATTAGCCGTACCCAGGTTTACGAGTGGTATAAACACTTCAAAGATACCTTAGAAAGTGTGAAAAGTGCGTTCTGGGAGAATCACTATTCGTGAGTTACCTGAAGACGATTTGGGCATGAAACGCATCTAAGCTAAATCATGTACCTATAGGTGTTGTTCTTCTTTTAATAAACCCAATCCGAATCATACCTCGTATATGCATAACATTTTGGCACAATACAATATCAGATCAAAAAGTGCAGTCTAAAGGAGCTATTACCCCAAAATTCTAGAAACTATTTTCTTGTTTTCGTTGAAAACCATTTTACCCATTCGAATTAAGTTGGGTATAATTACTTAAGCAATATAAAGATGTCCTTAGTAAGTATTGTCGAAAATTAAAAAAAAACCTATTTATGAAGAATTTGCCATTTTGGAGGAACTGATGTATCAATTTTTTACTCCTAAAAAGCGTTGTCAACTTTAAGGTAAATTTCTATCTTGTTCTTTTCTTTGACTAGGACTTCTACTTTGCTTTACCTCTAGTGACCTTATTACGACGCCCAACAACACTATGTTTTTAATTATGATGGCGGATATTTTCTTTCTACAGATTTCTCGTTCTTACATATTTTTACCAATCCTTTCCTGAACGTGTCAGCGATGATCATATTTTACTGCATAGTAGTCTGATTAAACACTTGTAATTACGAAATAAGTTACAACAGCCTACATATCCACAGAACTACTCTCCTACAGCTAGATAAGGCGATCGGTAGTCGGCGATGCTGTCGTAACTTATTTCGTAATTCTGCGCTGTTACTGCTGCGCGGCCAGACTAATCATTAGGCTTTTGCAATACGCCAAGACCATCCCCTTGTATTCACGCCCCTTCAGGCTGGGCTTTGACATTTTCCCCGCACGCCGTCCAATTCAAGCTGGAATAGGAGTTTAGAGAGTAGTTCGATGTATTGCGGGTTTCCGTCATTGAATTCGAAGTAACGGGCGTATAATGATGGCAAAAATTTCCGGAGTCGTTCATAGAAATGGGGTACTCATGTACAGTCTGCTAAAGGACGACATAGGTGGCTTTCATGTTTTTCATTTCGTGCTTCTACGATTCATCTATGAACATCGAGGTTAGATTTCTTGAGACGTAAGTAGGGACACGTCGACATTTTTGGGTGGATATCTATGTTGTTGAATTCCATAGCATTCAGTTTGTAACAATTTCCGGAACTGTACACTTTGGCAATCGAATTTCCCCCGCGCCGTCGCATTTTTCGATTTCCTGTTTCTGAAACTGGTGGATGAAAGATCGCAACTTTTCCCTTTCCTTCGGATGTTGTCACCTTGTAGTCGATTTCCGGAGATGGAGTGTAATCATTGTCGCAAATTAGTTCGGAAATGCTATCAAAGCGGTATGATCTTCATTCCTTAAATTGTCCCATTTCACCTAACGACTTTGAGGCTTTTGATTCTTTGGATCGAACCTCACAAGAGGGTAGAATTACCCCATCTGCCGGACATAGCTAAGTTAGATAGGTAATTGTTTCCTTTTGACTTAAAACTAAAGAAGTGTTTTAATACACTGTTTTGTTTGGTTGTGTAGTCTTACATGGTCATTTTAAAGCATTTAAATTTTATTACTCTGTAACAATTTGTACCGCCTCTGGGTTTCGAATGCTATGCTATCCAATAACGATCTCTTCATACTGCTGAATTAATCAGCTTGGACTGAATTTCGGTAGAGAGCCCTGTCAAGAATGGACTTTTTAATTTGATATTGTAAAAAATAAGGCTTAAAATTTGTGAATTTAATTTTTTTTTGAACAGATCCTTTCTCATCAAACTCCGAGGCACAATCAAAAAATGCAATGAATGAATGCTTATAGCAGGGAATTGCTGATGCTACATTTATTTGAAATAATAAATCCGATTGTCAGTCGGTTTCCAGAGCCGGAAGAGTGAGGTCGTGTTCACCGTGTCTGTTGCGCATCATGGATTTCAAACAACGCGTTAACGTTAAGTTTTGTTCATGCAAATCATTTTAACCGATAATTTGCAAATTAGACGAATGATTGCGAAATTTGTTCCCAGACTTTTGACTGACGAACAGAAGGGATATCGTGTGCCACTTTGCACGGAATGGAAGGATCATCATGATGTAGATCCGAACTTCATAGCAAAAATTATAACTGGAGATGAAAGTTGGGTGCATGGCTAGGACTCTGAGACAAAAATTCAGAGTTCCCAATGGAAAACGAGTGGCTCTTGTCGCCCTGAGGGGGCACGTCAGTCCAAATCGAACGTTAAGCTCATTCTCATTGCTTTTCTTTTTGATAGTGAGGGTATAGTGCGATCAGAGTTCGTTTCAAGGGGAAGAACTGTAAACTCCGAATATTACGAGGGCGTACTGCAACGTTTGCGAAACGACGTATGGAGAAAGAGACCAGAAAATGGGGCAATGGCTTCCTCCTTCATCATCACAAGGAGCCATGCCATACCTCGTGTCTAATCCGCGAATTTTTGAACGAAAAAAAAAAGGTTAATGCTTGTCCACGTTCCCTAGCACCATGCGGCGGCTTCTGATTCTTCCCAAAAATAAAAACCGTGCCAAAAAGCAAAACGTTTTGATACCATTCCCATTGATGACATTTAGAAGGCCACGACGGAGCAGCTGAAGGTCCTTCCAGAAATTCTTCGGAACACGGAATTAACGTTAGGAGAGTACGTCGAAGGAGATTAATTCAGATTTTATGTAACCTTATTACGTTCTTGTTAATAAAATGATTCACCATATTTTTGATTACATCTCATATATGTGGTAGATAACTAGCCCCGTATTTCCAAACGCTATAAACTAGCAAAATGAGTGATTAAATCTCTTTTTCCCGAAACTTTAGTTACTTTAGCGTGACTAAACATGATTTACTTTAACAATGCTTCTAGGATTTTGGAGCTTACAGCTTACCTCGCATCGATTTTAAAGTGCCTATCCCTTCATATCCTTTCTGTATATATCTATCACGATCACCGGGTTTTGAGCCATGTTTCTAAACTGAATCTGTTCGAATTTTCAGATTGTATAACCTACAGAATGGATTTTTCAATGTCTGTGTAATACATACAGCGAGCTTAGTAGAAACCAAATGTACCTAATAAAATTAAAGAGATCGATAAATAAATATGTACAAAAATGCCAAATTTCATCAACGTATGTCTTATTTGAAGACACACTAAATAATAGCATCATTTAAACTTATAGGAGTAACTTTTCTTATTATCGTTTCTAATAAATCTCGCTGTATATAAGATTTGGAGTGACATAAGTTAACACCTTATAAATGTATAAAGAAATCGAATATAAAAAAGCAACTATAATAAATTATAAAATAAAAACTTGTAACGTAAGAAAGGACGTATTGATGATATTTTTGGCAAGGCCCCCGTAGTTGATAATGAAAAAATGAGGGGGAATATATACTATCGTAGATAATAATGAAATGTCATCAACACGTACTCGTCTCAGTTATCATCAACTCTAAAACTAAAATAACAGATTTCTATACATTTACAATCAAGTCTATGTGAGGATTGCTAATTTCGTAGAAATACAATTTCGCGCAGGTTACGTTAAAACCCAAAAGAATCGAAATTCTTTTTAAAAATTTCGTTAGTAAAATGACCCACACGACATTACGTACTGGAAATAAGATTAATGCAAGCAATTTTTAAGCTTGGAGTAACTAACAATAAGTCACGAAGAATATACAATATAAGTTATTAACACGAAATGGACGAGACATAGTGTACGCTTTTTTTTTTTCTTCTTATTTTTCTTTTGTTTCTATTGAACTCGCATATCTTCTAAACATTCCTTAAAATAAACAATTAAAAAATCTCTCTAGACTAGCTACTACCTCAAAAAGTACGGATGAATATTTACGGAAAATAGAGAAATATAGAGAGAATGACTTGATTAGCATGGATGATTATAACTATTTGATAACAAAATTGCAACTAGATTTGCGTGTAGTACTAACAGTATCATCTTCTATATGTAATAGTTGTAATAGTTAAGTGTTATTCAGTCAGGCGAAGATAGAAATTAAATTGGCACCGTTTACATATAGATTTTTTAAATTAAAATGAACGATCCTTCTCCGCCAAGAGCATAAGGATTTCCAAATATCAAGCATCCCCGTTGATGAAATTATGATCATGTCGACTTCCATATCAATTCGACTAGGGTTCAAATGTAGCACTTAGGGGGAAGTAACCTTGACTTTATCGGTGAAATAGTTAGATGTTACTTTATGATAAAATAACGCAGAAACTAGAAAATTCCTATTGTTTTATAAGTCCCAATTTAGATCAAAATGTTAGTATTTACCATCCAAACTGATGTAGCTTTTGAACGAAAATTTTCGAAATTCCTATTTTTATAATTAATCCAAAAGATTGATAGTAATTGCAAGGATTGCGGTGTATTTACCGACACTATAATGGGACTATTTAGTAATAGACAGTTTTGAGGATGATTGCCTCATTGCTACCGAAACATGTGTCACCAAATTAAATACTAATATTATTTAAAATTAATATTGTGTGGTAATGAGCTAATATAACAACGTAACAGCTGCTACCCGTACAGCAGCACGGCTGGAAGGAAAAATACGCCAGAAATATCAACAATTTGTGTTGAAGTGACGTCCCCATGAATCTGAAATTAATCATCGTTTATCGCCAAATAACGCACAATACCTTCAATAAAGCTCCACCGAGTCCAATTAGTACATGCAAATATTGGTTACTTACGTTTTGTGCAGTTTTGGTTGTAATTCAACTATTGCTAGTTCTTCTGTACAGGTAGCATTTAATTTAGTGAGCGAAACCGTCCATTTATATAAATTCTATAATCGGAGGAAATCCATACATAATATACAAGGTGTGGCTATAAAATAAAGACTGATGCTACTACGCATGCGCCAAAGTCATGTGATCAACAGCTTTTTCGATTGCCGCTCCTCCCGTGTTTACAGACATATTACTCTAGACGCGAGCTTCGTTTGTATAGGATCTATTTTCTTGTTTTGCTCGGAAAATAGTAAATGTCTGAGTAGAACAACGAATTGGAAACGAACTTGGAAAAACCGCAACTGAAACTTATCTTTTATTAAAAAAATGTATAACAATAAAAGTTTATCACGTGCGCGGGTATTTAGGTGGCTTAAGCGTTTCCAAGATGGCCAAAAAGATGAAGATGACACACGCCCTAGACGCGCTTCCAACATCAGAAACAGATAAAAATATTTAAAAAATCTGTGAACTATTCGTGGAATTGCTGAAACTGTAGGAATTGACAGAAAATGCGTAAAGTAAATTTTAACATGCAAAAAAGTGTTGCTTCTTCTTCTCAGAAACGAACAAAAAGAAACTGGTGAAAATATTTGTACTGACAATTCAAAAGCCATTGAAAATGACCCAAACTTCTTAGGAAAAATCATAACAAGTGATGAATCTTGGCTTTTCACTTATGAATCAGAAACTAAGCATCAATCCATGTATTGG
Organism: Chrysina gloriosa; assembly: GCA_038088585.1. Classification (NCBI taxonomy): domain Eukaryota; kingdom Metazoa; phylum Arthropoda; class Insecta; order Coleoptera; family Scarabaeidae; genus Chrysina; species Chrysina gloriosa. The sequence goes on from CM076092.1 coordinate 12,429,919, forward strand.
AAAAGGCCATCTTCATCGAGCGAAGCTCGAATGAGCAAATTTTAATTCAAAGCAATGATGATTATTTTTTTCGATACCAGGAATTGTGTATCTTCACTGGGTTCCTGAAGATCGAACTATTAATCAGCATTACTACCTTAAGGTTCTTACTCAACTACGTGGAAAATTTTGAAAAAAAATTGGAAAGCAAAGTCATGGGTATTTCATCAAGACAACGCACTGGCTCACACTGCATTGTTTGTGAAGACGTCTCTAGCCAAGTATAACATCCCAGTATTAGATCCTCTGCCTTATTCGCCTGACCTGGCACCATATGACTTTTATCTGTTCCCCAAGGTCAAATCTGCATTAAAAGGAACAAGATTTCAGACCGTAGAAGCCGTAAAGGCCGAGCTCACAGCAGAAGACTGGCATGCAGCTTTGCAGGGATACAGGAGGGGATAATAGTATATAAATATGTAGGTGAAATAAAAAAGTTTTACAGCATCAGTCTCGTCATTTTATAGCTATACCTTGTACATTCATTATCTTTTGGACTAATTAAATTTAGTTTTCGCTATAGAAAAAATAGCTTACAACTCCTTCTTTCTGGTCAAAAATTATTTGCAAATTTCAGAAATGTCTTTAGTGCTAGCAGCTACATTCATCGGATTGGTTGAATTTTGGTAACAAAAAGCGTTTCATGATGTTCTCAATTCAGATCATTAATCAATTTCATATGTGTCACTATGCATAAAATACTTTTTCTTTCGGTGCCTATATTAAGTGTGTTAAAAATATGATGAGTATTACATGCATTACCACGAGTACTGGGGATGGATTTTTTCTATAATATACAAACTTCATAAAAGTTTAGACTTGCGACGATTCAATCGTGGAAAATGTAAATTTTCGGAAAGTGATATTTTTAAATCGACGGCATTCCTCAAAACAATTTATGATTATTACATAAGTTTCGTTAGCTTTTCGGATATCTTAAGTACGAACGCATGGAAGAAATCACGAACTAATTTCTGGTATTAATAAATAAAGATAATATCTACACTGTCGATTGTATTATACTTATTAACCCGTGAAATTTGGACTCTGCTGACCAAATAATTGCCATAAAATCCTGATTTCGTATTAGACAAATAAGACAATTGCCTTGATACGCCTCACACGGAGAGTGCCGAATGTTTTCGAAATGTATACTTATTTATAATATTTTTGAAAATTTGTCGAGTACGTTAGGTAGTAGAGACGCCCAAAACATAGGTGCTTCGTAGCATTGAATTAAATTCGGCTCTGAACAGTGATTGTACTTGGGGGATTCATAAAGTAAGTTCCGTTTCCAGCTAGTGAGCAGAAGAGTGGCCATATCGGCGCGTTCACCGCACTGCGGTGTAGTCTGGTTCAATGTGAGTTTGGCACTGCCAGTGAGAGAATCGTTCGGACATTTTATCGTGCTATTTTGGTCGTTTAAACTGGCTGCTGCAATTGAAAATTGCAACGATACTGATGAAAATATAAGAAAGCTTGTAAATAGACGGTTAAACTCGTTTTGGACGTACTTTAATCATTAAGGGAGATGGAAATGTAGCAAAATTTCGTTTAGCTTGTAAACGAAAATATTTTCCTATCACAGGAAAGCCGAAATTAATTTTTCAAGTTTCTAAGGAACATTTGGAGAGCCATTGACAGTATGTGGTCAACTACGAAGTTTATTATTTAGATGTAGAAATGTAAACGTTAGTAAAACTCAGGCCATATCTTTAGCAAGATCAAGTGGATATTAGGTTTTAAGCGGTCAGCTTGAATATGTGTGCTAATAATGTAACACGTGTTGTTCGAATTAACCGATATGCTAATCAACGAAATCGTTCATCAGATTGCACCTGCACGACTTTATACAAAGCGTTTCTCGGGGCGGCAATGGCACACAATGAGCATTACTGGGGAAAAGAGAATCCCCATGTAACTCACCCAAGAAGTTTCCAACAGCAACCTTCATTAAATGTATGGACCGAATTGAATCTTTTACTTTACTGCCTACACTAAATGGCGGCACTTACTCTAAATTTTTACGCAAAAGTTTGCCTATACTTCTTGACGATATTCGTTTGAATGTTAGACAAGGTATGCGGTCTATGTACGATGGTGTGTCGCCCCATTGACAATTTTCCTGAAAGTTGAATAGGTCGTGATTGTTCATGGCAATTGCGAATAATGAAAACGTGACGACAGTCACTAACGCTATTCCGGAAGATCACTAGCATTTAATAGAAATGTTGCCAGTGAACAGAATCTTTAATCTGCACAATTTTTAAAAACATTGACGTATATATTTCTTCCAAATATGCACTCTATTTGAAGTCGGCGTGGTCTAACGGTTAGGGCGTTTTACTGCGATACCGATGACCTGCGTCCAAAACTCAGGGGGTACCCTTCTGACAAGTGGCGCACTCTAAAAATTGAGTACCTAAATTCATTGTTGTCTAAACCGAGAAGCTGATCGCATTACCGCGTATTATTCTAGAATGGATTTGTATACGGCAACCGGGTGTGAGAGCAAAGAAATGGGTTACTTGACGCTTCGCTTTGTAAATTTAAAAATAATCTTCAAATTTAGGGGTTAGGATCTCCATATTCATCCCCATATCTTACAATAAAGAACACATAAAAAAATTAATTGAGATCAGGCGTGAGAACGAATATAAATTATTACACACCAAAGGAGTCTAAATCTCCCCGCTGACATTTTGGTGATGAACAACGGAAAAAACATCTAACTCTCGTTATTTTACAATCGATAGTTGTAGATACTTCTAACTAACAAAACGTGTAATTTTTTTATCGCACATCATAATATGATAAACAGAGAAATGAATACATACACGAAAAGCTACGAATTGTCGTCAGTAAGGCTTTACCGGTATATAATAATAGTTCTTCAACCATATAAGGCTTTAGATAATCACAATATCCATCTGCTGGCGATGGATTCTTATATTTCCGTTTATTTCCGATTTCGTTTTTTTTTTGTATTTTTTAAATTGTTAACCCTGAATTTTCCAAAAAGTTGGGTAAACAATAACACATTTATACGCACGCGCACTCTAAATTAACGTCACACGATGGATGGATGGATGGATGTCTTCTAAGGCTCTTGTGATACTCTCTGGTTGTACGCCATTAGGACGCTTTCGCACACGAATTTGTATTGACTCTGTAATAGAATAGCATTGTGTATCATGTGAGATACGATAATGGCTTCGCACTTTTTCTGTGCGTTTTGCGATTGATTTTGTGTGTTGCAAAGCAATTGAACGAAGCGACTCGCGCACAAGCCGAACAGTGTACGTCGAATTTTGAATCATAGCAACCAATAAAAATGTGTGTTTCTGTTTCTTTGTAGAAATTGAAAGTTGGATTGGGACGCCAAGAAATTGTTTGAACAATGAGCAGAGCAACGACGCGGTACTGCGCATAAAACAAGAACATCGGTAAGATCAAATGAATGTCTGCCGTTGAAGGAAAGTTTCATTCACGTCATTGACTAGTTGATAATGTAAATATTCCCGAGAATTTAGAGAAGCAAGAAAAAATAATGAAGAAAATCGACTTACAGCATTCTGTATCATCATGGCACGCTGTTGTCTCATCATTCTTACGATTTCCAACGGATTGATCGGCTGGTCCGCCTCCATTAAGCACAAGGCGGTCTCCATCAAAACCAGGACACCAGTGCGCCCTATACCGGCGCTGCAATGAACTATCACCGGGGCAGTGTTTGATACGCGCGCCTCCCTTACGTTGTTCGTAAAGTCGAGGAACTGTGTCGGGGAATCTGGAACGTCATGGTCCGGCCACGCTATATATTGCATGTGTTTAATTTCGCGTTCTAAATTCTCCTGAAAGTTAAAAAATAAAAATTTACCAAAATCAGAGGTAGAGCACGTCATCCTACATTGTATAAGTGAAATCCGCTCGTATATATACACAACTTTTTCAAACCTAGCTGCTACACAAAGAAAATTCTCACATTAAGTCACATCGGTGAACTTTTCATCACGCAATTGTTAATGACCGTATCATTCGTTACGATACGGGTGAAGGTGCTAGTTTCGTTTCCAGCGAAACACGTGTCATAGAATTAAGTGATAATGCGCTGTATTAGTGCTTACGTCAGGCCACTATTATTGTTCATGTAGGTTAGGATCGTATTTCTACAGAAACCGTTTCGCTATAAAAATAATACGCGTGAAATCGTTTTTTAAAACCATTAGTGGTACATAACGTTGGATAAGTAGTGTATGATACATACAGTATAAACGTGTAGGTTGGAACAAAATCAACAAAATCGGTAAATAGTCGAAAAGGAAAAAACGGTCGGACACGTCGACCTTGATTTTTAAATGCGTAAGTTTTTACACAAAAAGTATTTTGTGACGTAATTACTGTCGCAAATAAGACGTCACCTCCTTTTCTTTTAAATGGTACACCAATTTTTTTAAACGTTATTTGGAGGAGAAGGTTTTTCTGCATACAAAACACTGATTTCTAAGATAGGTTACACAACAAGAATTTTGGAGAAAAATATTACATAAAATAAAAAATGGCACGTTTAAGTGAAACCCAAAATTGAAATTTTAATGATAACTAATTTTGGAGATAAGTCCCGGACACAAGAAGAAGTTTGTGAATTGTACAATAATAAGTACCCTGATCGGCTTATAACGCGATCAACAGTAAGATAGAACATACATTTAGGGACTTGGGTCACGTAAGAGATAACTTTACAAAAAGGTTTTAAAAAAACCTCACAAACCAAACTGTGAAGTCCCATTGCAGCAATCAATTAGATATTCTACTGTTTTAAAATGTTTGAAAAAGTGTAATAACAAATCTGGAATTTTCAAGACGCATCATTTTCTCCAGCGAAGCTACCTTCTGCCTAAACGAGACTATTAATAGGCAAAACTGCAGATACTGGGCAACCTGAAAATCCACACTGGATGATGGAAGGAAACACACAATTCCGAGAAAAAAACACTATGGGGAGGGTTTGTCAGTAATTCAGTCATAGGTTTGTTTTTTTGAAGGTGAAGGTGAATGGTGAAAATTATTTGGTATTACTACAGAGAAACATAACACCCACCATTGTAGCTTTCCATCCAAATATAGAACATCCCCTCTTGCCGGATAGCGCCTTATGGTTCCAGCAGGATGGTGCACCGCCACAATATTTAGATGCTAACTTGAGGTGCTAAATATATTTGACGACGTACAGTACTTACCCAACGTTAAATATCAATAATGATTTTTTTAATATATAAAAAGTTTTCACGCGTGTTATTTCTTATGGCAAAGAGGTTTGTTTAGAAACATAATCCTGATCTGCATAATATAGGGCACTGTCTGGTGAGAAGTTCGTCGATGTGATTTATTGTACGTAACATTACGCCGTAATTCTTACAATCTCTACCAAATATTAACGGAAATACTGTGTTACCTTATTGTCGGTTAAAACGAAGTTTCGAAAAACGAAGCTGCCAGTTTCATCTTCTTCCTCTTTCACGCATTTCACGCTAACATTCGGAAAACTCAAAATTTCATCAATGGACGGCCAATATTTATGACATTTAGGTCGACCTCTTTCTACCAACGTTGTTAACATTACGATCAAATTACTTTGCTGTTCCAACACCATTTGCCAAAAATCTTCGGTTGTATTTTGCAACGGACCCTGAGTGGCGATGTAGTTATTCACCAAGTCCGTATCTGCTATCCGCATATTCACGTGGTTAGCATTGATGTAATCCCCGGTCGTACAATCTTTCAGAATTACTCGCGTTTTATCATCTGAAAATGAAGGGATATAAGTCGATCATTTTATGACTAATTTATTCTCATAATATGTGGGCACTTACAAGGTGATATGTCTCTATATCTGTTCTTGTTAAGATTCTGAGGTAATTCGGCTTCATCACATGTTAAATCTGGATGTTTGCGATATTGGATTTGATAGCAGTTGAGCAGGGATCCCGTTCGTAGGCTCTCTTCGAGGTCCAGCATGCTTTGTTTGAGAGGAGAAATTATCGATGGGGGTATTTGTCTATCATCGCTGCATATTTCTTCGTATTCGTCGCCGCTGCTTGGAGCACTAGGCCGAACGACTAATTCTAATCTGCCTGCATGAAAATATAAAATAAGAATTTAAGATAACGTCGGCAAATTGTGAACAATAAACTTTATACAAAGAGATAAGTTGTTCTTTTTCTGACATTTTTAATGCTAAAGTCTGGTTTGCCCCATAGTTCGCTTAAAACAGAGCATATCAACGTCAAAGCATTGTTTTAAGATTAAAAACGAGTAAATAGAATATTTATATCTTCAAATCGTTTGGGGGACTTTACGAACGTGTCAGTAAACTGGTGGCTCTGCTATAATATAAGCCAATTTTAGCGTAATACCAGTAAAGAACACAATTTATACTCTAAGTAGCATATCAATATTACCACTACAATAGATGTTAATCATACCTGTTTCCGTATTTCTTGCATCATGTATCAAATGTACCACATAACTATATAACGAGTGCGAAACATCTTGTCCGTTAATTTGCAACAATTGATCTCCTTTGGTCAGCCTTGGACTACTTGTATCAGCCGGTGTGTTAGCTACGACTGTTGAAACCAACACCTTTCGTTCGCCTAAGCAAAAATAGCAAATAGCAAAATGCACATTATCAAATCCTCAAGCTTTTGCAGTACCGCACACTTTGAATCCGTACTTTCCATCCTGATCGGGATACAAAATTATGGTTACTTGTTCGTCTTCCTCTGCCACTTGAGACGTGGGGGAATGGCTAGCGCTGTAGGGAGGCGTGTCGTACAACCCTCCGCTGCCACTTCCGCCGTTCGACGTTGGAGAATGGGGTTCTTCATCTACGTAACTTAGCACTCTACCTGGCGAAAACGGTGGAGCGTCGAAAGGTTTATCGAGGAAACCACCGTCTCTGCGACAAGATGAAAAGCTGAAAAATGGAAAAAAGAAAGGGATTATTGCACGTTTCAAATAAAACCCTTTGTAGCTCGATATTCTTAATGGAAGATTGATGAATTAAATGTAACTGTTCGTTTCTGCTAAGTTTGGTCAAAAATTCGCACCCCTTCTTGGTGTTGCAACTTCCCAGTCACGTAGTACATATATTGTAATAGAGGTACTTAAATGCCAAAGGAATTGGTGGATTTCCGGTTTTGCCGTGTGTCATTAGTTGACATTGACGTCCATACTTTCGGTTTTTCGTCACCCCCGAAACCACTGAAACTACATATTTAGTCTCAGTAACACGGACACGGCAGAACCTGTCTACCACGTAAGAAATAAGTGTGAAGTGGTTCCCGAAAAACATTAGCAAAATAGTTATGATTGCTACGAACTAAAAGTGGGTGAGTAAAATAAAAGAAAAATACTGAATATCGAAAGCAATTTATCCAAAGCAATATTTTCACATAAAATCGTCACAATCAAGAAATAGTTAGCACCTTCTGATTCGCCATGTTCTCAGAATATTTAAATTCAACCTTATAATCAATTAACATTTCCAATAATTTGTATTTTTCATACATACAAATGTATGTTGTACATACATATATATACATATGTATTATATTTCCAGGTTATTCTGTTACAAATTGAATACTAATGAGCAAAATAGATTTTTTTACATTAAAAATATCGTACAATAAATACTTCATTTGAATAACGTGTCTTTTTACAAAAAATTATCCTGTTTACGTATTCAATAACGTTATCCTCAAATAGTTAAGCACAAAAGCATAAATCTCTAAACAGAAACTTCGTTGGAAATCCAGAAGGATGGATTTTTAGGCTATATTCGATAAATGATACGGATTTACACACACTACCTTCCATATTAGTTCGGACATTTGGTAAAATTGAGTAAAACATGACTATAAATTTAAGATGTAAATTATATTATGATATTAAACTATATATGAAGTTTCTAGTTTGCAAAGGATAAATACCTTCAGAATTTTTATGTAAAACGTCATCACATACTAATTAAAATTTACGACATTTTAAAGGCGCCAATCTACGATCCATTTATTATGTTTGTTTTCGACGTAGAAGCATGAGTATGACCAATAAACAAGCTTAATAAGTTTACATTACTCTGTCCTAACAGTGCTGCACATTATAATCAATATGTTAGTTGCTTAACAAACGTGTTTGTGCGTGTATCGACAGTAAGTGTGTATTGAAGCAAATGGTTTTATTAAAAGTATCTAAAATGTCTAGGAGAAACTCAAGAAGTCAAGAAGAACGTGCTATTATAATCGCTCTTCACCAGTTATTACGCCAGATTGCGGAAAAGGCGCATGTGAACAAGTCAACAGTAAGTGATATCATTAGGAAATATCAACGCACGGGCAGTTTGCAAGCCAGCGCAGGTCGTCCGCGAATAACAACAAGAGCAGAGGATGACCGCATAAAATTGTTAAGCAAACGAGATAGAAGACTGACAGCACCAGAAACTACTGCAGAAATGAATCGCGACCGTGAAAGATCAATTTCTGTCACCACAGTAATGCGGCGATTAAAAGCTGCAAATCTTCATGGACGTATATGTGTTAATAACAATATTATTGTATAAATTTCACTTTGTAGTTTAATTTAATGTCAATATCCTACAATTTTGTAAATGTACTTAAGTGTCCGAACGAATATAGACAGTAATGTACAATGGGACAAAAGTACACTTGGACGACGGGCAGGGACTAAGTAGTGTCGGCAGACAGATTGCAAGCGATATTGAAGCTTATGCACATACGGGCAAAATATTTCTTCTAAACAAGCCTGAAATTCGCACAGTTTACGACGTGTCGTCCAAGTTTAGTTTTGTGCCATTGTACATACACATACACAGTGCAACAATTCTGAAGTTTTAAAATTCTATATATTACAAACTTCTACAATAAAAATAGTGATGATAATACCAATGACAAGCAATTAAATGTCATTAAACTTGACTCCTCTCTACTTATCTCCAATCAGTTAAGTGCTATAACTTCACCTACATACTTATTTTGTCTTCCAATTTTTTCGTCTTTACATACAGTTGGGTATAAAATAATAGCAATCTACCATAACCGACAAGTCATAGCAGATGGAATTAGTTTTATTTGCAAGGACTATTGTAGTACATGTAACAAGCATTTAATTAGAAATACTGAAACAGATTGTACCAAATAATGATAGCCTCGGACGAAAAATTTAAATATCCTGGTTGTATTTCTAATGTGATATTTTCGAATGAGACGTGTCAGATAAGATTTTGTCGCATCTGGAAATTCTGTTTCAATTGTATCACAGTTTTTGGCCACACGTCAGGTCGTAGTAATAAACCATCCTGCGTATTCTCCCGATTTTACCCTGGCAGATTTCTTTTCGTTTTGCAAAATATAATTTTTTTAAGGATGTTCATCCTGATTTTTTGTTTAATGGTTTTAACTATTTTTCTCAATAGCTAATAATTTGTGACACTTCTATCTGAATACAATAAATATCGCACAGCACGCTCTAATGTCAATATTTAAACTGAATAGTATTTTCCAGATATTGTAAAGTTCATTTTGAGTGAAATAGGTAAACCCCGAATTATAGTTCGGAAACTTTTCTGTTTGAATTTATGTCTTTATTATATATTTGTTTTATTTGTAATAAAAAGAATAAAGCTAGTTTTGTGCAAATCATGTGCGTATGGACTTCCTAAATACCTTCTGTAATATTTCTTTCTCAAAAATTTGACATTAATTAAATTGAGAAACTTCTTGAGTGTATGGAAACTTATTTGACCCAGTGTAAGTGTTTCTTTGATTTATAAGAAGTCAGATTTGATAAAAGAGTGGATGACGTGTTATCATCAAGTAGTGTAAACCGGTCTTTGTCTCCACTTACGTGCAAGGCATGACATTAAAATTCGCAGAAGTGAGGGCGTCAGTCCGGTTTACACTACTTAATAATAACACATCATTCGCTCTTTTATCAAACCTTAATCATAAGCAACAACCTCATAATTTCTGCTATATCAGACCTGCAACTAGAAGTGTTTACAATTTGTTGATATATGTCAGCGCAAAGATCTAATCTTTTCATGTTGAAAATGCTGATAGGACAAGTTTTTGATTATACCTGTTCGTCCCATTGCATTGGAAACACTAATTATTCAAATCAAAAAGACGATTATAAATGAAACGATCACATCAACAGAACGATTACGAATGACTAATCTGTTTTATTTACCTACGTTTTATTTGCGCTATTACAATATGTGTTATAAAGGGACTTCCCCGAACGCATATATAATTTTTTTTTCAGAATTCCTAGCCAGCCGGTAATTTACGGAAACTTCATCGGCTTACTTACTGTAAACTACGGTAAACATCATCGCTCGAGACCAAAAAAATTATACCCGACATCGTAAAAAGAGATTTATTGCATTTCAAACAGATAAGGTAAAAAATTCTCTTTATTTCTTAGCAAAATCTTTTTAAATACATGCCCGATGGTAATGCACCTTTTATTTATATATTTTTTCACTTTTGTGCAAGTGATTCCAAAACTTTTCAACGCCAGTGTATGTGTACTTTAAAGCTACAGTAAGCATTCAATAGGTTAAAACAGGTTAACTACGCTTCGCGACACAATTTTATGCGAGAAGTCGTTCGTATCGAATTCTTTTAAAGTTTCTTCACACATCAACGTATCAAAAACGTTGTGATGTCCATGATTGTAGTAAACATTACGTGCGATTTTATTTATTTACTTTTTTCTCAGGTACGCCAAACCTTCGATAATTTTCTGGCCGCCGCGTATGCCAAAAAGTTTGCCATTCTCCAGATTAAACTTATACCAATCATAAACATGATGCTTTCCCCATAAACTTTCCGTTTCTATCTATTCTTTTGCAGAAATCGAACTTTGGCTTCTAATGAAAATTTGGAAATTGTATGCGCTCGTTTGTTACTTAAACATTGCACCACTATAACGAAGAAAATATCATAATTACAAAATAAAAATTCTAAATTGACCTGCCAATATGTAACGAAACTCCTTACTATTTGTCTATTAATAGATTTCTTCCCTCAATTCACAAACACCACAGTAATGATGGTAGTTTTGCAACTATTGATAATAATTTCAGAGGTATTTAACCTTCCTATACTCACGCGTACGGTCTGTGAGACCGACTTATATAGTATAGTATACGTCTTTCATTTGGACGTGAGTATAGGAAGGTTAAAAGAAATATATTCCTGCAGTAAGGACAATTCTACTAAAGCTAACACGTTTTTACATTTCTTAGTAGATATCGAATCATATAGGATTCCTGTTTAATACTGTAATTGGAATATATAATTATGAGAAAATTGACACACTGATGAATCAGTTCTAATTACATAATTCTAAATCAGAAAAAGATTTAATCATAGTATGGAAAGTAAATAGGACATCCGGATCTTTGTTTAAGTAAAAATGAAGAAATAAGTAGCACCAGCACGATTCGTAGATTTAATACAAAACTATTTTATTTGGTATATATGTACACACATACATATATCGATGTGGTAGATTTCCACTTGCATTTAAAATGTTGTATTTGTGTTTGTGGCTTACGTATTAACATATAATAATAGCACATCATAATAATATTATGCAAATTCATTTGATCAGTCTTACAAAACAACAGTAGAGAACTATTTCTCGTTGTAAAATGACTTATTTAACTTTTTGGCCACTTCACCAATTTCTTTCTAGAGCAATCGAAAAAATTAAAAAATAAAATATCAGTAAGGTGTACTACATAGTACTATGTAGCAGTAGTAATGCAATGTATTTTTAGTTGCAGTGCATCAGAAACGATAACTCTGAACTATAAATTTGTACACTAAATTGCTTATAAAATTGCGGCGAAAATTATTTCTTCAATCATTTAGATTTCAAAAAGTTCCTCAAAAATTACACATCAATGTACAAATCGACCCAATTCTCTCCTAACTCAAATCCACAAAAACCAACCATCACGCTGTCAATACAAAGCCCAAAATTGAGCTAGTGTAAACATATTTTTCAATTTGTTTTTTATTCAAAAGTTCATGTAATAAGTTCAAAAATGAACAAATATATCTCGTAATTGAATCCACTCATCTTATAAGTCAAAACCACTACCTCGAGCTATTCTTCTTACAACACGAAACACCAAATTTGAGTCAAAACCAAATTATCCTGATTTGGAAGCAAACTCCTTTTGTTAAAATCTTTGTGTATCAAATTTTACATAAAAATATTGCGGTTGTTTTAGCAACCAACAATGGAAAAATGAGTCCTAAGGAACATCTTTAATCCTGTAATGTTATAAAAATGATGGTACCACAATTCAACAAAGTTAGACTTTTTTATTGCCACCCGAATGAAACATGTGTATCATTTTTTGTAGATTTTTGGCGCCGAATCCAAATCCTGATAATCTCTGATAATTAGGCCTAATACTTAGGTCTTGAGGGAAAAGAACGTCGGATCGACACAAACGAAAATGGAGTTTAAAGGGGAAGAGTAGTACTAAATGACAGCAAAAGCAGAAATGATAAAAAAATGATCTCTGTTCGTATAATATAATCTCAAGTATCACCTAAAACTTGCACTGGCACTTTGAGATTAGGATATCGTGAAATCCTGATGTGGTAGAACATGTCTGGGTCCCGGTTGGGGTTCACTATAAAAAGTGGTACAAAAATTATGTCTGACTCAGGTGGCAACACTTTGTTGAATCGTGTAATCTGTTCCAAAATTAACACATCAGTTGAGTCTCCTAGCTCTTAATACAACATAAAAAATTTTCAATCAAAATTTTGTCAACCCAAATAGTCAAAATGGACGCACTCCAATTTTTACGTTTTGGGTTAAGAAAGACTGGCGCGCTTTCAAAATAATTGATTGATAGGGGTTACTATTTCAGATTTGTAGATTAGAAGGCAATGGTTCGATTCTAGAACAAAACTATAAACAAGGAATCAACAGAAATCCGAAAAATGACGATAGTATTGTGGCTCTTTTAGCAACCACCAATGGAAAATAGGTCCAATTATTTTTTAAAGCAGAGTTCAGAAAGTGATATGTTTTTAAATATGAACATAGAATACTAATTAACTGAGCTTCATCCTTATTATCCCAAAATCCTAGAATCTACGACCTTTGCTTCATCCAAAATCCAATCACAACTCCCCTGCCCAAAATTACAAAATCGAGTGATTTTTCGTCAACTCAAATCCACGAAATCGATCCACCCTAATCCTGGAGGCTTTTGAATGAGAAAGGCTGGTTAGATTTCGGAATCTTTGAGTAAGAGGACCAAACGCGCCAAGAGGGCACTAGTATAAGAGAATGAAATTAACAAGGAAGCACAATTTAAGAATTTTGATTTGCGAGTAAGTTTGAGGTTTTCAATTAGAAGAGGATGGCTTGGTTTTGGAATAGATCTGTAAACAGGAAAACAACACAGATTCTGAAGAACGCAAAATTCTTGTTAACATTTTAGAATTTAAGGTGCGTATGAAAATATTGTTTCTTAGCAATCCGCAATGAAAAAATGTGCTGAAAAAGTGACAAAATGCGTTAAGAGATAAACAGACAAATCTTGAAATCGTACCATCTCCCTCTCTAACTCAAAAGGACAAAATCACACCAGCTCTTCTGGATTCCAATTCCCAAAATAGAGTCATCTCCTACTAGGGAATTTTAGAAAGAAAGGATGGCAAAATCTTTGAGTTTCTAATTGAGAGGGTGTCGATTTAAGAATTTTGGGACACACGAGTTTGCGTTTTTCTGAGTAAGGGGAGGACAACTCGATTTTGAGGTAAAATTATGAAAAAAATTAACAAAAATTTGGTTGAATGCTAGTTTTTGTTAAGATATCGGTGTTGAAAATGCACGTGAAATAATGATGACTCTATCAGCACCCCCTAGTAGAAAGTGATCTTAACTTAACTACTCTTAACTTAAAATCGTTTAGAATTTTAAAGGTGATGTAGTACATCTAACAAGGAATCGGATTTTTGTAATTTTTGATATTTATGGTATGTGTAGTCTGGACCTTAAATAAGAATATCTTGGAGTAGTTCGACGCAACGTTCATAAATTACCGAGATAATCGATGTTGAAGTTTCATCCACCATTTAAATCCAGTAGATATAATACGATTCTGAATTGGACTCGTGGCCTAGTCGATAGCGTTTTGGTGCGATACTGACGAGATTGCTGGTTCGGGTCTCGTCACGGGACATTTCTTTTCCTTCCATTCAAAACGCACCATATGTTTTTTCAATCTTCTTCTCATATCAAAAATTACGAACAAACGAAATATATGAACTATATGAAGGAACATTCTTCAAGTATTTCATTAAAATGCACAATCGGTTGATAAACAATGTTCATTTTGAATTAACAATAAAGTTTCTTCAAAAAAAAAAAAAAACCAACGGAGTCGGGTAGAAAATGAAAAGTTCTATTATTTTATATCTAGTATGCGACATTTAACGCAGTGTTGCACGAGCCAGAATGGTAGTTATCATAGAAACATGGGAAGCAACATTTTTTTATTTTTTTATTTATTATTTTATTACCTTATTGTTAAGTTAATTCAAAATGAATATTGTTTATCAACCGATTGTGCATTTTAATGAAGTACTTGAAGAATGTTCCTGCATATAGTTCATATATTTCGTTTGTTCATAATTTTTGATATGAGAAGAAGATTGAAAAAAAACATATGGTGCGTTTTGAATGGAAGAAAAAGACGTGATGAGACTCGAACCAGCAATTTCTTGAGTACCGCACCAAAACGCTTTCGACTAGGCCACGAGTCCAGTTCAGAACCATATTATATCTAGTGGATTTAACTGGTGGGTGAAACTTCAACATCGATTATCTCGGTAATTTATGAACGTTGCGTCAAACTACTCCAAAATATTCTTATTGAATGTAACTACACGTACTGTAAATATCAAAAATTACAAAAATTCTGATCACCTTGCCTTCTCCTTGTAAGCTAAAGCCCCAAAAGTCAAGCACCTAAGTAGAAACGCCAACAACAGAACTTTCCAACTCGAAACTTCTAAATTTAGGTCAAGTCATCTGCTCCCATAGAATTTAATTTCGTAGATATCTACTGGTTACCTTTACATTTGCCCTCATTTCAATTAAAAGCCCAAAAATCGAACCACTGTGTTTTCAATCCAAAACCTCAAAATTTAACTATTCTGTCTTAACCCCAAATCACAAAACCTATTTATTCCGATTTCTTCCGAAACCAAAAGCCTTAAATCAGTCCACCCGTTTCGATCCAAAATCCCAAGATTTAACCACCGTTTCTCATTGAAAACTTCAAAGTAAAACAATTCTTGTCCATATAATATAACTTAAGTATTTGTGCATCTTTATCTATAAAACGGATCCTCTGTCTTAACGCGTATTAACCTAGAATTCTATTTTGATAAAACGTCTTATGTCGATATAAATTACACATTTTGATAAGAAAACGCTGTTACATACGAAAGTGCTTGATATACGTGACAATTTATACATATATAATTAATTGTAATTTATAATGCTTACTTACAATTTATAAAATTTCCTAGTTCGCACAAAATAGCTAATCAAGCAATATGTTTCCTTAGATTGAGGAGGAAAGTAATTATAGGCGTACTTCAGGTTCATTTTTCTCTTAGCAATTGAAATCGTACACAAAACAAACGTTAAAACGTAGTATATTGTAGCATTTACACATGCGAGCAGTTATCGGTCGAATGCGTTTCGAGATAGCGAACTTCACAATAATTATCTTATGATAACTACGACCGCGGTAAATAGTAATCGTACAGTAATCATGGAGGATAAAAAGAACCTTTTGGTAAGCGCCGAAATTTCGCGGGATGCGGTCGGAGTGGGAAGCTTACTTGCGTAACGTGCCGGGTGATTCATTTAAAATTCCATGCAAAACCATAATACATGAATTAAACAAGAACGGGGGAAGATGCTATATCAAACACCAAATTGGAGATACCATTTTGTTAAAATACAAACATAGAAGATCCTGTATACATTTGCGTTTGCTTTTTATATTTTCTAGGAAAATTGTGGAAATTATCTGACGATTTTATTAATCTTTCAGGACCCATTGCTTATGTTTTTGGGAATTTATAACTTCCTTTCGAAATTTTTATTGTAAAATTATGTGGGTCCTAACCGGAATGTGTTGCTACGTTAGCAACGCAATTCTGCTCAGTGGCCACTGATTCTGATTATCATTTATTTCGATCTCTGCAAAACATCTAGGATTGCAAAAATTTCAATTATGATGATACGAGGGATGCTCTTTTTCAGTTGAGTCTCTGCAGCAGGCCATTATATTTTTCACCAATTTTATTTGACATTTTACGCATGTTTAATGACTGTGACATTAAAAATAGTAAACTATTTTTAAGAGCCAAAACTTTAGTAAAATAAAGTCTCGTTAGCTGTCCATTAACGCACATAATTTATTAGGTCGTTACGTAGAGAGTCCTCCGGATTTTATTTTATTACTGCGACATCAAACAAATACAGATACTAAGATATTTTAAAAATACATAAGTTTACTCATCGTTTGCATAAGAAATCAATGCATTGAACAAAGCGCGCTATTCAGCTCCGATCTTTTATAATTTCAGACATGGCCTAACCCGTAAATAATGTTTTAAGGAAATGAATCGAGTAATTGGTGAGACGTGTTTCTTAGCTACCATAAACCGCTGATACAACGGATTTGAACGTAGTGGCTCTTCTTACATGACATTTTTCGAGTTCTTAAACCGAAAGCGGCCATTACCGGAAAAAATGAGTCTTTATTTGGAACACGAGGGAAGAGGATCGACACTTTACTGTAAGGAATATTCGGGAAAAGAGATTGGTGCTAAAGCAATTAACACCATTTTATACAAGTATTTGAAGATACGTACAAGCTTTGTTCCCGTTGAAATCCCCATAATTTGGCCCCAGTTCAAAACGAGGACCGCGTAGATCGGTTCCTGCAAAGGGTATTAGCGAAAAGAGGTAGCATTTTTAAAAATTACTTGACACGTTTCCACTGCAGTACTGAACGAGTTTCTAATTCTGAATTCTGAAGGAACGCCATACTAATGGTGACTAGCTCGTTATAGTTAGTTTGCTTCAGATTCTCCAAATTGTTCGTGAAGAATGCCCAAGACGAGAATATTGCATTTTGACAACGCTCGAGTTCACAGCGCTGTTCGAACCATTGAGTATTTGAATGCCAAAAACGGTGAAATAATGAATCATTCTCTATAGAGTCTAGATGTGGCACCTAATGACTTGTTTTTGTTTCCCAGTGTAAAGAATAAGCTACGAAATTTACGTTTTATATCACTCGAAGAAGCAGCGGACGAAAAGCGAAGAAAAATATTTTGGGGATTGGTTTTCACGGATGGAAAAACGCATGCCTCTAAAGGAGAATACTTTGCCAAAATAAATAAATATCTTTGTTCAATATACGAGGTATATACCGGACTGATCGTTTTGCAGTCAATCTTCACAGAGGCGAATCAAGTGACACCCCCCATCCCTATTCCTGCCATCAAGATGATTGCGGATGCCTTAGTTAGACCGTGACTGTTGTTAATGTTGGATGGTGCACCAGCAGCTCGTCATAAAAATGTTGAGTTTCAAAAGAGCAATGTGCAAATGTGAAATTTCTTGTAAAACTTGGTAAATTCGCCACAAAAACTTATCCCTTTTTTGTTAAAACAAGTTTACGGTGATAAATGTTGATCACGCTCTCAAGTGTTTGGGTGGTTTAATCGTTTTAAAAACGAGCAAGAGACTGATGATGAACTACTTTCAGGACAACCAACCACGTCAAGAACGGACGAAAACATTGACAAAATTGATGTTTTGATCCGAAAAGATCGTCGGTTAAGTATTCGGGCAGTTGCCAAAATGATTGGAATCGATAAAGAGTCTGTTAGGCAGATTTTGCACAGAAATTTTAATGTGAGGAAAGCGCAAAAATGGTGGCAAAAATCTGACATACAAACAAAAAGAATCTCGCATAAACGTTTGTTCTGACACTTTAAAAACCATTGAAGAGGATCCTAATTTGTTGGAAAGAGTCGTAGCGTGTGATGAATCATGATCCGGAAACTAGGCACCAGTCAATGCATTGGAAGAGCCCTGTTTCACCAAGATAGGAAAAAGCTCGAATGACGAAATCAAAATTCGAGGCAATCATGATTGCTCTTTTCGGCATTCGTGGGATTGTTTGCACAAATTGGGTACCTGAAGGTCAAACGGTGAATCATCATTACTACACTGAGGTCCTAACAACTCTCAGTAAACGGGTATGAAGAAAACGACTGGAATTGTGGAAAAACAAGTCATGGATTTTCCATCAAGACAACGCCCCGTTCCATAATGCACAATCTGTGAAAAGGTTTTTGGCCAAGCATGGGATCCCTGTGTTGGAACATTCACCCTATTCGCCAGACCTGGCTCGTGTGACTTTTTCCATTTCCTAAGGTGAACTCAACACTAAAGGGAACTAGATTTGAGAACGTTCAAGCTGTAAAAGAGAAAGCGACGAAGACCATGAACATATTATCTGAAAATGACTTTTGACACTGTTTTGACCAATGGAAAATTTGTTTGGAGCAATGCAGGGATCGGGAAGGGGAGTACATTGAAGGGGATAATGTTGAAACTGTAAAGCAAACAGATTGTATCGTATCTCGTATTGTGTATTACTCTACTAGACTGGGCGAAAAGAGAACAGTCCTCCTAAAAATGAATGTGAGATTGTAGTGCACTCTGAAGGATGGCCAAACGTTTTTGGTAAACCGGACAATGCATTATCGAATGAAGTTAAAACAATTAACGACTTACAAAACCGATAGTTACATGCACTTCGTTCATACAAAGATAGCGTTCGCAGTAGTTTCAAACATGATACCTTAAAACGGAACAAGTTAATGTTTCTTTTTTACTAATTCTAACATATGTATGTTCATTAATGCAAGATTCATGTCTACAGAAAGAAGGGAATTTTACATAAATCAACAAATGTAACGCATTTATACAATTGATATTATTGTAATACATTTTCTCTGCATAGATCACTTATTTTCTTCGAAAAGGTGTGATTGTTTCAGCAATGTACGTCACTGATAAGTATTTTCAAGATTCACAAAGTGAGACGTAAGATCTAATCGCAATGTTATGTTTTAAAGATTAAGACTTGAGGAATGCTGTTCTAGAATACTGCCTTATACATGTATGTATCCACGTATTTAACGTTTCGCAAAATTTTATACATTTTATAGTATCTTCAATTGGAGTAAAAGAAAGCGTACTAAAAGAAATTTCAACTTCAGAACTTATGGTTATAATCAAAAGAAACAACTAACATACAATCGATATGAAGAGTTTACACATAACTATACACTTTTTAAAAAATGTTTTTTTATATAAAAATAAATTTGTCAAATAGACATATTCTGTAATAAAGAATAATTTAGTAAAAACATCTCAATTTTAATGTAAGATACGGGAGTGCCGAAACAATATGGATTGCGTGCTGAGTTTGGGTGTTTCTTTTTGTTAATATAGCACCCGATAGACATATTAGGATTGCTTGTAAAAAATATGTTTCCTTGATGATTATTATTTCAAATAATTCCCCCGCGAGTTAAATTATATTCCCGATATAATGCGATAACAATTTCTGTATAATTAAATCACTATTTTGCAAACTCATCCTTAATCACCAGATTTAGACCTTCCCGATCATATACAGAATAGACCAAAAGGAAGTGACAAGATTTGACTTCCTGCTTTGTTGATGGTGTTAAAAGAGATATGTGAAGGTTTTCCCTTTTTAATTAAACACTAACGCCAATAGTGATTATATTATAATTAATGTTACAGAGGGTAAATAGTTAAATCCGTACAACAAGTCAGGAATAATATTTTAAAAATCCAAAACTACTAGGATTTATGACTGAAATAAACATTTCTCTTAAGTAGGGTACTTTCACCCTATTCCGCTAAATTTCGAATTCACTTGTTATAAGATATAACGTCATGGGTTTTGTTTTTAATATCAATCCCCAGTTCTTTCAGTAGAAGTTGATAGTGTTAGTTTTTGTGAATACGTTAATGCTTGTAGTCACATCAGTGATTATAATTAACCTTCCTATACTCACGCATACGGTCTGTGAGACCGACTTATATTGTATAGTATACGTCTTTCATTTTGACGTGAGTATAGGAAGGTTAAAGAATACCTGATTAATAGTGATTGCAAAGGCTGTGGTGTAGTTATTACTGACACTATATATCACATCGGTAAACTTCTCACCACACAATTATTTGATGAAATCCGGTGGCACGTATTTCATTAACAGTGAAGCTAGCATCTTCAGCACAGGGCCAAGATTTCATACAGGCTAAAAGGGCCATAATCAAGGCCAACTTCACTAGGCATGTAAAAAGGGCCAGGGTAGTCTAGATAAGGAAGTTAGACTTCAACGAGGCTACTAAACGTAAAGCAAGGACGGAAGTCCAAAAAGGCGAGGTCGGAGGACAGTACTCCCGCAGGTCTTCCGAAAAGCAAGAGGCCAGAAGGTTTTACCTTCAAAGAGACTGCTTTGGAGAGGATCGCGGTAGTATGCAACGACTATCCAGCCACCCAGATGGAGCCGGCAAAGCTTAAGGCAGGCCAGGACTCTATTATGGAGGCATATAACAGCATTACGGAGCAAGGGCTTCAAGTCCGCTTTAAAAATACACGTATATGCGGAAGTACTGCTCTCAAAGCTGTTAAGTCTAATTAAAGGAATAAAGCTGGAGAACGTACTCTAAGGAGGCAAGAAAATCCCTAGCTATTCTTCGTATAGCTACGCCATCTAAATTTCCACGGCTAAAGTGCAAAAGCTTGTGAAACAGAGCCAAGATTTCATTCAGGCTAAAGAGCCATAATCAAGGCCAACTTCACTAGGCATGCACAAAGCGCCAGGTTAGTCTAGATAAGGAAGTTAGGCCTCGACAGGCGGCGGAGGCTACTAAACGTAAAGAAAGGACGGAAGTCCAAAAACGAGGTCGGAGGGCAGTACTCCCGCAGGTCTTCCGAAAAGCAAGGGGCCACAAGGTTTAACCTTCAAGGCGGTTGCTTTGGAGAGGATCGTGGTAGTATGCAACGACTATCCAGCCACCCAGATGGAGCCGGCAACGCTTAAGGCAGACCAGGACTCTATTATGGAGGCATATAACAGCATTACGGAACAAGGGCTTCAAGTCCGCTTTTAAAAATATATGTATATGCGGAAGAACCGCTCTCAAAGCTGTCAAGTCTAATTAAAGGAATAAAGCTAGAGAACGTACTCTAAGGAGGCATGAGGACCAAAATAGACCTCGAAAGGTCGCAGTGGAACAGGCATTAGTGCCATCTCAGGTAATCTAATCCAATCTAGCATCTTCAAACCGTGCCTTACCGAATAAACCGCGATTTCTTAAATTCTATTCATGCAAACTAAACTTCCATCAAACATTGTTGTGAGAGGGATAACCCACGTCGTCTCAAATCTCGTAAAACACGTTCCTTTTTACGTTGACGGCATGTATCTCTCCTTCGAACAATTTTTCTGCTTACTAAACCTTCATGCAGAAATAACTATCTCTACCAACGTAATAAATTTATCAGCCCAGACCCGGACTCAAAAGGCCGTCGTCTTTGTTTAAAAGATTCGTATTTTTACGTACATGCATCGTCTCGTAAGCATAGGTTTCGCGGAGAATTGTCACATTTCATTAATTTCAAATTCTCCAATCGGGACGTGAGTGAATCTTCTCGGAAGGGCTTTTCATCCTAGTGGATAGAAAAATACGTCTCCGAGTTGTAGCGTGGGAAATTTAGCGTTTTGAAATATCTCGCTTACAACGTTAGTTTATTTC
Source organism: Chrysina gloriosa (assembly GCA_038088585.1). NCBI lineage: Eukaryota > Metazoa > Arthropoda > Insecta > Coleoptera > Scarabaeidae > Chrysina > Chrysina gloriosa. The sequence continues at coordinate 12,451,984 of CM076092.1, forward strand.
GTACTGATAACTCGAAATATGGGCAGACAACTTAATAGATGTCCCAATGATTAAAACATAATTGTTAAAACAACCTTCCATTTACTTTTTGTTCTTTGTGCGCATGAAAATAATATAGGAACAAAGGGATTGTCTTCTCTTTAGACGGAGATCAAACCTAGAGATTGCGTTTCATTATACTCAGCCTGTTGTCTACATACTGATTTTATTTAACACCTCTCAGACTTTTAGCTCACAATTGACTTCAGCGAACATAGTTATACTTTCATTTTTGAAACATCGGAAGCCTAACACTGATACAGTAACTTCAAATTTCCTATATGCCAACTGCAAGATCGTAAGATGAGTGTCAGTCAAAGTCCCAATATAACGTTTCATTTTCTTCGAATATTTCCATTGAGGATGATATACATATTCAAATGAATGCAGTTAGAGAAAGAAATGTTTTATTTAATGCTTAGTTCCATGGTACTTCGATGTTCCACTATGCGGCTCATGCCATTACTGCTTTGCCCTCCTTTCAGCGCCGACTGGTAAAACAAAGCACAGTTAATAAAGCTGCCAAATTACGAAAATAGCTAATTACAGCGGTGGTATTATTAGACATATGACATAACGAACCACTTTCAGACATTTTTCCACCGATAAGTCCAATTTAGCTAATCAAATATGTACACCTTATTCATTAAAAGCATGCAAATCATATAAATCGGGTTAGAAAAGGTATGAAACGAGACCCAGCCAAGAAGATAAAGCTACAGAGCAATGTACACAAAATCAATTGGCTGCTTGTAACACGTATGACACGAAAACTTATATAGCTAGTGCTCAGTACGCGTCTGGGTTTAAAGCTGTATTCTTGTGTACAGGTGCCCGCTAACCGAGATTGTGCCAATGCTGATGTCAAGAAACGGCAGAAGGTTGAACTTTTTCCTAGGTAAATTTTTCGGTAACCATATGGCCAACCTATTATTTCCAGAAGATTTTTAATTTTATTACGAGGATGTCTTCTCACTTCTAGGAATTTGGATTGTTATTAGCTTTTGTTAAAAAAATTAAACTGATAAAAGGAAATAATAAACGAGAAGTCAAAAACGTGACCGATACCGTTACAGTCCGGATAACCCACCTCGTTGGTAATAGTGAAGGCGATCCAGGCCGTGCCGTGAAAACGACGTAGGTTAAGATTCGAGAAATAGTAACAAGGCGCCACTCTCTAATTGTGAAACTGGATCATCTCTAAATGACTGGAGTCATTAATTGTCACTGGCGGTGTATAAAAACAGAAAATCAATTAAGTTAGTTCGTTCTTTGGTTCATACGCTTCGGTAAGCGCTGGAATTCGAACGGCCTTACAGCCACCTTACAGCTTAGTTGAATGTAATTATACACAAGCATATATTCGGCTGACAAGCACTGAAAATGCCCCTCCCTCCTCCCCTCCCCCGCCCGCCCCTCCCCGAACTACTAATAGAATTAAATATAGTACTAATTAGCAAACGTAACAAAAAAAAAGAAACCTTCACTCGTAAACAAATCTGAATTCCTCCCCACGCCCCTCAAAAATACTAAAATAATTGAATGTTTACAAAAATACTCGCCCACAGATCTCCAATTTCCTAACAAAAATAACTACCAAAACTCAACAATACAAAAATATAAATAAAATCAAATAAAGCGGGACTCAGCGTGATGCGTGATGTAATTCTCTGTTGTTGACTTTCGTACGGCGTCGTATTCGGCATCGTATTCGGCATCGTATTCGGCATCGGACGGAAGTTGTCCAAGATAGCGGTTTTTCTCGTACGACGATTACTTTGAACAGCAAAACTTGGGGAAAGCGAAGCTTCCAAATTCAGTCGATGCTATACACTATCCAGCGTCGAATTTCCGTGTATATTCTCGAAAGCGAAACGGAACAAACTTAGTCACGAAAACCTATCTGTTCAATCCCAACGTTGCAAGCGGAATGAATAACACGTGCGTCTCCAACCGGCGCAATACGTCAAAAGTTGGAGCGAGAGAGAGGTCACAAATAATGATACAAAAAACTAACAATTGGCTGTAGCAGGATGTAATTGTTTTATTTCGTCAATTTTCGTCAAAATTACTATGTAGTTTTTCAATATAATCTCCATTTCATTGAATACACTTATCTCAACGTAAAACCAACTGTTTTATAGGCTCCTCAAAAAACTTTTTCGAAGTCTCTGCAGTCCACCTATTTATAGCAAATTATAGCTCACTTAAGGTCTCAAATCGAACACTCCCGATAGTAGTTCTTTCAAATTTGGGAATAGATGAAAATCTCTAGGAGCCTGATCCGTCGAATAAAGTTGATATGGAACTAATTTTCAGCCCAATTCGCTTAAAACATCCGTTGTTCTTCGTGTAGTATAGGAGCCTGTTGCAATAACGGGCGCTTATACAACTACCCAGGCTGTTCCGTGCAAAGCTCCTGCCGCAGTGGCCCAGATAAAAGGGAAAAATCATATTTTGCCTTTATTGTAGAACCTTTCGGTAGATAATCCATAGAAATAATCCCCTCACACTTCTAAAATACAGTAAGCATTACCTTTCCAACCGATGAAACTGCAGAGGCCCTTCTTATAGTTTGTGCCATTCGTTTGACCGATTTTTTGCTCTCAGGATTGAAGCAGGGTATCCATATTTCATCAATAGGTGTAACCCATGGCCAAAATTGGTCGTCGAAATGTGTTAAAAGCTCTTGAAGTTAGCGGCATGTCTCGAACCTGTTGAATTTCTGTTCCGGTTTCAACCGCCTTGGTAACCAGCGAGCTGAAACCCTGTTCACGCCCAAATGATGGTGCAAAATCTTATATACCTGTCGTGTATTTATTCCTATTTTAACACTTATTTCTTGAATATTTATTCGTCTATCTTTCAGTAGGTTCTACACGGCAGCAACGTTTCTTTTCTTTACAGAGGTGCTCGGCCGTCCACTGCGCGGATCGTCCTGTACTGACGTTGTGCCAGCTTTAAAACTATCGAGCCAACGATAAACTTTTAAAATCTACAGGCTCTCCAAATACAAATTTGCAGATGTTGAATGATTTCTGAAGGTTTCGCACTCTCTTTAAATAATAATAAAAAGATCGCTCGTTGTGATTTAGTCCCGTCTTCCATAATTGAAAATCAGCGGTACGGAAATACGTCTGGATAAGTCACGTAGCTGAAGTATAGTGAACAATATCGCAGGGGAAGATTTTCTAACGTGTCTCTGATCAATACCATGACCTATTAAATTTGCGCCATTGAACAAGGGCCAAATTCCTAGAACATCATCGGAACATCCCTCGTATAATTGTTCTTATCGTTAGTTAACATACTACGCTATGGAAATATCCAAATCGGTGTGTGTAATTCCCACCCTTATCACATCGATTTGGATATTTCCACATACGTACATATTTAAGTTCATTCCAAACCGCAGGAATTTCCTAAAACTCTTAGTTCAGGCGCCTACCTAGTTTATCATGATATCTATATGTTTATAATTCAAAATAAAGTCACGTCGATATCGGCGATCTATTGTACTACATCTACAAGGAGAACATAATCGACGATAATGGATAAAAATTACTTCGTTAGTAGACACTGTGAGGTGTTAAGCCTCCCGTATGTCACTAATGCACTTAAGATTAACAAAATCGTCATGGTAATCGTTAATTGAACCTATTAACTTTCAATGTACCGATTTCGATTGTTTTAATTGCGAAAATGAATTATGTACGTTGCAAAAAATCATCAAAGTCGTCTATATTGTGTAAACATCAGAAAACATCGGAGAAATTTACATACATCCGCGCAATCAGATACTAAAAATATGTTTAAAAGAGATAAGCGTGAAATTCATTCATTTTCTTTAATCGCCTATTCTACGATAAAGGTCTAATATACGGAAAAAGATATCAAATTATTACAGTCTCCGACGTTAGGATTTCGAAGGTTTACCAATTTATTGTTTAAAGGAAAAATAGGTATGTACGATAAATCTTGTTTTCATTAGTTTTCATTTTCCCGTTTGTTCGTAAAAATTGGAATGTAAATTATTAAAACTTGACGTAAACACAAGAATTTAGTTGCCGAATTTTTTAAACGCTCTAGATTTTAAGCTTACATTATTTTGAAAGCCTTAGACAGTGTACGATGATCACTACAATAATAATTGAGATAAAAGAGATATGTATGTTAGTAAAAATTGAAAAATCGTAACATTCGTGTTTTCAAAAGTTAGAATGGAATACGGAATGCATTTAAGATAAACTTAAGCGCAGAAATGCATGCTTTTTAAGGTACATTCTCGTTTTGTGCGATATAAACGGTAACAAAAATATTCGGACTAGCTTCCGTTGGAGCAATGTAAAATTTCTTAAATTCTTCTTTATCTTACACTGTTGTACTATAATAGAAAAAACACTGATAAGGATAGAACGTACCTAAGTTTCGACCAACATGATCCCATTATCACAATCCGTGAAAATTCGATACGCACTGACATCCTGATAGACGGTAGGTGACAAGCAATAACAGAAATTGCCCTACATATCGGCATATTATTCCGATATGTGTAAGTTACAATAGCAATGTGTCAAAACTATGATTTTTTCTACTTCCTCTCGGTACCGCAAAATATACACATGCCATAATCGAGCTCGGTATATTTAATAACGGTTTTATCTACTAAACTTTATCAGATAACTGGAAATTCTACCATAGTTCGTTAGTCATGTGTTTCATTTGCGGGCGCTTTTTAACAAAACGAAGCTATTGAGACAATGTCCTTTTGAGATTTTTATTGTTTTTTCCTTTTACTATTTTCAACCCACTTTACGCAAATTTTAATGACATACAATTTTATAATGTCGGACAAGTTTGACTAAATGTTATCGGCGTCAGCTTTAAACTAGCATGGGAATAAACACACGCACCTTACACGTAATAAGTAGAATGAAATAATCTTTAGTTTAAGACTAAATGAAAAATATAATAGATGGATCATATAAAATTCAAAAGAAAGAAAGAAATAAGTAGAGATGGGACATTCGAATCCGCGAATCCTCGAATCCATCGAATCCTGAAAAAGATTCGAGATTCGAAAACTCGAATCTTCGCACGATTTTCGTAATTCGAATCTTTCGAATCCAAAAAAATAATAATAATAATGATGACTCATGTAATCACGACACATATGAATCACTGGATCCAGAGCGACTTCGAAAGCCGGTTTTCTTAAATAAAAATCTGAATTAAAATTCTCACTTATTTCTTTTAGGTTGAGTGCTTTCTTTTATATACTAAAATATGTGTTTAGATTTTCATGTGCAATATTTGCTGTTTATCTATGTTAGCTCTCCCTTATTCTCATTCACAAAAGTTTCTGAAAAGATATCGGTACTGTTATTGATATATTAATTTCCATATGCTAAGGAAATTAAATATAAATAAAAACTTGTTGCATAATCATCAAGATTTTAACATAATTTATCTTTTAATATTGTGTAATTTGTTTTTTTAATTTCATTTGTAATATAAATATGTTCAAAAAAAAAAATCTTTTTTAATAAATATTTTTAAAAACTGTATCGTTTTTAATTAAAGTAGCTTTAAAATTTTCCTGTAAAATTGTTTTTCCTCTCTGTCCTTTCTTATTATTGTAATTATATGATGGATTCGAGAGATTCGAGATTCGAAGGATTCGAGAGATTCGAGAATCCTTTAGGATTCGGATTCGGATTCGGATTCGAGAAAATTTGGATTCGTCCCATCTCTAGAAATAAGTAAACATTGGTTTGACAACTACACAATTGAAGATTTTATTAATAGACGAACGGTTAAATCGCTATTGCTGTTTAATAGAACCTTAATTGTAGTTCAGAAAAAAAAAAAGCTCCCAAGTTCAGAAGTTCAGAAGACGACGCCGACTCTTTACAAGAGGGACAGTGTCAAAATTGGTCGTTGAAGAGGATAACTCGATCGAAGAAACAGTTATAACTGGAGTTGAGCAAAATCGGTTCAATTCCATCAATCACTCATTCGTACGGGCTGGAATTCGGTTGGCGCCACGAAATTTATAAGTTGTCGGTACGTTGCTTTCTATTCTACTTGTAATAGAGCATTCGGATTGTATATTTGGTACTTCGAAAACTTATCGACGTCGCGCGAAAAACGTGTGCCCTTTATTGCGCAACCAAATGTAAATTCTGGCAAATATCTTTTAAAGATTGCGCATTAGCAAAGGGGGCGGCGTTAAGCAGTTGCGCAAAAGTGTTTTTGTACTATTCTGTATCGCGACCATCGTATACGCTCCGCCCACACATGTACACAATGGGCAGAATGACGTCATTCTCACCAAATATTTGTCAGACTGTACGTACTGTATCTTTGTGATGTATAACTGTAGAATAATCATGGAAATAAATGGTCAATGCGCATGTAAACAGTGCAAAAGATAGATAAAAGAAAGAAAACAAAGTTTTTGTTAAAGGTAGGTAACATTCCGCAATATGTAACTAACAACGAATGTTTTAAAGGTACCAACCCGAAGCGTCGTAGAATATCGTTTACCGGTACAAGCGAATTAAAAATCCGAATTAAATAATAAAACGCGAGAATGTTAGTTGTATCCAGAAATTCCGGTACCACCACAGTCTGTTATAACGAGACGGGAAACGTAGCTTGCTGCAGTTTTATATTATACAAAACATTTCAATAAAGTAAAAATGTAGTTTTAACTTCAAAACTTGTAACAACGACATCTCTTTGTAATTATAACAATCAATAATATTTATACTAACGATAAAGGTCTGCCATCACTTTTGGTTTGTCCAATATAATATTTATGGCTAAAACTGTATAAAATAAACAATTTTCATAAAAAATTCATATCGGTTTCTTGTTTTTATAATTCCGTGTGTTTTGGGTTCATAACGTCATAATGCGTACAGCTATGACGTAAACAGCAATTACTGGAATATCCTTATATCAACGTCATAAGGTTATGATGAATCTCTCACGTGATTTTCGCCGATTTTGCTTTAATGATGTAAAATCGAAACAGCAATCCAATTTTTATATCTATGAAAACATTTTATTCATTTGCGCGAAATCGGAGAATGTAGATTAAATGCTAAAAGTGATAACGATTACGGCAATTTTACATCACGGAGCAACACCATGTTATAATGCAGGCGTCGCGATGAGACTTGGCAATGGATGTCATCACCATTACTTGAAGATCAGCAGTTACAGAACACAAACATTATCATTACAGTTTGTTAAAAAGGTGGATGATGTATTATCATTAGAATAAGGTAATCGTGTGGTCCCAGCATAGCACTAACAGCTGGAGCAGCCAAACATTGATGAATGTGTACGAATTTCTTTTCCACCCGGCCGATGTTTACGCATCGCATAAGACAGGCGCGTACCGAGTTCCGTTGGCTGCTCCAGCTGTTACGGATGCTGGAACGGGATACGGTTATCTTACCCTAGTTATCATTAAGTAGTGTATATCGGACTGACGCTGTCACTCCACTGTCAGTCTGATTTACTGATAATACGTCATTCACCTTTTTAACATACTTTAATTATCGTTAACCTAGGACATCAACACACGATTACAATACAAAATCATACATTGCAGTAAGTTGGTAATTGAAGCAAATCTGTCCTCATTTTCACAAAATAGGAATCAATAATTTCCCGAAATGTTAATTCAAGCAATAATAATTGAGTGCACATGTTATTGGTGACCAACTACAGTCGAGTCTCATTTATCTTCAGTCCTCTGAAACGAACGATTTTCGTTTATCTAAGTCGGCAGGGGTCCCCACTATCGCCACTGTTGCCATGCCAACTGGAATTGCGTCACCTCCACCCCTCCCATTTCTTCCGAGCTCACTAGATTCTAGCGTGACGGTGAAATTGTGGAACATGGAGGGGAGCGTGGAACTTAAAATAAACGAGACTCCCAAGTTAATATAAATGAAACTCAAAATACATGAGCCTCAAGATAAACGGGACTCGACTGTAATGTGTTTTCCATAATACAAATTCTACAGTTTTCTTTATTGACTAAACCGTATATGTAAAAACTTACTTCATTGCTCCGAATGAAACAATTTAAAAAATCATCTTCATGGGCAACTCATTCAAAAGGAAATCGAGAAGCTGCTAAAGACTAACCGACTGTAATTTTTATATGAATACATAGCTGTACATAGCTTTGTACACAAATAATAGTAAACGCCGCATAGATAACTGGTGTAGCCCCAATTGTCATCCTGAACGACGCGCGACGTAAGTTAAATACAAACCCTTATTAATGAAAACTCGCATCCAGATTAAGATTTAATAAAATTTGCAAGATAAAAAAATATCATTCTTTGGTTAGTATAAGCTTCTTCGTCATAAAACTCCTAGATTTGCAGTGTTAAAATTTACAAAAAAAAGTTAAAACTAAAATGACTAGGAATACAGTTACGAACTCTTCAAATCGACTAAGAACTTTTGGCCCACTCTGAACAATATATATTTAAAATTTACAAGCGGAATTACTTAAAAAAATTGAAGAAAGCCAGCTGCGATGGCAGACAACCACACGTAAAAAGGTGTTCAAAACTAAAACATCTAAAAGGAGATTCTAAGACAGAAAAATATTGTCAGTTATGATCCAACAAAATATTCCTGTTTTCGTGGGGTCTTTCATTTTCTTCCAATCCATTCCTTTGTAATGTATCATTTCTCATAACCCGAGATGCATCAACATACTTTCTGTCAACTTTAGCATGTGCAGAGCACCATTATACATATTAGATGGGGTATTGGTGTGCGTGTGCAGCACAGTACACACTAAAGTTCACAAAAATATTTTGTTGGATATCTGGTTATGAGTAATGTTTTATAAAAGGGTGGATAACGTGTTATCACTAAGTAGTGTAAATCGAACTGACACTATCACTTTATTATTCAATGATAAGTTGGCATGGATAAGTTATGTAGTGTAAAGCGGATAAAATTCGGAGAAGTGATAGTGTCAGTTCGATTTACAGTACTTAATGATAACACGTCATCCACTCTTTCATCAAACCTTAGCTATGGGTTATGAGTAAAGTTTGTTATAAAGGTGGATGACGTGTTATCATTAAGTAGTGTAGATCGAACTGACGCTTTCACTCCGAATTTTATTATTCAATGATAACTTATCAATGGCAACTTATCATTGAATAATAAAATTCGTCAGAGTGACAGCGTCAGTCCTATTTACACTACTTAATGAGAATACGTCATCCCCCTTTTTCACAAACTCTAGTTATGAGAAATAATATATAAGAGAGGAAAGGATTTGGGGAAGACGAAAGCACCTACGGAAACAGAAAGAAATGACACAATATGGAAAAGATCATTCAGTGAAACCATTCCTCGAAATACCTGACACCAATACAAAAATAATTACTATTGAAAAAGAAAAACGCGGGTAAATAATCAACCTTCGCGATGTGTAGGGAAGTAAATGCTTCCAAGCTTTTAAAATATTCTTTTTTACAAATATTTTCTTAAAACAAATACAACACTTACGAGGTAGGCGCCATAAATTCTCGGCCTGACAGGCTGATAGGTTCAAGCGCTTTTCAAACTCCATATGTGTGGGGACGACTTCATACCCATTGTAGAGTCAATTGTGACATTAGATGAAACAATTGTTCAGGGGAAATCGTTTTAAGGACGAGCAGCAAGCAGCTGTAATAGAACATTTTGAGGGAAAAACTTTAGATTATTTTTACAAGGGTATATAATGATTAATTGATCATTGTGGGAAATATATTGAAGTATGATTATATTGAAAAATAAAAATTGATATATTTTACCATTTTTATTTGTTTCTATATCAAGCCGACAATTTGTGGCGCCTACCTCGTATCTTAGAAGCCAAAATATTTTTTAACATTGACGTGTCTGCAATCTGAGTAAGTATTTTGTTAGTAATATCGTAAGACACTTTTTCCTAGTTTGAACCAATACTATTGATACAGACGTAAGTGACTAATTTTTTAAAGTATTTATATTAAAATTCTTCCTATGACTCTCTCCAAAATCAACAGTTTCTTAATGTGATGGTGTCGAAATCAATACTTTAACAATGATAAAATAAACTAAAACTCACTCGTCTGAAATATGACCATCATCCTCCCACGCCTTTCTGGGTTCTTTCGCCGCAGCTGAAGTAATTTTATTGTCGTACAATCTAGGAGGTCTTCCAGGCGCAGGTAAAACTTTTCCTTTATCTTCAAGAACCGGAGGTGGTGTTTGTTTCACCTAACAATAAATATTAACATAAACTTATAATCTACAGTATTTCTTCAAAATGACTTACAAGAATTTTGCTAGGCGATCTTACGAATTTTCGTTCTAATCGTCCTCTCTGCTTCATATCTTCAACAGTTTGGAATTCCGTTCTGCCCGAATAAGTAAATTTAGAACCTAATGAAAGCGTAAATCTTCGAGGTAGCTTGGGAGAATGTAATCTGAAGAATGTATGATGTTCTACGCAAGCTTTCCACAGCATCTTTGATGAGCGATAAGTTTCCATATTGAAACCAAGTAAGGTGTCGTAATTTTCTGACTGTAAATAAAAATTTAGCATTCAGAATTGAAAAAAGTTATGTAAAAAGTATTACATACAACGTTATTAGTTGTGGAACCGGTGCGATTGTTTAGCGGGTAGAATTACGTTATTATCAATATCTGGATGCACGGACGATTGATATTACCCACTGTTTAGACTTTATGACCCCTTCGACACCTATAAAGCGTACAAGGAGAACCAGAAGAAAGAAAGTATTTGCGACCAACGTTTCCAAACAAGTTTTAATTGCGGGCATTTTGAATTGAATTTTCTGGCTGACAACCAAAGAACTAGCTTTAATATATCACTAAACTGATACCGGAAACAGTTGAGCAATCAGGTCAGGGCGTACCATCGACTAAAAGGGGAAGTTGATCGCATAGTGCCCATAAGACATCTTCGGTAAAACTAGTAAAGAAAAAGGATGTTTCTTTGAGATTTAGCATGAACTGGAAAAAAGTAAATGATGTGAGCAAAAAGGAATGGAGAATATGTTAGATTTGCGACCTCGCCACTACTCCGCTTGTAAAACAACAAAAAGACAAATGATTAACCACTCCCGGGAACAGCGTATTTCTTTAACCAACCGATTCTGCAGATCGAGATACATCATAAACGATCGATGTATTAAACTATCACCATTTAAGTACTTGAGTGAAAAACGCGAAGAACGAACGAGTTTGAGTGAACAGGGCAAAGAACAACATCTGCTAAACCACTGGACCAATAGTCGAATTTCTTTCAGCAAACAATTACGCGAAGCGAAATACATCGGAAACAATCGACGTATTACAGGGTGGACCAATGGATGGGCGTGTAATTTAGCTGATATTTGCTAAACCGCTTGACGGATTCGCGAATTTCGTTCATCAACCAGTCATGTAAATCGAAATATATCAGATATAGTCGACGTATTTTAAGTTTCGGCATTTAATTTCACTGGAAAGTGAGAAAAGCGAACATCAAATTTGAGAGAATACGGCAAAAAAGATCAATATCTGCTAAACTAATGGATGGACCCAGGAACTTAACTAGCGCAGATATGTTATCATCTCACTAAGTATCACGATTGATACTGTCAAAGCAGATACCGTGAATGATTGTCCAAAATCGAAACACAAACATGATTTGATGAATGTTTTGGGTTTGCACAGTTATTATATTGACTGTCATTTCATTAATAATTCCAACACTAATGAAAAGCTACCACTGGAGTGTGAGTAGTGACTAATTGTCGTGTTGTAGTGGTCTGTCAACTAAGAACCTACCCCGCTTCGTTCTCCAACAACTAACACTTAGCCTGAGGATATTTCTGGCTGACGCACACCGTTGGAGAATTAATTGGAATACATACTCTGAAGCAACAAATGGTTATAATCTTGAACTTACAAAACAAATTCGTAAAAGACATGTCAACAATTTTAAGGTTGACATTCACCAAGTAAGTCCACCATTTTGATTTTAAAAGAAACAGGAAACTAACGAGTACTCCCTGGACAAGCATGCAGTAGGTCGTCTATAAATATCACCAGAACAATTCAAAATGTGGGGTTGAACTATTAGCGTACATTGTATTTTTTTAACTTTATAAATATTATACTATTTATATTTTAAATTGGTAATCCTTAAATTACATTATAATACATTCAGATCCTCTAGAAACACATTAAAGATCAACACAAACAGAATTACAACACTCTTCATGGACGTAGACTATCATCTGTTGATTTTATGTTTATAGATTGTACTTTCCAATTTATTATGAGCGGAAGCATAGATAGATTTATTGATTATCGACTGTTCATATTAAATGTTAACTAAATGAATAAAATGATGATTCAGTGATTGCTACAATTTGCAGATCACCATATATGGTTACGGATTAGATAACGTAAACGCATTAAAACTAAAAGGTAATGTGATAACTTTTCAAAGTAATCCTTTATATCTACAGTGCAAATAATAATTGCAACACAAAATTTCATGGCTATGTATTATTTATGGAGCACAAACATTGGTTAATGAGCTTTTAGAAACTATATACGTCAGAAATAACTTACCAATTCTCTCCTAAGTTGTATAAAAAATTGTTTCCGCTTAAACGATATTTTCATAATTTTGGACCAGGAAAATATATTTATCTTAATATCATTCTGAAACACAACCAACCCTAAAGAAGTAACGCCCAATTGGATATCTTTCCCAGCGTTATCCTGCAACACCACCATCAAAAACACAAATTTTATGAAAGACTCACAAACTTACTTACTTTTGCTTTATGAAGCTCCACCCCATACATTTCCAAACGCTTAGCATGATCTAAGAAGTTAAATTCTGCATCTGCAGGTAATTGACCTCTAAAGCATGTAAATAACGTCACCAAAAATAAATCAGTCAATAGATTTATGACTTACTTATGTAATTTATGTATTTCTGCTATTTTTCTTTCCATATCTTCCGTCTGTCCAGGCATAAGCTGCAAATTCGTAAGATAATTGGGTCCATGTTCTTCAGGTTGAAAATCACCAAGTTCAGCTGAATTAAAATATTTAAAATTTAATAGGAATATTCAAAAAATTATATAGAAGATACTCACATTGAACGGTGTAACTTGCTAATAAAATAGCTTTACTTGGAGGTAAATGAAGTCGATCTTCTAAGATATCACGACGGACTTGAAGATAAAATTGATATCTTGTGTATTCTTCTTGCAATTTACTAGGGTCAGAAACGTAAAATTTTACTCTAAAATACAGTCGAGGCTGACAGTTCCCTAGCTGCTTTTTCAGTGATTTGGACGGATCCAACCATCTCTAGATTAACAAACAATAATAGTAATGAATAATAAATATAATTTTGAGAAAACAAAACTTATTTACCATGTATTCCGGTTTACTATTTGCTGGTGAAGAACCATTTTCAGAATACTGTAACCCGAAATAATCTTTTTCAACTAGCTCTAAATGTTGGTATACTAATTCAAGTAAATAGGAGCCTTTCGATCTCTTCTCTACATTAAATGTATGTTCAGTGTCGTCGAGGAAATAAACAGATACGCTTAAGCCTTTCAGTTTACGTTCCCTTGCAGCCGCCAGTTCTAAAGCCTGCACGTGATATGTTCCACTTGAACCACCGAACGCTCTTCTAGATACACTTTCGATCATTTCATTACATCGACATCAGTGAAATCCTAAAACAATTAACAGTTATAGGTATCAACTGTGGGGGTTATCTCTAACTCTGTATACTTCTGCTAACGATACAAAACAGTAAATGTAGATGTGTTATGTTAAATACATTACCTGTAAAGTTCAATACGGAAATTTATTCTTCTAAAAAGCGGTTTACATTATGGAATTTGATTTTTTCTGTTAATGACTCATTAGAGTATGCACCAGTTGAACTAGGTTAAGCACTAACTCCAGGTTGTCTTGGCGGGTCGTATTTTTGAAGACATCACTGAAAAATTTCGTTATATCGAACTTTTATGTGAAAATAATTGTGGTTTAGTTCGATCTATGTTTTGTAACAGCATCAAACACCACCATCTTCGTAATCAGTTTTTTCCTTATTGCCACCAGCACTTTATGGTTTCACTGACAGCAGTTGGCACCACCAGGTGCTAAAGAAGCGGTATATTTAAATAAAGCGTAGCATGGTATGATCTCAGTTAAGATGAAGATCATCTTCAACCATAGGTGATTTAATTTTAAAAATGCATTGCCATTATTAACGTTATATAATTTTAAACACACGACCTCCAATATACATTGCATGAATAAAAGCAAAAGGCTTTATGGGTCCTAAAGGCCAGAATTCTTTAAGCAACTATGGCAGGTATAAATAGTTCTGAAGTGGTTCTAAGTATTTATTTTTATTTAAAGGAAGCATTTTTTTGAATCTATACGTCTCCTTTACCTGTATACAGTTACTTCCAAAGTATTTGGACAAGATTCAAAGAAAATGTATGTACAGGGGCTATTCTCCATCCGCTGAGCCAAGTAGAGTAATAGAGGATATTTTGGCAATACACATTTACTCTTTACTTTTCAAAGCATTTCCCTTTGCATTCGCAAAAACGAACCAAACCATAATGTCCGATCTCTCCGCATTATATTGCTTATTTAATTCTTAAATGCGTCCACCGCATTTTCAGCCGATATAAAACGAAAACACTTAAACTTATCCTTTATACGTAGACACGTAACAAAAGAAATCATTAGGTGCCAGGCCTAGACCATATGGCGAATGATCCGTTATTGCAATGTTTTGGGCATTCAAATACTGAATCGTTTGATCGGCAGTATGAGCCCGAACGTTATCAAAATTCAAGATATTACCTTTTGCGCCCTTTTCCGAACATTTCGGGGTACTTGAGACAAAGAAACTATACTGAACCGCTCAGGTATTAACAATAGGCCGATTTTCTAGTGCTACATTGGAAACATGTCCAGTAATTCATAATAAGGAGACTGTGGTTAAAATAATACATAAAATAAATAAAATTGCCCTTACCACACCTTTCGGAAATAATTCCAGATACGTATTTCGACAATTAAGTTGCCAACCTTAGTGGAAAACTGGGGAATTAAGTATCATCAGCGATATCTGGCTAACGCCCAAGGCAAACACTACGCATCGAGCACTGTACAACTCTAAAGCACTGTACAGTGAAGACCACACACTGAACACCTGCGCCCAAACGCTCCAATAATTGTTTTTTTTTTTTTTTTATCATAACAGTATAATCGAAGGAAAATAAAGCTCACTTATTACCTTCAAACCACTACTTTCATCTTTATTTTATGCAGTTTCATTCAATCTTTTATGTAGATTTAGGTTTATCCCCTTTTAGTTGGCCTTCCATTTCTATCTACTAATCGCATCATTCTAAAATTATTTAGATTTATTTTGTCACCCTCACGCAACAATTCGCTTAGATCAACGACTTGATGTCTGATGTCGTTCCATTCTCCTTTTTCTTTCACTTTCCCCTCCTCTCAGTTCTCAATTCTTAATTTTTGAACATATCTTAGTATTTTGAATTTCCTCTTAACTTTCGCTTTCCTACTTCTTACAATGGGTCGCGTATGCATTCTCCAACAAATATTTAAATATTTTATCCGGTGGTAATCTTGTTAGCAAGACCTGTAATAATAAGAAAAAAGTACGCAGGGAAAAAGATACCGCTAAGAATCTTATAATTGAAAGGAATAAGATTGTCGCCTGCTTTATAGAAAATATTTTGGCTCGAACTTATCAATGTCGGTCAAAACACTTGTTAAGGACGGTCAGCTTATTAGTGTTAAGAGTACGTTGAAATTTAAACTAATCAATTCTTATAAACATTCCATAATGTACATTCAATTAGACAAATATTTCTAGAGGCGCCTATGAGATAAAAGCTGGCATTATAATCTCTGTCGCCTAGTTTATTATTTTCACATTAACATCGTCTAGCTGTTATTGGTAGAATAGACCTGGCCCTTTCCAAGGAATATTATTATTCCTAAAATATGCAATGAATAAAACATCTTTGCAATTGTATTTACGATTCTTCTTTACGTCGTAAATATACTTACACTTATCAGCGCAGGTATTCAAAGAAGAAGATATTCTTTCTAAGATCTAAAATTTTTGTCTAATACATATTTCCAAATATAAAACCCCTCAAATTTAGATGTATAGTTGATGAAGATTCTTTTTAAAAGAGGAGGAATCCGTGCAACAACCATAAACAAACGCTAAATCAGAAAAAAACACACAATTATTTTTTTGCCGAAAAATTTAAAATATAGATAGCTTTAAATAAAGTGTTACTCTCGTCGGTCTTCTATTGCAACGGAAACCGTTGGTCTTATATTTTCGTAATGTTTTAAAAAGAATATTGTATGGATTCCTCCTTTGAAAAAACCTGAAAGAAGCGATAAAATTTAAATTGTTTACTAAAAAGACATCGTCGTGAATTGTTTCACCAATGTGTATGGGTTTATAAGGTCATATACACTGCTAGTTCACGTAATTGCTGCGCTTGCTTTAAGTAGTAATGCACGAAGTAAAAATACCGTATTGTATTTAACACTTACATATTTTAATGAAAATTAACACTTTAACTGTTATAAAATAGTGAATTTGCTTAAACTAATGCGCCTTAGCCGACTATTCTAACGTTCCTCTAGCACAAATATGGGCAACCTCCGGCCCGCGGGCCACATGCGTCCCTCGAGTAAGGTTTGTCCGGCCCGCTACTGAATTCTTTTCGTTGCATATTAGCACGGCTCGTCTAAACTTAATTCATAATGAATCATAAGGATACTACAACAATGTATATTTTTCAAGATTACTCACAGCATAAAACTTCTACAAAAAAGGTTGCCCATGCCTGCTCTAGCACATCTAAATTTGGGAGGTTTTTATATTCGAAAATAGCCGAGAAAATTCTCCGTAAGTAATTACTATAGAATTCCTAGATCTTAGAAGGGATATCTTCTTCTTTGTATGCCGGCGATGATAAGTGTAAGTGCCTATACGATTTAAAGAACAATCGTAAATGCAAATATAACGAATGTTCTATTCATTGGATATCTTAGGAATAATAATATTCCTTGGAAAGGGCCAGGTCTATTCTAACAATGACGGCTAGAAGATGTTAATGTGAAAATAATAAGCTAGGCGCCGCTAGAAATATTAGTGTAATCGAATCTTGACTATGGAATCTTGTATATTACAGGAACTTATAATTTAAATTTCAAATAAACAAGACTAATATATATTACACCTAACACTAATAAGCCTACAATCCTTACAAATATTGATACAAGAACCACCATAGAAATCCATAGAGTTTGTTAAGAATTTAAAAATATAAAATCTATGAGTAAATAACGGTTTACATAAAAGCAGATTTCAATTCCCAGTGATCGGAATGTATTTAATGTTAACTGGCCTATTTTTAAATCTAATCTAATTGTAATTAGTACTTTATATTTATACCCGACTCAGAATAAATGTAATCAATCTTTTCGTTTTAACTTTGGAAAGAGAATAGTGGTTTCCTATCCTGTAAATTTATATATTCATCGAAATATGAAATATGGCACACATGAGCCACAGTATTCAAATTTCCCGCTGAATTTAGCCATCTTCAATCGCCGATGCAAACTTCAGTGAAAATTAAATACATTAACTAATTTATCGGCAGAACATTAAGATTGAGATATGATTGGGATTGACATAGAGATTGACTGAGATATATTATTTTTGTAGTCCCTTTTCAGATTCTTTATCCAGAAATTTAATTCTGTTTTAAATCTGAAAATAATCAATAAATATTTAATTAATTTATTTATACTGGATAAGGCGTGTCCCTTTTTATTCAATAATCAGTGACTAGATGTCATTATTTGACAACAATGTTTAACACAAGACAAGAGCCCTACTTTATTGTTGGAAATCAATATTGTTATTTTTATCTCTTTTGAAATATATCTTGTAAGTACGCATGTCTAGTGTATGACCGCTGCCGTGGCTTGTTCTGTCACTTTCTGTTTGGAGTCGTGTTTTTCTGTGATATTTTACCACGAAATACCAGAGCTGCAGGGTATATTAAAAAGAAGATAATCTCTCTAGTTGCATCATGTCTACATCCGGTGATTTCGGAAATCCGCTGCGAAAGTTTAAGTTAGTTTTCTTAGGAGAGCAAAGTGTCGGAAAAACTTCTTTAATTACACGATTTATGTATGACAGCTTCGATAATACTTATCAAGCTACAATAGGAATAGACTTCTTATCGAAAACAATGTATCTGGAAGATAGGACTGTTCGATTACAATTGTGGGATACAGCCGGGCAAGAAAGGTTCAGGTCGCTTATTCCTTCTTATATTCGTGATTCTACTGTTGCAGTTGTCGTTTATGATATAACGAACGCAAATTCCTTTCATCAGACTTCTAAATGGATAGACGACGTTCGTACGGAAAGAGGTACCGATGTAATAATAATGCTTGTTGGGAACAAAACCGATCTCTCGGACAAGAGACAAGTTAGCACAGAAGAGGGCGAAAGGAAAGCTAAGGAACTGAATGTGATGTTTATAGAAACAAGCGCGAAAGCGGGCTACAACGTAAAGCAATTATTTAGGAGAGTAGCAGCTGCACTTCCGGCATGGATTCCACCGAAAACAAACCCCCAGAAGACACCGTCGATCTACAGACGCAGCCCCAATTGCAATCTGACCAAAATGACTCGGAAGGAGGCTGTATGTGCTGAGCTAGCAACTAATTAAAAATGACGACAGTTATGATATCATTTAGTTTCATCGATACAGTAGTCTCCGCTTCTGTTATGAATCGAAAGCTATAAATGTGATGTTTATTTGCTGTTGGCACTTGATGTGTGAAATGAGATACCACTGTTAAGAATTAATTGCATTCTTGTGTCACGAGACTATATAAATTGGTATAAATTTATGTGATTTTTCAATTAAGATAATTATTTATTTATATAATATATATATACATACATATGTGTATTAAACAATTTGCTTATTAAATTATTAAATATATAAAACCGTATATAATACTTGTGCAGTATACCACAAAAGTATAGCCCATTGTGCTGAAGATACTAGATACTCCTATAATTCCTTTGATTTTTTAGATATTTAAGTTAAAAGGACACTCTTATAATTGGGATCAATAAGTGCTTTCTTTATTTATTTATTTGTACATATTTTTAATAATTTTATATCCATGTAATAACTGCCTTCAATAAACTCTGTCGTTATTATGTAGTTCATAAATAAGTCAAGAGTAAACTCATAAAATTAAATAGTTAATTGGCGGAAGCAATAAATTTCTGCATTTTTTAAATTAATTTCTGATACAGTTTCATATTTTCTGAATGAATTAGAAAGTGGGGTTCAAAATTCGCGTAATTGTATTTGGTTGCATCATACGCTCCGTAATGCTTTAAGAATGTTATCTCTAATTTGGAATTAATGAAAGAGCAAAACGGGGTTTCAAACATTAAATATTAAATGAGATTCCCTACTTTGGTTTAATCAATAAGTTGTGATATCAGTAGTTTCGTATTTTTGAAATATTTCTATTGGACTTTTATTAACATTAAATTGTGCCATCTTTCACTCGTTTGCTTTATTATGAACATGATGGCGATCAGATCTCTTTTATGGAGAATATGCAATTTTCTTGAAATAGTTAATATAATATAATAGTTAATTTGCCTTTAAATATTAATAGCCGGTCTTATCGCCTGCCTGCAGTTTCCTGTCATTGGAGTAAATTTTTGGATTTGAAAAATTTGATATTGAAATTACGGTCTTGAGGTATATGGCAATTGATGGTCTTGAAGATGTTTGTCTCGTTGCTAGCGAAAAATGTGTCATCGAATTTAATTAGATAATTGTGCAGTGAGGAGTACAGTTGCTCAATTTGCACCAATACTACTAGAACTATCTAAAACGACTGTACTAATATAGTACAGAAGAATAGAGAATAGAGAATAGTAACATTGCGCTATACGAATACAGATGGCTTGAATTGAAACTGAATGTATAGTATGAAGCCATCTGTATTCGTACAGCGCAATGGTATTATTTTAGTACAGTCGTTTTACATACTTGTAGTACTATTGGCGCAAATTGAGCAACTCTGGTGAGGAGTTTACCGATGTAATATAGTGTTAAGTTCGAATACGATTTGTTTTGTGTTTTTGAAATATTTTTATTGGATTGTTCTTAGCATTATATTGTGCCATCTTTCACTTACTTGCATTATTATGAGAATGATGGTGAAAACGAGATCTATATTTTACTGAAATAGGTACCAAGCTATGGAGAACGTTTTATTTCTTTGACTATTTATAGTGGAAAGCACAAATTCGTATCTTGGTGGCGCATCTCGTGATCAAGGAGCTGGCAGATCTAGATCCATCAAGTTTTGGATTTTCATCAGCCACATCTGAGGCTCACCAACGTCGAATAACAACCAGGCATGAACATTTGGTTTGAAATTCTTCGCCGCGAGCGCGTTGTGGTTCCTAAATCTATCGAGTCTTCATCATTAATTATCATCGCGGTGTGAAGCATCTGTCGTACTAGGAATGAATGGGATAAGCGATCTTAGAACCCTACCTCAAGGAATGATCGGCGGATCTTAGGAAGAACAAATTCCAAAATCGTCTGTTTGCAGTTTCCTGTAATTGGAGTATATTTTTGAATTTGTAAAATTTTATGTCGATGTAACAATTGCGTTCAATATACTTTGTTATATATTCATAAACAAGTTAAGAATTAGACTATGAAGTTGTTAGCAATAGCAAGTTTGAAAGTATTGTTACTATTGTTACTATGACTATTATTGCATTGTACGCTCCGTAATGGTTTGAGAATGTTATCTCTAATTTGGAAGTAATGAAAAAATATACGAGGTTTGATGCCCAAAATATGAAGATCCCTTTGAACTAGTTTACTTATTTACTATATTATGTCTATGATGGAAATCGGATTCCCGCATCTATAGTAAATTTTTAAAGTTAAAGGAAATTCTAAATATAGCGTTAATAGATATAATAGTTTTTGATTTTACATTGCTATAAGTATTATAGAATATTATAGAGTTGGACTCTGGACTGGGAGGAGAACAGTTTATTCTGCAGTACATCTTCAAGATTGATGCTTGAAAAAGTCAGAAATCTTGGGGGAGTCCAAATATGATATATTGTAACTCTAGTTCCGGGAACAACCCAAGTGTTGAACTCTTGCATCGGACAAATCTATAGACTCTTTTAGTAGCTGATATGGAGCCTCTTTCGCTTTCATACAAAATCTACAAGTGTTGTTATTTGGTATCCTTAGTCATTTATGTAACTAACGTAACCATTCGGTCTGTGGCTTTACGATATAAATAAAAGTTGAGCCTGTGTTTAGTGATGCGAATATTCGATGAATTCAGTAACTATGGAGTTTCGAATTACTTCGAATATTATTCTAATTAGTACAATCTTGAAAGTCTTGATAGGTCTTAAAAGTCTTGATAGGTCTTGAAAGTCTTGATAGGTCTTAAAAGTCTTGATAGGTCTTGAAAGTCTTGATAGGTCTTAAAAAGTCTTAATTGGTCTTGAAAGTCTTGGTAGGTGTCAAATGTATAGACAATATTCTGTCTTTCGAGTTTTTAGTAGCTGCAAAATGGGAAATGATGGCCAAATGTTTGATAACATTGAAGCCATTTCTTGAACTCACTGTCGATTTGAGTGCCAAATCGTATGTTACGATTTTTAAAGTAATCGTTTCAATGAAACAAATAATTATATTTCTTAACTACAGCCATCGCTGGTATCATCATACCATCGTGATCATAAAACTAAAAACGATGATGCACAAATATTTTCATTCGATCGAAACTAATTCTCGGTTATTGATCCTCGATTCAAAATTTTAGAATTTGCGTTCAACGAAAATGCTGCGAATGCAAAGAAGGTGTTGACAGACAAGTTAACGATTTTAATTCAGACACGAAAACATCAGTCACGTTCAATAACTGAATCGCACGAAGCGGATCACAGTTCGTCATTCTGGTCTTCTTTTGACAATGATGTATTTTTTGAAAACTTTTCGAATACAAAGAATTCAAAATCTATAAACGAAGTGGAATTATACATTGCGGACGCGTATTTTAAACGAGACAACGATCCCTTAAGAATATTGGAATGCTAATGGCACCAAATATCCGTTCCTTTCGAAATTAGCTAAAGAGGTTTTGTGTGTGCCAGTAATTTCAGTTCCGTCAGGAAGAGTATTCTCTGCGACAGGGACCGTTCTTAGCAAGAGAATAAATAGATTCAAAGATAGCACCGTCAACAATATTTTGTTTTTGTACAAGCAATAATAAACATGCTCTCTTTCATCATGTTAAACTTTTCAATAGCCTACTCCCTATTCACAGAAAATGGCGTACAAATGAACAAAGTGTTACAGAATCTAAGAAGTTTATGAACTCGGTGCCTTTAAAGACTTTTCAAGACTTGCAGATCCATTCGAAACCTATCAAGACCTTCAAGACCTATCAAGAGTTGAAAGATTGTACGTATTCGAATAATATTCGAAATGATTCGAATGTTTTTCTTGAGACCCAGCACTACCTATGTTTTCAAAGACATGGAAATCCATGCATTGGGGTATGGTATATGAGCAGTTTTTAAAATATACATGGAAGAAGTATTGTCCCCTTTCTTTCATATGACTTATTACTGGAACATTTTCGGAATTTCTTCGAAATAGATTTCTTGTGATCACATCAAAGAAAGTCGGATTTTAAGATCGATGTACAAAAGATAACAATACTATAAATCTTTTTCAATTTCCAGTGTGTTGCTCTAAAGTTTAAATGAAATACAAGTATAGATTTTTTCTTTTCGAATACGGAAGTGGTGTCTAATAAAAGTATAAAGTTGTCTTCATTGA
Organism: Chrysina gloriosa; assembly: GCA_038088585.1. Classification (NCBI taxonomy): domain Eukaryota; kingdom Metazoa; phylum Arthropoda; class Insecta; order Coleoptera; family Scarabaeidae; genus Chrysina; species Chrysina gloriosa. The sequence goes on from CM076092.1 coordinate 12,475,113, forward strand.
AGCGTGTCGGTCATGGTCTATTGCATTGAAGTTTATAATTCCACTGTGTCCTCTAGATATCTATTCCATCAGGTCATTATCCTTGATGAAACCTACTACCTTGCTAATGATAATTACATTACTTCCTCTGGCTGTGGGAATCGGGATCTAAAGTGTTCAAATTTAATACTGATCAGCTCTTTGTATTCATGGAGGATACATTAAGTTTTCTCTTCCCAACAACAGGCTCCAGTTTTTCCAATTCGGTTCGTGTTTATTCGCAGAAAGTGTCGTGTTTTGTTATCTGAAGATCCGGCTGTGAACATGCGCAATTGTTTTAGTTCCAGTGTGGTTCTTCAGTGTTTATCATACTGCTCTTTTAGCAAATTTCTTATATGAATTGCTAGTTACGTTTTATGTGTCGATGTCGCGGCACCTACGCTGAATTCATTGCGTGCTGTTAAGGACATCGGTGTATTCCTGGATATTCTTTGATTATGAATTTCTTTAAGAGCTGTTTGGCGTCATAATCTAGACCTTGTTGCTCTGATCGCGTCTCTGTATCATGGTTTATCTATATGTAATTCTAACAGGTTCATGGTAGCGCTTTCTTCTGCTTCCGCATCATTAAAATCCATTGCAATTCCGGTATCCATCTTCGATCTATCTATAACCCAGACGTTAACGTTTTCCTTGAATAGCTCCTGCTGCTTCAAGTTTGCATCCTTAGCAGGTATAACCATCCCGAAAGGTCTTCTGCAATGTAACTCTGTGAGATCATATATGGAGGTTGCTGCTTTTCTCTTTGCTTTCTAGCAAAGTTAAGGTAGGAACTCTTCCTTTATCCGGGCATTATCCTTTTTGCCGATTTTAATTTTGTATGCTGGTGGCTTGGCCTGCGCTTTAATCACTTATTACTACAGGGACAGCTGGTGTAGCAGCTCCTTAGTAGCTGTCGTATGTGTTGTCAACAACGCCCAAATTATTTCCCAGTAAGCAATTTTTTGTAGTCTTCTTAACCTGCCAATAGTAAGCAAAGCATAAGTATCTAATCGTGGGTAAGATTATACCTTTCTTACGGTGTACTGTTTATTTCTTTTGGGAAGAGGTGCCTTTCACATTGAAGTCGTTAAATTAAGAGGGTGATTGAAATGGTTTTCAGAGATACCTTTCAGACGTAATCTTTATATTGGGATTGTATTGCAATGCTACCTATCGTTGCCGTTGTCGCTGCGATGCCCGTTATAAAATGCCTGATGCAAAGGAAATGAAATACCCCATTAGCTTGCTGTCAGGACTCTTCAAAATAGCAGAATCTATCATCCTAAGTCGCCTTTGTAACGACCTGATCATAAATCATAACATCATACATGATCAACAGCTCGGTTTTAAGGCACAGACTTGTAACTCTTCCGTGTAACTGAAGCCATCAGAAATGCCCTCGAGAGATGAAAGTCAATTGGGGAAGTATTGCTCGACCTGACCAACGGTTTTGATTTATTTTTAATAATAATAATTTTATTTGGTCTGTGGTATAATTAACATTGCGAAGAACAAGTCAAGAAAAAGGAAAATACAGAGAAAATACAAAGAAAATACAAGAAATGAATAATACGAAGAGCTATGAGCTTTAAAGTATTTATCCGCAGAATAGAATATAGTTTTTTCTAAATATATTTTTTGTCCCGGTCTTAAATTTGGCAAATGATGTGGTGGTTCGAATATATTCCGGAACATAGTTAAAGATTTTGATACCATTGTAATCAACCGTCCTGCCTGACAGTTGAAGACAGCGAGAAGACTAGCATCCCCAGATCATTTTGTAGTCGGGTGTCGTATTCACGCCCTTGTCTGTACGTCTTGTATATGGTTTTATTTTTGTGTATGTGGCAAGCGCATTCTATTAAGTATTAGTATTTGCAGAGACCGGAAGAGAGGTCTGCACGAGTCTGTTGGCCCCCGCCATCGTACGAATCAAATGTTTCTGAGCCAGGAAAACAGCCCTAACAGCAGACGAGGAACCCCAGAAAATAATTTCGTATCTCAGACGCAATTGAATTTCCGAATGGTAAACATTCATCAGTATGGATAGGATCCTTCCTAAGGTTCTGAATAAGTATGTCCTCGAATGAAGTCCAATGGATACTTCTGAGCAATGTTCCTTCCAATTTAATGTTTCTCGAATTGTCACGCCAAGAATCTTCGTGCTTTCAACCGAGGGTAAATCAGAATTACCAATATGTATCGAAAATTCATTTTCTACTATTCTCTGCCGTGCGGTATGCCGGATTAATTCATAAAATGGTCCAGGCAGGTATTAATGCCAGCTTGGTTAGGTTGATTGCATCACACCTGAAGGGGAAGTAGATTTCCGTGAAGATTGGGGATCATCTTTCCACTTTCCGACCGATGAAGACAGATATTCCCCATGACTTCCTATTGAGGCCGGCATTATTTCTTATAAAGGTGTCGGATGTACCACAAACGCCTGCAGGCCTACAGGAGTGGTCGATATGCAGATGATACAGCGGTTTATACCTCCTCTTGCAATAACCGACCAATTTGGCTTCGCCTGCAGCACGTCGTCGACAAGCTTTATGAATAGACCGTGAAATGGAGATTAAAGATCAACCCCGAAACAAGCGTTGCGGTCAGGTTCACCCGTAAGCGCATTCCTCTAACCGACAATATTTTCGTTTCCCGTGGAGTTCGTCGGCCAGATATCTCGGTTTGATCCTGGACTAGAGGGTGACCATTCAACTTCACATTAAAACCGCGTTGGAGAAATTCAGGGGGAAGGCAGGTTGTCTTGCTTTTGCAGTGTACTAGTACTTCAGGCTGGATTTAAAGACGAAGCTCCTCATCTACAAGATCTTCCTACGATTAATCATCACTAGGATTTGATAAAAGAGTGGATGACGTGTTATCATTAGGTGTGAACCGGACTGACACCTTTACTTCTCCGAATTTTAATGTCGCGCCTTGCACGTAAGTGGAGACAAAGACCAGTTTACAGTATTTAATGATAGCACGTCGTCCATTCTTTTACCAAACCTTAATCATCTTTTATGGTGCGTTGTCCTGGTTAACTGCTGCCAAGAGCCACCCCAATCGTCTGATAGTGGCACCTAGGGATCCGAGAGTTTTTGACAAATCTCTGTAGTACTACATGAGAAAGAGTTGACAATTCGAACAATCTAGTGGTAAATTACTTCGCACAGACAGATCCCGATAGACCTCCGTTTCTAACATCAGTCAGTCAAGAGGTCAATAGATGACAGCAGCTAATATACAGTCTGGAAGTACCCATTTCTGAAGTCCTCAAGTAACCTTCCACTCGGAAAGATGACGTAGCGAATTTCTTTCTTGCTGATATCCATATTCTGTGGCGTAAGTGTTAGTCGTATAATGGAAGAGAAACAGGCCTAGGGCACATGTTCTTGGCTCGATAAAGAACATCTCCCAGAGAGGAAATGAAATCTTGTACAGATTTCTATTCAAAATCCATATATATATATAACACGAAAGTTAATGCTTTTTGAGGAAACTTTTATCACTTTAACTATAGATGGCACGTACACGAAGGAAACTCGATTTGTTGCTTTCAATTCAAAATTATTTCAAGAATTTGCGATAAAATGCTAATGATCTCAGTTTATAGAAACTTTCATCATTTGGTCGTAATCTTCGAGGTTCCAATCGAAAAATCGGTCCCCGCCAAAAGTGCTTCCCCATCAGCGTTTTAAAGCAAAAATTTATCAATGAATTAAATTAGAGATAGTAACAAAAAATATCGCGATGATGTGATATATTGTAGTGAATAATGCCTGTTATTGACATACATACTTGAATTGATAAAAAGTAAAAACGCCGTGTGCCATATTAGTAGTAGTGCACCGGTGATGATACATATAACCAGGTATATACACAGATGCTCCGAACAGCGCTGTAATGCATTTCAAGAATTACATTTTCGTTGCGGCCGTTTTCTGCTTAATTTTTCTAATTTATTTTAATACAAATGACGTATCCAATGTCAACGAAAACAAATTAAATAACAATGCACACAGTGTAAAATCTCACATTAGCAGTGAAAACGTGACAAACATCATAGAATGCTCCGACCAGCCGCTAAGGCGATATTTCCAAACGAGAGGAAAATTTTGGGTGTTTTATAATTATGTGCCGGCCACCACTTCGTTTAGGTGTCATGAAACGGTAACGTACACAACGCACGCGGATTATACTTTTTTGAGTAACTTGGAAACGTTGGTGGATCGATGGAATGGTCCTGTAAGCATCGCCGTTTATGCTCCAGGAGAAGACTTTGATATTGCTTTAAGGTCCATAGCATACCTAAGAAATTGCAGGAGCTACAATATTAAGGAATTTGTTACTTTTCATATCTTCTTCGATATTGATGACTTCCCCAAAAGGTAATGTAACATCTATTTTATTTTACATTGCTTTTGCTTACTTGTTTTTTCCTTCTATTGGAGGCAAATCCAGCTGTACGATTACCCGTTTGATATCATTATATCTATTTGAATGGTTTAGCTGCAGCAAGCATTCATAACATGTAAATAATGTGCGTTCTTTATCTACAGCGTTCCATTAAAGCGTGTAAAAGCGAGTGTAAAAATACTTCTTTGTGTTTGAATCCAAAGCAATATTGACATTACATTCTTTTTTGATAAATTGAAAAGAAATGTTCTTCACCATTATCGCAAGCAATTTGAATACATTCAAAGAAGTGCAGTAACCGTTGAATTATCGCGGATTATTTAGACGCGGTTTCCCTTATCCGTGGTTTTTACTTTCGAAAAATTGATTTAGTTAAAGATACATACTGACTAATTTCTAGAATACAATGATAATCGTGCAGGTTTGTGTCACTTTTGTCTTGTTTTTCAATTAGATACGTGATTAGAGAGAAGCGTACAGTTTATGAACGGGTTTGCAGCGTCTGGCCGTTCAAAGAAGTACGAAATAGATTAAGAAGTATATAAAACAGTCGTTTACTATATAAGTATACTACATGACATGGAAATTCCAACACCAATAAGGGATGCAATTTTTTGACCAAACTTGAAACGTTACCTATTCACAATAAGGACAAGGGATTAACACATCTCTTTTTCTTATTAATAATTTGCTGGGCCTCCCCTATTAGTTTTACACTCCCTCACTCTGCGTGGCATTGATTCCAGTGGGCGGTTGATGCCCTCTTGGGATATGCTGTCCCAAGCAACTTGCACTTTATAATGGAGCACTTCCAGTGTTTGCGAAGAATTCGCTAAGTTCCTCATTTTTTCCCATAATGTCTCACACGTGTTCAATTCCCGAGAGGTAGGGAGATCCGTGTGGTCACGGAAAGATATTGACATGGACCTCGTCGAACCGGTTTAGAGAAATACTCATAATGTGGAGACGTATATTAGCCTGCTGAAAAAGTGGCTCTTCGAGCTGCTGAAGATATGGAAGAATATGGGATTCTAGGACCTCATCAACTTAACACTGGGAATTTGTGTTGCCTCGCATAAACACAAACTGAGACATACTCCGATATACTATAGTACCTCATACCATGACTGACATTGGTTTTGGTTAAGGCGATTTGCAATTTCCCTGAACGAAGATACCACCTTCGTGCAAACCAACAATTCGACCTCTGTCAAATTCTCTTAGCTTACAGGAATTGTCACGTCGCCGCATTCTAAGCATAATCAAAGTTCTAAAAACACCGTGTGCGTCATGGGTTCCTTGAGATTCTATCTTTATGGTCACTTGGCACATCCCTTGTGTCACTATTATTTGTTTCTGTATTAATAACATGTTGGGCTTCCTTTATTAGTTTCACAGTCCCTCACTCTTCACGACTTTAATTTCAAAAGGTGGTTGATGTCCTCTTGGTGTATAGTGTTCCAAACAACCTCCAATTAATGATGGACAGCTTCTAGTGTTTGCGGTAGATTCATCAAATTCCTCAGTTCTCTTCCTATGAATGTCCCACACGTGTTCAATCGGCGAGAGATTTCGAGATCTGGGTAGCCATAGCAAGGTTATTGACATGGACCTCTTCGAGCCGGTTTAGAGAAATAGTCGCAATGTGGGAATGGGCATTAACCCGCTGAAAAAGTGGCTCTTCGAGCTGCTAAACATATGGGAGAATATGGGATTTCACCACCTCATCAAAGTAACGCTGAGCAATCATGCTATCAACTGAGACCTACTCCCATATGCGATAGCATACCATACCATAACTTCCACGGTTTGGTGCATATGCCTTTCAACGAAAACTGAATATTACGAGGTTCTCCACATTCTTTTCTAATCCTCATGCGGTCATCATACATCCCCAGATAAAATCGGGATTCATCACTGAACACCTTCCCTTACCACTCCACGTTCGTGTAAACCAACAATTCGACCTCCGTCGAATTCGCTCAACTGGCGGTAATTTACACGTCTAATACAAGTTAAAGAAAATTTAAACAAGAGAAAATGGTGAAAATTGAATGAAAAATTCCATTGCAACAAAATTTTAATCAATTATCATCTTTGAATAGGTAATTGTTTCTGCCAAGTTCCGTCAACAATTTCGCTGAATGTTGCCATCTTCATTTAATAGGATAATTAGGTCCAATTCTTGTATATACGTGTTAATTTATTAAAGTTCACCTCATTCTCTTACGGCTCCTTAAAGAGACTTTCAAATAACTTCCTTAATTTTGAAACTTTATCAAAATTGCTTGTATGCTTTTATGGTTGCTATATCTCCTATGATATGCTTAACCAACAACATAATTAAAAAGAAACAGCGTCTGATTTTACATAGAAATAGTTATCAATCTTGGCTGTTTCAGCACGGCTGCACTCAGCATAGACCCATGATCCATGCATCTATACCACATTTCATTTTTAACAAATTCCCAACTTATAATAATTTCATATTGAATTTCTTCGTCACTACTGTCATTGCATACTTTTCATTGCTGCTAATGCTTTGATCACCAAAATCAAATTTTTGTATGGGTAGTCTCAATTCTCTTCATTTTCGGTCTTTCTTTTTGAGTGTGCAAAGTTTTTCTTCTGTGTGCTTCCAGTTGCTACTTCATAGGTGTGCTTGTCAGAATTTCGGGATTTACCAACGTGGGTGATACGCTACTATCACTGACATTAGGCTTCGAGGCATAAATTCCCGTTGAGCGAAATCTAGAAACAACTTTTTGAATTGCTGTTACTGTATAATAAACGTTGCTGAAAATGCTGGCCAAATCATACGGTGTTATTTTTAGTAGTGCGCGGGATTGAATAAAAAGAGGCCATACTCTCGTCTAAACGCAGGTTTCATTGGTCCATAAAATGTAGCTTTCAAAGGTTATAGCCGATGGAATGTTTGTGGGAGGTATTGACAACATTACAACTCCCTTTTGTCAATATAATCCACATCTTTGCAGTGAAATGCGACTAATATGATTGTCAAGGATTAGAAGTACCTATAGGTTTCTTTTGTAGTAGCTTTCACATGATTACAGATTGTTGTAACCATACAAGAAAAAGTTCGGGGTTAGCCCACCTATGTTTGGAACAATGATACATTTACGTAATATTATATGCAAGTGACGGCTATAAAATTATGCGTGGGATAATTGCGGTGACTGGTATACCAATTTTGCTTCTATAAGTTAGGCATGGAAAACTATTATACAAATTGCTTTAAACTGAATATGGAAACACAATGAAGCCATCATGAATTCTATATTATAAGATTTTAGGACACTTCTATTAGTATAACTGGAGGAAGCCTTACATTGAGATGGTATCAAAATTTCTGGGGAAATTAGCTTCTTTATTACGAAACGCAGCCGTATTATATCTTAATTTTTACCTACTGACGGGTATTGTCAGTTATTGTCCACGGTAGAAAAATTACAAAGGAAGAGGCCTTATAAGATAAGTGTTAGTTAAAGTTCATATACGGCAGTTCCTTCTTTTGTGATGTCAATTCATTGTCAGTGGATGAAATCTTTGAAAGTAGCCAAATTAATGTGGCAAGAGTCATAGTCATTTCGTTTGACTTCATTTGATTTCATTCTAAACGATAGTTAGGTATTCCTTCCTGTTTAATCCCTTGATCAGATTTGGTCGTGGTACTAATTTAATCCTGCTGTTGATACCAGTTTTTGGGTCTGCCCTCTCAGTTGCAGGTTTGCAATTGAAGAATCGCTAAATTTGTCTTGTAAAATAAGCCGGTAGTTGTACCCAGAAGCACCATCATATTTATGTAGACATGTAGATATGTACATATGAGCGTGTCATGTATGATAGTATGACATGTGGCACCCATCTTGTTTGAACCACATGTCGTGCAAATCTGGTCTAAATCAATATTATTCAACTGCGGCTTTAAATATCTCTTAATATTAACAGATACCCGTTACCATTCGCTCTAACTACGGTTCCTGCTACATTAAAAAGGAAACTGTTTCATGTTGCCACCATTCTATAAACCACACTTTAGTGTATGTTTCTACTTATTGTGGATTGATTTTATCCCCAATTCGAGAAGTTTGCGTAGTGGCGGGGCCATGTAACCAAGAATGACCTCCATCGGAATAGGTAATTTTCTGATTAGAATCATGATCGATTCCAAATTGTTGGTTTTGATGCCATGATAGAAATTTTAAAGAAAAAGACATTTATTTAATTGATTTCAGTTATCTAATACCTAGTATAATCATCATTGTTATCAATTACGGCTTCACATGGCGGCTGCATATTGTCTAAGAGCTTTTTAGCAAGCGATTCTGGTATACAACTGTTGAGTGACACTTATGACAATCTAATCTCTTCTCAGCCATTTTGGCACAACAAAATGTTACTACGATTCCTTTTATCTTTTAATGCCTAACACCTAAAGGTAGAAAGGCTCAGGACTAAGTAAGTTATCCTTTAATGCAATTATCGTGGGCGTCATCTGACTCATTTTATATCTAATCCTTAATTATATGTATTTATTAAGAAATTGTGTACTCAGCGGCAAGGTAAAATCGCTTTACTGTAGAGCATCAACCTTGATTAAATATCGACTTAATGTTTTGTTCGAGTAAAATTAATAGATATGTACACCTATCCTAGTTATAGTCAATAAAATAGGTGCAAAGATCGCACATGCAAGTATCAGTATTACAATAATATCTCAAATCAATTTATCATAAAGCCATTCGAAAACTACTTAAAACGTAAATATTAACAGGAAATAACGGCTTCGGTACAAAATAATATAAGAAGAGTTAATCTCTTTAAGCCTATAGAAAGTCAGTCACTTTTCGATTTTCCTATTGAATTGATAAAATCGTATAAAACCATCAAGACGAAATATAGAATATATAGATAACTCTGATTATGTTCTATGAATCATCAATAGTGTACGATGGGATACACTTATGTTTTAGTCCAACTTTTTGGTCGTATGATCCCATTGATTTTTTTTTACTATTCATTAGTATTTCAAGTCATGTGTTCTTCATATTGAAGATATCGTTAAAAAATTTCAAATAATGAATTATTTCTCCATTTTTGAAAAGTCAAAATATTGGTCTAATCATGCCCTTGGTGTAAAATAACATTATTGTATTATTGATACTCTTATCATACCGATTAGAACGTTTTCAAATACATATTTCGACAGCTATGTTGCCATCCTCAGTGAACAAAACGCCAAGAAGAGGAAGTGCCATTTGCGAATTTTGTTTAATATTATCCCTGAAACGGTCTACTTCTCCATCATTTTACAATCGATACTTCTTTTATATTTTTTTGCTCAGGCATTACTCGTTTTTTCCAATTTATTTGTTCTGGAAATGGTCGTGTTGAAGCTAACATCCAACCGAGCCAATTTCTTTTTCTACAGACTTTCTTGCTGGTTTTCTCCAGAATTTACAGAAATTTTAAGTAGCCACTCTACCAACGCGAGAATGCTATTTCTTGATCTTGACTTTTACTGAATTTCGCATTGTTTCTTAGTTGACACTGGCTTGTAATATGTTGCAGACTTCCTCTGATGTTGTTCAAACCGTTTGACTACCAGAATTATGGTGTTATTAGTAATTTGATTTAAAGGACACACTCCATTTTATAATTAACATAGTGTCTCTATTGGTGAATTCATTTTTTAGTTTAGAGTAACTGTTGGCTGAGTTTTTCCAGTAATGCTCTCTTTTGTTTGTGTTTGCTCTACAGACAAGGACAACTTAAAGTTGTTCGGTCCTTCTTTTTTCAAGATCGGTTGAACTTACTTTTTTTTATTGGTTCAAAAACTATTTTGTAAATTGTATATCTGACCTTTAAAAGTAGTGTGTGTAACGGTAAAATGCTAGTTTTTTTACAATGTTAAGAGCTTCTATAGCTTTAATTTTTTTGTAATAATAAGTGAAGACCCAGCAAGTTTACGGGCTCGAAATTTTGCATACCGTGTATTCGTTACGATAGCTACGTCTTATCGGCAAGCTTATTTGTAGATTCCAAAAAAGTCCAAAAAATGACGGTAAGCCCTTGATTATTTTTCTATTCCTTAATTGAGGTTAAATTCAATAACAAACAAGAAATTTACAAGCATTTCTCCTTGAGAAGGGTGTTGATCAGTGGATCCAATAATTTTATTTCATGGTAGATGTTACGTCTCATCTAAATAATCTTAACCGCGACCTACAGGAGAAAGGAAACACATCTTTTTGATGTTGGAAAAAGTCATTTCATTCGAAAACAAATTGTCCTTTTTTGCTCAAAGACTGGAAATAAAAACATTAATTCCTTTTTCAAGCCTGCTGAAAAATCGCCAAGAAAATGCTTTGCTATTTCAAAACAACAATTTTAAATACGAGGGAAACTTTTCTACGAATATTTCAGGAATTCACAAATAGCATAGCGACGCGACGTTTGCCTTGGTTCAACAACCACTCAGTGCTGACGTAACAGAATTGAATTTCTCTCCTTTTACTATTCACTTTTGAAATGCAATTGCTGGAGTTAAAGAAACAAAGAATTATGGAGTTCCGAATTTGACCGCCTTAATGTTGCTCTGGAAAAATTAGAGAAAAACAAATGTGATCTCAGTTCACAGCAAAAGTGGTCTGCTTTGAAACACCTGGAGAAGGAAGACATGATAATTTTCAACACCAGGAAGAGTATTCCCGACTCTTACCGATCAGTTAAAGAAACTAGCATTTGTTATTCTTTCAGTCTCTGGCTTTAAAAGCTAAGAATCTGTCAATTCTTGGCATTTAGGCTCTCAAAAAATTTTAATCATCCTGATTCTTGACTCTTTTGACTAATGAGTTTGCCCACCACTGCCCTAGACGATTCCAACATCCAACAAAAATCAAACGATACTTCGCACACTTTGTGGAATTTCTATCTCAATTACCGAATTACGTTCTGCAAACGAGCCTAGAAGGGCCCGAAGGGCTTCGGCGATGGTTTAGATCGAACAGCTAGTTACACCTTTCCCAGAGGAATGATTAGGTTTTCGCCTTCATCCCGGAGGTCTTGCATCATTGCGCGACTTCGACCGTCGCTAGCTTCTTATTGGCTAAATTTTGGTTACCACTATTACTATGCAGTTTCTGAATAGACGATATCCTATTCTATTGGTGAGAACAGGCGATCTATAACTTAATGTGGTCGCGGGGCGAAGGGGGAAAATAATTATTAAGTGAAATCGTACGAGTTCGGTTCAAATTTAGAATTTGGAAATTTCCATCTAAAGTTTAAAGCCAAAATCAAATTTGTAAGTGTAACACGGTGTAAATATACAAATCGAATCAAGATTTTCAAAATCTAATACTGTTAATTTCTGTAACCAATATACATGCATTGCTTTGAGGAATTTTAAGTTCTATCCAACTCCTATATGATTGCAATTTGGCATTCCACGACCATCAACTTCTTAATTGTGATCATTTTCATGTAGAAATGGCGGTTTGAATAAATAAATATTGGAGTAGAAATATCTAAATTTTCCAATCCAATCGAATTTTCAACATGGTTCAGCAATTATCTTCTGCAATTTCTCAAGCTTGTGATAATTTTCTAGATAGCTGTCCTAAGACATAAATGGAGAATACTCCTTCGGAAATACGTGCACAATGTACTTAAACATTTTCAAACGTATTGTTGTTCATTTAAGTGATAATTGATGTATATAATTCATGTTCTGTTTCGTTAATTTTGTTAAGATGGTAAATTACGAAAACGTTGGATTAGATGGATAAGATAAGGCAATAATGAAAATAAAATCCTATGCAGTTTATGTACTAATCTTCTTTGAAGTTTCCAAAAATATCTCGTTCGACTTAATATCTATGTTGATAGTCAAAAAGGATATCCTAATTCTTAGGAGAAATTTAAAGCAATTTTGATGAAATTAAGATTTGGACATCTATAAATAATGAAAATGTATCTTGGATTACAGTAAAGATTACATAAGACGATTATTATCAAACTTGCACTACTACTGTGTATGCAGCATCTATCTATAATATGCTGCGATTAAAATACCGTTCAATATCTTTGGTTTGATTTGGAATTATGGGTTTAGTACGTATAGGTATTTGCCTTAATCTGGTGTTTCCTAAGTAGAGAACTGGTGCAAAATCGGATATCCACATCCAAATAATATAATTACTTATGCTTTAAACTGCTCACTGTTTTTGTTAATGTTTTGTTTCAGACGCCTGTTGCATACTCTTACGAAGACGAATACAACTGTGATGATCCTATACCGTACGATACCGACAAGGTTGAGACATACCGACACAAGAAAGGCTTATTATATCCCATCAACGTAGCTAGGAATATCGCTCGAGTAACAGCAGTAACTCACTTTATTTTCCCGTCTGATATCGAACTGTATACCGTTTTGAATTTTCCCCAACGATTTATACAGATGGTCAAGGAATATCCGCAATATTTAAATCGGACCAAACCCGGCGTGTTCGTCATTCCCATTTTCGAAGTGACGGAGAATTCCCAAGTACCAGATACAAAAACAGAACTACAGGATATGTTAAAGAGCAAATCGGCACAGATTTTTCACGCTAAATTGTGCAGCGCATGTCATACAGTGCCAAAAGGAAAGGAGTGGACGAAGGCAAAGGAGAGTAGCGGTTTACAGGTCTTTACCATCGCCAGTAGAACGAGGAAATACAAACACTGGGAACCGTTTTATGTCGGTACACAAAGGGAGCCGCTGTTTGACGAACGCATGACTTGGGAAGGACAGAGTAATAAAATAACTCAGGTAATTAAGTTATCGATTTAGGATGATATTTAAGTTAGAAATTTCTGTTTAAATTAGAAAGTATTAATATGGGTGGTATTATGTAGTATAAACGGGGCGGGAATAGTTTTTGAGGTACATAGATTTTAGATTTTTCTTGGCGCTAAATTCGGTGCTTAGAAGAAGTTCAAAGATACTTATGAACGTCCATTACAGAAATACGGTTGAAAGTTTCTTCAAAATTTTACAAAGTTACTTCTTTTTATGCATAAATTTACGGTAAAATCTGGGGATGCGGATTAAAGAACAAATTTCTTTCGTGAAACCACAGAATTTTATATTTTCAGTATTGTAACGAAATTTCAACTTCAAGTGTCCTGCTATTTATAACATAAGATAGAAACATAGAAATATCTTTATCAACGCCACGCTCGCAAAGTGTAGATATCGCGAAACTATTCTCAAGGTTTGAACCAGCATCGTATTGCTCAATACCATTCTCTAAAAATTGCACTGTTTTAACCTATTGACTTCTTAAGCGCGTTCCAGCACTTGCTTTTAACATCTCTTCTCTACTGAGCGATTTTCATGTTCTTGTCGATCAGCATCAATTTCGATACTGCAATCAAACGAAGCGAATTGCGGTTGCGATTCATACGCATTCTGTATTGATGATGCAAACTATTTTGGTGTACTGTTTGGTCCTTTGATCGCAAGGAGTTGTATGAATGATTAAGGCTTTTAATGTTGCGTTCATTGCCTTGTCGAATTCCTGGAAATTAATGTGTTTTGCGAAACATCAATAATATCTGGCCGAAATCTCTAAATCAATTAATCTTATAGTACAGTGTGATAGTGAAATCTGAGATCTAACACAAAGATTGGCTAATCCTTTAGACGCCTTACAAGGTATAATTAAATTGTTAATTGTACCTTCGTTTCTGAGGCCAAGGCTCATATCCAGAAGCGGGAGAATGAAACTGTATAAAACAATTTTGAGACCAATATTACTATATGGTGTGGAAACTTGGGTAATAAACAAGAAGTCCCAACAGAACATGAAGGTGGGGACGGTAGGTACTCGGATTCATATTTGGAAGGAGAAAGAAGGAGAAGAGAGGGCTACATAAGAAAAACCACTAAGGAAATCTATGGTACGTCTCTTAATCTTTTACCTTTCCTCCTTTTCGGTGTAAGGTTCAGAGTCAATGAGTCGTATACAAACGTATAGCTTACCGCATCTGGCCCATACAGTTGCATTTCCTTACTTTCGAAACGCGTTGGAGAAAAATGTCAAGTATCAAATGCGTCAGAAATCGCCTGAAAACCTCCTTGTCGCAAATGGCAGTATTAGCTTGAGATCGCTGGGAAGGCTTATTAAAGAAGGCTGAAACTTGATTTGAGCTGAAAGCGTGGATCAATTGCCAAAAATCGATGACTAATCGAGGAAGAATGGTGGAAGGTGAAGTATGGGAGGCACAGAAGAAGTATTGTTAACCATAAGGCGCGATACAAATTTGAAGGTAGTTTGAAGTTAATTGGGAACGGGTTGAGGGTTAAAACAGTGTAGTGTTGGAAGATAATATGAAGCTAAAACGCTAATTAAACAATTAGTGTTTGAGTTGTGTTAATTTTCAATTTCGGCAAACTGATGTTACGTCACAAAAGCTGTTCAGGCATTAGATCACAACAATATTCTAAAGAACGATGATAAGTAAATACAAAACAATTATTATAATAGAAATTGGCATGACCAGATATGGAGAAGCGTCCGTTTTTGGTGGGAATGGTCTCGGGCGATAATTTGGATTTATTTCGAACGGTCGTTCCAGAATTGGACTGCCTGAAAAGTTCAAGGTATAAACAAAATACCCCCAGAGGAGGATTGAGGAAAGTTAGAAAAGAATATGAAGGGTAGGATGGAGGAAAGCCAGATACATTGGTATGGGTATGTAGAAAGAAAAAGATTCGGTGAAATAGTCAGCTAGATATATGCCCAAACACTGAGTTGGGGTACTTTCATCTATATTTGGTTCCTTACCTAGCCAATCTTGGTATTTCTTCTCATTCTCTTCCTATTATATCTGTCTCTCTCTTAACCTTCTCTCTCAATTGCTTTCTGAACATTCTCTGCTTCTTTCCTATTCGTATTATCATTGCGCCGTAAATTATTCCCGAATCCCCCAATTCTTCTCCATGCTTTGTTCTTTTCCCATTATTTTACTTATTTCTGTTATATGTATCGTTGTTTTCAAAGTGTTATTTCACTAATGATAATTGTATTTCGCTCGGAATTACTGTACTTAATTAACAGGTCCATTCGGAAAGGTATCATTAGAAGATGTTAGAACAAATAGAGTTAAAGAGAAGTGCATGGATAGAGCAAACATAAGAATCCATGCAAAACAGAATATAGAAGAAAATGCGTAAAATATGGGAAGGAGGAACCTTGACTTCCCTGAACGCCTTCAATACTTAGAAAGCACATAAAAGGAAAGCAGTTACTAAAAAGAATTTGAAGATAGAATTGAAGAACCGCAGCCATGTTACTATGGGCACTTACAAAGGCAAAGTAGCGTTTTAGAGACAAAAATAACAAAAGGAATTTGGAGAGGATGACGGAGAGAGGTTTTGTTGAAAGAAATGCAATTTGGTAAAGGAGGATTGTAACATGGGAAGAAACAAACAGTACGCCGTGCACAATAGGAAATGGTAGAGACAAATATAAACGAAGTAAAACCTCGACTTTCTCTAAGAAGTAAGAAAATGTGTTACATTAGGAAGCAAACATTTTAAGGATAAAAGGCATGATATTAGTCGGATAGGTATTTGGGACAAAAATAGCAAGAAAGGGAAATCAAGAAGTGGACCAACAAGGCCACGATTAAACCATGTAAGAAGAGCTGTGGTGAAGTATCGAGCATCTAAAAAAACATAGGCATTACTTTCATATTCTTCAAAATTCTCAATTTCGGAATAGTACAAATAAAAGTGGTTTGCATTAAAGGAGTTTAAATTACTGCAAGTAATTCTCACCTTAGGAGTGGTTCTTGCCAAAGTGACATTCTCTAATAACTGGCTTTGACGTATACAGAGATTCTCCCTATTCTTCAATTTGGCGCCACCTAAATATAGTGGTACAGAATACTATCCATAGACTGTAATTTTTTCTCGTGTGCTCTTTCAAGAGCAGTATTAACCAAACTTTACGAGTTATTCTGTTTTCTTTCGCTCATGTGTGCCAACTGAAGGTGATAACTTCGAATAATGTCGAAACACATAATTGAAGGTGTCTACATCGGTGTGTATAATAATCGAAATGTTACAACATTCGACGTATTGAAAATATGATATTTTTTTGCACAAACGCCGATGCAAATTTGGTCCACCTTTATACTGTAAAGTTTTATTACAAGAATTACTGAAGATGCACAAGATTCTTGCAGCAGCCACTCCTAAGAGTAGGTATCTAATGAAAAATTTGCGGTGATTTAAAAAAAGGATATTTAGGATTTATGTCCGCAGCTGACAGTGTTTAAAAGGCGAGATTTCCAATTTGAAATAAATAAATAATTATTTTGAAAGAGTGTAGTTTACGCTAAACAATTTCCAAACGAGTGAAAAAAATCAATAACAGCTGGAACGACTTTGTTTGGTAATTCTATTAGAAACGTGTGAGCTATTATGAAGCAGACTTTTCGACGTAAAGCTTCCCGGTCATCAGTAGAGAAATACAGATAGTTTTAAAAAGACATGGAGAGCTTATATCAAAAGCGTACTTAGCGTAAATAAAAATTCGAATCATTCGATCCTAGACATGCTATTAAGAATTAGATAGGAACTGTGATCGCGAGACATGCTAGCGATAAAAAGATATTTAGAGAATGTGGAAAAATCTGCTTTCAAGCTTTGGATCGTGTAACACACTTATTAACTAAGTTACTTTAGCAAGATCTAGTAACAAGATAAACATACACAAGCGACGCGAGTTAAGTAATTATAATTACCGTTGTAGATTGATTTCAATCGAAATCATAAGTGGTAGGAAGGTAAAGAGTATGAAAATTATGATGTAATTTTCGATTAGGTTTATTGAGATTCTATCCAAATGTATTGCACTTAAATAAAGGTACTGTGGATTCATGAGAAACTACCATTCAAGTACTATGTATGTTTTTAAGTAAATGTGATCGTCGCCGTTTTACATTTTCTAGAAAATGAGACTCACCGTCAAGGTAGAAGTAGCGAGTAAATTTCAAAGAATGAGCCGCTTTCCTGAATAATAAGATACAATAAGCTTTTGGGCTTCGGTGCAGCGAGCACCACACCTGTTACGGTCTCAATCTATAGTTACACCTAAGCGGTTTATATCCGTTTCTTGTTTTTGTTTGAGGAGGATGTTGCGTATTGCTTTTTATTCATTTCCTCCAATTAAACATATTTTCTTGTATACAATATGTGGTGGAATTATGTATAAGTACTGTGAATGTCAAAGTAAGGTCAATGAAAATAAAATTCAACCTGACACCCAGTGTCGTGGTGTCTCGTAATGAAAGAAAGATAAGCAGAAGCAGTTAGTATTTAGACATAGTTGTAGATGTACGCTTGATTACACAAAGTAATAAATAAGTTTAAAACACATTGGAGTATTACTTACTTTGACACAAATTAATTAAATAAGTAAAACAAAGTTACTATAAGTTTATTACAAATAGTCACAGGGAAATTTAGTTTCTATGAAAATTTGTTAGGAATCCATTCGGGTACAGAATCCTAAAAAGTCAGCCGGATCATTAAAGTTTCTCTTTGATACGTCAACTTTCATTATCGATTTTCCCAATTCTTGTCGAATTAAAGGCAGACGTTCAGCACCAGTTTTAACCTCCATTCCAATCTCCGCTTGAATCTTTGTTGGAGGGATAATATTCAATAAAATAAAACTTTCCATTCAAAAAGATAGATTAGAACTTTAGCAGCAAATACTCGACGTCAGAAATTTATATCTTTCTCTATTGTTGACCGAGTCCTTCTACCACCTTAATAAACCGATGGGAATCTTCTTGCATTGGTTTTGGTTATTTTTTATCATTTCCCGGCGTTTTCTGTACGCGTTTGTGGACACCGCTAAAACCATATCGTTAGTGATTGGTTTGTTTCTAACATTCCGCCATTGGCGTAATTCATTGTCGGCCTTAGCGGGGGTTCGCTGGACGATCTCTTCGCAACCGACATACGAAGGGACGAAAATCCGTCTGAGGTTATCAATCAAATCCTTACCCGCATTTGAACGACGGCGAACTAGAAGTTTGAGTATTTTATAGTATCGTTCAGTCAGTGTTTATTTCAATGAAACTTTGTTGATGCTAGCCGGTGGGCATTACTTGTATTTCATTTTCTTTGTAGAATTTTTTACCTGTTCGCTTATTACAATCTTAATTAATGTTTGTTGTTTTACACATTTAGTTTCAATACGTGTTGAGATGTTTCGTGTTTCTCTTCAGAGGCGTTGTTTATTTGAAATTGATTGTTGTAAATTATTGTCATATCCCGTGCCTATCCTAAAGTTAAGAATTGTATTCATTTATGTTTTCTTCCGAACTTACGCACCCGCAATTCCAATTGTAGCTTTATAGTTGATTGTGGTTATTCAGAGAGTGCAGATATCTAATTTGTATCTGCCCTTATTGAATATGATGAAACATTTCTATGGGGGTGTTACTATATAATTTGTTTTCCCAAGGTGCTTCTAAAGATCTATTAAAATGATAAAGATGTAAACGTAGTATGACACGACTCGATAGTTAAGTAAAATAATTTATCGACGTAGATACCAATCAAATTTAACAGTAATAACTTTAAATATTGTTGTATCAAGTGCGTGCCCGCTAAATAAAGTAAATGAATTAAATAGATAACGTTTTGAAATTTAATTAACTACTGTTAATACTATCGCAAACAATTTAATTGCTAAACACTCGGATTTAAAATAGATTCAGATAATGTTCGCTGAACAAAGGGATACATTTTTTACAATATTTTGGAATTCGTCATTAAGAAAGAAAAGAGGATGATATTTTGGAAAAACTATGACTGTATTTAACTTAAAATTGGGACGTTATCTCAGTTCAAGTAAGGAAGAATTATTTTGGATAAACATTTTGCGAACTTTTAAGTCACTATTACTTCTGATAGCCATTAGTGTAGAGTTATGGCGTTTCTGTATTTGCGTATTTTTGGCTGCTTCAAGCTAGTCCTCTTCTTTTTCTAAATATTGTAGGAAGCTTTGTTGTCCATTACGTTTTGAATTGATCTCGTCCAAGAAGCTGTGCGGAATAGATCTTGAGGCGTGGATGCCAAATGTAGCAAGCATTATGAACGCTGTATTGAGATATCGTGGTTTAAAGTTTCTTGGGTCCAATCGTGTCCAATAAATCCGTCTGGACGAGCTGACTTAAACAGTGTGATTTATTAAGGTTATTCCAAATAGTTGCTGAGAAAATGCAAAAACCCAAAAAATCGCAAAAAATAGTTAACACCACATATCCGTCTCCGTTTCTATGCGAAGTATGAGGTTCCTTCTTCTATCAATCGACGCGCCTTGATGAACCGAACTTACCGGCGTAGATGTTTTTGAGATTACTCCAACGATTGTTGACGACATCTCAAGAAACCGCGAAAAATAGCTAAAAACTGCTAATTTGTACCTCTGTCTTGACTCCAATGAGGCACATCTACGAGAAAATAAGGGTTATGAGCTTTATGGGACGTTCTTAAAAACCTCTAAGGTGAAATAACGTCAAAATGTATCTATAAATTAACTACAAAGTCGAAGCAAAGGCGTTATTTTACGCGTGTCTCTCCGACCTTCGCAGGACGTTTTTTCTTGTAAACGTATGCGTTCCACGTTCGAACTGAAGTATGCCAAGTAATTACTAAGATAAATTCTGACGCAAAACAACTTCGCAATTCGAACGTGAATTCTTCAAAATCGAAGCAAAGATTTTTTCGAAACTTAAACTTCTGGCGTTCGACCCGATATGTGTTACATAACTACTGCCAGCCTAAGAAAACATCTGCTACAGAATAACTTCACAGTTCGAATATAAAATTTTGTCGATTGAGCAAAATTTCGTGCAAAATCGATTTTTATTTGTGGCTAATTCGCGATCAAGTAGTCTTTTCTAGAAGCACATTTTGGCTAAGACTTGAATCGAATACCGACGAACGGGCTATCTCTAATTGTTTTTGCGTTAGAGCAAAACTATGACAATTTCAGGTATTTAGGGAATTTTAACTTTAGAGCGCAGTAGTATCCGGAACCGGAAGTTGTGGAGGCCTGCGCTAGGACTATCGGAAGAATGCAATTTCGAACAGTTAGATAAGTTGTTATATCTTGAGGTAGAAACCGTCTTTGACAAAAAGCTTGTTGCGCCTAAGAGTTGTTTTACACTGAATTTAGTACTACATTTCGTGTATAACTTATGAATATAATTTGGTACCAAATTTAGCAAAGATTCATACATAAAAATGTTTAGAATGTAAAAAGACAAGAAAAATTTAGAACATGTTCTATTTCTTCTACTAAATATGCGCGGTAACCGCCTTGTTCTGCCTTCTGTTTTATGCTAACCTAACCTAACCTAGCTTGAACATTATAGTATAAAATTATAATAAATAAAATTACCCTACCACCCTACCCTACCACCTTACCACACTTGTGGTAAGGGTCATTTTATTCATTTTATATATTATTTTAGTTACAGTCTCCTTATTCATATTTGCTACCAACTAATATTATACAATTTGATATAATTTCTGCTAGTTAGAAAAATTGTATTCGATTCTAATTGTAAGTTTCGATTTTAGCTATTACACTTGTATCAAATTAGGAAAACTTTGAGGATTATAACTTATTTGTCCTTAATTGTTCAGACATCCATCTCGATAGCATTTTGTAATGACACACGAATATAAGATCTATTAAATAGATAAGTGTGATAATATTTTAGTTAATAGAAAAGCAAGTATAATTATTAACTCAGACTAATTGAAATTGGAAATATGTATATCTATAAATACAACTCTATTTGATACAACCTTCCTACAGCGGCCTTAGAAATTAATAATGAATTAAGTCAATTACGGCTGGATATTGCTTTAATTGCTTTTCCATATTTTTGTTGGTAATCTGATTGCTAAAAATAAACTGTGAATCATTTAAGGTACAAGTTTACAGTATCGAAATTGTGACTTTCTGTTACTTTAACTAATTACTTTCACTTTTGGAACAACCTACCCTATTAGAACTCATTGGAAAGTACATACTACTATTTATTTGTATCCAAATGGGGAATTTTAATCATTTCCTACAAATAAGATGCGTTTATTTTCCCCGTTTAGAAATTTATTTCAAAAGAACATCTATACGTTAAGGACACTATCTAGAGGTCTGATTTAGGATTTGATCGGAATTTACGACAATTAGTAAAATTTTACCGCTCAGTAAATTCTAGCAACATAAATCATATCTAAATACACACAGGATATGTTATAAGCAAGGACCGGATTATATGTCTTTTGCATATCGATAACTATCAACGATACAATTGAACCTGCTAAGACCTAAGCGAATTAGGGTAAATAAAATTAAATTAGTGCTAAATGTTTTTATTTGCCCTAATTCGTATAGATCCTAAAGCGTTCCATTGTACCATTGATAGTTATCGATATGCAAAAACATATAATCCGGTCTCTGGTTATAACTAATACGTCAAACTTATTTATAAGAGAATATGAGGTAGAAGTAAATCGATGAGTGTAAAAGCAAAAAGAAATTTGACAAATGAAAGTATTGTATTAGAAATACTAAATTATGTATCGTTAAAACATAATTTAAAACCGCGCGGCTGTGAAACTAAACAAAACACGTATTATCAAAAGAAACACTTCATCGTGCTTGACATATAGCCAGAATTTTACTAGTACTTATACATCTTTTTCTAAATTGTAAATATTCACCTTTATTCAATCACACATTCGAAGTGTCGACAGATATGATTTACAGCCCGTATTGTAAAAAGAAGGCGAATTACGTGACGTTGCTTCAGATATGAATTTTATTAGCGTTTACATTTCTACATCTAAAAAATAAGGATCGTACTCGATCTCATTTTGTTTGAGCTTGTTTCTATTTTAATTTGATGCAGAAGTTATAAAAAACGGTGTGTACATATTAGAATTTCTGGTATAGATTTTAGATCTTATCGAATAGGGAATTTTGCAATAAATACACGTTGCACACTTTCGAGTAATGTTACTTGGAGACAACATGAAATGAGTTAATTTCTAATTTAGGTCCTTTCCGTTTCAGGCGTTCGCTATGTGTCTGCTGGATTACGAATACATGGTCCTCGATAACGTATTCTTGATACATAAACCCGGTATCAAAAAGTCTAAGGAACAAATAGACAAGTATTCTAAGGTTATATCGAAGACGAACGCAATGATAAGATCCAGCATTAAACCTGAACTGATTAAACTGTATGGGGATCGCAATAGCTGCAGTATGTGATATAATTATTCTAGTCTTCTTTTATTTATTTTTGTGTATTATCTCGACGGAATCAGAAAAAAGTGTATATATCTGGATATGCTGTTTTCTTATAACCCATACCTATAATGTTTATGTTTACTGTTTGTTTTGAATTGATGTAGATATTGTAGATTAACCTTGTTTCGGCTGAAACTTTGCCTATATTAATGACCTCGTATAAACGAGAAATGGTTTTAGGGTGATATGGTCGAAGATCAGAAATAATCAGTAATTATTAGAGCCTAGAATATTGCATCTTGTCTATACAGTAACTTTGGAAATTGTCTCCTATTTCATTTGTGACGATATAGAAAAATTCTAATGAAAATAGAAACGAGTTTGTGTTTCAAACTTAATAATAATATATTCGATAGGTTTGTATGTTATATTGTATCAAAGAACTGTGATATCAATGGTTCATAACATCTGTGGATTTAAAGTTTACTCAGAAATTTCTGTTTTGAGTTACTCTTAACATCAACGAATAATTCTTCTTCATCGGTTCTCCTTTTGCCCTGTCAGGGCGTCGTAGTTTTGTGTTTTACTTTTTCCACCCATTCTCTCCATTTCCTTAGATCTCCGTAATTGTTCTCCTTCTTCCTTTTCCCAACTCTGTTATTTGCTGCATCCAGGTCTTCCTCGATCTACCTCTCCTCCTTCTCTTTCCGGTCTTTGCTGTCACCACCCTCCTCAGCAATCAGTTATTGCCCATCCTTGTTATATGTCCAAACCAGTTCAGCATTCTCTTCTCTTTTCTACTTATGAATTCTTGGTTCAATTGCAGTCTAATGTCTTCATTTCTTATCCTATCCAATCATGTCCTTGATGTTTTTCTTAATTGTTTCATTTCTGCAGAGGTCAGCGCACACTCGTGCTTCTCTGTGTCCACCCAAGAATGGATAATTTAACATCATTAACATACTACCTACTCTCTTAGAATCTTCGATGTCACTTATACATTGGTGTTTTCTATGAATAATTATACCCATCAACAATTTTGAGAATTTGGATTCGGTGGAGGTTGTGCTGGATTGAGCACAGAACTTAATACTGATTTTATTGTTCTTTGTATACTGCCATTCTTGGTTGAAGTGAATGTTCTTCATATTTCAAATAATAATTTCTATGATTTGTTTCTCCACGATCTCCTCTTGTACTAGAATTTTCTTTGTTGTATAAATTGAAACTTATTTTCTTCAAGTAAGTCACTCAGTTATGTCTTCATTCATTTACGCTTTGAGTTGTCCTTTATTTCTTTCTTCATTCTGTAATTGCCACAAATTTGAATACAGGTCCCAATCTTTTTGGGAAAAATACTCTTAAAGTTTCTTCTTATTTGTTAGAGAATATTCGCAAGCTCTGTCACTTGATCCATCAAGTACAGATATTCTTTTAAGTTTTTCTTGTAAAAATAAAAATAAAATAATATAAGTTTATATTTCGATATAAATCAAGCATTTCATAGTACTTATAACCACTGGCAGTTTTTAATTTTTGTTTAAATATCCCGTAAGTAAAGAAGTTTCTTTGTTTGAAAAATTTTACAGTTAGAGGGGCCCAAATTCCATTTCTTTGCCAATTTTGCGGATCTCAATTGTTAAATAATCTTTACGTTTTATTAGACTGCTTATTCCTAGTTAGGTTACTTCGCGAAGCAAAGATAATCGATTGAAGAAAAATCTAGAGAATACAACCAATATCCACATCTTCCGATTTTGCATTGGATAATGTCTTTAGTCCCAGAAACTGTTACATTGTCTTGTTTGCTAAATAGTATACCTTCAATTTTTCACGGTGACCGCAATAAAAGTAAGTAGTAAGTAAGTAAGTCATATCGATTTCTGTAAAAATAAATTCAGGCAGTAGTTCACCACATATGGAAAACTCTTTGAAGGTATGAGATATGCCTTGGATATTGCCGATGCGACAAGTAGTAAAAAGGCTTCCTCAAACTCATAGTTCATGCTCAATCAAACTTGTACCCAGAAGGTACAAACTCGGAGAGAAATAAGACCTAAGGCCCAGTCGTTGTTTTCTGTTTTATTCTTCTTTGCATCTCCATAACTGTTACTGTGGCAGAATTCTTTAAATAAATCTTATGCACTTTGCTAGTCTATGCGTGTTCACGTGTTGAATGTTGACTAGTAAATTATTTACTCCTGTCGAGAATACAAGAATACATTTATTTTATTTTGCAATATTGATTGATACTATCTATTACAGTAATCAATGTTTGCAGAACGAGTGATAAGCGGTTTATTCGGCCTACAGTGTACAGACTATTGTTTCTATTATACGTGAATCCTTATACGTGTACTTATCAATTAATATTTCCTGTAACTAGAGGTGAAATAATGCGCTAAGCTTAAAGCTACATATTACATACATAAATTTATGTATACATATACATATATCGAACTGTACAACTGTAATCCCATTAAGTTTACAAACATAAACATGAGCACAAATGATAAGCAATATTTTTGTTTGCAGAACGTGCCCGGAAATTTATCGGACCTCAATTCTATCGAAAACGTAAGGAACCGAAAGGAACATCCGTAAATAATACAAGGAATGTATGGGAAAACGGCGGCGGTGAAAAAATAAATAAATATAAGACGTGTAATTTTCATTTCAATGCGAAAAAAGTATCTGATATTGTGCTTTCCAAGTACAGGATCTTATCCCTGGTTAACTTACTTGGACTATCCAATACGTGATAGGTTTTTCATAATAAAGTAAAAACTACCTTGTCTAATATCATTTAATTATAAGAAATATTGGTATAATACGAAAGTTAATAATTATTTGGCCCAAAACCCACGTTTCTTTATAACGTCGTTAATTCTATCGGTTATACTATTAATTGAAGATGTAATTAATTATGTCACCGTCGTTTTCCCATACACCCGTTATATTGTTTATTAATATTTCCTATGTAGGAATTTCTTTTACCTTCAAGCCGATTGAATAGGTTTTCGATCGGATTGAGATGAGGTGTTTTACACTTTGCAGGAATGTGGACTTTGCTAGGCGTTCGCCAGGTCGTCCGCGTACAAATTGTAATCGCTGCTCTAACGCATTCTCGTCACTAAAGAAAATCTGTTAAATGATGCAAACATTAATTTAATAAAAATCGTTTTATACCTTGTTCCAATCCTCAATTGTGGAATGTTGGAAAACTAAGACGCAGAAATAGATTTCATTCTTGCTGTTAAACTTTGAACAGATCTCCGGCCCATTGCGCGATTTTCGTGCAGTACACTTATGATATTTCGAAACTAGCATGCCCATTTCTTCTAAAATCCTTTTAATTCTTTTCACTGTTGAAAATGACTTACAACTTGGGGAACAATATTACGGTCAGATTTCTGTGAGGCGTTCTTTTTCTGACCTTGTACAAATGAGCTGGTTCCCTCATGTAATTTTTCTGCTAAGCAGGATACGAAACTAAGACCTTTTGGAAGTTGCAATAATTCTTTGTGATTCTAAAGAGCTTGACCCAAGAGCAACTTTTTGTTCTTGGGTAAAATTTTTACCGAGCATTTTTTATGAAGAAACTGAAATACACCAAATTTACTAAATGCTAAATAATTCTATAAAAAAGGGAAATGGAGTACTAACTGTATTGTCACAATGACGAAGTACTGGCACAAAAGAATAAACAATACTGAAAAACCTAGTTCTTACCCTATTACAATGAAATTAAAAAGAAAAAAACGATACGTTCCTTAAACTATAAATTTACTAAATTTGCACAAACAAGATAAATTATAGTTATATTCTTCTTATTTTTTTGGTACCACATGATTCCTTAACAATAGTTTATACCCAAGACCTAGAAAATACAAAATGTGTACAATGGACTGAGATACCTATACGATTAATGAGTTGTTCTAAGTCATTTAATGAGGCACTATAGTCACATGCAATCCTATAATCGATCAGAGCTAAAACGTAAAATTTTTTCGGGGAATTTATATTAATTCGTGTCAAGATAGACGTGATAAGATATATATATATATATATATAAGGTACATATTACATACTAATTGATTATGCGATAATTATGTCGAAAATTGAATGGCGCCTAGTGTTTGTAAACTACTCTCCTCGAATGTGTGAATAGATTTTCTTCAATTTTTTGGTTTGCTCGTGTTGATGCCTAGATATAAGGATTGTTATTGTCGATAAACTTTGCCTTGATCTCATAGATAAACCGCAATTTAAACGTGCTCTTTCTTCAGTGATGGGAAGAATGTTATGTATGTGATGAGAATGCTAGAGGTGAATGTAAAATCCAAATACTAACAGATCAAGAAGTAGCTTGCTGTGTTCAATTACAACATAAAGCTTTTTATGCAAAAACACAAAGTTGGTATGCAAAATGAAGAAGTAAATTAAAAATACTGAACTAGGTAGTTATTTCTATTGACTTATGGGTCTCATGGTATCAATAGGCAAAGGAATAACTTAATCACACGAAATAATTGCTAGGGGTACGTGAAAATACACAATCCAATGGTCGAAGGAATTGAATGATCAACAGTTACAATATAAAAGTTCGAGAAATTGCGAGAGATGTTCTCTTTCCTCTGAATCGCTCTAGCAGGTCATGATATTTTGCAACAAATTTTGTTGGACATTCTCAGCTGGTTGTCGTTATCATAAATTCTTATCCTATCGATTTACATGACATTTTCGACAGATATCTCAGTACTGATATTGTGGTGTGTAAATGTGTAAGTTTTTTCACATTTTCAGATATTTTGGAACAACTTATTATCAACTATAAAAATGTTATAATCATTGGGGACTTCAATATTACTCACTTTAATGATGTCATAAGCAATTACAAACGATTATTCTTGATAGATTACATTGAGTTTACTAGTTATATCCAGTACAACGCTGTTACTAATGTCAACGGACGTTTTCTAGATCAGATATTTTCGTGTGTTGGCGTTACCCACGATGAATCATGTTTAGTTGGTGAAGGTAAGCATCATCCTACTTTACAATTTGTCGTCTCATTGAAGAAAAACATATTTCAAAGTTCTCTTGTAGAGTTTTGAGCTTTAAACGTGCTGATTCCTCTAAGATGTACAATACCTTAGTCAACGTTGACTGAACCTTCCTAGCTGAAACTATAGATGTTAATATGGCGTGTGATGCATTTTATACAACGTTATAGCTACGTGCTTTTGTTTAAACATCATAGAAGTCAATAACCGCCTTAGATTAATAGTAAAATTATAAAGAATCTTAAGCTGAAGGAGGTTATTTTAAGAAATACAAGAAAGGCAATATGTAGGTAGTAATTGCCAGCTTAATTTTAAACAAACAAGAGCTTTAAATTTTGTAGATGATGCTATAAAAAAATTAAAGGATTGTGTGACTTCTGGGCATGATGATATCCGGAGTTCTTTAGTACGTGATTGCCAATTAATTTTGGTACGCTCTTTAAGTATTATATTCAATCCTTCCTTGAAGATTTCCTCCTATCCAGACGTGTGGAAGTGGGCTAAAATATGCCCTGTTTTAAAAAGTAATCCTGCTCCTAGTGTGAGGAATTATAAATCAGTTCCTGTATTATCTAATTACGCTAAAGTCTTTGAAATTTATTTTTTTCTCATATTTATCCATTAATTGGCAGTTCCATCTCTATTTTTCAAGATAGTTTCATGCAGAAACATGCGAAGGCAACCAATCTTATATATTTTTCCTCAATTTACGGCTGAAGTTAAGACAATGCTATATACAGAGATATTTTGAAAGTATTTGATCGAGTTAATCATATGGTACTGCTGCATACTACACTCAGTAATTTTCTTACTGCCTTATTTAAAAATATTTATTACGTTTCGAATGGTAGATTTTGTTTTAGTGTTGTCTCAGTTTATTTTGTTTTCCTTTAATTGCGGATTTCAATTTTGGTTCAATAATAAAAACAATTTTATTACTACTATTATTTTGTTTAATGATTGTGACAATTGAAGAATTTATTTCAATACGTTAAAATAAGTTTAAAGTGTTGTTTTGCATAAAAATGATATGCATAACTGGATTTGGAGGTCGAGAGGGAACGAATGGCATTATCCAGTTGTAATTTATTACAACTTCAAACATGGTTTAAGTTGTAAACAGTGCTTTAAGGAACTAAACGAATGTTTGGTGACAATTCGTGTTCCTCAGCTACCATAAAGAGACAATAAATTTCAACGTGGTGAAGTTTCTTTAATTTTTGAGCTCATGAGCCAAAAAAACTATTACAGGAAAAGCATTGGCCTTATTTGGAACATCATTGAAGAGAATATACATGTTACTGTTAGGAGTTCAATTCAAGCCTCTAAAAATTGGCGCGACAGTAACTATAAACATTTTACACAGGTATTCGAAGATACGTAAGCTTTCTTTCCGTTAGATTCCCCATAACACAACCGCAGTTTGAAAAGAAGACCGTGCGAAATAGCGCAAGACTATACTAAATCGTTTCGACAAAGGATTGTCTTATCTGGTGTACATTATTACAGGTGATGACCCAGGGTATACTACATATTGTGATCCCAAAGAAAGCAACATTTTGGTTCTTTGAGAAAGAGCCGGTCCCCAAAAAGATTATTCGTAAAGGAAGCAGAAATAACAGGATGGCTGCCATATTTTTTGGAATTACTAGACATGTTTCCACTGTGGCACTGGAAGATGGCCGAACTGTTGACGCTGAATGGTTGGCTACAATTTACTCGCCTCAAACTTTCCAAAATGTTTGTATGTTTGTACCCCAAGAGGTAGGAGCATCTTTCATTTCTAATACACTAGGACTCACATTGTAGCTCGAACGATTAAGTTTTTGAATGCCGATAATATTGAAATAATGGGTCATGTGGCTATGTGGTCCAGATCTGGTACCTAATGACTTTCTTCTGTTTCCAAGTCTAAAATGAAGTATGAAGTTTACGTTTTATATCAATAGACAACTCAACGTGGGAAGATTGCAAAATATGTTTTGGAGATTGGTATCCATGGATACAGGAATGCTTCGATGCTCTGGATAGAGTCTTTAGATTTCTCCTTGAATTATTTTAGTCGTCGTTGAAAATACTTTTCTATCTTATGTAGAACTTAGAGTTTGCTCCGGTTGCATTTATTGTGAGGGAACGGAGCTTTTTTAATATTTCCGAAAACTGCATCATATATTATTAGTCGTCAGCTTTAGAATCTTTTCTTGACTGCCGCTGTACGATTTCTTTTTACCTGACATATGCCAGTTCCAATTACGGGTCATGGGTACTAGGGATCTATTGAACCATCAATAGTGTCATGTCGATTCGTAGCGACAAATTGGTGTGTGTCAGACCCAGTAAACAGGCTATATTATTCTGAAAAATAAGCTTTCGTTCTGTAACGCTTTTCTCATTCGGTATGAATTTTTATTAATGATCTATTCTTCTTCTTCTTCTTCTTCTTCTTCTTCTTCTTCTTCTCGTCAATCTTTATGCCTTTCAGCGTCGGATTATTTTTGGATCTTACGACGATTTAATCCATTCTTTCCATCGTGTCCGGTCCGTACTCATTCTTCTCATTTCTCCTATGGTCTTCCCTCACTTTCGTCCCAATTCGTTGACTCTGGCAATCCATTTTTCCTTGGTCTTCCCTTTTTTCTTCTCCCGTTATTTTTGGCTTCTATTATTTTCTTTGTTAAACTCTTTTGTTCCATTCTAATTATGTGGCCGTACCAATTCAGTTGACATTTTTCAATTCTTTCTAGTATATCTTCTTGATTTATCATATTCCTTATCTGTTCGTTTTCTATTCTGTCCATTTTTGTTTTCCTCACGATCTTTCTCAAAAATTTCATTTCCATAGCTGTTATTTTGCTTTCGTGTTTTTGCTGTATTGTCCAGGACTCACTTGCGTACAATAATGTACTACTACTGCATTGTATACTATCTGTTTGATCTTGGATTTTATTTCTTTTTTCCAAAGATGGTTTGACTCAGAGCGTAGTATATGTTTCGACAATTTCTTCTTGTTTGTCGTTTATTTTAATTATTAGATTACTGGCTGGCTCTTTATTATTTATCACCATTAGTTTGCTTTTTTCTACGTTTATTTCCATCTTCACCTTTTCTATTTCTTCTGTCCATATTTTTGTTAATTTTTCCATTTTCACTGATCTATTCATAGTTCGTAATAAAGAGTTTACACAGGGCTAAAGTAGGAGACCATTGCAGTTCTGGTAGCAATTCTTTGCTTAGTTCAATCAAATTAAGCATTATATTGCCGCACCAAGAATGTATCTTCTTGGTGGCTGAATGCCGGTGCTTCTGTTTCAACTTGTCATAAAGTCAATCAAATCGAATAGTATATGAATGATATTCCACATGCATACCAATTGATTGCGTTCATTAACTTTTCAACGAGTAAAATCAATTTTGCTCGTTTTAGAGTATGCTACTGCTTCTTGATTTCTGTTGCGTAGAAGTTGGATTGAAATTTGATAAGGTTCCACAGAAATTACTTTTTGTTTATATTCGTACTTACCTAAAAGCCATCTCGAGATGATTCTTTAGATCTGCTTGTTATCTACAGTTAGCAATAACGGCACTCATCGAGTCGAAAATTTCTTTCCGCCTACATTTTCGGGAACATGAATTAACTGAAATAACATGCTCATGTTTTTACTATTGCTCTATCTTTCGTCTGGTGAAAACTCTTTATTACAGCTGCATGACAATAATCTCTAATGACAGAGGTACTTCATATAGTCCTTATTATTGTTGATTGTTCTGAAACTTGTGCTTCAACACTCGCGAATTTTCCTCGGGCTACGAACTACTACACTCGGCGAGGACACTCCCATGGTTTACACTTTTTGTATAGGAATTAAGAGAAACAAATTAGAATGACTGCAATAAATTATATTTAAATAATTATAAACGTATCTATATTACAAACGCTATCCAAAATGTATACACTAACAAATAAAAAAAGTCACAGCATTATGTCTTACAAGTCTAAACGTAACTCTAGATGATATATTTGGTAAAAAAGTATGTACAAACACACACGCACATGTACACAAAATATCAGAGGAAATAGTACTAAGCACTTGAACAAAATCGACTTAAACAGTTAAGTGAAATGAAATAAGTTAGAAGGTACATAAAATATACGTCAGATCCAATTTCATTGAAAATAACACAGCGAATATAGGAAGGAGGTACAACGGTAAGTACACTAACGGTAAACTTTGGCTTGAAGAGGATGTAGCCCTGTTTCTATAGCTACATAGCGTTTGCGGCTGTTGTGGAAATTCCGTGAAATTCGGAAACCTCTCGACGTATTCGCGCTGAAAAGGAGATTTAGAGTTAGAGATATTATATATACAATAGATATTTATGCAGCTTAGGTCTCCATTTTACTAATTTATCTTTGCTTGTTGAAAAACATCACTACATACAGTGGTGTATAGCGTCTACAGCTAGAATCAGGAACAAAACTGTTTTCGAGACTTGATAAAATGAAACTTGGCGGAAACTTTACCACCATGGTAGCTTCTTTAGGAGAAAGAAACTGAAGCATGGATCAAGGATAGGGAAAATATACAGTGGTGAACATGTTGCTACGGCCAATTGTTACAGTTTCCTGTAATTATTCCTTTTGGCCTCTCGCTTCAACTTTTGCCATAGATGGCGCCCCGCCTTCGTAAGTTTCTGATACGCCTTGCGCCTGTTGGATGGGCGTGTGGAGATTCTGCTTCTAGCATTGAGTCGAACAGGCCGATTTCCGTGAATAAGTTATTCTCGTTTGTCGAGGATATACACGGAAATTTAATTTTGTTTCTGAATTTAGATGGGGAATTTTGTGTCAAAAGTAAGACAAAGAGTTACTGATAACTGATATTTCGTCGAAACGGATGTTGTGTCTTATCCTCAAGTGATGTTCTACAAAAGCAGACTGATCTTAACTGAGCGACCTGTTTTCATCGATATGGACTGAATCCTATTTTCAAGCCCTTTGTAACAATTTTGTCCTTTCTAATAATTTTATTTGCTTACTTACAATTGCTAATGTATCATCCCGTTTCCGACAAAACGTCAAATGTAAACCCGTATGGAAATACTCTTCCATTTTTTGGTGAACAATGCTTCCTTGTAGGGCATACTTTCCAGATGAGCCATGAAAGTCTTATTTTGGAACTCCTGCGGTTCTTTAATGATGAGCTTCTCGAAAGGTGTCGATCCCCCGTTCGATTCACCTTCGATCGTATACGCCTTGGCGTTCTGTATGGCCAATATGGCTCGCGCATTAGCTTCTGGAGAATTTTCGTCTCCGGGTTTATAAGTAAATAAACTCGGCCTGATCGATGGCGTCGTGGTTGATGCTTCGGAACTATAAAAATCAATGTGGAATGTTGAAAATTGCGAAAATGGTCGTCATGGTAGTTATGTTACCTGGTGCGCAGAATCTTATCTTCCAGATCAGTCCAGGTGGTATTATAGAATTCTTGGACGCCGAGCGTTTCGAAGAAGTACTTCACGGGCGGCATGGAATAACAACCGGCCAATTCAGTTTTAGGGTAGTGTAAGATGAAAGCTAGGCACATCTCCTCGCTGGTGGCGTAACCTCCTAAGGTTGGTTTCTTTCTATCTGCTGTGGAATAAGTGCATTCGGTGATCAGGGAATCCCCTGGTAATACTTTGATTTCGTGTGTGAGAGATCTCGATTGTTGATAGTTGAAATCGTAGTGATCATCCTGTGAAACGATAAGAAGAAATTAGTAACTTGAGTGGTAACAACAAAGCAATCTTTTAGCAGATTTTAAAGAATTGTGATGGTGGTATGAATTAACTGAAATTTTAGGGAAAAAAGAGAATAATTATATCATATATTTTGTGTGTGTGGTACCTGAACTAACGGAGCGAGCTCTTTACTTCCTCGAAGGTGTCTCAGCTTTAGCTTCTTACCAGCTAGATGAGAGTGGAGAAGAACGGATACCACATTTACTCCGTCTTTTGGAAATATCTGGAAATCGGATGTGCAATACTTGTTCGTAATTATATTTTTTTACTTTTAATTAAGTAATTGGCTCTAATATATGTGGTAAATAAAATTAACTGTTGTCTAAACAACTGTCGCATGTAAACCATAACTACAGCCTTACCTGTCTAGTGCAATCTGTACTGCAATATCCAACCGACTTATATTCTTTTTGTCCCGGAGGTATAACGTGTAAGTAATGGGGTGATATACCGGTAGCAATAATGCCTCCGTCGTTCATCCTAAGGTTGCGAGTGTATCTCAACCTTACACCCGACGTGTCCTTCGATCGTTTCATGGTCGGATTATCAAAATGTACTTCAAGCATGTAATATCGAACTTTATCGTTGTCTAACGGCAGTCCGACGTGTTTCGGGAAGTTTTCACCTGTAAAAGGCAGCAATTTAACGAGAGATGTCGAAAAAATTACGTGATTGTTAAGTAAGAAAAATAAAATGGGAAAGAAAGGTGACCAAGACTGCTATGCGTATTAATTTCTTTGAGTGATATTCCAATGACAATTTAATTATGCTGTCAGGCACACATAGCGTTCTGCGTGCGCCGCTTAGAACGAAATTGGATCCGTGCCATCGTGAAATGCAGGAATTTCGCGAAGATTGCAGGAAGGAATGGGAACGTGGATAAGATGCCAGTGGTGTAGGTAAATCGATCACATTATCATAGGAAACGTTTTAATTGTGGATTGGATAGCGTAGGAAGAAAATCTAGTAGAATACAAATATGGATTAAATATTGAGCCGATTTACTACTCCTCTTTGGATTATTATTTGGATAAAATGTCAAAGGAAATATGTAGTTTATTAACCTACAACATATTAAAATATTCGATTATTACCAGTATAATTTTAAGAAATATCAAATTGGGGACAGTAGAAAAACTAATGTTAACGTATGATTAGTTTTATTCTAAAAAGCCAATGATGATGTGACGACCTTAAGAACTAGAGCAAAGTGATCCTACAATTCGAAAAATGGGGATGGGGCTTGCTCTGCTCTTACTGATGAGTTTAAATTCATTCTGAAACCAAATAATTGACAAAAATTTGAAAGGTAAAGCTGTTTAATGAAGAAGTAGAGAAAACGTCCACATTTACTTTATTCCCTTAGCAAAGGTGTTCGGAAAAGTTAAAAAGGAAGACGCATTTGGAACAGAGAGGAGCTGTAAAACGCGAAAGAAAATTTAAGAATGATATGAGTTGTTTCCATTTTAGTGACGATTCTAAACTCACTTTGAAACCAAATAACTGACAGATTCCTTAAAGCTGGGGATAAGGTTTGGTCTGCTCCTAGTGATGATTGCAAAACTCATTTTGGAACCAAATAATCATCATACTCTCGAAATTAGAGCTTCTTTTGTGAGGAAGTAGAGAAAACATTTCCGATCAAAAGGAAGAAATTATTTCTATCTTTGATTTGATTTATGTTAAGTTTATAATCCCAATAGACTGGCATAGATAAATAGGCCGACATTATAGATCAAACGTTAGTGTGACAGAATATTTTGGTCGCTGTTAATTAGGTCGTTGGCACTACTAAGAGTCCTTCGTAGTGTTCGTGTCACACGTGCACTAGATCAGGATCTAGTTGTTAGGTTTGTGGTTCTTAGTAACATCTCATTTTCAAGATGGGCGATTTTTTTGGTCATATAATTTCTGATGGTTAATAGTCTTGCATTTTTGTGCAATTGCTTCATACGGTGTGTTGATCCTAGTTGCTCCGTACTTGTTACCCTGCTTCTAGTTCCCTTTCTACTGTTTCCAGACAACTTTATTCTAGTAGTACAAGAAGAAAGAAGTTCCAAACTACTTGGGGATAATTTAAGGTGACACGATAATAGTGGCTGAAGAAATTAATGAAGAAATGATGCTGATACATTTATTCGGAAGAAAGGAATATCGAAAAAGATAAGTTAGGACAGCTACTGAAGGGAGACAATTGGGGTGGTTAGGATGCATTTATAGAAGAAGATATGGTATCGTACAATAACGAAATGAAAATATAATAACGAATGAGGTTTAAGTGCATGAACAAAATAAAGTGGGACAACCCAGAAAAAGATAAGAGAAGTAAATGTTAACTGCACCCCCAGGAGAGGAAAATAAGATAGGAGCAAGTTAAAGCACTGGCACAAGGTAAAAAGAAATGTAATCGAAATGGGAAGGTTGTGGATAAAATCGAGTGAATGAATCAGTTCCTTTTCGGCATTCATGTCTCTTTAATATGATCATCTGCTCAATGTCAATGTTTCTCAATTCTATGAGTTAATTGGCAGTAATTTCCAAACGGTTTGGTAATTCAATGTCGAGGACTTCCTCAGGTCTTGATTCTGGAACCGAAGGTAAGAATATTTCTTTAGTAGTTCCGAGTTTATCGAGTCTAGCATATCCGAATCACCCTGCATAGAATTTGGCATGATGTCACTGCCCTAATTGTTACCTGGATGTCTATCATGGTCAAGGCTATACGATACCGACTCTGGTGCTGGAAGATATTCTGAGATTACAGTTAATTATGCAGAAAAAAGTCAAAATTGAGTTGGATCGGTTTTTTCTATGTTGATTACTTTCGACCTTCTTTCACAATTATTGTTTCCTCCCTCAACTTCTTTGGGCGCTAGTTTGTCCAGTTTAAGTTATTATTGCAAACATTTTGTATTTCAACCGTTCGACACAGCTATGTATATCATTCACTTAAAAATACTTTGAACGAAATATTTGCTTGGGAACGTGCTTTGGTTTGCAGGAGTCTATACATGTCATATTTCTCTTCAAATCCTTTAGTACTAACTTAAGGTCATAAAGCACTTATTTTCAAGATCGCTTAAAGTTGTTCTTTTTTGGTTCGCTCGAAAACTATTGTGAAAGCTGTATATATTAGCTCTAAAAGATGTATGTGGCACGATAAAATAAAATTTCTTTACAATTTCAAGAACTCGGACAGGTTTAATCTTTTTCAATAATAAGTCAAGAACCAAAAAGTCTGCAGGCTTGAAAGGTGGAATACCATATATTTGATACGGTAGTTCTAGACTGATCAGAACAGAATTTTTGTAAATTCCTTTGTTATTATTGCCTGTCCAAAAAATTGACAATCAGTCGATGGTCCTTTTTCTATTCCTTAGTTTAGGTTAAATTTAACAGCAAACAAAGAATTTACAAAAAGCTTTTCGATAAGTGGTAACTGTCCTATCGGATACACGGTATTAAAAATTTCGTTCCTACAAACCCACTGCTTCTTCATCAATTATTGACAGAAGATTTAGAAGCTTTTAATATTGTAAAAGCTATTATTTAATCGCTATATATACTACTCTTAAAACTAAGATATACAGCTGTAATAATAATAATTGAATCGATAAATCTCTTCTAAGTTTAAGCTATCTTGAAAGGAAGTAGGTACCTTATAGCCTTGTGCTATCCACAACTTATGCATCAAATTAAAACAGAAGAAAGTTGAAACAAAATTTGTAAGAGAAAATATTTTCCTAAAGTTCGTAATTGACTTTTTGACCTTTAAAGTTTTCTATTAAAAATGTTCAGAGCCTCTCAATGTACTTTTATTGAAACATATCGCTAGCAGTGGCGAGAGCGATATCTATAACAAGTGTAATAAACATCGTGCGCAAAGTTCATCCAAATTCAAATACTTTTACTAATTGTAAGTCATTATCAAGGCATTTGTCACGTTAAATAACTTGCAATGTTTACTGTTTAGGCAAAGGAATGTAAATATAGAAATCGGGTCATATGTTTAGCAGGTTCAAGGGCGTATATTCTGGAAATGTATCAACGTATCCGCGAGAGTAACGAAGCGATAACATCATATAAAAAGTGTATTGTGGAAATATCGCATTCACATCGATAGCAAGCAATTCGCCAGGTATAATGGTAACGTTTAAGTAGAACAGACGATGCGCATTTTTACATTTTTTACATTCATTGCCTTACTTTCACCTCATATAGCCTTGTAAACGATTTTGGCGCATATCTTGTGAAAAATTCTGTCTTTTTCACAACTTATGCATCAAATTGAAACAGAAGAAAGTTCATAGCAAATGAAACAAAATATGTATGGAAAAAATTTTTTCCTTACAACATCAAAGCCGCAGCCAATTTTTGAAGTTTCGTGTGTTTTATAAGCAATATATCAGAAATAGTCGTAGCATCGGATGTTTATTTTTTTTTGACGTGTTAACGTAAATTGTACTAAGAGTTGAGTAATATCTGGAGTAGGGTCAAGTGGTTCATGTTCGTCTTATCAGGCAATATATGAGGTGTGAAAAGTGAAAAGTGTAGATGACGTCTTACCATTAAGTACTGTACACCGGACTGACGTCCTTACTTCTGCGAATTTTAATGTCGTACTTTGCACGTAAGTGGAGACAAAGACCGGTTTACACTACTTAATAACAGCTCATTCACTTTTTTATCAAACCTTATCAATAAATAACACGTGCCGAAGAACTTCAAACATGTGAAAACAATGGCTTATCTTTACAACTTAGGGAAACAAGTATAAAGGTTTGCAAAATTTCGGCCATATGTCAAGCATATTCAGGTGTTGAAGAGCTGTTTCGCTTATATATTCATGGACGGATTTTCGCGGAGACGACCCCGCGCTTTTCGACAATACGATTTGCAGGGATTCTAAAACAACACCTTGTGTGAGCAGTTTTTTAAAGCGGTTTCTTTTCTTTTACAGTCACCTCAAATCTTATGACCAAATTTGAATTTGACGTATTAGTTATGATAAACCCTGTGCATATATATATATATATATATATATATATATATATATATATATATGTCTTTGCATAAGGTGATATTAAAGGCTTCCACTTAGTGCAAAATAATCTGAAGTCGTGCTTTCATGTTTACGTCACTTCCTCCGCTTATTACTTTAAATTTGTATCGATTCAAGTAACTGATGCAAGGCGGATCGTTACAAGCATGAACTTACATTAATGTTCGTGTTTACAGTTTTAAAAGGTTTGTTTTCCAATGTAGTTTCGAGAACGAACGTGACTTTTATCAAAATATGCTAAATGATATTGTGAAAACTTTTTACTTCTGTGTAGAAATATCGTTTCTAATATGGTTTAAGCACTTCATACGGAGAAGACGCGCATCTACTCGATCCATTTAAGATTGGAAACTTAATCTGACCTTTCCCCGCTTCGATGATTAACTGGTTTGATTATTATTTCCTGCAGGAAGTTATCTAATTATCACTGAGAAATTCGGTGGTTGCAAATTCCGCCTCGTGGGGGTGGATAAACTTCGGCGGATGGAATGTCGAAGTTTCTGGGAAATGTTAAATATTTTCCTTTCCAATGAAATAATTACCGGTTATTTATCGAAGTCAATTTATTGATTATACCTAAAAATTTCATATCGAATCGGACGTACTTTCAGTATTTTTTATTATGATACACCATTTGCGTACATACCTTATCATTTTGTACAGAAATCTGTTATTGTAAGTTAACTTAGGAATCAATATTCCTACGCAAACTGATGTTTCACCACACACTTTCTTTTAACGAAAACGAAGTCGGGAAGCCGTAACGAATTTTCGGTGTCCGCGGAGGTGGCGGTAATTGAATGATGAAAACGCAACTTTCCAGGAGAGACGGAAGCCAGTAATTCAATTAAAGCTTTTGAAATTCTATCGTTCATCGACGCGAAAGAAACTTCTGAAAGGCCTATAACTAAGGCGGCAATCGTATTTTTAATTGAATGGTTTTGATAATATCGGGGCATGGATCAATAATGATCGTGTGTTGGGCTACTAGCAAAGCTTTGGTGTTTAATTTAAGACAGCTTGGAACTACATTCGGTATTCATGCCTTCAAAAAGGTGATATTTACAACAAGAAAGACGAAGTTAGCGTATATCGATTTTCTGTAAGATTTCCAACGGTTGCAGGATACTAATGGTTCTAGATGAAATATATAACCAAAAAATTTCCTCTTATCTGCAATGTCTTGTTTGTTAAGTAAACAACGGTAAATTAAATCATGATACAGAGAAGCGCGCAGAATAGGACAGCTTATACCATGAGACACAGTTAAGCAGCTCTTGAAGTTATTCAGAATACGCAAACACAATCAAGGATTCTCCAGGAACGCAAGGGATGTACTGGTGTCTTTGGCAAAACGTACTACGGTGAATCTATGCTGGTTGATGGAACACAGAGGCATACCAAGAAATGAAAGGCGAAGCCCCCAGCAAGGGAGGGGCAAAGAGGAAGCTTGTAGGTCTCGTGTTACATGTAGAAGTTCTTGTCACATGATCACTGCTAACAGCCAATTATCACTATTATTACTATTATTTTTTGGTAAGAACTGAGATGAGGAACTTGAGCAGCATGATAAATGCTGAAGAATCGTTTAGGGGCCTGAAACAGTGTTGCATGTTCAAGTGAAGGAGGATAACTGTTGGGAATGGGCTCGAGCCAAATTGAGAAGGCAGTGGCCCTGCTGGCCGACTTAACCAGCATTTCCACACTATAGGAATAGTAAAAGATCTCATTTGTAGTGTATGTTGTGAATAAAAATAATAGTAATAATAATAATAATAATAATGTAGTTTACTGCCCAACAGTATAATACCAGTTACAGGACAAGAAAAGAAGGGTAGGTAGTGACATACTAAAAAATATACAGCCATGAATTAACGAACAAAACGCAAAAGTATATACATATATATATATATATATGTATATATAAACATAACAGCTAACTACAATAAGGTTATAAACAGAAAAAGTTACAGTGTGTTGAGAAAGATGTCATCATAGTAGGACTCAGCGAGACATCTTCTTTGGACGTGGAGCTTCATAGAGGCTAAAAGTATAAGACACTCAACCAGACTGTGAAGTAACTTACATATAAAACGCGAGCTCAACATATTCCTCCTGCCCGCGAGAGACTGTCTATTATGCCGAGCTAGAAGCTGATTGTAGTCGTCTCCTCTAGGAGGGTAGGTACCATCGAGCCGGTAAGATAGAGAATTGAAAAAACAACGCTGAATGCGTTCGATAGAGATTTGGTGCGCAACATAATAAGGCGACCAGATTACTGCCGCATATTCAATTGTGCAAAGAACGAAAGAGTCATAGACTTTACTAAGGGTGCTGTTATTAATAAACTTCCCACAGCGCATAGTGACATCCAAAGACTTGGAGGCAGAAGGACAAAGTTCTTGTGATGTAATTTGTGAAAGTAAGTCGAGGGCCAAAGTAGACATCAAGGTCTTCTATAAAATTGACAGTAGGTGGATGTTCATCTGCCAAAATATGTAAGCAGGAGTCGTAATATTCAGTTGACGAGAGTAGGTAACAACAACAAACTTACTTTAGTTCAATTTTAAGTTGTTGACATCGCACCGATTAGCTACTGCATGAAGGTTTTACTGCAAAACATACATGTCAGAGTTGTCAGAGATGACGGAATAAAGATTGAGATCGTCCGCATAAGCAAGAGTATACCAGCTCAGAGACTCCAAAAGGTGGTCGATAAAAAGAATAAAAGCAAGGGACCGGGACTAGAGTCCTGAGGTACTCCAGATGTTGCAGTATAAAGAGAGGAGGAGTAACTATTGTAAAATACATAGTTCAGCTTGCCGATCAGATAAGAACTTAATAATGAAAGTAATATAGGAGTACAGCCAAACAATTTGAGCTTATGGAGTGCCACACAGTGCCAAAAGCACCAGAAAAATCAGTGCAGATAACGTCAACCCTCCCACGAGCACCTACAGTTTCAGTGATAAATTGAGTAATACATAAAAGATTGGTTACAGTGGACCGGCGAGGCATGAAACCATGTTGATGCAGAGACACTAATGAGTTAGCTTTAGCAGAAATACATCTATAAATAATGCTTTCATAGATCTTAGCGAAGTTAGATAAAATCGCTATTGGACGATAGTTTTTGATAAAAGTTTTATCGTCCCTTTTACAAATGGTAATAATTCGAGCCCTTTTCCAAATAACAGGGAAGGTAGAAGTTCCAATGGATAAATATTAATTAAGATGGCTAAGGGTGCAACCAATACAAATCAAGAGTCACGTACCAAAAAATTTGGGAATAAGATCATCACCGCAAGTCACGTTGTTAGGAAGAGAACTAATTATACTAATCAACTTCAGA
This sequence comes from Chrysina gloriosa, assembly GCA_038088585.1. NCBI lineage: Eukaryota > Metazoa > Arthropoda > Insecta > Coleoptera > Scarabaeidae > Chrysina > Chrysina gloriosa. The sequence goes on from CM076092.1 coordinate 12,517,185, forward strand.
GGTAGTATGTAGCGAGAAAAGGGGACGATTGGAGAAAGTATTACTGAAAACAGTTGATGCAGAACGTGTGTCAGTATTAGAGAAGTGTTGAGCAAAGGCCCAAACTATATCCTGATGAGACTCAAGCAGAAGATCATTATGGTGCATTTTTCCCGGCAGTCTAGACTCACCCTTCCTAGAGCGGATGAATTAAAAAATTTCCTTAGGATTAAACATAATGGAGTCTTCTGCTCTGTACACAAAAACTTATAGGCCCGAGATATCTGTTCCTTGCAAAGTGCACGCATTCGCCTAAATTAATCCAGGAAGAAAACATTCGAGACGCTTTCCATTTATGTGTGTAATGCTCTTTAAGTTTCAAATTGAAGAAGAGGAAAGTTCGTAACATGTCTTCTGTGACTGCCTGGGACTGGCTAGCGTTAGAGTAAAATACTTGGGAACTCGGTTCCTGCAACCAGAAGGCGTAAACAGATATCCGTTAGCAAGGTGGTTTCATCAAAGACACCGACCTATTGGCGTAAACCTACTTGTAAGGTTCAAAAACCCATTGAACTTTAGCGCAGTGCTTTGGGAACCACACCCATACGGAAGTAAAAGCAATAGCAATTAGGGAGAAAACTGAAGTTAAAACCAATTTGATGTAGTTGGCCTGTTTATAATTGTGGAAATGGTCGAAGATAAGAGACTAACGAATAACTTATGATAAATCAAAACGACTTTGTAAGTTTCAAATTATTTAATCATGGTACCACTATAATATTGTTTTGCCACACTGTGGCTTCATCAGGTGGATGATAGGAGACTAAAGTCGATTACAAAGTGTTGTTTATGACAAAAAATAAACAATTAGAAACAAAATTGGATAAAAGTTTATATCCGATAAATTCGAAACGTTTTAATCGGAATCAAATGAAAAACGAAAGGTTTCTCATTGTGTTTATAACGTTTTAGCTGTTTAGTTACCTTTAGATCCAATCGCCCATGCTATCGCGGGGGTGGTACACCTCTCCCAATCTTCCGGCATATCCGGCGTATAACAATCCCTTCCGTCCTCCTTAGCGTACTGCTCCCAAACGGCTGTGTTCGCTAGACCATTGATTTCGCATTCGTGCAGTAACATGTGGTGTACATTTCCTGTATGGTTCCTGCCGATGATCGGTTCGTAACCGATTATGTGATGTTTGTGTTGTAACGTGGGTGCTTTGAATATTTTACACCAGTAGATCGTATTCATGGTGCTTCTTATTTCAAACTGTAGAGGAGAAAAATAAAATTAGAAAGAAATTGGGGAAGTAATATAAATAACTTTAAAATACAATAACATTTAAAACTTTTACCCAGATGTAACATATAAATCCAACATTATTACACATTAGGGGTGGGATAGTGCACGACCTTTCGATTTCGATACGCTAGAACCCCTTATTTTATGAGGTTTCGAAAAATGGTTGTGGCATAAAATGGAGGGGATGAGGTGGGGGCAAATGGCTCCTGATCGAGGTCAAAGACGGGGTAAAGTGGTAAAAATTCACAAAAGGCCTCACAACTGCACAGGAGTCGCCCTTAGAGGGTTGAAATGTAAAACCGACCCCCATTAATTTTTCCCACTAACATTTTTTCCGAATATACCTACCCCCTATGACCGCTCCCTAAGGGGCTCCCATACAAAAATTACATTTTTGTAAAATTTGCTTCCACCGCTATATCTGTCCCAAGAGTGCCCCATAGACGAGTGACATGTATGACCGACCCGCAATATTTTTCAATCAATTTTCTCAGAACATACTTATCCTCTACCTTCGACCGTTAGAAAACAAGTGCATAAAATGTATTTTTATGGCACTGGACAGCGTAAAATAAGTACTGACGACAGTGCATAATTGGTGACTGACAGTAACGATTTTTTGGGGTCAAGCGTTTATTCCAACGAAATACAGAGGCGATGTGAAAAAGAGTTCAATCTTTGGTCGCTGAATGGCTAGCCTTGCAAAAAATATTTTGACACAGAAAAATAGGAAGCTGAGTTTGTCGAGAAATTGGATGACCTTTTTGATATCGCACATATCAATGTATTCGAAATGGTCACCGATTCGGAAGACGCTGTATTTTTTGCAACTGAGAAGAGCGTTTTTTCCGTGTATCTTCTTGGTCCTTTCGTTCCACTCGTTTTGTCTGTTTTTGGCTAGATTTTCGTCAACACCGGTCATGCATCCTGGACGTCCTTTCTGTAGGATTTCATAAGTTTATAAAAAAATAAAAAATTGTATGGGGACCAACTTAAGGGTAGAAGATAGAGGGCAAGTGTGTTCTGAGAAAATGTTGGGATGGGATTAAAAAAATATTGGCGGTCGGTCATACATTTTACTCCTCTAGGGGCACCCGTGGGACAGTTAGAGCGGTGGTAGCAAATTTTACAAAAATGTAATTTTTGTTTGAGCTCCCAAACAGGGAGAGTAGGTATATTCGGAAACAATGTTAGGGGGGACATTAATGGGGGTCGCTCTTACATTTCATCCCTCTAAGGCCACTCCGGGCAGTTGTAAGGCTTTTTGTGAATTTTTACAGCTTTACCCCATCTTTGACCTCGACCCACCCCACTTTCTCCATTTTTTGGCTCAAGCTCGAACCTCACAAAATTAGGGATTCTAGCGTATCCAAATCTTATTACTAAGGATATTCATACAACCCTATCCTACCCCGATTACACATGTAGCTAGTACCGCAGCTTACATTTTTAATTCTACTCAAATTTGATGTTATAGTCAGAAGTAACTAAATAAAATATCGAAAGATACATACGCTGCCATAATTTTCATAACGCCATTACAATTTCGATAAAAGGGAAAATCGATATTATCAACATAATTAGCGCACGAATATTTTCCCGATGATAAAATAACAATGTTTCCGTGTATAATATGTTTAATGAGCACGTTTAAGTGTAAACTTCTATGCGCTTATAGCGATGGCTTTTGTTAATTAACTTACATCAAAACGTGTACGTACATATGTATATATGCTTTGCATAATGAACAAATATTTCCTTTTACAGCCAGCTTGATTAAGAACAAGCAATTTTGGCAGGAGCACTTTGTTTAGATTGTGTTTAGATATACATGCCTATTCGTGGAATACTTCCTTGCATACACACATACATATGTATATGTCGTCAGAATAATAGGGTTGTTTCTAAGATTCCCTAAGACTTAAAGCATATTTTTGGTTTACAATACTTTTACTGTGTATTTCTTATGAACATAAACACTTTAGAAAACAAAAACAGTAAAAGCTCTGTTGATGCTTATTTGAATTTCTACAATCTTGCATTTCCTGTATTGGTACCTTCCAATACCGAAACATTTCCAATAATAGGTTTTAGTAACGGTCATTTTTAATAAAAATACCTTTGTACAACATGCAGCCAATTTCAAACGCTAATTGTTAATCACGGAAGTACTCTGAATTATCGGTATTAAGCTCGTTTCATGTTATAAAAGCGTTCACGCTCCATTCATAGACCGTTCAAAATTTCAATACTGAATTCAAATGGAAATATTTACCCTACGATGACTGCGTCGCTTACATTTACGAACTTTTCCGTTTTACTCATATTTCGACCGTCATCATGAATGCTTTGTGGGTGGAGCATCTCTATAATCGAAAACGCGCTTTGGAGATACAAAGCTACCAAGCTGTCGCTTTCAGCCTTGAAACTATTGGCTAGCCTGGACAAACAGCGGTAACAGTCAGTGTAGTAGGGGTATAAGGGAACGAGGAGCCGGCGACTATTTATTTCACGCGTTCACAGCGTCTGTACTAAATCGATGCTGTATGCGAGTAGTTCTGTGTATATGTAGGCTGTCGTAACTTATTTCGTAATCGCACGCTTATGCTTGTTTTAGAAATGACGCAGTTACGTACTTCACGAAAACGACCAATACAGAACACAGTTAAAAACTTTATAGTGAACGTGCCGGACTTAATTTATGATGGCGCTAAAATTCAATGTCTAGTTTGTAATATCCCTCTAATGTGTTGGTCCAGAAGCCATCGTCATCATCACATCGAAAGCAAACAGCATTCTTCTGCAAAAAGTGACATACGAGACGAAGAAAAATTTTAATTTGATTATGTGTTACTCTTATTTTAAGTAATTTATCGCTCCATTTACTAGGCAAAGGAGCATTTGTTTCCTTCTGGAATAAATATGGGGACTGTAAATTACCTAGTCGGACATCGATACGAAATTTAGTGCCCCTGAACATCTTGAAAAAAGAATGGAATCGGAATTGAAAGATAAAAGACTGGTTGTGTGTGGACGAAACAACAGATCGTACAAAACATTCTGTGGCTAATGTAATGGTACGCACAATAGAACTACATCAACCGTTATCCTCCATCTTACTTGTTTCCAAAAGAGTTGTAAATTGTACTGTGGATGAACTTTTAAATGTGGTGTTGAACTCATTGAACAAATTTGAAGTTTTAAGTGAGCAACTTTTAATGTTTATGTCTGATGGTGCCACAAACATGCTTTCTTTGGGCCGATTTCTTAAAGAACACAGTGGTAACTTCTTGCATGTAACGTGTAAAATTCATGCTAGAAATCTTGTGGCACAAACGATTCCTACATGTTATCCACTAGTAAATGCATTAATTGCTAGTACGAAGGCAATGTCTCTAAAGTTCCCGAAACGTAGCCGACTATTTCACAAACTGTACCCCGATATACCTAAACTACCACAGCCGATTGATCATTGGGGAACATGGTGTAGGTTGCGTTTTACTAGAAAAAGTTGGTGTTAGTGTAGGAATAGGTATACAAGAGGTTCGTGAGATTTTGCACAATTGTTTAGGCGTGAACAAGGTCTTAATCCCCGTGGTATCAATGTTGTAGGGCCCGGAACAGAAACTCGACATGTCTGACATGCCCATCTTAGAGCAACCAATTTTAGGAACGGATATAGCGCAAACCAGAAGAAGGGTCTCGGCTTAAAGCACGTACAGCTTCCGTTGATTGGAGAAGTAATGCTTATTGTATTCTGGCATTCTGAGGGGATCATTTTTGTGTATTATCTACTTCAGGGTATTACAATTAACACATGATATTCTAATATTCTAATCCTTTCTCTTGGTCATTGCGGCAGACGCTTTGCACGAAATGGCCTGGGAAGATGGGAAATCGCCGTTATTTTTAAACGAATTATGGTCGGTATTGTTTCCGCATCTGCCTCCATTCGCCTTCTTGTGATTTTCGTATGATCTTACATTTGAAGGACTAGTATGGGGATGTTCGATGTGAGACTTTAAATGTGGTAAAACGTACTATTAATAGGTGGAATGCAGAGACTCAAAAAAAAGTGAAAAGACATTAGTTTCACTTTGGGATAAGTCTATTCAATGAAATGCAGATTAACGAAAGAAGAATGATAGCCAAATTTCTCTCTCTCTCTCTCTCTCTCTCTCTGGAAACATCTCTCGAATATCATTTGTGCTAATTCGTGTCGGTTTTACTTTTCTTCATTAATTTGAAGTAGAGCGTGATGGTAATTTACTGGAATAAAGAGCATTAAAAATGAATTCGAGTGTAACAAACAACAATCAGAAGAGTGCTTTAGGAGTAATTGAGAATTCAGAGAAGCAGAGGGCAGATTTATACGGGGAATAATTGTTCTGACCTAAATAATGTGTTGATGTCCTCTTTTAAACGCATACAGAACCGAATCAGTTTCTAAAATTTTAAGAAACTATGTAATCAGAATAAGTCAAGTAAGTACGAAGTGGAAATTGCTCAACTTTTTTGATATGTAGTGTATTCTAATGGCACTATTATTAGAAAAGTAGTTCGATTTCAAAGATTACCAAAGAATAAAGAAGTAATAGGATAAAAAGAACATCTTTCATGCTCCATAGGTATATTTTGTCGCTCTTAATTTAAGTATTAAATTTCTCTCACTATTTACTGTTTACACATTTTTGACGGCACACAAGCAATGGAGGTTAAATGAAAGAAATATTGAAGTCCTCTTGAACATGATATCTTCACAATGAACGATTTTTTCGTAGTAAATAATTACACCATTTTCATGAGGTCCAAGCAGTTTGAAACTAGTATGTATCAGGTAACTAGATAAGTTCGGGCGGTTTTTGATGATAAAATATAAAATATTTATTAAGAAGCAATAATACACTATTATTCATCGAAGTAATTACAATCACACCATCACACTCAATGACTTCTTGTCAACGTGACACCAATTTTAGTATGCCGGTCTCATATTATAGAACTATATGGGGTTTGAATCAAAAAATTGACGGGCTGCATCAATTACATCAACTCGAGTTTTTAACTTTTTATGCTTCATACAGTTGTCAAGAGACAAAAAAGATGGTAATCATTTGGCGAAATGTCAGGAGAATACAGAAGTTGTGGTAACATTCCTCAGCCAAGTTCAGAAAACTTTTCCCGGGTCATTCTTGGGATATGCGGCCTGGTGTTATCCTGTAAGAATACCACTTTCTTTCGATTGAACAAAGAAGGCTGTTTTTGGATGAGTGCTGCTTGTACTCGCTGAAGCCGTTTCCAATTCAAGTTAGCACTGATGGTTTGATTCCTTTCTAAAAACTCATAATAGACAATTACTTTTGTTGTTCACAAAAATACAATAAAATCTTTTCGGGGTGCAAGGAAGCTTTAGGAGTGTGTGGTACCCAATCAGTAGGCAACAACCAATGATACGAATTTCAGTACAATATCCACTTTTCGTCGCAGGTCCAATCAAGAATTGCTTCATTATCGTTGCGTGAAATGTTGGCTGAACAAATGCTAAGACGACTTAATTTGTTATCATCTGACAATTCATGTGAGGCCCCGTTGGCTTAACTTCCACCTCCTTCCTAGCCGATGAAGGTGCAAACGAATGGTTTCATCACTCACCTTTCCGCAAGCTGTAGGCACGTTGTACTGGAATTTTCCTCCACAACCTGTTGACTATCGTTGTTTTTAATGATCTTCGGTCTTCCAGGGCGTGTCTCATCGTTCAAGCTGAGATCTTTAGAAGAAACATTTTTGAACCACTTCTGTGCTGTTTGATTACTTACGGTATCATCTTCGAATGAGGTACAAATTTTTCGCGCTGCCACTGTAGCTTAGGTGCCAAGTTTGTACTCATAGAGTAAACAACCTGGAATTAAGGTTTTATTCGTTGCCATTTCCAATTGTTTGAAACTAGGAGTTAAACACAAAATATGTGTGTATCCGATAAAAGCAGGATTCATAGTAAAGATGACAGATAACAAACAAGTGTTATCCATCAACGATATAAAAAATATTCATGGCACTCTACTTTCTACAAAAACCGCACGAACTTCCTGGTTACCTGGTAGTTATCATTCGCAAGAATTAAAGCATTTAAGCACCCTTCTGTACCTACTAATAATCAGTAAAAAAATAAAAACCGGAATCTTGAATGAAATGTTTCATGTTCACAGTACTTATTTAACGTACAAAATCAATTTGGGATTGTGCTTTGGGATGTTGGTTCTGATGAATCCTAAAGGTTTTGAAGGTGTTGATCAAAGTTTGTACCGCTGGAACTGCTATACCTTTGCAGATATTAGTTCATTAATATTAGTAGGTCCATGTATATATGTGGGGAAACTATCTACCAGTCAATTAATGGCTCGTATTATTGTACGCGAAGTAGTTGTTTGGCAAATGAAACCTGCTTTGTACCTCTGTTTCTAAGATATTAGTTTGGGTGACATTAATGCTTTTGTTTGGATTTATAAAAGTTATCTTTAATAATATAGTTTTACACTTTAGAATAAATAAGCTACCTATTCAAATATGTATTCCAAAAGTTCAGTATTAACTCACATTTTTTAGCGTTACATCCCACGTCCTTAGATACATCGGATCTTCGTTCTGCGTCACCGGAGGCGGTCCAAACAGATGCAAGCTCTGCGAGCCGCGGTTGTCCCCGTGATAAATCATGTCGGAATCTTGAGAGGGATCTCTATCGTGCAGCGCCCATATTACTCGTATGGTGTCTCCCTAACGATGCAAAACAAAAGAAGAAATTTTAATAAAACGCGTCGTATACACACGATTATTGAAGTGGGAACCTCTATCTGCACGTCGCTTAAGCGGACGTTTTCTACCCTTATCTGCGGGACGAAATGCGTCCGGGCAGATTTTTCGTAATTTTTTTCCGAGATCTTTCTTCACCGGCAAATCCAATAAAAACAGGTACACCCCCGGGTATTGAATAAGTAAGACGGATTATTTGTTCGATATCCTTAGGTATTGGGTGTTGCAAGATTGGCTATTTTCTCTACCCTACGGGGACGGGCTCGAGTAACGCGGAGGTATCCGAATAAAAACAGAAACCCTTCGATTGAAAACTTTTTAGAAGAAACTTTCTAATAAAAGCGTACGTGGAAAGTGTGTTGGAAGTTTGCGAGAGCATTACTTTATCATTTCCTTGTTTTTGTTGATTCTAGGAAGTATCATACAGTAAATATTAACAGAGCCAGTGTAATTTCTCTCAATTTAAAGGAAAGGAAATAGTTTAATTTATTGTTTCGGTTTATATTTTTCATATTTTTTCATTGGGTGTTATGGTTCTTTCTTTCGTTGGATCACCATGAGATACTAATAATAATGTTATATTATGTCGATAAATTTTCTTCGTAGACGGTTGATAATGCTAGCCTTACCAGTACTTACCCCAGAAGTACTACGTTTCGTTGTTAACATTAACTTTATTATTATTATATTGAACTTTATCCTTTACTCCCAACAATTTATTTCATCACGAAAACTTATTAAAATTTTACCCTAGCAAATATTTCAATATACATACTTATGAATTTCTAACTGTGAAACTCTTAACACTTCTGGTTTCGCTTAAAAGATTCCGTGTTTAGTTAGCGGAAATAGCAATTCATATAATTTACCTAATTAATCGCGTTCTCTTTCTTTCTTCCTTACGGGCACGTTAATTATACTCAAAACAACATTCTCCTCTAATTAGGGGTTTTAGTTCCCGTAGAACGCAGTTCGCAATTTCTCACGAGAAATCGATTGTGAAAAATTAGAAAACTCACGTTCAGTACGAAGTCTTCCGTATCACAAGTGTCTAAAGCCCGTCGAAACTCTAAAATTGTATGCGTGCCATTTTCCGCGCCTTTCATTAGGGTATAGTTATCGTGTTCGTCCTTAATTGGCAAGCTTCCCTTGACTTTTCGATGCGCCGTGGCAATCCTGCAATTAAAGAAAGAAGAAATTTAGATATGCATATTATAAAATAGAAACGACAAATAAGGAATTACAATGAGATATGTAATGTTTTAAATAAAATAGTGTTTCAATTATCACAAATCTAAAGCCAGTACGAGTTCATGAGGAGGTTGATGTTTATTCCTTTTAATAGTTCCGGGGTCGAACTGGTGTTGGACTAGTTCAAGACAAAGTTGGTCCTGATTGATATATGACCTTAGAAAATAAGTCGTGTTCAGACTGACATGTGCATTTGTAATAAAGAAGCCGGAAGTATTGTGTCAGAAAAGCGTTCCTATACTACCAATCAGATTGTCAAGGATTAGAAGGTCTTCAAAAGAAATCATCTTTCAGTGTTTTGTAATTAAAGCTTTCGAACTGGTCTGTTTAAATTAGCCGATAATGAGGCCTAACGATTATATAGATCAGGCGACAATTACATAAAATCTGCACCGATTATGATCTTGTTGTTGGAGTGCGATTTCGTATCAAACGAGGATATTTCTTTTTCTGCTACAAAAGATAGTGATATTTTTGTTGAGTAACAGCCTAACCAAGAGATTTTCTTTGCTCCCATTATTGTTCTTTCACAGATTTGAAGCTTTCTCTCTTTCTTGCTAGTTAGATTCGTTTTGTTTCATTTTTGGTCTTTCAACACTTGTTTATTATAGCGGAGTGGCTTGTACTTATTCTAAACCTTGCCATCTATATCCTGTTCTTCACTTCTTCTTCCAAATTTCAAATTTCACATTTCTTTATTATTTTTGTTAAGGCACATATGTATACTTGGTCTTGTCTTCGTCTGTTTTTAGTCTTCTCTTCTACACTTCCTCATATAATCACATATAATATTATTTCTTCTAATTATTTCTTGTTTCCTGCTAAGATCACCATGTAATCTATATATACAATGATTTGTGCCAAGTTTCTATTGATCACGTCTATTCCTCCTATTGTTTTTACTATAGCATACAGTATAAGTCTGGAAAATAATGAGGACAGGCACGCTGCCGTATACCTTTTCTCACTTCAATTCGATTTACTTTTCCTGCAGCACATTCCAGTATCTCACCAAACTATTCTCCCACCATTCAATGATCTGCTCACTACCTGTCAATAAATTGCCCTCTCCATCTTCAGTACCTTCGATGCTACCCATTTTTTCTTTTCTCAAATTCTCCAGTGTTCTATAGCAAAGTTTGCGTTCCTTCGACCGTTTACTTTCATCTTCCTACCGAAGTTCGCAATTTCTGTTTTGCTTCTTTAATTATGTCCCTACCATCATTTTTTGCTTTTTGCATGTTTGATGTCTGACTTATGTTTTGCTACTCAGCTACGCTAATTATTCTTTCTTTTTCAATTTGCGCTTTCGTTGCCTCATTTCACCAAACCGTGCATCTCTGCGTTCGTTTCATACTTATACCACAAAGCTCTTCAGCTACTCTGTAAATGGAAAACTTAAATACTTCCCATATCATCACATAAACATTGATTCTTGGCGTATTGTATACATACATTATTTTCTAATTTTTCTCTGTTTCTTTGGTAATTTCTTGTTTTGTTTGTACCAAAAAGTGATCACTATCTATTTTTGCTTCTTTAGTCACTGCTATGTGATTAAGTTTTTCCTATGCCCGTTTTGTCCTAGTGTATTTGTAAATGTCTTTGTGGTTGAGTACTGCCTATTATCATTATTTAGGCAGAAGTATATTACTCGTTGGCGCTTATTATTAATAACATCTTTACAATGCTATCCCACTGCGTTGCAGTTTTCGCTGTTCGTTCTTACCTTAGCATAAAATCTTCCATAATGATTATTTTATAGTTCTTATGCTTTCTTCCTTCCTGTGTGTATCCCGAAACATATCTCTAATTCGTTTACTTTCATTATCTGACGGTTCACATACCACCAAATTCATCATTTTTTCCATCCTTAATATAAACTCAATTTTTATGTGTACTTAGCATAATTCTTATGAAAGTTTCACAATCTAGGAAAGTTGGGAATGGATGACATTTAGTATTCATGTGAAAACGTGATCTTTCACAAGGCGACTGAATGCCACTTCTGATATTGACATTTTTACATTTCATCTTGCAAACTATCCTTGTCTTATTTTGTTGGTGCACTTGACATAGTACCGGGAGTAGCATGCTACAAACACATTAATTTCCGCCAAACTAATATACAATACTTATATAAACTCAAAGTGCTTGCGAGTATAAGAACTAACATTATAACATATTTATAGGCAATGTGAAATTATACCCAATTTGAGGAAAAGTTTATCGTATTTAAGTTTCATACGCAGATAGGTACCTTATTAGCATACATATTCTATATAGTATATTTATACTTGCTCATCTTTATTTTAAAATATTACGGAGCTTAGTTTCAGAAGCTACTTCTTTTAGGATGACACATAAATTTATATAAATTTAGTTTGAACGCCAGCTCTGCTTTTATGGCTTTTATATTTAATAAAGCTCCGTGAAAATTTATAGGTTTAATACCTACATTGAAATGTCTGTAGGTATTGTATATATTCAAGATATAAATACCAGAATACCTTATTAAATACATTGGCTTAAGCCTATCTATGGATAATATTAACTCGAAAATATATCATGAATCTAGCGTTTCCTGTCATATTTAAGAGATTTATTCTCACACTCTCCCCGAAACGATTTCTGGAATAATTTCCGGCGAGCGACACTTTTCTTTGGCAAGCAATACGCTTGGAGCAAAATTCTATTAAAAAATTTCGTTCCTTTGCAATCGTCATCGAAAATTTCCGAACTTATCGAAGTTATACGCATTTGAGGTCTTTTGGCGGAAGATTAATTGCTCGTCGACATTAAATGATGTCGTAGCGTGAATTACTCGGAAAGGAAAAGCGAATAATAAATGAAGCGTTATATTTTAATAAAGTTGGTAATAAGCGTCATTAGGTATATTTCCTAAAGGAGGGAGTGTTCCCTAGGATCCATGAAATGATGAAGAATTGTTGTTTTTTCTTGTCAAAGTAGCGTTAATTTGTGATCGAGGAAAGCAGTTCGGGTTAAAATTTAAATTTGATTTTGCAGATTTTGTAGATGAGTGCTATATTCTGAGGAAGAATAATTGAAATACAATGTAATTAATTGTACCAGAGCTGTTTCAGTTTTAGTCAAATTGCGTATATTAGTACTAATTTAATTTACGTATTCCAATGTTTGAGAATTTTGACTTTATGCAGTTCAATCGCGTAAATCTGTGTTTTATGAGATTATATATATACATATATCACGACATTATAGGTGTTGACACGTTTACGCAGGCACCCCGTGCAATATTGTTTAGTATACTTCAGCTACTTCACTGATATAAACGCACGTTCGTACCGCTGATTTTGCAATCATGGAAGACGCGAACTATTGTGGGGTTGTGAATAGACTATGTTTGTGGACTGTCTACCGAAAGGTAACTTGCGCAGAATATTATTCTAATCTTTCTCTGAACGACTACGGTGGGCGTTTTGTAAGAAACTGTCTGAGAAATTGCATAAGCGTGCAACAGGACAATGCACGAAGAATGAAGGAAGCTTTAAATGAATTACGATGGGCCTACGTTTGCTCCAAAATTTGAAAGAACCATTACGGGGTATTGAATTTGAGACAAAACTTCTTTGACGAAGAAAAATATTTTTACGTTGGGGTAAGTGTATTCAACCAAATGGAGATTATATTAAAAACTACATTCTAATTTTGATAAGAATTGGCGAAACGGCATAGCCAAATTGACTTTCAAAACATCTTTCGTACATTACTAAATAAAGTTTTTACCGCGGTGGAATCGTTTGAACCCTTTAAATCCGCAAGACCAGATGGAGTACTTCCAAAGCTTTTACAGGCATCAAGACATTGAGAGAAATTAAGATGGTGTTCGTTTCCAAACCGAGGAGGAAACATATATTTACCCTAGATCAATCAGTTTTACATTTTTATGTTGAAGATTATGGAAAAAAATACATTTGAATATAAAGGAAGCACCATTTGCCAGTTCTCTTTTATATCCTCTGTAATGGGGAAATCAGAAATTGGGCGACGCAGCCTTGCACAGTCTGGTCGTAGGACCCGAAAGGAGCTCGCACTAAAAAAATATATTGTAGTATTTTTGGACATACACGGTGCTTTTGACAATACCTCTATTATCTGGTCTTTACAGTATCGGTATATAAACGGATATATATATGTACATGGGTAAACTGTATGCTTCAAAGTTGAATAGTTCAAGCTCAAATGTAGAATAAAACTGTCACCATGAGGACAGCAAGAGGGTGTCCAGAAAGGAGAGTACTATCACCACTACTGTGGAGTTCAGTAGTGGACGATGTTATCAGTTCATTAAATGATTAAGGAATATGGACGTAAAGATTCGCTGATGACATTGTGATTGTGTAAATTCAATAATCTGAGACAATTGCAGGCATGATGCAAAATGCATTGGGAACTGTGAGAAGGTGGTGCTTAAAAGAAGATCTGTCTGTTAGTCCACAAAAACAAGGCAGAGAGGCCAGAATCCAGAATTTACAAATTAAGTAAATTATTTGGGCATAATGCTTGATGCAAAACTGTTTTGGAACAAACATGTCTCTTAACAATATAGCGTCATTTTCATACATAAGATGAGCATCTTGATACTGACCAGTCACTGGACGAGGAATCACTGGAGAAATTTGAGTCTCAGCTTCTAGTTTCTGGACGAGTATCTACCTAACCGAGGCACAGAGGCTGGTATTTACGGGTTGTGCCCTAGAATGAGGATATTATGGATCCTGGGGAAACATACGACGGCTGTTCAGGCTGAGTTATAGTAGCAGCCTGCGATAAAGAAATTGCACAAGAAGTTGCACAACGAGGAATCAACTTAATGAGTACTAGTCAGGCGATTATTAAAGCCGTTATGAAACCCATTAGCAGGTCAAAACTGGTAAAGCACGGTCTCCATTTCTTATTTATGGTTCGTCCTACCATTTTAGTTCTGTCTTTCTATGTTTTACTGGGCAGTTCTGTCCTACTTCTTATTTTTTGCCTATATTTCAGTACCACTTTTATTTCTCCCTAACACAATCCAATGGATTCTTTCCTTTCCCACAATTCATTCTAGCTATTCTTTGCTTCGTCTCTTTTCCTTTTATCTCTTGGGTTATAACGCAGAGCTTGCCTCGTCGTATTGCTAGTTTGGCTTCTGCAAGGAGTGCCCTATCTATTTCCACTTTATTTCTCGTCTTAGTTGTATCATTTGAACAGGTTTTGCTCTGTGATTTCTCATATCTTAATCTAGTGCTCACGATTCCGCACCACATAAAAATACACCTTTGACGTTGCTATTGAGCATTTTTATTAGTGTTTTCTTCGATATTGCATTATTTCCCCATAAGCATAGCATTATATAGACAATATTGGTAGCAATATACTACCATTTCGTTTGATTAAGTTATCATGGATAAAATTCTGTTTAGATTTACACAAGTGCAGACATAATCTACAAATCGTTCTTCCTGTGTTTATTTTATATGTATGTACGTATGTACATACATATACACGATTGTACCTATATATACATTTATGTAAGGTATTCTTTAATCCTCTCCAATTACTCTGTAAAAGTAGATAAGAACTGAAGTTACAGCTGCACCGTCTCAAAGGACAGATGTTTTGAGCTCGCGACTACTTGACTGCATAACAAAACAGCTGCCGATTGATTATAAAAGCTCCATCATCTGTTTCCGATTTCATTTACGGCCACCTTTAAATTTTCTACTCTACGCTTTTTAAAAGCACCGTTTTTTTACGCATTGCCGTATCCAAGTACACGTATTGTCGTACTCGTAAGTTGGATCCGTGAATTTCAATAAAACCAGGGGTTTCCAGGAGAAAGGGGTATATCCTGGTTAAATGGCAGATGATGGCAATTTAATATACTAAGTACGACGAATTATATTAACCAAAATCGGTGCCAGGAAATCCGTTTGGAATATTAACATATACATAGGATAGGACTGTACAAGTACTGTAATTTATAGTTACCTTGGGAAAAGTATGCTTTTACCGTTCCAATCCTAGTGTTTAATTTTGATGTGCTTATATGTTCATCGTAACGTTGACTGACTATGGCCAGAAATTAGATATGATAGATGATCCTGGAAGATTTTCCGCCAATTATGGGGGAAAACTGGTCGAGAGCATTGCTCAGCGATGCGAAGCAATACTAAATAACAATTAAATGTATATATATATATATTTCGTGACCTTTTATACTTATCTTATATGATAGATCTCTACCACTAATAGGTCAATAAAACAAGGCTGGTTTGAACGATAGTTATATTTTCAGAACGTTTACAAACGTTTTCGGAATACCTTCGTCAGTGAAAATATAACTAGATAAATATATAAACAAACATTTGTTTTTTATTTGGGAACTATCAACAAAATGACTAATGACTAGGATTTCTTGATATAGAGAATGTGTAACAAACTTTTATATACATATATAAATTATAAAAACTAAATTAATGTGTAAACATACATGCAAATTAAGTAAAACCCTATATCAAAAAATCTTTGTCGAAACCTTAACAATTCTGTTCAAGGACTAGGGAAAACCCAAATTTAAAAACCTAGTCAAAGGTTTATTCCTTATAAAAAAGGTTTAAGCGAAAAAAATAAAAAAGAGTTTAATAAAAACAACATAAACATTACTTTCATTCCAAATTATAGTAACAGATCTCTTTTACTAATACTAAATCTAAAATAATTAAACAAAATCAAAGTAATGTAGTTTATAAAATAAACTGTAAAGACTGTGATGGTTGTTACATCGGTCAGACGAAACAATATTTAAAGAAAAGGTTGTATAGCCATAAGTATTCTTTAAATAATGATTTTGGTGCAATGACCGCTGTAACAAAGCATTACAAAGATCTTGGGCATTACTTTGATTTTGAAAACACAATTATATTAAAAACAGAGAATAATTATAAAAAAGACTAATATATGAAATGATAAATATACAAAAGACACTAAAACTATTAATTTCAGAACCGATATTCAAAATTTAAGTAATGTATATAGCAATTTGTTAAAATGACATTTGCATTTCTTAAGAAGGAAACCTTTGACTAGGTTTTTAAATTTGGGTTTTCCCTAGTCCTTGAACAGAATTGTTAAGGTTTCGACAAAGATTTTTTGATATAGGGTTTTACTTAATTTGCATGTATGTTTACACATTAATTTAGTTTTTATAATTTATATATGTATATAAAAGTTTGTTACACATTCTCTATATCAAGAAATCCTAGTCATTAGTCATTTTGTTGATAGTTCCCAAATAAAAAACAAATGTTTGTTTATATATTTATCTAGTTATATTTTCACTGACGAAGGTATTCCGAAAACGTTTGTAAACGTTCTGAAAATATAACTATCGTTCAAACCAGCCTTGTTTTATTGACCTATTAGTGGTAGAGATCTATCATATAAGCTAAATAACAATGGCGACTAGACACTTTATTAATTATAATTGTATTAGATCTACCTCTGTTTTGTTAATAAAAGAACATGTTTTTGGAGGTTTTGTTTCTTATGTGTAATTCGACATGCTTTTGTGGTATTTAGACATTCTGATCTCAATATGTTAGAAATACATCAATCGGCGGAATACTGCTACCCGCAAGTCTATAAACATTACAATCAGTTTTTAGATTCTCATATAACGCTGGGCATAACAATATTGATGGTAGTTGTTTTTTTGGTCATCCCTTCTCTATTGTAACATTAAAAGGTCCTTCGTCTTTTAATCTGCCATATCACTTATAAGCAGTTTTAATGAATGGAATTGATTATTTTGCGTTTCTAATTATGATTTGCGGACTACAGCCACATTACAGCACAAAGTATACGGACGTAAAATAATTACTACCATTACTACCATTTCAAGTTATGATTACCGTCTCCGTTACTAAGTGACATTCAATTTATTCGATGTGAAAAGCAACTATTAAACGCTGTAATGTGCCAGGGTTACGAAGCACTTAAGGATGAGTTTAATTTGTTAAAAATGCGTATTCAGGAAGACTATATGCGCTGACATATGCATTTACCGTGCGAACAATATCAAAACCTGATTCTCTACGTCTATTGTTTGATATTACAATAGAGATAGACAACTCTTCAACTCGACGGGTTTTCTACGAATTAATCAAGAACTTCATGGTGTGGGAAATGGAAAATGGCAGATGCTTTTGAACTACTATTTCTATTATCTTGTTTCAGCATTATATTTTTCTTCTTAGCAGGCAATACATGTTAAAATTTTTACGTGTAAAATACATGAAATATAATATGTACAAATTCCTCTCATGGTGTCAAGTACGACATCTACACCAGCTGCTAGGCCTCCCTTCATATTAAAATAACGTATACATAATGGTAATACCTCAGCCACTTCTATAACCTTCGCGGACAGTTGAATCAGCAAATAGGAACGTTTATAATTACATTAGACGATGGTACGTAGTAATATTGAATATATGAGCGGATTGAAGATGGACACTACGCCAATCCACCGTTTGGATGTTACAACACTAAACTACAATAGGTGTTCAATGAATTACAAAGTTCTTCAAAAGTATTTTAAAACTTACTTTCTTTAAATAGATATTGCAGATAATAAAATTCCTAGAAACTTAGATGAATATACTTAATTATATAGGTCATAAATATCACTGTTTGTCGTAACAGGGCTGTTTCCTACCCTGTGTGACAAGTACGTCCATTCAATAACTGTGTTTTTCGTTACAATGGACTATTTAGTAAGATACTGCGTAAAGAGCCGCTAATTTTGGGGATCGCCGTCTTCGACTCGAGTTTGGAAAATCTCATATTGATAAGGAAATCGATCTCTGACCAAGGGATTTATTTACTGACCAATTAACGTATAACATCGGAAATGATGGTTAGGCCAAAATTTGGAAAAAGGAAAATTCGACAATGGACCTTTAAAAATTGATACCAAAGATACCAAAGATCGACGGCGCTAATGTTATGTTTAGGGAGCTGTAGCCTGCAAATGTGGATCGATTTTGAACAAAAGTATATTGGAACAACATTTGAAACCCTCTGTGGAAAGTTTAACCGATGCGCATTACTGGATTCTCCAATAAGGCAATGACTCCAAGCACATTTCATACAGTTTTAAACAAGGGCTTTTTTATTATCCACCTAGGCAGCTCAATATCTGATGTGAGTGCGGATTTAACTGGTATCGAATATGTCTCCGATACAAGAGAAGCGATGTGGAAACGCCGAAACCTGAATTGGCGAGTACAAAGAATAAAATAGCACCAGAAGGGGCCAAAAACTGAATTGAAGGGGAATCTACAAATAAGTTTTCAAAAAATGGCACCACCCAGGCTAAATAATTAATTTTTAGTTAAGAATTGTGCTGTATGTAAACTTTTATACTCATATTAATAATTCATTGTCTTCTGAATTTTTCGTTATGTCGCTATTCAAGTCGTTGGTTCTTGTATGAATAAATAAATATCCGTAGCAGATCTGCACCACCCATTCTTTTCTTACATCATAAAATTTCATAAGATCTTATAATTCAGTGTTGTATGTAAATTTTTGTCCTTCATTGCATGTATTATTAATGTTAGTAACTATCGGTTTTCCCGTTTTATTTTAGATAACTCCCATGGTCAACGGAGAAAATTAGATTTAATGATGGTTCACGATTTAAGAAAAAGGAAACATTCTCTCCATAATCGTTTTGCAGGAAATTTATTATATCCGATAAATCAGAAACTTCCAGAATAATTCGCAACGAGTCGCTGAACTGAGGGGGCAACCGTGTCATTATGTATGGCATTCAGCGTAATGCCCGTTGAATACAGTATGTACCAAGGGAAATTCGTACGAACTCCGCGACTTCCCTTTATTCCCTTCCTATTATTTAATCTCTTGCTTGTGCCGGGAAAACGTGCTTTACGATTGCGTCTCTCTCCGGATGAAATGATAATGAGTATAAATGACTCTAGGTGGTAGTAGTAGCAGTAGTAGATAGTAGTCGTAGGTAAAAGTTAAAGTCAGGCAAGATTGGAGATTTAATGCGACTATTAGACTGTCAATTTAGATTTTAGTTGCTTAAATTATTTTTAATAATCTTGTCGTAGTTCGCACTGTCACAGCTGCGGATTACAATAAGGTACTTATCAATACACACACATTCGTATATATATATGAGTTATTATTTTTTGTATTAATCATTGTGTAACAGAATTTGGTCACTTTTATATTTACCTTTTTCTTCTACTTCCCCCTCCGGGGGATTTTAGACTAAGTTTTGAATAGCCTGACCCTCGTCCGCTCTCCTTCCACCGTTTCCAGAACAGGCAAAGTTACAGTCAGTAGTAAACAATAGTTTTGCTAAAGATTCAAGGCAGACTTTCCTTCTATAGTACTATGCCAATATAAAAGTGCATTATCTTTAACAGAATGACATATAATTAATTTGATTCCTACTTTCTTTGAAGAGGTTTAGTTGAACTTCCAGGTATGCCTTAACTGCCTAACTATCAAAAGTTGAATTATCTCCTTTTGTTTACCATTGTGAGCTCACAATAAGTTGTTCTAGGTATAGCAATCAAGTTTCAAAATAGCAACAGCGACAAAATTGGTTCACTAAAGTTCGAAAATTTCAACTCAAACAGTTTATCAGTGAAATTTGCAATTACTACATTTATTAAAAACCACGATAGTCCATTTTTTAGATGGCCCACAAAATCCGATCCTTCATTCCTCTCCGAGTTTACATAAAAGAGGGGAATGATCATCGAGAGAAAAGTCTCCAGGTGCGGATGCCTCGGAGATATTCTGCTAGTTCACATTATACATATGTGTTTTGGACAGAGTTGCTACGGCAGGTTGAGGGCTTCACATATCTTCCCCGTAACCCCAGCCCAGACTTAAGGAGATCTGGCAACCATTGGTTTGATAAGTTTTCCTGAATTAAAAGGGATTTTCTCTCTGGCTACTCGTTGGGACAGAAGTACTCACAATGACGAAGATGGTATTTTAAGAAGCGATGTGTGAAAGAGCACGTGGTGCTCGAACGTATCCCTCCAGCGTAGGTCGACGATAAAATTAAGAATCCTAGCTATAGGAAAGAACAAGTTACAGAAAACTGCGACTACATAGGTAGTGTCTCCTCCCGATAACTTTTAGCGTTTTCTAAACGTCTGGAAATTTGCGAATTTAAGAGAAAATGTACAATGTTGTATATGTTGGGAATGGAGGTTGAATGTGTACCTAGAGCGCTTATCTAAGCTTTCGACGGTATATGCTGAGAAACATATCCCTGAGAAGGCCAAGCTCCAGGAATCTCCGGTAATATCGGCAGTGGCTTTTTCCGAAAACTTATAGCCTTTGATAAACCTTTGGGAATTCCGCGCTGGCTATAGGTTATATTATAAAAGACTTATGATAGCTAGAAATAATTGAGAGGCTCACGCTGCCATGTTAGCCATTTGAATTTAAGAATCTAGTACATATATATCATCCAGCATTTTCATGAAAAAGAAAAGAAAGAAATGTTTCTTTCTATTCCTAAGAGCACAAGGTTTAGTGAAAAGTTCGTCTTGACTTCTCTTAGATTGATTAAATTAAATTTAAGGTATCTGCGATGAATAACGCCACCAGTAGTGCATCAGATATACAAGGAGATACCATGGAATAATTAATCTGTATTGGAAGAGTGTGGCTTTTTAAGTAATTGATTGATGCGGGAATCACTTGTTGAAACTTCATAAATTAAATCAAAAGACTTTGTAGGTTTCAAAAATATTTAATTATAATACCACTACAATATTGTTTTATCAGACTGTGGTTTCATCAGGTGGATGAATTCAGTATTCATCATGTGGTGAAACAATATTGTAGTGGTACTATAATTAAATATTTTTGAAACCTAGAAAGTCCTGATTTAATTTATTCGAGTGGCTTTTTTCTCAGTTCCTCTGGAACATCGTGGACCGATACTTTGATGACAATCAAAGGTCAAACTCATTAAAATTGGAAAAGAAGAAAACAAGTTATTTCTACTACATTCTAAAAATCTCTCCAAGTAGGACATCTTCAATTGTTGAAATACGCAAAGAATTGCTACTCAATAGATTTGGTTTGGGATAGTGGATCGTATGGTAAATATTAAGCTAAGATTCGTTTCTGCCATATTCGGATACAAAAATGATTAAAAACACTGAAGTCGAACTTAAGGCTGTCAAGAAGTATAAAAATGAACATGAATGAAGCAATCCTCGAGTAACGAGAGTTTTAATAAATTTTCTTTCGTATATCTATTAAAAACTGTTACCGAAAAAGTAGATTGAGATCACCTACGTACCATCAAATAGAAGATATAATTTAAGACATTTTTCTGTACTGTAAGTCTAAAAGGATAATACGGTCAATACGCATACGAGGAGAGGCAATGAAATAAGGAGACTGGGGATCCCCTATTTGTCAGACTTGTTGTGAGAGGGAAGGATTAGAATCGTTCATGCTAGTTGCGGAGTCGACCATACTTGGTACCGTCTTGCTTGCTGGTTTAATTTGTTTTTGAGTCACCATTGTGTAATAGTGTTGGGCTATTGGTAAACATGGCTATTCAGAAATACCACGTTGAGGTCACAAAGGAAGAAAACGAGTGGGTAAGAAAAAACCGGATTTATGAAAAAACAACTCTTCTTTTGTGCCAGAACAACGCTCCAGCCCACAATCTGGTCTAGTAGAAACAGCTTCTAACGGGGAAGCGCATTGATGAGGTGCACCATATTAAGTATTCGCCAGATCACGCTCCATGCGACTTCTATTTGTTCCCGAAAGCGAAAAGTGCATTGAAGGAAACTTATTTCCAGTCCATATATTAAAGCAGAAAGGTTCAGATCCCTTGAAAGGAGTGGCAGTTGATGAGCTGCAGCATTTTTCTGAACATAGGAAAAAGCGTAAGTGGTGGTGTATAGATAGGAAAGGGGAGTATTTCGAAGGAGCTAAAAGTTCATTGTAACACACTGTAATAAATCACATTTCTTACATGAGCCTCGATATTGATTTCCATATTTCGTATATTCATCGGGGAGAAAAAATATTTCATTACAAATTATAACAGAATCTGAAACCGATGGAAACCCGATAGGAAGGCAATCTAAAATTAAAATGAAAAAGACAAGGGGAGGCGATAATTTAAAAGAAATGAAAATTGAAGATTAAAAAGATCAAATTCCAGACAAAACTCGAGGAACGTTAGCCTACTTATGACTGGTGCTCGAAATTCGTTTTTTTTTCATCTCTGTTTTTGCCCGTTATTATTATTTTTGTTATTCCCAAAACAATAGATATCTACTTACATTATCATTAGCTGTTTATGTGTTGTTGAAGAAGGATCGTTCAAGAACACTAAGTAATTGTTAAAGGGGAGAAAAATTTGCCGTAATTCATTAATTTTTAAATATACATAGATTCAATATCTCTATTTTTTTAACGAATCTAATAAGCATCGACATGAGATTTTCAAAGAGGAAATGTAAAATCATCCAATTTCTGCAACAAAAATGATTAAGCGGTAATTATAAATTGTATAGCCACCGGAGCGTGGTAAACCACTTCCATCAGTTACGTGTGTGTTTGCAACGATTTATAGCATTATGGAAACCATTAATACTTAACGCAGTTTAGTAATATGCATCTATAAACCGGGGCCTTGATGCAATTTTCACACCAGCACGAATATCTATCTATATCTATAATCCTATTTATTCAACAGCTATCCGACGCGGCTATTATAATCAATACAAAGTGCATATAATAAAGGCAATTACTTTGTTCAAAAAACCACATTGCGCTTGAAATACAGGTAATGGAATCCGTTGGTGTATTCGCCTAACAAACAATAGCTAACAATAGGAAGTATCATATGAATAATACATATGTGCATTAAGGAAGGTACAATTGATAAAGTTCGTTCTGCTATTCCCTTTCAAACAATAGCAGGTGGTAAATCTATAGTCATTTGATACACCGTAAAATTAACTTTACTATTATTGTGATCTTTCCATGGCGACTAAAACTGAATTTTCCTACATAAGTTTAATATTTAACATGCGATTGTAATGATCATCAGGCACCATAGGAAATTACAGGGAAAATGCATGAAGGAAAACGATTATTGTTCCGATGCGAAAATACAGTGTTTAGAAATTCGTGTTGCGCGCGTGATGATAAAAGCATATTTTAACGCCGCGCTGAAAGCATGCGTTTTAAACCCCTGAAACGGTAAAAATATACGTAGATTTTAATCTCTGAAAAATGTATAGAAACTTGTTATCAGTTTTTGCATGAGTGAATATTTAAATTTCCTATTTTAGGGAACCCATAGGATTTATAGGAAATATAGAAACCACGTGGTAATGAAATTCCGTTTATCATTTATGAGTCGATCTGGAAGCATCCCTTGTCTATATGTATAAAAATGGATCATGGTTTGTTCGGATGCTTAAAACTTGAAAACGACTGGACCAAATTGGATACTTCCTTCTGCGAGTTTGTTCGTAATTGCTACACGAAGGTTTAGGAAAAAGAAAACTATTAAAACGTTGAAAAATTAAGAAAAAAATAGAGATGAAACAAATTGACGACGTTTGGTGTGTTAGGTTATGACAGTTGTCATGGTGCGCCCAAAAACAATTAAGGTTATGACATTTGTGATGGTGCGCGCACGAATAATTGAAGAAGAAATCGCACGAGAGAAGGCCGCTATGTTAGTATGGCCCGACTTCGTGCTTCACAAACACAAGAACAAAGAGAGGCCATACGTGAAGCGGCTCGGTTGACAATGAGAAATCGTCAAGCAGAACACAGATATCAACAACGTCGAGCCGCAAAAAGAATGCTTCAAGTGTTAATTTGAATCGAGGAGCGTTTCAATACGATTCCACAATTGACTACAGCTCGCACCCTTTCCTTAGAATTGGCCCTATGGAGGTTGTATGCGTCCATTGCTGTGTATTAAAGTTCGCTCGAGAAACGCCTGGATGTGCTGTCTCAGTGGAAAGGTTAAATTCGCCATTGTTGCCTCCTGAGTCATTGGATTCATTGGTTCATGGCGAAACTCAAGAATCACATTTTCTTTAGAACGCTTAAAGGTACAATGCATGTTCACAAACGACTTCATTTGGAGCAAATATTAATGAAGAACGCGGATTCAGTCTGACGTTCAAGGTAATGTTTGTTAATAAGAGAGTAACCTTTGCTTTTGGTAATCATAAATCACTAATTATTACTTCTCTTTCGACTATATAGATACAAGGACAAATTCACCATATAATTGGATCATTGCAGCCGGTTGAAGACGCACAGTATAAAATTGTTACGAATATACTTCATGGCCAGTATGGAGGACCAACTTGGTTGGCGTCAAACGATCAATAACGCAATGAAAAGATAAATTCTTCAAGATTTACAGCAAATACTTCATGAACATCATCCATTGATTCGGTTGTTCAAAACTGCGTTGGGTCGCATGCAAAGTGATGACTATAAAGTCGTGATCGAATCAAATAAATGCCCCGCTGGAACACACGGTCCGACAATGGATAAAGTCGCAAAATATAATATGTCACAAGGTCCTTCAATGAAGATAATCGACACGAGTGCAACCCATTCAGCAAATAGTTTAACAGAAAGTTGTGCTACAACGATACGCGAATCATTTGGTTTACATTCAATAAAGCAAATGCTTTGCTCCCACGTGAATTTGCTACTTTTTAAACTTTTATTCAACTTAATTAATTTTATCTTAATATAAACAAGTTAATAAAACTCAGGTAATAACTTAACACAACATTTATTAATTCTAAGGCGGTACGAAGTTTGCCAGGTCAGCTAGTCATAGTATAAATCTTAAACAGTTTTAAACAGATTTTATTCAAACATCAAACAGCAATCAACAAAACGAAATTATAAAGAAAGTTATCCCATTCTCGCTGTTTATAGGACACTTCGTCTTCGAAGCTTGCGTCTTGTGAGAGCATTTATTCCACCTGCCACGCATGGACATTATTTTCAGAAAAACGGCCGTTAGAGAATTCAATGTGATATTATATAATAGCATGTCATTACTGCTCTATTGGGTGCTAATAATATTGTTTAAAGCGTTATTATTATCATGTTGGATGCATCTAAGAAGAACAATGTGATAATTAAGGAAATCCTGGCGAATCTTATTTCCGGTATAAAAACTTTAACGAAAAATGAAACGAGACAACAAGCTTGGAAATGAGTGCCATAATCTCGCCGCGATAAATCTTATACAATTTGCGGCGGAACTTATTCCTTTCGTGGCGGCTTGTAACGTATAATTTCCGGCAAGGCGTCTGCTACGACTTATATGGGACGGTTTTTCCAGCAAATTGCTCCCTCCTTCCTACCGCTTCTTGGAGCACTGAAAATTTGTCGGTAATTAAGAGCCCGGCTAAAAGGAAACATTACTTTGATGAGTTAATGTTCGCGGCGTTAAGCGTCCGGCTTGCATACTGATTCATCGATATTTTTAATGGATTGCTTTCATTATGGCGGGAAGTGACACAGGTCAGATTAAATTTATGAATATTTACAATTTCATAGAAAACCATAGAATTTTCAAATTTTCCCAATTTATTGGATCGACATCAAAAGAACTCAGGGATTTGGATGCGCAATAATTGGACGTGGGTATTTGGATGCGTGAAAATTGGATGTGTGGGACAATTGGGCGCATTTCTTATTAGATTGTGATATAGCATAGCAAGTGACGTCACGTGTTTGTCGCCTTTACGAACCTGGCAGTTTGATAACACAGAAATATAAATGTAATGTCTTATACAGCTTATATCTCCTTGCAAATTAGGGATTTTCATATTCAAAGGTAGCCTCTTCATTTGCCGTACGTAAAATTATTGTCCGTGGTGTCCAATTTTCGCACGTCTAATTGTCCCATACTCTTTCTTTTTAGTCAACCATCTTACCATACTAATTACGCATTCAACGGTTACAGATACCAATGCAATTTCCAAATACTGATTTGTATAGAGCGAATAAACGGGAATGTTCTGAGTCTGTCAGTTTCATGATTCATCTAGCATCTCCAATTTGGAGATAGACATAGATCGCGAAGAAACTAATGTCAACAGGTTTATAACTGAAGATTGAAACCATGGTTTTCAGCAAAAAATGGCATCCCTTAATTTTCTAGTAAATCAGCTGCTAAATTTTCTCACAACAGAAAGATGTCAAAAAGAACTTAAATACATAAGAAACATAGTCGAATACAACGGTTTCGAAGCAAAATTGATTGATAATTTGATTAGAGAACAAATTTTCAAACCCGTAATTAGGGAAACCACGAGCCCGACTTTGGATAAACCAGCTAAGAAATTCGTTAAATTATTATTCCATCATTACATTAAGGCTTTCCAAAGGTTCTCAAACACTCTAATTTGCAGGTTGCATATATACATCAGCTAGTTCATTAGGTAATCTTTTAGGAAACGCCATGGATAAGGTTGAAATAAATCACAATTCAAGAATCTACGAAATATGTTGCCAGGAATGTGGCATAAAATACAGTGGGCAAACTAGGCGATCAATCCTAACATGATACAGGAGGAGCACATTTCCATTCATTTTCGGTTCAACAGGCGCGAAAAACCAAATCATACTTTGGACAAAAACACGCTATGCCAACTGAAAGTTTAGAATTAATCAATTAATCAAGGCGGTAGAAAATAACAGGGAACTAGATAGCTACAAAAGTATATATATTTATAAAAATAGAGAGAGAATTATGAATGCAGATGGAGGACCTATTCCAAATTCTAAATTGTACGAGCTATTAAATTAAATTTAGATTGGTGTAGGACCATTCAACCGTATGACACGCTCCATAGAGCATAGAATTTAGGTTAGAATTAGTCCAAATACACACTCCTCATAATGGGGGATCAGTGTCAACAGTGCTTTGGTTTATTTCGTGCATTCAGTCTGTGATGTTCATTGTGCAGTGCTTTAGTGTTGTACAGTGTTCGTCTTGGGCATTAGCCGGATTCGCTAGTGATACTGAATTCCCCAATATTTCACTGAGGATGGTAACTTAGTTGCTGAAATACGTATTTGGATTTTTTCCGAAAGGCGTGGTAAGGGTAATTTTATTTATTTTATATATTCATCTAGCGTTTCAGGTGGATACGATGCCGTTTACCACAAGCAAGACACTTTTCTTATGATGGTCAATATTCGAAGTGGTATAGACACTGAAGCTCGCACATTGGAATTCTCAACTCCTACCTACATGGACTATCGGTTATCGTTTTAGCGTATATTCTTAAATTTTAGGGCTACTAACATTTCAATATTCTTAACAAAATTTCAAGTCACGCGGTGCACACTTCCGGCTGCTTACTCTGTATTATTTGCCCCTTAAACATATCCATTAGCTAATTATCCAGTTTTTAGGTACCAGCAGCATAGAATTAAAGATTGTATTACAAGCTGCAGTTGTCAGTAGAAATGATACCAATGAACTGAACTAACACTTGGAATATATGTTCATATGTTGCCGTGTTGGATATTTCTTGTTTTATTAAATAAGAGTAATTGAAAGCTAGGTTTAGTGAGTTACTTAGAGAGTCAATATTACTGAAAAATAAAGAAAGAATAAGTAGAAATTTAATTCTCAATTGAACCAACCTAAACAGAGGTTCGTTACTTGAGCAGCTCTCCAAGAAAACTTTAAGTTTGCTCAATTGATAGTTAAACTTCTACTTATTATTCTTTTACTGTTATCCTTTTCCATTCTCTAAACGCTTATTTGTGAAAGTTCTGAAGTAAAACGCTACTCCATTTGTGTGAAAAGCAAATTAAATAGCAACTTAGGCTTACAATGTTAATAGAAATAGTCACTTCTGTATATTAGTCCTTTTCAAAACCTGGAAACACCACGTGATACGTAAGGAAAATTATTGGAAATATCTTCATTATGTCTTCAATATTCATTAGAAGATATTTATGATCAGGATCTATCTCTGTAAAGCATTTCCAATGTCATTTAGGAAGATATTTTAAAGGATTTGTGATTGGTGTTTATTTTGACAGAGCGGCGTGCAAGCCTGAGTGTGAAATGTACAACAAATTTGTTTTGCAAGAGATTCCAAAATCTTTTACAAATTTCGAGACTGCAGTCAGCATGGTCAAATTTGTAATATGAATTTGTTTCTGTGGTATTGATTGATGCAAGCCTTGAATTGCAGTTATAGCACCAGGGTGAACGTTACATAGATCGCTGATTGGGAAACTAATCAAAGACGGTTCTTTTCAGGCTAAATATTAGCGGAAGCTACTGATCTCGATGGTTGGTTATACCAGATAATGAAGCAATTGGAATTATATGAGTGGCACACTTTATGTCTTTTTAAATGACCACTAAAGTGGCACTATTGAGATGTGTCATTACTAGTTTTGTATATATATATATATATATTTCGTGACCTTTTTATACTTATCTTATATGATAGAGATCTACCACTAATAGGTCAATAAAACAAGGCTGGTTTGAGCGATAGTTATATTTTCAGAACGTTTACAAACGTTTTCGGAATACCTTCGTCAGTGAAAATATAACTAGATAAATATATAAACAAACTTTTGTTTTTTATTTGGGACTATCAACAAAATAACTAGTGACTAGGATTTCTTGATATAGAGGATGTATAACCAACTTTTATTAATATATATATATATATGAGATATTAGATTCATTTAATAGTTATCATAATAGATTAAAATTTACATATGAGAGAGAATCTAATAACTCATTGAATTTCCTGAACGTGACAGTCATGCATAATAACGGCATTGTGAAAACAAATTGGCATATAAAGTCTACCAAGACATTTAAATTATTTTTCAGAAACATCAAAATTACATAAAATTAATGTAGTTACCGGTTTAGTTGATCAAGCGGTTAGATTAGCTAATCCTGAATTTAGGGAAAAGAATTTAAACAAAGTTAAAGAAATCTTAGATAAAAATAATTATCCAAATAGTTTTTATGAAAAAATAATAAAAAATAGAATTAACAAATTATATAATAGAGGAATTAAAATTAATAACAATAAATGTTATAGCGCTATTCCTTATAAAAAAGGTTTAAGCGAAAAATAAAAAAAGAATTTAATAAAAACAACATAAACATTACTTTCATTCCAAATTATAGTAATAGATCTCTATTTACTAATACTAAATCCAAAATAATTAAACAAAATCAGAGTAATGTAGTTTATAAAATAAACTGTAAAGACTGTGATGGTTGTTACATCGGTCAGACGAAGCAATATTTAAAGAAAAGGTTGTATAGCCATAAGTATTCTTTAAATAATGATTTTGGTGCAATGACCGCTGTAACAAAACATTACAAAGATCTTGGGCATTACTTTGATTTTGAAAACACAATTATATTAAAAACAGAGAATAATTATAAAAAAGACTAATATATGAAATGATAAATATACAGAAAGACACTAAAACTATTAATTTCAGGACCGATATTCAAAATTTAAGTAATGTATATAGCAATTTGTTAAAATGACATTTGCATTTCTTAAGAAGGAAACCTTTGGCTAGGTTTTGAATTTGGTTTTCCCTAGTCCTTGAACAGAATTGTTAAGGTTTCGACAAAGATTTTTTGATATAAGGTTTTACTTAATTTGCATGTATGGTTACACATTAATTTAGTTTTTATAATTTATATATTAATAAAAGTTGGTTATACATCCTCTATATCAAGAAATCCTAGTCACTAGTTATTTTGTTGATAGTCCCAAATAAAAAACAAAAGTTTGTTTATATATTTATCTAGTTATATTTTCACTGACGAAGGTATTCCGAAAACGTTTGTAAACGTTCTGAAAATATAACTATCGCTCAAACCAGCCTTGTTTTATTGACCTATTAGTGGTAGATCTCTATCATATAAGATTACTAGTTTTGTAAAATTTGGCATTTGTTATTGTGAAAATAGTGGCAGTTTAGAAATTTACCGAGTAGTTTGTTTATAGTCAACGTTTAAAAGACGAAGTTTTCTAAAAGAATGGAAAATTCTCGTGAAAGCTTTCGTTGGATGATTCTTTCCGATTTTAGGAAAGCCCTAATCCAACAATAGTGCATAGAATCGCCTCGTTCAGCTTTCGGTAATGAAACACCATCAGAAAAGACAGCTTACAATTAGTTTGCAGAATTTCGCCCTGGTCTTGCGTCCATCAGTGATCAATTGCGTGAAGGTCAATCAAAGTCGGTTGTTATTCCAAAATACATCGATGTTATGTGCAACATGATTGAAAAGGTCAGCATGTGAGCTACAATGAGATAGAAGCATTCTTAAATATATCGAAGACTGCAATAAATTCGATTTTGCATGAGTATTTAGCTGTGAAAAGGATATGTTTCCGATGGATTCCGCATAATTTGACCTAACCTCGAAAATGGAATGGGTTAATTGGTGTAAGAAAAATCCGTGTAGAACATTTTGAAAGATGACGAAACTTGGATATATTCGTATGAACCGGAAACTAAGGAACCATCCACTGTTTGAGCGTTACAAGATGAACTGAATACCACAAAAGTTGTTCGTTCACAGAGCAGTTCGAAGATTGGGAGTTTCTTCAGTTGTTCTGGACGCAACCATTATTTTAGAGGAATGAAGAACAGTTAATGCTGGACAATATACAACAATCGATGAAGTCAGGGAAGACAACTGGAAACGTCGCATTATTCTGCATCATGACAGAACCAGTTCTCACCCAGCGTGTTTCACAATTAATTATTTGCAGGAGGAAAACATAAAATTGTGGTCTTATTGTCATTATTCACCTGTTTTATCGCCCAACGATTTCTTTCTGTTCCCGAATGTGAAACGAAAATGCGTGGACACCGATTTTCAGCGGAGGGTGGAGAAATTGTTTCAGGAATTGGTTTGAACACATGCAAAAGTGTATACTCCTTAAAGGCGACTATTTTAAAAAGCAATACAGCGTTTTTTTCCAAAAGAAATTTTTGTCTCTTACACCTTAAAAGGTGTCCGTATAAACACGTTGATAAATTAGTTTACAAACCGCAATTGCGCGCTATTTAGTGATACAGATTGATGCTTACTCCTGAAAATTTGATGACACTGATATATTTCCCTCAAAATATCTTCCAAGATTAATACAACTTAGATATCAATATTGAAATGAAAAACAAGAATTGGACGGATACACAGAAAACGATGTATTATCGAAATGAAGTTATTATGGCGTATCGAGGGATAAAAGATCCATAATGATATTACTTATACTTCCGGTGATTTATGCATGCAAAGCTGTTTTGATGAGAAGAAAATGCCGAACGAAATGGCTGGTTTTGTTTGGTTCTCGTCTGTTGAGCTTGTCTTCCATACTATCAAATTATAGAGTTCTCATCTCACTAAGTAAGAATATGATAGTTATATTATTGTGAAGCCAGAAGATAGTATAGAAGCCATGAATTGAAAACAGAAATATAATGCGTGTGTTGCACGGAACAGATGACTTTAGTTGATGTTTTGGTGTATACCCAAAATTGTACCATTGCAGAATTGATTTGTGGACAATATAGAGGCGGCTAATTTCGTGAAGTATTATCTTTTTACATGAGTTCGTGGAGAATTGCAGTTACACAGATACTTTTAGAGGCATAAAGTCAAATGCCTTTGATCCATACTTACGCAAAGGAATATCAGAATCAAAGCGTATATTGGTGGAATTCACATTGAGTAAGCATGCCAAGGTGAAGAGTAGTACTAGAAAAATATAGAAATAGTCAGCTCAGTTATCAATGTGATTATACTTGTGTCTGTATTGACTATCACGACCAAAAAATTAACAAAAATAATAAGAGCTAGTCAAGGTTGAGGGAGAGAGAGCTTCTTTTTTAAAGCTATTGAATCATTCAGTCGTTATTAATTTCAATTTACTGGAATTAATAATATCGTATTTCCCATTGAATGAATCTACCAACGAGAAGGTAATCTGATGTGGATTTAAGGCCTTGACTATAACTTCTTCAGTTAATGACATATTCGTATTCTACGCGCATAACGTATTGAACGATTTCTAATCTCTTGTCACAGATAACTTCAAGTTTATTCTTTTGTTGTTCTCGATCCAGACAAGGCATTCGTAGAAAATACTGTAACCTTTATAGAACGAAGCAACTTGAAAGGTTGCGAAAAATTATTATAGTCACCGAAAAATGACGTCGTCGTAATGGATGGTTAACTGATTTTTCCGCTTCACGAAGCTCGAGATGTAATAAAAACAGGAATGTTTAAGAGAGACTAAGGCAAGGCAGATAGGTGGATTTATGTTAATAGACACGCGCGTAATACGAGGGTTTCGTTGTTTGTTGCGGTGAACGTAAGCGAAATCATTATTTAGTTATGACACGGTTTGAATGTACTACCGGCTACTGTTTCTTTCCTTTTGATTAATTTCTTTATTTCTTGATATATGTAGTTTCTTTCTTTGCGAGTAGCGTATTCGATGTTTAATTTTCTTGGACGATTAATAATCTACGTGATCCGGTTGTTATAAGTGATCTTCTATCAATTCAAAGCGCTAATGGAGTATGGTTTAATGTATAGAGGGTATAGTGTTTTGAACCCTATTCGAATTATTGGCGAATTCTGTCGTACTAATGAAAGAATTGTTAGAATCAATTGAAAAAATTGATATTGATCACTAAGTATGTCAATCGTTATTTTGTTGAATAATGGACTAACGTACATAAATACACAATATATATACAAAGCGTTCTGCGGAAATTGTTTCGTCTCTTGTGTAGTGCTTTATGTCGATGAACCACTACGTAACTCGTGAACTGTTTTATATTTCATACTTTAATTAACAGGCATTATACATGGTATCATTGCTTCTATACTGCGTTTGAATATTTTTCGTATGTACTTGATGAATTGAAAATATATAGTACTGATATTAAGTGTTGCGCCATTATTCGAAATTGGGACAAAATTTCACTAATGCCGCTCATATTTTCAGCGAGGTGAAAGTTCAGGATGCTACTTTGGATCATAGTGCGCAAAACTGGTATAAAATTCAGGACTTGATAAACTGTGGCTAAAAAGTAACTTCGTTTCGACTTTCAATTGTGGTTGAAGTTACTTTACCTACCTCAAAGTATTGAAGCAACTTCGATCATCTGGCACATTGCAATTGGCATTAGAGCTTGGATTTTCATGATGAGCCACAAGTTGTCAATAATCAATAAGCGATGGAGACAAGTACATCTCGATTGCACCAAAATTCAGATACAATAGATCCACAGAATCATCGTATTTTCGGAAGTATTGTAACTTATGACGACAAGTGGACCCTTTACCGTAATTTCAGCCAATCAAATCAGTGGAAACCATTCCTAGATTACATATTCAATATTATTTCTTATAATTTGTTATGAGTACTACGTAACTTGCACTCGTTACTCGTTACTTCTTCCTAACTTAAATTCCACAATTTGTTAATAAGAATATGTCTTTATTACCCAACAGAGAAACATTTTCAATTACAGGATAATTATACAAGAAAACAAAAAACAATACACAAGAACAGCTACAAAATCAGCAATCAAACTTAGCATAACGCAAATACAGCTATAAATCACAACGACACAAGTACAATAAACATTATCTAAACGGATCCGGAAAAGTATTAATTATGTTTCTAGTCATATGAGACAGAGGGGCCTCGTCTCAGTGAAAATTTTTAGATCGTCAGTATAAGCTAACACACGGCAGTCAAGTAGTTCCAGCAAATCATTCAAGAAGATATTAAACAACAGCGGACCCAGAACAGAACCCTGCGGTACCCCAGATGCTGGGGTGAACTGGCCGGATTGAAAACCATTAAAGCACACATAACTAGATCGATTACCAAGATACGATTGCATTTGTTTAAGGAGACTTGGAGAAATACCAAAATCATCCAATTTATGCAGCAGTATAAGATGGTCAATACTATCAAACGCCTTAGTAAAATCGGTGTAAATCACGTCAACTTGAAGGCGGTTATCCAAAGACTAGCTAATAAATTGAGTTACTTCTGCTAGATTGGTTAATGTAGATCTACCAGATAAGAAGCTATGCTGGTGTTGAGAGAGTAGGGTTCTAGATTCAGCCGCCAACTGCTGATAAACAACACACTCAAACAACTTAGCGAAGTTGCTAATAATGTTGATGGGCCTATAATTAATAACAACTGAGCGATTACCCTCTTTGTAAACAGGGATAATTCTGCTAGTTTTCCAAGTGTCAGGGAAAGAAGAGGTTTTAATAATAAGATTGTAAATATGTATATGAGAGTGGACCACAGGGCACTGGCCCACAGTCCCTAACAAAAAGCTAGGCCAACCATTATCACCCGCCGTTACATTAGATTTTAGCTTCCTTGAACATCGCAGAACATCCTCAGACGTGAGAGGACACACACAAATGATTAGTAGTTACGCTGGTAGGTTAAACAAGTGAAGAGCTTGGCTGAAGAGCATTAGAAAACACGCTAGCAAAAGCATCAACAATTGCCTGAGGAGTAGAAATTTCTTGATCATTGTGGATCATGATTCCTGGAATTCTAGAGCCTCCCCCTCCCCCTTCACTCCGCACAAACCTCCAAAACACCGCCGGGTCACTGGCAACTCGAGATTCAACAAAGGACTGGTAGTTTTTATGAGCGATTACTATATCACGTTTAACCTTGGACCTCAGTCTATCAAATTCATTGCGATAAAAGCGATTTGTTATTATAAAAATTTAGTAGAAGTACAAGTAATGTTCTAATTCTGATCGAAAATCTTTCAAAAGATTCATGTTTCAAGTAGCAAAACCAAATATGTTTCCTCTTTGAGGTTCATTAACAGAATTTACGATTTCAGAACACCTTTAACCCACTTCCACTCATAATCAGAT
The DNA here is from genome assembly GCA_038088585.1 of Chrysina gloriosa. Classification (NCBI taxonomy): domain Eukaryota; kingdom Metazoa; phylum Arthropoda; class Insecta; order Coleoptera; family Scarabaeidae; genus Chrysina; species Chrysina gloriosa. Next base: position 12,552,602 of record CM076092.1, read on the forward strand.
ACATTTCCAGTATATTGCAACACAGGTCGACTGCGATGCTTAAATTAAAGCGGAAAGTTTCCCCATTTTCCAAACGACAACTAGGTCTTATAAGCAACTGTGTTGAGTGAAGGTGATCGATACACCAAGTAAACTTAGGGCCAGTACTCAGCTATAATTAAGCGAGACTTTTCCAAAAATTTGTGTTATTATCCTCTCGACAGATCATATATCTGGTATTCTGTTAGAGAAACTGATTGTATAACGTTTTGTAGTCTCTAAAGGCCAGAAGTACGTTACAGTAGGTAAATCACTACAGATAAATTCAAGATCTTTTTCCTCATGTGTTCCGTAAACTTGCTTCGAATTTATCTGTCGAACTGGTAATGGAAGTGGCCGGTTCGAGCCCGATTAAATACTGGATACTTTTATAAGTTGGTTTACAAATTTGTTGTTTTGTAATAACTCATGATTAAAGAGTCAGAGGAAGCACACTCTGTTCTAAGCTTATTGGGGACTTTTGATTGCTCTAAATTAGTTCCTATTTAGCTCTGTAAAAATTCCGTGTCTGATCTGCTTGCTGGTTGCAGTTATGATTCCAGGTGGAAGTGAAAGTCATTTTAATTGGGTATAGAACAAGGAAACACGAAAGCAGAACAATTAAAAATAAGATTTTTTGAAACATTTTAAATATCCACAAACGTAAACAATGTATTGATATTTGATGCATATTTGTTGATTAGTACTGCGATTTATTATTACTTATGGGTTACCTATGAGGCCCTACGCTTGATTTCTTCAAATCTTAATAAACTACGACGACACATGACTGGGATGATAAATAAAATAAGTTGCGGATATGATTAGAAGTTGCTTCCTTTTTCAGCGAATATGGGCCTGCTACCTCCAGCGACATTCAGTTCCCAGGTACCTGAATTCACCTGCACAGGGGATTTAAGTCTGTATGTAAAGGTTGTCTAAGGCATTTAGTCTATTCTCAAGCAACAAAAGGTTCGTAGCTGTCTGGGATTGCATCTCTGTCAGAATGCTTTTCTGTCTAATTATTTCGAATATCAAGTTATCTTCCCAACTCCACCAAATCAGGGAAAAATTGGGCAAACTTCACCATTTTGATTGCCAAAAGAAACCTGACTCTATCGAGACGTTCCCTAGTCAACGAATTGTACTTCACCTCCCCAATTACATCAAATAAGTGACACTATATCTTTGATTGATGACACATTAAATCCGGTGACCCGAAGTCGGTAAGATACGGTTTGAAGTTGCTGGTTTCGTTGCCAGCGAGACACGTGTCACCAGATTTAATTAAATAATTGTTTCGTGAGTTTACTGATATGATATAGTGTCAATTAATATCAACACTAAATCAGGGCAAACCCTATTCTTCAATCGTACCCATTATTTTTGTAATTATAGAAAGCATAAAATTCAAGTATTAGTCTAACTTAATTATCATGAGGGGTCTAAATGTCTCACATAAATTTCAAATACAGGCTTCAATTTTTTGTACAGACGACTAAATATATCGAGAGGTTAAATGCCTGAGGACTGATTGGCTCGATCTTTTTATCAAGATACAAGTCGCCATTTTCATACTTGAAAAGTTCACTAAATCAATTTTTTCACTTGATTGGCGCACTAGAATGTCATTTGAATAGCTTCTTTTTAAACTTATAATCTCCACCAAACAATTTGGAGTTGTAGATATAAGATCGACGTAGAGCGGTTCAAAATTTTAAATCAAGTTAGGTTTGGTGCCATATTTTTCACTCCGAATTTGCTTGACTGTCGGTAGGACTAGGTCTTCTTTGAATCTAGACAGACAATAGCAGGCCTGCATCAAACTCTTGGTGGATTGGTCGTACACATGCCCAAAATATCAATTAAACAAAATGATGTTCAGGCAATCTTTCAACATTTCTAAGCCCCCTATAGATCTCTTAATTGGTCAGGCCATGAGGGTATTTAATAGTTTCTAATTAAACATATCATTGCAGTGAAAAAAATAAATAAAAACTAAGTAGACATGTTTGTAGTCCAAAGCGCTTGCTTTTCTATAATCCTGAATAAAATTCAAACCTTCAGAAGTCAATTATTACAATCATACAAGGAGATTATATTTAGATCTGTTATCTCTGCACAGATAATATGCATTACTTATCTTATTTTGAAGATGAAAATTGAATACTAAAAGTAAAAAATATCGTATAACATATAGCCTTCATAGTTTTGAACTCACTCTTAATTAAAAGGTTTTATCTGGCAAATATATACATTTTTTATTTCCTTTGTTAAAACGGATAGTAATTTGCATTCTAAATCACAATTCATTCGGATACCTTCAACTAATCCTACATAGTCAAAATTACGTATCGAATTTAGTTGGAGGAAATTCGTAATCCATCATTGGATTAATTTTTAGCAAGTATTTTCTCAACGGATATTCAATTCGCCATAGATATGATTAATAGTCAACTTTTGCGATAGATTAGAACTTAGTAATCCTACTACTTCATAACTACCTATTCCAGAATACGTACTTCGCAGCCATAAATCATTTTTCTTTCGAGAAACGGAGTAAATGTTTAAGAGAATTGCATGTACGATAATTATCCACATTGCTTAACAAGGCGTGTTCCTAATGTAATTTGCGTAAATACGGCATATTTTGTTATTGTAATAGCCTTCATAGTAAGGTATTTAAGGTATTTTAATAATTTTATTGGATGGGGATAGAAATAGTTACGCAGATCAGTTGAGCTTATTTTTCTGTTCTGTATGCTTCGATTGAATTGGATTAATATGCGAAACGCAATACAACCGTAATTAATCAAATTGATCGTAAATAATGGAATTTTTATGGAGTATGAACAATTGAAGCTAAATAGCACGGAAAGATTAACTTTTAAGTCCTGTGATATAAATTAAAACTAAGACAATAGGATTAGATGTAAACCAGCTTAATAATAAATCAGAAAATCAAAAACATTGAGACTTTATCAGCTTAATAATGTCATATTACGATTTTTACAGTTATATTACAATATAGAGATGTATGTACTAGGAATGGTTCGAATGTTCTAGGAATTTGGATCTAGTTCAATTGCGTATACGCTGTTGGTCAGAAACAAATCTTGACAGTTTATGTAACTATCTCGTGCTATTTTATTTAGCTTAGCAGCTACTTGACTTGCACAGACCCATTTCCATATCTCTAATTTTGCAATCATGGAAGATGCGTCTGAATCACAAAAAAGCTATCATCTCATCCAAGAGTATGCGAAATCTTCAGAAATCGTTCGACGTCTGCATGATATATTTGGAAACTTTGCAGGATCTGAAAGTACAGTTTTAAACTTGGCAGAATATCACTAGAAGACGATTCGTGCGGTGGGCGGTCAAGCACCTCTGTAAATGAAAGAAACGTTGCTGCCGCGGAGAACCTACAGAAAGATGATGACCATTTGTGAAATCAGTGTTAATGAAGGAATAGCTACAAGATGGGTTCATGAAACTTTACGCGAACCAAGGTGACTAAGGTTTCTGCTCGCTAGGTACCAAAGCGATCGGAACGGAAACAGAAACGCAACTGGCGACTAATTTTGGCAACGGATAATAACTACTGATAAAACATGGATATCTTACTTCAGTCCTGAAACCAATAATTAATCGAAAGCATGGCGTAAACCAGAAGATGGGTCTCACGTGCAGCTATGGCGGTCGGAAAAGTAATGCCTCCTGTATTTTGGGATTGCAAGGGGCTCATCTTTATGGATTATGTACCGAAAGGTACTGCAATTAACACGTATTATCAATAAAATTTCAGGGGCTTTGCAAGAAATTGCCTGCGAAATTGCATAAGCGTCCGTTATTGTAACAAGACGATGCAAGACTTCATACCACACGAAGAACGGAAGATGTTTGAAACGAATTGCGTTGAGAATTGCTTCCACATGCATCTTATTCGCTAGATCTGTCTTTAGGTGATTTTAATCTGTTCCTAAATTTCACAGTTCCACTGCCTGGTGTTCGATTTGAGTCCTTAAATGAGGTAATCCGGTGCTGAAAGGCATAAGGATTGAAGAGAAGAAGAAGAAGAAATGAGGTAAAACTTTCTATAAGTAGGCTAGTTTTTGAGGACGGTTTAATATAATTAGCCTTATGTTGAGGTAAATGTATTCAATTAAATGAATATTATATTCAAAAACGTTGCAATTTTGATTAAAATTGACGAAAATAAAAAATAGCATTTGGAAACATCTCACGTGTATTGAGGTGATAATTAGAATGATATTGAGTGGTTCTTTGTAAATAATTTCAAGTAGAACCATGGTAAGTGGAGAGAAGTCAACAAATTAAAACAAATTATAATTGAAAAATTGTGATTGTATAAGTTTCTTTAAATCTGTTTGATCCGACTTGCAGAACAACAAACGAAAATTACACATTAAAAAAATTTATTAAAAATTAGTTAATAGAAGGATTATGTATAACGGAAATGCTATCGCAGATTATGTTTTTCCTATGTAAACTTTCAACTTGCTATATTTATCACAGTATATCCTCATCCAGATTTAATTCCATATTATGTCAAACCGAATAATTCTATTTGATATGTGCGCATGCACATTCGTCTAGTTTTAGAGGTGATAAAATCTGGCAACTGGAATAATTAATGCATGCACATTTACTATGCGCGTTCATCTTCATCATCTACGCAAGAAGCATGCATGTTTGCGTTACATCAACGTCTATTTTGAACCACGTCCGAGATAAACGTCAAATCTATTAGGATTTCCTATATTAGCGCATAATAAAATTTCCAATTTCCATGTTGAGTATATACGAGGTAGATGCCATAAATCCTCCGCCTGACAGGCTTATACAGGTTTAAGCGTGTTTCAAACCGCGTTGCGTCATAGTTGCACATGTGTAAGGCCTATATTACAGCACATATTATGGCTCGTAGAGTAGTAGTTTTTAGTAGCCAGCCAGCCAACTTGAGCAGTGTGTGAAAGTATCGCAGCCAATGAAAACAGACCAGCGCACGATACAATTTTAACAGGAAAAGGGCATACGCCTAATCACATTAAACAACGCTTAGACGGCGTTTATAGCAATTTATTTCCTTCACATTCCACAGTAAAAAGAGTAGGCAAACTGTTTCCGTTTGGGGCAAGAATTCTTTGCAAATGATAAGCCCTCCGGTCGGCCAACTGAAGCAATAACGCCTCAAAAAAATGCAATTATTTGAGAAATGTTTAATATCATTTCTTCATTCACATCGCCGTTTGAAAGTGAAAAAATTCGCAGTAATGTCTAACACTTCTGAAACAAGTATTCGTCAAACTGCTCTAAGGTTAAGTCCAATGTGCGCGTTCGTTTTTAAGCATGTGGTAACCCCAAACCGATTTTGGAATTCATTGTTACAGGAAATTCAACAATGGTTCTGCCATTGTTAAAGGAAAACCTTAAGGGCAGCTCTAATAGAACATTTTGAGGGATAAACCTTATTCTTATATGGATATGCAATTATTAATTGATCCTTGCAGAATATATTTTGAAGTTAGGGAGATTATGTTGAAAAAGAATGGGTATATTTTACTAAGTCAACTACAACTACTTACTAGATCAACCCGGAAATTTATGGCACCTACCTCGTATTTATAGCAAATTCTGGGAATACATCAAACTGTATGGAAATATGTATGTCATAGGTTTCTTTAGTTTTGGGTATTAATTTTTAATTATGCCTTTAAACTTTTTTGGTTCTTAGGCCCCGCGGTTTGTATCGATTAGTAATTAATTTTCAGAGCTGGGAAATTACGATTCATTAATTAAATATCTTGATTTATCTCTTACGAACCATTCAATTCTCAATAATCGGATTCGTAATTGAATTCATATCGAAAGAGTTATTTGATTTTGGGAACTAATAAAGAGCGTTGATCGCATAAACAAAGTTTAAGAAATGAAACTTGAGACCTTCGAATCGCAAGGATGAAAACATACAGGATGCAGTAACATTTATCTCAGCGTTTAGAAATATGTCTAGATGAGTTAGTTGAAACGCTGTAAAAATCTTTTGAAATATTGTGTGAAACCCTTGACCATTAAATGAGCAAATACTTTAGATATTATTTGTATTGTAGATATCAGTTGATAATTAGCATTGTTCGTCATATTTTGATTTTAATAAGTTGAGATAACCTTATCTGCTTTCATTTCTACCGGAAATCGACCACAAAGAGAACAAAAAGTTTAATTGGAAACGAGGGGAACAAACTGCATATTTCCAAAAAACACGAATCTAAATATATACTGCTTTTGAATATCATTCCCAACGCATTTATTGTTTCGTTCTAGTTATTTACTTTAATCAAAGTATACTGTAGAATTCTATAATAGTTATATAATAACCTCGCAGTTTCTACGTTCATGATTGTTGATTAAATAATAAAATACATCTTCCTATATTTTGCAGTTTTGAAAGGTAAATTTTCCCTTATTTATTTAGGAGCACGTGTTAAATAGCAGGTGTTCCCCGTATGTAATTCCTCGAACTAAGGGCCAAAACACAATGGAATGGAACAATAGCTCGTTCCTGCCTTTCACCAACTGTCACAAAATTACCGAACGCATTCGATTATGCTTACGAAACCTTTCAATGGGGCTACATTCGTTGCTTGCAAAATACGTTCTTAGGGATGGCATTTGTTACTCACGTTCATTGAAAAATACGTGAACGAGATGATGTGTAGTATTAGACATACTCGGTACTTTGCAAGGATGCAATATCGAGGATCATTTTGGTCTAACCAATTACATAGCCCGCCAAAAAAATTTTTTTTTTGCTGCATCAAAAGGAAAGCTGATTTTAAATATTTCAAGAACTTTGATTCCAAAAATACCATTCTGTTTCTTGTATGAGCTCTAATTGTTGAGATAGACAAAAATTAAATATTTCGTATATTTTCATTCACATACTACAATAAACCTTCTGAATAGACCTTCTTCTTAAATTTTAGTTGTTTATTACAGTTGTTTTTTACTTTCCTAATCTTTCTAGCTAAAAAACTATTTATTTATCATCTTAAATTCACCCAATTACCCCCAATGATATCCGAATAGTGGAAGAAAGCTACCAAGGCAGATGGAACACATACATGATGGCTGATTACTGCTGGAGTATTAAAAGAGACAAACCCTTTCAGACATACCCAAGAAAAGCGTTCAAAAGAAAAAAATAGTTACCAATTACTGTAAATATTTATTTTGGGTAATAACATTTGTAAGTATTTGTTTTATAGAATGAACGTATTTTCTTTTTTACTTGTGTGTTTTTATAGGTTGTATTGGAACCAATATTTATATGCAGGCACAAGACTAGCTAAATATAAATACGTGCTCATATCTTTTGAAGACGAGCTGATAGAGAAAATCTGTTGGTATTTTTGGATTCAGCGCACCAAAATTAATTAAGAAAAGTCCGACAGCGAAAATATGTGTTGAGCAGAGTTATCTAAGAGGATACGACTGAGACAATGGGATCAAATAACTGCTTTCCCATTAAGGAAAGTTAATTGAAGTGAAATAATTTTTACTCTGATTACACCAATTTGGACATCTTTAAATTGTACGTTCTTCGACAATAAAAATATGAAAGCAATCAGCCTCAGAGAGTAGTATATCTGGTACTTTAAAACAATTAGAATACTTTTTGAAATGAAAATACACATTATTTTTGAAGGATGTCAGAAATGAATGGAAACCAGATATTCTCTATACTTACTCTTTGTGGAATGAAGCTTTAGTGCAATACTCGTAGAACCCGCTGTTATGGGGTTCTATTTCAAAAGAAGCATGTACGCGTGATTTTTGAATCACTACGTACACATCGAGGAAACTTGAAACATCCAAACAGCAGTCGTCGACAGGTCTCAACTTATGGGAACCTACGAATGTTGTCTCCGCTCAGTCACAAACCTGATTTATAATTCATGTTCCGTTTGAAAGTCCTGCACGTACTTTATGTGTGTGTGTCGAGCTTAATGTATTCGTATTGCCGTTTTAGAACAGAATCATACGTCGTGATCGCACGGTTTATTTGTCATTTATGTTTTTACTGGTTTCTGTTCGACTGCGGTCGATGTATATTTTTCACGATTTTGAATGCTCGCTCGAGCTCGAAGACGCTATTTGTAAGAGATCGCGGAAGTCGTTAATACGAAGTTTTGGAAATGATACATTGTTCCCTCGGAGAATTTTTTAAAACTATTAATATTATGTAGTCGAGTGAAAAGCGCTTTAGGAAATAATAAACGGGAGAGGATCTCTTAAAATCATAAATTCTTTGACCTTAACACTGCCTTGGTCAGAATAGGACTTTTTTAGGGGAAGGAAGTATGGGTTGAACTTCTTAAGGTTACATGACAAACGATAAACAAAGCAAAACCGTTTTGCCCAAAAGTTTAAACAATGCAAAAACAATGGCAAATCATGTGAAACGTGTTTGCTTAATTTTAATAGAATTTTGGCCCTCTATATTTTTATATTACGTTACTGTGTTTCTCGTAGACGTTTATTTGAGAGGTAAGGGAGTTTTAAAAGTCGAAATAAATAATCAGGCAATCAGTCAGTATTCGGGTATTCGGTAAATAGCATATTATCGAAAAATAAATAATGCTTCTCTCTCACTATTACAGAAACATAAACAGATGTTTTATTTCGCTGTCGTTGCATGAAATTGGCCTATATTTGAAAAGTTCGACGATTTTGATTGGTAATGATAAAAATGTTTTCTTTCAAATAGATTTATTTATTGGTAAACAATGTAAGATCAAGAGAACAAAGAAAGTTTCACAAGAAATGCCTAAAGTTACTCCTGTTTGACAATTATATGTTTATGTGACTGCTGTGTAAAAAAATTGTTTAAAGTAAAATGATTAACAAACTATAGATAACATGTATGTATTGTGCAAGCAGTGTGAAAAATTCGCAAATTTGAAGTAGACCGCTTGTTCATAAATTCTTTATGCTTACTCCCATCGTTAGTTATATCGGAAACTCGCTATAATTGTGTAACAGGACCGGATTCAAAACTGTAATTATAAATATCTTGCGAACGCTACGTTTGGGGCCCTATGTTTAATAAGCAAATATTAAATATATTTTAATTATCTACCTTTGGACATCTTTTTACTATTTTACAGTTTCACTCTGTATACTTATCTTTTAAATATCCTCTCTGCCACTTTCAAGCCAATCAAACAATAAATATTTGAAAATATTGCTATTAATTCCCCATTTATTATCTGATTTACCTGGAAGTGGTAGAGAACGTATTTAAAAGAAATTTAACATTAATAAAACATAGTACATTCATTAAATTGTGTTTGATGTACAAGATTCATTGAGGATCCGTTTTATTTAATTACAATTATTACATATTAGCATTTTCACAAAACTTTCCAACGCTCTTGCTTTCCTGTTCCAACCTCGTTGCTAATTTCAGCTTAATGTTGATTTACTTAGGATTATCTAACGATTTTAATGAGCTTCGAATGGAGACCTCGTTTGCATACATCTCAGTCCTTACCCTATAGATGATTGTCTCTATCTTAGGATCCAAATTAGGTTTTATAACTTATAATTGGTAGCAAGTTAGAAAACGTCAGAAGAAATATATATATAAAATGTTTAAACATTAAGTAGCAGTGCTTCCATAGATGTTTATTCCTAATTATCATTTGTATGAAAATAATAGTAAAAGCAACAGTTTATTATTCAAGGTCACACGTAAAATTACACTTAAATATATTTTCTTCTTATCATTAAAACAATTTGGCGTGGTGTGGATATTGGACTAATTTTACTATACTTTTGTACTTACTTAATTTATTGCAATTTTAATGAATTTTAAATTAATAACAACCGTAAGAACAAGCAAGTTATAAAAGGCGATTCGACCTGGTGTGCAACTTACTTTTATATTAAATTTTGAAACTTTTGACGAAACTTTCAGCTTTCATCGCATGGCCGCCTTTTGCTTTTATCTCTTTAATAAATGTGCATATTTCATATTTCCGCCGGTGTATATTACGTTATTATCGCTAACACTTTGTCCAAATGAAAATTCCACTTCAAAATTAAAATTCATGAATCTTTTGAAGTTTGTGAAGGTCATTCGTGGTGCTATAGATTTCTTTTTTAATGGAAACATTGTAATACTTTTTGTGTGTTTAACAAAATGATGTATATCGTTATATTATTAATTATAAAAGTTGATGCATTAGTAAGAAGTAATATATGTATTACTTAGAATTGTGCTATATACAGTGATTCTTAGGATAACTTTAAAAATCATGACTAAAACCTAAAGAAGTTCTTTCCTCTCAGTTTTAATCCAATTGCAATTGAGGTTACCTCAGACACTTTTTTCAATAAACATTTATTTGCGACCAATGAATTATGAATCCAAAGTGCCTAAAGAGTTTATTATTTTCAAGTTTATTAGTAGCGATTAAAAAAATCCAATCTAAATAAAATAAAAGGGAATAGAATATCCTTCTGAACAAAAACAGTTTGATACTTCACAATCTTTCTTCGCTAATATACAATTTTCTTTTTCGACATACCAATTTTAATATCTAGTATATCGCAGGCGTTAGACATCATAGCCTAGTCTAATGTCCCATTTTAGACTTGATAGAAACATTGATCCCGCTGTAGGAATTCGATAGAATAGATCAAACACGCGTCTGCTTAAACTGTTCAGATTAAAAGCCATATTTTTAACCGCTATAAGCTTTATTTAACGATATTTTCTCTTAAACGCTTTTCTAAGGAGATATTCTGACTGATTTTTGATCACCCTCCCCGAAAACTTCCAAGTAACCATCTTCAAGCGGTCTTACACAAGTATTAGGATATATTAGAAAAGACATTAGGCTATGATGCAAAAGGCTTACGATGTACTATAGATTGGAAGTGGTATATATTGAGAAAAAGCCGGATTGAAATAAACGAAAATGGATTTTGAAGGGAAACAAAAGGACTAAATTATAGCATGGGCAGAAATAAGCAAAAGAATTCGCTGTTCTCACGTAACCCGAAATGTCACCGAAAGCAATCTTTTGGCACTTGAGGTCGGTATATCTAGAAACGTTGACGTGCTAGAGCAATTCTACGGCCGGATTCAGTACGAGAAAATGTACAAGGAATGATGTGTTTCGTTCAGGTGGCAACAAGAAACTGAAACTTGGTTGAGTTGTGTTGTTTAAGGCACGATTAATTAAGGTACCATTTATTAAGTATGGATTAAATTACCTACAGAATGAATGATCTTCGAACTTATTATGTTGGGATCTAATTATGTACAGATCGACAATTGTCCTATTTGTTGAATAATTAAATATGAAGCTATCTACATTAGTGTTTATGATTTAAGTTTGTATTGCATTGAAAATCATGATCAACACGACATAAATATTCCAAAAATTAGAATGCTCTAAATCAAAAACTCATCACTATACGCAAAGAAAAACTGTCAGTCTGTATCGGAAAGTGCTTCGGACAATTAGTGCTTTCATAAGAAGCTGAAATTGCTATTTAATCCCAATTTTGAATTATAAAATGGTACAATGATATGTGAATTCTGGTTTGGTTTCGAGAAATGAAATGGAATTTGGAAGAGTTGAAGAGATTTGTCCCGAGAGAGAGGAGAGCATCTCATGTTTGCAGTCTGGGAGAGCTGGGCTATTTTTGCTTTTTACGAGTGGCTAAATAACTAACAACTTTTATGCACAGATTTGAATTTCTTGTGCAGGGAACTAGATCCAGGTGATGAGTAAATGTCTAGAGGCACAAATGCAATATATATTCCAATTTAAGGGAAGTGGAAATATTTTGAGGAAGTGCATCTTAATTCTTGCTTCTTTTATGGGTTAAATTCGAGATTGTGCCAAGAACATTCATCAAAATAGTTTCATTAGACACTAGAAAGAGAATTTGTGTAATTTCTTTGAACAGTATTGCAAGAAAAGAACTTTTTACGTCATGCTATTCACTTATGGTCCACACCACACACCACACATCCATGCATCAATATTTCCTTCTACCGCCTTAATTAATTTCAAACTTTTAATTGGCATGGCGTGTTTTTGTCCAAAATATGTCGGACCACACTTGATTTTTCGGGGCTGTTGAACCGAAAATGAACAATGTGCTTGTTGTATCGTGTTAGTATCGATTGCTTAGTTTGTCCAATGTATTTCATGCCACATTCCTCACAACAGATTTCGTAGATACCTGATTTTTGATTTATTTGAACCTTATCCTTGGTATTTCCTAAAAGATGACCTAATGAATTCCCCAATATTCCACTGAGGATGGCAACGTAGTTGCCAAAACACATATTCGGATTTTTTCGAAAGGTGTGGCAAAAGTAACTTTATTTATTTCTAATATTATTGTAGCCACAGTCTCGTTGTTCTTATTTGTAGGTTTTAGCCCAATTACAGATTAGGTTATTTCAGACACTTTTTTTCAATAAACATTTATTTGCGACCAATGAACTATAAACCCAAAGTACTTGAAGACAGTTTAGTTATAAATGGAAGAAAATGCAAACTATTGAGATTTTAATTTCTTGTGCAGGGAACTAAATGCACGTGTGGAATAAATGTCTGAGGGACACCAATGCAATGTGTTCATGGGTTAAATTCGAGATTATGCAAGAAAATTTATCGAAATGGTTTTATTAGAAACTGGAAGGAGAATATATGTAATATTTCTTTGAACGGTAGTCTAAGAAAAGAACTTTTTATGTCATGCTATTCACTTATGCTCCACACCACACGTCCATACATCAATATTTCCTTTCTGTGTCTGCTCCCGTCTTTGAGATCGAACATCAGTCTCACTGGTCTACCGTCCCTTATTTTCATTACCGGTTCTAACCAATGAAGTTGTAGTTGTTCTATTGTGTTTTCAACTGATACTCGATGAAGTAGTAGTTTGTCTATTGTCCTTTCAACCGATACTCAATGAAGTTGTAGTTGTACCTCAGTTTTGTTCTAAAGATCTAATTTATAATTCAAATTGTTTCTTCCGGGTCTCGGACAATAAAAGTGTGATTAATCAAACGCAATAATATATGAAGTGATGCTTCGTTATTTTATTGGACAGGATCATCAGATTAAGAGTAAATTATCAAAGAATCGTCATAGTAATAGTTCTAACAGTTTGTCTTAAAGTACAATTTTACTTTATTTGTTGATATATGATAGATCTCTACCACTAATAGGTCAATAAAACAAGGCTGATTTGAACGATAGTTATATTTTTAGAACGTTTACAAACGTTTTCGGAATACCTTCTTCAGTGAAAATATAACTAGATAAATATATAAACAAACATTTGTTTTTTTATTGTCTTTTCAATTAGATTAGATCTTTAGAACAAAACTGAGGTACAACTACAACTTCATTGAGTATCGGTTGAAAATACAATAAAAAAAAACGCAAATGTTTGTTTATATATTTATCTAGTTATATTTTCACTGAAGAAGGTATTCCGAAAACGTTTGTAAACGTTCTGAAAATATAACTATCGTTCAAACCAGCCTTGTTTTATTGACCTATTAGTGGTAGAGATCTATCATATAAGATAAGTATAAAAAGGTCACGAAATATATATATATATATACATTTAATTTATTTGTTGATCACACTTTTACCGTTCGAGACTCCCAAGAAATAATTTCAATTGATTTCACACCGGACAAGAAACGGATATCATAACTAATTCCCAATTTTAAGCAATATTCTTTATGAAAAATAATTGGACACATACCACTAAATCTGTATCATCGTCGTTAAAAGTCTTATCAACCACACATTTCACCTTCTGACGCATATTGAACATATTAGTTTCCCTTGCAGTTCCTAATGGATCGGAATCGTTATACGATGTTTCAACAGGATAACCTATGTTATCGTGTTGTGATAGACGCATAGGCATTCTTTGCGTAGTTGAAGATATAGCTGTTAACTTAGCTTGTCGATTCACCAGATCTGGATCCAAGTTAGTGTCTTGGAGACTCTTGCTTCTGGATATTATTATGGCAGTCGCTAACTAAAAGAACCATGATCACTATCCTTCAGGTGATAATTTATCACCTGTAGAATTTCATGCGATGCTTAACTGCTGCTGCATTTGTTTCGAATCGCAATCATACTCGCTATTGGTAACCAGCTCCAACTGTATGTTAACTTGAGTTTATGATAAATATTCTTTGCTTTTGTATCGTTTAGTTAGAACCGCAACATCAGCCAAAGGCCTTCGAGAACTCCAGGGAAATAAGCAACTGACAGGTTAGGGTTTGCGTGTATATCTGTTTAAAGAGTAATATATCAGTGAGCTTGAAGGAGGATTTATATTCTTCCCATGTCTTGCCATTATCAAAATCATTAAAATCCATACGTAGCCACTAAGATGATGTTTTCACTACAATTACGACGAGTATTTAAATTTCATCGCACATCTCCTCGTTATTACCGAACTTACCAAAAACATCTACAAAATAACACCTATTTCATATTAAGTAGCGAATTACGATTCAAAACGGAAAGCGGCAAAGCAACGGATTCGTATATCGCATATCCAATTTCGTCTCCGATGTTATTCAAACGGACCGGTCAAGCGGAGGAAACGATTTTCTTCTGTCAATTCGCATACATGCATACATATACGCACGCATAGATTTATACAGTATAAAACCGATTTCCATATCCTTACGTACATGAACAAATAGAAAGAAACATACGCCTCTCCACAGGTGGAGTTCCATTACGATTCGAAACATGCCTTTTCTACGTAGGACATCAGAATGGTCCGTGCATGATCGGAGCTGAAAGAGGTGTTTGATATTCGCGACGCGAGGAGCGTGATTCAATAAATTGAAATGTGTCGATGTATCAGTTCTGCCTTGTATTTTATTGGAGGACATTCTTCCTTAGAAAATATTAATCCGAACTGATTTTGGGGATTGTTAAAATTCGGAGAGAAAAATAATGGCTAGACAGTTTGATTACAGCATTGCCATAACAAAGATATCTCAATGCCCCTTTTCACTCATTTCCTGTAGTACCTACGTATGAATAGATAATTGGAAGATGACTCGCATTTCAAAGTATTTAATCAGTCTCTCTCGATTATCGAAACTCACCAATTTTGCAGATACAAAGTTTTGCTTTTCGTTTTTCCTGTAAATAAACGAAAGCATAACTGCGAATATCCCGTTATGGGAATCGTGTAGGTTCACTTCGACTTTTAGCGAAGCACTGGGAACCGAAAGTAAGCTACGAAATAGGCACAGTCGTTTCTTCTCATTTTTTAATTGCAATTTAGTTAAATTGCAGATTTGTGAGCGATGCTTTGAGAAAAGAAGATCTTTAAATAGCTGTGCCGCACTTCCAAGGCGATATTCACACGGTAAAGCGGCCAACGCTACTACTTTTTACGGAATAATTTGTTGTGGAAACAGTCGTAATCCTGGTAATCCATTAGTAAAACGTTATACGCCGGTGAATTACATATGTACTACGTGAAATACGTATGCATATGTGTGGTACGTAGATCGTGTGACTTTATGGCAACAAGAACCGTTCAGATGTTAAGAGAATATTTAAATCATGATTGGCGAATGTCGTGGGGATTCTGAATACGGATTCAAACGAAAATTTGCATTCAAAATTGGTACATTACAAATTACTAGCGTAGCTAGTTGATTTGTAGATGTATGTATACAAATTTATGTACTGAACTGAACTGCAAAATCAAGCTTTTGTGCAAATAGATTACTTTTACTGTTAAAAACAATGAGTATTTAGACAGGGGATAATTCGCACAACTTCGTACATAAATTTCGAAACGAAAGTTAATTTAGATACACAGGCGTAACCGTAAGGAGCACACAAGAGAAAGGAACAGATAAAAGACCGACGAAGGGATACAATGCGCTAGTATCAATAACAATCTTCGTAAGAGCAAAAAATATGTTCATAACCGCTGGAGTTGTCGATCTTTGTGTAGTGTGCCAGTTGAGATTAGGAAAAAAATATTGCAGATTTTTTTTGGAGGAATTATGAACACGAAAAAGACCAGAAACTGAGGAATGAATAAGGATGCATGGAATACTAAGAATTATGCCGAAAATTGGGACATAAAGAGATAGATTACTGGAGTAGAGAACTGAAAGCCGAGTAAAGGGCAATGCTATCTTAGACTTGTAGACGATGTATTTTTAATTTATACTATCTTGAGCAACCGACTTCGTTTTTTTACATCTTTTTGATGCTCAAAATGTTTTCTATCCGACGCCCTAGATGGATAGAAGGATGATGTGAAAGAAGAAGTAGGAATGTTTCTAATTATATTCTCCAAGTTTGTTTCTTCATAATTTATCAAGCGGTTCTTTTAAACTGCGCATCTTATTAGAGGTTTATTTTCATCCAACCAGAACGTGTATTTTGCTCTAATACTTAACATAGATTTGCTCCACATTCTTTTTCTCTTTTCTCTTCTGAATTTTAATACCGCTTTAGAACTGATCTCGTTATCCTGTTATTCTCCTGTACATATTTGCTGCACTTCTTCAGTTTTTGTGCCGTTTTCAAGCACGGTTCGTTGTTCTCCATCTTCATGCTCCTACTTTCGTTACAATTCTCACCTAAGTCTTCCATACTCTCCACTTTTTCTTCCATCAATTCTTGTCTCAATTATTATTCCAGTCGGTCTATGTGGAATCATGTAGAAGTATATTCTCTGGATAATATTAGTGATTGAAGAGCGCTTTTAAAACTTAGTGGACATGATCGTCAAAATTTGACTTCATCTGGAATTACTTGAAGATTACTTTTCCTTTTTAACTTTATCAACTTCTTCTTTTGAAGGGTGACAGCATAACCATAGAAACTTCGTTATTATATTGAATTCTCGTATGACGATGAACAAGATAACTTACGAGGGCAATTCGTAAAGTAAGTCCCGTTTGGTTATTAAAAAAGCACAAATACACGAAGAAGTTTTTATTATATTGAACTTAAAGTTACAACTTTCAGCTATTTTTCTACATAGTTGCTATTATGATTAAAATATTTGTCATAGTGATTTACCAGTATTTTAATGCGCTCTTTATAGAACTTAGCCGCCTGTGAATTAAGGCATGATGTAATATTGCCTTGCAGCTCCTCATAGCTCTCAAAACCATTGTGATCCAAGCCATTTCTTCATGGTAGGGAAAAGATAGTGGTAGCCAAATCAGCGTTGTAGGGAGGATGCTTAAACACTTGCCACTTAAGCGGGTGGGCGTTGTCATGAAATAAATGTACAAAACTGTACGTGAAATTCGAGGGAAATAGGCATTCAGTGCTGTGATTGTGAACCGCAAATTTAATAATTTTCTCGTCGATATTACTCAAAACCTTGTAAATCAAAACAGTTGGTTTCCACTCCGTTTTTCATTATAGACATTACTTCGTCCTTCTTGAAATATGCGGTACCATCTTCTAACCGCACTACCAATCACGACATTTTTACCATAAACAGATCAAAGTTCACGATGAATCTCAGCAGCTTTCATGCTCTAAAAAGAAATTGGATAACAGCACGCAGCTCACAGTCGGTGAGATTTTCAATTGCAGCAGACGTTTTGAACCACCAAAATAGCGTGGCAGAATGTCTGAACGATTCTCTCACTAGCACTGCCAGACTCACATTGAACCAGGCTACATCGCAGCGCTACGATGGCGTCGATATTCCTACTTTTGTCGTCACTAGGCGAAAACGGAACCTACTTTACGAATTGTCCTCGTATATCCTATTTACTTCGAGCCAGCAGGAATAGATATAATATACCACAGTTACTTCCTACAATAATTTATGGGTCAAAGAATTGTCTGAAAGTAGGACCAATATTCAAGAGTGACATTAGAATCATAATTGATTCATCGTTAAACCTAAACCTGGACTGAAGTTTTGTCGAAGTTTGAAAGAAGGGTATCCCTTCTAACCTTTGTCTCGACGTTTATGATGAAGAAATTACCAAATGAGATATGAGAATACTATGGGAAATATACAAGCAATATCTAGCCAATCCGATAGTTGATAATTTGCTGTAGTAAACCTGGTAGATATAGGTATACATGCCAGATTGACCACGTAAGTTTGTTGATGACGTCAAGAAACCAGAAAAGTGATTCAAAAGGACATTGTTTTTTTCCCCTAAAGGTGTGGTCCTTACCCCACTTCACCAAAGCAGAATAGCTTCCTGTGCTACCCACTTAATTTGATTTGCGCAAGAGTGCAGCATTTGTAAATCAAAGAATGTTGCTGTACTGAATAAATAGGTAAATTGAAATTATGTATTATTCTTTCGTATATTTGTTTGGTTTGGTGTCAATCCTGCAGTTTCATAACGCATTAGGTTAGCTAAAACTTTCCCTGTGGTTTTTCATTGCAATCAAACTTTTTTGACGTAGAATTTCATTACGTTCAACATCCTGAAATATTTTCTTCGTCATTGGAGTCATATTAATTTTACGTTTAGATTTAATGTTTTTCTTAGATTTAGTCTTTGAAAAAAGGGTATGAGTTACGCTCCTTTATCATCGTCATAGCATAGCTGTCGAAATATCATTTAATTCCATGAGCAATGAGAACATGGAAGATTTGAGAACTATGTCATAGTTGGTGAACATTTGTTTTTAAGAAAACAGATTAATACGTAGTTACCTTTCCCTCTTCTTCCAGTGGGTCACTCTTGATAATTTCACTTACACATACGTTTGTTACTATTTGAAAATGTATTATGCTTATTTCAACGAATATACGAGCTTCCGGGTCTCCATTTCAAAGTTTCGACATTTTTCTTCCTTGAATGATTCAATAGGAATACGATGCATGTATTACAAAAGCAACGCCTTAAACCTCCTGATTCATCACTTTTGATGAGTGATCGTTTTTAAACATCCATCAACACATTTTTTCTTCTAAAAGGAAGCGAACAACGTTTGGTAAATTGTTAATTCGGACTCTATGTGTGTTCCACCGTGATGGTTAGTTCTTCCTTTAATAATAAACATACGGTAATTTTCGTCCCCGGTCAAATCCCGTTATCTATTGCGACGATGGAAGTGATGTAGATTCAACATCAGATAAAACCATAGACTTTGTCTAACTTCCCGGAAACACAATGAGAAATTAGTTGGTAAAGCGGCTTTCAATTTACATGTAAATACGCGGTACATATACGCGAATTCATTACTCACGTGTCGTTCATGGAATAAAGGCGGACATAATAAAAGACGTAGTATATTCGTATCCCATAATTATAACGAGCATCAACGAACGACTAACAAAAGCGAATACCATCGGATGCATGTCCTTGCTCCACTGAGGTCATTAAATCACCGATCTTGTTGCCGCCGGTTCTTCTTCATCCTAAAGCGAAAGTTTTAGTTCGCAATTCGCGGCGGTTGTTGCCGTTCTCCTGTTATTATTAATTTCAGAATATATTAGTCTATTCAAACGAGTGTGCGCGCAGGTTCGTGTGTACGTATACCCGTATTATGTGGATGTATTTAGCGGACCTAGACAGGAAACTTGCTTCTTTTTAATAGCGTCGACATCCTGTCGACGGTCACGGTTAACAGTTCAAAAACTTTGCTGTATGGAAGTACTTACCACCTTGTATACGGTGGCGACGGAAAGTTCTAACCTTGGAAAATATCGAAATTTACGTTTGTAATTCGGGCGCTTTTGATGAGGCTTTTGTTCTAAACGATTCAAGTTTAGTATAAATTAAAATCTGAAATATGACCCAACAGTTATATGTAATTAAAAATTCAAAGTAATCGTTTTTGTCAGAATAATATGGTGATGATTCAATATAAGAAGTTCAAATCTAATCTAGTTCATTTCAACGTTTTACCAGTTAAAGTATCTCTTTAACGTAATACTGCAAAATTATAATTTCAAATTCGTTTTTATTCTTAAATCCTTTTTGTCCTTCCTACCCCAAATTAAAAATTTGCTTAAGGGACTGAAGATACAATTAAAAAATATAAATGGAATAAGTTCTTTCGCTTTAATTGGTCTTGACTGAAACTGACCAGCCAGGTTTTATATAAGAACTAAACTAAAAGAAGAGTAAATATAAATACGATGAAGGATAGACAGGGACATACACCACACATCGTGGGGGTTCTTGGGGAATCCCTTTGAGTTGAATTGAAATTATATCTATGTTAGATTATCACATTGTTGCTTTTTTCGGCATTTTCTGATCTATGCATAAGGTGAAGTGGAGTTTCATCATGCAAGTCAGTGGTCAACGTTCCTGATACCTCTTATTTGTTGGTACCATCCAATTTTCAAGAGTTTCACGGTATTTTTCGGTATTAGCAGTTGTGTGTCGGAGACGAAGCAATTGGGAGACTTTGCCATTATCTTGCAAAGTTTTATATTTCTTGCATCCACGTCATTAAACATTCATTACAACACAAGCAAGGCAAAGATAGAACTGACCAACACAATTGCTATATCGCCAAGGATGAGGCAAGAAGACAAGGTAAGTGCTCCAATTTTTAATGCTATTATCAACCATGCAGACGACGTGGTACTATAGCAAATAATGAAGATGAATTGCAGTGATTTTTGTTTAAATTAAACAAAACTTTGAGAAAGTGCAATACAAAACAATTGGTTTGACCTTTAGATAACCCATCCGTTGTAATAGATAGAAGAATGGAATATTTGGGGGTTGATATCTCCAAAGCTAAAATATCACAGAAGTTTGTATACGAGGCGCAAAAGGCAACAATTATCCCATAAAGTCTTAGAGATACAATGTGGCGAAATGGTGACCATCGACATTGACGTTTAAAACGTATAAGACGTGTACACGATCCATTCCCACCCATCCATGCAGCAGAGGATACTAAGTGAAGAGGCACACCCCAGAAGATCTACGAATAAAGGTCAATGAATACGTTAAGAAATGTTGTCGGAGTGACTGTTCAAGATAGACAGTGTCTTCATCGTAAATCGACCACCTCATTTTACGACGAAGATACTGAAGAAACCATGTCAACATGTTGCAAAAATCTGCAGTAATTGAATAATAATACACAAGATGATCAGCACGACTACCAAATAATAGCGAGAGAATTGGGTTTCTATACTGGAAAAGAAACATTGAGGAACTAATACACACAACATACCCAAGTCCAAAACTAAGAGGAAAAAGAAGATTTTTCTTTTGATCCTTGGAGTAAACTTACAAACCCGTGTTTTATTCCACCTATGATGCAATATTTTTCCCCTTCTATATTGTAGTACTGATAAAAATTTCCGAATGAAATAATCATTCTTTGACTTTTGTGCTTCTCTTACCGGGCGCTTGTGGAACCGGAGTGAGTACATACCTTATAGAAGTTTAAACCTGGAACGATTTCAGTGGTATTTGATGAAAGTGTGTCATACTAAAGTACTTAAAAGTGTTTGATTGTACGCTTTCATTAATTTGGGATGAATTTTATTCTTGCTCGATCTGTTTTGTTTCCAAACACTCACAACTACGCATTTCAATTTGACTTCCTCGAACATATTGTTGATGTAGCTAGCGTAATAAGCTAAGTTAAGTAAAATATCTGATTATAATAATAGGTTCTACTACAGCACATATAGATCCCTCAGGTGCAGTTTAGCACAGATTACCTATTTTCTAGGCTGCCACCCATTAAAATTGATAATGTGGCCAACAACCACAATTTGGTCGTTTCTTATTACCTCAGAAAATGCATCCAAGGTATTCATTTCCACAACATCAGTGCAAGTCCAGGCCGAAAGTGCGTTTGTACGTCTGTAGTCTAGTGCCCCAGCAACTGAGCTACTACTGACTCACACCATCGAATTAAATACGACGAAATGGATGGTAATCTTCTTTTAGCAAATTCCTTAGAATTTTCGGAAAAAGATACATATTCCACTCATATCGACATATTATCCCAGAATTAACTTTTATTGCCGCCACTTATTTCCAACTTCTTGTAGCAACGTGGCTCTTCGCAACTTCATTGAAGCAAGGACAAAGCCATAAATTCTTTGCTAGTAAAGTTATCTAACATCTTCATCCATTTAAATTTCGGCAGATACTGGTACAGAGATGAACAATACCTTATAGTTGTTTTTTCCGCCACATGAGTAGTGTATAAATGTAACTAATTTAAAGTTTAATTTAGATACGAGATCAAAATTATCAAAATTTAAATCAAAAACTAAAAAAATATTTATAAAACAGCTATCAAATGGAATGGATGAGATATATCTATATGTTCAGACCTAGAGGGCATCCAAACTATTTACCTATTTCCTCTTTCCAATTTTTGACCATATTACATGGTAACATAAGTTTACGATACAGTTCTTAACATTCGAAGGTTTATGTAAAATTCAAGTACGTTTATTATAATCCTTGATAAAAATTCGAGACATTTAGGTTTTGAAAATAACGTTCCCGCTTCTTTAAGTTTCATTTATTAATACTAAGACCTATGAATGCTAAAGAAACGGAGCTTAAACATGAATTTAAACGTTCCTAGTTTTTTTCTAGGTAAGAAGCTGTGGAATGTACTGGCCATGAAAGTATACGACGTTGCATGTATGCATGTATGTTTATGGTCTATTTGTTGGAAACCATAAAGACTCACAATTTATAGTTCACGTATTTTCAGCGATGGTATATCAAAAATACTTGTCTTCTTGGATAAGATCGAACACTCCATTAGAAAAGGGAAACTCTTTCGTAATAACTCGGAAGTAGTTTTCGTTCAAATCCGTATGTCTTTGATGTCCGACTTTGGTGTTTGTTGTGGTTAAATTTTTGTTCGATGAGTAGACCATAAAAGGAAAGTGTCCGTTGCTGTTCTTCATACAATGTAATAGTTTTAGTCTGATTCTTGCGAGATAGATGATTTCATGGGACAGACTAAGCTCCTCTTCGACTTACCACTATAACTGTTGTTGAAGATCCAGACATTCGCGGCTTCGTAGTAAAGTTCGTCATAGTATGAGAATGTTGACCAATATTAGATCCTCTGAGGGCATAGACATAATATACAGACATAATATATACATATAATATTGACAAAGTCTATGTCCTCAATGGATCTAATTGACTAATAAAGAATAAAGAATGCTGACCATTGGAGGTTAAATGTATGTTTCGAGCGGATGCTTAAGCCCTCGGTGATAAACCTTGAATAGCCTATTCAGAGGAAGGAACAAGCTCTAGAAACCTGTTACTTATAGTCTTCGCTAAATGCCTGGTTTTTAACCTTCCTATACTCACGTCAAAGTGAAAGACGTATACTATACTATATAAATCGGTCTCACAGACCGTATGCGTGAGTATAGGAAGGTTAAGGAACTATGTACCTTAATAGTGAAAAGCACGGAGGGCGATGTATACCCCAAAGCGCATATCTAAGCTCTAGAGAAAAAGTTTGGGGAGCATGTCCAGAAATAGGGCTAGGCTCCAGAGGAAACTGTAAAAATATGGGCACTGTTCATTCTTGAAGACCTATAGCTTTAACCATAAGGGTGATATTACAAAAGATCGATGAGAGGTTACACTAGACGGGAGGTACACGCTGTTGAGCGACCCACTGAAATCTACAAGTCTGCAATCTGGGTCTTTTGTGCCTACGCGGTCTTGTGGTTACTCTTTCTGCTTGATTCCACTTCCACTTTCTCATTCATCCTCCTACATCCTAAATTTCACATACTTATCTTTGTTCTCGTAATTTTGTGCTGATAGAGTGATGCTGGTGATTGATCGAAGAATCCTTAATTTCTTTGTTCTTACGAGGCATTTGTTTCCATTATGGTATTCCATGCGCATGTTATTGTGGATCTCAAGCACCGTTTGCATGTTTTTATATTGCTTTGTGGTACATGTTTCTTTGCTCAATTGCATGAAACCAGATAGTAGTATAATAATAGTACAAAGCAGTTATAGCTATATGATCCTTCACTTCCCCTACTATGGTTTTGCTGCTTGCAATATTTGCTCTGAACAGTGTTGGGATTCTCTGGAGACAGTAAGAGATTGCTTTTCTGTATCGGGATAATCTGGTTGAACTGGTTTGTTGTTAGTTGAAATTTAGACAACATTGTTTCTAGATCATTTTCCTTTTAGGATTTTAGCGCGGAATCGTTAGCGTGGTAAATAATCTTTACTTCTTTAACTTTAACTTCTAACTCTCTAAGAAGTTTGGAATTGTTTATAATTTATGTTAATCCGGTTATAGAAAGCCAAGTTAGTTTCACACATACACAAAAATAAAATAAAATAAATTTTTGATCGATAAAATATGATTCCCCGAAAATAACTAGTTCAAAACTAGTTTTATATTTATTTCATACCTTACACATTAATATAATATCAAAACGTAGACAAACTTTTAGAGGAAGCTATATTTGCGGTACTTACCGCAAAGGTGGTAATGCCGACAAAAAGCGGCCAGTTTTCAGCCAAGCGTATAGGTAGGTAGTACCTTGCTATTAAACCATCCAGAATATAACATATGAAGAACCGCTGGCGTTCATAGACATAAATAAATCAGAAAGGAAATAAATTTATCCGTTCGTTTCAAGTCGATGAGTTATGTACTTCGAGCGCTGGTAAAACGTTTCCAATGAAGTTTTTTTCTTGTAACGATATATTATTGATCAATTAGTGTAGATTCGAAAGAAAATAAAGCATGTGCAGCGCTTACGGAACGACGGTTCGCTTTCATAACGTGTTTTTATGGTTGCTAAAGGGTAACGCGGTTTTAGAGAAAATGGTTCTGGGAGTGCTATTTAGAAGCGATATTTTGCAATTAGCGAAGTCGCAAAGCGGTGATTATTTTACCTAATCTTGCGATATTGCTAAACTAATCGGCGTTTTTCATTCATGATTTGCGAAGGAAAAGCCTCTTACTTGACATAGGTATCATTAAAGGAGGAAATTAATAGGAGCAATTACACTTAGGTGAAAGCATATCCTTTAAATGCAATTTATTTTTAAATAGGTGCAAGCTAACTGATATCACATCATACATTATGGCAATTAAAATTGAGAAAGTTAGTCACAAAAATCATATCCACGCACATAAATCTGAAAGTTTAAAATTATTATTCAATGCTTTGAAATAATCTATTTTGCACATTTTATCAAATTTTATTTAATTATAGATGAGATATTTGGATGTAGTATGTTCAGATTGAAATGGTAATTTCCCTTGTTCCTTTTGGAACAATTTATTTCTTTTTTAGAACTTTTTTCGTAAAACTATTCATAGGAAACCACTGTTAAAATATTGGAAATACCTTCTTCAAATTTCGACCGTGCACGATAGCCTTGCTATTTATACCTTTGCATGATAGGATCGTAAATACTCCTGTATATTAATCCTTAAATAAATTTCCATTACGAAGCAATTTAGCATTAGATGAACATACGATTAAGTTTATAGTGAACACACTACCCACAATAGATTTTTGGTTTCGTCTCTCGGCGTAATACAATCAAAAAACAGTTTAATCATTAGCGAACCATTACGAGCTTATTTCTTAAGCGAGAACAATCTCTGAAGCCATTAAAAAATAATTAAACGATAAATACAACCTTAGCACGCGCAAATATATCTTTCAGTTATATACACGCCCATTCGTTACCAGCATTCCTACGTCTGTATTTCGGCGAAATGAATGCGAGTTGTTCCAGAATTCCAAACTATGTATATCCTTCATGTTTTGGAACGAATGGAATTTTTTATTTCATCATGTGAGGTGTTCTAAACATGTTGCTCTGTTAACTTTCAATATTTCATATCGCTCATAGCACATTTGTAATATGTAACTGTTCAGGTGACATAAATATAGTTACTGTACAGAGCTGTCCACAAAAACCTTCACGGTTTTATGTGCAGCATTTTCTAATGACATGATTTTCAGTTGGATTTTTTGGGAAATGGCAATCAGTATGTAAACAGTGTTAGATTTTTAATTAAATTTAACAAATTAAGGAACCAATTAAAAATGCCAGCCTAAATATATCTGTAATTTGTCTTAAACTTTTCCACGATGTTCCTGTATTTGTAAAATGTAATAACGTTCAAGGGGCGATTTCATCGACTCCCAAACTGAAAAATTCGAACCGTTTCTCCTAAATCCAATTCCCTGTCCGTTTAACAAAACAAGACAGCAGAAAAGGATTAATGAAACGTTCGATCTCTTTTTCTAGTTCCCTGTGGAGCACGTACTAATTTTGTGTGTTATTTGCTTCCAATGTGCGTTGCGAAATATACAGCTTATGTTTTGATTAATCTTTTGATAGGTACATATGTACATATGCAGTTTATGACTGCTATATATAACACGCCAGATCAAATTTGTAAATATTCCATCACATTAATTGTATGAAGAGTAACTTTCAATGTGTCAGATAAACGAAATAAGAAGTAAAAATCGAAAACAAGGACGGTAAATTTTAAATTAGGATGCTGATAATGACTTTATCATCAAACAGAAACTATGTAGAAATGTTCCAAATTCTTAGAAGAATTTGATATTTGGCCGCGTGTCCTCATATGATCTTCAGGCACAGGCTGCTTTTCTTCTAATCTGGATGCTATCTTACATAAAATTCAAAAACAATTTTACAAAAACGGTGACTTAGATGATTATAAAAATATTGTTAAATAACATTGAGATATTAAAACTTGTTTCTGAGAGAAAAAAAATAACACCAACACATCAGTTTCGATTCAGGAATGTACATTCTTTCATCGACCAAATTCACAGAATAACAAGTATCATTGTCAAGAGCCTCAAAGAGAAGAAAGTTTCTTTTATTTTCTAGATGCGACCCAAACATTTGACACGGTTTGGCACAAAGCGCTAATCGATAATTTCTTTTTTTATTTATTTATTCCTTCCAGAGCAGATTACAGAAACACTGCAATTTTACATATTGGAAAGATTCTTCAGAATAAAACAGGAGGAAGCTGATTCTGAAGTGAAAGAAATTAAAGCTGGAGGGCAACAAGGAAGTGTACTAGGTCCAGTCTTATACCTGCCTTACACTTGTGACATACTAAAACTAGGATCTCATACAATAGCCACATATGCAGATGATACTGCCATAATGACAGTTGTAAATAATAATATAAAATAAACTAAAAATTACAGACAATTATTCACTAAATACAATGGCGGAGAAAAACCTGGAAAATTAGATTAAATGAAACTAAATCAGGACATGTAGAAGTCACAAATAGGAAAATAAAGCAAATACCTTTAATTTAGTATTTAGGCATGACATAAGAAAAGAGAAGAACTGAATATAAAATATAGAAAAATCTAGTCGCTGATTGGTAGAAATTTTACTCTATCTCTATATACTAAAATCTTATTATCTAAGCAAGCACTCAGATCAGTTTGGACTTACGATGTGCAATCGTGGGGGTGTATCAAAGAAAGCAACAGAACGATTATACAACTGTTTCAAAACAAAATACTGGGACGTATTGTAGATGTATCGTGGTACATCAGAAACAGCGACTTCCATCGGAGAAATAGAAATTGTAGACGAGATAATCGCAAGATTCATCAGAAGTGATGAAGAAAGACTCCATCATCATGTGAATGTTGAAGCCATCCACCAACAAAAAGCAATGACGTTACTTGACCAAGCGTTAAAATTACTCTATATTCAAGAAATTTGCTATATAAACAAAGTGTGTTATCGGTCTGATGATATTCAGAAAACATAATGAGATGAGACGTTGCCATGTTGCTCGCACTGCTCGCTGCCTATACCGTTTACATTGGAAGAGTGTACATTACCAGCAGAAATGTTTGCTCATTAGAATGCACACTCCCTATATTTACGTGATCACCGTCAAGCTCCTAACTTTTTCTTTCGAGATGCGTGGAAGTACTACCTTAAAAGCAAAACAGAAAAACACAAATGAAAACGCTTATGAGTATACCTTAATACTTTATTTATATCATATCAATCATATCAATTAAGTCAGAATTCAATGGCTTATTGGTCATTAGTTGACCAGATTTTAATACTATAACACCAATTCGGTGTTTATGTATAAAAAGAAAAAACATTGATGTATAAATATACCGAGCTCCGTAGAGCTTTGATATTTATATGAGCTCATCATCATCATTCAGATGTAAAATTTTATCGATATATCGAGAAGAATTTTGCGAAAATGTAGACATAACCGTGACAATTTGACTTCTTTTCTATTGAACCATACTTGCAACTAAATTGCGCTACTAAACGGGACTTATACTTGATATGGGATGCTTTCAAAGT
The DNA here is from genome assembly GCA_038088585.1 of Chrysina gloriosa. Classification (NCBI taxonomy): domain Eukaryota; kingdom Metazoa; phylum Arthropoda; class Insecta; order Coleoptera; family Scarabaeidae; genus Chrysina; species Chrysina gloriosa. Next base: position 12,581,049 of record CM076092.1, read on the forward strand.
TCTAGGAATTTGCCTATAATTTTTTTATTTCATTAATTTTCATCAAAATTTAACTGCAGTTTTTTAATATAATTTCCGTTTAATTAAATACATTTATCTTTACGTGAAACTATTTTTTTAAACCATCTTCAAAGAACTTTATCGGAGTATCTGCATCCATATATCAATATGTCAAGTTTCATCCAATTTAAAGTCTCAAATCAAACTATTTGAAGGTAGATGTAGCGAATAGGGTAGGACCAATTCTCAGCCCACTAATAGAACTAATAGAACTAATAGAACCCACTATAGAATTTACACAATTGAACTAGGACCAAATTGATAGAAGATTTTAAACATCTTTCGTACATGAAATTCTGTTTATCGGTTTACTGAGGAACAATTCAAAAGTTCTTGCGGTTGCGGTCCGTGATAGACAAAGCTTAGTTCCCTTACTAGATTATTTGAATTATTATTGGTAATTGGAAATTGTGCTTACTTAATAAGCTTTTGCACAGTAATTGGTCGCTGCCCATTACCGTACCTAATTTAATTAGGTCGTTATATAGAGAGTCATCCTGATTTTATTTTATTGTATTCTAGTGTTTTGTTTCCTATCTACCGCTATTAGATCTCGGTTTAATCAACTTCTTGTCAATTGGTATCCGGCTTTATTCTGTCTAGTTTTACTTTTGATTTGTCTTTCAGGTTCACGTGTGTTAAATGTCTTAATTAAATCGCACATGTTGCTCTTGAGTACGCTATTGTATATGAAGGCACGTGGTTATATTGTATGATATATTCTAAAATTTATAGATTTTTCCCTATTTCCTTTTCTGAATTCTCATTTGAGCTGTAAATAATATGGCCTTGTTGCATTAGTTTTTAATGAGAAAAAATTAAGGTCTAGTAAATGGGCGGATAAACGCAAAGTTGTGCGTCGGTGAACGCAGTGTATAGTGCGATGTATCAGTTTGTGCATTGGATTGGGCTATGGCTCTCCGCTGCATTTGCCAACGTATAACTTTACGTTTACCCGCGTATACTTCATATCCAGTATCTGATCGCAAAACTTGTTGAACAATTGCTAAATCATTTTGTATTTCTAGTTTAGAGCAAGCTCAAAGGTTTCCATCACTGACGTCTACGTTCTTTTGTGACAAGCAAAGGTTTTTAATTAGGCACATTAATTTTATTCATTTCCGGATTTTTTGGGTTATGTTTACGAATTCATTCCGTTCACGTTCTTACGTAAAGCAACACATAAAGATACAGCAGATACATATGTGTGTGACATATGTATCTGCTGTATCTTTCCATTTTTGGACTATTCATGAAGTGTAGTTTTGACTATCAACCAATTGTCAGTTCATTTAGCTTCAAAAACAATGAAGTTATAATCAGTAATGAAGAAATCATAGAGAACAAAAGCGCTTTATAAGTTTATAGTTACCTCGTCTAACACATTTCAGTTATGCTTGATACTTGTTATGTTTAATCAAACCTTTGCAAAAATATAGTTTTATATTCCATGTCTTACCACCTATAAAAAGCCGAAGCACTATCTACTACACTATCTGCTACTACTACTATCTACTTTAAACTAGTCGGAACTTAACATTCCCCAAAGATTTGTTGTGACATTTGCTTTTTCCCAGAGTAAATTCATTCAATATTCAATCATCGCTAAAACGAATATTTCGCATGAGGAACTCCACCTTTCAATTCGAATGTCTTGTTCATTCGCAGTAGTTGGCATTTCGCGAACGTGAGAGATTGCTTGGTCCAGATACCATCGTTCTGGATACGTTACCAATTTAGTAAATATTTTCCTTTTATCCCGATATATAACTCGATGAAGACATATCGAACGGTAAAGTCACGTCAGTCATTTGTTTGAGCTTGGGCAATATTGGAAATACAGTCGAACCTCTCTAAGTTAAATCAAATTTGCTACTTCAAATTGTTTTATTTGGAGAGTTTAAGTTGGAGGTTATTAAAATTGTATTCTAAAGCTTCAGCCAACTGAAAAATTCGTCTTAGGGAGAAATGTGAGTTATGAAAGTGTTGATTTAGAGAGGCTCGATTATATTACAAAAATCTTAGCATTGAGTTATCACATGAGAAACGTCATAAGTAACTGCGGGGGTTTATATTACCCGTACGGCTTCAAAGTAATGTGTCTTGCAACAAACTTTCTAACTCGGCTTGTTTTGTCTTGTCAAGCGAAGCTTCTTCGACGAACTAATGAATCAGGCAGTGTAAAATTATAGTCAAAGCTCGATTTTCTTGATCTCAAATATCATCCATTGATAAGCTGTCCACTTAGGATGGAATATACCCAATAATGAAAATAATAATAGTAATACTATTGATAATGATAAATATTAACAATCTTCCAATTTTGGCGTTAGAGATATAGTCACGTTTAAATTGATTCTTCAGTTGATTGGAGTACACATATTTGAGATAACTAGCTACAAATCCTTCTTGAGAGCGAGCTGAACAATCTGCATGACTTTTCAACATACACCAGAACCAACCAATGGAACCCGCGTTAGCATTATATTATTTCTTATTCCTAACATTTTTCCAAACTATTGAAGCTACTATCGAATTGAAAGAGCAATAGTGCAGTAATTTTCAATGAATGCAACTTCGCGTTTTCATTGAAATTTATAGGCCTTGGCTATTTGAATACTAAAATATTGAAATCTTAATTCCAAGTTGAGTATGAAGTTAAGAATTTACAATTTTTTCTTTATTTGGAAAATTAAAGAAATTAATTCCACTCTGGGAACTTACCAAAAAGAACGCTTTTCCGCTATCATCCACCCAACCAATTGTAATGTCAGCTCCTTCCATTCCACCATTGGGACTGAATCCGATTCCAACATATCCTAGAGTCCATGCTTCTACCCTGAACAGAATTTCTTGGTGCCTAGTTTGCCATCGAAGGAGCACCTTTTTCTCATCGTCCAAAAATTCCCAATGCGTCCATTGATTCAAATCTTCGTTCACATCACCCACGTCACGCTTTTCACGCACACCGATAAAATTATTTAATTTCCGGTTAGTACCAAAATTGAAGATGGTATCGCCGTGACTTGGCTCTTTTCTTTGGTATTTACTGTGTTGATGATGATGTTGATCATTATAATTAACACTATTCACTAAACCGACGTGCTTAACGTATTGCTCTAGAAGATCGTCGACCGCGTTCGATGCTTTTAGAAGGAGCGTAAGGACGTAGACTATTACAGCTTTGTTGATCAACATTTTCCTGTTGAGTTTAATGATAACGAAACGTCATGGCAGGAAAGATTTGATGAGTCTGAAACAAAAAATATACGTGGAAATACTTTTATAAACTTAGCATTTCCTTCTTTGTATCTAAACTAGATACGTTTCAGAAGTATTTGTGATTCTAGGATATAACGGCAAATTTGGGGAATAAATATCATAATGGTAATCACTTATTTCGGTGAATTTGTCACAACAGTCAAATTTGTTATGAATTTCAATGAAATAGTGTGGTGTGTAACTTCCTAGATGAAGCAAGCAATGAATTTGGCATTTCTACAAAGAAGATCATACCTCAAGATAGCATGTTTACGCAGCTATTCCGAACATACCTTCAATTCATTCGATTTTAATTAATGTTGTCCCTTTATTTCCCTTTGTTGATCACTGGTGAAATGTATATTAGTTACTGGTACCGATTGGGTGAACAATCTGAGATTGTTACCACAATGCAAACGAAGTTATAAGATATTGTACTAATAATGCCATTCTTCAAGCATATGATTATGGCCAAACAATACACTATGTCTTCTTACGTTTACGCACAATACAATAAGCTTCTTTTTGCGTTCTTGTATAATTGTCTTTGTGCCTCTCTCGATACGATTTCTGATCTCTTGTCCATTATCTACGTTACTTGTTTCCATTATTACAATTCAAGGCACAAATTCAATAAATTATTAGACATACGCTTGCGGAACGCAGGCCGCATTCATACGAGATTTCCCACGTTCTTTATTTTTAACCGACCGTTTTCCCGCTGTGAATGGGATGTAATACCTCATTATTCTAAAGTTCATTAACACGGTGACTAGCGATGTAAAGTGAAGCGACGAATAGTGGCGATAATCATCTGAAAGTAATTCCTGTCACCGTATCGTAAGTTTAACTGCTTTTGTTTTCGATTTCGTCCGGTGCAGAACTACGTAACTAAATTAAAACTTAATAACCATATCAAGATAATTGAGTCCTGGTGAATGATCATTATAATTTTATGATAAAACTGGTCGGAGCGGATTATACTTGTTCAAAAGTTGAGAATAATTTCCGGTTTCCGCTCGCAATATAATAAATTAGCAGTTCGTACCGAAACTAGTTTTATTCCATGAATATTTAACCTTCCTATACTCACGTCAAAATGAAAGACGTATACTATACTATATAAATCGGTCTCACAGACCGTATGCGTGAGTATAGGAAGGTTAATAAACCTTCAAGTTGGTACGTTTTAATATTCACCATCGACGGGACTTCTTCACTTGTAAAATTAAAATTGTTCCATGTTGTGATTTTGATTAATTTTAATGTAATCACGTTGAGACCGCGAAGTGCAAAATATGATTTGGAGTTGCGATGTAATGGCAGTGCTGTTAAGAAAATAAAGGTTTGTGACATCAAACTTATAAACCGACGGTAGTCTAATTTTATTGTGAGAGTTGTTGATGAGATAAAATGTTGAAGGAAACTAGGAAGTTTCACAACTTGAATGGGGCCTTTGCATGGTGAAGTATAGGCAACATTCATCACATAGTCTCGATCTACCTTCATCAGATTTCTGAATCTATGGATCTTTACGATCCTCTTATTGGGGCAGAACTTTAAAAACCTAACCGTGTTATACCAGTCTTATAGTTGATATGACAGATTCAGTTCTAAACCAATCTATTTTTGGCTGCTAATAGTGACTATGTAGCCAAATGAAATGATATTTACGTCTACCATGTAAATATTGATACCTTCCAAAAAAGTATGTGGATAACGAATTTGTCATCGTGAGTGAAGAAAATACAAAGAAAGAAAATTCTCACTGTCAGTGCTTTGGCGAACATTTCTTCTAAAGAGTGTCATTCAACACTTCCATTAGGCACACGATGGACTAGTGTCTACGGGGAAGTATACTTTAAGAGCAAGCTCAAAGCTAAGGGACGACGCCAAAATTCTCAGATAATTATAGTGAATGATGAAATGAAAGAAAGTAGTAGACAGAACTATAGGAGTGAGGTTTCCCTATAGTGAACTGCAAGCATATCCTCTAGCATAGGCTACAATTTTTTAATTCTACGTTTACGTCTCTACATGCATAGATATGAAATTTTCATCGGGAAATAGTTCAGGCCCAAAACTAATTGGAAGGTACAATTTTGTGATAAAACAATGCCGGATTGAATTTATAAAACATCAAAAACAATGTTAATGGTGACTACGCAGTCAAACAAAATAGCTTGCCCCTTTGCTACGTGAATTTGATTACTTTCGAATATATATTTTGTTTTCGACAACTAAGATCTTAGCTTCAGCCAAGAAAACACAAAGAAGGAAACTGTTGATGCTGTATATAACACTTCCTTTAAGGGGTATACTTCACAGATTCACAGTAGGCACAAAAGTTGTCTTGAATGATTGACCACCTGATCAAGATCTCAAAGTGGAGCACAATACTACATTTTAGCCAGATAAAATTTTTAATGGAAAAATAACTGGAGGGCATCCAGCATAAAGTTAGATTAAACTTTTATATCCGCGGATTTTCTATTGGAGGCAAAGTTTAAAAACCAAAATAACAAAATAACTACATCCTTATAACACTATCATGACGGATTATTAATTTTTGAAGCGACAGATCGAACTTTTGAAAGCCAATGATAACTGCTAGTCACCAATGTCTACTATGAAATGGAGACGTACTGTTGTGAAATAAAGATGTGCACTTTTCACAGTGGGCGGCGCTTTCTGCACTGAGGATGACAACTTAGTTGCCAGATACGTACATACTTGGAAATGTTGAAATCGTCATGCTAATGGTAAAAATCATTAAAAATTCCTTCATTTCAGGAGTCCTTTCTTTCTGATTTGGGCTAGAGCATATAGTAGTGCTTTTACATGGAGGCTTCATTTCAGTGATTAACTTTCCTACTTCTTCTCATTTAGTGATTCAATATAATTTTTTAAAATTTTGGGGTAGTCCGTAAATTTTGGTTAATACTAGCTTTAGAAAGCGCAGTGTCACAGTGCATTTCTTAGAGTATGTGCTAAGCAAAGCATTGATGTATTTTTTATGTGTCTGTAATAAAACATACAACAGCTTAGTTGTCAAAATATGCATCTGAAAATACTGAAATCGGTGTGGTAAGTGTAAACGGTTTCAGTTACTCGCATTTACATATGTCACTTTGTAAGCATATTTGATCAAGCACGTAGTATTTCTCTAATAGATTGAAACAAGAGAGCAAATGTTATTGAAATATAAAATAAAGGACGGTATTGAAACTAAAGGTAATCTGTGTTAGAAAACCGTAATAGTTCGGATGTAACATTTTTACGGAATATTCACGTATTATACAACTTTGATCTAGAATAATCATATCGACTACATTTGCACCAAATTAAAAATAACGGTTTACCAAATACAGAAAGTGGTCCATTCAACAAACACAGAAATAGCAAAGCTGATTTATTACTCGAGCTTTTATACGACTGTAACAGCATCCTATTATGGGAGAGCACAGGTCACCTAACAAGGATTTTTAAAATTAAAAAAGATGTGTGGGGGCGATTGTAGGTGCTAATGCTACACAGCATTGCATACCTCTATTCAAAACACTTAGAATTTTGACGGTTCCTCCCCTGTTTATTTTCAAATGTTTATCGTTAGCTAAAATTGAATCGAACACACCGGAGTTACAAGCAAACATTCACAATTAGAAGATATAACAAACATTTCAGAATACCATATCAAAGAATATCACGCACACAACAATCTGCAAAATACCATGCAATAACATTTTACGTAAGTTAGACGAACATATTAAAGAGCTGCTACTTAAAACATTTACAGCAGAACTTACAAGATATTTAGTAGATAAGTCTGACTACAGCATTGAAGAGTTCTTGGATCTTATAGATAATGTACCAATTTTATTATTATATCCTTTTTGTATTGCTGTATTTTTTAATTTTTGTACAATACTTGTCAACTTTGTCCTTTAATTTAATGTTGCGAAATAAATGTATTATAAAAATAAATTATCATTACTATTATTTTTTCTTGTGGTTTCATTCTTGTTAAAAACATTGGTATCGCAAGCAATGTTTCGATCAAAATAACGCATATATGGGCTATTTACTAGATATTATTTATGCTCTTTCAGCTGCGGTGATTGTGGAAACACGGAAAATGTTGCTAATGATAGCAATGGCACTGAAAGTACCACGATGTGTTAATATCGGCACTGATTACAACGTAATACTTGCATAATTAATTTTAACCTTGACATTCACTGTGTGGTCAATTTCTTCAAAAAGCGCGCATCAGGTTAACTAACCTATGCGGATAGGTGGGAGAGTAGAGTAGAGTAAGAATGATATGGGAATGGTGATGTAGAACGTAGAATAAAAAGTTAGTTTCGAATAAAATTTGTATTATTAAGAAAAAGAGTAATACGAATCCGGCCCTGAATACAACTTTGAAATTAAAAATTTTAGTGTAATTTGGAAAAATTCATAAATCTACTTTTGGGTTAAGAAAGCACAAATTCACCAATTTTTACATAACGGTAACGGCTACTGTTCAATCTGTTATCAAATAATTCATCGAAAACTATCATGGATTCTGATAATGTTACATATATTCATAACGTAAGAACTTATTTCTGATAGTGATGTCTCTATAAAATCAATTTCCACGAATGCTTATAATGATCCTCGCAATTACGTTTTTAATTCCATTTGAATTTACCTTGACCTTTCCCAGCTCTTGGCACAACTATTCTTACGGTAGAGGACCATAAAGGAGAAAATAAGAAAGAGCGCGTGAGTATCCATGGGCGAGAGGGGCAAGGCAGAATTAGTACCTAAAGTATGTTATTCAGTAGGTTTTGAGTTGGACCTATAAATATTTTCTTTTATTATTTCTCTTATTTCCATCTGACTTTGTTTGAATTCAAGCTCCAATAAATATTATTATTAAATATAGGTGAAAACAGATATGAAAAATTAAGGTTGTGACAGAATGTTTATGAAATTCCTTTGTCACACATGTATTTGAGATAAATGTTGTCATATACGAGTATCACGCGTAATATTCTCAAGGGACAGAAATATGGGAAAGTGAAAAAGAAAGATAAAAATACATCAAAGCAATTTAATGAAGAGACCACACAAAATTTTGAGAATATACGTTATAAGTCGTTGGATATCACTTTTGGGCATTATGTGCCTATAAATAGGTTTCTAATAGTTGTTGTTTCTTTGTAATTGCTTTTTAACTAACTTTGAACTAACTACACTAACTTTTACTAACTCTAGGCATAACAATTATTTCATTAAAATACGACAAAGACGTAACGAAGAAAGGGAGCTGTATTATAATGTTCGTTGTACATACATATCTAAGAGATGACTCGTAATTAGTATTTAAAGAGCGTTGTCCGGCTTACTCATATAGAATTCTGATTTCAATTTTCGTTAGATGTATATTTCGCTTAGTGTGGTAAGAGGCTTCACTAGATCTTGGAAATAGGAGGATTATATGTAAAGCAATGATAAATAATATAACAGAGTTTTAATAACAGATCAGTACTTTTCGGATTCTAACATAACCAAAGACACTGATAAAGTTCTTTGCAGTGATAAGGCAAAATGTAAAATCTTACGATGTAATGAAATTGAAATGTACCACCGTTATTGGTCTCTGTAGTTTTGGAGATTGTTTACAAGGATTTTGCAATTTGTATTCAACCATGAGCATATCTTGTTTTTACAAATAGTGTATCATTCCAGGGTTTCCTTCATTTTTCTTCAATTTATCAACAAGATTAGTGTAGTGCTGCAGTATAGAATTCCACGGTCCGCATTGTTTTGGCACAGAGGTCAAGCGTGTAAACGGTAGTGGATATTGGAAATTTTATCGCGTATCCTTTGTACTTTACACAAACGCACTACTGTAAGCGGAAGAAGTACGGAGGAGCAATAGAAACGATCGATAGCATTACTAGGGCACGGAAATACGATCCCGTTTGCACCTCTTGTTCAGTATAAACTGAATATTTGTAACGTTCTGATTTAACGAATTGGTTCAACATAATACGACGGCGTATTGGTAAAATATAAATCAACACTTATTTTATGGTTAATTTTACAATTTCTACATTATGTAGAATCTTGTCATTTTCATTAAAAATATGTTACCAGTATTATACAGTAGTGGTCAGATAAAAGTTACCACCAGTATATATTTGAGCACGGAGAAGAAGCTTAGAAATTGATAAATTATAAAGAAAAGCACAAAAGTGACACTCGGACAAAACATCATAGGAGCAATATCGAATTGTATTGATATCAAAAATGGGGCTTGTATAACAGCTGCAATCCTTATCGGCATTGAGCTAATGAGAGCTTGGAAATGATGAACAGTTATTTCATTTTACCAACATTTAAGATAGCTGTTTTCAATTCAGGTTTACTTCTTGGACTTATTTTACTCACGTGCTGCTTGACGGTAGCCCAACAGTTCTCTATCGGGTTCAAATCTGCACTGTTTTTGGGCCACTTCATGTAACGACCTTTTTCCTCTTTATCTAATCAAAACAGAAATGGAAAAATGTTGTATATTTTTTCGGATAGTGTCTCAATTTGAGAAAAACGTCTTCCTTGCAATCTTCGCTCTGTGACATGGCGGAGAATCGACTTGGAAAATAGGGTCACTAACCAAATGAAACAAAGTATCAATGGACCATGGTTCCAAAAAGTTCTTAAGGTTATTGATATATCCATGAGCGTTTAAATTACCGTCTACGAAGGCCTACAATCGAGGTACGATATTAGAGTTATTTTTGACTTATCTGTAAAGATAACTCTTTTCCAGTCATTTTCAGTATAATTTTGGTGTTCTCTTACAAAATTTAGGCGAGCTGCGCGCATTTTACTGCTCAGATTCGGTTTAATTCTAGGAGTCCTTGTTTTAAATCCTAAAGATTCTTCGGCGCACCGTTACTGGGCTGTTTTGAGTTCCACACGTTACCTCCAACTCGTTAGCTAACTCTTTTGAGGTTGCAAATCTATTGCGGAAACATAAGACTTTTAAATTTCCATCACACAAGTGTAGGCTTTTACTGCACTTTCCAGTCGCTCTGCAGGCTTTTGGTAGATTCTTTAAAAATATAAGGACAGTAACGTGACTATAGTCTACTCGCTAGGTAATACCTTTGGTAGAAAGACATTCTTCTTTTAATGCAAAAATCAATTTTTTGCTATTGAAAACATCATGATGCATTACACATTACACAATTGTCAAATAAACTCGTGTTACAATCAAATTCTGTGAAACAACGTATATCTATTGCTATTCTACATCTACCATTACATTTAAAGTAGAGCTGCCAACCCATTGTATGAAAGTCGAAGGATTTGTTTCGTATATGATTTTTCGATAATGCTAACCGTCATTTAACCATTGCTATATATTTGTCTACATATTTTCAGATCATTGAATGTGTTTCAAAACAAAATTAAAATGTTGATGAAGTGCAGCAACTGATATTTAAATTTTGAGTTGACATGATACAACAAAAAATATTGACGATACGATACGAAACTTTCAGGAATCGCAACCACTGACATCGTTTTGTTTATTGAAATGTGGATTAAGTATAATATCATGTTAAAAGCATATTATATATTTCATTTGTGCTGTCTAAGACATCTGTTTAGTTTCGAAATTTTTATAGTAAAAGTACAAGATTACAAACACGGATGCGATAAGTTCGATTCCCACATCCTGTTGTACATGCAGACATGTTTTCGAACTCCAGGTGCACTCAGCCTGTAAAAATGAATATATGAAACTAATTTTCTAGGGTAATGATAGGCGGCTGAAGTGAAATGTCGGCTACAACGTTTTCATTTGAAGTCGACAGACCTGAAAATCGGTAATCTGTGGTTGGCCATATTCAATGCCCCTCTTGCTCTACCTTCGTTTACTATAATTGAGCTTTATTATTGTTACTACTGTTATAGTAATGTACATATACGTAATATTTTAATGTATGCGAGAATTAAGTGTCGTTTTCTCCAATATCAAATTACTAACTGTTGCCCGTGGCTTCGTCCGTGTCGAAGAATATTTTTCTCTAAAGTACCATACCCTTCTGCGTATTTCAAGAGACTTAAAAAGTAAGTTAGAATATTTTCAGTTCTTTAATTCTAGTGCTATTTATTTTCGATTACCTTTCCGAGACCTCTCTGAAAACAACATTCTTGGTTTTCCTTTCTGGCTGGAGTTTGACCAAGCTATTAGATAACCAGACTCTCGAGCACGTTGCGTACATCTGGCCATGGGAGAAACCATCACTCCTGAGATCCACACCAGTCACTTTTAAACTCTGCTCTTGCGCCTTATTAATCGCCATAGTGCAACAAACTTTAACCGGGAATTGTACACGTTCAAACTCAAAATGATGTGATCATTGGAATTCCGTCGATGAAGACAGTTTCTCCCTTACTGACGCTTGATGTGAAAATCTTGGCTTCAATCACTTGCCTGTACAGATTCTTTTACTTGAAGCCTAGTGCTGTTATAGAGTTTGGGTGGATTTAGATTGCCCAAAAGCATAATTGGAGATTGAGTATTTGCAAAAACTCTACAGGATAATGGACCGTATCTTCTACCTCCACTACCGAGTCAATAGATTCATACTTCATGAGTTTATTAGGTAGCTTCTTTTGTAGAAGGTTATTGATAGAATCGGCTGAATCGTTGGTTAGAGTAAGCCACCGTTGAGCCATGATGTACAAAAAGCACCACTCTCTTGAACGTTTCTGCTATAGATCTTGTCAGGCAGGGTTGTTAAACCTCTTAGAACGGAGCAAAGATTATTCGGATTATTTACTTTCCATCCTCCGCTTCTAAAATACTTCCGTCCCCAATATCAAGTAATAATTTAGATAACTTCTTTCCTCTCAAATCTTGTTGAAGGTGGACACGCATGTTAATTCTTAAGGACAGTATTTTGAGATTAGGCCATAAAATGAATGACTTTAGACAGGCCTTAACTTCTTCCGTCTCTTGCGGAGCAACGGGCAATGTTAGTCTGAACTCACCAGCTAAAAGCACTGTAACTTCACCCTCCCTATACTTCCCCGCTTTCTCCACCCCCGCATACAACATACAGTATGCAGGTTATGTCAGCGAGATTGGCTATTTGTGGAAATGTTTTTTAGTTTCGCTATAATTTCACTAATATTATAGATGTACAAAATGTTATTTTTTTCATAGCGAAGTAGACGACTTTAAGAATATCGGAAATTGGTTTTCATTGCAATTGAAAGCGTGCGTGGTAAGTGCGAGAACTGGTTAAAAGCGACGCGATTCTCTCAATAAAACGCTTAAATTTCAACTCGCTCTACCTTTATTTTGGTGTATGGTTTTCAAATTATATATTCTAATTTTCATATTGCTAACTGAAAAACGATACGTACATACTCTATTCCGATAGGTACTTTCATTCCCTATTTTCCCCTTTTAGGGGTCGAATTAGGGGATGAAGTTCTCGAAAATCTTTGGTAAACGTTTGCATACGTTATTCTAGAAGTCTCTTCACAAAATGTGTGGTTTCTCAATGTAGCTGTTTGACTTTTCCCATACAAAGTATGACACCCCTTTTGAACCCCTTAGGCGATGATTTTATAAAAAGCCTATATTGATTAGTTCTATACGTTATTCAATGAGTCTCTGTGCCAAGTTTCAAGTTTCTAGACCAAGCGGTGTAGGTTTTCCATACAAACTTCCCTTTTCCTTCCTTTAAAGATCGGATTTCCAAAAATGCCTTCTTAGCGGATATCTACATCACGCAAGAAATCTACTTGTCAAATTTCAAGTCTTTAGGTTTCATAGTTTCAGAGATTTCTTCGTTCTCTTTTATATATAGGTATAGATAAAGAATTTTTGGAGGAATTAATAATCATAAAGTTGAGAGTTACGTTTAAAAACTTAAAAGTTCAAAGATTCTTTGAGGTTGTTGGTAACGTTGGCAGGCTCACTCTTCCTTCCTGTTACAGATAGTTTAGAACTAACCATAAGAGTCGTCTTCTGCCAGATCAAGATACAAACAATGGTTTGAATTAGAATGGTGAAGTTGTCGGTTAAATCTGAGTAGGAACTCTAAAAAGTCTCAGAATATCCAGCCAAATTTGAAAGAGCAATTTTTCCTCTGTACTAGAAATGTGTTGGAACTTAATAACCATCATAATGCTCTCTTGCTATGGCAAGGAATAAAGACAACAATTAAGAAAAATTAAGGGATGTTTCCATCTAATCAATGAAAGTTTCGATAAAAGAACTATGCCGCAATTCATGCAAATAGGAATTACCTAACGTTGTAATTAGGTGGTGGGAAATTTTCGCCTAAAGCATTACCACTACCCGGACAACGTACACGCCCAAAGATCAGCGTATTCTGCTGAACACCAAAGTCTGAATTTTCCGTTTTGTATTAGTATCACTCAATATGATCACGTAGATGCTAAACAGTTTGTACTGGTGATAATTTCTAAGAGTGTTATTTCTCCCAGTCTTAAGAGTTGTAGGTCATATGTCGCCGAAAATCCACCCCTGGAGCACTGTTTATGTAGGCATGAATAATGAATTAGTACATGCGTTTGTACTGGCAATATTGGAAATCAGCTCACAGTTCTCGACCTAAATGAAAAGACCCTCTGGGCTGTTGTTCGGGTAGTAGTTGTCTTTGTAAACGAGTATTGTCCACCACCTAATTAAAATATTGGGTTGCAGAAGACATTTTATATGTACTACATGAATAGTGCTCTAGCTTCTGTGTGTAACGGGTCTGCTTTATGATGTTAGATGGACCCTGACTAATTTTTTTGTGTCCAGATTACCATAATTTAGATCTAGGGACGAGATGCATCGGATTGGATTGCAATGAATGTGCCTCGCTGATGAACCGCAATTACGGAGAAACCGGTCCGAGGTATAATTCCTTTCCATAATAAATTAGCACATGCATATATACTTTAACCTTGCAAGTCGGTGCACATTTTCCAACGAACTTACATATAACGCAATCCCCGTCCAGGTAGTAGTCGTTTATTATGATTGCCTACTATCTAATTACAATATTACCTAGTTACTGTAAATATGCCTAAATTTCGTATTTATACAAATCAATATGTTACTAGAACTTAACCTTCCTATACTCACGTCAAAATGAAAGACGTATACTATACTATATAAGTCGGTCTCACAGACCGTATGCGTCAGTATAGGAAGGTTAATTATAAGGAATGGGTATGTAACAGTTAAACGAAGAAGAATTGGAAATTACATTCTCGTTTGAAATGATAAAAATCAAGAAAGTAATGCTTCATTTTCGTAATTTAGAGAACACAGAACAATGCACATATTTCGGAATACGTCTGTGTTATCATATTCCATTAGACATAAATACGTAGGAAGAAATGATAAATCCCCGTACAAAAGCAATTGCCATGTGCTTCTTCTCACAGCATATGGGATTACAGAGATGCAAAATATGTGCGCTGCATTATATTTCGATTCGGCATAGTGTGCAGCTGTGTGTGCTTTATTGTGCGTGGTCAGAGTGTGATTCAATTGAACACATGCTCAGAAGCATTATATAGACACATGCGCCTGCAAACATAGGCAGATACAAACGGGAGTACGGTCTGCCTTATGCGATACAACAGAATGGTAACATCAAAAGTAATTTAAAGCGAATTTAATTGAAAATTAACCATCCTCAAGTCTTCGTAGAGCTTAGAGGATTCGTCCAGATGTGATGCTGGAAAGCGTCCACAATGAGAAACTGTTTTCGATATGTTCATAAGAAAAGTATTCTTGAAACAATGTATTTAACATTCATTTAATGTAATCTGTACGATTGCCGTATACATATGTACAACATGCAAGTTGGATTTTCTACACATAACACGTATGATGATTTATATTATAGATATATGAATGAATCCATACACTTCTCATGATTACGCTTAGAATATAAAGGACGTCTAATCTTAGAAGCACTGTTTCAGAAATAACGCTCGAGACATGTTTTACCAACAACAAAAGGAATTCGGTTTGTACGTTGCTTTTCGCTACGAATTCAATTGTAAAATTGAATTTTCCACATTTTTATCAGAAAATGTGTGACAACTATTATTAGATATCGCGATATAACAAGTTTATTTCATGTTACAGTTGATAAAGGTTGTTTCTGCACGAATGTGAGGGAAATTTTTCCTATGTTCGTTTGAAGTGATGGCAATTCATATATCACGATGCTTCCTAAATCAATAATCTCGAGAAGAATATGTTGGATAGAAGATCACATCCGAAAGCACAGGTGTAGGTACACCGGAAGCAATACGCGTTTGTTATCTAATGCATAACTCTTTCTCCATGTTTTTGGACTTTGATCAAGTGTGACAAATTTCAAATGTTAATGCCGAGTGGTGGTACGTACGTATATAGGCCACATTTTCAGAAGTACGTATTACGTCATCTCAACCTGCGCGAACGAAAGTTGGCACAGACTTAGACAAATGAATAAGGATAGCATTTAAGCATTTTGGTCTCTTGTCCTGATGACGTAATATGTGCTTAAAAATGTGGCTGCCATATATCACCTTTTTTGCAATAAATAATCGTCGCCCCTGGACAAACTAACCAAGAACTGCGAATCATCCTCCGCCAAGATAATACGAGGACTATTGAGCTTTTGGGGCAGTTGAGTAACGAATTATAAGTTCTTCCTCCGTAGATTCCCAATCTAAATCTGAACGGTTGGTTTCGGTACCCAAGAATGAAGAATGGACCGCCGGAAGACGCTTATGCCTTCAAAATAGCAATTTTGACGATCCCAACTAGAAATTGGAATAACTGCTTTAGTATAGAAAAGTCTATTAAATTTCGTGGAGGATGTTTTGTGAAAGAAGTCAGTCAAATTACATAGTTGATAGCTGTTACCCATGTTTATGGAACATTAACTTTATCAACAAAAACATACTTACTGAACTTCGTTATGTTTCTTTCATTTAGCGTTATAGGGGAGCATTCTTTTCTTAGCATGAAGTCGGAAACTCATTCAATTCCTTTTCTTTTAATTTGAAATGTTTCGTGTAACCTCCAGGAATGCCACGAGGGGCTTTTATAACGCGCCGCGATAAATCTCAAAGTAAAAATTAGTTACCATTCTTTTCCTTTTCTTTGCTAAGGCGCTTCTCGTCTCGAAAGATTGTTAGGATTGTTTTAAGTAAGATCGCGCCCGACGCGGTAACAACCACTAATGACCATTTAACCTTTCTTTCGTTACTTAGCGGACGCTAAGCGGTAAACGAGACACCAGCACCATTAAAATTTATGCCTCGTATGTATATACAGCTTCATACTCACGGACTAGACGGCTAGGTTAGCCTAAAGCCGTGCTTACCGGGGAATTAATTGGTATTATTAAACGGCCAGGTAGGAAGAGGAATATCGCCTGAAATGTTAAATGGGCTCCTAGCGTTTTGCAAATCGCGAATGGCACTTAATTGGCTCGACATTAAACTTGCGTGTGAATCCGTATCGTTTGTTCTCCTCATACACGTCGGATTTATCGCGTTGTACGAGTGGTTAATTGAAAAAATGCGAGACGTTTGTGTGCAGGTAGGGTTTCCTGCAACTGTGTTTGAACTGCGATCAGGGAAAACCGGGAAATCGTAGAAGTATTTGTTTGTGTGGCGACTAAATTGTGTTTGAAGTAGGTAATTCGATGTTATTCGTTTAGAGAAGTTTACCAGCTCCCTTATCTAGTAGTCGTGCAAGGCTCTAGTATAGTTCAAACTAAAGAAAGAGGATTAATAGCATTGGAAAAATCTTGCATTGATAAATACGAGGACAGATTGAAAAGTTACCGAAATAGCAACGAAACCAAAATAATACGGATTCAAGTTATGTCTTATTTTTCAACTCGAAGCTCAACGCACTTGGTCCAATGCTTTTCTAGCTTCTCGATTCCCTCCCGGAAGTAACTTTCTTCGAGGTTCCCAAAATAATCATTTACGGTCTCTATCAGTTCTTCATTCGACCAAAATCTTTCTCTACTCAGAAACGTTTTGAGTTTCGGGAACAGGTCGAAATCTGACCGAGCCAAATCAGGCGAATACGGCGGGTGTGGAAGAATGTCGAACTTCAATTCTGTCAATTTTTGTTGAACGATTGCACTTGAGCTTGTGCGTTGTTATGGTGAAACAACACATTTCTCTTAACCATTCCCAGGCGTCTTTTCTGAATTGTTGCTTTCAATTTGTCCCAAAGTTTTGTATAATATTGAGCAGCAACAGCTTTGTCTTTTTCAAAATAACCAATTAGCAAAATTCCTTTTGCGCCTCAAAACCCGATGTCATCATCTTTCCAGCCGAATAAATGGTCTTTGCTTTCTTCGAAACTGATCCCCCGCGTGTAATCCACTGTTTTGATTACATTTTTGTGTCTAGTATGTAGCCATCAATCCAAGTCTCGTCCGTAAACGCGAATCGTTACTTGTAATCCGTTGGATTCCTTGCAAACACTTCCAGGTTCGAGCTCGAATACGTATTTGCTTCGAAATCAGAAAATGCGCCATCTTGCAGAAAACTTTCTTAAACTCAATTTATTATGTAAAATACGAACTACTCGTTCCCAGCAGATGCCCACGGGCTCCTCAATTTCACGCACTTTTATTCGGAGATGTGGTAAAGCCACTTCATGGATTTTTCCACAATTTCTGACGTGGTAGCCGTTTTAGAATGTCCTCAACGCGCGACTACGCTTGAATTCCGAAACGCAAACATTCACGGTGGAAAATGAAGATGATGAATCCTTAAGAACGGCATCTAACCTTGATTTGATTTTCGTTGCGGTTTTCCCTTCGAAACAGAAAAATTTGATGAACACTTGAACTTTGTTTTTTCATGGGAGATTCACTGTTAAAGCGTAGAAGAGGTCGTTAAATCCAATACATTACATAAATTATGCGCAGGAAGAGTCTATAACTGATGATAGAAGAAAAGCTATTAGAATGCTTTGGATCGACGCAAGGAATGTCAGGAAAAATAATTCCTAACAAGCGCTTTCCGTGCACAGAAGAATAGCTTGCTCGAATTATTTCAAGTATTCATGTTAATGCCCTGGAAAGGTACTTCGAAGAAATTAAGAGTTCATCTTTGCAGATAACAATCAAAATCTGGTCGATGTCATTAAGAAAAAAAAAAATAAGGAAGTGAAAGCACAAAATTTTTTCCTATTTGGATCTCGTTTTTATACAATTAGGGCGGCTTAACACAAACCTAAAAACAATCCCTTAGAAGTGTGGTTCGTAAAAATATTTTATCGCGATGGATGGTGATAAAGTTTTAATCGTTGTCATCAAACAGGGGATCTAAATATTAAAAATTGTGTTTCCTTTTCCGCTAAATCTGTAGGGGATTTGTTAGAAAGTCTGTAAGAAGATTAGCTAACGACTGATTTACCCTGTTGATTAACATTTTTACGTTTAAATTTAGGGGACTAATTTCTAGGAAAAGGTTTGAGATTTGGTCAACGACTGAGATGCATGGAAGCGCTTCAAACGTGCCGGATTCTTTAAATGTTACCTTCACTGAAAAAATTTCAAGTTAATTTTAGAGAAGCTTTTAGACACTTTGGAATTATTCTGTGAAATTTTATAAAATGTTCTCTTTTCGTTTCCAAAATGGACATTTCATATGCCAAAACGATAGCTATCGTCTATTTTAGACAATACCAATTGTTCGCTTCCATCGGAGGTTTAGGGATGCTTCGGCCATGTTAAAAAAATATGAAATTGTCTTTTGCGCCTTCAGTTAAAAGCTTAAAATATGCCAATATCAGCCGCGGCGACTAGATATATCGGTATATATGAATGTGGGTCAATTGCTCCAACTCAATAAAAGTAATACATAGGGAACAACGTCGAAATAATAGAAAGCAAATCGTTGTTTTGTTTCAAAAGAAACTTTACGCTACGGACGCCCTGAGCGCCCTAAGAAACTCATTGATGTCTATCTAACGAGCATCAGAAGCCGCTTATAGGAATCTTATCACGATTATAGCACCATCATCGACAAGCGCATTGAACTTGGATTTTATGCTTGAGCACCAAGAAAAGAACTAGGTGTACACGAGTAAAACTAAGCGGTAGAAGGTAAAAAAGTTGGAAAATGAATAATGGACAGATTTTAGGATAAAGGAAAGAGTGAAACAAATTTAGCGAGATACCATCACGGGTTTAAGGGAGAGAATTCGCAAGAAAGAAAAATGTGATTTCTATATGGCAATATAAAAATATCAATCTTTTTGAAGACTTTACAATTAACTAGAATTGTTCTAAATTGTAGATCAAGCAACATTTCTACAATAAAGGTGATATATAAAATAAATCAAATTGAAAAAACCAGATATGTATTTCGGCCAGTTGCCGAAATACGTATCTGTATTTTTCAGAAAGGTGTGGTAAGGGTAATTTTATTTATTTTATGTATTATTTTAGCCACAGTCTCCTTATTCTTATTTGCAATAAAGCTGATCATTACTTGACTGTTTGCACATTTGATTCTCCACCGATTTACCAGGTCGGCGATCATTGGAGCAAACAGCGGTAACGGCGCGGCGTACAATTACGAAATAAGTTACGACAGCATCGCCGACTTTTCAAACCAGCCAGTACGTATGCGAGTAGGTCTGTGTATGTGTAGGCTGTCGTAATTTATTTCGTAATTACCGCTGTTTGCCCAGACTAGTGATCATTAGCTACATTCGATTTACGAACGAAAAACGTGTTTCTGCTATGTGAACATCCAACGAATTGCGAATTCTCAAGAAATTTGAAAATTCTCTGTAATTCAAATATAGTGGGTATGGCGCGATAACTTATTAGTTTATTTCTCAAACTCTATCTTCAACGTTTGATTAAAGATTTACAAACTGAAATAACTGGAGCTTTTCCTATTGTTGATATAGGGCTCACACATGTTAATAACTGAGGCAATGACGTCAAAATAATCATGATTGTAATTTCGATTTCTGTAAAATTACGTATATTGGATACCTATATATTTCATACGATATCTCGTATTAGATTAGTTGGCGTTTTCCCCACAAATTTGTATTGAAGTTATGGAAGTTGCTGTTTATTCTAAATTGAGAAACTCTTCTTCGTTTGTTGGATTAACACTTTTTATTCACTAACTAACAAAGAGTATATAATTTTAGAATAAACAGCATCTCGAATTAATGTGCCAGTTGTTCGTCATTACTGATTACTTAATCTTTAAAAACCGGTATTTCCTTGGAACATAAAAAAATATCTGCATAGAATGACTAATGTAATAAATCATCGAAACAACAATGCTTACGCTTTCGGAAAAAAGTAGCGATTATGTTGTGATTACCTCGAATGTACTGAAAGGCGCAATACATTTTAGTAAGGAAAAATTGGAAGCCCCTTAATTTAAATAACCATTGTGGTAAACATTTGATTTTAAATTTATTGCTTTACTTCTACACTACATTTTTCTTTCCTAACCTTTTTGTACCTGGGTAGTCTTTTCATTGATTCTTACTTATTGTTAGATCCTTACAAAGCAGCAGGCGTTCGTGTATGTAAACCATTTGGGCGGTTTAAAATAATAAAAAATACTTTGGCCTTCCTAAATTTCTCTTTATTAGAAGCACCACCAATAGCTTTTAATTCCTAAATTCGTGCTGGTACTCAATACCAGGTGTGAATTATATCTTTCATCCCCACATCCTTCAATATCTCTATTTTCGATTTTAAAACATGTAGATTATGTAAATTTATAAATGACAATCACAAATTTCTAAAGGATGGGACGAAGAGATTGTTATTAACTTCTTCAATTGAGTACCAAATTTGAAATTCATTACACCATAATTTTCAAGTGGCCTCCTTAATCCATTCCTTTCTTAATTAAATCAAGATTGATCGCTTCTAAAATCTATATGTATATATATATATATAATAGCAGTTCCCTCCTGTTTATATATGATTTATTTACATAGACAACTCTAGTCTAATATACCATTAATACCCTGTAGACCTTAATTAACGCACTTGGATACTATAATATTGATGAGTATACCTGTTAATGGTATTTCCTAATTGACACAGTCCGAACAACATTGAAAAGTCACTGTATTAGAAACCACTCGATCTTCTTCGAATAGCTGTTATCTGTTTTTACTTTTTATCTCGTGGCGAAACAGAAACGATCCACCTAGTATTTAAGGCCGATAAGAAGTATAGAAAAATCGAAGTCCGATACCAACGAATCACTCTTTCCGATTGTTAGTTTTAATGACGATGATCATCTATCCGCGCTGTATCTTAGATAGACCGGCAGGTAGAGACCGATCTCGCGCAACTTTGCTCGCGGTATTCGAAACTTCGCGGCGTCACGTTAGAAAAATAAAACCGGGCTCGAGGTGAAGTGTAGAATGCACCATCACATCACCATCCTTGGGACACCGGTGTTTCTGAGTAACTAAACTGGTTGCAGATGATTGAGACCGTAACACAACACTCCGTGCGACTCCCTACCAACAAACAACAACCGTGGAAAAGACTACCTATATAATATGTGTGCTACCTACTGAACCATGAGACCCTTGTATTACAAAAGGTGGCCGGTGCCGGCGGTGGTGCGTTCAGCGGAACATATCTAACGATGCTGCTTCTAGTTGTTTATTTTTCGTTTACGATTACAGTCCATGAGTTTTATAATTATAGGTTTTATGCTATTTCCGCAGCGGCGGTAGAAGCAAAAACCTTACAAAGCACGATTTATAAACGGAGATTTATAAACAACGCGATGTTTACCTTAAACAGGAGGTTTTGCTTTAATTGTATGGCAATTGCAATGAATAGAACATTGCGATTAATTTAAAACAGTCTCTTTTCTTAGAGGAACCGACCTTCTTCCGTTACATCACATGCTTCGTACTTTCTTAATGTTTATCGCCGTACGAGTGACATTTATCCATTGACAAAACCTCATGGTCACTGTTAAGCAGAAGATGTGATGTTATTGTGGGTGGTTTTACCAATAACGTAATATCACAACGGTCTTCGAGATAGTAAAATACATGCAAATCGACAGTTCGTCAATTATTGTGAGAGCCTTCTTTAGGGTATTTTAACATTAATTTTCACTACAACAGACTTCAATGCATCGAACCCACAGCATTGCAATTTACTGTGCTGTATTTAAAAAACGTAGTTTGGTTGTAATGACAAAAACCTTTCTGCGGCAAACTTTCAGTGGTAGAGTTGGACCCATGTGCAACAAACGTAGACTATTTGTTTTGTTCGAATCTAACCCGATTTCTTAATAACTATTAATTATTATGAATATATCTTAAGTTTTAAAACAAGAACAGCGCACTTTCTCATTAAATTTAACTATGAATAATGAAGAACTGACTATCACCAACGAAATAAAGTTTCTCAGCGTATGGTTAGATGAATTACTGAACTGGAAGTGTCACTGTGAAAAATTAATATCGAAGCTTAATTCGTATGCTATCCTCCTAGAAGCTTGAAACACGTGTTCAAATCAAAATGTCAGTTAATTTCTTCATATCATGCTTATATGGTCATCAGACTAAGATATGGTGTAAATTTATTTTACCACTTGACTATATGCTTATCTCGCTGGATGTGGTGTCACTGTTTATTAATATACCTCTGGATTTATTCTTTGGATTACTGGCATCGTATAGAGAGTAACACCTTGATTCCACAGATCAAATTTCTGGAGTTAGTGTCATTCTTCTTTGACAATTGTGTATTTACATTTAATGGCAATTATCATAAACAGATTTTTGGCACACCACATTTGATCTGCCATTCATCTACAAGTATGTGGACGATTTACTTTCTGTAGTGCACTCCAATAGGGTTACAACCATCTATGGACATCTTCAATTCATTAAGTGTTGACTGTTGAGCTGGAGTGTGACTGCTCGGTCCCCTTCTTGGGCACTAGAGTCATATGTTGTCTGGATCAGAGGATTATACTGGATTGGTACACTAAACCAACATTTTCTGGTCGTTACATTAATTTATATTCTAATCATGCGGGGAATATGAAACTTAACACCTTGACGGAATTAAAAAACAGAATTTTGAGATTGACAGACGCTCGAACGTAATAAACAAAGATTAGCTCATATATTCATTAATAACGGATATCCAAAGAATGTGATCCATAAGATTGTCTACTCTAATCCTATTAACCCCGTACTTTCCTTTTCTCAATGTGAACATGCTGCCTTGTCATGCTTTACGGATAATGACACTCATGCCTCTATGATGGATTCGTTTAATTTACAGTTACTTTTTCCTCCATCACCTTCATCACATACAATAGATAATAATTCAATCATGCGACTTTTTAAATTTCCATATTTACAGTTTCTGACGGAAAAATTGCAGACCAACCAACTAATTAAAGAGCAACAATATCTTAAATTGGGGAAATATAACCTCATGGCCCTCAGCCGCTTATTGTCCAACACCAAATCAAAAATTTCCTTTGAATTAATGTCGAATGTGGCATATAGTATCCCACGTGGGTCGTGCAACAAATCATATGTAGGCACTAGAGGCCAGTTTGTTAAAAAGTCGCATTGCACAACACAAAAGATACTGTGACTAAATGACCCACGCAAAACCAGCTCTCTGCGCGGACCATGAGGAAACAGAACATCGCTTTAATTTCGACAATATAGAAATACTGGACTTAGAACACCACTACAGAAATCGTAAGTTCTTAGAAATGTATCACATAAAAACTGATGATAACTGTTTGAATTTTAGAAATGACACCCAAAATTTAAGTGAAATTTCCAGTTTCCTTCTACAAATTAACAACACTCAATAGTATATCTGAAACAGTTCATTGTCGGTTAAGTATGGGGACTGGAGGATTTGTCTGCTTGGCTTATTTCAGCTTGGGGTCATGTTGAATTTTAATTTTTGAATTTTTTGAATTTTAAAATTTTTATAGTTTGTTAATCTGGACATAGTCCCTAGGATATTTATTATCCCGTCTCTCTTTGCTCCGAATGACTTACTTAAATTTCAAATGCATATCTTATATTTTACTTATTCTTTATTTTTCGACTTTCTATAATTGACATTTCTATTGTCAAAATTTGTTTAACTTCCATTTCACATTATCACCTAGTTCCACAGGTTACTTCTTTCGGGAGACTGTGTATACTCCTACATTAGTTTAGTTACCTCGGTAATTCCAGGACTGCCAACATCTCCGGTAGTATGTGTGACGAACAAGGTTTTTAATTCAATTTTATTTCACTTTCACTATTTATAATTTAAATTAGTTTAATTCAATCTGTTTATTATACGATGTAGTTTAGTCTTGACATCATTCTCTTCAGTTGCTGACAAGCTGTTTTCTCAGCTCTCATGTAAGTTATCTTCTGTGATTGATGCTTCGGGTGCTGATGATTATTATGGTCTTGGAGAACTCTCCGATGAAGGATTAATACAATTCGAAAGCTCAGAGTTGCCAAAAGAGAGTCCTTTATTTCATATCCCAACCTTGCCTTCAATCCCCATTAAATTCCATCACCTTTTAAGTCATATTGTGTAAAATTCTGGGGTAATTCGACTTTGGCAGCTGATACTTTTGTGTGCCAGTAAAGCAACCCAATGGCTCATGTTTTGGCAATTTTTAGTAAACTGGGTATCATGACATTTCTTTGCATATTTATGTTTGACATCGTCACGAATGTTTATTTCGGTCTAAATAGATATAATAATTATATTTTCGTTCCACCTATGTCTTTTTACTAGCCTTGTAGTCTCACATGCCTTCTCTGCTGTATCTACTATTGACGCTTTTAAATTTGTCCATGCTCGTTCTATTGTTTCATGTCCCGTTATTTCTTGCAGGTTTTTCGTCAGTTGTTTATGATATTTAACCCTATATATTTCCTCCTTTAATTTATAACACCTGATTTTTGATTTTCGAATTTTCTGTTAGGTTGTTCTGTTATTTTCTTAGTTTGTTTGCTCGGTGGCGATTTCCGCCACTCTTATGACTTGTACATCCTTTACTTTTTTCCATATTTATTTATTGACTATGAAATAAAATTTAATTTTACAATGCAGTTATCCAATAAAAATGATTAAGGACAGTAATTGTAATTTAAGCCGGGACTGGCGCCCCATTACACTAATGTAAATTTACAATTCATTTGAACTTCTTAATATTTATTTCAAGAAAATTTTTGAGTTTGACGAAAAAACCATTGACATCTCGCGGTTTTGGGGTGAAATTTGAAAAGATTTAGTGGTAGCATTGGATGATTACAGGATGTTGGAAGGTAATTTAGAGTAAGTACTACGATACGGTATACATATGTATACGGCACGGTGGCTGCCTACCCTTACACCGAAAGGTAGAAAGGGTAAAAAATAATAATGATGATGATATAATCCGGAATCTGGATGTCGTCCTCTTTTTCAGGTTAATAAAGTATTGTGTTCGGTAAAAGATGTCAGAAATGGCTATAAATGTGAAAGGTAACGATGACTCTGTTAAAAGAAAGTTATTTGGAAGATGATGCTCTTCACTGTTGACATTATGTCTATAAATGTACATATCTAAATCACCCTAAATTCCATTGTTCCTAGGCGCTAAAATTATTCCTTATCCTTCAGTATTTTTAGTGAAGTGGCTAAAGTATGAAAGACGAAAAATTAATAAAGCATCACAAAACTGCTTTAGCTTACGGTTAAAGCTTTTTGTTTTTTAGGGCAAAGAAACTCTTAAATAGGGCACTTTACTCTCTTTGTGTATTCAGTAGGTCTGTTACCACCGGATCTTATTGGTTAGAGAATTGAAATTAACGTATTTTTATAACGTCAAATTACGACTACTGTATTACCGTAGAAAATTATAAACACAAAGAAAAAAAGAAAAAAAGAAGTAAGAGTTACATGGATTCCATTGCAATGATAATCAAGGTTTATTTACGTGCAATTAATATCGACTTAATATAATATGTATATTATCCAACAACATTTGCATACGCTTGCTTTGATACAGGCTTCATATTTCTAGAAGTATCTGTTTCTTTTAGTTTTTGTAATTAATTTATGGGATATTTATACATACGATCAACTAATAACTTATATTCAGCATATTGACAAGGTAAACAAATACATAATTGTGATTTCTTATTGAATTGCGTAAATTATTTAAATTATTGTATGTAATTAACACACACCTGCTAATAATGCGATATTTTTGAAATTTCAAGGTTAGAAAATTGAATTTAACGTTGCACATGTACGTATGTATGTACAATGAATGTTAATAGAAAACAAGAACCAAAAAGTTTGCATTTTCATAAGTAATCGTAACGATGTAGGTACACATTATTTGTCTATTTGTAAATAGTAAAACAAAATGATCTAAAAAGATATGACTAACATACAAAGTGATTCATATAATATGTGCGAATAATTTTAACACCCAAATGCTGATATTAAAATATATAAAATATATATAAATATAATAAAATTAAGAAGAAGAGCTTATATCGTATGTGTTCGAAAATGTGTATTATTGAAGTTACAGAGTGCTAAACACGTTTAATGTCGCTCGAACAAATCACTGGTATATCGGGTACCGAAACCAAATTCTACTCGTTTAGCAACAGATTGATGCAGATGCTTGAGAGCTGGACGGTTGGAAGCATCAGCCGCATTGTACGTGTTAATAAGCAATTAAGACTATTTCACAAAAATAATAACTTCCAAACAAAATATTATTGGCAAAATGTTTGCCAGAATGCCCGAAAGTTGACGGTTATTACTTTCAACCGTTATTATAAGCATATTTGCCTCTCGAGTTATTGTTTGCGTAAAAATCTTAATTTCTCGTTAAGCACCCTATAACTACAAAATTATCTAATTCGGGAAGTATGAGAGTATAAACTTGTCTTCCTATTTTTGTGTCAGGAACACGCTCTTGAAATATTTCGCACACATTTTGAATCACCTTATATAGTACCTACAGGGAATCTACAGATCTAATACTTCAGAGAGGTAGTGCAGTTGAAGAATATTTTCATGTTTCAGTTTATTCGTTTTCCTCATGATTGTTCATATAGATCAAACACAACTATAGCTTTCAAACCATAGTAGCCACACCAAAAAGTTAAAAATGTTACTACTAGTCCTGCAAACACAATAATTGCCCACCACCGAAGGTAGTACATCTATGTAGTAATTTTATTGCATTGTTGCAACGATTGTAAAAGAAGCAAAATGGGAATAAAAATCGAAGACAAAGTAATATCACATCTGGTTATTAAATTGCAAACACTTGTGTTTGGTTTCCGGATATTTATCTACATCAGTGCCTAACGAACTTCCTGGTAGCACGTACTTCTCTTATTTCCAATTTTAAGTCTTCATGTAGATTATATAAATCAAATAAACATAATAGAAATAATCTATAAATTTTATTTCAGTCCACTTAAAGGTCTCTTAAACTACAACATTGTTCAAACGAAGCCATTCCAATTCAACTTCGAAAATACATCTGCTCTGACAGCTGCCTTGTTTTTCTTACCGCAGCGTAATAAAAACAAAGATTTTATAGCTTCTACGCTAGATTAATGCCTTTCTTTCCTATAATATCGCTTATTGTCGCCGTGCTTTTATTATTCAAGGCCCGCATAACAGCTTCATCCATGCCACGTGATATTACGTTCCCAGTTTCACCGCAATCCATTTAATTCATTGCCAGTAGGCAATTGTTTGCTCTCTGCGTCCTTTCTATTCCTGTTTCGACTAGTAGAAATGAAACAATGTACGCGAGTATATGGAAACAAGGGGAACATCGAAGGGGAGACGTAACTAATCTGCAAAACGTGCAGAAATAGTAGGACTACCAGTGAAAACGTCCTACGCAAGTAAATACGTACATGTTGGTATGCTTTAGGGAGGACAACTCTCACGGTCTTCGTATTTACTGTGCAGTTTTACTATCTTCGCATTATTGTTCTCGTGTGCGTACGTGGGTTCATTCTTATGATTTCTACAACGTGGCTATTTCTGTATAAGTAACACACAGCGTTTAAAATTTAACACATTAATATCGAGGAGAAAGTGTTGTTTAGAGTTTAGGATTGTATACCTGCTCGGCTTAGCGATTATGGCAAACACGCCTTAGTAAAATTGAAATAAAACGTTCCTTTACATGAATCCTAAAGCAGCTTATTACCCTATCCGAGGCGATAACTATTTATGGTCTTTTAGTGTCGCTACCGAAGAATGGATAAGGTCGAGTTATACTAACGACACAAGTTGCAATACTTTGGGTGCTGCTACCTTAGCCAATATTGAAATCTTTAAGAAAACTAACAAACTGTTCCTTGCGTTTGCATGGCACATGTACGTATATCGCCAATAGTTAGGACAGACAAATTAACAAAATAAACTTCCTACATATTAACTTCGTTCTCACGTTTCCATGTTCTAAAGGAGATTCTTAGAAAACAATATCACTATCCATTGAAATTATCGTAAAACTTTGTGAGAAACCTCAACGCATCTACGCTGTATATACATATACCCATTTATGCTATTATATAGCACGAAGAAGGTGAGATATACTTATTTGGACATGTGGCGGACATATTGACTTAAAATATCATCACTACCGGATAGGAAATTGCGTGGTTAGAGTCACCACGCGTTAACATTTATTCTAAACAAGGTCAGTTCCGATTCAGATACAAATTATATACATACATATGTTATGTTCACGTAATTGAAGGTAGACTAAACCGTCGCGTTGACGTCAGATAATGCTCGTATGAGACAATATGATCTTATCCGACACCCCATTAAGCTCATTTTATTTATCAGATCAGCTTTATACGTTATACGAAGGACGCCTTTTAAGTTGTTACAAAAACTAAGGGGAAAAATCCTTTGGAACAAATTGTTTGATTGCTTTTCAATCTATTCGCTTTATGCATTCGTTCAAACCAATTTTTGCAAAAATTTTTCCTGAAGGTGATATCTCAAAAACATGTTTTTCGAAAGCATTAACAGTTTCTTGAGATGCTGAAAATGGCTGTCCATGCATTTTTGGTTAGACACCCAGGAACAGAAAGGAATCTTTAGAAAATGAATCAGGCGAGTACGGACAATGAGACATTAATTCGATGTTTTACTCATCCAAACAATCAATTGTTTGACGTGCTGTATGAGAGCTTGTATTGTCATGATTTAGAATAATGCGTCGTTTTCGGTTGTTTCTCCTGATTTCGTCGATCTCTTCTGGCAAACAAATTGTTGTATACCATTCAGCATTAACTGCTCTTCCATGTTCTAAAGGAATGGCTATGTTCAGTACAACAGAAGAAAAAAAAACCATCATTTTCTTGGGAGTGCTTCGTGAGCGAAGAACTTTTTGGTATTCAGTTCAGCTTGGAGCACCCAAACAGTTGATTATTGCTCAGTTTCCCGTTCATACGAATATATTCAAGTTTCCTCATCTGCTACGATGTTGTATACGGATCTTGCAGTTCCTCGATCGAATTTTTGAGCATTTCCTTAAACCAATTGACACAAACCTTATTTTGATCTTCTATGAAATCATGCGCAATCCATCGGGAACAAATCTTTTTCACAGCTAAATGCTCATGCAAAATCAAATGTACTGCAGTCTTCGATATGGTTCTATCTTACTGTTAGTCGCATGCCCGTCTTCTTCAATCATGTTGCATACAGCGTCGATGTTATTTGGAATAACAATCGATTTTGGTCAATCTTCACGCAAATCACAATTGATGGACGCACTAGCACGGCGAAATTGTTCAAACCAATTGTAAACAGTCTTTCCGTATGGCCCTTCATTATCAATAGTTGAACAAAGCAATTTTGTCCATTGCATGCGTTAAATTTCCATTCTTTCACAAAATTGCTCTTTTTAAACGTCCACTGCAGATAAACTACTCCGTCTATTTCTAAGCTAGTGCTGTTTCCAACATAAATACTGTCAAATTGTATCATACAGAAATAGTAACGACACATCTCACAATCAGTAGTATCAGTATTGGTCGTTTGTAAAAAGATAAAGGCGGTCCTCGTAGTTCCAGTTAAAGTATTTAGGATTTTATATTGTATAAGCTAGTAGATAATATTTTACCGCGAATTTAAAGCATCTAGAGATTGCTTTTGTAAATATGTCTGTCGCTATTAAGTACTTATCAACATCGTAATCCTGAATGGTACTTGAGATTATCATTGAGCAGTGGATTTGATATTGTAAACTTGTTTATGGTGTGAATAATTGAAACCTTGATTCTAAAGTAAACATTTCACAGAAGATATTCGACAATCTTCCTTGATGTGCTGTCGGAATACTAACAACTTGCTTTTCTCACTAAGACTAGTCGATGCTGGTAGAGTTTCCTTTTGAAAATCAAGTGGGAAAACGTAAACAAGAACGTTGGTGCATACGTGAGGTGATACTTCACACGCTTGATATCTGTAGTCTGGACTAGCAACAATATAACTGATCGTGTTTTTCACAACTTATACATCAAATTAAAACAAAAGAAAGTTCAAAACAAAATAAAAACAAAATTTGTAAGAGCACATATTTTTCCTACTACGACAGGAAAGCCGAAATTAGCTTTTGAAGTTTGGCAAGTTTCATATCGTATGGTGAACCTCTGCAAGTACACGATGTTTGGCTTTTAGACGTAGAAATGGAAACGTTAGTACAATTCGGATTATATCTGGAGCAAGGTCAAGTGGATCTTATGTGTTGAAGAGTTATGCGATTGAAAAATAAATGTTTACAATTTAGAGAAGGAATTATGAATGTTAGCAAAATCCGGCCCATATATCAATCAAGGTGAAGTGTATTTTCTGATAGGAAGTGTTTTGTTTACTTTCCCGTCTAGATCGAACGCCTGTATTTAACGGAGAGTTCGACGACCGCGCGTCTTTTAATTATGTTCCGACGATACATAAGTCAGTGCTTCTAAACCAGTACAAGCGGTAAAAATCAATTATTTGACGTAACCCAATGTTTCTCAACCTCTAACGAATCATCGCCTCCTTCAATAAAAACGTTTCGAAAAAAAAAAAATTGTTAGGTTTATTAGTTTACTTGATAATTATATACTTTGTAAAAATTCCTCCAACATGGAAAAACGAACACATGGGGGCGGTATCGCCCCCGTTGAGAAATACTGACGTAACGTATATAAGTCGTGATGAACGATGTGATCATATAAGGAATTGCAACTCGATACAACAGACTCTCTAAACTGCTTAAACTAGGATAAAAATCGACATAAAGCAGATGTGTTTGAAACGAATTGACAGTCAAGGATACAACTCTCGCAGTCCACCATAAAACTCCCCAACATTTTGTGTCACAAAACTAGCTTCCTTCTGAATAAAGATTTAACATGGGACGGAAAATATATTAGGTGGCCTAACTTTTCACGACGCGGTCTTCGTAGTGGTCTTAGAATGAGATGAAGTAAACTGCCTCTATTAAAGGCGAGGTTCCTAATCTACTGCACCAAAACCCAATGACACATTGTGTCAGTGTACTCCATCAGCACGGCGTCCTGCATAAAATCTTGATAATGGGAAGTCGTGATCTCTTCCGATTGCAGGAACCAAGATACAAAATTTCTGATTCTGATACTGTTCAGCCTTCGGTACTCACAGATGATATGTTGTGAAGCATTTTCTTCCTATTAATAGGCTTTACAGATAGAATCTTTCACTATTATTATGGTGTTCTCAGTCTTGCTTTTGCTCATTCGCAGCTTTGTCCTGGAATCTGAACTGAATCATCCAACTTTCACAATTACTACACCAATTTGGAAAACAAACGTACTTAGACCAACAAATGACAAGAGGAGGTAATTTATTCCAGTTTTAACCACAAATTATTGTTACTCTCTTTATCGTAACGACCATTAAAGCGTTGAAAATGAAAGATTCAATTTAATTGTAGAATGGATATAACAATGAATTGTGCTTTTGTTAAGGGATATCATATTAAAACAAGAAATTAAATATTCTTGGTCTTTAAGGAATACAAAACGGATTCGTGATCTTTCCAAAGCAATAAACCTCATAAATGACTCAACAGGTGCGAAAGTTGTGGCACAGTGTTTTCCAAATGTTTTATTCAATACCAATGTCCAGACGTCGTAATGCTTTTATCTGGCAACTCTTCGACTTTTTTGACATTTACATATATTTTTAATAGGAATGTCAGTAATATTTGAAAATTTATTGTGGAAAGATTAAGATAAGACTTTACGAAAATTGGTATTCTGTAGTCTTCACACAACGCGTATCACGCAAAAAGTTACAGCCCGCACAATCGCCTAGAGAAACGTTGTAGTCGTAGTTTTATTCAAAAATTTGGGTCAACTGGCTCAGTGCTCGAAACAAAACCCGTGCATCGTTATAATGCATGGTGAAATGAAAATATCGCCGTAGTACGTGCAACTATGCGCGAAAGTCCAAATCTTTCAATTCTTCGCCTTGTATAAAGACCGGGCTTGTCAACCACCTCACCGTGGCGAATTTCGTGTAGAGACTTGGGCCTGCACTCCTTACAAAATTCACTTAACACAGCAGCTCAAGCCTGATGACCATCGCAGTCGCCGAGCGTTTGTTGTTTCGGTGTTGGAACATCTGAAAGTCGACTCTTATTTTGGCTGAGAAATCATCTTCATGGATAACGCACATTTTGCACAAGATTTTTGCAAATGGGCAGAAACCAATCCACAAGCGTAGTTAGGTACTCCATTGCACACGCAAACAATCTCTATCTGGTGCGGATTGTAGGTTGGACCTATGTATATCGAATTTTACTTTTTCGAACATGATGACGGTGGAGATTTAACCGTCAATGGAGAGAGCTATATAGCGATAATTATCGCCATTCATGGTCTAGTTTGGACGATATTGACATTGACTATATGTTCTTTCAACAAGTCGGAGCAACGAGCAACTCAGATGGCAAAACGATCGCCCTTTTGCGGGAAAAGATCCTTGAAGGGCCGATATGGACTGGTCATTAAGATCATGCGATCTAACGCCTTTAGACTTTTCTCCTTGCGGTTATCCGAAGTCACTTATTAACACCAACCAATCAAACATTAGTTAAAGAACAACATATGATTCGAAATAGCAGGTATTAAATTGAGATTCTCGTATGACGGCCAGTAAACGAAGCCGTGGTGGTCATCTCACTGTTACCATTTTCTGGTATTAAAGTAATCGAATATACTTTCACGAAACAATAAAAGTTCCAAACCAAAACTTTTATCTGCTCGGTTTTAATTTGACTACAAAATTCGGATATTGACTCCTCGTAACATCGGAGTTTTTATATCAAATATGCGGAATTTATCTACTGATTTATGGAACGATTGGGAAGATGTTATGCGGTTACTTGACAATATGGATCGTACAGAGTAGCATAATTATTGAACGAAGGAGTTCCTTCTAGTTGTTTTAGAATCCCCCATTTTTACTTACAATTAGTTGCGTTAATGCTACACAAAATTCAAGAAACCTCGCCTATTTACAAAATACCATACGAAGTTTAAAGATATTTCTGTTCAACGTACAGGAATTGCTCTCTCACGATGTCAAAATTGTCATTTATTATTACTCATTAATTTGATGATGAAATTTATAGTCGAACGTAGCAAATGTACGTTTATTGCGGAAAATAGACGGTAATTAATAGATGAATGGCATACAGAGAAGTGATAATTTACTGTCGAAGGTTGAAAATTTTAAACTAGTAATGACAGCAGCGAAACTTAACAAAACAGAAAGATTATCCTTGTAAGTTATTCATCCACGCCAATATGTGATTACCGCCACATAATTACCAGCTTCTATATTCCATAACACAAAAATTTCAAGCGAATCCTTCAAGAAAACGCTGTTAAATATAGGATGCTGTACGTGTAACTGTACGGTACACTACACGTAATAAGTAATAATTTATTAATAGCTAATCATTGGATTTCCACTTCTTAGAACGAATCTTCCGTAAAAGGCAATAACGACCGCGTGGTTACATCGTCCAGGAACGGTCTAAGCACTTGCGTTGTGTATTATCCGTAAAGTGGATTCTACGCTTCGCTACGAAACAGGAAATGCTTACTTCATGGTTTGCAAAGCACGCGGTATCACGAGAAGAAGCACAAAAGCAGATGTGTAGAGGCATTCCATTCATTATTTAGTATTTTAATTAGGATATGTTCCTTCTTATGATGAGATTTAATAACTATAGGCTTAAGATTAACGCTGCTCTTATTTTATGTTAAAAATTTCTTCGTTTTCTCTAATTACGAAGCGAGAATAATTGGATGGAAGTATCTCGATTGCCATATTTGTACAATTAACTTAATCTCAACGATAAGGATGTCAGACTATAGTTCTACTAAATACAATTGACTAATTGAATTTCATTGTAACACACTACTGGATGTGATTCGGAGATAGTTAGCAGCTGGTAATTCATGACTTGGTGTAGGTATCAGACATATCGCATGAATTAGCGGATAAGATAAATTAAAGATAATATAGGCCGCCTACCTAACAAATTTTATTTAGAAAATGTTATATTTACGTTAAACATGCTGTACACATTTCGGGCATATAATCCTTAGGTTAACTGCTCTTCTTCCGATACGGCTATGACCATGCTAATTGTAAGCACGCAAAATTTCTACCAAATGTAATTGCTTAGAACCGACGGAAACTTGATCCTCCAGCAACCGGAACGTAAACACGTTTCGTACGTCTTTCACTTCACTGTATGCTCTATATACGTTGGATAGATAATGTTGAAGTGTTTGTTTGAAATATAGCACCATAAAGTTTTCATGTACGTATTTATTTCCGTAATAAAATCATAAGTTTACGGATAGTTCTTTCAAAATTTTGCTTCCATACTATGACGATGTGTCATTTTAACATCTCGAAGTAAGTTTTGCGAAAATATCTATGGATTTTCCAATAAAAGTTTATTCCCATTGTGATATACTGTGAACAGTACTAAATATTATCACATTCTTACCAGCAAATTAGAGTTTTGGAGTTCTCTGCGTAGTTCATCTCCAAACATGACATTTTGCGTCCTTCATTGAGTTAACAAAGCTTTGGAATCATACGCTGGAAACCTTACTTACGTCATTTAAGATACAAATTAGGATAACTTAAGAAGACAAACAATTGTTTATTGTTTTGTTGTATTTAGAGTGTGTAATGGATTGTATATTATGCGGTATAAATTAACATCTACTAATTGGTGATATTGTCTTAAAGCTAGCACGGACATTACCTACGTGTTTATGCTTGTAACGGAGCATTATACGTATTTTCGGGTGCACATTATCCAGATTTAACACTAGCTTTATTGTTCCAACCAGCGGCCAAATAATTGTGTACTCTTACTTCAGTAAATATACATCAATTCCAAGATTTCACTTGCATTCTTGTCCAAATTGTCGTTGAATTCAAATAAGAACTAGCACTTCCAAGTATGTGCATTAAGAAGAAAGAAATTCCAGAAGGTTCTTCTTCTTCCTTTTCATATCTCATTTCTCCACTTGTAACCATAAGTTTCTTCCAACGCAGAAATATGTTCCCGGTATTGTTGGGGTCGATTCTAGTGAAATACTGTTTAAAGCTGTTTTATCTGCATACGTGGGCGACTCGTAAAGTAAGTTGAGAAGATAATTTCTGCGGATCGTTTCTTCGGAACCGTTTCGTTCTTTCTTTACAATTTATGGAAAAATGAGAAAATATTTCGTTACGAAACGTTAAAATTTGGGTTGTTAATACCCTACTTCCAAAAAAAATGATATTCTGGAAGGTATGTACCAGGGCGATTCGTACAAGTAAATTTGCGTTTCCGCCTAGTGAACGGAGGGGGTATATTGGCGCGATCGCAGCATTGCGGTATAGTCTGGTTAAATATGAGTCTGGCAGTTCTAGTATGAAAATCGTTTGAACATTTTTTGTGCTATTTTGAGCGTCTAAAATGGCTGCTGCAATTGAAAATTCCGCCGACTGTGAACTATGTGCTGTATGAAGAGGGCATTAAGAAACTGGTTTATCGCTATAACAAATGTCCCAATCTTAATGGAAACTATATAGAAAAATAGCTGGAACTAGTAGCTTTAAGTTGTATATACAAGGTGTGAAAAAAGACCGGAATTACTCAAAGCAGCGGAAAAGGCAGTGGACGGAATCGAATCGTAATACCTCCTGGGATTCTGATATTATCGCTTCTCTTGTCGAAAAACGTCGCCTTTTCAGTCGCAACTTCATTTGAGGGAATAGGAACAAGTCGACTGGGGACAGGTCTGGAGAGTGTGAAGGTTGCGACACGATTGGGAGGTTGTTACGAGCGTGAGAATTCGAGGTACCAGTGTTGAGGCCACTCTCGTGTATCCCAACTTCTCGAGGGTGATTTGGCATGACCCAAATGATATCTGTACAGTCTCAGAGAATTTTCTCGATTGGAAACTTTCTCGTTCGCTTCATCGTTAACTGATATGCATTGTCTTCCAGCCGTTGCCTTCTCTTCCAGCGACATTTCTAGTACGGAGTGTCTCTCTATCTAAACTTGGGTTTTTAAAAAGAAGATGAAGAGAAATTGGAAAGATTGGAGAGGAAGATACCTCCAATATATAGAGGAGTAAATACAGAATAAATAACGAAATAAGGAATCTTTAGAAGCAACCGAAGATAACATAAGTCATAAGAGCACAAACAAGTTAGATGGTTAGGTCGCGTGCAAAGATTGGATAATTTTGGGACAATTGAAATGGTATTAAGTAGGAAGTTGGTTGAGAAAAAGAGGAAGAGCAGACCTCGAGGAAGATGGTTTGAGAGCCTTAAGTAGAATCTGCAGAAGATTAACATTACCAATTGCAAAAATTCGTCCCCAGAGACCAGAAAACTGTGGAGAGGAATGAGCACTGGAGAAGCTATAAAAACTGAAGAAGAGTGTATTGTGGATTGGTATTGTGTAATAGATAAATAGTGTGTATAACATACATGTGTAATATATTAAGTGTAATAAAAGTTAGTCTGTAGTGCTATGCCCAAGGCCCACAAGGTATGTCGTGCAATTAAATAAATATGTATGTATATAAGATAGTTGTGGAAATTATACTGTTTTTGTGAGTAATTTCGATAACCAAAAGAAATTTCTGAATACACGAAGCATCTTCCATTCGACAAAACGGTAACCTAACATTATATTTACGTGTAGTACATCCACACACAACCAGTTGCACCTGAAAGGAAAAGTAAACCTGAACCTTCTTTGTTCGCTTAACCTTTAGAAATTTCGCACATACCTTAAATGTCTACCGACGGAACAGTTCCGAGAATATTCCCTTCGTAGATTTACGCAATAGTTACCTGATTCTATTATGTAATTGCAGAAGCGGTGCACGGTATGTTAGGAATTTCTTTTGAACATCTCCGCACGGCTGTGGCTTTCACGAAACTACGCAAACTGGCTTTCAAAATTATTGCATTCGTCGATAATATAAAGAAATGAAGATGAAATAATCGCACAGATGAGTTGCCATATTGTTAGTTTCAAATTCCAAAGATATGGAATGTGCCGTTTTCTTAAAGTCTGTTTAAATTTGTCCGAACTGTTGCCTATGAATCGTTGTTTTTAGATAAACCCCCTTTAAAGTTGTATATAGTTTCCGCAGGAAGCAAGAGTTGTATGCGTATTAATTTTGCTCATAAGTGGTTCACAATTCTTTCTTCCCACTTGGATCCGAGTCACGCAGTAAACATGCAAGAAATATGTACATATGCCATTTCTGAATCGGCATTTCAATAACTTATGATAACTCTACACCTCAATTTCCACATGAGCATAATACACTAAAAATACGACGTAATTTGTTAACTCTCAAGCTGATACGTTATACATATGAGGGTATGAGACCAGGTAGTTGTTTAATTTTGTAAAAACTTGCCGCATACTAATTGCCATTATTGTCTCAAGTGGTAGGATACTTTTATTTTCCCAATACCAACCGGCGTTATTGTTACTGGACAAAGGTATTTACAAGGCCATGAGAAATGATTCAAAGCAACAATCTGTAGAAATCGTTTTTATTAATAGGGACTATAGAACAGAAACTAATAAGGCTATTAAACTTGACCGTCGAATATAGTAGCAATAAACGCACGTAGTGCTTGTATTTACACATCTGTGAGAGTTAATTTTGTATATTTCTTCTAGATTCTCAGGGCTTCGCCGCTTTCCCTCCCCATATCCTGGCCACGTGCCTCAACAGCTGTTTCACCGGAACTCCTTTGTACCATATGCACCTTTTAGTAAGTACGTCTGTCCCTTTTCACTCCCTTTTATGGCCGTCTCCTTTTCTTCATTGTGTAACCGTCACACAGTAGACGTTATATTTGCCCTACTAACTCCGATCGGATATTTTTTGTGTTCGTCGTCGAAGAAGAAGAGTCTGGAAGGCATGGGAAAATATTTTTTCCCTTTACGTTTTTGTGGTCTCACGAGGTCAAAAATCTTGTACTCGTAGCACACGGTTAGAGGCAACATAACATTAACAATTAAGGTGTGGTGAATATAAAAGAATGTTTCACGAACATATTCTAACAATAAGATAATAGCAAAATTAAATATAACTTTGGTTGAGGAACGCCGCTTCGAAGTTATTTGAATTTCGCCTACTTTTCGTGAGTTCACCACAAGTTGAAATTATATTTAATAATTTAATATAAAATATGAGTTTCGAGGCAGGTGTAATGCGCTGCAGATGTCAGCGGATTCCGGTTTTATAATTTACCGGCATCCTTCCGACGAATGCTAAAGGTAGTAATTCAACAGGTTGCCTTTCGATATTGGGGTTTTGTTTCAAAACGGAGCGTTACTTTAGTTCTGTTCACAGTTATGGTGTACTGCTATTAGCGTTGATTGAACAAGTTCAAATTCAAAGAGGGACTTATAAGTACTTCGAAGCTGAAAAAGTTTTGAATCAGTGTGAAGCTAGCGAAAGGAAAAAGAAAACGAAATGTCACTCCAATTCCTACCATATCTCGCTTATTACTTTATTGTAGCACGTTGCACGCTCAGAAACATTACATGAAGCCTTATGGGCATTTTTAGTCTGAAGTGTGAGCTTCCGTTTTACCAAAGTATTTTCTTTTTGTTGTAATAAAATATAGTATATAATCCTAATACTAACTGTGTAACTGTGTATTGTAACAATTAATATAAGTATAGAACTCCAAATTGGGTTGGTACGGAAATGAAGTGCACTTACTAAGATGCTTAAAAAATAAGCATTTGGACTCCATCTCGACCCGGAAGCATAGGACGTACTAGGAGTAGATAGTGAGATGACTTACGTAGAAGAGGACGTAACAATCATGATTATCAAGAGTTGGAAAGACCTATACGGGGATAAGAAAGGGCAGAGGGAAATCACAACTACAGCAGAAAGCATGGCAAACTGTAACATAGAAGAAGTATGGCTTGGGATTATGTCCCAAGCCATTGCATAGCTAGGATGATGCTAATCATGTAAGCTAGCAATCGTTGTATTAGTGGCAAACTAACACGGCTAACACCGATACTTACAAGCAGTTTGTACGATTCAACAGTGCAATTTCTTGATTGAAAATTAGGCTTGAATATATTTTAGAGAAAAGCTCAAAATCTGCAACTGGATTGTTAATGTAACGTGATATTGTGAATATTACATAGTTCAAGATAAAATGTATCGTCTTCCAAAGTATAAGTTAAAGATAAAGAATGAAACAGGTGTAAGTTGATGAATACAAATGCCATAATAATACTGTAGAGTCTATCAAATTTACTCATGACTGGTGGGAATCGTTACTGTGCAGAGTGCAATAGCTTTGAAAGGGCGAGGAAAAAATACAACGGGGATTTCTAAATTGTAAGGCATTGCTTGCTCACTTCTACTTTACTATACTGTATATGGTTCTGAGCTAGATGCTATCGACAGACTAATACCACCTTCACTTTCTCGTAAGTGGGTACGGCACATTCAATTCCCACCCCTCACAAGTAAATACTTAGACTGTGCCACCATAATGAGAAAATGTGAATGACATTTTGGTAAGTACTCGTAATGGAATACAGGTACCACATAGACACTGTTGTGTGATTCCGATGAAGGAGAGATTTACTTCGTGGACGCCTTGTCTAGGTGAGCTTTGATGAGAAGTTCGCCTTTCAACTCATCCACAACTAATTAGTACATCATTATTTATATATCTTTTCGATGTAATTCTCATCTACAAACTTGCACTGTAACGCCTGTCAAGTTCGAATTTGTACCTATTCTTCAACGTAAATTTATGTATTACTCAATATTTATGTCTACAACAAGATGTATGTATGTACAAAAATAAGAGACCGAACGTGATGGTAGTAAAAGTTAGAAGCTTAACAAAGAAGTAGGGAATTAGGCGAGAATTGCTATTTACATATTCACCCGTTTTGACTCTCTTTCCAGCTATTCGTATATCTCGCGATGGAAATAAATTTTCTCGTTACTTAATTCATTCGTCTCTGATATAACGTCCATGTTGGTGTGGTGTGGTGTTGTAAATGTCAACACGTTGTTATGGTAAGGAGAGGACGACCAACGTCTCAATTAATGCAATGAATCTATTAGCTCGCGATCTAAGTAACGCTGCCTACGATTACTAGGTAATTCCTTTGTGTAGTGTAGACTGTGCTTATATGGCTTTTGCATAATCAGAAAAAAGGTGTTAGATTGCATTCGATAGTTGTTCGGAAAGTATGTGTAAGCAGAGTATTAACTTGTAGTACATCTGTTAACAATCTTATTGGTTATTTGATACATGTTAAACTTCTGTCCGATAGGAATTAGTAATTGACGTTATACTGTTCGTAGTACAGATGATTTGATAGTAGAATAAGACTAAAGTGAATTTAGCATTTTATTATATTTAACGAAACCTCGGTAATCATACAATGTAAATTTCCCAGAAATCTTTTTATAAATATAACGGGATTGTCAAACGGAAAAACATGTCGAATAATGAATATATGGAAAAAGCCAAAATATTCTAAACATGTAAAATTAAATTAGTGCTAAACGCTTTTATTTATCCCTATACGTGTAGATCTTAAAGCATTCTATTGTACCGTTGATAGTTATCAGAATGCAAAGAACATATAATCCGGTCTCTGGTAATAACTTTGCCAGTCGATTCTGGGCTATTCATTCAGAAGTAAATACTTTCAGTTTGTTTCAATTTCTTGTGCTGTATTTGTAATGATACACATAATCAATATATTTTAAAGCTTCTTTAATATCTAACTAGGAACACAGGAGGAATTTCCAAAACCATTTTGTTTCCAGATGGCTTATGATAGATACACACATCTTCAGTTACAGATATTTTGATATTGTATTATAATACTAATCTGTTACTATCTGTACGTTTTCCTGATTTGTATTTCGTTCACCAAGTGGTCATCCTCAGTGGAAAAGCTACTTCTGGACAACGATATTTCTAAATGGGGCACATCTCACCAGTTCATATTTGGTGATGGGATATATCATTAATCAAAGTTGAGAACTGAAAACAAAACAACCTAAATCATGTCTGCTTTTTACGAGGGAAACAAGTCAGTCATGAAGTAATTCCGGAAGTGGTGCAATGCTTCCATTGGTTTTCCAAAGAGAAAAAAAAAGTTGTTATATTCAACTTCTCGTAAGGCCAATTTTTGAAATAACCACTATATTTTCTGGTACTTTTGTTCATCATTCATTGTTTATCACGCGATGTTACCCCATAAAGCATACAATAATCGAGTATACCCTCCACGCACCATTGTACTGTAGTATAGCTTATTTACCTGTGGGAAAGTTTATAAATCCCATCTTTCAGAACCATACGTTCCATAACCGTACCCCAATTTCGATAATTTAAAGTGATATATTCCTTAACGTGCGAAAATAAAATTGTCACATGTTTAAGCCCTTTGGCTATTAGGGGGTGGTTAGTTAATCTCTCTCAAGTATCAGAAAGTAACACAATAAAAGGATTAAGTCACGGTAGCTACATACAAAAGGCAGCACATAACGTGTGTATACACATGGGTGCATAATATAACGTAGGCAGAAACACATAGTAAAGTAGAAACGTAATATTGCTGAAGAACTCTTCCCACGTCCGAGCTAGCCAGAGCGGCACACGGTTCTCCCAGATCGGTACCGTTCCCATGGTCTTCTTGTGTACACTTGTTGCGCTCTAAACGTGGTCTATTTTCGAAGGAAGGAAGATTTCGAACATACATATGTACCAGGTAGACGACGAAAACCCCGAATAGTACGAAACTAACGTACTTGCTGAAGACAACATCACAACCTGATTGGTGAGAATGTCTTCTTGCTCCGTTCGATTCCTTCGGTTTATTGTCGCGCGTTCTAATTACCGTTGGACGTTTTACGATTGTCTC
Source organism: Chrysina gloriosa (assembly GCA_038088585.1). Lineage (NCBI taxonomy): Eukaryota > Metazoa > Arthropoda > Insecta > Coleoptera > Scarabaeidae > Chrysina > Chrysina gloriosa. Next base: position 12,624,018 of record CM076092.1, read on the forward strand.
TCCGTCTCGAGCTCGGGCGAAACTACGCCTTTACCGATGAAAAGAAACAAAGCAACGAAAACAAGGCAGACTTTGTGGTCTGTTTACTTTCCTACCGAACGTAAAGATTACAATGGTTGGACGCTTTAAATATTGATGGAAACGATTATGGTGGTTAACTGCGAACTGGCCGGTTTATAAATGCCTCCTTTTCGAACTAATAAGCGATGGGAACATTAAAGCGATACGTGTGAAACATCGACGTTTGTCTAATTGGGGTGCTTTTTTAATTCCTTTTTAAGTGTCGATATATGGTATCGTTAATTGGAAATAAAAATATTTATTGATATATAAAGTGAAGAAAACCAAGATTTATCGACAACACTGATACCATAGACATTAACTATTAGCTGTTAGATCTAAAACATTCTCAAGGTGATTATTTTAAACAAAATGGTGAGCTTAGTTTAGAAATATCTTGCATATCTTTGCTTCCTGACTTTCTGAAAATATATCTAACGTTTCGTTGAGCATGCTACCAGCTTTTCCAAAGCAATTTAAGGGAAAAATATTAAGTACGTTCTTTCGATGACAACGGCATTACCCAGAGAAAATTTGTTCAAATGGCGGCTGTCATAGTACTCTATATTAAATGAACTGCAAAATGTAGATACGAAATCCAAATATGCTGGAACAAAGTAGCAAGTAAGGTACAAAGAAATGGTCGAGAATGCGAAGATAAGAGTGATAACAGTAGGTGTCAAGAATGGCAAAGTGACAAATGTATCGATAGGGAAAAGATCAATGGACAGACGTCCAAAGACATTGTACAAATATTGGACATCAACATCTTAGAAACTGGTGGCTTAGAAATTGAAGAACGATAAATAAGAAGAAGGCGACATTTCCAAAATCCCGTCAGAGTGTTAATCTAAATTGAGAATTATCAAGTTGTTTTTCGCATCCTATGTGAATCCTGCTTTAAGCCATTTTATTCAACATTTCAGATGATAGCCCACGAGGTTAATATGATCGTGTGATCGTTACGATATATAAGCTTACTCATTCTTTGTGTGTGTATGAAATATTCTGCGGGTAGTTTTTGTTTCTTGTAAATCTTATCCAATAAGAACATGAAAAATAAGACGAAACTTCTTAGCAATTTTATCAGTAGGTTACTTTGCATCCCTTTAAAAGTGTTCTGTGGTTAGTCTAAGAAACTGCTGCACCTGAGGGATGTTACGTCAATGGGAGCGAAATTACAAATCGCCTTTTCGTTTGCTAAGGTACATATAGTCGCTTTGTTTCTCTTATTTATGTATACACAAGCATTTGGCAGGAGTAGAAAGGTGCTTAAAGATGTGAAGGTTACTGCAGTGGAAAATATGAAGATACACATAAAACATAAATGGGACCTACCATAACCTATGTGATGGAAACAATAATACTAAGTAAAAACGATCTGGTAGATTTAATGGTAGAGGGGAGAAAAATAATGAGAAGTATACTCGGTCCAAATTTAACAAATGGACGAGAACGAAGGACGAAGATAAATCAAGGAATTGAAAGTTTGCAGAAAAACAGGATATTATGAGACACAAAACTTAAACGTCTAGCGCGGGTGGGACATACAATAATACGAAAGAAAGCTATAGAAATAATAAGATGTGTAACAATATGGAAACCATTAGGAATCAGGGATACAGGAAGACTGTACAAGGATAATGTTACTGGTTCCTAAAAGTTTTGGTTAAATTGTAATAATGAAAGAAGGAGTCGGAAACTGTTCTCTGGTCATAAAGATGAAGATCCAGGCCGAGATAGTCCAATGGAAACGGCGTAGGTTCAAGTTCGAGACTTTAGTAACTATCCACCACTCTCCAATTATAGACCTGGATCACATCTGAGTGTCTGGAGTGAGAGAAAAGCCCCAGCTTCTTTAGTAGGTGAAACGAGGTTATCCTAACCGTTTACGTTCTGGATCTTTATCCTGTTGTAAAGCGACCAGCAAAATTACTTGGAAACTCTATTTAAAAGTAACATAAAAGAAGTAAAAACAAGTAAATTGAGGCGTTTAAGGTTATAGCACTTTATTTGTTACTTGAGGTGTATCGGATAAGTTAAATTCAACTAGCTTTACCTAAGCTTTACACACTCTGGATAACCGTTGGACCTCCAGCGGCTTTACAGTCACCTGCAAAACGTAATTAAAACAAGAATATATGGAAGCGACAAGTAATTGTGATCCCACCTGAAACTACTAAAAGAATTGAATGTTTCGTTCAACACTTATAGTATTTAATAGCACACACAAGGAAAATCCTTTTACACGAAAACCAATCTGATCCCTCCCTCCCCTAAAATACTAAGAGAATTGAATGTTTCCAAAAGTAACAAACCTCTGTTTACTCGAACATAAATCTCCGATTTCCTAATTCTAGATTAACTAAAAGACTATTTTTCCCCAAAACTCAACGAGTCAAAAATAAAATAAAATAAAAGCAGCACCTAGCGCAACGTATTTCCGGTTGTCAATCTTCGTACGGCGTGTTAATCGGTATCGGGACGGGAGCTCTCAAAGATGGCGGTGTTTCTCGCACTCGATGTAAAAATATCGGGAATCCAGCCGGATACATCAACCTGAAGACTAAGTCGGCTTTTAGCTTCTACGATAGTTCTTAGATGTTCTCAAAAGTAAATCTCTCTCTACTAGTCCTATACTAGGACTTTACTACCATATACTAGTTCCCTATAACAACGTGAAAGAGAAAATAACGACGTCGATGCGAACTAAAACGAAGACTTACCTCCAATCGAGGGGAAAGCAAATGTTCAACGTGGACGATTGGTTCGAACAGCAAAATTGGGGAAGCGAAACTTCCGATCTACACAACGATAATGTAGAACTCCCCAGACTCGAATTTCCATGTATATCCTGGACAATCGAGACCTTAAGGAGAAAATGTATTAACTTATTCATGGAAAACGACCTGCTCCACTGAACGACGGAAGGAATGAGGAAAAATGACAGATGTAGTGAGAACGCGTAACAATTTATAGCGCAGGAAGAAAGAGGGTGACCTATCCCATCAAAAAAGAAAAAGAGGATTAGGATGCCAACAGCATTAGCCATAAACTATAGGATTGACAGTGATGATAATCCAGGCAGAAGTAACGAGTACAACGTAATTTGCAAACTTCAGGAGTAACAACGTGTTAGATTCTCGAGGAGGTCAAGGTGAAAAGCCCTAAATGTTGCTAATATCGTTTATTGCAGCTACAGAATTTTCGCCCTCAGATTAAGGGCATCCTCAGTGTAGGCAACCGTGATATTGAGATCCCCAGAAATTACTTGCTTTTACCTCATCACGGCTGAAAGACTTGAAGTCTGCCAGCCGCGGTGAGGTTAGAGTTTCCTTCAATTTTTAAATTGAAGGGTATTAAAATTCATTCCTTTTCTTGTTTTCATTATGGATTTTCCAAGTAATTTATGGGGATCTTAATATCACGGTTGCCTACACCGAGGATGCCCTTAATCTGAGGGCGAAAATTCTGTAGCTGCAGTAAACGATATTAGCAAAATTTCGGTCTTCCCACTTTGACTTACCCGAGAGTGTAACACGTTGTTACTCCTGAAGTTTGGTGATGATAATGACATACATATAGGACTTTTACAGAAATAACCCAAACACATGTATCTGTTCAATTCGCTTACGTATTATGTAAGTTAACTGCAGAACTCAATGTTATCAAAACGATTTCTCCGTTTTCTACAAGAGTGTTTCATTTCCTTTGGATCAATATGGTTTATACTCACTTGAATTGTTCGACTCTTCTTTAATACAGTTTCCGATGAGCTTTCTTGGCGAATCCTATATTAGGAACACGTTCGATATCGGCGTTCTATGAAAGGATGGATTAATGTACTAATAGGTGGTGGGTGCAAAACAATAGAATATTGGCAACACGCGAACTTATTCGGTGCCCCTTTAAGAAGTTCTGCTTAACTGTAACAGGAGCAGATGGCTAAAATAATAATTATCTCCGAAACGGTACGAATAACAACTACGAAGCACACATACATATGTACGTCTGTATGTATTGCGAGTAGTCTGCACCTGTTTTTATTTTATTTTTTCCATTAATTTATTCAGGAACCATTGGATACCATCTGCGTGACGCTACATAAATATTAAACAGTCCTTTTACTGCTATGTTCGGACATAATGCTGAAATTTAGATAAGAAAACCATGGAGAGCCGATCCATTCGTTTCGCGCATGTTATGAGCGCATATTGCAGCTTGCGGACAATTATTGATGCAAAATAAATGATTATCGTTTATGGATGAAATTACAATTAGGTGTGCCCGAGTTGAATACGAATTTGGAGAGTGGCTTTCTTTTGCCTTAATTCAGAACTGGTAATAATCAAATACCGTATGCGTGCACCATAATAGTAACAGCTTTTGTTCGGGAAACAAAAAATTAACAAATAACGCCACTTTACCACGACTATTAAAGGCTTTAATTGCAACTTTAATTAGATAAATTTGCATGTATAGTTGCCAACGGATCAATAACCGTGAAAACCCAGATCAGCTCATATTGCAAAACGTAGTGTGATAACTAGGAGTCGTAATCAAAGCCATAAGCGCAAAGCAATAACTGCCTGATACGAATGATAAACATAAACTTCCGAAATATTTACGACTGCAGTTTATGCACCGGCGGCATAAAATATATGTTGATAGTTGCTTATTTCGACAATTTATTAAAACCGTAAATCTAAAATTACATTGTAACAAGCTCCTGTTGTACCTCATTTCCTCTGTTCTTTTCCACTGAGCATGACTTAAGGGAATACGAATTTGTAAATAAGAAAAAAATTATATATATACATATTTACATATTTTTTAAATAATAATAATAATATAAAACGTATGGTTATATCGAACTCTGGTGAGTTCAAAACAATACAACTTACACAAGCCATGAACACTTGCGATTGGCGTGAGAACCCTTAGCGGAAATAATCAATTTTTACAAAATTTGGAAACTGGGGATGGGAAACGGATTGCTTACAGCTTGTCAATTTAAAAATATCGGAAACCAAACGAGATAAACCATCTCATGCTAATATTCGTCTAAACACGATTACATCATAAATCTGTTGTAATTACTAGACCACGGAGATTGAAGATTATCGTGCTTTTCATAGGTGTCCAATTTTGAAAATGAAAGCGCCTTATCGGAAGCATTCGCAAGTATGATGGAAATACGTACTCGTCATTATGAATCATTATATTCATGTTCCTTGTTCATTCTTTTTTCTGGAGCTTCGTGAGCAGGTGTTTGTTGAAGAAATAATTTCCAGAAAAATTCGCCTTCGTCTGCATTGTAGATTTGTGCGTTTTTAAATGGCTCAACAGCTGACCCATTACTTGATAATTTTTCTCCTGTAATTGACAGTTGTCAGTTGCGTTGTGTACATACCTGTCTTTAAACGAGCTACCCGAAATTATCATCGTTGTGAGTCTGGCAATATAAGAGCTGTGATTTCCCCTGATATTGGCACACCTAGAATCATTTACTATTGTGTTAAGATAAGATAAGATAAGATTACTTGAGCTGGCAATGATGCCTGTTCCACTGCGACCTTTCCAGGTCTATTGTGGTCCCCATGCCTCCTTAGAGTACGTTCTCCAGCTTTATTCCTTCAATTAGACTTAACAGCTTTGAGAGCTGTTCTTCCGCATATACGTGTATTTTTAAAGCGGACTTGAAGCCCTTCCTCCGTAATGCTGCTATGTATATGCCTCCATAATAGAGTCCTGGACTGCCTTAAACTTTGTCGGCTCCACCTGGGTGGCTGGATAGTCGTTGCATACTAACGCGATCCTCTCCAAAGCAGCCTCCTTGAAGGTTGAAACTTCTGGCCTCTTGCCTTTTGGAAGACCTGCGGGAGTACTGCCCTCCGACCTCCGATCAAGGATTTCCGTCCTTTCTTCATGTTTAGTAGCCTCCTCCGTCTGTTTAAGCCTAACGTCTAGTGAAGTTGGTCTTTCTAACCTATCAGTGTACTCACAATAACAAATGTCAAATTTGACGATTATAGCAGACATATTTCAATAACGCCACTACGTGGTCGTTTGGAGAAACATAAAACGCGCACCCCTCGTAAAATGGAGTTCAAAATTCTTCTGATGTCCATATCAGCGCCACACCAACCTGCAGTGGAAATCTAGGAAATTTAAACTCATCATATACCACACACAGCTTACCAATACAACCGCCCTTAGTTGAAGACGAAAGATCGAAACGATGAGTCTAACTCTGGCACATGGTTTATAGGCCTAAGGAAACCTTTGAGAAGAAAAACTGCTAATATTTTTGCGATTCTCTGGGACTTGTGCTTTCCTCGGACTAGACTCCACCCTAATTCTCTAGTGGGTATACATGTTGTTACGTTTGATCCACATAGATGCAAAGTCAAGGAACATCTTCCCTTGAAATGGCATTTATACGGATGCGACTACTCTTGCTCCATAAGTAGTTAGGGAGATTCAGATCCCAGAAGGGTTTATTCAACCTGAAGTTGTGAGATCTCCGAAGGTGTGCACTGGGCTTTTGGGGGTAATCTTATAAGGTGTTTGGATTTTCATATGAGTTGAGAGGTGAATGGAAGCTTTTCGATGTTGGAAAGCTTTGTCAGAAATTATGTTTAAAATTGCGATACATGTAAGCCTAATTGACATATAATTACCGTAAATGTATAGAACAGAAATGGAAAGGAGAGGTTTTAATTAATACAAATAAAAAATATAACTCTTTCTACTTTTGAAGTATTCGTGTCCAGCGGGCGAAATCAATCGCATCTGTTTCCGTTTCCGTTGCACAAGAAATCCCGATAAACGAGTTGCGGTCCCGAAATTTTCGAACCCAAATCTATAAAACAAACCATATCTACGCGTATCTTCGCGACAGTTGCTCTCTTGAAAAGCAACTGGAGAGAAAACGCTTTTCAAATATTCGATTCAATAGGTGCTCAACCAGAATATCTCTCGATTTCATAGCAGTGGGGTCAAAATGTCGAACCCGCAATTCGTAGCCTTTTTGGAATATCGTCGGGATATTGTTGATGGCCTCGGGCTTCGACGGTAATGGCGGTTTCCACACGTACGATTGCCCACCGCCCGTTCTCCGAATGGGCCTAATTACTTCCGACTTTGGCGATCCGTATGTTTTCCGTGGATATTTCCGGCAAGCCGCTAAATGGAAATTTATTCGCTTGTCGTGCTCTTCATTTACGTCGGATTTCGCAACAATTCGTGCAACATCCAGGCGTAATAGAATTATCAGAGGGTTTGGGAGCGATTAGTTTGCTTTTTCTATTCCGTTTTTTTTTAACGTGGTTAGGAAAATTACAGGTTTATTGAAATTTATCGTCGTCGGTAGGTATTATAATGATCGATGAGTACCAAAAGGTAAAAACATATTTGGCGTCTCACGAAGGTTTCTTTATATTCGTATTACAATAGCTATAGAAGGAAGTCAGTTTGAATTAGAAACGGAAAAATTGTGGCTTAAAGTAAATTGAAAATTATGTCTGTATCACGTCTATTTGATTTTTGTGATTTTCAATTAGTTAAATAAAATAAGATTTACTGTATATATTTTGGTTTGTAAATGTACTCAAAGGTCGTCTTTGATAACCATTTTTCTGCACCCTTGCCTTCATTAATATTGGGAATTCTCATAAAGTAGGAGTTTAGATCAGCCTAAATGTATGCAAAACATAATTCTCTCATTATTGTCATAGATTTCTGTAAGCATTCTTTCATCTTTTCTCTGGATATCTATGCAACCAAGTATACTACTGCAGGCATACCATTTATGACGTCATGCTCTATCTATACCAATGTAATTGCATACATATTGTACTATACACATTGGTATATAAATATATACTCTTTTCCTCAATTTACCCTAAGGTTCTCAAATTGAGCTCCATTTAATTTAGATAGCCCCCCCCGTGTGAGTGCGATGTTTTTCTGTTCTTCATAATTTGTTTGCTGTGTTCTAGCTTTCGTTCTTTGTTCAGTGGTCCACGCTTCTGTTCTGCCCTCAATTACCTGTCGAACATCTTCATCCCATACTACTTTCGGTCAATTTTATCTTCTTCTATCAGCGGTTTTTGCTTTCATAAGTTTTCAACCTTGCTTTAATTCGTCGTTGTGGATATAAGCCCATATCAATAATTTTTCTTTATTTTGTCTGTTAACAATTTTACGCTTAGTTATTTGTTGATATTCTCATTGCTTTCCGTTTCCTTAACTTTTCTATTAGTGTTTCAGGTTGTAGATTTTAAAGTGGATTACTCGACAATGTTGCTTCCCAATCATTTTGACCTATCTTTTGTAATATAACCGTAATATACAGTCAGTCCCAAATTTTTGATGTCAGAAGTCCTCAAAAAGGAGCACTACTCACTTTAGAATGCTCAATAGTGGATTTCCCAAGGGAATTTATTCTTGTGGAAAACTCGTTTACACATTCGTATAGTCGTATACTTGGAAATTTTTGTTTCAATATTGCCAAAAACCTACAGTTATAATTTCAGAGAACTTCTAGAATGCAAACTAAGGAATAATACAACGCATTCCAAGGGTGGTTTTAAGAAATTAATATAGATTTTCAACTAAACTTGAGTGCAATGCTGATTATCTCCTTATCCTTATCTCCGACTATTGCGGTGTATCGTTATAATTAAGATTGATTCAAAACAACTTTTAACGTGCTCAATAAAGAATACCATTGTCTTTTGGGTCGTAAAATCACAACAACATATACAGTTACGGCAGAATAGATTAGATGATCTAAAATAATATCCCTAACATGGGCTCCATCGCAAACAAGTTCCCACACGCTACATGAGAGAGTCTATGGTTCTCCCTAGCATTTGTAATGGAACCCTCTACATCGTAGTCGTGACTGATTCTTTTAAATCGTACATAGAATTTATGTTTTAAATATGCCCATAAGAAGTAATTCCGTTGCGCTCTACTAATTTCTAAGATCTTTGTATAACATTCTGCTCGTTGGTTTGAATTTCGAGGCCGTGATTCTTGAGAAATTTGCATTTTAAATTGGCGGAAATGCAAGTCCATGTGTAACATCTCCTTAATACGTGTAGTGTTACCGAATGGCGTCTAGCAGAGCGTTATGGCCTCTGCTGTCTTACTCGTTACACTTTTTAGGGTTCGAACTGTTCGTGGACGGCCCGATTTTTTCTTTGGCAATGCAGAAGCAGTCAATCTAATTTTTCTTTTTTGAAATCATTCGACGTGTTGGGACTCTTTCTTGCTAGAGCGACGCTTAAACTCGGGTTGCGTTATAGTAGCTAAATCATCATTAAAGAAGAAGACTGACTAGCAAACGCACGATGCTTACTAGATCAACTCTTCATGGCAAACTGAACGATTTCGATTTTTGTACAAGCCAACAATAAAAACTGTGAAATTTACCGGTTTACGTTTTTGTCCCACTTTTAAATCGTCTAATATATTCTGCCGCACAGTGTGCTAAAGGATTGAGAGCGTATGGTATATGGAGGTTGCCATTGTTCTTGATGGAACTATTCCTTTAAGCAATGAAATGTTGCTTAATCTGTGGCGACAATCCATCGATACATTTTTCGTATCTAATTCAGATTTCCTTATTCGTACTCGCTAATTTCCCAGTTGAAAGGGATCCGATTTAATTAAGAGAATACAGTTCCGAAACGCCAGAGTATAGGCGCTCATCATAACACGAGAACAACGCCAAGAATGTTAATAGAATAATAAATAGTTTAAGCATATTTTAACCCCAAAAGGAATATTAATTTGGTATTAAAATTATCATCTACATAGATTCTGTAGATTAGAATTTTGGATTTTATAACTCCAAAAAGATAATTAGTTTTCAGGAGGTGAAATTATGTTAGTATTAATATTATTCGAATGTGTTTAATATGTTGGTCATCTATGGCCATATACTATAGGGAGGAGAGTGTGGAAGTTAGGCTGCAGAAACTACCTATGAGGAACGTGCATAGGGAAACGTGGCTCCAAAAATTAAAGGCATGCTATGTGTTGTTGGGTTTAATTCTGGGATATGTCAGCGTCCTATCTCTGTTAAAGAAGAACATTTCAAGCTTACCAAGAAGAAAAAGAAAAAGAAGAAAATAATAGCTGCATAAATATACATGTATATGTGCGGTACATATGTACATACATATACATAGATATGTTTGTATAGGTATATATTTTTCTGGAACTGCTACTTTAAGGGTTGCTTTCTAATTTATTAGGGCGTTCTAGTTAAATATTTTCGAAACTGGTACAGAAGGAACAAGGAAATACCGCGACCGCATTCATTTCAATTTACTTGATCGCTACTAACAGGACCTGTAACCATCAACTCTAACAACATTTGTATTTCAACTTATGTTATGATGGCGACAGAATCATAGAGTAGGCTAAAGCTGTTGTTCCAAACTCCCCGGACATCAAGGACTAAATGAAGGAATGAAGTTTGGAGTCAACTGCTGTTGTGCTTGCGGTGTTCAAATCTCCATTTCGGCAACTGAGACCACTTTGTCTAAGATTATATTACATCAGAAAACGGATAGGTGCATTTTAGTTAGCGTCGGTTAGTTGTTTATCAATCTCCAATAGCTAGTAAGCAAAATTTTAGTATGTATATACGCACATATACAGATTTAATTTTCTAGGTATTTTTGTCCGTAATGGTGTAATACCGTTGGGCACAATAAAGTAAATTAATTAATTGATTTATATAGCGTCACATTCTTCGTATTTCTGGATAACGTATTGTACAATTCTTTAAACAAATGAGATGTAGTTGAAATTGTACTAAACAGAGTGGAATATAACTAGAAATGTGGAATCAGGTTGGTCGGACTACCAAGGTCAAAGTAACAAATGTCTCTCGGAGCTGGTATAGGGGGAAATGTAGAATTAATCCATCCTCACAATTCGTTAATGATTAACAAACTCAAACTTATTTTCACAATAGACATCGAGCGTAACGCTTGTGAAACTCTTTTGTTTGTCAAAATTTCTAGCAAATGTTATACTCGGCTTGGTTTGATGAAAATGTGACACAAATTTGCCAAAAACGTATGTTCTGCGAATGGTTATCCCATTTTAAATCAGCTAAAACCGTTGATTATACAAAATTTACTCTCGGCATCCTCCCACCACCAGGACTGATAAAAAACTAAAAATAGTAACAAAATCGCAATGATAATATAAATAACAAAGCCTAATTCATCCTTCCTCAAAGCAAAGGCCTACACGATCGAGGCCCACTTCTTCCGTATTGATGCTCCCTATCTAAGAATGATATGGAAATTATCTCGTTTCAATTCGGCCTAGAAGTTCATCAACTAGAGCTGAGGCTACTGCCTTTTAGTTTCAAATAAACTACTCTGGACGTCTTTCAACTGTTAAGACTGTGATAAAAATGTAACAAAACGTTCTAAAAAAGTATAATGTATGTGTGTGTGTCATACTGGAACTTAATTTCTGATATACAAGCCAGCAATTCCCGTTTAACATCACTATTTACAAATATTTGTTTTGCAATAAGTCATTCAACAATTTGATCTTTTCATCATGCTGGTGTCGGAACTTTTTCTGGTTCCCCGTTAAGAACAATTGTAGAATGTTTTGGTATGTCCTGAAGCAACTTCTTAATGAACCAGTTTCCATATGCCTCTGCATCCATTTCGTTATGAACATCAGCAGTGGTTTTCTTGTACAGAGATGTATGTACATTAAGTCACGAACGAGGCCCTTCTCACCACCAGTAACTCGTGAAAAGTATTGGAGTAAGATTGCTTGCAGAAAAATTCCTTTAAAGCAGTCTATGATTCCTGAGGGACCTACATTTGTCTAGTTTAGTTTTAAGCTACGTGGAGTTCGAAGTTCTGACCTATTTATATTTGAGCTTAAGCTTAATCTTAAGCTCCTCCCTAAACCAAGCGATGTATTTCATTTGCACATTATATTGCCATGTATACCTTCTATATTTCATTCGTTGTCAATCCTGTTTCCCTCTACTATTACTGTTATTCGCTTATTGTTTATTGTTGTAGTCTTCTATTTTCTCCACGTTCATTATTATGCTCAGATGAAGTGCTACTTCACTCTAAATACTTAAAACTAAAATAAAATAACGTTGAGTTGTATACATATTACACATTTTCAACTCACGTACTGTACATAATGTACAAGATAGACATCATTTCAGGTGAATTTGAGTCTATTTACTTCTATACCAATCTTTCCGCTGCTACGGAAAACACTTCGTGCCAAAATGTTCATTTAACTTCCGTAAATTTGTTCCAAGAGTAAAATCCTTAAATCCGCTTCCGTTCTTATTAAGCTCTACTTCTTGCGCTCATATATTTCTCCGGCGAAACCGGAATCAGGTATGAAAGCTTCACTTCAATTCTTACACGGATTGAGTTGCCATGCTGCAATGGCTTGTTATAGATTTTCTGATAAGCTCTAATGATATTTTCGAGTATATACTTACGTGTACAGTTTTTCATGCGATTCTACGGCAATTTTTGTATAGATTGATTGCATACTGTGTGTATGTAAACAATTTATCGCAAGTAAATCTAATAAACTTATAGAAATAAAGTACAGTAAACGACGTAATGAAAATATGACTAATTTTGGAGGCGTTCATCATGACAGCATTTTTGTATGCTAATTTATTCCGTAGATTACTGAGAATTGAAAAATCGGTTAGTTGCACAGCAGACTTCTTTCGAATTTTTACATGAAGGATTCTTAGTGGGATGTTAATCGAATTTCTTTTCTTGTGCCATTTGTTTGACCTTGAGACAGTATCATGATGTATTACATATAGATTTGCCCTATTTTTCTAAACTTCTGAGGACTTATCGAACGCGTATGATTATCAGAACAGTGTAGGTTGGGTCAGTTATTGAGTGAATTTTATCGTCATTGAACTTATCAGATTGTGAGTAACTACAGGATTGATACGTCTATCGATATATTCGTTTACAGTAAGAGAAACATCTCGTAAGATATCCCTGTTTTTGATGTAGATCCGATGTTCTAAAAAATATATTATAAAGGTATTTCTGCTGGAAACGAATCAGTTGGAATGTATCGCGTTCAGGAATAATGTACGGTTAATCTATGCTGTTAGTTTTCACTACGAACTTCTCGAAACTTTGCCAACCATTATAAGATTTAGATAGAAAGCTCTGTGAATTGTTGTTACCAGTTCATGAATATTTGTTCATTGTCTTTCCTTGGAGATGTACTGGCTTTGTGAGTATATACTCCCTTCCCAAGCATCCCTTAGCAAGATGTTCTTAATTATACGTAACATATATACTATTGACGTCAGTTCTCTAAAGTTCAGCTCGGAAATTTTTAATTTGTCTTAGCTTCTTCGAATTCAGAATTGAATTGTGTCACCTATTTCTTCTCTTCTGAACTTTTCTGTATTTATTCGTAAATTACATATCTTCACTTGATGTCTGTTGTTTTCTATATACATTGCTGTCTTTTCTTGCATCATTAATTCGTTATACACCATATTCACGCTGTCAATGTTATTGTCTTCAGTTAAAAGGAGAAACTGCCCTTATTGTTTTCTTAGTGATATGTTACTGTTCAAGTTTTTGTTTTAACTTCTTGGTGCCCTCGTGCACCTTTTTCTGATTATTTGTGGCACCTGTCACTCTTGCCAGTTATACCACATCTTTACACACTTTTTGTCGTCTACTTTACTACACTTTTTTACAATTGAATTGGTCGTACCGTACAAAGAAAGCTGTACAAACTGGTTTAACCTGCCCAGAAAGCCGCCTAACTTGTAAGCTATCCTGTTCAGTTAATAATAAAGATATTGGAGCCGTTCTTGAAGCTGATTAGACCATCATAGATACGTACACATTTCGCATATATGCAATGTGAACGTCGACGTCGACAATGCTAAAGTGTGATAACCTGCGGAAGTACTCTTCCCAGTGGTGACGTAATGCAACGACCTTCATCGACGTTTTCAGGCCCTTACGTCTTTTTAATGAGATGTAGATATACTAATTATAATTTGTGTTCTTTTTATTTCAAAATAAGTTATTATTAGACATCGTGGGCTAGTGCATTGAACAAATTTCAGCTCGATTTCTGCTTCAAAATGACCCACATTTTATATAAACTTAAGAAAGGTATAAACTAAAGAAAGTGGAAACATACGTTTAGGACCTTTGTAAATAATACAGACCGAAGGATTTTGAGGAGCTATTAAATCGCGTTTTTGCAAAAAAATTCAGTTAGAATTTGCAATTAGGTTAAAATGACCCAGTTTTCCGTGCAAAGACTAAGAGAAAAGTTCGAACATTTTTGCTTCAAACGCATAGCAGCTTATCAGCTTGGAAATTTTCGAACGAAGTTTGTGAATATTCGTAGCTATCTAAGAGATGATTCCAGTTAACAGAATCATTGTGAACATTTCTGCGGTTATTTAATATTTAAGGCGTAAATTCGCGCACACGCTTTTGGTTATCTGCTTGTATAGCTGATTAAATCTTAATTAAGTTGGTGTTATCGCTGCGTCGAAATGCTATGGAGGCAGGTAGAGAAATAAGGCTATCATGTTTGGAAATGGAGGCAAGAACATAAAACAATATTATACTTATGATATGTATATTTCTTCAATCGAAAAACGAATCAATTTTACGACTGAAAGCAGACAAACAAAATTCCCCCATACGAATATTCGCTTTTGAATATCAACAGGACATCTTTGTAAAACTAGTAGGGGAAACAAAAGTGAACTTACGATGGTAGGTAAGGTACTTAGGTAAATGTGCAAGTGTTGAACCATAATAAAAAATGTGTGTGACTTTTGACGCGTTTCCCTCTTTTTGCTTCAGGTTTCGGGCATCTAAATATATTATGATACGCTTCTTCTTCATTCTGGTTTCGAAGCTTGACTGAGTAAAGCGAGTAAATTTCAGTCCTTATAGGGCCTGATTACCAGCCATCTGAACAACTCTTAGACTTGGAGGACGAAAGTCCTTTGTTAGGTCTTATTCCTTGAATATAATATTTTATTATTTATTATTTATAGTAATTGATAGTGATGACAAGAACTGTGATGTATTTACTGGCATTATACCACATCGGTAACCTCTCACCACACAATTATGGAATTAAATTCGGTGACACGTGTTTCACCAGTCACGGCGCAAGCATCTTCACAACCATCTATTACCGATTGAATCAAAATTCTTTCATACAAATTCGATAATCCCCACCAATAATTGTAGGGGTAGAAACAAAAATTAAATAATTGTGTGCTGAGGAACTTACCAATGTGATATAGTGTCATTTATAGTAATCATAACCAAACGATTCGCTAAAACGTCTTCGGCTTCAGATTGAAGTTTTATTTATATATCTTCATCATAGATATGTGTCTTTTGTAGCTAGATTTAGACGCTTTTTCCAAATGACCAGTACATCAATCATCTCTGGATGATCTTTATTCGACGCGAATTCCTCCATCAACTCTAACCGGGCTTACTTTGCTTACTGCCCTTCCGATTTTGAAGCGACGCAGTATTCACAGCAGTTGTATGTAGTTAGTCCGATTTCTTTTTGAGAATAACAATCTTTATTATTGTTATTATATAGGTTGAGCACCGTCGTGTTTATCCAGAGAAAGCAAAATATGAGCGATTACCGATTACATACGCTGAGTGATATCATCGATAGTGGAAGAATCGGGGTTTTAGATGATTTTAGATACATTACAGACTGTTCGAAATGAAAATTCCTTTTTAAATTTGGAGCGACAACTTTATGATAACCAGATTGAAAAGTTTAGTTATGTATATGTTCCAATTTTATCCAATATTGACAACATTTTCATGGTAAACTACAAACTGTCCTCAATTATTACAGTATTCGATTTTGTATGATACGATAATCGTCCCCTACGTCTTACATCCCGCAAATTTTATAAACTTGCTGAATCGAAAACCACCACAATAGTACCAGAGCACTCGAATAAATGTTTAGTTAATCGAAAACCAACTTCAAGGTATTAGCAAATGCAGGCTTGTCCCGTAGTTCACGCCATTATAGACCAATCACTGCCCAAACCAGTGCATTAATGTCGCGTTTAGAAACCACCGCTTATCCATAATCGCCAGCTTCATTTACGTGAACTATAAATAAACTTGTAAATCCAATTACGACTTTGCGAATGAGGCACCCGTTCCTGTCAACAGCGTTGTCGGATTTATTGTTCTTTGTAGTCTGGATGACGGGTTATTGTTGATTTTTTCGTGGTAGCTTTTTAATCATTATGAAAAGTTTCAAACCGGAGTTGGAATTGCTTCTACAGAGTCGCAGTAGTTAGATTTTAATCAAGACGGAGGTATTTACGAAGGGTAGTGTTTAAAGCACAATTTAATCTAAGATTAAATAAAATTGCGAAGCTGTAATAATAATTGTTTTTATTGTTTTGTATAATAACGGTTTCATTGCAAGCGAAATGTTCGAGTTTGTGTATTATCTTTAATTAATGTAATATATATATATATATATATATATATATATATATATGTGTGTGTAATAAATATATAATAATCTTATCTTCTGAACGTTTGTATTTGAGTTGAGTAGATCTTTGTGTTAAATGTAATTAAAAAATTTAAATGATTCTCTATGGGGAAGTTTGCAAATTTTTATTAACTCTAGTTGTAAGTATTCGTTAAATTACTGTATGACTGTTTTTCTGTGACCGATTTTTGTAATCAATTTGTAGTATCTCCTTGTGAAGTCGTCAAATAAAGGACGACATATTGAGAATTGAACAAAAGAGTTTGATTTAAATTGACCAGACAAAAGGCCGCCAATCCGATTATTCCTTCATTTCTAATATAATAATAAATATCTGGCAAAGGTGTCGGTTATGCATAATTAATTTATGTTCATCACAAGAAATAAATTACAAATAGTTCTGGAAAAACTGAGCGTACCGGAAAAACTGATTAAAGTAGTCAATATGAAGTTGAAGCAAACCAACAACAAAGTAATTATAGAAGGAAGATTCTCGAGGGAATTTGAAGTGGGAAGAGGACTGAGACAAGAAGATCCTCTGTCGACGATTTCGTTTAACTTTACCTTGAAAATAATAATCAGGGAAAGCGGAATTCGGAGAAATGGTCTAATATATAGTAATAGGCAACAATGCATAGCAAATGTTCGTGAAAACAGCAACTAAGGAGTATAGTTTCGAGGAGGTGACACAGTTTGAGTATTTGGGACTGCTATTAACAAACACCTGCCAAAAAGAGGCTGAGATAAATAAAAGATTAGCTAGAGGTAGTAGAGCTGTAAGAGTGCTTGCAAGTCTATCCAGAAAAAGCAAACATACGAATTTATGATACAATAATCAAACCGACAGTGCTATATGGGTGCGAAACACGGGCTCTCAACAAACAACAGGAAATAACAACTGACATATGAGAAACGAAAAAGCTGCGGAAAGTATTCGGAGGAGTACACGAGATAGGCATGGGATGGAGAAGGAGGATAAACCAAGAAAGTAAAGGCCGTAAAAATACAAAGCTTGAGGTGGCTGGGACATATTGCAAGAATGGAGGAGAACAGACATGTTAGAACGGTAGTAACGACTGGAGATGGAGGAAAGAAGGGGAGAGGAAGATCTATAAGCAAATTGCTATCAGCTGTAAAACAAGACCTAGCACAGGTAGGCGTGTAAGAGTGGCAAAATCAGGACAAGAAACAGAATGGAATGGAAAGAAATAATAGGAGGTTTGAAATCAGAGATCTACAAGACCTGTAGCGCTGTTATATATTTAATTTAGTGCTATAAAGATCCTCTATGGGTTGTTTTGCAATTATATATGCAGATAGTTGAACTAACAAACTTTTCTAGAAATAATAATTTCAGCTAATGCAAACTTATCTTCTGCAATGATAATCTGCTTACAGGGGTTGGATAAAATAATATGAATAGCATCCAATATAGTACAGTTTGTTGCATGTTGGCAACACTGCTTCCTTCTAAATAATTCGACGCGTATGTAATGCACAGTTTACGTGGCAGGTCCTGTAGGTTATATTTCAGTCTATTATACGCTTTGTTCTGCGACGGTTATAACAAACAAATGGGCGAAATACGTGATCTCTCAGACTTCGAAAGGGGGTAAATCGTTGGTGCTCGGTTAGCGGGAGCATCTGTAACGAAAACAGCTGAACTGTTTAACGTCTCACGAGTGACAGTATCCACGGTAATGACAGCATACACAAAACATGGTAAAACATCATCGGCGAGGAGAAATAGTGGACGAAACCCAAAGTTAACTAACAGAGACCGACGAACATCAAAAAGGATTGTGACCAGATAACAAAAAACTACCGCGGCAAAAGTGACAGCAGAACTCAACGCTCACCTGACTAATACTGTTTCGACAAAAACAGTACGGCGGGAGCTCCACAAAGCTAACATTCACGGAAGGGCTGCAATTGCAAAATCCCTATATATATATAACGGAAGCCAACGCTAAGCTGCGAAAGAAATGGTGCCACGATCATAAAGCCTGGACACTTGATGATTGGAAGAATGTGGTATGGTCCGATGAATCATCGTTCACATTGTTTCCTACAAGCGACCGGGTTTATGTATGGGGAACCCCAAAAGAGACCTATGATCTGGACTACCTGCTTCCTACAGTCAAGTATGGAGGAGGTTCCGTTGAGTTGGGCGGCTATATCGTGGTATTCAGCTGGTCCTCTCATTCACATCACTGACCGAATTACTGCGAATGACATCGACATCCTCAATGATGAAGTTCGTACTATCACTAGCATACTGCTGTCAAACACAGCCATATTCCAAGATGATAATGCGCCCATACACACAGCCAAAAAGGTTCAGTCTTGGTTTGAGGAGCATCAGAATAGCATCAAACGTCTTCCCTGGCCAGTATAATCGCCAGACCTCAACATAATTGAACCGTTGTGGGGAGTTTAAGAGCAAAGAATAAGGAGCAAATTTCCATCTCCAACATCATTGAAGCAATTGGCAGATGCTTTGGTCGAAGAATGGGACAACATTCTGTTGGAAACTGTTCAGACACTCTGCGAATCTATTCCGCGAAGAATTGCAACTTGTTTACAAGCAAATGGTGGCCCAACAGCTTATTAATAAATAAATATTGTGTATATGTCAGGAGTTCATATTATTTTGTACACTAACAATTATGTATAATAGATTATTAAAAATCAGGAAAGAAAAGAAAATTGCATCCTAAGTGGTTAAATGTAATTAAAAAACCCGAAATGCAGAATTATCAAAAGCTGCGTTCTTTATCAAAGCGCATAACTATGGTTTTCTTTTAAGATAGGAAGAAATTGCTCCCATTCATGCAGATAATGGAGTCCGAGTGCACACCTAATAAAGAAAAAACTCTTAATATTTTCCTTCGCTTTCAGTATGTTATCACCAGGCGTTTGTGGTTTATCATTACTCCTGTTCGAGTCGTCTTGTTTGTGACATAAATCGAGGATGGTCTTTCGTGATGCGAAAACGACAAAAAAGGGACCACTTAGATGTTCTTTGTTATCAAACCCCTTCGGCACTGATGGCGTAGTTCGACGCGATTTGAATTTTATGTCGGTATCGATCCTCTCCGCTCCAACTGCATATTAACCGTGGCGCTAGCGTATTTTTCCCAAAAATCGTACTTTAGATGTTCGCGGGAAATCTATCAAGAATTTCCATACGGTGAGAGTTATGAAACCTTTAACGCGTAGTCTTAATAGCATTACCTATAGCGAATGTTTACTACCTTGCGAGGAATGGAGCATGTTTCGTACATAATCCTAGACGTCACGTCGTTTGCCTAAAATTAGTTTTCAGCGACAGGTATACGGTGCCCGTATAAATTTTGTGTTTCACTCAAGAATGTGGGCATTTGTAATGTATGCGTGTTTGTTTCGCGTTTGGTTTTATCTCAGGAATGAATTTAAATTATATTTAATTAAGGCGTTTTGCATATCTCGATGAGCGCTTTTCTGTGTTGCATTATGAGGATAGGCTCAATCAACTCTAAAACGAACGTTTAAAGTTGAAGTGGCAAAAGCATTCTTACATGTAGGTCGACGGGTATAATTTTGGTTCTTTTATTTTCAAAGATAATGAAATAAACTCGTTGCATGAGGGGGTAATAATGCGTGTCTAGAAATCTCGCGATTAAGTGAAATGCCCAACCAAGGAAATTAAAACGTGAATGTTGACTGGAATAAATTTTTCAATTTCCAAGTACCTACGTTGGAAGTTGACCTGAAAGAGATTTGCTTTTCATCAGAAAAATATACTTTTAACGGAAAATATGGTTTAAGTTCGAGTTTACCTAGAATTAAAGAATCACTGAGCGCGAGTCAAAAGTCGGTCCTTATCTTTCATTTTTAAATACGCAGAGAAACTTTTAAGCTAGTAATGAAAACATTAATGCTCAAAAGAAGCTTTCGGCTTTAGTAAGATGTATTGGGTGTAAGATAAATGACCGAGATTGTTCTACATCTCGACACCAGTTCGCCCGCAAAGATTGATATATCAGGCTACTGCGTTTACAAAGTCGCAACGTCTACTTGCTGGTTGACTAATTGTAAGTAAGTTGCTTGCTCTCTTGGGAATACGTAAAGCTACTATAGAAGCTTCTAATATATTGATAATGACCTTTAAGCGACCGGTAAAAGACAATGAATAATGATAAACTCGTATTTGCTTTACATTTTGAATGGGGTGTTTTTGTGATAAATGTGAAAGCTCGAACATAATGTAAATTTCCATGATGTGCTTCTATTCGTAGATATCTGGTACATGATACCCAAATTAATGTATGTATAAGTCATAACAACAAACCAGTTATAAATAGGCGAATGTTTATTCAATTTGTATAGGTCTGTGCACGTTTAATTCAGAATTTGTTGTTGCACAATCGGTGTATCGTTATAATTAAGATTGATTCCAAACAACTTTTAACGTGTTCAATAATGAATACTATATAGCTTACAATTAGTCATTTAGGCAAACGTTAGAACGATATAATTTTTATACCAGGTTTTATACCTGATTTTCAAGAATGGGTCTTTAAATTTGCGTCACCTTCGGGCTGATTAGAGTGAATAAAATGTGTAAAACATGAAAGAATAATCAGACGTTATAACGAACATTGCAGTTTCCGCTCTACTATACGATATATTTGTGTTGAATTTCTGGGA
This sequence comes from Chrysina gloriosa, assembly GCA_038088585.1. Lineage (NCBI taxonomy): Eukaryota > Metazoa > Arthropoda > Insecta > Coleoptera > Scarabaeidae > Chrysina > Chrysina gloriosa. Next base: position 12,645,378 of record CM076092.1, read on the forward strand.
ATCCAGATTTCGAGTGCATGAACCGCCTTATAATGTTTTATAAAGTTTCCAACGCACACATTTAATATCAGAAGACATCCGCATATATCAAGAGTTCGTGTGTCTACTCCCTGCATTAAGATAATTATTCAGTCAAAAGAGTTGGAAGAAACACACCAAACTTCGAGTATTCAGGTATTCAGTGTATTGTACATAGACGTAAAAAATAATTTAAAAACTCAAATATTGTTTAATTAGAAAACTACTTTCACCATTCGCAGATGGGTTTCGCGGTTATACTGCTCATCAGTGCAATTTTGTGACAAGCAGTTTTCATTTCCATATAAGCACTATATATACTAGTACGTTTGATGTTTGTACATATGAGAATTCAATTAAAAGTTCCCCCAATATATATAATATATTTAAGTACATATTGGGGGAATTATTAATTGAATTCTCATATGTACAAACATCAAATATTGTTTTCTAATTTTCATTTATTATCCAGTTTAGCATTATTACAAATTTTTCTATCTTGCCAAGATTCCTACCATTACTTTTAATGAGTCTAACAGGTCAGGCACTGCGCTTTTGATTTCAATCACGTACAACCAACAGGCGAGAGCAAATTAAAGAGTAAAACTCTTTGTATTCTTCAGTTGAAATTGTGTGACGAAGTGGATTGTAGATTGCTGCAATGATCATTGAGGAAGGAACAATTTCAAGTCTGAGGGTTGTATTTTATTGGATGTGGCAGGTTCGATAACATTCTCCCAGCCGAAATAATTAATATTATACTGTAAAGTTTGAGTTGTGAATCATAGTAATTCCCAAAGAATTAGTTATCATTTTTATGTCCACTGTGTATTGGACATCAACCTGCAAGTTTAATTATACCGTCGATTTCATTGTGCACCCTTCCTTTCCGTTCCAAGCCTCCTATATCCGTAAGTGTCGAGAGGGATGGACACACTGAGCCGTGTTGTTCTAACAGTCCTGGGCTACTGCTTGGTGCACTGTGTAATCAAGGCTTTTGATTCAGCAACTATGGTGATAAGCAGACATTATTTAAATTAAAGCAGTGCAAGATTCGATAAACACTGAAATCAGATAAAATAAAGCGTATCCTGGAGGTAATCTTCGAGAATGCCAGTATCTTGACATTCTTGTGGTTAAGAACCATTTGGGACGAATTAAATAAATAACTAATAGCCTAAAACAAACCTTAATATTAGACGGAATTCAGAAGACAATAAGAGCAACTTTGATAAACACCAAATATGGACACCCAATTCAATCGAAAGGAGGAAGTTTGTTAATGCATAATAGAAAAATAGATAACAAACGAAAATAAAGAACTGCATAATACCATAATCATAACCCTTAACATGTAAAAGAAAAAGGGGTAGAGCAAGGTAGACTAAGCTCCTCCAGAATTCAAAGCATCACTAGCTTTATTTAACTGTAAAAATGTATGTGGAACAAATTACAAACTAGTAGGATTGCCACTTGCACTTTGTGAAGGGATTAAATGTATCGACATCCACTAATTAAGTTAATCTATCAAACATAAGATATATTTTACAAAGACAAGATAATGACAACAAACACGAACTAAAAAATTAAGAAAATACAGCTTATGTTTCAGCTCACAAATCAAAAAGAATTGATCAGAATGAGTATACGCTTAAATGGCCTTAAAACTAAGAAAAAAATCGATAAAAGTCAAACTGGTGTTAAGAAAAATAGGGGCGCACCTGAAGTAATCATGTAATCATATGTTTTCGATAATTGATGAATAGTGTTAAGGTTATTAATCAAAGCTAAAGTTTGGAAAAATACACATTCCAAAACAAATCAGAACACTCTTTTTTAATATTAAGTTACAAACAATAGTTGAAGGAATTTGTCATCCTACTTGTGTCAACTGTGCATTTACTACTAATCTAATAAACTCAACTACTTATGTGCATCAAAAGCCTTAATTGGGCAATAATTACGGTGAATATTTTTATGTGGAAGACTAGTGTGGAAGAATCCAAGATTAAAGTCAAAATTAACGCTTGAAATGTTACAAATTTTCGAAGTGTAAGCAATTTTCAATTAGGTTAATGTAAATGAAGACGAGGTTGCAAATCGCAATAATTCTTTCTGGAATTAACAATTATAGTCGACGTAATTCCGCTGTGGATATTTAATTTGCAAAATGCAAATATTTCCTTGACCGTTGTTGAATTGCTTAGGATTTGCACCTAGTACTGTTCAGATTTTCCCACTCGCAAGCATGCAAGCAAATCATTTCAATCATATATGGTAGATGTGCTTCTTCGCATCCAAGAATTACATAATGCTAATTCATTGTGAGGAGAAGAACATCGATTTAGATATAGTTGTCGTTTGTTGCAAATAAATCCAAATTATGATAGAATTCTGTTACTGGTTGCTATCACGTGTCCCCAGTAGTTCTTCGACTTCAGTATTTCTCAAGAATTTGGCAGTATTTCAAAGAAATTTCTACCATATCAACAACAGCCATGAAAATCTAGGAGGACAAACTAAAGTTATCTTTTGCGATTTAATAGCCCGTGGTGCGCCTCAGCTGCAAGCAATTCTTTCCTAAGGGGGTTTGCTTATCTATTTAAATTCTACTTAAATAAACATTTTCCTTTAGTTTTTATTATTATTATTGTTTACTTTGGATTGGATAATTTTATTTCGTATCCCTAGCTATGGGTAAACATCTTTTTAAAGTATGTTTGGATTGATTGCTAACAGGTGGTTTAAAGTTAATCCTATCAGATAATTTCCGCCATAAGCTTTAGAACAAGTTCTCTAGGAAGAGTCTCGGATTCGAAATAGTAGTAATAGCTTTATATCTGAATAAGTAATCTGTAAATTACAGTCATGACTCTAAGAAGAATACCTTCTCTCTAGTTAACACCTGCTTTCCTTGTTAAGCACATTCTCTTTGAGTTCAAATTAAAACACGTCAATTTTTTTGCTAGTACCTTCCTAATACAAACTATTTTCTACATTTATTGTTTCTTTTCGAGCAGCTGCCTAAAGTTATTTACCTTCTACGCTAGGTTTCTTCTTTTGAGTCCCCTGTCCTGATTACGGATTAAATCAAAATATTTTATAATTAGAATCTTGCGAAGAATGAAACCAGCAGTCTTTCTATTATTCTACGTATAGTTTACACTTTGCAATATTAGGAAATACCATTGCATACATTTCTGACGGTAGTTATTCAAAGGAATATGTCCTCTAACACGTCGTGCGTGCTGTAAATACTAAACATAAAAGGTATAGAAATTATCTCTTTGAGTACTGGTACATGTATCAGCCTTAATCAACTAACATAAAAAATACCCTGGAAGAGGATTGCACACGCTTTCAGTTGCAAAACTCCCCATTTCTTAATGTGAGCGATATATTTTTTCCACATTTGTCTACAAAATGCACTTACAGATTTATAGAATTACATTATTATATGCAGAAAAATGTAACAGGATACTTACCGTATTCGGTTTTGAATTCTTCTTCGAAATTTAATTATAAGAAGTCGTATATACATACATACCACTTTGTGGTTTTACTCCAGAAGTTTCAAACTTTGTTTGCAGTTTGTGAGCTTCTCGAAGTCAAATATTTACACGAAGTTTGCGATATGAACACTTTCCGTAATTAAGAGGGAAAATAAGGACTTCGCACATACATCATCAAAAACTTTATTTAAATTATAAAAAATAAACAAACTTAACGTGTCGTAATAGGATTGAACTATTTTAATTATCACAATATAAAAATAATATTTAAAATATATACGACTACAATTTAGAGTTGCTTAGACTTTCATTACATATTAGATTTAAAAGTACGTACCGCTAATTCTTATTTAAGTCGATATTTTTACAAAATGTGTATAAGTATTTTCTGACAATTAGAGTACATTATTACGTCGTCCTTAAGGAGGAATGCTCGTAAATGGTTTAGAAGGGATAAATCCTTATAATAGATTGATTTTTTTTGTATTTTCAAATTTTATATAAAACGTTATACGATTTTCCATTTGGTAAATCTAGAAGTAAATCCTATATCTAGGCGAGGAAAGGTTATAAAGTAACAATAATCTCTTGCTTTTTTAGTGTCAACCAAACATGTCTTCTGGTTGAATATTGTATTCATTGTTGCTTATTTGACCAACATATTTTCCTGTTTATATCTTGGCTGCACTCTACAATGTAATTCGTATATTTTTCCACGCCAGTCACGCCAGTTTCCATATGCAAATTGTATGGTTCACTGAGATGTATGTACGTACATGTATTTTTAAAATAATACTTCTGTTGTACAGCATGCTTATTAATATCTAAGAATACAGAAGGGTCCGTCAGTAGAAACAACCGAAAAAGCCGTTTCTAGGATTAAACAGAGCAATTATTATTTACATTTATATATACCGGGTGGCCCAAGAACCCGTGTCCGGAATATTACGCAGTTTTTATTAGAGATAGAAAGAAGGCTGATCTGCATTATCGTGGTAGACAATAGTTTTGTTTCTTCTTATGGAATGTCCTATATATTTTAAGAAATTCTGAATTAATAGATACTATATGTCTGAAGTTACAAATAGAGGAGCTATTTATATTTTTGCATTTGCCCATCATTAGTTTTCTCGATGTCTTCAAATGGAACACCGCATAGAAAATTATTTATACTTTTGGTATTTTAAATAACATCCACTAACTCAGTAAGAATGTTAGTTTTTGGTGTAATTAAGTATGTGTTTAAAAACGCCAGATTTTGGAGACATTAGGGAATATAGTAACTTTGCACTAGTGCTTTCGATTGTTTGATTTAAATACTGCGCAAAAAATTCTTCCTCTTATTTACTTAGTGTTTATTTCAAAACTGTTTTCCATATTTACTTGTTTCCCGTTTTATTACTTTTTATAATTGACTTTTCCAACAAAACAAAATGAAAAATTTACAGCCGGAGAAATAGTAGATATGTTTTTTATTTTAGGCGGATATTTTAAAAATCCCCTTTTAGCAGCATTGGTACATCATGAACGATATCGAGGTAGTTGATTGCGTAAGGAAGGCTTTGAAAAACTACTGCAGCGATTTGTACACACTGCTAGGCTAGGACACACCAAGAAGAACTTTGAAATTCCTACAGTAGATGAATACATCGAATTTAATGTTCTGCTAAACGTATATGAAGACCCTTACCCAAGTCAATGCGAAATATGCAGACAATTAGAACTTAGATGTCTTCAAAGAATGTTGAGGAGACAAAATTTTCATGATTACCACATGTATTTAAGTCAAGAACAGCATGGTAACGATCGTGGAAATCGAATGAATTTTTGTGGTTACGGTGCTGAAAGTTTACTAGCTTTTCACGCACGAGTTGACTTTTAGATATAATGAGTTAGGGAATAAGCATAATCTGCACTATTATGCTACTGAATATTGATTTTGAACAAAAAATCATCCAAATTCTTCAGCACGATGGTGTATCAGCGCATTCTAGACATGCAATCACCAGTTATCTAAAACAGATTCAATGAGTGGATCGATAAAAATGGACCAACAAAATGGAGTCTGGTGTTTCATAAAATACAAGTTCTATGAACCCTATGCAATTACAAAAGATAAATTAGAGAAGGGTTTGCTGGTGCAACTCCTTTAATGTTAATATATAATTCCCGAGGAATTTTTAAGAAACGAAACTGAAAACGAACTGAAAATGCTGTGGTATAAATTTTATCTGATTATGTGATTTTATTAAAACGCAGCATTATCACGAATGAAGGAGTTTTGTCCTACAGAAATGTGTTGTATATTTGCAACTGAAGACATATATTATCCTATATCTTTCTTTACTAATTTTCTAAATTCTTACAGAATCTCTAAAAATATATAGTATGTCTCATAAGAAAAAGATAACTATGGTCTGTAATTGTAATACAGATCACCTGTATATTTGCATCTAGTTTTGGCTGTTGCAGCTAACGTTTTATTGTCTATCTCTAATAATAACTCCGTAATCTTTCGCTCATGGAAGCTTAAGGTCATCCGGTATACAAATTACATACAATTTACGCCTTAATTTGCGAGCAAGAGGCATTGCTGTAATTCTTGTCACTAACTATAGTTAATTATACTATAAAATCTACTAGCAGTTTCTCAGGTTTGCAAGGAGTCATGGCGGGTTTACATTAAAAAGTTAAATCGCTTGAAAAAATAGTTCAATTTGAATCCATTGGAAATTCTATTACATTATTCAATCCAATATATTTATGCATATTTATTATGTACAGCACTTATTATATCAACTCTAATATCACCTTAATACTGCAATCTTCTGCTACCTCCCTTTGTGAAGGTTTCCTTTTGATCCTTAGTCTTTGTTTACCAATACTTACAATGCAGATTCCTTAATTTTGATTAAACATCTTTATACATATGTATATGTACATAAAATATTTTTAGTAGGTACATAATACAGAGGTACATACAACGAACATACAACGAACTTATTGGCAGAAGGTTTTTTTACAATCTTCCAATCAAGAATTGGGTACTTACAATAAGCGTTGTATATCCCCATTAGCGAACGTCATGTAGTTTTGATGATACTCTACTACTACTACTCTACTAACTACATATAAAAATTAATTTATTGTTCCTGAAGATGATTTTTTTTTCTGGCGAAGGTAACTCGATTAAGGTTCTGCGAGTGATGCTTTTGTATTGCTATATATAATAAGGTAATTATTACGCATGTATATATGTACATATTTACAGGTAGCTATTATTATAATACATCTTAACTTAAAAATGCACATTTTGTGACATGTTTTGGAGTGCCAATTCAGTGTGGAAGTACTCGAAACGAAACGTTTTTCAGAAAATTACGGTTATTACTGTTAACCTGAATATTTGATATTCATGTAATTTTACGCGTGTGATGCATATCAATCACGCCGACAGGTACACGTTCTGTTTGTCTCTGTAAGAAGAAACTATTGAATTGTTGACTTAATCTTCAAATGTCTACTACATGGTGTAAGGCTGGGAAGTAACTAAAAATATTTGGTATAAAAGCAAATAGTAAATACTAATAAAAGGACGAAATCTCTCTAATTAATGGTTTGCAACTACAATTTTTTGGGATTTGCATATTCATTGCCTAAAGCAAACAGAATATCTTTAAATCTTGAAATTGGTGATGGTTCTCTTGGTATTCGAATCCTTAGGCATTCTCTTTCTTTACAGACAATCCACAAAACACACAAAGTTAATTCCTTTCTTTTCATGCCTTTCAGATTGTAATGGCTTTCATTGATGTGATTTTGGTTTAATTTAGTTGCTCACATATAGTTATATCAACACCAATTATATCTATTTTTAAGGTTTGGGAAAGTATCTTTAACAAATATTTGCAGAAAAACTTTCCAGCACCCTAAACGATCCGTTCAGAATCCAATTTGGGGTCGTTATTGTATAAACCAATTTTTTAATATCTGAATTTTCAGGAATATCAACTATTTGAAGACATCGCATCATTCCTGATGTCAAACGTGAAGCTATTATAATCAATACTGTCTACAAGGAGGAACAGGGAAACATTTAAGTTAGAAAGTAGTTGAATACAAATAAAATAATTTTGACTTAATTTCGAGGGAAAAAACCTTTAAATGTTTATATGAAAATTACTGATTACGAGTAGGCATCATATCTGATCTCACCTTCCTGCATCATATTTCCTTTTTATTTTGACTCCACTATCAAGTTTTTGTCTTTGTAATTAATGGTTTAGTAGAAACAACCACGTCTAATCTAAATCAATGCTCTACAAGTTTTTACAATTAAACAATAATTACAAAAGAAAACTAGGAAGACTTAAAAAAGGTGGGCTCGCCTGTGAAGAATAATGGAATTATACGTAAAAACACAAAGGAAAAATTGAGGCAAAGAAAATCAGATATTTGAAGGAAAATACAGGGTATTATAAGAATGGACAAGATATGAAATGAGACTTCGGAGAAAAATCTATATACAGAAACAAAGATGCTTTTGATTGAAGAAGGACCACTGAGATGGTTTGGTTTGGTAGATGGGGGAGGAGAGGATAACAAGAAGGTTATATAAAACGAAAGCAATACGGGAAAGGGAAAGTAGAGGTAGGCCGATAAGAACATAGTAGAATGAAGTGGAAAACAGTGAAAACGAGAAAAGTAAATGGTAGAAGCGTTGTAGATTACACAGAATAGAGTGGAGGGACGACATTTTGGATGGGTGGTACAACAAGAGACTCAATTTTACCCTTCTCGTATTCGTAAGGATGCAAAGACGATTAAGGATTAAGAAAGTAAGTAATTGAAAATATGTGCTATGAGTAGAAACGTGCGGTTTTAGCCACGAACAATTTACAAAACAAGTAATTGTGCTATTTGCATGATAAAGATCACATTTGCATTCCAGCTGGCAGCAGCTGGTAACATTTAATCTAACAGTTAAGAAAACAGCGATTTGTGGATATTGCTTCAACTTTTGGTTGTCGTGAATGCAATTTTTCCTCCCTTGTTTTTGTAATTCTTTGAAATTATATACCAGCATTGCGTTCTATAGATACGTGTAAGATAACATCGTCTTTCCTTTCATTATGGTCTAGCAGTTTCATCGCACACCTGCTGTTATTTTTGAGATTCGTTACACACACGTGCCCGTTAGATTTTCCCAGAAACTTGATCGAAATTTTGGCAATTATTTTAGTTGAGTTGCTTGGATATATTTGGCAGATAAATTTACCGTTCGGGAAAATCTAACTTTTTCTGCTTATTCCATTGTTGATTGGAATTAAAAATGTTTTTGGGGTTATTAGAGAGAAGTTCTTTACAGACTCCTACGATAGATCGAAACTGACCTTCAAACATCTCTTTTTCGAACTTAAATTGATGAAGAAATCCATTCAGTATTAACTGAAATGTGTGGGACATATCGTTAAACTGAGCTAGAAGCAAAAATTGAATCAATATAGGGCTTGTTACATTTAAGAAACCAACTTGATAAATATTATCAGAAAAAACGATTAAGTCAGTGCAAGAAACAAAATAGAAATAGGGCGTGGTTTTTGAACCCATTTTCGAGAAAATAAAGCGTTTCTAGACTTTTCTTCAAAAACTGTAAATTGTTTTCAGTACAATTTGAATTGTCCTCAAAAATTTAGAATCCTGTATAAAGTCTCATGTGCCATAATGTTTATTAACTTTTTTTCTATTTAACTGTATTATTGCTTTATTTTTCATAGGTATTAGAAATATTGATTTATGTATTGTATGTACTTATACAGTTGCAGCTTAAGGACTTTAATCAGCTGTAGTTTTCGACAATTTTTCTAGGTGTACGTGCTTAAATCTCTGCGAAAAAGACAAGAAATATTAAGAAAAAGAGGCAACCAAATTTAAATATTATCAATACAGTTGTCTTTAGACGAACGAATGTTAAATAGTAACATGACGCTATGTATTCCATGTAGTTTTTATACTTATGAGAATAGATGCATTGGTAAATATGATTCCGAGCAAAGTTTCAACATATTTATGTATTTTCACAATTTCAGAAGTCCGTATAAACTTCCGCGCATGCAGCATTTTGTTCTTTCAGAGATGATTTTAAGCTCGTATTCGAGAATACTGGATCAACTGTTCACTCGGTGTAGTAGCATTGCAGAATAGCAGCTCTTTGGAATAAGTTCTTGTACATGACTTTACAGGTTTTGTGAAGAAATTCATGCATGATCTTTACCTTAAACTCTAATTGTAATATCTATAAAACACCATCGTGATTCCTGTTATTTACTTAAATTCTAGGTACTGTAAGTGAAATAGTCGAAATGAACACCTAGGATTTTCTCATGCATATCTGCTTAGTTTTGATATTCTGAATTAGTTGTTTCCGTTATAACCTTACTACCGACAAACATTTGATTATCATTTAGCTTCTGAAATACTCTCCACCATTTTCCTATGTTTTAATTTAATATTGCCCTGCAGCCCCTGTAGGTCTTGGGCATAGATAAATCATAGATTCTACTTAAACTATTTATATATTTTTCTTTAGATATAATAGTACATAATCTCAGTTTTATAGTATGTTCAATTTTTCTAGGGATTTTTACCACTATTCCCCAGCCGTCTCTGTCCGTTGCTCTTTTCCTCCAATTATTAATAATTATTTTCTTCGAATTTTCTTGGACGCTGTTGAACCATCTTTTTCGTGATCTCTGTTTTACTCTTGTCCGACTGGCTTGTTATAGCCCTATACCGTTTTAGTCATTCTATGGTGCTCCAGTCTTTGCACATGTCCCAACCATCTAATTCGTCGCATTTTGCTACTATTGTTATTTTTGACTCCTTGCATAGTGCTTCTATTTCTTTATTTGTCCTTCTTCTGTATTAACCCCTCCATATATTGTTCTTAACACTTTTCTTTCCAATCGTTCCAATGTCTCCTCTTTTGCTTTATTCAATACCCGGGTTCTACACGCATAGATTGTTGTGGTTCTAATTGCCATCATATATATTCTTTCCTCAGTTCTTCTTGTTATTCTTATTTCTATTTCTTGTGTTTCATAACCATTTTCTGCACCCATTGCTACATACTTAGTTTTTCCTGGTTTATTTTGAGACCAAAATCGATTTGCTTCGTTAACTAGCCTCCTCACTACTTTCTCTAGTTCTTTCTATATTATTGCTAGAATTGTTGTCATCAACAAATGCTATACATTCTTTCCTCCTTTCCAAATTATTTCGTTTTTCGTTTCACTCAAAGTCACCGCTTTTACAGGACAACTGAAAATGAAATTTGAGGTTTAACAGGTATATTTATACAAACTTCGTCAGAGACACTGACAAAGTTCATACGGAGACGTTAATAATTAACATTTTGAAGTATAGCTGTTAAATCTCAACTTTGATTTTGAATTTACCTTGAAAAGTGGGGGTGAATACTTAAAATATAATAGGTCACAATGTAGATACATGACTTATTATCAGAAAATAAAAGATTTAACTCTAGTAAAATTAAGATTGAGATCGTTACAAAACTACAAGGGGGAGAAAGATGCAGCAGCTTAAATTTCGGGAAATTAACTACTTCAGATTTGCTAGAAAGAAAAAGCGCAAGGAAGTAAACCGTGACCAATTTAAATGAGAAATGGAGGCATTACTCTTCTTAATTTTATTAACATAGAAGAAAATAAACGGAAATATTTAATCTCATTTCAATAAAAATTATGCGATGCCTTTGTAGGCGGTCGGGTCGGGCATAAACGAGAGATTGACATCAGACGCCTACGCTACTTTAAGAAGCTGGAGAATATTTGCCAGGCTTCAACGAGAATGATGTTCGTATTTGGGTCGTAAGCAACGGGTGATGCTACATAGCCCTCAACATCTGTTGGATGGTAATATATGCGACATGGATAATGTTCTCAATAAAATCGGGAAACGGAATTAATCAATGACTAAATTCTTATTACTATATTTAATTCATTATTATTATTGTATTTAATTAATCATTATAAATCAATAATAATTACATATTTTCATAAACAAAATACAACAACATATGGCTGGCAATGGGTGATATCTAAAACATTATGTAGGCGTAGGGGATGTAATGTCCTTCTAGTGCTACGTAGCAAGGTAATTTGTTCGATTGTTGCTATATTTTGACTGTTCAGAGAAATGCGTACTAGTTTGAGTGCTAGAAGCAAATATTAACACTCTGATCACAGATGTAATATTATTGCACACCCTTGTTATTACGGAGGTGTAATATTAATGTAAGCTGACATAGTTTGTGTAGAACTGCGGCGTATCATAAATATTACACCTCACGTATATACATTTCATATTGGAAGTACACTCTACTCGTCTCGAACTTTGGTCCACAAAGTAGTAAACATTAATTATTACAAAAAAGCAATAAATAAAATATAAAGGCTTACGTACATAGCAAAAATGTCCGTTTAGCCTACAGTGAAAAAAAGTTCTAAAGTGTTTCGAGTGTTAAGGATCTAAAAGGCGTACGAAAGATAAAATTGGTTTTATCATTAAATTATTGATGTAAGGCGCAAGTATAGTGTAAGCCGCACATAATGCTCTAGCTCGTAATGGAAATTCACTTATAATTCACATATTTTTCTCCAGAACTGTCTTCTTTACATAGTTCATTTGGTTACATCTTTTCTGATTAATACAGTCTTTTTCTTTGAATGGTTTATATGATTTTTACTTCTACTGTACTCATCATTTGAAGTTATTTCAGTTGAAAAGCGAGGTTCTTTTGTAAATTCTTAAGTTACATTCCCTATTTAAATATTTATGTTTCCACATGACATCTTCCAGGCAATCTGAAACATGGGACGGCTTCATTGCTTTCGCCCTTACTTCTCAACGACTGTAGGTTCCCGTCACTAGTTATTCCTGCTAACTAATCTGCTCCATTAGTTTTTCTTAATTTAATTATCTATTTCTAGTTTACCTGTTGTAAGGTTCTTTACCTATCACCATGCATTTAGTTTTCCTGATATTAATTCATCTTTCGTCTGCTGCCTTCTTGGTGAAAAGTCTTTGTAAGTTATCCTCGGAGTCTGCAATAGCCACCCACATAGTTAGCGTAGCACACGTGAAAGTTGGTTTCTGCCATTTTGTATCCCAATATTCCACGTAATTTTTCTATGATCTTATCCATAACTGAGTTAAATATATAAGGACCAAAGGAGTGCCTTTGTCTTATTACTCTGTTTGTCTCTATATCTTCAGTTACTACCTGTTCCACTTGCGCATTTGTTCTTCATTGTTGGTTAGCATCTGATAATAATCGAGTTAGTTGTTGGCTTATTCCTTTTTTCAGTGTCTTCCTCGCATAGGTAAGATGGGCTCGGTTGCACGCTTTAATCATTTCCAGAAAGGGTAGGCAGGCCGGTTTGTTGAATACCTTTTTCCATTGTTTGTTTTACGATAAAAATTGTATTCATGATGGATTGCTGATGATGTCTCAATTGGACGGTTTTACATATTTCCTTGTGCAGAGATTTGGGAATGGTTTTGAGTCTGATGTTTAATAATATGATTCCGCGAAAGTTCTGTGGTGATGTTTTTCCGCCTTCCTTAAATATGGGAATTGGAATGTTTTCTTTCTATTCTGTGAGCATTTTTATCCTTTAATATTTCAGCATTTCGTTTGCTATACCACCGGGGTTCGGGGATTTTGCAATTTGTAAGTGATTTTAGAAGGTTCCTATTATTTTTTCTGATTTATCAAAGTTGTGGTTATCTTCGCCTGGGGAGGTTGGATTGTTTAACCTTCCTAAACTCACGTCAAAATGAAAGACGTATACTATACTATATAAATCGGTCTCACAGACCGTATGCGTGAGTATAGGAAGGTTAATTACATACCCTGGAGTGATGCCATCGATGGATCAAAATATTAATCCAGAAATTATGGACAATATCATGACGGAATTGAACTAGCTTTTACAATACCATGATCATAAATATCATTACGAAACTGTCAGTTCGTTCAAACTGTAAAATCTATAGGAAAATGGCGATAAAGTTTTTTAACGATGTCAGGCGTCGAAAGCGAACTTCATTCTGCTTGATTTTGAAATTGGTATTTTCTTTAAAATATTCCTAATTTTACATTTAAGATTTAGTTAAACAAGTAAAGCAATTGGTATATCCAATGAATTGTTTCTATGATCATTAAACATACTCCCTTGTTTTATATGAACTGGAGATTAACAGAAAGCATTTTCAATACCTTCATAATTGCTTAATATTTCCGCGACGTATTTCCGTGGAAACGAAGCCAGTACTCTCGAACTGTACCTTATTACGAAATTTAATCGCCAGCGAAATACGATTTCGGAAATAACAAACAATTGTGTGCCGAAGACCGTCTAGAAAATCGTCTCAACTTGCTATGTATTTTCTTAATTTAGTTTCCTGGCAAGGGTATCTCATAGTTTTGATATTCTTCTAATGGAACTCGTGTTCCTTTTTAGGAGAAAATAAATTGCAGTTCCATATTTTGGCTTTGAACAATAACTAGTACAACATACCTTCTATAATTGAATTACATGCAGGCTGTTGAATCACAATATTTCACTCAATAAAATGAAGAAGCTACCGTTGTGATTAATATTAGCTCCCATACTGCTTTTAAATCGCGCAAGATGTTCTTATATAGAAGTGTGTGGAGTTATTAGAAACACACCGACCAATATAATAAACCTAATATATCAAACAAATTACAGCAGGAATTACAGGTTTCAAAGTTTGGAGTTCTATAAGCGGTCGATTTATAAAAGATAATTTAGTAACCTCCAAACACACTTTGATAATTCAATTGCCATTTCTTAATGATTACGTGTAGCTTCACCAGTTGCATTTTTTTAGTGGGAGTGATAATTTAGATGTTGAAAGAAATATTTGGAGGTATCCATATTGGTGTGGGAAGGGTTATTTGTATTACTTTTTTCGAAATTTTTACATTTCTTACATTTCCATGATCTAATTTGAATTTAAGTAACCGTTTCGAGAACACAATTGGAACTATTTTCGAGAGCCAAAATTTTAATAAAATAAAATGTAGAGGACTCTTTATAAACAATCTAATAAATTAGGTTCGTTAATGGGCAGTTAACAAGTAACCGTGCAAAAGCTTACAAAGTAAGCGCAATTTGCATATGCCAATAATTCTGGAGGAGTCAAAATTTCCTACAGGATTATTGGCATATGCAAATTGCGCCTAAGCTTGCACGGTTACTTGTTAACTGCCGATTAACGGACTTAATTTATTAGGTCATTTATAAAGAGTCCTTTACATTTTATTTTATTTATAACACAATTGGAGCCAAGAACTGCACTCAAGTATTTGGTAATGATGCCGAAATAGTAAACAGTTGTACGATGAGGAGTTTACCAATGTAACCTGGTAAGAGCATTCAAGTAACCAATTAAAATCTTATTTGAAATTGGTTCGTTTTTACATTCTCCATGCTCGATTCGAAAATTTGAGGAAGAATATTTAAACAAGAAATGCACCCATTTAGTAGATTACTTCAATTTTGAATTTCAATCTAAGATTCTTTATATTCATGTTGGCTATTCTCGGAGTTAATTGTTTGGGTTACATTTTATGTATGCTCTTCCATTTCAAAGTTATCTGATTTGGAAACTGGGTCTAGTTTTGTTTATGTGCGGTTTCAACACTAATTTATTTCTTCTATATAAACATCTAATCTCATTTTTTAGTACGATGCAATGTGGTTTAGCACCTGAAAAACGCGATCGCAACCGAAAGTTTTAACCTTCTACCCATGAGAGTGAAATTATGGTAGATTCTATTATTATTGTTAGTACTATATCATGTTTTCCACTAAAAATTTTGTATATTATATAATCTTAATCAAAGGTATAAGCGTTCGAACACAATTGCAACATACATAGATATTTTTAGATTGTACGATGTTAATCATAAAATTTAGTTATTTTGCAGGCATTTTTATAAAATAGCTATCTAGAACATCACTTAAAATAGAATTGAGTTTGAAAGTTCTATCATTTAAGAACAGCTTAGGGTATTAAGAGAGATTAGAAAGGTGGTATTTGCGTTCTTAGTATTTTTGTTCGGAAATACGGCAGTTAATCCTTGGTTCATTCATTTATCATCCGCTACCCCAATGAAACTGAGGTAAGCTGGTGATGAAGCTAGAGCGTAGCTACTCACGCAAATACATAAAAGCAACTCCACACGAGCTAAAAGAATTTTACGAACATGGGAAGCTCCAGAAAAGATTCAGTCATTTTACTCCCTAGAAGAAGCCGTTGACCTGTTTATTGCCTCTAAACTAACTCGCGATCAATATAATACCTTAAGAAATGGAGTTAAGTGTCATGGATATTACTTATGCCATTCGTATTACGACCATATACGACAACTTAAGCAACATACATTAAAATTTGGTCTATCTGTGTTATATGCATATATCCCATGCAAGATCCTTTGTGAATGGAGGTTCAAAAGTAAAGAAATCTTAGGGTAAAATAAATAAGCCTTAAGCCAATTAATTTTGTCTCTACTTGAATGATATTTTCAAATTTTAGTAAAGGATAAAATAAAATTCAGGGCTGGTTTGTGTACTAGTAAGTTGGCAAACTTAATTAAGGACATTCAGCTGATGGAATATTTTACGCAGAGCGTACAATAAGATTAACTTCTAGTCTAGTGAATGTTAAAGCAAGGCAAGAATAGGCCAAGAAACATAGTTTCGACGAAAATGCATTTCGCACCTTAAGTTAACTTTGTCTGGATGAAAGCAATTACTGCGGTAATCACAAATAGTAGATGGGAGCTTTCCATTTCAGACGAGTCCTAGCTTTATATCAACCCACGATTTTCCATACCTTAAACTTAAAAGGAAAGCTCAAGGTGATTCATTCTAATTTTACTTTAATCCTAGGAAAATTAATTAAAACGAGTGTATTTGAATTGAAAAGTGTGTAGTTCTATTTTTCCAAATTCATTCATTTCCAAGATTTAAATTTTAATACCTTTTTATTATGCCTATCTTCGATATAAAAAAGGTCGATGCCAGATTTATTACACAAAAAATTAAATATCGGAATTGTACGTCTATACCCCGAGAAATACGAAGGTAATTTAAATTGGGAAAGCAGTTTCTAAGAACCGATGAAGAAATGATGCGTTATATTCCACTCAAAGCGGACAGAATTCCAATTCAAGATCTTCAGATATACATGTTAGCAAAGAAAGTATGGCGTAATTATACAACGAAACTTCTTAGAGGAAAAACTTTTATTAGAAAACTTTTTCCCCGATTGTCGTAGTATATTTCCTGTTTACCTTGGATAACGTTTCCACGACTTCTAAAAATAAACCAAAGCAAAAGTGAGGAAAACTTAAGACACTTCCTTATTGCCTTTTAGTTTCAAATAAAACAATTTAAAATTCTTATTAAAATGTTCGATATTTTCCGTACATTTGGCTGTGATGAACAACTAAATCTCTCCATAAATGTCCATCACGGCGTTTGTAGTGGAAGAGCTTTTGTGTATTAAAGTAATAAATTTGCAACCCGCGCATCGCGTCGACTCGATTTAATAATTCGCATCGGTAGTCTAACGATTTTGCATATTTCATGATAGAATTGAAAGCCTAGAAGTTCGCTTGCTACCCACCGTCGTAAAGGCAATCGACTGGAAAAAATGTGGGTTATCGCTTTTTAAATTGAAATACTTCCTTTGGAGTTTAAAGACGGACGAAACGGATTTAGATTAAAAGGAAGGCACGTCTTTTTCCGATTCGCGGAAGAATATTTATGTTTAATATCTAGAAAAGTTTAATATGTGGACGCTGCAAAGTCGTCCCGCCTTCCGTTGTTATTTCCCGGTTCAAGTAAATATTGAACAGCAATTTTGTTTGAGAAATTACGTGCCCGTAGAAATGGTGTGCACGTAACAAGGCGGAAAAGAATGGGAATTGAAACCAATAAGCTGGTGTCGCTAGCCTTCAAGTTCGGTTAGTTTCCAGATACAAAAAAAATATTTTCCGTCTTTCCTTTTATGAGGTGAACTCATCGGCATTAATATAAATAATTCTGACAATTACAAGCTAACATTATGAAAAACATACACAATTGAAGGATATGCGACGAACGATTTAATATAAGTTACAATTCAGCTAATTTTCAAAACTTTGTGTCGTACGAACATTGATTCCAGCTTAATTATTTCTTCTGCCTTTAAGAATAGAAAGTTTCTTAATGGACGCATATTTACCAAATTAATCTTCATTGTAATCCATGGTTATTATTATTTCCGTAATAAGCTAGCCCCTTTGAGAAATTATTTTCCAAAATTTGGAGGACTACGCTACTCTGAGCGCAAATTGCCGCTCAACTTAAACACGTTTCCTAAAGCAAAGCGTCGAAATTTTAAATGTTAACAACCCGCTAATTGCTTTGTGGGAAATTTAACTTCGTTAGTACGAACTTCGCCCTTGTTTCATTAAATTATTCGGGAAAGGATTTGAATGCTTTCAAGTTTATCTTTAAGCGCCATTAAATAGAACCACTCATTTTATTTCGATAACGTGGTGTTTATATTTGTATGCTTTTTACGAACGAATTCAGCTATTACGTTGCAAAAGCTTTTTATAACATAGGAACAATTATCTGGACTAATAAAGTCACTGTTGAGTTTATGTTCCCATTCAAACACCATTAACAGTAGATACTGAAGCGTCTCATAAGTTGATACTGAAACGTTAATAACTTGCTACTGCTGCTTTCTTTAGTATTATTTCTCAATTTCCCAGGTAATAAATGATACGTAGAAGATATTGATTGTACTGTGTTTAGGAAAATACATATTGTAACTGCTACACGATTAAGAAAAGAAGTGGGTTTCAATTTGGTGGTTCTTGTCCAAAAATTTATTACGAAGGTTGGTAGTAAACTTTCCGATATTGAAATTTCAGTTATAGCTAACCATAAAACTGAAACCACAGGGGCATAGTAATAACTTCCCGAAAAATAATTTCGTTAAAAGTCTTCTTGACACACACATGATAGAAAACATCCATCGAAAGATCGCGAGATCATTTAATTTAACGAAATAGGAGAAAAAGAAATCGTCCTTACATATTGTCTTACTTTGCACTATACGTTTTAATAACACAGTCACATACGAACGTGTAATATGCGCTAAAATCACGAAACGTTATCCACTTACAGTACGTACAGTCTAACCGATTCAGTCGTAGAGCGCCCGAAGATATCTTGCTGCAAGTCCCCACTTCCTACATCTTACTACATGCATTGTCCGTGCCGTTCCCCAATAAGGTGATCGAGGTCTCCTGGCCGAACATGTGATCCCTCTTGTTAATTGATGGGGGCTTGTTCTTTCGAGCGCAATACGATTGATGTCATTTGCTGGACAATAACGACATGGACGTGCCGTGGTGTCCCTGGCACGTGTCGCATCTCTGGCGCTTCTGCTTGACACATAAGAGATATCTGTAACAAAAAATAAAGACATGATGTATGGGTTGATTTGGTCTGACGGTAAGCAGTAAAAATAATGTATGCTTTCAAAGAAAATATCAATAGAAAGATTTTCCTGAAAGCAATACGTATACTAATAGAAGACATACATATATTTATTATATTTGTTAGTGTTCAGAGTTTAAGAGAAGTCTGTAGACTAAGACTAATTTAAGTATCATTATATTCGGCCATATGATTGATTGAAGGCGTAATTTAATGAATATTTTTGAAGACTGTTCCGTGGTTTAAATAACCAATTAATCACGTATTCTAATAGCTATACGATAATCGCCAATCGAATGTAATTGCAATAAAAAGTTCAATACCAGCACATGTTTGTACTTGTTCTCTGGTTCAACAGATATTTCTTGTTATTATTTCGTTAGAGCATGTTCCAGCGATGCTAAGGTCTTAAGATCTCAAAATATGTATCAATAAAATGTTCTGTAATAAAATGTTCCTTCTTATTATTTTCTTTGTGGTGATAAATAGTTCTCGTCTTAAACATAAGTAATGCATATTTTCAATCAAATTGCAATAGTTATTACTTTGAAATGCATACAAATTTTAACTGGACATAGGTTGCATTTTATTTCAAAATGGACTACAGTACTTGGGTAATGTAATGAGAACTCTGGGCAAACCGCTGTAATTCCCAAATAAGTTACGACGGCCTACATAAACACAGAATTACTCGCATATAGTGTACTGACTAGAGTGGGGAGTTGGTGATACTGTCGTAACTTATTTCGTAATTGTATGCTGTTACAGCTGTCTGTCCAGACTAGTAATGAGAGAAGCAAAATATATACTGCTGCAGTAGAAGGGAAGATACAAGATAAAAGAAGCCAAGGAGTAAGACGCATTTCGTGGATGAATAATCTGCGAAAGTGGTATGGATCTTACATCCATTTCCCCTTTGAGGACTCCTTCCACTTTTTCCATCTTCCACGTATTGCTCCATTTCATACTTCGTTTTTCAGCCTCTGTCCTTGCTTTTTCTACCCAGGTCTTCTTTGGTCTTCTTCTCCTTCTTTTCCTCGGTACTCTTGCCTAGTACACTCTTCTAACCATTTTGTTCTTCTCCATTCTAAAAATATGTCCTATCCACTTCAATTGACTTTCTTCTACTGAGACTTGTATCGGTTTAACTTTCAGGTTTTCCCTAATAGTGTTATTTCTTACTCTGTTCCGTCACGTGATACCTTCAATCTTTCTCAGAAACCTCATTTTGATGCCTTGTAACATGCTTCTTTGGTTCTTTGTTGCTGTCTACCATTTTGTGTTGAGTTATTTACTGTTGGAGAGCGGAAAATTCAAAAGCTAAAATAGCCATGATGATAGCCAACCTTCTTAGAGGAGACGATACTTGAACAGGAAGAAGTAAGAATTGCCTATTGATCACTGTTTGAAGTGCGGTTGGGCTCTTGGAATCTTAGGGTTTTAATTATTAAAAACATTAGGTTAAATGTAAGAATACAGTGCCTCTAATTTAGTTGAGATGAATTGGTTGAAGTTCGCTCAGTTTTTACTGTTTTGGGAAAGTTGGAGTTGGAATCCAGAAGAGTTGGAAGCTCGATAAAGAGGAGGACGCGTATTTGTCGGCCCGAAAAGCTTGAAAGTTTTTGCTCCTTGCAAAGAGATTAAACGTTTTCATCAATTTTTAAACACACAATTTCTTGTGCCTGGGATTAAATGCACGCGGGGACGAAATAACTCGGGAATTAGCTGATCCCTAGTAACTACAGTTCGTAGATGCAATAATTATTTCCAGATTCAAAATGGAAGATTTATATGTATCTACAACTTTTGATTACTTGTGAGTAAAAATGTAACAAAGAAGTTAACGAAATATCTGAAACTCAACAACAAATTAGTATTATCACAAACTGTAGACCCAACTTTTCTTTAATTGTTGGTAGCTGTGTTAAAGTATACTACTTCAAAATTCAATCACTTCGCAACGAAGTTCAGAACAACTTCATTTCGAGATACAGGAAGTTCCGAGGTATAAAGAGTAACATACTTTGTGCACTTCGGGAGTTACAAAGACGCACTGTCATTTTCAGAATTCAAGTCGCACCGAGCGCAAATAAAACTTCTTTCGTGCCGGAATGCGCAACTTCTACAAGCAATAGCGGTATGAATTGAATTTTGACATTCTTACACGAGACTTCTAAAACGATTTCGTTCAGATTAAGTTGGTGCGATAAATTAATTTAAGATCAATGGTACACGCGGGGAATGTTCTCTTTCTGCTGAGCCAAATTAAAGTTTGGCGTTTGAAGCTAGTTATTTACATGTTTAATGACTGAGTTGCCTAATATACATGACTATTTTTAAAATAGATAATCTTCAAACGCTTTTCCGCAATATCTGAGCGGCTGTGTTCTGTGAGAATTAAGACGGTATACGGTACAATAACAGTGATCAACATGCACGCACCGACCGAAGAGAAGGAGGAGGAAACAAAAGATGTATTCTACGAAAAGCTAGAGGAAACGGTCGAAAAATTCTTAAGGAGGATATTAAAATAATTCTAGGCGATGCGAATGCTAAAATCGGCAGGGAAGAGGTGTACACAGAAGTTACGGAAGGAGAAAGTAAGCATAACACAAGTAACGACAACGGAACAAGACTGATCACCTTTGCAATAGAACAAAAGATGAAAATTATGAGCACCCACTTCAAGCGAAAAGACATTTATAAGGGTACGTGGATGATGCCAGGAAGATACGAAACGAACCAAATAGACCATGTGCTAATAGAGGAAGATAAAACAGAAATTATTAAGAACGTACGTTCATGTAGAGGCGCGGAAGCGGATTCTGATCATTTCCTGGTATTAGTTAAAATGAAATTGAAACAAAAGGAAATGAAAAGACAAAATAGCAATCGAGGGGAACCAAAATACAACTTCGAAGACCTACAAAACGTGGAAGTAGCACGAAAATACAGAACAAATATCGAAGAGTGGTACGGTGACGACAACGAGCAAGAGGTAGAAGTGAGCGATCGATGGGAAAAACATGTGGGGGCAATTAAAAATGCGACCAGGAATAACATATCGAAGAAAACAACATATAAGAGGAACTATTGGCTAGACGACGAATGCAGGGATGAAATGAACAACAAGACAAAACTATGGCAAAAATTCTTGCAAACCAAAAAACAAAAAGACAAGGACGAATATAATGAACAAAAGAAAAAGTTAAACAACTGTGTAGGACAAGGAAACGAAAGTATTGGGAACATATTTTACAATAGATCGAGGAAAGTTACACAAAAAAAGAAATTAGAAACTTCTACAAAGATGTAAAAAACATGAGAACGGGAAGCAAAGGGATTCAACGATACTTCAAGGATAGGAATGGAGAACTGCTGGGGTCTGCAAGCGAAATTAAGGGAAGATGGAGACAGTACTTCGAAGAGCTACTCAATGGGAAGAACCAGGAGGAGGAAGACGACGTAAAGAATCAAAGAGAAAGTGCGGAAGCGAGGCAAAACGACCAAAATACCGAAGGAACCGAAGAGCCGTCAATAATAGAAATAGAAGAAATAGTAAACTCAATGAAGAACAACAAGAGTCCAGGAGAAAACGAGATGACAGCAGAAAATATTAAATACGGGGGTGAAGTGGTAATTCTAAAGATATATGAACTGGTTAAGGAAATCTGGAACACAGAGGTAATGCCGCAGCAATGGAATAGAGCTGTCATAATCCCGCTATTCAAGAAAGGAGACAGAACCGAGTGCAGCAACTATAGGGGAATAGCCTTATTGGACACCGTATACAAAGTCCTGGCAACGCTGATTAAGAAACGGCTGGAAATGTTTATAGAACCTGTTCTGGGAGAGTACCTGGCTGGTTTCCGGAAAAACAGATCAACAACGGATCAACTTTTCACGCTGAAACAAATCCTCATAGGAATGTATGAATACGAAATTCCGACTTACATGCTATTTATCGATTTTAAAGCAGCATACGATTCAGTCAACAGAGGAGGGCTTTTCGACACATTGAGAATACTGAATGTTCCGGACAAACTAATTGCACTGGTAAAGATGACACTGCAGAATACAATATGCGCAGTTAAAGTAAACGGAAAGACATCAGAAAGTTTCAAAGTGAAGAACGGGGTAAGACAAGGAGACCCGCTTTCTACCCTGCTATTTAACGCAGTGTTGGAAGTGATGATCAGAAATAGCAACATAAACAGAAACGGAACACTCTTCAATAAGAGTCACCAGTGTCTTGCATATGCTGATGACATATTGCTGCTGACCAGAAATAAGAAACTCCTAGAGGAACTAACAAAAAACCTAATAACTGCGGCAAGTAGAATGGGACTGGAGATTAGTGAGAGCAAAACTAAATATATGGAACTAAGGAACAACAACAGGTTAAACGGAAAACAGAAACTACGCGTCCAAGCTAGAGATAGAGAGTTATACGAATTTGAGGAAGTGGAAGAATATATGTACCTAGGAAACTTTGATAGACAACAAATGCAAAGAAGAAACTGAAATAAACTTAAGGATAGCTAAGAGCAACAGATGCGCGGGGGAATCTCAAACATATTAAAATCCAAGAATATATCAACGAGATCTAAATTACAACTGTATAAGACCGTTTTGAGACCGACATTGCTATATGGTTGCGAAACATGGTCGTTGACAGAAAGCTCACAAACAAAGTTAGAGATATGGGAGAGGAAAATACTTCGAAGGATCTTCGGAGGGAAGAAGGTGGACGGCATGTGGGAGAGACGCACCAATGATGATATCTATGCACTATACAACGAACCATGTATAACACAAGCAATTAAAGCCCGAAGAATGCAGTGGACGGGTCATATGGAGAGAATGCAGGAGGACAGAATAGTGAAAGATATAGGATGGAGAGACCCGGAGGGAAAGAGAAGGAGGGGAAGACCGAGGAAAAAATGGAGAGAAGCAGTGAGTGAAGACTTGTCAGAGAAAGGATCCGCGAACTGGAGAATAATTGCAAGGAACAGGGAAAAATGGAAACATTTTACAAAGCAATGGGCCTAGAAGGCCTGTGAACGCTGCTATATATATAATCTTCAAGCGATTCTTTTCATAAGACATTACGAAATTGTCATAATTCGAAACTTAGCGTCAACTATAAAAATGTTCTTGCAGAAATCAACCGGGTGTTTGCTGAAAAGTCGCGTTTCTTAACTATCACAGTTAGCTACTATAAAGAGGTGGTGCAATAGTTTGTAAAGTGGCAGATTTTTTCTAAATGAGCTTTTTAGAGATACTAAACCAAAATGGCCAAAATACAAGAAAAGAAACATATTGGTCTTTATCGGAACCTGATGGAGAGAGTATTGATATGTTACTGTAAGAAGCATTCAAGCAATTCTTAAGATTGGTGTGAAAGCGGTTAACATCATTTTACACAAACACTTGAATGTACGTAAGCTTTGTTTCCGTTTGATTCACAATTTCAATCACTTACATCGCTTTGAAAGTGCGTCTTCTGGTTTGGTGTGTAACATCACAACAGATTACCGCCATGATACCGGAAAAAATGCAATAGTCGGCAGTTTGGGTCTTTGAGAATGAGTTGGCTCCAACAAAGTCTATTTGTGCAAAAAGTCGAAGCAGAACAATGGTCTCCACATGTTTTGGAATTACTGGATATGTCCCCAGAACTGGAAGATCGCCGTGCTGTTAATGCTAAAGGACTCACAACAGTTGGTTTGTCTTCAGTTCTTCAGAATTCTCGCGAAGGCAGCCAAGAGATAGGATCATATTGGGGCTTTCACTCGGGTATTTTCACAGGTAAAGAATAAGTTATGGGATTTGGATTTTATATTGGTCAATTAAGTGCTGGAAGTATTTTAAAATTAAGGCTGTAAGTTGTTTTCAAGATGGCTTGAAGTTATTTTTTTGATCGGTTCGAAAACTATTTCGAAAGCTGTATATTTTAGCTCTAAAAGATGAATGTATAACGATAAAATTCTAATTTTTTACAATTTTAAAAGCTCAGGCAGATCTAATCTTTTGTCAATAATAAGTGAAGAACCACCAGGTTTGCAGGTTTAAAATTTTGAACACCACATATTCGATACGATAGTTAAGACTTGTCAAAGAGCATTCTTGTAAATTCCTTTGTTATCGTTGCTTTTTGAAGTCCAAAAATGTTGTTAAATCCATGGTCATTCTTCTATTCCTTAATTGGGGTTAAATTCAACAATAAACAAGGAACTTACAAAAAGGCTCGTCGATAAGTTATAGCTTTCGAAAATTTCGAGCCTGTAAACTTACTGGTTTATTCACTTATTGTTGACAGAAAATTAAAGCTGCAGAAGCTCTTAACATTATTAAAGAGCTAGTACTTAATCGTTACACACACTACTTTTAAAGGTCAGATATACAATTTTCACAATAGATTTGGAACCGATGAAAAAAGTTTAAGTTTAAACGATCGTGAAAGAAAGTACCTTACAACCTTAAATAAACAATCTAACTCGAGAAGATTGGAAAATGATTTGGAGATTGGCTTTCGCGGATGCAAAAATGTACTAACTGCAAATGCAAATATTTTGAAATATAAACAAATGGATTTTGTCAATATATTGCGTATAACTTTACTTGCTTCAGCGGAAAGAGAACAGCCCTCGTATATACAATACAAGTGTATAGTCTTATGTGGATGTTAGTTGGGGTAACAAATGAAAGCATTGAGATAATTTATCACTTTTTCTATATCTCTCGTTAGGGTTGCCTTTGTGTCATTTCCTTTTAGAAACGTATGCTCTATACGTATTCCAGTCAACGTATCTACTATTGTCGCCGCGCTCATTTTCCTTTTCATTCAAAGGAAATGCGTTGAAGAATAAGCAGCAGCTACTCTTAATTAGCCTGGAGATAAATAAATCAAGCACGTGAGCCAAGATATGAGGCTAGTGTATCATGGAGATTCAATTTAGGGAACTGTAATTGTACTTTGTAAAATTAATCAAAAGCAATGAATACAAACACGTATATATTCTTAATTGCGGCGTGTTTCAAGAAACATACTCAAAGATAGAATGTTAATTCAATCATATACTGATAAAGCGTCACTATGAAGGTCGCTTCGTCGCGCTGTGCTTTCATCGACCAGAAATATCTAAGATTTTAATGTAACTAAGCAAGATATTACATCGACGACGTGATGAATAACGTTTTCAATGGTTATTGATTCTTCAGATTCGAGAAATAGACTATTTATATCTCCTCGAAGGGTTCCTTTTGAAAGAGACTGGACAATAAAATGTAGGATTTAATAAATGAAGCTCGAATCCGTTTATCCTACAGGATGCACAGCGAAATGAATGAAACATATTTCTTCAAATTTAATAATTTCCAAAGCTCTTAGGCGGGAAAGATATTCTCATATTTTATTGCGTATAACCTTTCTCGTAGCACTACGCATTAGTTTCTTAACGACAAAAGTCTGAAAAGTGTACAGGTTCTAGTTGCGGAAGATGTGCAGATGAAAATATTGAACGTACTGGAACACCGTTTTCAGTCCCTATGCTACTTCTTTCGCTTTGAATTTGCACAAGTAGTTAGTAGTTAACGAAGTGAAAATATTACAATGTGGCTTCAATAGCATCATGGTGTTAAACAGGAACAAAAATTCCGCTTGTCAAAAATACACTATTTAGGTGTTAGAACCATCATCCGTGCTGTAAACACCGTTCGGTGTTAAAATTTTTCTGTATTGCTTTAACTCCTTTCGGTAGAATTTGAATCAACAGAGCGTACCAACTTATATGTTCTATGCGACTAACCATGCGAGACAAAATCTACTCATCGTTTTGGTTGTATAATTATGTAAGTTGTTGCAGTAGTAAGTAGTAAAAATGAAACATTTTCTGCTTCGGGTGACAAGAAAATTTAATAATTTCTAACTTATTGTTAGTTACTTAACGTTTATTTCCCCATACTTCGGAACATAGAATTATTCCCTCTATTATGCTTCGGCATACTCTAATCTTTGTTGCTTTCCTTAGTACTTTGCTCTACCAAAATACACTCAATTGTTTTATAGCTCTTATTTCTTGGATAATTCAGAATTTGATACATTTATCACAATTGGAATACTCGTCAAAAATAGCGCCCAAATATTACAATTTTTCACAATGTTTTATGAACCCCCTATCTAGTAGTTCTCAGTCAACACTTTCAAATCCATCTTCCAGGTACTTAGTTCATTTCTATATTCATTTCCAATCGGCATTTCTCATATTCTTCCTTTGGCTTCCTTGTTATGTACCTGGCGTCGTCTTTATCTGCTGCGATAATGACTTGATCATCAGCAAACAGCGACGTCTACAAATAAACGTCGTTTTCCATTGTTTGCCATTTGCTCGTCCTGTAGTGAAGAGCAGATATGAAATAAATCCTGCTGGTATACAGCATCCTTGCAATATCCCCTTCGTGATCTAGAAGTAGTGATTAGCATTGGTTGTAAACATGTACATATACATCTTCGTACGCCTCCAAGGTCGATATCTATGGCAAAAACTTCCTTCGGACTCAGTATTCCTAATAGTCCAGTCATTCTGTCAAAAAATAAGGCGAAGAAAAGAAAGTGAATCGGGAAAGCCAAATTTTTTATATATTGTGGGGAGTGCTTACAAAAGCTTAACTTGAGATTTGAGACCAAGATTTCCTATCCAGGACCTAGATCATAGATCGTCGAAAGGGGAACAAAAAAAACAACAGTTCTGTGTCTCGACGGGGAACCGAGTTATAGCAAAAACAAAAATTTATCCCTTTTTCCAAGATGGCGGAAAATGCACATAGGAAATTTTGGTCTCAAATCTCAAGTTAAGCTTTCCTAAGCATTCCCCACAACAGATTTGGCTTTCCCGGTTCACTTTCTTTTTAAAATGTACAGGATGACTGCACTATAGAGAAATTGTCTCAACGGCGAAGAGTAGACTGAAAATAACTGAGAAACAAGAAGGAAAGAAGAAGAAGAACAACATTATAGGGAATGAAATGTCTAGTTATCGCATTTTAAGACTGCGTTATTAACATTATTGACGCATACATTCTTTCATTTTTTATAGTTGATTACCAATGGACCAGAAACTTTAGCGTTATCCCCTTGTACCATCCTCTAATCTCTTATTTCCATTCAAATAACCCTGCCTTCTCCACAAAAACCATTATCATGCTCAAGCGAACTTTGAGTATTGTCGCAGGCTCTAGTAGATCCTTACCGAAATGCTTCCGTTTGAATTGCTTCCGTTTCTTACAGGTGCAGACCTCGTATGCATACTGGTTTCCTCTTGTAGTTCATATCATGATATCTATGTATTGTTTGCTTCTTCTAAGTTAGTTCATAATTTTGCATCTAGTGTATTTAATGGTGTCTTAATGAGGAGTTGATCGTCAGTCAATTTTCATATCTTTGAATGTTATCTTTTCAACCAGAACCAGATCTCCCGTCTGGATTTGGTCCTAGGAAGTCCTTCCTTTAGAGCTTTCCTTGGCGCACACATTTTCGCTCATTGCTCCCATGATTTATGATAAATGTTTGACGTTCTTTTGGTATGTTAGCTGTGGGTTTGATCTTTTCAAGGAAAAAACCATTTCCTCTTTTGGACAGACGATTTCCAAATTGATTCTTAACTCTTTACTTTTATTCTTTGTTGCCTCACTCATGGAGTTCTTTAGAGCAAAATTCGTATGTTCCTTGCAAATATTAGAAAACAAATGTCCAAAACATACCGAGCACATAAAACATACCGGTGTAACAATTTTACTATCTTATTCCTTATTCCCTTGTTTCCATTCATTTCCCAGAATGTTACTCACCTGATGTGAATGGTTTATTCTTGTTCCACAATATAATCAGTAATTGATCTGTCTCTCTGTTTGCCATTGATTTCCAATTAGTTTCAAATTTCGATTATTGTAGTTTCCTTCTCGAATCTCATTATTTCAATACCTTTTAACTTTACAACAAAATTTACTTTAATTTATTGCAATAATTCATATATGTTCTTTACTATTATATGTAATTAGTGTTTTGGATAAAATGTTCTTTCCTTTTAAATGATTTATAACTTCACGTAATTAACCTGCTTATCAAGATTGCACATGCCAAAATTTTTACGGCGTTGGAGTTGATTTAACACAGAAAATTGGCAATTTCAACTAATTTTGGTAGTAGATTTTATACTCCCATTTCACTACGTAAAAATTTTATGTGTCTAGTTGTTGCATAATCCTCGCATTTTTTGAACTCGACGATCCTATAAAATCGAAACAAGTTCATTATAATGCGTTGGCAATAGTTGAAATACGAAAATAGAAATTTAGTTTAGATTTCTGGGATTGTTCCGACCATTTATTATTGTTACTTTTTAAGAAGATTGACTACGATTTGTAGAGATTGTCTATTAAATTCCCATCTCTAGATTTTAAACATTTGACATAATATACCATATAAAATCAGCAAACTTTTTTTTTACGGATATTCCAGTTGAATTATAAAATGACGACACAGATGACCATTATTATATTGTAATTAAAATCTGTTTCGTTATTGATCTTTGTAGATTAGATATCCATACACATTTTAACTTGTTCATACAGGAACTTAAAATTAATTAGTAATGATTAACATTCCCATGCGGTGTCCTTGGAATGCTTTTACACACATCTACAAACTCTAAGACACCTAACTTTTCAGCTTCCTTCCGTACCACCCAATAACGCTGCGTACGTGTTTTTTAAGCAGATACAAAATCGGCAGCTTAGTATTGATAAAATTATTGTTTTTGTGCATTTTAAGCGTATTTATATTATTAAACATTTAAAAGTTCCAGTGCCCAACTGGCGCATCCACCAATTTTATCTACAATTAATGATTTGTTGTGGTTATGTATAATCAATTAGATTATTGGTGAATGCTTTAGTTGTCTCATATGATGAAAGAAGTGATTATATCTGTAAAGGATTTTCGAGGATAGTTTTTTACTTTAGAAGACATTTAATTGGATTTAAGTATATGTGTTCTTCCATTATATCGAGAAGGAAATCCATTAATTTACTGAAGTTCTATTCCTCACAGTTTCCAAAACATTATTCATTAACACTTGCACTAGACAGACAATCTGGGTTCTGAATTTATGTGTGTGAATTTGACAAAGTTGAATATGTTCTTCACGTTCGTTAATACACTCAGATATAATTTGTTGATTCACAAACGTAGTGGTTCAATAAGAGGAATTATGGTTATGCATTATATTTGGTTAGCTTATGACATCATAGAACAACAGTACTAGAGAATATTAACCTAAGCTGAATTAGAAAAAATTTTTGATGAAGGTAGTAGCGTAAACGAAATATCTTCAGATATTGAAGAATATATTGATAATGCCTATACTTTCGATGAAGATTGCAATTAAGGCTTTCAATTCTTATTTATTTACTGCGTATTTTATGTATTACCTAAATATCATAGATTCCTAGTCGGTTCAGGTTACCTTAGTTTTGACGTTATCCTAAGTCATAACAAGAGTTTGTTAAAAAGCGGTATGACGTATTTTATTATTCAATATTTAACTTATCAATGATAACTTATCATTGAATAATAAAATTCGGAGGAATGACAGCGTCAGTTCGATTTACACTACTTAATACGTCATCCACCTTTTTAAAAAACTCTAGTCATAATACTCCTCACCATATATTGGGATTAGGTTAAAACTAAACTTTAACTTTTCGCTAAATAATCATCTCTTGGTGTTGCAGATTATTATCCTTCTCCATCTGCCAAATATTGTAAGGGCTTCGTTTTGTTGTTGGCATAAGTTTTGTTTTTCTATAGCAAGCTCCAAACTAAATTTCTAAAAACTAAACTCCTTTCTCAATTAATTAAATCTGCGTAGAAACCCTTGCAGTCTGTCTTCTTCATTAGTGATTAAGAAAATGGTGCCAGTATAGTACAGTACTCACTTTATATTTCTCCATTGAGGAGTGTACCTTTGGCGATAATCAGATAAAGCTATACGAAACGTTATTGTTGAAAAATGCGGAAAGAAAATTTTCAAACCAGATGCTGTAAAGCTATTTGGTCTTTTTCTTTGTTTAGCTTTGGGTCATAGTGGGTTTCCAAAAGTAGTGAGTACAAAAGTTTTTACTTTATAATAAATAATTTATAATAAAAGTTTCAAAGTTTCAAAGTTTCTGTTATTACAAATTTGAGATCTTGCCAAATATTAATGTAGTAAGTTTAAGGTAAAAGCCTACCACTTGAAGAGTTTTCTGAAGACATTAACTGCCCAATTTCTTGCGCAAAGATGTTCAAAGTACTACTTAATAGCAGAGGTGAACCTAAACTGAAGGCATCAAACTGTAATGAAAAATTGAACCACCAATGTTTACAGTAGGGTAAACAGAATAAATTCTGAAACAGAGTTTCTGCAAATTTGTGCTGCAATAGTTTATCCAGATCAAGTTTGAAATTATACGAAGTACGATGTTCCAGTGATTTTAGGAACAGTTTAATTCCGCCAAAATCCAGTTGTTCATGAAAACTAACATAAATTTTAACCAATTAAATGATGGCTTACAATTCTCATAAATGAAATTGTATTTTGTAGAATCTTTCTCTAATTTTATATAATTTACTTCAGAACCCTTCGCCCTCTGTGCACATATATTCATTAGTGCTGACTATGTTCGTAGAATTAATTTGTTTACTAAATTCCCCAAAGCTTGGCAACAACCCAGCAATTACCGTCTCCTATTAAAAGAATAGGGAGAATATGTAATTGCTCTGGGGAAATCATCCTTGAAGTGAAGAGTAATCCTCTTCATGTAGCACGTGCTTACAAAAAGGACTAAGTCAAAGCATCAATTGGCGAAAGCTGCATCGCTTTATTGCGCAAATTAGTTATTTAATAAAGCCAACTTTATTTTTAGCTTGTACATTACATTTTTATTTCCAACATTAAAGAAAAAATATTTTGGGGTAATTGTGTGTAGAATACGATCCCCAGGAAATGTTAGGGGTTATTTATTTAGTTGATGGCGACACTTGCGAAACATTAATATTCACCTAAATAAGACAAACATTCGCCCGTGATACCATGATATGCGCGGCAACACAATAAACCACTATTCCTTATAATAGATGACGTTGTCTCGAATTCTTTAGATACATTTCGTATGTCGCTGGAGATTCATACTTCGCAGAACAATATTTTTGAAATAATATTAGACCACATAGACGAGACGAAAAGTAGGTAAAAATAGAAATAAAATCCATCGATATCTGAATTGCTTATATAATCTCGACTCTCTGCATAAGAATAGTAAGAATTTCGGAAGCCAGAGACGATTTAGAAGTTTGAAATGCAAATGTCGTGCTGAATTTCATACATTGTGACTCAACAACAAGTAATGGGTTTTGTAACGGCTGTCTTCAACTTGACCTCAAAATGGCATGAAATAGGTCAGAACTATCGCATGTTAACGTACGGCATGGACGTGTGTAGGGTTATAATGGAAAACCCACAACTTTTTGTTTTTAGTCGAATATGTCGATATCTGTGAAAAACATCTGTTTTATTATTCTTTTATTTTATTATTAATTCTTCACGCCAACGTTTTTATCAACGTAACTGGAACCTTTCAAGCGTGTTTCTTCCGAGTGAAAATATGGCCTGCACCAAATTATCAAAATTTGTTGTATACACTCCTTCCTTATTTCTGTCTTGCGAATCGAAGTATGTGCTGCACAAAAGTGGATAATACAGCTGTTGAAAGCGCCAGATACAAGTCCCGTGAAGTTGGCAAGCGAATTTGTAAAACTATAATAATTCATCGGTGCTCCTGGTAGAAATGGAGGGAAGTACTTTGCAGAAAAATTTCATGAGTTCTGCAAAATTGCGCGAACAAATGGAAAATACTGAAAGTGAACGTAGCAACTATTGGACTAATGAATAAAACAGATCTGGATCTAATTCGCTTATAATTAATAAGATGTTCAGTCGCCATTATTATTTAGTATGACTTCATTTCGTTAAGTTTGCTCTCGACTAGTTCTTCTGTATAATTGACCGACGATTAGCGCTATATTTTCATAATTTTTCGACATGGTGATTTTCATTAAAAATATTTTTCCACCACGATAACACTTAAAAATGAGGATGCCTGTAGATTAGAGCGAACGTTCGGTTTTTCTTGTTGTTCTTGGTAGTGTTGGACGAGGCATTAAAGACGGCTAAAAAGAGGATGAAGATGCTGACATTGGATTATTGGATAATGGAAAAGGAGGTCTTATTGAAACTTATATTCGCATGGCATGGTTATAATAACAGATTAAGGAATAGAATCAATATAATAAGGGAAGAACTAAAAAACATAAATATGAAGATAAATGCAAAGAAAACGAAAGCGATAATTATTTCAGCGGGTAAGAGAAAACATCAAACTATAATGGAAGGTCAATGCATCAAAGAAGTAAGAAAGTTCAAATGTCTAGGATCCTTAAATCCTTAATGAAAAAATGAACACCTAAGTGCCAGTGCCATTATAAACTATGAATTTGCACCGATAGTGTCGTGTGATGTCGAAAGAATTTTTTCGCAATACAAACATATTCTAGCCGACAATAGGCGCAAATTTAGTTTTGAACATTTGTTACACCATGTTATAGTTAAATTTAATCATAATTAGTTTCTTTAATTTTTGTTTTTTCTTTTGAGGGAAAAATAAATATAATATAAAAAATTTATTTATTCTTTAAAATTTTAATGCCCATTTAAGTGCATATTCCTGGTATTTTTGGTGCATACTTAAATGCATATTTTGAAGTTTTTAGTGCATAATTCCTAAGCCTAATCATAAGGTTCTTGACCGATGATAAATGTGCAAAATATAGTTTTATTTTTAGACATTGATAATGAGGGAACCTAACCTCAAAATATCTGTCTGGATTTTGCCACTTGGACTTTTACCAATAAATTGACTGTTTACTCAGAAATTGTTTTTTTGCAAAAATATTCAGTATGGTCCTGCACCGTCTCCAATAACGTCACCAACATTCAGCGCTGTAAGTTATTCTGCGCACTCCCCATTCATCTTGACCTGGGTTTTTCTCTCCATTTTCTACATAACTGGATTTTCTACATGGTTGGTTATTATTTTGCATGTCATTTGTTATATGTATTCCAACAGTTTCATTCGCTGCGTCGTGACGTATATGATAATTCTATAGACTTTGTACTGTGTGTACATTTCTTGGTTTGTTTTTCTTCTCCAACTTTCTCTCAGTATTTATTTCATATTTTAGGGTCCCATCCTCCCAACCGTCGAGGTCTCCCAAGCCCATTTGTTCCATGTCTGCTTTCAGTATTTATTAGCGGTTCAATAGCAAGATGTGATATTAACAATTAGCAATTAATCATTATATAAGGAAAGAATTATTTTAATTACACGATTACTGTCAATTTAGGCGATCAATATTCTCTAATTAATTGATTTTGATCACTTCGAGTTTAACTGCGCCAAATCAAACGAAGACAAATGGTTATATTTTTGTTGAACAAAATGCATGAATAGTAGTACATAATGTTTTCCGATTAGGGACGACTATGAAAGTTTCGCTTATGACCCAAACCATTGGTATTAATGGATTAATCCCCATACACAAACTGTCTACTGAATTGGGAGTTTACATACCAGCAACTGAAATCAATATGCTGTAAACGAAACTCCTGCCAAATTTCAATTATAAACGACTTCTATTAATTTTGCTTCGGAAAATCCGGGACTGTTTCAATAGCCTTAAACGGTTATGTAAATTTCATTGAATTTGAAACACAAAGTTTATACCTCTTACAAATGTATAATAATTAAATTTAATATACCCAATTTCTATTCTGTGTACCACGATTTTCATTTGCGTTGAGTATTCAACTTTTCCACAAACGTAGATGCTGTAGAATCTATGGATTATAATTGCTATATGTTCGCATCGATTAAATTGGCGCGTAAAAGAATATAGTTTGGGCAGCAAGCACAGAAGGTCCTCCAAAAATTCGGCACAGTCCATATCATAGGTACTAAATAATGATAATTCAGTTATACATCATTCGTCTTTATGCTGGTGGGGAAAGCATATTACAAGAGAAAAACATAATACAAACATTAGGAATTGTATGCCATACATCTCGTGTTTGGGCAATATCTAGTAATAACAATAAGTATCCACTTTTAACCATCTATTGCAGTTATTTTATATCTACTAACATGCCGTTACTTATGTAAGATAAACAAAGCTGTTTTCTTGTCTCACGCATAAAAAGAATTTAAGGGCGCCCATTAGAAGTAACGACTGTCCGTTTCATTCGGTAAACTTACCTATTAAAGTGTTTCCTGAAAGCTCCACTGATCCAATAAAGCGCGATGGGATTGGCACATGAATTCAGGTAGCGTAGGCAGAAACCGACTATTCTCAAATAATGCCAGAAGTCATTGTACTCGTCTTGGGCATTCGGATTGAAGTAGAAGAACAACATAAATGTGTGGTAGGGTAGAAAGCAGACAGCGAACATCAGAACGAATATTAGGACGGTAATGGCCACCTTCTTTCTGGCTTTGATCTGTAACAATAACAATGTCACACATTAATGATAACGTTCTTCAAATATTAAGCGAAATTTATTAAAGGAGGGTAGTTAATTTATAATATGTTAACTTTTCTTACGTCTTTTGTACAAATGTGATGTTTCTTTCTAATCTATAATGTAGTACCTATAATAATAATAATATAGAATAACGAGAGAAAGCGACTAACTGCTTGCAAGTGAAGTTTGCATGCGAAAGTGAATTAGTAGGGATTGAAAGTTCGGCTTCCACCGGAATGTTTCTGTATGCCCGTCTTATCTGTGACTTGACTAAAGTTCTTATTTGTTTGAAACTAATGTAGCAATTATAACCATAATCTTTCTTATATATCTTGAAATAATCCTTTTTAAGCATTTTTTATAATTTCTGTATTAAACCAAAGGGGATATTGATTTTTACGATGTTTAAACCAAGACACGTATCAATCACAAACAGAGTATAAAATGAGTGTATCTATAAAATTCATCACATGCCACATTGACATATGTAATTTCAGCTAAGAAGGACTAGTCGACGCTGACCAAAGTATTGTCAGTATTGAGCTTATGTTGTTCTTTAGAGCCAGCAAAAGTACTATCCGGACGGATACACTCTGAAAGATGAAATTTCCTATCACAGTAATAGTGTTGTAAGTAGTGTAGTGTAGTGTAGTGGCTGTGGTAACCGACGTAACAACTTGGACTTGTTTGTTACATATTGATATTCTGGTAGTAACATCTGAGGGATGGCGCACTATCAGGAGCTTCTAGTTTCCCGATTGAATATAAAGGACACCACGTTTATAACTAATTCGTGGGTCGCGCTCAGTATTTTTATACACTCCTCCATTTCATGTCGAAAGTTATGGTAGTAATCCATCTGTTTTGGGATCGCGTTAGGTGATATTTCGACGTTCTCATTTAATCGTTCTAGTAGCAGTATGAGCCAGATCGCCGTCAAATTGTATGATTGCAATTTAGGAAAATTTGAGGCTAACAAACTGTAGTGGATCGTTCATCATTAACACTATGAAAATCCTCCAGCTCTACAGAGGAAACATGTCCAGTAATTCCAAAAATAAAGCGACCAAATTGTTCCGATTTCTTTACGAATAAACCTTGTTAGAACCGCCTCGTTTTCAATAACCCAAATTACCTATTGCTGTTTCTTCTTGGACTCATAGTACGTAATACACCTTTATCTTATCATCTGTTCTACATGGAATAAAACATTCGACTGTCAGCGCGATTAAATCTGGATCTGCATTATTTGACATGGTCTTTTTTAAATTATTTATATTATCAAACTGTTGGGAATCCCAATAAAGCCCGTGTATTTTCAAATATCCGTGTGAAATGGTGTTAGTTATTGTCATACCAATCTTTAAAGTTGCTTGAATATTCTTTACAATACCATACCAGTCCTGGCCGTCAGTCATGTTCCGAATAAGAATAATCTTTTTTGACAATGGCTTTAATTTAGGGATCCGAAAACTCTCATGTCAGGAACGTCGATCATGTTGAAATTCATTGTACCAGCACTTTATGATAGCGCAGGAACACGACTTCTTACTAAACACTTGATCGATATCATCGAAAAGTAGTTTGCGGCTTAAGCGATGTTTGGAATTGTAAAAGAACCCTCCCGATAATGCTTGTTGTTCAGTTCCATGATTTCTTATGCAAAGGATCATTTTAAACTTATGTACATATTTAAAAAATATTTCAGTCTATTTGTCAATTACCGCAGTCTAACATGTAAACACGTAGCTTAAATTGTCAAACAAAATTTGTTGAAGGGATAAGTTGACATGCCTCGTGTTGGAATTGTTCGTACTATAAATAAATATTCTTTTGAACGTTGTTTCTATGATTTACCATTGGCTTCAGTTTATTACAATAAGTAAACTCTGTCATCACTCTAGAGGATTGAAGGTAACACAAATTTAGACAAATCATTGCACATAGTCCATAGTAATCACCCAACCTAATTCGATATATTTCCCTATATACACAGGATATCTCTTGATATCTCTTAGTAAAAGAAATCCAAATTCAAATATTGCCCCATTAAAACTTTTCAAAACATAGGTTGTATATTATGCTGTTAGCATTAAGGTAATTTAGGTGATAACCAGAAAAATTCAGTTACGGGATAGTTCACTGATCGTGAGTAGCTGATGTAAATCTATGTATGCTAGACGATATATAAAATAAATAAAATTACACTTACCACACCTTTTGAAAAATCCAGACACGTGTGGATGACACGTGGAAACAGTGGAAAAACTGAGGATGGCAACTTAGTTGCCGAAATACGTATCTGGATTTTTCAGAAAGGTGTGATAAGGGTAATTTTATTTATTTTATATATTATTTTAGCCACAGTCTCCTTATTCTTATTCGGTATGTTAGACGATGCTAGTAAATTTCCAGTGCATTCCAAGTTTCAAAGAATTCTATAAATAATGAAAAGCAAATCAAACAAAATCTATAACTTTTTGGTTATCTACTAAATATTGACTTTAATATTGATTGCGGATTGTCTACATTTTATGATGGCAATGTACTAAGTTTATAAAATAGAATCCAGATGGAAAAATGTCAAATTAGACATCACATAGTTGGAATACAACCGCCTGTTAAGGGCTAAGGATACCCCTAACGTACGGACACATTAACAGGTTTCCATTGCATCGCACTTTGAACAAAGAATAATTAAATAGATAATTCAACATAAATCTTTACGAGCACACTGTTGCGTGTCGGGACACTTTGAAATGGTTCCTGGATGATAAATTTTACATTAAGAAATTTACTACGTAAAATGATCGAGAACATTATCGTAGTAATGGTAGTTTGTGGTGAATATAAAGAGACTAATGTTCGATTCGTTTAGGTAATAATTTTCGAAAATCCATTCTTGATCGTTCTCTGAGGTGTAATAAAAGGCGATTACCTATCGACCTATACCGCGTCGATGTCGCGATGGAGACTATTTGTCTAAGCTAAGACATAAATTATCACGGAAGGCCGATCGCATTAAGCTCAAATGTTCTATTTACGAAGGCGTTAAGAAATATATCTTTACTATTAAAGTGAATGCGCCATGTTTCGGATCTTGTCATTTTAGATTATTTAATTCCTTATTTTGTATGATGGGATATCATTTTAAATTACATTTCATAGTACTGTTATATTTTATTTATAAATAACCTATTCAGTTGTTTCATTCCTGCAATGGTCGCCCAGTTTATAATATAAACCGCTGTGCTGTTCTTGTAACTCTCACGAATGGTACTTTTGGAATTAGTTACTTATAATTTCTAAGATTTAACTTTTACTGAATCGTTTCTGGAATAATAGAGGGTTATAAATTTTATCAGTGTCAACTTCTACGATACTTTTCATGTCAACTTTTCTGGCTACTTCCTCATTCTAAAAGCGCCACAAAAGGTTTGAGTTCTAGGATCAGAACTAGCTGCAGATCGAAATAATTGCGATCTAAAGAAGAAAGAGAAAGGAAGTCTTAACAACTACCTTTTTAGTTGGAAGGTATTACGGGACTGCTTCCTTGAAAAAGGGATTATCTGGCGAAGATCTTAGAATAGGTAACAGATTAATCACTATAATGGACAGATTAGAAACGGTATTTTCCCAACGTATTAATATGCTAACTCTAAGATAATTGAGTGTATGAAGAACGAGGCAAGTGTGTTAAGGCTATAAGGTACTTATTTCAAAGATAATTATTTTTTTGGTTTGTTCAAAAACTATTTTGAAAGCTATATATCTTAGCTCCAAAAATAAAATACGAATTGTTCACAACTTTAATCTCTCCGATAGGTTTAATCCTTTGTCAATAATAAGGGAAGAATCAACGGGTCTGCAGGCTTGAAATTTTGAATATCACACATTCGAATGCAAGTCTTAGCTACCGCAAGATTCGCTAAAGAGCATTTTTGTTAAATACTTTGTTGTTGCTTTTCTTAAGTGCGAAAAATTACGTTCAGTCCATGGTCTTTTCTTGTTCTTTAATTTTAGTTAAATTAAACAGCAAACAAGGGAATTTTATAAAAGCTTTTCAGGTATTGAAAATATCGAACCTGTAAACCTACTGGTTCTTCACTTATTATTTGACAAAAGTAAAAGTAAAAGCTCCTAGCATTGTAAAAACCTACTACCTTATTGTTACACATGCTAGGTTTAACCCTGCTGTTAGATTAAGCCCATTTGGTCCAATTTTTTTTGCTGGAGCTGGACGCTCGAGCTAACATAAACATATTAGAGCGCCCAATTAGGCGATAAATGGATGGCAAGTTAAATTATTGACGGTTCATAACTATATTTATAAATTGCATTAAAGAATTCAATCAATTTTCATAAAAAATTTGCATTTGTGTAGTATGAACCAATTGGTCTCTTAATACAAGATTCGTATATTTTTTTAATCTAACAGCAGGGTTAAAGCTAAGTATATAGTTTTCAAAATAGTTCTGAAACCAATAAAATCTTTTGTAGTTTAAGTGATTTTGAAGGAAAGTACCTTAAGCCCTCAAAGGCTAACATCTACTTTCTTATCAACAGTATAATCCTCCTTATTGATGCAATTAGATTCTAATTCTTTGATTACGTAGAAGATAAGTAGGTGTTTGACTTTATTCATCCAAAATTTTGCAAGGATCGTCGATGATAAGTTTGTGGATTATAGTTTTCCTATAGTTTTCACGTTCTTCGGATTTTAATTTATATTAGTTTCGTAATGATCTGATTTCAGTTAATTACGTATGGAATTTTGAAATAGTTTTACAACATCCATTCAACTGTTAACATTAATTTTCTTTTATTATTTATTATTAAAATCTAGCCGTACCTGTCTCTGAGTTCCTTGTATCTCCCCGGGGACGTTCTTCGTGCTGACTATTAAATGATTCGCCATGTTCATGTAGAATATGGCAATAACCGATAATGGAATAATGTATAGGACTAGAAACTTGGTCATGACGTTCACTTTAGGGTATTTGTACCCGAGCCAGTGCACCGGGAACGGATAACAAACTACGAAGCTGATCGTCGGAGTATCTATGTGCATAAGATGAGATCCAAGGGCTGCCGGTACCGCCAATATCATCGCTAATATCCATATGGAAATTGCAATACCTAACGTTATTCCGGTTGCCCTTCGGCCACTTCCTGAAAATAAAAATATATTTGATGGATGATATTCAATTTGTAAATGTAGGCAAAACATTCACGAAGTTGTAAATTCATATTTTTTTATAATTACAAAATTTTGTAAAATTTAGAAAGTAAAAGTGCTTAAAACAATTTTTTGAATACTTAAAACTCAATTAAAAATATTTGAGGAATTCTACAGATATAATTTTTATCACCACATAGTTTTGTATCCACATACCATTAAGAAAATCATGTATTATCTGAATTTCCTTAATTTTACGCTAAAGAACTAATAAAATGCCTTGCATTGAATATTAAAAAATAGTTTAGAACTTTACCAACTTCAAACTTAAACACATGGTCTGTTCTCTCTCGGGTGAACTTGCATTTTTACATCAGTGGAAAGCAATCTGCAGGTATTTTCTCAATCTTCGCCCGTTAGGTGGATTATTTCATTTCTGAACGTGCCTACAGTTTCTTCGGCCAATGTAAAATGTAAACATCTTTTATACGTGCAACCAGAAAGTAATCACTATGTGCTAGCTCTAAACCATATGGCGCAATAACCATTATTTAAATGTTTTACGCATTAACATATCTAATCGTTTGAGCTGCAGTGTGAGTCCCAGCGTTATAAAAATGCAACATGATCCTACTTCTTGAGCAGCTTTCGCGAATGTTTTGGAAAACGTGAATCGAATAAACTATGGTAAACCTTCCAGCATTAACAGTGCATCAATTCTCCAGTGCTTCAATAATAAATATATCCAGTAACTCCAAAAATGTGGCGAATATATTCCCGTTTCCAATATTTTTCACAAATAATCTTTCTTGTAGCCGACTCATTCTCAAAGATCCAAACTTCTGATGTTTTTTCGGGATCATAGCTTTATATGCATATTTCAACATCTGTACTGATCGTCACAGAGACCTAGTTGAGATACAGGTCTTGTAGACTCCAGGCTTCAAATTTTCTTATGATTTCTTCCCATTTCATTTTGTTTCTTGCCGTGAATTACCCCTTCTCCAGGGCTACTTATGCCAGATTTTCCTTCACAGCTGATCGTGATTTCCTTTTAGACCTTTCTCTCCGCTTTTTCCTTCATCTCCAGTTGTGAGTATTCTCCTAATATGTCTGTCTTTCGCCATCTTTGCAATATGTTCCAGTTATCTCAACCTTTGAATTTTTACGGTCTGCCATAATTTTGGTCTTCTATACAGATCTTTAACTTTTTGGTTTGTCTTACTTGTCCAAACCATGCCTATCACGTGTACTTCTTCGAATACCTTTTACAGGATTTTCCTCTCCCATATATCAATATTCATTTCCTGTTGTTTACTGGGAATCCATGTTTCGCACCCATATAGCATTGTCGGTCTGATTGGTGTATTATGCATTCGTATTTTTCCATTTTAGAAATATTCAAGCATACTTGTC
Organism: Chrysina gloriosa; assembly: GCA_038088585.1. Classification (NCBI taxonomy): domain Eukaryota; kingdom Metazoa; phylum Arthropoda; class Insecta; order Coleoptera; family Scarabaeidae; genus Chrysina; species Chrysina gloriosa. The sequence continues at coordinate 12,687,796 of CM076092.1, forward strand.
AACAGTCACAATGTCAAACGAAATTTGTTAGAGGATATCGTGACCTACAGAGGCTTGGGGGAAAATGATATTCTTCGTACATAAGGTATATAGTTATGCTTAGTCATATTAGTTTTAACTTTACAGAACAACCTCAAATACCTTACTTCTCCCGCGTTTGTTACTATTCTTTTAAGCACTGAGACCTAAATGCAATATATAGCATCTAAAATAACTTTACTCAGTTAGTTTCCCTTTAGGATAAAAGGCTGCGATTTACGACCATCCAATAACACGTGTACGCGACCGTAAACCAAGTTAATCTCTCCAAAAGTCCGCCGGGAAAGTTAAACGTTAGTAATTTCTTTGTACGTCTTTCTCAAGGCATTTTCGTCGTATCTCCTCTTAAATGATACTTAAATTAGAAATATTGCGAGCGAATTGGTTCATTAACGTGGAACGGCGAAAATTTAGGACTACAGGAAGACAGGGTGAAACATCCATTCGATCTCCTTTGGTGCTAAGGATTTCGGAATTAAACCGAATGACCCTGATGTTTTGTCTAAGTGGATGTATCTCGCAAACAGTTAAACTTCAACAGATTCGAAATAAATGTACTATATATTTATCCTTATCACGTCAATTAAAACGAGATTAAAGAGATTTGAGGAATGTGTCTTTGAATTAAGAACTTATAAACTTTTATTCTCAGGAGAAGTAATTCTTGCAAAGAAGGAAAAACATCTTCGCTTTTAAAACGATTGGATAATCCGAACTGAGATGTGAATTATTTCAGCGTTGACATCCTTATCAATGAAACCGCCTCTTCAGATTCTGATCATTAGTTTTAAATCATTTCTTTTGTTTTATCTATTTCACGATTTAGTCAAGCAACTGTGATATTTTTGTACCAATCACTTAATGCTTTTAGTTGCTCTCATCCCACAGCGTGATATTTTATTTTACTATAAATTTCGATATATTTACGAGATGGTGGTACTATGTACTAGAAAAAATAAACTTTTGTAATATGTAAGTACGCATGCACACGGTAAATTCACGGACTTTGTGATGACCTGGGTAATTTTCTACGTGACATACTTAAAATGAAGTCGGATCAACCCCATTAAATGGGAAAAGGGTCAGATTCTGTTCATTACAAGAAATACTGTCCTGTGCTAGAGGCAGATAATCCCGGTTTGTTAGTATTCTGCTGGTTTTGCCTTAGGCTATTACCAGTTAGCTTTCCCCGCTTCCCATTGCACGGGAAAAATTGTTGATTGGTAGTTGCTTTAGATAAACATGTTCGATTGGAAATACGATTAAGGGGTTATTAAATGTTGTAATACAGTGTATTAGAAAATACGGCTTAAGAATAACTTGTGTGTATATACGTATATGTTGTAACATACTTGTGTAGGAGGAAAATAGCGTGGTTACGAAAACATATACTCAACGCTTCCTTAATCACGTATAGCTTCAGAGGCGGCTGCAGAACCGCTACTACGAGGAACACGTTTGTCTGATCTTCAGGTAGCTGAAAATCTTAGGAATGGAAATCTCTCCAAGAACTTATCGTTCGGGAGGATTCCTGACTACGAATTACGAATTGCTGTACTTATTGTTAGCAAAGATTTGAATGTATTTAGTTTTGATGATGCTTATTAGGATGTCCATTATGCGCGATGCACTTCTGAATACCCTAAATGGGGCTTTAACTTTATGTTCTGATTTACTGTGATAATGTTCGCCTACAGAGACGAATTGGTGTTGTGTGGACTTGTAGATGGTTAACCTTATCACTTCTTCAGATTCAGACTAAATAATATGTAGGGAAGTCTATCTCCCTTTTGTAGATTATTATAGGCTTCAAGCTCTTTTGATAGCTCCCTATCAACTGTTACTACACGCTGTACTATCTCCAAGTCAGTTCTTCTCACTTTACCATTTAGTGTTTGGAACTTACTCAAAATCCTCTACAATTGCTGATCGAGTTATATATCCCCTTAAAATCTATGAATTCGTACCCACCATATCTCGTATTCTGAACATTCTTCCAGTGTTTGTCCGATAATCAATTGATAGTGATTGCACCGACTGTAGTGTAATAGAATTTAAGAAATTACGGTTTATTCGGTAAAATACGGTTTGAAGATGCTTGCCTCGTTTCTAGTAAAACACATGTCACTGGATTTAATGAGATAATTGTGCGGCGAGGAGTTTACTGATGTGATGTAGGGTCAGTGATAATCGATATTTAATTTTCAGTTGATTTTCTCCCTCGAAAACCGGTTTCAACACAACCTACTGTGTATTTGTTCAATAGTCGTTTACAAAGTATCATTAAAAATATTTTATAGATCAAGTATATAATTATATAATGTCACGATGGTTTCGCCATTTCAATATGTCACCGTCTTAATTTCCATATACCATTCATCAGTGATTACTTTTAGAGTATTGCCATCATCAAATACCGCGTTTCACTAGATTAAAACGTTATATGTTATATTGTTCAGAATTGAGAAACTAGCTGCGTTAAGCATTACTTGGGGTTAAACTAAGGTCATTGATGAGAAATGGTAAATTGAAAATTATTGGAAATTACTAAAAACAATTTCGGAATTACACATCATCACAAGCTCCACAGTTGCTTAAGGTGCGAGTTGTAGATTATACTCGTTACTAAATAGTACTTCACATCCACCAGACAATTCTGAATTCAAACTATATCTGCAACGACCAACGTGAAGAAGTATCCCATTAAACTATTTCATTTTACAGTTTGATAGAAATAATAATGGTGACTTTTCCTTGGTCTAGCCCACGGAAATCCAAACTAATTATTAAAAAGTATTAAAAATAAAAACAACAATTTATTATTTTTGCTTCAAAATAGTGTCCGTCCATTGAGAGGGCATTTTGCGTGGTAGATTGGCTCGTTGATTAAATTTTTAAGCCCATCTTTCAAAATCGTCAAAATGTCGTCGAAACGCTTTTTTTCGTCGGCAAATGCAGTGTAGGGAACAAGAAGAAGTCATAGAGAAGCCAAACCAGGCGAATATGGTGAATGGTTGATTGTTAAAATGCAGTTTTTGATCAAGAAATCAATGACCAGAGTTGATCGATGAGATACTGAATTATCGTACAAGAATTGTAAACTTCTGGATGATATTGGTCCCTGTAATCAGGTTTTCATACCCTTTAATCAGGTTCTTACAATGTTGAATTCGAAGCGTTCTTAAATTCAGTTTTCAACCGTTATCTTATAAATACTGTTATTTAATGCGCTATTTGTCAGGTTAAAATGATTTTATTTTTTAACGGTCATTCACGCCAATAAATGGTACTACTAGAAGCTGCGATTTTGAGAAAGTTCGGATTTCCATCTAGTATTGCACAATGTACCCAACACCAACTCGGTTTGTATGAAACTGTTCCCTGAAAGTTATTTTGATTATTTAATGCAATCTATGACCTCAACTCTGCCTTTCGGTTGTAGCAAGCCCAAAACGAACGTTTGTGGGAAACTTCTTCCTTCAGTTCACTTACTGATTTATACAACAATTGGACAAGTTCTCCCAACTTATTCATCGGCTTGTTTATTTCATTTGAGGCCATTTGGAAGCCCGTTTTAGTGAATTTAGTCAAATTTGTATGCCATATCTCTCCTTATATTATATAGCCGAAACTAAGTTGAATTCTTATCTGAAAGTTATTGAAAATTGTTTGAAAAACGTTGTGCATTATTACAGAACAGGGAACATGAATAATTCTAGACGGGGTTGTTCAGAACTACAACGATTTAAACAAAAGAATACGGCAGGTGTGAAAATATAGCTATATAATTTACGTAAAGTAAGAAGGTAACCAATCAAACATGTCTAAACCAGAATGATATACTGATGCGTTAGTGAGATAAAAGTTAATATATGTAAATCCTTAATAATGTCTGGTTTCTTTCGATATGAAAAAGAAACTACGGGTAAAAACTTAACCAAGAACACCCTTTGAATATTTCCAAGGAAACGTGACACATATATCGTCGAAATAAAACGTTATCTTATCTATGTATTGTAATGTATTGCAAGAAAATTAGATATTGTTTACATAAGAAACATTCTTCATTTGGACAACTATTTGTGTTGGTGTTACAACCGCGATTGGTGCTAAATATAACGGATCATGTTTGACATAAAGGGAGTAACTTACATGTAGTGCCACAAAAATAATTTGATTTAGGAAGTGTATGATTTAAATGTCTTTATAGAGTTGCGTTTAAAAAATTGCATGGTACTGCTACAGTCAATTGAAGAGTTTCACTTAAGGGCAAATTCGTGTTATTGGGGTTATTCGAGTTAGGGAAGTTTAATTGTAAATGCCTGGATGTGAAGAAGCGTGTGTAGTTTTTTTCTGAGTAAGTGTGTTTAGTTAATATTCGAATAGCTACTTAACAGATATCTAAACTTTGAAATCGAAATTAAAAAATTAATTTATTAAATAGCAATTAATTATTATAATTATAATTGCAAAATTATATTTGAACATCCTTTTAATAGAAGGTTCGTCGGTTTAACAGCACAAAAAGTAGCCAGTAAAAGTTTGCTCTTTTATGAGATCAGACGGTTCTTTCATGTATAATTAGTCTTTTACATTTGACGTGACCATAAACCGCAGAAAATACTGACCATATAAACACTGAATGAGCAAAAGAACCTGAAAGTATACTGAAATTCATGGAACCATTACTATCAAAAATTTTTGTATGAACCACCATAAACCGTTATCTTATATGGCAAATATGTAACTAAAATTCAACGCGAGCAGTGAACTTAACATTATAACGAAGTTATTTTCGAAAGAGTTCCGGTGCACCATCGATGCGATATATAAATTATAAAAGCTTTAAACTGTTGACGTCGTAAAAATTTTATGTCGTAGATAATATCTATGCGGTTTCCTATATATTTGCTATCGATACATTTAATCTCTAAAAATTGAGTCACATGTAATGCAACATCGAAACCAGCAATGTTTCCATCGCGAATATTGCGCTTCCTGTCGGTAAATAAGGAAATGTAAGTTGCATCTTTTACTCAGGAGTTGTGAAAATATTTGCGTTATCGATTAGTTTTGTAATGAAAAAGATTCACGAAAACATTTGTCCTCCGCTTTATCGGTCAACAGAACATGCAACGACAATACCCTCTGTAAATATTTGAATCAAATCAAATTTGTGGATGACCGAAAATATTCCATCGAAATTGCTCAAGCAGGATATGCGTGTGGTTGGGCGAGCGTTATTGTAGAACAAAGAAAACTGTTTTGTTTGCCTTTCCCCTCCTTTTGTTTTCAACCAATCTTCTGAGGTTTCTCAACATCTCACAATAGCGAGCAGCTGTGAAGGTGGTCCCACCACCGGTAATCGGTCAACAATACTCTCTTTGGAATCACAAAAACCGGTGTCATGACCTTTGTCAGCGGATTCTACAACTTTCGCCTTGTTTGGCGTTGAGTCGTCCTTTCCATTCCACACAGTATTTTGTCTTTTGGATTTAGGCGTCCAGTGATAGATTCATGTCTCATCCCCAGTTACTATTCGGTCGAATAAACCGTCTCCTTCATTCTCAAAAAAAAAAAAATGCAAAACAAATTACAATGGAGCTTCGACTCTCTGCTCTTTGCGTTGTTGTGATACCAAGTGTGGAACCCATCTTGCACATACTTTTGATAGACGCAAATCATCATAAATGATCCTGTGAGGTATTGCACGGATTATTTCAATCTTCAGAGGGGGTTGAGAAATAATGTCATTAGGCCTAATGCGCCGATCGGTATTCATAGGACGGAAAGTGGAGGATCAAGTCCTTTACTATTTATCGTGTAACGTTGTCCTTCCTTTACTGAATAATTGGCGCCGGCGAGAAACCATTGGTCTTGACATAACGACTTTACCGCACATACTGCACAACTCGCGATGAATTTCGGTCGTGCTTTTATTTTTTGCCGTAAAAACGAATAACAGCACAAACTTCGCAATCGGCGGTAGAAGCAAGTGGAGTCTCCATGGATGCTAGCGAATCACTGTCCGAACGATGAAAGTAGACGCATAAGGATTGTACACTGGTGTTACTACATCCAGACACAAGCTTTCTACGACTACCAGACTTTTCCCACCTATCTCGCAGATTTAGAAAAGTAGTATAACTTACGTTTGAGACGTTCCTCGTAGAAATCGAAACAGCGATGATGATCATAAAGTTTCAAAGAAAAGATTAGCAACGTCTGTAGTTTAGAACTGAAGTAAATTAATTCAAATCCTAACCATATCGATTGTTTAGAAGTCCTCTTTCGACCACCAAGTGATCATCCCCGCATCGCTGGCCAATGTTCATGGATGGCGCTTCCTTTCCTCTGTATTTGTTTTTACTGAGGATAACCATGTGGCGGTCGAAATGCGTATTTGGGGAGAGTCAATGTGGTGAGGGCAAGAATCAATTGATTGAATTTATGAAATTTCAAGTACTCATACATCTCCATAGGGTCAGTTGTAAATGGCATTTCATTGTTATTCTACTTGGCAAGTGACTTACAATAGTACGTTCATTCTGATGCACAGAGAAATTAGTATTTTTATACATGTATATGTTACTGTAAAAGCTCAAAATTGGTTAATCTTAGGTTTTACCAGTAAATCTGAGAATTTTCCGGCATGAGTTGGTAAATGTAAGGATTTATAAAAAGGTCGATTTTTCTGGGTTTTAGTATTAGAATGTAATACATGCTAGCTTTTACCATTCATAATTAATTTCAATTAACTATCAGTCAAAGTCTTACATATTTTTATGTATTATATAAGAGCAATTATTAACCATTTATATTACTAATCAGTCAAATCCTTACCTATTTTAAATTATTTTCATTTGGTATTTTTATTTATTAATATTTAGTAACTAGTCATTTTAAAACACCTGTTAAATACCTTTTGAATAGCAACAAATAACATAAATGAAATTATCTCCTTATAAACATAAAGCTTACATTGGCTAATCTAACTGAATCAGTATTTTTCTTATTACTTGGTATTTAACAAACAAATTGAAAAAGGCACTTAATTAATTGCCATTTATTAACAGGTAGTAAAAAGAAAACATTTTACTTGTTACAACACGGAGTGTTATTTTAGCATTTAGAATTACAAAGTAATCTTGATGACTTGCAAGCGCATTTCTTCGACAGGCATTTTTTGAAAGAGTTACACTTTTTAAATCCTTGTCCTCCAGTCAATGATAACTTTCCGACAACTTATCGAAGACTCACTTCGCTATTTTTAACAACTTCTTCTATCTTGACTGATTCTCTGTGTAAAGCTGCTTTAGTGCTCCAATTTTGGTACCTAGTTGGTAAAACTGATTGTGCTTTACATCTACCACAACACCAATAATCCTTTTCGGGTCAATTTAAGCTCTATCAATGTCAGGTACTTTCAGTCTTACATTTTGGCCAACTTTCACATTTGGATATTTATCAGCCGATATGGCTTTCATTTTTCCAGCTTGGTTTTCCAAATTTAGTTTTGCTTTTTTCTTATTATCTGGACAGATTCTATCTTTTTCGGTATTGGATATTCTTGAGCTTTGAATTGCGTTTTTTGTCGCTGAATTGGTATGTCTCTGAATCGTTACATTAGTATCATTGGTTACTTGCTTTTCCTTCATCTTTTCAGTTACAATCACTTTGTTAGTTCCTTACATTGTCACCGTTTATGTCCTCTTCTGACCCATGTTCAACAACGTTGTCTTCCTCGTCCTGTTCAATTACGTTTTCGACGTTAATATTTTGTTCCGTGTTTTTTTCTGTCAATCCACAGATTCTCTAAATCTTCTTCAGATCTTAATAGTTCAATCATATCTTTAGGAATTACTGATGTCGCAATGCCTATTTTCATTGGACTATCGAGCCTGCTTTGTAGGGAGAGTATTTAATTCCCTCGTGATATGCTCTATTTTTCATGGCCTGGTTGAATTTCAAGCCTTCTGACCACTTTGACGACTGATTGGTTTCCATCCACGTGTTGAGCATATTTTCGATGTCTTGATTGGCAGGTTCCACTGATCCTCTGGATTTGTTTTGGCTTTCCATGTACGATTCTAACATCCGGCCATATGTGGCATAAAGTTTTAATTACTTGATTACAAAATTCCGGACCATAATGGGAATGAAGGATTTTCGGCGCTCCAAAAGTGGTGAAAATATTCAAGAGATGGTACGCAACGTCTGCTGCGCATGTAGTTCGAAATGCACGAAGGATCACAAATTTAGTAAGATGGTGTTGGTAAACCAATATGAATTTATAATTTCCGTCAGGGTTGGTTTGTAGGTCTATGAAATCGACTTGACAACGTGAATTCATTTTACTATGAAGTATAGGCTTGATGACAATGCCCTTTTTCAAAGTGTTCTGCTTCTTTTCACAGGGTTGGCATAGCTTCAAATATATCATGGTAACCTGGACTGTTATGTCTTTATACTTGCGGTTACATTCCTTAAGCATCTTTGTCCTTCCAACATGCGTTTCTTCGAGAATGCTGAGTAAGTCGTCGTAACAAACGTAATACTTGATTTCTCCATTCTCTTCCTTCATCGGCGCAATTGGTTTTCCTTCGCCGCCTATAGTCAAAATATCATAGCGCTTAATACGCATGTAATGAACAGCTTCTTTCTTTTTCACGTTCTTTGCAGTTTTTACTTTCTCACACTTTGCATATCTGTCCTTATCGAGATGAAAGTTATTACCTTTCTCGCTTTTCACGAGTTCACCCATTATTTCATGAAATCTATGTTTTACACTTATTTTGATTCATAAATTTCTTGTAGACATCAAAAACACAAATAGAAATCAAATTAACGTGGGTGTTCAAACGTGTCAAACGATCGACGTAGGCGAATGGGGGCGGCAAGGGTAGTGGGGGCTGTAGAATGCCCGCGAGTACGAGATGATGCGCCGAGTATGTTATGATATGTTTTTCTCAACATTTACCGTGTCTTTGAGATAAATCCTAAGAGATCCAAGTGAATGGTGGTAAAAATTCGAAATTTACGGTGATCACAGAACTGGTCGGAGTTTTATCATTAAAAGTTGGTAAATCTTAGGTTTTACTGGAAAATCTTATGCTCGGGATTTTACAGTAACATATATAAATAAGTGATATAAAATAAACTACTAGTTTTTCTGAGTATCAATATGGTTAACTATTACGAAGTAACTGTTTCCACGATCAAGTATGTTCATTCATTTGCTTTATTCATGTCATTCAATTTCACAAATATTTTTGATTGATTTTAACATTAGTCGTATCCTCTAACTCTAAGCCCTCATATTTCCTTTGCTAAAATGTTCAGACAAGATCTAAATACGTTTCTTAAGTTTCTCTCAGAATTTGGACTCAATATGCCATTTCCATTTTTCCCAGCACGAAATATATCCGCTATCAACTTACCGCTTGTGTGAAATTTCTTCAAGGGATCCACAATGGCAAAGAAACGATCTGCTGACAGAGCCGTAAGGGTAAATACTGAAACCCCCACCGATATGTCTTGCGCCGTTTCCGAAACTTTACAAACCAATTCGCCCCAGGGCCAAGACTCCACTGTATAGACGACGGAAGTAAAAGGAACGCTCGTTATTAAGACTAGGAGATCGCCCAAGGCGAGGGATAATATGTATCTGTAACAGAAAGAGAAATTTCAGCACAAATTCTAAAGGGGCAATTTACTAAATCGTTTAAATTGAATTGGAAGCGACCGGAAGGTTTCTAAACGAGATGATATCTCGTATTCAATGTTTGCACTTCGCTTTAGTTGGTAAATACCTGTGATTGCGATAGGAGTTGGTGTGTCATGGAGGGTGGGAAATGTATTGGATTCAGCTGTTCATTTAAGTTGAAAATTACAAAACATAAATTTACAAAATAATTGTTTGTGGGAAAGTTACGGGATAATCAAATAAGTTCTTCTTGCTTATATAAAGTCGCAGGGAATACCAAAATATTACACTACGATGAATACAATGCAGAGTTTTTAGCCAAAATTCCGTTTCTCTGTAGAAACAGCGGAATTATTGATGATGCTTGTATATGCAAAGATGTAAATAATACTGAGCACTGAAAGGGTGTACGAAAATATTTTCTCATGTGGCACACGTCTTCACGCTTTATTCTCCCTAAATAAAGTTAACATCCTTCGGAATTTTATAGCAGAGCAGGCCAATAAATTTTTGTGGCTAGTTTGTATCCCCACTAAGGCGCTTGCATCTTTCATGTAATGTTCGTGCCTGACCTTCCCTAGTTTATTGCTGTTTGCATATCCGTGACCATTTCACATCTCCGCTTTTAGAAATCCCTTTTAATTGATCCATTCCGCCTTTGCTTAGAGGAAGAAGAATTGATATAGTAAGAAATTAATCGACAACTCTAATTGGCACTTTAAGCTTTTCATTATGTGCATGGCCCAGTTAGTCTCCCTTTTATTGATTTCTATTTGAGATTGCCGTTCTTCTTAATGAAAGTCCCTAAAAGGAAATGGCAAGCTCTTGCGCTTTTGTATTCCATATTTCATTGTATGCAAGTCTAAATGTAATTTTACTTGAAATACGTAATTAATAAATCAATAAATATTCATGAGAATAAATTTGAGTCGTTTATTAAGGAAAATATAGTTTTATCTAAACGACGACATTAAGATTAGATGTAATCCAATTAGACATTGCTTCTTGATGTGGGTAATAGTGCGTTTTTTGTGCGGGTAGAAGGCGTGAGGTTATCAAATATCCCATTCATCTTAGATAACCACATTTTTGTTCGCCCTTTATCTCATCATCCTTTCAATGCCTCTACATAACGTAGTGTAGAACAAGAAGAGCTTAAATTTAGGACATGTTTTGTAGATGCTATAACCTATAATTTGCTGATGGCAACTCATTTGTGGTGGAAAACCGACGGTCGGGGTTCGTTTACGTATCCGCGCGTTTTTACTTAAACATTTTGTTTTGTAAATAAAGGAAGGCCGCACCAAAAGTTAGACAAATAATATAATAATAACTACGCATAAATATTGAAAAGCATCAACAAATAGTATATTTATTCGTATGCCGGTTTAAAAATATTAAATACTACAATGTGAAGTAGTCAAAATGCAAAATGCATCTGCGTTTGGCGTGGAGTGTAACGAATACTTGAATTTACTGGATTTATATGGGAAGATAAGAATCTTTCTTCGGACTATAGCGTTAAAGTATGCATAATGATAATAATAAATTTTCATAGAAAGAATAGTGTGTACTACATACAACGCAGGTAGATCAAATGATCATTACGATACAATCAGATTTCTGGAACCGAACCTGTTTAATATATCCCGTGCTCGATGTTTGCAGCCATCTTCAGTGTTGCTAAAAAGTCAAACTTAGAATCACTGCTGCTTCTATTTTGCACAGCTGACTTCTTACCATCTTCAACATGTAAGGTGGTAGTTTATATAAAAGACAGCTACCATGATTGATGGTTTCACTGCCAGAGAAAAATTATATAGCAATGAATTGCGTCTCGACATGGACAAGTATCTTGTGGAACATTGTAGTAGGGAAACAGGTGTTTAACTTCTTCAATTGTGTTGCGAGATGTATATTTTAACCTGCTGATGCCTTCAAAGATTTGGGGACTTTATCAATCAACACTTGACCTTTGGTTGATAAGCGCGCTATATTTATAATTAGTTGATGAAATTACATGAGCTGCTTCTAAAAAGTATTTAACACATGGTAGTGCAGACATTTAAACTGTGGTCCTATGCACATTTTGCAGAAAAAATGTATTCTCGTGTGTATCGATCGTGTGAGTTCCTAAGCAACTGATCTACAGATGCTGTTACAGGTCTGTAGCATTAAACATTTGCATGGATATACGTACTATACGCAGCATCTCTTAGATTTGCATGACAGAATTCCTGAGAAGAGCCCAGTGTTCTGTTGTATGGATCTCTCAAAATACGATTACATATAAAATCGACTAAATATGTTGCCCTAAATTTGTGTAACTTTTGTAACTAACCGGATAACTGCAATTGTTTTTGTTTATCGTTTCCCGCAGAATATCTTCATACGATTAATGTTTTGGTATTTTTGTATAGAATTTCTCTTTGGTGGTGCACCGTTGTGTACAATAAAGTTTATTATTTCTATTTATTCTGAATCACAGTGAAATAACGACTAAGACCACAATTTCAATATAAAACACACTGTATGTGACGGTATTACTATATGAGGGAGAAAAACTGGATCCTGACGGAAAGGTAACAAAAGCGATTACAGGCCAATAATATGAAATTTCTCAGGAGCGTATTGGGAGTGAGAAGTATACATAAAGAATAACCAAAGTTATTTGAAAACATTTAAATAATGAACCAATTAGAAAACTGGTGGAACAAAATAAACTCATGTGGATCGGCCATCTACAAAGAATGAAGGGAAATAGATAAGTTAAACAAATATGGGAGGCAAGACAAATGAAGAAAAATAGAAGAGGTAGACACAGGAAAACCTGAAACAGCGATGTAGAAGCGATCTTAAAGGAAAAAGGAACCAGTTGGAACTCAGCTAGAGAAATGACAGAAGAAAGAAAGAAATCGAGACCATTCGTATACGAAACCTCTACACCCTAGTGTAGGAAGAGGACAGGATTATGTGTGGGTGTATGTATTTCTATTATTTTAGTGGAATTATGGATTAAGGATCTGTTTGCGAAATACTATCATTGATACTTTCATATTACATTCTATTAACTGAGATTTCATCAATCAAGGTGACGAGTTCTCCATTGGCCAAGCAGAAAGTTTAATTAAACATATTGAAATGGTAGAGTAGATGTCTTTTCAGTTCAATTAAAAGTTTTCGTTCGTCGTTTTTCATCTTAGTATTTTGACCTAGTCTTCTTTCTATTCAATATAGTCCTTCTATTCTTATCCAAGCAAAACTTATTTCTTCCTGTTAGGCTAAATCCAGAATTACACGCGAGATGAGTGACGGTAAAAGCAAGAGTGGGGGAGAAAGTTGACTACGAGTCCAAGTGGTGGCGCCATTAGTCGGAGTGTAAGAGGAAGGTGTATAGTCGAAGTACTCAGAGTCGTCTTACTTGGTTGGATTGATAGTCCATTTTTCTATTTGCTCAATATTCGTTTCAATATCGCATTTGTTAACGTTTCTTTTTCTTAATTTATGAAGTCTCGCTTCAGCCGTGTGTTCTACCACACATCCCAATTTATTTTTCAAGCTTTAGTGGTAGGTCCGAACCTGTAACCCTTAAAAAATATATTTTGTCAAATATGTCAGATAGACTTCTCTTTCCCCGATCACCATCTCAGTTAATATGAAAAAGTTGTAAGAAGGCAAATCTGGAGAACGCGATGGATATAGTAGGAATTACCAGGTTTACAAGTACGAAATGCGGATTTCAGACAACAGAGGCGCACCAATGCAGTTTGTGCTGTAAAGATTTGACACTGCGCCACTGTGTCGTGTCATCAACAAGTATCAGACGTTCACGATTGATAAATCGGAAAAGTGTGTGCATACTGTTGTGTTGTTATGTTCAATATGTCGAAATTTATACCGAACAAAGAGCATTCGCGGACAGCATACATTTTTTGTTTTCATTTGAAGAAAACTGTTGCTAATCATACCGATTACTTTGGGAAACGTATGGTGAACATGTTCCATCGCAAGATATGTGTGGACGATGGTTTCGGTGTTTCAAAATTGGTGACTTCGATGTTGCAGACAAGGAACGTTGAAAACTGCCAAAACAATACGGAGTTGTGAAATTGCAAGCATTCTTGGACGAAGATGATTCCGAAATACAAAAACAACTCGCCGAGCAACTTGACGTTAGTCAACAAGCGGTTTCCAATCGTCTACGAGAGTAAAAATGTAAATGGGTACCATATGAGTTGAAGCATCCACATCGACCTCAAGACCGAATCGCTTTGGCCGAAAGACGATGCTCCATGTTTGGTGGAACCAAAGGGGCGTGGTCTACTATGAGCTCTTAAAAGCTGGGAAAACTGTTAATACTAACCGTTATCAACAATAATTGACCGATTTGAACCATTTGCTACTTGGAAAAAGGCCAGAATAGCGAGAGAGGCAACACACAGTTACTTTTCTTCATAACAATGGTCTATCACATATGGCAAATCGGCTCGCGACATGTTGGAAGCACGCAGCTTGGAAGTTCTACCTCATGCGGCTTACTGACCAGACTTAGCTCCTTCCGGTTACCACTTGTTTGCGTCCATGGGTCACGCATTTGCTAAGCAGGGTTTTGGTTCGTACGAAGATATGGCAAATAGCTCGATGAATGGTTCGCCGCAAAAGATTTAAGATTCCTACTGGCGTGGTATTCACAAATTGCCCGAAAGATGGGAAGAATGTATAATAAACGATGGAGCATACTTTGAATAAAACACTTGTATCATTCTTCTGAATTTAACATGTGTTTGTTTTTTTAGAAAAAAGATCCGTACTTCATATTTGTACACCTGGTAATTGTCTAATTTGACCAATTTGGCTTTGTTTCTTTTCCAATTCCTTCCCGAACCGTTTTAATAAATTAGAAAGGTACCACTCCTTAATTTTTCTTCTCCCTTCCAAATAGTGGATGAAAATTACATCATATGAATTTCAATCAATCATGGTTATTACCTTTTGGGCAAGAGACCTGACCTGCCCTCCTTCAGAATGCGTTTGGTTGTCTTGTTCTTATTGTCTGGTAGGGAATATAAGTTTCATCAGTCACGAGACGAACCAAAAATTGCTTCTAATTGCTTTGATTATAAAATTATATTACAAAATATACAGGGAATCATCGAATTTATTTCACAGTTGGATATTCTATGACAGTAGTTTACAATTATTTAGAGGTAGTTTATAAACCTACAAGAAAGTAGTACATAATATTATATTTTAAACTATAAGATGTATTTTAGCAATAATTGTGGTATGTAATATGGTTATATATTGTAGTATATAGTGAACAGATAGTAAAACGCGGAATAGATGAACCTAATATGGGTATTTAAAGGTCTTATCTAGTTTGGCTGTAAAACTTGGTGATATCTGTACACATACTTACAACACTATACATTACTACTTACGACGAAGAGAAACCACAATCTCTTTTGGATATTTAGCAAGCAGAATTAACACTTAAAATAACATAAAAATCCAACTACGTATGTCGATGAGTAAGTTATTAAAGATTTGTAACTAAAGTTCACGCGCAGCATGCCAAATGCGTAAATAAATAAATAAATTTGCCTTCTGAAGTCAAGGTGTGGTGAAAGATACTAATCTCACATTAACTTCAGCAGACTTTTGTTATACTTATAGCTTCAATTAACCTTGGAAAAGATTCAATAAACAACTGAATACATTTTTTTTTGTTTCGATTTATCCAATCTACTAATAAGTGATTCTAATTTCTGTCTTAGATGCTTGTTATTGAATTTACTCAGGCAGCCTAAAAATTCCTTTTAATTGTATTAAGTACCAATACTTGCTACTCGTAACGCTAATAATCTCCAATTATAAATTTCATCCAATTAATCCGATTTCCTTAATAGAACTACACATTAATTCTTTCCAGAAATTTGTAATATTTCGAACTACGTTCTGATCTTATTGTCGCGATAATTTTGTTTAGACATGATCAGATCCGTTTAAATTAACTTTCCAATTGATTGTCCATTTCATATCGTTCTATTATCTGAAAGCTTGTATTAACTGACTGACTTTTTGCCGCTGATTGACTTTTCATTGAATGTATCAATGTTCGTGTCTCATTATAGCTGCTGGAGAAAACTCATGCGGGGTAATTAGGAACAGTATGTGAGATTTCAATTTCGTTAAAGACAATGGTCTCTTCTAACAAATTTAATCAAAGCTGAGTTCTAACTGAAACAAAGCGCCGTTTACTTTTGCGAATAACAAGAAATGTGATGTTTTAGATTGTACTCATGGTGGCTTTGTTAGTCTCATGATTAACACTATCAGTTCATCATTGGAAGCGTTTTGGGATTCGTTTGGACAATAATGTAACAATACAAATGTTTGTATTAGGAGAGGGCTCGAGAACGAATTGTATACATTTCAGTTTGACATAATTTATGATATTGTCATTTTTAAACGAAAGTTAGATTGGAATTCGGAATGATTACTAAAGTTGCAGAGCAGTTTGATAATACTGCATTTCTTATTGTCACAGTCTGAATCTTTTTCTTCCTTGTATCCTCTTGTCAGAGGAGTCGTGATCATTAATCTGCGAAAATGATTAAAATTAGTTCCTTACTGAGTTAGAGCTTATCAAACCTATTCGAGGTTTCAAGGTTAAATATGCAATGGAAAGATACGCCTGCGCCACAGTATCCTTGAACACTTAAGATTCTTATTGCTCTTCCCAGTAAGAGGAAGGTAGTTTTGTTCGGTACTGAATCGTCTATTGCCATGTCGGCATCTCTCATGGGTTTTGATACCTTCCATGGCCTTCGCCAGGTAGTCTGAGTGCAACTGTCTAAAACCTTATTCTTAGTGTTTTGTGCATATCTGTGTTTGTATCACCTGAATCACCAGACACCCCTGTACACCAATTCTTGATAATAATACTAACTTCAATACTTATTAGCTTTTTTCTCGTCCTTTATTTAAAAATGATTCAGCTTTTCCATCAGAACAATCACACTGTATTTACGTTGTAACAAGTGGGTATGATATTCATGAGTGAAATTAGCCTAGAGTTAAATAATCATTCGTCGGTAAAGACTTATAATTGGCCATCTACTTCGCTCACGTAATATTTGTGAACGTTGCAATAAACTATGTGTTAACCCCAACGAGCTACGAAACTGTATTGTTTCAAATAACACTTCGTCCGGTTTCCACATTTGAAAAGGGTTTTATAAGAATTAACTCATCTTTATTCCGGTGCTTTAACGATGGCAATGCTTCACTATATAATTTTATCCTCCATAATGTGAGATTTAAACTTGCTCTATTTCAAGGAAAAAGCATAATTCATGTCTTCTATGTTGCCTTAGATTTGGAGTCGTGCCAAAATTTATTCGATATTCGTGAAAGCCGATGAAATTTATGTGGTAAACTGCGGGTCAATGCCAATACCTCCCACCTTGCGCTAAAAGTTTTCAAAGCTTTGATTTATTCCTACCTATTAACTTCTGTTACAATGACGAGCAATGTGTTGGAATATTTAAATGCACAATTGTTTGATCAAATATGGAAACGACTGAAATATAAGATCAATATTAACTAAAACTCTGCTTAGTGCTGGTAATAAGGAGATGAGGTAAATACAGAATAATTCTGAGCTGGGTTGGGATTAGAATTTATTGTCTTTGTTCCCTTAAGTTCTGGTAAATAAAGGTGTCAAGCTGCTGACTACGATATTAACTCACTGGTATTGAAAATAGCTGAGGAGGTTATTTTAAGGTTGTCGAAATGGGAAAGAAGGAAACTAACAGCAGACCCTGGGGATTTGACAAGTTAATCTAGTTTCAAGGCTTGTGTAAGTAAATTAACAAGGAAATGCAGAGAGGGACAATAACCTCTGAATAGCATAGGCTATGCAAGTAGGGATCTTGAAATAAGAGATAATATATGATCATTTATGTATGTGAAAGACCATTTATTTAAAGTAAATATTATAAGTTCTATCTTAATTTTATGTATCACATCCTCTAATGCTACAGCATACAGAGTGATAAATGGATTTGGCTTCCTAACTTTTGTGTTTGTAGCGATGGCCAAGGCCATCATCACACAGCTACAATACATACATATAAAATACAGTTCGTAATTAATACATAAGTAATTATTATTAACGAAGAAACAAACTTCCTACTAAATATATTGTATTGCGACCCGCGTAACGAGTATGACTTGATGGGAAGTGAGACGGAAAGTGAAACAAATGAATTAGAGTTTTGATGTTTTTTAACATAATTCCATTAAATTTAAACGCTCATGGACCAATGATATTGAAATGCCATTATATGACTTTTGTAATGACCGTTCTCAAGATCCTCAAAAGACTGCTCCGTTGTTACAAGCTCGTCATCCGTCCGAAATCTCTTTCCAGCAACTAAAGGTTTCATCTTAGGGATAAGTGGAGGTCATTTGAAGCTGGACCTGGCGAGTAAGATGGACAGGGCCCAACCTAAAACCCCAATTGATTCAATTTTTAGTGAACAACTTGGCTGATATGAGAAAGCGCTTTGTTGTGGTGAAAAAGAACCTTTTATGAGCCATTCCAGGCCGTTTTTCAGAAATGTCATTCTTCAATCTATATCATACAACGGCATAATAGTCCATTAAATGTATCACCTTCGCATCTTAAAAAGATTGTAGCCATTTCCCTACTTTCCGTTGGAAAGGCCTTGGCTTTCTTCGGGGGAGAGTTACCACGATGTGTCCACAGTTGAGATTGCCGTTTTGACTCAGGAGCATAACTATGCTCCTGAAGTCAGGTTTCATCAACCGTGGGAAATCTTCGCAAAAATCTGTTGGGTTTTTGTTAAAAAGCTTCAAATTATCGCTTGACGTTAGCATTCTTTCTCGTTGTTGATCACAATCTAGGATTCGCAGCTCCCATCCTGCTGACAGCTTAGACATGTCCAATTCTACGTGTAAAATAGGACGTACGCATTTATTCGATATGTTCACAATAGTAACTATCTCCTATGGTGCTGGTTACACATTATCATCGATATTCATATCACCAAGCGTACATTGCGCAACCCAGCAATAAATTATGTGTCTCAAAAAACCATTGTCGCCCAAAAATTGTTGCATATCATCCGCAATTTCGGATGTGTTTAGTCTTTAAGAAAATAAATATTGAATTGCGAGTTTATGCATTTTAGGATTTTCCATTTGCCACAGTTTTTCACACTGCTGGTACCACACTAGTAATCATAGAAAACATGGTAGAATTAGAATATAATGCTAAATTTTTGCGAAAGTTAGTGCTAATAGCCAAGTTTCACTTCCCATCAAATCTTCCTTGTAGCAAACATTTGTACAAATGTATGTTGCCCGAGTAAGAGGTTGAGTATAGCTGATTTACATGGTTTTGATGTTCCATTAAGACATGTTTCTGATTATCTCTCAATACTTGCATCTTTCGTTATGAGCGAAATTCGTACGATATAAAAAAGTATTGTCAATACCGCGGTTACTCCTGAATCGACATATATTTTTCATAGAATTATTAGGTAGTGTAATTTTCCTGAAAACCAAGGTTTTGTTGACGGATTTTTAACGATTTCTTTGTAAAATTCTCCTGTATAAATGTTATGTTGTAGACAGCGTTGCACTAGACATTGTAGTTTAGATAGAATTGGTACTCTAAACGTGTTATAGGGAATAAATTTGACTTTCTAGTAATAAGGTTTTTAACAGATAAATTAATGTTTATTGGAGTGGCGTAATTAAAAATTAAATTTAAGTCAAACTTGAGAAAATGAAGAAAATGATAAACATAACACGTCTACCTACACAAAATATTCTTCAGGAAGTGACGGAAAACATTAGGTTAATAATTTTTATAGGTTAGGGTCCTCAAAGAACAGAGAAGAAATCTCCAAAGTATTGTGTCTCGTTGAAATTTGAAAGAACACATAAGGGTAAAATGTATGTATTTGATTAAATTATTCATATCGAAACAAAAGCCATGGCGGTATATACGAGCTAGGGGCCAAAAATTATCAGCCTCATACAGAAAAAGAATTTGGTAAAATTCCATACACTTCCTACAACGCACCTTTCTGTCAAAATGTTCTATTACAACTGCTTTCAACTCAACGTTGTGCTTAAAACGATTTCCCTTAAGATTTTTTTTTTTATAAAACAGAATAATTGTCAATCCTGTGGCAATGAACTCCAAAATCAGTTTGATGTCGTCTTCACACATGTTTAATGTGTTTTAATGCTCACATTCGACCCAACGTTAACGTTGAAGAGCTGAAAGAATACACGGTATCCATCTTGCACTAATCTTATTCATACCCCAGTGATCCTGGAGAATTCGGTGAATACTTGCATCAGAAATGCTTGACATTACTACTACTTCTTCCACTTTTCAACAACGATTTTCTAATACCGTTTCTTCAATCATAGCAATCCTTTGAGGCGTTATCACTTCAGTTGGTCAACCGGAGCGCCCCTAACCCACAAGGGATTCTTGCCTCAAAGGGAAACAGTTTGCCCACATTTTTTATAGGGGAATATGAAGGAAATAAATCGTCATAAATGCCGTCTAAACGTTGTTTAATGTAATTAGGCGTATGCCCTTCTTTTGTTAAAAATTCAGTGATGGCGTGGTATTCTGCTTTCGTAAGCTGAGATATTTTAATGCACTAGTCACGTCGTCTCGTTGGCTACTAGAAGGTACTCTGCGAGCCGTAACATATATGGTGTAGGTTTCACGCATGTGCAACTATGACGCCGTGTAATTTGAAATACGCCTGAACTTGTATAAATCAGGCAGACCGGGAATTTATGGCGCCTACCTCGTACTATAATATAAGCTTAGATCGTGAATGTTGTCGTTTCAGTACCTTATTAACTAAACACAGTCAAGGTGCATATTTGAATATATTCCTTTAATTCGTAAATTGCTACGAAAGTTTCAGAAATGAACGGCAAATTCACTGTGGGCGTCAACAGTTGTTTATCTCCTCCTCTCGAAAATTTCCGGCTAAAGTTCTTGCATAAATTTGTTGAACTTTACTTGACCTACTTTTGTAAAATTTTACTCATCAAAGTATTAGAAATATATCTTTTAATTGAAGACTTAATATGATTATCCGTACCATCTTAATACTTAAATCGGCTTTTCATTGTAATCATCAGAGGTTATTATCTTAGTATCGCCGCAAGACATAAACAATAATTTCATTAACCGGCCGCCGCCTTAGTCTTTAATATTTAATATCGAGGAAAGCGCTCCGGCACGGAAACCGTACACACCTCTGTTTTCGGTTTTGAAATTTCATTCAATTACTGTCGGGCCGATTTACATCGAAAGCTCTTCATTATTCGAACGATCCTGAAAATTTACGTCGTCAAATTTACAATTTAAAAGGCTTTTTCCGTTCTTTGTTTTAAGCGGTGGCTTTTAATGAAGCCATTCGCCGCCTAAATTAAGTTATGTCTTGGTAATTTCGGTGACAGTTTCGGTAGACCTTCGTTACAATTCCGTACTTCATATGGAGATATGGTCGAGCACTTCAATTTTTTCTTGACACAACGAGTTCTCCGCTAAAAATCTCATTTCCTTTTTTCGTGTTGAAGTGCGTAATGGACTCGCACTAGAGGGTCTATTTCAACTGAATTGGAATAGAATTATTAAGGATTAAAGTGAAGAAAGTGATTTTGAGCACTAGATATTTTAGTATATGTACATTCTGCATACAGATTATTGAGATATGCCAAGGGATTTTGTGATTCGGAAGAAATATTAAATAAATATTATATTCATGTGGGATTTCTTCTTATACTGTATACACTTCGTGTAACCAAAATAATTCCTTCATTTTAAATACGCGATTGAATTATTTTCGTTTTCTTAATTTTTTAGCCAACATCTGTGTGTTACATTCAATTGAAGGAAAGTTAGTTTAAAATTCATGTTTGTAATTTTGTGTCCTTGGGAAGTACGTTTTGCGACCTTGAACCCTTACCGACCGTTCGGTCTTCTAAGAGGTAGAAACTGACTATCGACACTTTCTAATTCATCCCCGCATAATGAACAATAGTTTTAAATAAGTAGGGAAAGGAAAAAGAAGAATAACATTTTAGTAGTTAGAAGTATAATAATTGATTTCAGAATAATTTATGTAAATTTGATTTCCCCAGACAAATTAGTAGTAATTTTAGTATGTTTCTTAAATGGTGGTTCTAAATTTTAGTGTGCTACAGCAATAATAGTAATATCAGTATAATTTTGAGGATGTCTTATCTACAAGTTTAATTGTAAAAACGGATACACCAGTTGGAGGAAATTTCACATCCAATTTGCACCGATACCATGTTTTATTTCTTTCTGTGCCCTTGTAGCAGGGGTTTTCATAAAATGAGTAATTTTTATGGTTGTTAAAGATGCTTAACTAAATTTGTAAGAAATTCGCCCAAATTGATTAGACAGCTTCAAACAGAGGTTCGAGTCTATTCTTCCTAATATTGCATTAACATATGTGATTTCTTGAGGTTTACGCCAATGGAATTGCGGCATTTCGAAGAACAATGATTCTTGTACCAAACGGCGTTCAAGCCGTTTCCCCTTGTTAACAGATCTAAGAGGCGATATTCTAACAGTCACAATCTTCCTGACCACTGTGTTCTAATTCAGTTCCAGTTCAGTTTCAGCGGTCATAAGTTTCTCGAATTTGGGTCCAGGACTTATCGAAACATCCTGTATAGGGAAGCACACGGCAATCTGTACGAGTTTTCTTAAAAAACTTCGTCTGCTGACTACATCAACCAACTCCTGGCGGTAGGAATATTATTGGTTCACTAATTTTAGAGGAAAAAGAAAAATTCATTGTTCAGGTATACTCTACCATTTTGGGAAATGTGCGAATGAGAAATGGCAGTGGTCGTGAAGTGAAAGTAAATAACTTTGGTAGAAAGCTCTTTGGAAAAGTGCTGAGAAATCCGCTTATCGGCATCAGGTTTGTCAAATTGTCGATAATTGGCCTTCAATTAAATTAGTTTATCTTTATCTGTGGATATCTTTCTATTTTCTAAAAATCCGAGAGATGTTTCCAATGTTCTGGTTCAAATATGTAAATTGTATAAAGCACGCTATTGATTAGAGACAAGTCTTGATACGTTTACGCAACCATCCCATGCAATATTGTTTACTGTACCTCAGCTACTTTAGTGATATACAGTCTTATCTTCGTGCCATTGACTTTACAATTACGGAAGGCACAATCAAATGACAAAGTGCTATCATCTTCGTTTTATTTAAGGAGATGCAAGGTGTAAGTGGGGAGTCTGTAGAATTTAAGGGTACAGTCTATCTATAGATAAGTCGATTGTTTTAAAGCTAATAGAACGTTGCTAGAAGACGATTTCCACAGTTGACGGATGAGCATCCCTGTCAATAAAAGAAACGTTGATGTCGTGGAGAACATACTGAAAGATAATTGGGGAATAACTATTCATGAAATTGTTATTAGCGTAGCGATAGGTGCACGACAGGTCCATGAGATTTTACACGGACAAGCTACCAGCCCTCTTGCAATTCGAACAGGTACTAACGCCAAATTCAAGAGATTTTAGCACGTTACGGAGACTTCTTTAGCAACGGAGAATAACTACTGATAAAGCACGAATACGTTACTTCACGCTTGAGATCACAAATCTCTTGAAAGAATGGTCCAAACCAGAAGAAGAGCCTCTGCTTAAAGCACGTTAAATTCCGTCGATCGGAAAAGTAATGCTTAATATGATCTTTTATGGATTATCTTTCGAGCGTACTAATATCAACGTAGAATATTATTTTTATCTTTGATCTGACTTATTGCAGCAGATACTTTCCAAAGAACGGCCTGGGAAGTTGCATAAGCGCCCATTATTGCAACAGGACAATTCAAGACTCCATAACGAACGAAGAATGTAGGAAATTATAAAAGAATTGCGGTGTGAATTGGATCCACATCCACCTCATTCGCCAGATGTAACTCTCAGTGATTTTTACCCGTTCCGAAATATGGAAGTGCCATGATGGGGTGTCTTGGGGGTGATTTGTCACTTTAACTGAGGTAAAACTTGTTATAAGCAGGTGGATTGCAGAGACTCCGAAAAAGCTCAACGAAATTAGTTTCAAAAGTGTTCTTCAATTAAATGGAGATTATACTAAAAAGCTACAATATAATTTTGATGAAAATTATTAAGTACAGTGCACTGCAGTGGTCGAATATATTCAACTAGCTGAAAATAAACTGATTACTTCATGTAACAATTACTGGATTTAAACGAAAAAGTAGAAAATAAAATTCTACATAACTCTCACATAAATTATCTCACTGAGATTATTTATTTGGCGACTTTCACAGAAAGTTGTCTAAAGACTTAGTGAGATAATTTATGTCAGAGTTATGTAAAATTTTATTTTCTACTTTTTCGTTTGCGTTTGTAACTCTCTCCAAGCCCTTGAAAATATTTTTCAAATTCACCGGATTATTGGCATCTGCAAATGATGCTTACTTACAATTAGTAAGCTTTTGCACAGTTACCTGGTAGCTGCCCATTAACGTTCCTAATTTAATCAGATTAAATAGATTTACGTGTGCAGATCGCAGCAATGTATTTCAAAAAGGTGACGACATCCATTTCAAATGATTTTCGTAGATTCAGTAAACGTTCCCAAATAACGATGGATACAATACAAGGAATATATGAATTTAGTAATCACCTATTGGTCTCGTCCTTCCAACCAAGTAAATAATTAAAAATAATGCTGTATAATAATTATGCTGTATTATAATCGAAACAATGCTAAGGGACTTCCTAAATTAAAAAAAAAAAAAGGAAATAAGTACTCACGTGTTTGGTACATTTCGCATAGTCCGATGTCGGAGAAAAATGATCACTAAAGTTCCATTTCCGAGCACTCCGATTACGAATATGAGAAAGAACAAAACTGGCACGAAATACGTTTCAGCTCTTTCCACGTATGGTTTGTAGTCATCGCTTGAATTGACGAGCGACCAATTTACGCTCACCTCGGGTAATTGGTCCTCGGACATTTTATTCGATCGGTGTTCGAACGTTAAAACAATTGATACACACGCTTCGAATTGCTTCACGACAAGTGGTCGATCTTTTGGCGTAACAACATGATTGTCTAAGTGGGTGACGATCTTAAAGGCTTCGTCGTTCGGTTCCTGTCGAGGTTACTTGCAATCATTTGTTGGGAGCTGATAACCTGTAAGGAAGTAAAATATTGAATAAGACTAGGGAAGAAAGAGGATTTTGTTTACGTTGAGATAATTAAACCCCACAGTCTTATGTAATAATCAATTCCGAAATAGAAAACTATTTTGCATAGCAAGATCTAGATTTAGTTAATTCAAAGGAAGAAGTGCGTACACTAATTCAGACTCATTTGGATAACTTTGTATGCGAAATCTGAGGCAAAAGTATGCTTGTTTCCCTCTGCCGAATGATTCTGGTGATGGGTTCCAAACAGAATGAAACTGGACCACAATTAGCATCTACCGCGAAGGAGATCATAATCACCTCTTAAATTAATGCATAAAAATAGTTGCTACTTACGAGGGACGGCTTTTAAGTTGTTACAACAACCAGGAAAGACAACTTTTTGGAGCAAACTATTACTACTTTCCGCCTCTAAGGATAATATACCCTTGCACGCGTTCAAACTAATTCTCGAAATGTTTTATACCCTCTTTCGTTAGTATTTCGAAAACATGGTTTTCAAGACCTTTAATAGATTCTTGAGGTACTGAAAATCGCTGTTCACCCATTTTTTGTTTAATATTCAAGAACAGAAAGACATCGTCAGGCGATAGATCAGGTGAATATGGGCATTCATTTGATGTTTCTCTTCAGATAATTAATTGTTTGCAGGGCTGTGTGAGAGCAAGCATTGTCATGATCCAGAATGATGCGAAGTTTTCGGTTACGTTTTTGATTTCGTCAATGATTACTGGCAAACAAATGGTTGTATACCTTTGAGCATTAACTTTTCTTCGGTCATCTAAAAGAATGACTGCGACATGTATAGGAAAACAGAAGAAACAAACGATCATTTTCTTAGAAGGATTCAGTTCATCTTGGAACATCCAAACTGCTGAGTGTTGCCTAGTTCCCGGTTGATATGAATGTAAGTTTCGCCACCTATTACGATGCTCTATACAAATTTTGTTTCTCGGTCGAATTTCTTCAGCATTGACTCCACCAATTTACACGCGCTTTTCTTGAGCCTCGGTTAAATTATGTGGAACCCATCGGGGAAAGACTTTTTCATAACTAAGTTCTTATGTAAAATCGAATATTTTACAGTATTCTAAATTCCTAAGAATGTTTCTATTTTACTGCAGGTCAAACGCCGATCTTCTTCCATCACATTGCGCACAATGTCGACATTTATTGGAATAACAATCGATTTTGGTCGATCGCAATTTATATGTGATAGACGCATGACGATGACGAAATACAACAAAACAAATTGCAAACACCCTTTTCCTACTGTGCTCCATTACAAAAAGTTGAGCGAAACGAATCTATGTATTACTGTTGAGTTAGGCCTTTAGTAAGATCTTAAAAAATCATCCAAGTCAAATCATCACTTAAATTTCCATTCTTTCATAAAACTGCGTTCTTTAAACATTCATTGTAACGAACTACTCAGTCAATTTCTAAGCTGCCACTGTTTTCGCAATAATAAATGTAAAATTTTTGCGAAAACACTAATGATATATCTCAATAACGCGACTAAGTGGTTGTTTGTAAAAACACAAAAGGCGTTCCTCGGAGTCGTTCATTTTCACGCTTTCGTGCATTTGTTAATCAATCACCGACAATGCCCTTGTATAGGATAGTAGCTGTCTATTTTTGTGTCTATTTTTAAAGTACATCCATACATAAACAAAGGACTTCCGAAGTAATGTATTTTTGCATTAATTGCAACAAATACAAAGGGCACAAATGGAAATTAGTACACAAGCAGAAAATGTTTATTTCTTTGAATGTCACGTCAGGAAAACGGTGATCATCATTTGTTACTCATTCTTTCAGTTTCATATGGAAACTTTCACTCACACGTTGTCGTACCGCCGAACTTCTTCTCCAATTCGTACTCTTAAATTCCTCTGTTATTGCTGGGAGAGTTTCTAAAAGCCATCGCCCTTGAAAGGAAATCGCAAGAGGTCAATTGTGGCGATCCCCACTCCTATTGACAAAGCGGTTTGTTGGAAGAGGTTTATGGTCACCCCGATTGTGGGAGTAGTTGCTTTATCTTGTTGGAAATGAGTACTCTCATTCACCGGAACTGGTTGAAGTTCCATAACCAGCTGTTGAACATGGCGGATTGATACCAGTCCAACTGGATGAGCATCATTACCCTCGCAATAAGTAGGGGCCAATAATTCCATTGGAACAAGTCCCACACCAAACTGTAACTTCTTGGCCGAATGAAGAGGATTTTCGTGAAGTTGTCGAGGGGGTGAAGACAGCTCAAAAAATATTTGAATTAACATGCTTACTAAGGTGGAAACGAGCTTCATTGCTTATTCATTGATTATTGATGAGCTGTTGGTGGTCATCTTCTTGGTGTGATATTCAAAACCTAAAATTTTGTTGCATTTGTGGTTTTAAATTTTGTGACAATAAGCTTAAAAGGAAGTTTTAAACAGTTTTTTATTACCTATAAAAATGCGGTTTTACTACTCCGCTATATATATGTAGGTTGCAGATAAATTAGTTCTAATTTTAGTAGTCTGTTATTAGTTTATTTAAGGTGCATGTTTAGAATTACCCAATCTTGTATTTATCTTCCCATGTACTACCGAAATTTATTCTGTAGGACATTTGAAACGAACAAATTATTTTATATTTACTAAATGAAGAATGTTGTCCGCTTTTCTTGTACGAAAATAATGCTTACTCATCGGATGGTACTGACTGGTAGATTACATAATCAAGAAAATTCCAGACCAGGATTCCGTAGCTAAAGCCTTAAATTTAAAAGCTAAGTTCTATTTTTATAATGGACGTCGCGTGGTAAAAGTATTGAGAAAACTTCGCTATGTTCATACATCTTGCCAGCTAGACAGTTTTATTACGTCAGCAACGACTTATTCTGACATGACATGTTATGAAACACGGTAATGTACAAGAACGCCTGCAATTCAGGAAGTTACTGAAAGCAAGTCCGCATTATAATGAGCCTACCACGGTTGCTAGCTACCTTATTGTTACAACGTATTGGGGAAAACCCATATTTGCGTCTACCTGAAAGAAAACTTGCTTTGTAGAATGTTGTTTTGCTTCGTCTGAGAGAAATACTTGCTTGTTACGATTTGAAGATTATTATTATACGCGAAATTTCAAATCTAAATAGAAAATAGGTCAGTATGATGTGTATACAAAATCAAGAATATGCGTTGGAAACGTTGCGGATAGCGTTTTTCTCACTTCTATGCAATTGTATGCATCGTGAATAGCGAAGTTCTGTTCC
Source organism: Chrysina gloriosa (assembly GCA_038088585.1). Taxonomy (NCBI): domain Eukaryota; kingdom Metazoa; phylum Arthropoda; class Insecta; order Coleoptera; family Scarabaeidae; genus Chrysina; species Chrysina gloriosa. The sequence continues at coordinate 12,716,112 of CM076092.1, forward strand.
CTTACCAGTTCTTAATCGTTTGCAGTGCACGCTTTTGAATTTGGAACAACAATGACAGCAAATAAAGCTGGTTTGAGCACATATTATTCGTACAGGCATTTTATGTACGGAACGCTAAAAGAATTGTAGTACTTTCTAAACTTGGTACAAGTTGACTTGTGCAGATATCTTCAAATATGCCATTCTAGGCAATAAAAGTGAAATTAGTTTCTCCATATCGTTATTTCCTGAAAGGAATTTGAAGCAATTTCACCTTCAATTTAAGTGTTTCTTACTTAATGTAACATTATTACTAATTTACTTTCCAATTTCTTTGGATGTAATGTGGGCTCTATAATAGAGAGGAAATTCTAGTTAAACGGGAGTCAAATTTCTTGATCGTATGTATGTACGGAAGATCTCATAAAAGGCAGTGCAACGTCTTGCAGAGGAAATACATATTGTATTTGTCTATAATCACAGAGGGAATCTATCATTTCTATTCTAGATCTTTTCATTGAAATATTGTTTCATGTTTGGTCTGATATGCTAACCAATTCGTACATTTAGATCACCAGCTATTACCATACGTTTTCTAGGTGATGTGAAAACTGACTTCCTCTTACATCTCCGTGTAGCGTGTTACTTGAATCTGCTAATATTAAGGCTGTAACGTACTTATTTTCAAGCTTGCTTAAAGTTAATTCCTTTTGGTTGGTTCGAAAACTATTTCTAAAGCTGTATACCTTAGCTCTCAAAGATGTATGTATAACGATAAAATACTAATTGTCTAGAATCTTAAGAGCTCAGGCACGTCTAATCTTTTGTCAATAATAAGTGAAGAACCAGCAGGTTTGCAGGTTTGAAATTTTGAATACCACATATTCGATTCGGTAGTTAAGACTTGTCAAAGCTTATTTTTATGAATTCCGTTGTTATCGTTGCTTTCTTGCAGTCCAAAAATGACGGTAAGCCCATGGTCATTTTTCTATTCCTTAATTGAGGTTAAATTCAACAATAAACAAGGAATTTACGAAATAGCTCGCCGATAAGACGTAGCTATTCTAACGAATACACGGTATGCAAAATTGCGACCCTGTAAACTTCCTGGTTCTCCACTTATTATTAAAAAAACAGCTGTAGAAGCTCTTAATATTGTAAAAAAACTAGTATTCTATCATTAACACTACTTTTGAAGGTCAGATATACAATTTTCAAAACAGTTTTGGAACCAATAAAAATGTTAAGCTTAATCGATCGAAAGAAAGTACCTTACAACCTTAAGGATGTAGACGTTGATTCACAACCTTTTTGTTTCAATATGTTATATTTTCAATGATGGTCTGAACCTCCTTTCGTGTGAATATCCCCACGTTCTCTTTAGATCGATCTGCCTTGCTCTAGAGTAAATCCTTTTGTTAGATATACATATTTCAGTTCTTGAGACTTTAGCGGTTTGTGTCCGTCAATTTTCTATGCTGTTTCTGTTCACTCTTTCCTGTCAATAGATTTTTCTTTCCATCTTACAATGGATATTTAGGGTCAGGTTGCTTTTGACTGCTTCAAGCCGTTTTTTTATCTTTTCCTTTCCTTTTTCCATCGACGTGTATCAGTATATAACAGTATCCTAGTTGGACTATCATATAATGCTTTATTCTTCCCTTTTCTCCTTTGGGTACTTATTAGTATTTCTCCATATTTTTTCCTCGGTACCTTTCGCGTAGCCTTTCCAATTTATCCATTATTTCTTTGTTCATAATCTAGGTTTCTGCTCCATACACACCCGGTATACTATCTCTTAAAATCTTATATGATAGAGATCTACCACTAATAGGTCAATAAAACAAGGCTGGTTTGAGCGATAGTTATATTTTCCAGAACGTTTACAAACGTTTTCGGAACACCTTCGTCAGTGAAAATATAACTAGATAAATATATAAACAAACTTTTGTTTTTTATTTGGGACTATCAACAAAATAACTAGTGACTAGGATTTCTTTGATATAGAGGATGCATAACCAACTTTATATATATATAAATTATAAAAACTAAATTAATATGTAAACATACATGCAAATTAAGTAAAACCTTATATCAAAAAAAATCTTTGTCGAAACCTTAACAATTCTGTTCAAGGACTAGGGAAAACCAAATTCAAAAACCTAGCCAAAGGTTTCCTTCTTAAGAAATGCAAATGTCATTTTAACAAATTGCTATATACACATTACTTAAATTTTGAATATCGGTCCTGAAATTAATAGTTTTAGTGTCTTTCTGTATATTTATCATTTCATATATTAGTCTTTTTTATAATTATTCTCTGTTTTTAATATAATTGTGTTTTCAAAATCAAAGTAATGCCCAAGATCTTTGTAATGTTTTGTTACAGCGGTCATTGCACCAAAATCATTATTTAAAGAATACTTATGGCTATACAACCTTTTCTTTAAATATTGTTTCGTCTGACCGATGTAACAACCATCACAGTCTTTACAGTTTATTTTATAAACTACATTACTCTGATTTTGTTTAATTATTTTGGATTTAGTATTAGTAAAAGAGATCTATTACTATAATTTGGAATGAAAGTAATGTTTATGTTGTTTTTATTAAATTCTTTTTTATTTTTTCGCTTAAACCTTTTTATAAGGAATAGCGCTATAACATTTATTGTTATTAATTTTAATTCCTCTATTATATAATTTGTTAATTCTATTTTTTATTATTTTTTCATAAAAACTATTTGGATAATTATTTTTATCTAAGATTTCTTTAACTTTGTTTAAATTCTTTTCCCTAAATTCAGGATTAGCTAATCTAACCGCTTGATCAACTAAACCGGTAACTACATTAATTTTATGTAATTTTGATGTTTCTGAAAAATAATTTAAATGTCTTCCTGTATTGGTAGACTTTATATGCCAATTTGTTTTCACAATGCCGTTATTATGCATGACTGTCACGTTCAGGAAATTCAATGAGTTATTAGATTCTCTCTCATATGTAAATTTTAATCTATTATGATAACTTATAAATGAATTTAATATCTCATCAATATTATCCTTTCTTACGGAACAGAAACAGTCATCCACATAACGTCTGTAAAAACTTACACTAGAATTTAGTTTTTGCCAAACAAGTTTGCTCTAGGTCCTCCATTATTCCTTATTGGAAGATAATCAAACTTATTCGGTATTATTATCAGACCCAACAAATAAATTACAAAATCAAATAAATAAACTAATAAATAGTTGGTTTTTAAAAATATATTTCTAAAGATTTAAATAACCATTTAAAAATTCTAAATTCTATATCTCCAAGAATATACGGTATTCCTAAAATACATAAAGATAATATTCCTTTACGTCCAATCGTAAATTGCATTAATTCCCCCACTTACAATCTTTCCAAATTTTTATCTAAAATTTTAAGCAATATTGTAGGTAAAACTACATATAATGTGAAAAATTCATGGGAATTTGTAGATTCGGTTAGAAATCAAACAATTCCTAATAATTACGAATTAATCAGTTTAGATGTTGTTTCTTTATTTACTAATATTCCTGTGGATTTAGCACTAAAAATTTTAGATAAAAAATGGAATTCCATAAAAGATTTTACAGATCTTCCAAAGGAGGAATTCATTGCAGCTTCGAAACTTTGTTTAAATTCTACTTATTTTACATATCAAAATAAAATTTATAAACAAATTTTCGGTACTGCAATGGGTTCTCCATTATCAGCAGTTATCGCAAACCTGGTAATGGAGGACCTAGAGCAAACTTGTTTGGCAAAACTAAATTCTAGTGTAGTTTTTATACAGACGTTATGTGGATGACTGTTTCTGTTCCGTAAGAAAGGATAATATTGATGAGATATTAGATTCATTTAATAGTTATCATAATAGATTAAAATTTACATATGAGAGAGAAATCTAATAACTCATTGAATTTCCTGAACGTGACAGTCATGCATAATAACGGCATTGTGAAAACAAATTGGCATATAAAGTCTACCAATACAGGAAGACATTTAAATTATTTTTCAGAAACATCAAAATTACATAAAATTAATGTAGTTACCGGTTTAGTTGATCAAGCGGTTAGATTAGCTAATCCTGAATTTAGGGAAAAGAATTTAAACAAAGTTAAAGAAATCTTAGATAAAAATAATTATCCAAATAGTTTTTATGAAAAAATAATAAAAAATAGAATTAACAAATTATATAATAGAGGAATTAAAATTAATAACAATAAATGTTATAGCGCTATTCCTTATAAAAAAGGTTTAAGCGAAAAATAAAAAAGAATTTAATAAAAACAACATAAACATTACTTTCATTCCAAATTATAGTAATAGATCTCTTTTTACTAATACTAAATCCAAAATAATTAAACAAAATCAGAGTAATGTAGTTTATAAAATAAACTGTAAAGACTGTGATGGTTGTTACATCGGTCAGACGAAACAATATTTAAAGAAAAGGTTGTATAGCCATAAGTATTCTTTAAATAATGATTTTGGTGCAATGACCGCTGTAACAAAACATTACAAAGATCTTGGGCATTACTTTGATTTTGAAAACACAATTATATTAAAAACAGAGAATAATTATAAAAAAAGACTAATATATGAAATGATAAATATACAGAAAGACACTAAAACTATTAATTTCAGGACCGATATTCAAAATTTAAGTAATGTATATAGCAATTTGTTAAAATGACATTTGCATTTCTTAAGAAGGAAACCTTTGGCTAGGTTTTTGAATTTGGTTTTCCCTAGTCCTTGAACAGAATTGTTAAGGTTTCGACAAAGATTTTTTGATATAAGGTTTTACTTAATTTGCATGTATGTTTACATATTAATTTAGTTTTTATAATTTATATATATATAAAAGTTGGTTATGCATCCTCTATATCAAGAAATCCTAGTCACTAGTTATTTTGTTGATAGTCCCAAATAAAAACAAAAGTTTGTTTATATATTTATCTAGTTATATTTTCACTGACGAAGGTGTTCCGAAAACGTTTGTAAACGTTCTGAAAATATAACTATCGCTCAAACCAGCCTTGTTTTATTGACCTATTAGTGGTAGATCTCTATCATATAAGATAAGTATAAAAAGGTCACGAAATATATATATATATACATTTAATCTCTTAAAATGAAATTTTTCTTGCTCTTTGCGATATTCCTCGATTTTATTCTTAAATTTGTATTTAATAAGCCATCTTATTTCCATTCACAATTCTTTTGCAATCTTCGGCTCTTCTTCCGCATTAGTCGTAATGACCTGCATACTCCGATTCCTCTATTATTTCGAACTCAACTTTGATTACTATCGTTCACTTTCCTCACTACTGCATATTTGATTTTCTCTACGCTGATCAGTAGTCTTACTTTCTTTACGACCATCTCCTAAATTTTTATAAATATTTTCCAATTCTTCTTTTATTCAAGTCGTTAGAACAATGTCCTCTGCATAGGCAAGACGTTAGTGCCTATTTGCGAGATTTTTGGTGTATTATCAAAACTACTTTTTTACACTTTTGATAATAATAATAATAATTTGTTAACACCGAGTGCGTCCTGGATCCAACTCCAGTAAACTCCCCTCTAATATTGAGTTATCGTTCTACATTTGTATTATATCCCGAGTTCCATCTTGTTAGCGGCCTATATCGTGTCTTTACGTTTAGACACTACGTAAGTAAGCGCGTTCGAACAAACTTCTGGAATTTGAATTATAGGAAGAACAATGATAAAGCGACCGCAAAGTTAGTGATTGACTATATAGCGTTTAAGGATTAAAGAATCGTATACATCTTCTCTTTCCATACTTTCCTGAGGTGTGTGGAAGATTTAGTAAGATTTTAATGACATTTGTTAGAGTGGATTGTACAACTCGCCCTCACAATTTACCATCGATTCCTCTGCTGGCTTAGCATAACGTCTCTGCTCCATAGAGGATGACTTTTACCAGCTGAAGTTTCAAGGTAGCTCTATGCCTAAATCTAGTTCTAAATACTTGACTTCGTTTAGAAAATATAGCTTTACCACAAATTGTAAGGTGCCCAAAATTTCTATGATATTTTGCTTGTAAAGGAAGTTATTATATCTTCCTTCTTGCAACCTATAACTCCAGTGCATTGTTGATTTTAAGCCTAAGAAAAGACATTGAAGGATTTTTATAATAAACTTTTCATACTTCCCGTGGCAGTTACTATTAGATGGTCAGTATGCTTAAAATAGTAGGTCAACATACACCCCCGTTTTAGTAGATATAGCAGCTTAGTCCCAACAGACATTCCTGATCTTTCTGGTTCTACAGGTGTAATGAGACCTGAAGCTATATATATTGTTTGCAGACTCTTGTTGTATTTCCGTTCGTTAGTCAAAATACACACTTTCCTATTCATCGCTATGCAATGTCCACAAAATTGATTCTCACAACACAGCATTTATTTTTCTACCTTTTCTACAAAACTCAAGGTGAGTTACATTTTGTATTTCTAGATATCATCATACATAGTAAATAAAGATTTAAATACTTCGAGAATATGTGGACTGACATCATGATAGCTTAATTATTATTTAAGTAGATGGTTTCAGTCTGGTAATTTAAGAAAATGAAGAGGCAATTTCTATGAACCTTCGTGCGTGTTGCATTCATTCAACGTTTCTACGATCATCTTCGTCTATGTTACGTAACAAGTTATATAATGTATGTAAGTATTTGCATATTTTCTAGCTAATACAATGAAGGTTCCATCCTCTATATAGAGTAGACCTCGTTTCATTATTTCAATGAAATGTAGGGAGGAGCCTTAAGCTCTAATTAAAACTTACTTCAAAAATAAAGAATTTAAATTAAGCAAGTGACCATGTTTCACGAGGCAGAAAGTTTATTAAATGTACTGCACATGAGTGTTAGAACCACAAGAGTCCATCATTTTATTTCTTTAGTAAATACGAGCTTTATATCAAATTAAATAGAGAACTAAGCTGACACACTCCATTCCACCATTATTGAGAAGTAATTCAACATAATGTGAAAGAGATTACAGTATTTCAGGTACGTATTGTCAAAAAATGTTGATACGAAAGATGATAAAAATTTATTGAATTCCGCTTTCAATGACAAGTTTCCATGTTAATAAATCTGTCACACCACTGTTTTGTTGGATATTAGTGGATGTAACAACGTCTCCAAGTTGGTCATATAAAATCCTTTCATCACGTACTAGCAGATTTTTACAAAAAGATATACAAAATTGTTGAAACCACTGGTCTGTAGTACGATATACGAAGACATGGATTTTGCACTTCTCCGAATCCACTAATTAGTAAAGAAGTTCGAAATCCATGTAGGGATTATGAAAGTTAACTTGGAAAGATATAACTTTAAATCCCTCATATCTCGTGAACCGAAAGTCACTAATAAGTACGTATTCCGCTAAATTTCCTCGTAATAGCCTTAATGCGCTTCCCTTGCTTCCTCAATTATCGTCTAATGTAAGATTAAGTACATTGCTAAATTTCCCGATGCCATATTGGTTCTTGCTCCTGAAGACGGCAAAGAGGGAGTGCCCACATGTAGGTACTTTGTACTTGTACATAACATCCTTTTTCACAAACAAATATTTATTTCGTTTGATGAAATGCGTTTAAAAGAATACATATATACATTGAACTTAAAAAGTTTTGTGCTGTGTGCACGAATGACATACTTCGCAATAATAAAAATATACGATTGATGATCGCAATCAATGTCTTTATTAACAAATTTTTTAATCAGAAGTAGACTGCGGCACATGCGTGATATACATTTATTTGTTTCCACTGAAAGTAAAAATTAACATGACTTTGGGGATATTTTTGCGAAGAGTTCAAGGTTGAATTCGAGGGTGACGCAGCGCAAATGCTCATGTAATATTCGCTAATCAAATCTGCTTCATCCATGAAAGCGAACGTAATTCGATACAAAGGGGAATAATTATATCAACGGTATTTATCAAAGCAAAATTTTCCAATTTTGACAATTATTTGCCGTTCTCTTCTTGTTTTCGTTGGCCCACAGCCACCAACGACTAATTGTAGCTTTTCGAAGTATGAGAATACAGAAAAGTGAACCTTGGAAAGGGGATGAGGTCTTGTTAAATTTAATACACAATGATGAGGAGATGCAAGGCAAAAAGAAATTTTATCAAACGCCTTGTTCTTCATCAAAGTGACATTTTATATTTCGAAAATCTTCGTATAATATCATTATGCTAATCGAGGTTGTGGAAGTAGGTGCGAAGTATGTCAAAGTTAAGAAACCAGATAAGTACAATTGTACCAAAAATTACGTTAGACAATTTCTATACATTAACTTTACGCAGTGCAATTTCGCGAAGCTTACGTTTCTAGCACTTCATTAGCAGAGTTAGAAGTAAATCGTATTTTTCAGAGACGAAGTGAAAGACGGTAATTAGGACTCAAAGAGAAGAAGTATAAACAGCGTCATTTATGATAAATGACTTAAGCTTTTTGCACCGTTTCACATCAGGGACCGTTCGATACGAAAATAAGGCGATAAAGTTCCTGCAAGGAGAAATTTTCCGCACAAGAGCGCCTTTTGATTAATGACTTTTAATTACAAAAAGTCTATTGCCGTCTTTAAAATCGTCTTATATTCGGCGGTTACTTTCGTTTGGATTTCTTTATGCGCTATTCAACAGAAGCCATTCGCACGCAACTTCAAGCGCAATTAAGACTTTCCAGCTTTTTAACTAAGATTTTGAATGTGGAAGATATTCTGCGGCTTTTGCGGATCCAGATGCACTGTTCAATTATCTTTTGAAACTATTGTATTGCTTAAAATTTCCGAAACGAACCGAATGGAATTGGATCTATGAATAAAATACGCCTTCCAGCGAACCAAATCGAGCAACTCCTTTCGTAAACCGATATGGGATATTTCGTTTCGATTCTATACGCCACTAACTATATATTTTTATTGTAGTGCTATTGAATGAAATGGAAACTGGAAAGTTTACGTTGCTAGACCTTTTATTAAATTTTCCTACATTAAGTTCTCCATCGTGTGGTTCCGAGGAAAAGCGCTGATGTTGTTTGCATAATTTTCTATTTCACGTTTCCCTTGTCCCAGATATTAATTTAAAAATTTCTATCGCGGGGACTGTATTGATTTCGTATGTTGGGTTTGATTTTTTCAATTACTTTATGTATGTGTAAAATAAAGTATCAATGCAGGAAAATTAAGCGGTTAGAGAGTTTTCAGTTTCATTAGATCATTGTGCAAGTAAAGAATTTCTTCAGCGTAGAGCGATGTACTTGACCCGTGTTGCGACATGTTCGTAATCTTGACTAGGGAAATGCTTTGTAGGTCAAATTGTATTTGCTAGTAACTTCGTTCCACTTCGTACACCTTTATCTGGAGATAAGTATCACGTTACATCGTATACTACCGCTCAGGATGTAATCTGATTTAATGTAGTCGGATATGAAAGAGGAGAAGGAAAATTGTTTATCACAAACACTCGAAAATGAAGGAGTAAAATAAGAAATCAAAAAGAAAGCTGTTTTTATGAGCAGAGGTAAAACCAGTAACAAAGTTGCTGTGATTTAATTTGATGAATTAGTTACGGAATCATAAAGATGATACATGCATCTATGAAAATGAATTAGAGTGTAGAATATGAAGACCAGAGTCGAAAGGTTAAAGTTTCTTGAACAATAACTACTACTATGTTATTTTATATAATGATATTCACGCTTGATGGAAAGAACGTTGATGTTTACTCAGCACCATCAACAGCAACATTTTTTATTCTTCTGTACAAAAATGTGTTTCGCAAAATTGTAAATACCGCCTTAATTTACTCCTGAAATTCGACACAATCTAAAAACTTTAGAACATTTCAGACCAAAATAGAATAAAACGAGAACAAATCTACTTTCATAATGAATCTAGGTCAAATCCACGTAGTGTACAGAAGCTTGTGCGTGCTAAACGCGACATAATTAGAACGCTGGGCATGTTTCACAGCGGTATAGAAGTTTATTCTAGTGATTTAAGGATGAAGTACAGAAGAGAGTGCAGGCAGGAAATTGAGCCTATGATTGTTAAGCGAAAGAAAAGTGAGCAAGTACATTAAAATGAATATTTATAAAACAATGATAAGAAATTTAGTAACATATGCAAGCCATGACCTGAAAAAGGAAGAAGAACTAAGAATATTCGATAGAAGAATAATCAGAGTGATATTGGGACCAAAGAAGGTAGTATGACTACAGAACGTTGAAGAATCACGAAGTACAAGAAATAATGGGAGGAGCAGACGTCGCCCAAATAATAAAATCACAGCGTATAAGATGGTTGGAACACATATGGAGAAATGATGAGGAGACTAATATCAAAATAATAACAATTTGGATACCAATGAAGAGAAGACCAAGGGGAAGACCCAGAGGATGATGGATTGACCAAGTGACAGAGGATTTAAAAATGATGAAAGTATATAAGTATACTGTTGGCCACGATGTTATTCCCGTTAACATGTAACCGTTGGGTATCTGTATTCTTGCATTGATTGCCGGTGTCTTTACTGATCTTTGGAACAGAAAGGAAGGTGTTACTTCAAACACTTGAAATTACCGTCCGATTTTCATTATTTTAACAAAATATTCTACATAACTTCATATACTCCAATAGAGAATCTTTTATCTCATCTGACCAACGTGGTTTCAATACAAAGAAATCTACATGAACCAATTTAGCAAGAATTTCCTAACATACTGGCGTGGTTCTCAACAAGAATGGATAAGTAGGTGCAGTTTAGATAGACCTCTCAAAAGCTTTCGACACTATGCGTTTCAATATACTGGTGTACAGATCTAGTTCAATTGTTTTTACACTTCTCCTAAAGCTAATATACTCGTATCTAGATATGAGATTAAACTATGTATTTTAACTTGTCAACGTCGGCTAATATACTCGTATCAGATTAAATTATGTATTTTTCAAGGAATTCTATTCGTTTGAATACCTGTCAACCTCAGAGCTTCCTCAGGGATCTCATCTGAGCCCGTTGATATTCATAGTTCTTATAAACCACTTCCAGGTTAACTTAACCTATACATTCCTTGCGTTCCTTGATGACCCTAAAATCTACTGCACAATGAAGGACGATGTCGTTACTTCTATGTAACAATCTAACTTGCTGTTTAGTGAATACTATTAGCATGGGCGTCCACAGATGGGGACAAACGGGGCATTTGCCTCCCTCTGGAACCTATTAACATTCCCCAAATGGCAATGACAAAAGTAATGACACGTAAGATTTTTGCATCCTTAACCATGGGACGGAATTCTATTGCGAATTACCGGTTTCGGTTGCCGGCAGCGTAATAATAGGCTATGTTATTAAACTACAACTGCACTACTGTTACTGCAATACTTTGCGAGTAGTTTTAGCTGACGAAACTGCGGGTATTGCTGGAATAGAGCAGCTTTCACTTGGCACAAAGCTATTTACGTTCATTGTGCTTCTCGCAGGTTAAATCTAATTGCGAATGACTTAAACATTTTACTAGAAGCTCGGCAAACAATAGGAATTATTAAATCTAATCTGTAGTAAATTTTTTGGGAAATTCCAAAACGGAGAGCCACTGTGCCAACAACTCCTTCACCTTCAGAAACTGGATGGGCTTCGAAATATTAAAGTATATCTACCTTTTCAAATAACTTTCAACTCATTTTTAATCAATTAGAAGAATTGTCGACGAATTGGAAATAATCAATACATTAAGAAACGCATTGCTTGCCAACATCACGCAGTACTCCAATGTTTATTATTTATTTGAACATGATATCAAAATATTCCGTTATTCTGGAACCAATTCCCCACAAATTACAGCGCATAGATATAAAGCCACTTACCGATATATTGAAGATCTACTTGAAATGTTCACTTTTACATAGGGACAAATCGGAACAGAAATTCAAACAAATTTATAAACTTTCACTAAATATGGCTCAAAAATCAACAGTAACAATAGAGATACCTAGATGACGTTCAATGCAAACCATCCTGGAATTACACCTGAAGAGTATTATCTACAATCAATCTTTGTCCCATACCTAGATTCTTTAATTTCATCTTTAACATTATGGTCTTCATCAGATATTGATCAGCACTTCAATATCTCAGTTTCATCCCAAGTATATTCACAAAATAGATAGAATAAAGTTCTAAAATAACGCCAAAAATAGGCGAAAAATACGATTCGGAACATCTAGAAATAGAGGCAGCCATGTGGAATGAGAAATGTACCAGCTTTCCTTCGACTAATACTCTTCAAACTTTATTAGAAGTTTTAGAGCAATGCAAATATTTGTCTTCTATTAGTTCTGTAATAACGATTCGTATGACATTAATTATTACAACGTTTACTGTTGAAAGAAGCTTCAGCATTTTAAGACGTGTGAAAACATGACTAAGGTCCATGATGTCAGAAACGCGTTTATCAGATTTGTGTATAGTTAGTATCCACAGGAAGAAAATAGAGGAGGAGGGGGTAAAGAAGGAATTTATTGTCAATGTTATCAATAAATTTGCACGCGACAAATGTCGAATTCAATTCTTGCACGATTAGTAACTATTGAATATATCGCAATTATTATTGATTATATTTATTATTAATTTTATTTTTTGAAACTAACTAACCTATGTACTCATATGGTTTTCGTTGATGCAATATTTTATAATATACTTTCGAAAAGAACAATATATAATTATATGAAAATTATTGAATGCCCTAAAGCTTTGCCCCCACTCCTAGAACATTTTCTGCGGACGGCCATTGATATTAGGAACTGGGACTCAATGTGGGTAAATTTTGCCCAACTTTCTTTTCTACTAGAATACTACAGCTTGAAATCAGTTGTACAGGTCCACTACAGTACGGAACCTTGGCACCATGTATGATGCTACTATGTTTGGGGAATTACATTAAGCAGGTGCATCTTTAGGTTTTGTGTGCAGGTTTGCTAAAGCTTTCACTAGTACAGAACTGGTAAAGCAGCTTTATTACTGTTTCATTATGTGGTACTTCATATACATGAATGAGAGATTGTAGCTAGACCGTGTGCACGGGAGATTCTTAAAGTCTTTATGGAACTAATCCATAACCATACCCACTATGCCCTTTTGCTGTCATAAATAAAGCTTAGCATTCCCAGGTTGGCTACTCGACGTGGAACAATTTTTGTGCCTCGAACCCGAACAAACATTCTGCCGAGGATACCGTTAACACATACCAGTAGAAGCATTGGAGATCTGTTCCAAATGGTATGAATTTCTTTTGTTTTTGTGTTTCGTGTAGATTGGACTGTATAGATTATTTGTGCTTCATTATTACCTCCTCGAATTTATTTTTCTGTTCTGTTTTGCAGATTTATCATGTCGTATAATTGGGTAACATCGTTGGACTAAATCGATTATTATTATTATTATTATTATTATTATTATTATTATTATTATTATTATTATTATTATTATTATTATTATTATTATTATTATTAACATAACATAGAATTCATACCGTATTGGAAATCTCAGTTTGATTTTCCAATATTAACAGGGGCATTCATTACCTTTGAACTCGCTTGCTAATGGCTTCTGTTGATTAACGTAGAAAAAAATCCAAAGGGAAGTAATCATCGCATATAAGACTTTTTGAAAACTCAACTTCAATAGACTTTTTGTAATTAGAAGTAATTAATCAGGAGGCGCTCTTGTGCGGAAAATTCCCCCTCGCAAAAACTTGATCACCTTATCTCGTATTGAACGGTGTGTGATGTGAAACGGTGCAAAATGCGTCATTTATCATAAACGACGCTGTTCATACTACTTCCTTTTCAGTCCTAATTACTGTTAACAGAGTTTCTGAAAAAATGGTACAATTTACTTTTACATCTTCTAGTGAACTAGTAGGAACATAAGCTAAGCAAAATTGTATCTCGTTAAGTTAATCTTAAAAAATGGGTAACGTAATTTCTAGTGCAATAGCACTCATCCAGTAAAAATTCGTAATTTTGACGTAGTTTACGCCTACTGCAATAACATCTATTGGCATAATTATATTATATAAAGGTCACAAGACAACACTGAGTGCTAAGAAGTTATCAAAACAAAAGAATTCCCTTAGATGATGAAGGCAAGGCAGTTGATAAAATTTTCTTTTGTATTTCATTTCGTCAGTATTGTGTATTAAATTTAACGACACCTCACTCCCTTTCTAAGGTTAACTTGTCTTTATTCTCGTATTTTCTGAAATTCCATTTAGTCGCTGGATTCTCAAAGCCAGCACGAGCGGTGGGCGAACGAGAACGAGAAAGGAAGTCAAATAATTGTCAAAATTGAAAAATTTTGCTTTGATAAATATTGTCGATATAATTATTTCCGTTTGTATCGGGTCGAGATCGCTTTCGTGGATGAAACAAATTTGATTTAACGAACACTACATGAACATTTGCGTCTCGTCACCCTTGAATTCAACCTTGAACTCTTCGCAAAAATATTCCCAAAGTTCCTCCGTTGTTTTTTACTTTTTGCAAGAACATATACAAGGGGCCTAGCGCTCCTTCGATTGTATAAGCCCACAGTCTCCAAGCTACTGTAATAATTTTGAAATACGAGTACAAAGCGTGTTACTTATATTAGTTCTTACAGATTTACTGTTATAGGGAGGAATGGAAGTATGATGAACATTTACGGAAATTATATACACACATATGTATACCTGCAGCATAGTGTATACCGGTAGTTCGCTATCGTTGCGTTACCGACCGCTTCACCTGTTTACGAGCAGACGAATATTCTTCCTTTCTTCTTCGTATCGGTGTCTATTGTTCTATTGACCTTCTGTAAGATTGTTTACTTTCATGGATTTCCTGACTCCCCTATTAATGTTTTGTTTGGTCTTCCTCTTTTTCGTCTAACCGGGTGCATCCAATGTAGCATTTGCTTTGGTATTGTCTGTTGTCCCATCCTTTGGGCATGGCCGTACCATACTAATTGCTTTCTCTGTATGTCATCCGTAATTGTTCTCTTTATTCCCACACGTTCTCTGACTGTTTCATTCCCCAGCGAGATTATCATAATACGCCTTATTGCATCCATTTCTGTGGGTTTTATTGGTTTTCTACTAGGTTCTGTTCTGTTTTGCTTCTGTAGAGTAGCCTGCTTTTAACTAGTGTCAGTGTCAGACATCCTTGCATGGGTATATTTTACTATCGCATTGGTTTTTGTATTTAGGTCAAAATCCCTCTTTTCGCTCTATATTTTCCAGGCTTAGTTCCTTAATTGTATGTGTTGGCACCGTGTGGTGTTCAATCCCTGGTCGCAATAGAAAACACGCTTCGTTCTGCCACATTTGAACTTTCGGCGACATGGTGGTGAGTTGATAAGTCAAGTTAAGACTGACATTATCCTGTAATCCATTTGGTAGTTCACTGCAATTTTTGGAAATTGGCTCCGATTTCGAAGTATTTTTGGATTCAAGAAAACTGAATATTGAATTTAAATTCGTCGAATAACACTTGGAGAATGCTACATGTGTGCTACATATCAATTTCTATTTTATTGTTTTAAGTCTTTAAGCTTTAGACATATATACTTCAAGTTTTGAAAATTGATATTTTTAAGCTTTAGACACAGATGTATGTATATCTCTTGCCTTCATTGTTTATTTGGGGAAGTGTATGCTTGCCAATGACTGTTGCTGGTAAACTCAGAAGAAAAGTCAAGGTAAAACTTGTATGATTAAAAGCACTAGAAGAACAATATCTTTTCTTGAGCTTTTAAAAGACAAAACCAATGGTAATTGGCAATAAAGTGCAAGGTATTAAACTGGAGATAGGGGATTAAGATAGTGTGGAAGAATAATTGGGGGTAAAGGGAAGATGAATACAAGGAAAGCTCCTTAAACATAAAGAAATTATAGAAAAGATTAAATTATCGGTCTATAATGCAGTTTACTTACCGACATTGTTTTATGGTGAGGAAAATTGGACATTAACACATCGACAAAAAGAAAGGATCCAGGCAACAGGACTGATATTCTTGAGAAAGGTTGCAGGAATTAAAAGAATAGATAGAATATGGAGAAACTAAAGTTGAAGTCAGCTGAAGCGGTACTAGGGAATAAAAATCTAAGCTGACTTGGACATCTGGTAAAGATGCCGAAGAGCAGGCAAGTAAACACGATCTGGAAAGCATGAGCAGTGGGCAGAAATGGGAGAAGAAAAATGAACTTATATGGTTCTTTGGAATCTACTCAGATTTGCAACTTAGAACAGTTTAGTTTCTGTTATGTGCATAAATGATTTAGTACGACTATTCGAGTAAAAGTGCTAGTGACCACAGAACTTCCTTCTAGGTTGATTTCCTCGCGTGATAAGGTGACCTGTCGTCAAAGTTTGGTCTGTCAGTAACAATTTATATCTGAATTATGGTAGGGGTGTTGTTTGGAAAACACGCCTCGCTCTATATTCATTCCTACATCATTCTTCAATTTGAAAAACCAAGGGAAATCCAACCGTTGGTGTTGGTATGTTTTTGGCGAGCACGTAATCTTTCTTTTCCTAAATACGTAGGATTTCCTTATCTGCTTCTTCATTATTGGGATTACTGCACCGGTATTTTTCACTTTTTTGTTTTATCTCACGGCACACCTTCCTTCGAAAAGAATTTCATGTATTAATTGTTTGAGTGCACGTGGATTTACTGTACTGATTTAACTTAGCTTGGTACTCATCTTTCAGATTGTGCTGCAGTTCATGTCCAAGTTAATTATAAGAAACGTACGTGTGCTGTAAAGAAGTTCAAAATCTTTATTAAAGTTATGTACCGAACTGGGTGATTCGGCAAACTTCGCTTTGCCCAAAATTGTTTCACCTTTTCTTTTTTCCTACACCTTCGCGTAGCAATTACGAACAAACCCGCGGAAGAAAGTATCCAATTTGATCCAGTCGTTTTCAAGTTTTAAGCATCCGAACAAACCATGATCCATTTTTATATATACAGAAGAAGATTAAGATTATTACTAGTGCTTAATAAGTATGATGTTTTCTACAGTTTTTGCATTATTCCAAAATTTTTGGCTATTCTACAATTTTATTATCTCCATTGTACTCTCAGCTTTCAATCGTCGATTACACCAGCTCACTCTCTATCCCTCTTTTCCTGTTTCTACATATTTTCGTTCCTTTTTTCTTCACTCTTGGTTTCTATTGGAATTATAAATATTATGGTATTTTCTGCTCTACTTCGTCTAGCATTTTTTCCTTTCATTTGTTCACAGTCCATTCCATCCGCTTTTCGTAACTATTGATCTTTCACGTGCACCTATTACTGTTGGTTTTAAAAGTGCACGTCTTACTGTTGGTTTTATTACTGTTTTATCGACTTTCGATGTTCGTTTTCGATCATAACTTACCTTCTAATGAGTTTCTTATTTGTATGGAACGTTCCACTGTTTGTCGTAACATTTCTGCTTACCTCTATCGTCTTCTCTCCTTTATCACCTTCCCTTCAAGCGAAAATATCTCCTCCACTTCTACAAACTCATACTGTACAACTTCGATCCTGCTGCAATACTACCTTAAATTTCTTCATAATTTATGTTACACTCATATAATGGATGTATGTACGTACGTACACTATTTCTCTCGATATTCATTTTGTTATTAATATTACGTTGTTATAACTTTCCACCGTAATATAATCAATAAGTTATGTAACTCGGGTAGTTACGAATTGCGCTGCAATATTTGAAAATTAAATGAAGCCTTTGGGTGAAGTACTACCGAAAATATATATATAGCGCGTTAATTATGGCAAATTGAACACAAAATTAGATCGATTTAGTTAGCGGCTCTTTTGAGGTGGTTAATATCTTAGTAATATACCCTGAAGCTCATGATTTTCGTTTTTTCTTTTCCTATATTTACGTTCAGATGTCCTCCTTTCTTAAACGTTCCCTTCATTATATTCCTCTTATCTGTTATTGGCACTATGCCGTCCCCGTTTGCCGTTATCGGACTTCTCTCGGTTCTCAGTACTGCTTCTTTACTTCATTTAATATAAGTTCTGAAGTTAAATTAAACAGGCACACTGATAATGTATATCCCCTAGAAGATATTTATTTATTACGAAACCGACTCGTTGCTTTGGTCTGTGCCTTTATACTATATGAGAAATGATGTGGAGGAAGAGCAATATGAATCTGGTAAAGCAGAAATGTATGAGACGGTAATGCGACGATTATCGACAAACACCATAGAAACAGCCGAATTAGATATAGCTAAAGCTAAAAGGAGAACAAGAATGAGTGAGAACTAATTTATTAATTACACTGTGCTCGATTCGGGAACTTATTTTTTCAACATTGATAGGTATTGGGTAGAAAACACAATTCGAGTACGCTGAATCCAACGCTGTCGGCCGTTTTGCGAAGTTGACTCTAGTTTTCGAGATATATACGAGTAAAAATTGTATAAAAAATGACCCAAGGAACACGTTTTTCCTTAAATTTCAATCTTTTATCCATCAGATACCGGATGGCCGAATTTCATAATTGAACTCTCATATGTACGAACATCTAACACCCGGGCTTATATAGAGCTTCTATAGAAATGAAAACTGCTTCACACAGTCACACTGATGAGCGGTATGACCGCGAAACGCGAGTCTGCGAATAGTAAAAGTAGTTTTCTAATTAAGCACCATTAGATACCGTTTCAGTTGGACGAAATTTCTTCCAAGTGACGGCAGAAATATAAGATGTTTAAGATAAAAATATTTCTATGTGGAAAATACACAATTTTTGGGAACAAATTATATATTTTTTTATACTTTCTGCAATCTTGAATACTCGGTAAGTTAGAAAAAGTGAAAAGTATTTAATGAAAAAACGATATTTGATGAATGAATCGTTGAAATGTACGGAAAAGCATGTTTCTTGGACCTTCTTTGTACAATGTTTACTCGAAAACTAGAGTCAACTTTGCAAAACGGCCGACAGCTTGGGATTCAACGTACTCCAATTGTGTTTTTACCCAGGGTCCATCAATGTTGAACTTCTCGACTAGCACAGTGTTATTAATAAAAATTAATTATATAAATTGCGTCAGAATTAGAAACCAACCCCGCGGAGGACCACCTTGATGGCATTTTAAAAGGTACAGCAAATATGAATATACTCGTCTACAAAATAATGAGATTATACAAAAAAGATAGGTTCCTAGTTGAAACAAAAGAAAGATTTATTCTAACGAGATTGTTCTCTGATTTATTATTTATTCATCGCATCGCTTAGCTATGATTACAAGAAGTCAATAAAAAGCACAGTTTTATAGTGCTAGGCCCTGATTATCGATCCAATCGGCTGCATCAGGTGAGGCAGTGAAAAAGTTCGTTATTTTCCCTGGATGATCACTGTTTCAACAGTATTATGAAATGTGAGTTATGGATTGGTATTGGTAACATATCTGCACATCTTTTGTATCAAATGCGGTGCCAGTTGCTGGTATCCCATATTTTCCGCGGGAAATCGAAACGGGTACACGCATTTTACCGATGCACCCTGACCGAGGCGTCTGCTGATATGTACCTTTTCCAGTATTTCTTTCATTTCTGCTACATCTCAGAGCTACTCGTGTAAAGCTCCTCCGTGGTTCAGATTGCTGGTCTTTTTAGTAATGCCCTATGCATAGGTGTGGCTTGATATCTTATAATACTGACTTACTAGTGCTTCTTGTCTTCTGAGGCTTGGCAGGTCTGTGTGGCTAACAGTGTTACCAAACAATATATTGAGGTAAATCTGATACAGTCCTTGGTCATGCTCATGGCATCAGTCAGTTGAGTACCAGGATGCACCAGTTCTTTGTTCATATTGTTGTTCACATCACACTGTGCATAATCCAGCTCCCCATTCCTGCCATCAGCATGACTGCAGATGCCTCAGTTAAGCCGTGACCGTTGTTTATGTTGCATCGTGTATCAGCCACCCGTTGGAAAAAATGTTGAGTGTAAATGTAAAATTTATTGTAAAACTTGGTAGATCTGCCACAGAAACTTATTCTTTGTTAAAATAAGTTTACGTTGATAAATATTTATTACGCACTCAAGTGGTTTAAACGTTTTAAAAACGGACGGGAAGAGGTTGATGATGAATCACGTCCAGGACGACTGACCACGTCAAGAACAGAGGAAAACATTGACAAAATTGGTGTTTTATCCGAAAGGATCGTCAGTTGCCGTATTTGTGTAGTTGCTGAAACGATTAGAATCAATAATGAATCTTTTAGCTAGATTTTGCGCACACATTTCAATATGAGGAAAGTGTGTGAGAAATGATGCCAAAAAATTGATTTTGCATGAAGACAACGTGATTTCAAGCATTGCTTTGATCAACGGAAAATTCGCATGAAGCGGTGTAGACATCGGGGAGGGGAGCACATTGAAGGGAATAATGTTGAAATTGTAAAGAATACTCAATGAAAGATTTTATAGCATAAACGAAGTTTGAAAACTTGGCGCTTATTTCTGTAGTATCTCTCTAGGATGAACTAGAATTGGGTTCAAGACAAAACATAGTCAGTAAGCGAAAGCAACATTTTCGGGGATTTCTACAGAAATCAGTCACCTCTATTACTGAGTTTTAATATAAATGTTGTTGATATTTGACAAATAGAAAGTCCAGAGGTTTAAATTTACAATAAAATGAATGATTATTTTCGAACCTAGTTCACGAGTAGTTCCACAACCACACTACATTGTGATAATATCTAACTTGAAATTGTGTAATACGATTGAAATAGACCTGTGTGTTTAACTAATTTACATACTTGAATTTACAACAATTTTGACCACGTGCATGTCAATATAATTGCAGGCCTTTCATATGCCATGTTGCTTTGCAGATGTAGTAAAGGTGATGATTAATGTACATATTTCAGAGTTGGTATAGTAATGCTAATTTGTTTCTTATTCCCTATTTTTGTGCTATAGATTGTTGTTTAACAAAAATCTTATTGTAAACGTAGTGCATTCATTCATGTGCAGCGAAAGGCGTCGCCTCGGGCGATTATGTATCATGCTCTTTCAACTTTTCATTAGCTTGAAGATACAATTGTTTATTACTTAATAATTTTGGGGTTTCTTGTTTGAATTGTTGAATATTAATAAATATAACCTTCTGGCACAAATATTAACAAAAATCTCGAATGTACACAACCCTAAATGTTTTACGTTACAATATCGATACCACCGTTGATGTAAATATTGAAAGATATGATTACAAGATAGCTAGGTTATTGTTTGGATAAGAGAATATACGCACGCTCTGGAAAATAATTGCTACCCCGAAACAGGATAAATGCGGTTTACCTTTGCAAACATATCTAGGAATGAAAATTAATTAACTTAGTTTAATATCGGTGTGCAATTATTATTGCATCATCGCTTTAAATCTCTTCATAATTTATCCTAACCTCATAGAACACACGTACGTACACTGTTTCTATGGATCAATGCATTTTGTTATTAATATTACGTTGCTATAACTCTCAACCATAATATAAATCAAAAAATTACTAGCATATTTACATATTCCATTGCAATATTTGGAAACTGAATTACGCTTCTTGGTGATGTATGATAGAAAACACAACTTTAACGCATTAATTATGGTAAATAGGAACCAAAATTTTATCGGTTTAACTAACGACACCTAGACAGAAAATGCAGATTGAGATCTGAATGGCGCTTGTACAGAACACACACGGATTTGAGCTTAATTTTAACACTGCTTAGCGCCTGCAGATAGGAATTTATTAGTATTATAAGTGGCATTTAGAGAAGAAAAAACACTTTTATCCCTTCTGGCTGCAGCAACAGGGATCCCGAGTTTTCAATTCAAACACTGCTCAGTCCTTGCAGGTAAAATTTAATAGGTTCCTACAGGATCGCATATACAGAAAAAAACGCTTTTATCTCTTCTGCCTATAGGAACTGGAATCCAAGGTGTTCAATTCTAACACTTGCTTTACACTTTAATGCGATTAGGAGGAAAGAAGAACCGAACAACAATAATAAGAAGACATGGAGATATATCAAAGAAATACCAACCGATCGAGGGAAAAGCTTATTAAAGGAATTTGTACAAAACCCAGGCAATGTACAGGAGTTGTGACTGTGTTACTACTATTGACTTTTGCTATTGTATACGTATTTTACGGAATTTTGTTTGGGGCTGAGGACATGATACGATCTAGAATGTAGTGGAATCCCGTTTCAAAGAATTTGGATTAAATCTTAAATGTGTAGGAGAGTATCGAATCGTAATTTTGGTGGGAGAGGATCTTATGAGCTCGAGTAATTGCGTTTAAGAGATGATGATGACACTAAAGCAATTTTTGGGAAAAATGATGATTGGCAAGATTTAGAGATCCTTGGGAAAGGAGAGCTTGATATGATTTATGCTTTTTGAAATGAGTGTGAAGGAGGGGAGGGACATATTTAGATTTTGGCTAATTGCGTTAAAGAAATGTCGATCATTCGATATAATTTTGGACACAAAAGATGTTTTATCTCTTTTATTGTTGTTCTTGTTGTTTGGTTGTAGCCTTCAGCCATGATCATCATCATTCATACTAGAAACTCATTCAAACTACTATTTTCCTTTCACTTAGAAAGCGGTAAATATGTTTATAGATTTCCATTTTATTGGAAGCAAGTGAGGTAAAGTAGTTAAAAGGATTTTTTGTTTCTCTTGAAATACTCGCTAACATTTTTGCTCTATATTTTCTGTTTTTACCACAGGATATGATGAGGTGCTTTAACAATCCTATTTCCCCACATTCGCAATGATTGTTGTCTTTCAATTTAATTTTATTCAAATATACATCGCATAATCCGTGATTGCAACATAGTCTACACATACTTCTCATGAACATTGCTCAGCTCGTGGAGATAGGATTTTCAATTATACCTGTGGTATAAATATAAAAGTCCACTGCCTTCCCGGTATGGTTCTTGCTCATCTGCAGCAAATGTCGGGTATTGTCTTCTGAAGTTCTCGCAATGATTATGCGATCTGCCTTAGTCTCGGTGCGGATCCTACAGTGTTTACTATGCTGATCCTTCAGAAAATTCCTGATCTCGGTTCCTAAGGTTTAGTAAGGAATTCCACATGTGGATTCAGGTCTCACATGCTTTTCCCTTGCCGTCTTCCCTACGAGAGGGTTAACCTATTTGTTTCCTAGTATGTCCTTGTGCTCAACACCCACCATGGATTCACTTATTATGTTTTGGCAAGGACAGTACTTAATTGTACGTGAACCTTCTCAATTGCTTTGAGAGATGATTAATTATCCGTCATCAGTCGCATATCTGCATCATGATTTGCGTACGTACAGTTACAGCAGTAATTTCGGCCTAAAATACAGTCGCATACGCTACCTGGTTCATGATAATGCTCACCCTTGTTCCCATCTCACACAAACACATTCCAATTCCAATATTCATTTTTGAGTGACTTGCGAATCAGACTCTTCCATTTTCCTCTAGAAGTTTCTGCAGCTCCAGGTTTGCATACCAACTGGTAAAGGATGCTAATTCTGTCATCAACCGCATTTGGAGGATGTAGCTTCTGTGTTTGTTTTTTAGCAAAGTTGCATGGTACTGTTTCTACTTCCGGGCGGTATCACATTTACGGATTTTATTTTCCTATCCCGTTGCATTGATCCGCACATTTTGTTTTAATTATTCCATACGAGCGTTGAATACATACCATCCCTTCACCCTACCTACTTACCTATCACTAACTTTGGAATATACAGATCTTACACTATCCTTTTTCTATCTCTAGCTGCTGTCGCTGCTTGAGCCCAGTTCAATCGATTCTCGCGCAGAATTGTAGTAGTTACGTTTCGTGTTGTTTTAGGGCTGCGTTTTCTCTTCTACCTTTGTCTAGCGTACTACCTTGGTCTTTAGATTTACAAAGAGGCGTTTCTTCACATTTCTATTAATTTGAAATAGGTCAAAGCAACCGTAGAGGTAGTTGCTTCAAGTTCTCCATTCGTGTCCTTATAAGGATAAGATTCCTGTGAGTCTACATTTAATATAATGTAGGCTACGCGGACATAGAAGTAACAGAACAAGCTTTGGAGACTAAATTCGGCTAACAATAAGAACTGTTCAACTGTTGTAATCATAAAGGGAGTTGCATCAATTTTTCCATTCGTTTCTTCATAATGATAAGATTGCTGTGAGCCTATATTTAACATAATGTGGGTTACGTAGATATACAAGTAACAAAAAGAGCTTTTGAAATTAAATTCCACTAACAATAAGAACTGTTCAACTGTTGCAATCTTGAAGGGAGTTGCATCAAGTTCTCCATTCGTTTCTTCGTAAGGATAAGATTCCTATGAATCTACATTTAATATAATGTGGGTTACGTAGATATACAAGTAACAAGGCGATCTTTAAAGACTAAATTCCACCAAGAACTGTTCTACTATTGTAACATTAATACTATTTTAGGGCGCATATTAAATTCCGTCGGAAATTTCGGATCCGAGAGACGACAATTTCGGAAGCGTACCAGTTTAATGATATCGATCGTTATTATGAGTTGTCTTGTTTCTTCCTCTTAAACATATTTCCTTTTCACCTTTAGATTTTGTTTTAAAGCTAGGATTCTAGAATATCAATCTAGGTGCAGTAGTTCATCCTCAACAGCAGCTTTAGGGAAATATTTGAGTGAATATGGTAATTACGTACATATCATGTCGTAGTTCTAACATAACATGCACTTGAATCAGAAATTTTAATGAAATTATAACAGAGAAATATCCCACTTAGAACTATAATAAAATAATACGTAATTTCCATTTTATACTCTCGTAACGATTACGTAGCTACACAGCAAGAAATACCATCGTCGTTAATTTCGCTCGTAACTAGCAAAGTGTGGATTGGATTTTGTTAGCGAATATTCGCACATTAAAACAGCAACTAATTTCGTTTGCCCAATCAATTAATTTAAGAGAATAACATAGTTCTAAGTAAATTAGCAGCAACAAAATAATATGCGTGCTGTGTCTAAATCCCGAATATATATCGGAACTATGTTATGTTTGGTGCTGTTATTACGACTTTGTCGATAATTCTAGATGTTAAAGAAAGGGAACTTGTGCCTGTCGGTAATGTACAGCGAATGCCAATTTCGTAAACTTTATTTTATCATTGTATCAATTAATTAATATTAGCAATTCGATTAAATGTTCTCTTAAACACACGTTTAAATATGGTAATAAAATCAATGTTTGGTGATGGTACATACATATGTAAGTTTCACCAAGATTTCTGCACATGCGATATGTAGTTTACTGACTTTTCTGAGCATTTCTTAATATCCACCATAAAGGTATTGAATAATGGTAGAATTTACATTTTTCCCTATCTCATTCTATTTATTATAAAACCTTGCTATTTTATATCCATAGTTATGATATTTTTACCAACACTTTGTCTATTTTAAGTTTTTACGTACGTCATTGCTTTGTAGTACGAGCAAAGATAATCTATTCATTTGACTATTTTTCTCAAGTGTTGCCGGTGAAGAAAGAAGCACGATTTGCGCTTGTTTCAGACTAAACTTGATGACGTAGGTAAAAGCCGTAAATAGATAAAGTGTACGTACTTATCATTGTTTTCTCAACGTTTCTTCTCATCTTACGACTTATTTTGTTAAATTTATATTCTCGACACATTGTCAAACACTTATTCAAGTAAAGAAGCCGAACGTCATATCTGAGTACTTTATTGTTTTCACCAATAATTGTTTTAAGATAAATATGTACGTAATCTTCTCTTCCAGGTTTATCCACCTTGCGATTCTTCAAGTTCAGGTTCCTTAGTTCCAGTACTAGGCATAATTTTATTTTGGCGTACCCTAGACCAGTTATGGGCAACTTTTTCATTGGCAGCCGCTAAAAGTTTTATGCTACGAGTAATCTTGAAAAATATACATTTTTTCTCTATCCTTATGAAGCAAGCTTGACGGGCCGTACTAATATGCAACGGAAAAATTCAATGGCAGACCAGACAAATCTTTCTCGGGGACCGCATGTGGCCCGCGGGCCGGAGGTTGCACATGCCTGCCCTACACCCTAGATAATCATTTGCTTTCCATTGACTATTTACACATTTTTGCTGTGATTTCACCATTTCCAGACCCTTTTCCAAATAAATGTAAAAAATAGAATATAACTCTGAATTGAACGAACTCTTGACTCGATGAAACTAGTTTTCAATTACTTTTGCTGTTCTATACCTTTAGTTCGTTCATTAGAGTTCTTCTTTGAAGCTTTGAAACTGCATTTTAAGCAATCAGGTTTTGAGATCCATTTGGCGACAACAATTTCAACTTCTTCTTGACTAATCGGTCCAGTGTACATAAATAAAATAGCAAAGAAAATTCTGTCTTTAACATCTTCGTATCTGATGTTAGATCAAGCAAAAGTACCACTACCTTATTCAATAAGTCTGTTACGGTTTCATGATACAATATTGGAACTCATTTAAGGCTTATATCATCATCGTTATCTAAATTTGTGAGTTGGTCAAATGAGATGAGAGACTTCCTGGATCAGGATGAAATAAACTTGATTTAGTTTCCCAATAAGACAGATAGAATGGAAGAGTTGTTGATCTTTTCTACCAATTATATGCTATAATTCTACTTAAGCTAGAGTACAAATGCGATATTCTCAATAATATTTCAAGAAAACTATTAATAATAATTGCTGTAAACGCTGGAATGGACGCAGATTACCAGCTGCTAAATTGTTATTTTCAAGCAATTTTAGCTCGATGAAAATTTTAAGCTTCGTTATTAAATATGCCCTTCACACATGTATCAACTAGTAGTTTAGTTTGGTACCCTTACAAACCGGATACATAGTGGTCCTATATGCTACACATAATTTAAAGATGTCAACTTCCAGATAGCAGTTATTTGTAATTGTTACGATAGAACTAGACAGATTTACATAGTGTTAGTGCGGTAATAAACGTTATTCG
The DNA here is from genome assembly GCA_038088585.1 of Chrysina gloriosa. Taxonomy (NCBI): domain Eukaryota; kingdom Metazoa; phylum Arthropoda; class Insecta; order Coleoptera; family Scarabaeidae; genus Chrysina; species Chrysina gloriosa. Next base: position 12,743,258 of record CM076092.1, read on the forward strand.
AAGTAATGAGAATACTAGACTATGCACAATACGATGTTATTGGATTGAGTGGAAGCGTAATCTGGTTTATTACAGTTGCCGAACTGTAGCAATATCATTTCTGTCGAAACACAATTTGTAGTTGAAGGAAAGTTCAGGTTCATATTTCCTCATTACTGTATAATATGTATATTATCAGTTTGTGGTGGATATCATTAATTATGTTCCTGTACATGTAATTATTGCCCCACGGAAATTGATCTACATTTCCTATTGCAACTTTTAATCAAATTAAAATTCGTATCTGAATAGAAAGCCGCTTACTCTCAACTAAATGGTTGAGTTCCAGAATATTTCCAAACTTAGAATTTATCGAATTACATATGTATAACACCACGAAACCTACAGATATTAAAAACGAAAGGAGTTATGTTAGTAATACATTTAGTTGTTCACAGTAAGGTCGGATTAGATCCTAGTTGCACTTTACAACAAACTCGATCGTTAGAACGCCAGAGGATTGTTTTTTTTTGAGGATATACAACTAATGCCACCGCATAGACAAAGACCTGTCCTAGGATGGGAAAGTTACATCAAACATGCATTGAGGGAAAGAGCTCGTCAGGCAGGGGGACTGGAACCACTGTGGAAACTGAAAACGGTAAACTCGTAATGAGAATACACAGTTGAAGAAGAAGGGAGCTTAAGTAATAGATGGTCATATCTTGATTAAGATTATCATTCTATCGTACTGTTTTACAGCAAGTTTGCGAATAATAGCAGGCAGGGCTTTTGCATAATCTTCTTCAACTCAACACGGTTTAAAAGAAGTATATCGACTGTAGTACGTTAGCAAGTAAGAGAAAATTGAAATCGGGTAGGCGGTCTGTCATGGTCTTTAAAGAAGAATTTAAAAGGAACTCCTTTGTTCAAATTCTTGATATTTCATTCCTTATCATGATATTAAACTAGAAATTCATTTTACAAGTAAGGTCACATCCAGAACTTATCTATTGTAAATTATGGCTGTTTCTAATACTCCGTACTAGCTAAATTAATTCGATAGACATGCGGAGTAATCTCGAAATTCCTTTAGTGTGTTACCTTCACCTCTTATCTTGCTTGTCTTATTAAGAAGTTTCAGAGCATAGAAGATTACAATTAAGATTCGCTTAGAGAGCGAGTTCTGATTATTTATTACAAAGGGAGAATACGCCTGTAACAAACTATATTAAATGAAACGAGTAAGGCTAGTTACCTTATCTGAAAGCATTTCTTTCCACGAAGTTTTAGTAAGTAAAACCTGAAATTTATAACTCCGATGTTTTTTACAATTTCCATGCGTAAAAAATTTGAAATTCTAATTTAGGTCGTCCCTTTTCAAAAAGTTTCTTTTGGAATTTTGTTATGGCAGCAATTTATAATAGGGAGTTGTAAATTGAAGCCTTTGCTAAATATATACCGACTTTGATATTTTTAATAACACATTGATCTGGCAAAAATAGCAAAAATGTTTAATACTTTCACTCAATACATGCGAATGATATTATATCGTTATCGATATCATTATCGAATCGACAATATTCTTTATGCTCGACGGTCAAAACACTTTGCTGATCGCCATAACGAGTACAAATTGCAACTTTTACGTTGAACTCTATACAAAGCAAATTGCACGTTCAAATTTACTTCGATTTTCGTTATTTATAGTTCATATTTGAAATTTTTATTGCTAATTAAAATTAAAATTATAATATCATAAGCTGACCGATATCTAATAAACAATATTTTGCAACTTTAAAGCAATGAAATGGGAAAATAAAGGAATATGTATGTGCATTGCTCCGGAAGCCGTCTGCCATCTCTAGTTCCCTCAAACAACCACCAAGCCATTGTTTGTGACGAAAACAGATATAAGCGCCACGTTTTACTTTGTCCGGACACAAAAGTTCAGTACTGTATATTGATTCCTTTATGCAAGTCAAAATATTAATTCAAAGAATCTAGATCACTCTACAAAACAACCTAATTAAGTGCCCATTGAACAGCTGCAAGGAAGCTGTGCAATGACTTACAAAGCAAGCACAAATTTCATATGCCAATTATTATTATCAATGGTACACCAGCAAAGAATATAATTAGGTGGACTAGAATTGAAAGAGGTTGAGGAATCTTTGCAAATATGATTCACAAACAAGTTTCTATTATATCAAAGTCTCTAAATCAACTATGGAAAGGTGGAGATTTGTTCTTTGAAAGAGCAGAACTAGTGGGTATACGTTTGTGGTGTAACTGGAAATGATACGTGATAATTTGAATAAAGCGGTGAAAGAGCTAACATATTCTAATTTTAATCCCTTCTGGAGTTCGTAGTGAGTTATAATCGCATTTGGCCTCAAAGGCTAGATAGTGCAGATATCTCTTAGAATCAGGAAAGGAAGTAAAAATTTGTGAAACTAATAGGATTTTGTTATCGTGAGTCCTTTAAGAGTTGACTGACTCTAAATGCTTTAGAATTGATTACAATATCCTCCTCTTTTATTGTACAAAAATTACAGAAAAAGTGCAAAAATTGAATAGTTATCGGTCAGTTTTCGATAAACTCATACTGATCCTTTTTTGAGAGAAATTCAATGGTGGTTTATTAGCCGACAGCTTTGATTTTACGTTTATTCATCACCTTATGTACGATATTTCTCGATAATTTTAGACCTAGATTTTTTTCTTTGGTTCGTTCGATGTTTCGTCGCTGCTGATCCTCTTGTTCGGGGCACACGTATTTAGTTTTGCTTGTGGAAACATTTCGACGATCAAATGTATGTATTTAATTGCCGCTTTGCTTTTACAACTGTTTGTCTCTGTTTATTCCTCGACGCTATTATTCGAATCAATAGAAACATCTTCATATTTGTCGTTTACATCGTCTTTTCTGTCGTTTTAGTCTGGAATCGACATTTCGTTAGCTTTTCAGATTACTGCCGACGTCTATACATTATTATAGATACTTATTTCACCATGTAAATGCCGCTTTCCAAGTGTGTTTTTGCTTCACCTTTCAAATGTGTTTCTTTTGCTCTACTATAACTGTGGCTTCTTGAAGTCAAATCCCCAAAGGATGTCTGCGCTGTTTTTTAACTACTTAAGTTCTATCGCGATACGATTTCTCGAAAAGCTGAAAGTCAAGCAATATCACCACGTCAGTTTCTCGTTATCTCCATTTAGTTATTATGCCAGAATGACGGAAATGAAAACCCAGAAAGATGTGTGATGGAGTAGTCCGTTACTTTGTAGTACATGGTCATTTATGGAACAAAAAACACTACTTTGTTACGCTGTTTCGGAGGTAACAATGAAGAACTACAAAACACCCCAAATCAGTTTAACAACCGCAACCCTAACATTCAATCCACGTTAGAGAAAGAAGTTGAGGGGAGCATAAAATTCCTGGATATCACTATAAAAAGAATTAGCCAAAAACTAATATTTAATTTTTACAGAAAACCTACTTTAACGGATTCTGCTATCTCCAACATATCCTGTCACCCTATCCGCCATAAATTAGGGGCATATGGATCTATGATACATAGAGCGTACTCGATCTCCATGAATAATTGTTTTTTAAAAACAGAATTAAATAGCATAATAAACGTTGCAGCAAGTAATGGTTTCAACTAGCGCACTATTAGATCTCTTATTATTAAAACACAAGAACAACTAGAAATCCAAGTCATTTACCCAAAAATAGAAAAAGTATAGAAGAAATACGTAACCCCAACACACTTTGGACCAATTTCAGATAAATTGTCATACATTCTATCCTATAAAAATCAGAAGGTTTTAAGTTAAAATGTGAAGAAATAGCTGCTACGTAGGCCAGACAGGAAGTAGTTTCATTGCGCGTTTTAAAGAACACTAATCGTCACAGCACCTAGAAGAACAAAATTAAAATTTTGCTAATTACTTCCTAGAAGCCACACAAAAGTTTCCCGCAGCTAGTAACATAAAAATAATACACATTGCACTGAAAAGCCGCGAACTCAATGTGTTACAAACAATAGAAATTTATATACACAAAAAGGATAAAAGGATAACTTTCCTCAACGACCAAATAGACCTAATGACCCCTCCATTCCTTGACTTATTCTAAGCAGTCTTTAGTATTACATAATTAGTTGAAATCCATAGACACTATAGTTAATCTTACTTGATGATCAATTATACCTAATTACATCCTCAAAGTTTCATTTATTCTAAGTCTTTCTGTAGCAAGAATCCAGCATATAAATAATTGTTTAAGCACAGTTATAAGTTACTTCTACTTTGACAGGGTGTAACAGTGTTTACAAAACTGCAGTCACGTTTTTCAATACAAACAAAGTGGTAGTGTAACAAAGTTTTTTTTTTTCATAAGAGACCTCAGAAAGCAATAGTAGACCGGTTCTTGAGTTAGAGTACCAAATACGGAAATACATGAGATTTGAAACATCCAGGACATCACAAAATTTTTCGAGGAACATAGAAAAGTGCAGAACGAACATGTGACTAAAATGTAACATGGGAGTCTTTGCAAAACCCTGGGAGACAGGAAGCACCGAGGAAAGATGAAATAGGAGAGACCTCTAAACCACTGGGTACTAACTGTGAAGCTGTAATTACAGAAATAACGGTCAATTATTGAGAAAATGACATGAACATTTAAACAAATAAGTACGTATGATTGAACTGAACAAGAACCCTTACCATGACGAGATCCTTCCCGGCAATTTGATAGCTTTCGTACATGTTTATATAATGTAGCAAATAAGGCATTCGGTCGATTTAATATATTTACAAAAATAATGTTTAGCCTAGGAGGCCCTTGGGGTGCTAGGAAATTGAAAGTATGATACACAGTCTTGTCTTTAGATTAATTAAATGTATTAGAAATAAGCATGTTTTTCTTGATATATTGATAAAATCAGAATCTGTAATATTTTGCAGAATCTTCTATTAATTACGTTAATCATGTTAATAAGATGAAGAAAGGAATAATATACGAGGTAAGGGATTATAACCTATAGGGATTGAAAACCAAGGGAGATTTGAGAACCATCCTTCTCGGTCACATCACGGAGTGACAAACCTACATAAGTAAATTCTTAGTTGCACTGTGCAATGAAGGAGGACTCTGCTATATGTACGAATTCCAATACTATTACTAAAGAGCTCTATTATATTTATTGCTAGCAAGTTTTGCCAAAATACAGATTTTCCTGGAGGATATTTAGTAACTGAAAGGAATACGTAAATTACTGGGATTCCATGGAAGATTGCACAAATAAAATTCCACCACAATTCCACCCGCTAATTGTTGAAACAATATCATCTTCAAAAAGGACGTTTCTTCCTTATAATTATGTATTTGTTTTGCTTTAAGGGTTCTGCTATGAATCTGCAAGTAAGTCCATTTCCTATCTTTACCACAACATTTCCATGTGTTCTATGCCATTCACTATAATTTCGTGGTAGGAAGTAAAGACATGGTTGACCTTAGACAGTTTCAACGGTCTTCGAGATTTCCGTTTGATGATCAGTGTTGCAAACGCTTTAATGGATTTCAATTAATGAAATTGTGTCATTGGATAGAATAACTCGACAAGTGCTGGAGTTCGCCAAGTTACTAATCCTGCTCGTGACCAATAACGTCCGCATTCATTCAATTCTACTAAAGCTATTACCATTTAGCTTTACGAAAGCTGTCTGTCTGGTTCCATCTTTAATTCTTTGAATATTGTGCAAGTAATTTCCGATTCGCATTATTCAGCAAATGATCTTTATATTTTCGCAAATAAAGTTCTACTGTTATGCATTGATGATATTATAGCTACTTAGATGGGAAAGATTATATTCAACATGAGACCCTTATATCAGTGCGGTTCGATATAAAGTGAACCCCGTGCTAGGGCCGTGTTTAGTTTCGTCACTTAGCAATGGGGAAAATCTAAACGTAATGTTAATGCAAGCGCAATTTAGAATTCACAATGTTTCTTTGATTGTTTTTTCGCCCCTCGTTTGACATTGGTGTACAAAATAACAAGATGTAGAAACGCTCTCGTACAAATACCCACCGGAAAATATATTCAACCGCAGATGATTTACTTTGTCGAACTTTGGACGTACGTAACATCGAAGAAAGCGCTAGAGAAATCACAAATCTCAAATAATAAATGCACAACATCCGAGTTTCAAAAACGTTTATATCGTCCTGAAATTCCCTATCGACAATATTATTCCCTCTTGGCGTTTTGTAGCGTCTAAAGCAACCGCGATATAAAGCAAATTCCGCGTCATTTTCCAATATGTCAAAGATTATGCCGAACAACCGCGTTTAATTACGACTTCCAGCGATTCAATTTTCCTCAGATTCAACATCCAGCGGGGTCTATTTCCCGCATTCGCTGTCGAGAAGTTTGTTTGCATTAAGTTTGTTCGAAGAATAGCAAATCGTTCGGAAAATAATCCAATTTTCGGCCGACTGCGGCGAAAGCGATTTCACACTAGCGTGGTTTGAAGGTATAAAGTCACTATTAAGATGAACGGAGATTCGATCAAAAGCGCAAAGTTCCAGCCGCCCAAATTTGAGTACTTTCGATAAATTTATAAGGACCTCGTAAATATTGACGAAAGCTTTAATGAGAGTTTAAAAGGTTGAAAATTGTGTTGGTTATTAGCGTTAATTTCTGGATAAAATAATTAATTTTCAATCCTGATTCGCATTTGTATAATTGTGAGGCAATTTTTAAGTTACTGAAAATTACTTTAATTGATTGCCAAGGCTTGTTGCTATTAAAGTTCATAGGATTTCATGTAAATTGTTTTGCAATTGTTCTAGTGGATTAATTGCCTTGGAATTTATACCGCGATTGCTATTATGTACTTTGTATAGCGGATACGGTAGTGCCTGCCCAACTGAATGGAATAAATCTTGACACGTTCATGAGGAAGTGGACAAAACTTTAGTAAAAGCTGATATTAATAAGCGCTAGATAAAATTGTGATTGAAAGGTAAAACAATTTATTGAAGTCTATATTCCGTATTCGCCTAATACATTTCCACATTATTCTAAACTTAGACTGTTTGGCAATACACTTGCATTTTGACATATATTGTGGTATATAACTAATATTTGCTTTACTTTGTTTAGGGCTGTAATAGGCGTTACAATTATTTAATATTTACTCATATATTATCAGTTATTGAAAATCTATTAGTGTATTGCTTCGTTAGCATTGGTTCTAACAATTATTCAAAGGCGCACATGTGTGTGTATTCCCAAGCACATGTTGCTTTGTTTATCTTAAATTTAGAAGGTTCCACAAGGAAAACAAGTTGTGGTGCGACATTTCTACTTGAAGATTTTGCGCTAGAACTACGGTTAGATGATTTGCGGTAGTGATTACAGGATTAGATCCATTTATTTTCTTGCAGTGGCAAAAATTTCCCTTTTCCGTTCTAAATTTCCTCAAGTAGTACCTGTCTACTTAATTTGGCTTACGCTGACTACTATTCAATTTACTTTTGGGGCAAATTCTACAAAAGAAGATATTGTCATACGAGAATATTAGGCGCCAGTTGAGGTTATGGTTTGTCAATATCACAATTTGACTTTAATAAAATAAAAGATGTAGTTACCACCCATACAGCCTAACGCTTAAACGCTGATTATTTCTCACTTACTTTTTAGGGTATGGATTCGATGAACGAAATGTCAAGGTTTGTGTTTCTCAGTCGCAGTAACTGTGACTTAATATCTACTTATATCTAACATTGTTTTACCACTGATACTCACATCCCCTTCCTCGTCGCAATTCTATCGACAAAATATTTCAGTTTCTCAGTGGTAGAGCTTTTTCAACAGATTCAGCATTTTCTAAACCCATTAACTGCCTTGGCTATCAGATTTAATAGCGAGTGATGCGAGATATTTATTTTTGATGGCCATGCAAAAATTCATCCCTACGATTAAAAATTTCGCCAGATCAAAGAAAAAGTGTTTTGCTTAAATTTAATGTTGAAAACTACGTATTACGAAAAAAATTATGACGGCCTCCCAGTGAATATTAGCAAAATTGGTTGAGCAGCCACGCGTTAATGTGCTACCAGTTTATTGGTAGTTACGGCCTGATTTTACATTTTGTTTGTAGGGATGTAAGGAAAGTAAATAGTTCACATGACAATTGGTAATGGAAGATCATATAAATACTTACTTGCTTACTTACTTAATCTTAAATCTGCTTACCCTTGCGAGTGCCAGACGTAGGACATAAAACTATTGTCTCGGTTTCCTTTGCCATCCCCCTTTCCACTCTTTCCTCTCTTGTGCTTGTGTACATATTGCGTTCTACTTGTGATGTCGTTTTTTTCACAGCAGCTTTGACTTCCTCTGTCCATATTTTTCTCGATTTTTCTCATATTTTCCTCTTCGCTATTCTAGTTTCGTACATTTTTCATCGTGATCTGTCTTTCTCCATTTTCCTTATGCGTTCGTTTGTGGTGTAGAAACATTCAGACGGGCATCACGTGGCCTGTTCTATGAATAATAAATTACGTCTTCACACAAATTCATGTTTCCATTCACATATTGCTGGTTCTCTACCTCCTGTTCCTGGAGTGGTGTACGTTTTCTCCGGGAAAAATATTGATTGTAATTTTCCCAGCAGCGACAATTATTTATATTTATTGACAATTCCATTTACGGGAGACGTGCGTCCATCGCCAAAACAAATATTTTTCACATAGTCCGGGATAGTTTTGATTTCTCTCTGTTATCTTGCGAATATTTGTAATCGCCTTAAGCACTTCCTGCGCTTAGCGCACTGATTTTTTCCAAATCTTGGTTGTAGTACGTGCTTTATGACTAATGTTGGAGTAGTTTTAAACTGCCCCAAAATTTCTAGGTGTATGACTTTGCAGTTTTTGTTTTGCAACTGATCCGTTGCTCCAAATTTCTATACCCTGACAGACGTAGGTACGTGTATTACTGGTATCTCCTTTTGGATGTCTAACTGTAGAAGTTGCTTAATGCACAGCTAATCCCCACAGATAAAAATGATTTCAATCCTCTTTGGCAAGGTATACCCGATTACAACACTTGACTTCACAAATTTCGTATCATCACTCCAGAAGAGCATTAGATGATGAAATGTAATGAATCCGCCAAGTGCAGTTTATTTGGATTTTGGGGACTATATTTATCAGGTGATTTCAAAAGCCATTAACAAACCGCTTGACCAAAATTTTCAATTCTCAACTTCCTGACTAATATTCAATTTATTTTCAACCATCCTTTGTTCTAAATCTCAAATATGGACGTCTGTTGAGAAATTATTGTCTTTTAAAATGCCATTCTACAACATCCCTAATGCCTGCAGCACAAGTAAGCAAAATCTAATCTGAATCGACTAGCTCACAACAATCTCTATGCCTTATTACTGACTTAGGTAATAATTACTTACTTACTTATCTTTGTATGATATCAATGAAAAGCATTCTTTGAGATCTCTGCAATGATCTGTAACATGAGGGGGCTACCATTTAAGATTTTGAAGTTAACAATGCTAGATAAGGAAAGTTTGGGGTAGAACCATATATATGTAATGCCATTGTGGTTGCCCCTCCATGCTACAGAAACGAGTTTGAGCATTCTGAGATAGTTTTTTCAGACCCAAAGCGACCCCATTGAAGGTTTTGAAGTAAATACCTGTGTACAATTTCATTTTGTAACAATAACCTTATATCCTGCAACGAATTCCTATTGCAGATATGTACCTAAACATGCAACGCTTATATTTGAACAACCTAATTTCGGAGTCGATCCTTAATGTTACATATTACCTAATCGTTTGTGGGTGCAATGCAGTAAACAGTCTTGACCCCTATTTGGTACATACAGCAAAGCGTCATTAGCATTGACCCGATTATATTGGCCTTTACTATCATGGCGTATTAGCTGGAGTTGTAACGGTAGTCATAAACATGAAGCTGCACACGTTTATTTTTCTAATTTAGTGATCGAAGTTTAATTCAGGTAAACATGAAAACATACATCTGTAACTATGTACTAACGCTTCAACCTTCAACCTCACTACGTTCGTATTTTAGAATAACAGACTAACTAGAAATTATTTTATCGATCTATTCCCGTAAACTATTGACGAGTTTGCGAAAATAATTTTGTCCATTAACTTATTTTCAATTAAAAATAAAAGCCTGCGATCACATATCAAATCAATTTCATATCAGTTTGATGGATGGAATCGACGATTGATGAACTAAATTGCTGTCATTTACTGTTGAGGTCACGCGACGTTTTCGAAGCTCTCGGAACGTAAATTTAACTCCTATCCTAATCGATTTGAAAATTGTCCTGTACAAAATAAATTTTAATATTCCTTATGTAAGGGAAGTTTGCAATTGGAAATTGCATTGACCATCGTTGTGTTTCTACAGCAACACCTAATAAGACTTTGATAAATTAATAGATAATCAAACGCATACTATTTACTTACTGTTTACTGTTTAAATATCAAGACGAGTTTGATTTGCCGGTTGAGTAAATGCAGATGTCTCCTATGATAATATTTATTTACGTATTGCAAATTTTAGCATTAAAACTTAGAACCTGAAGAAGCACCAAACCCTAGATGATAGAATGAGTACTGTAGATATACACGTAAACGAGAAAACCTAGAAAGGAACCAATTCGACTAGAGGAAGTAAATATAGGTGAAAATGTGAACAATGATCAACCAAATGAATTGATAGAATTAGCCTTTGCGTAGCTAGAAATATTGGCGAAATTGAAAGTATCACTTTGATTAAAATGGAAATTGAAGAAATCCCTGGTAATCAATCTGTGGAATATAAACCATAAAAAACTAACATGGCAAGTAGACAAACCAGTAAGGAGATTGCCGCAGAATGAAAGGAAGCTGCACCTTCTCAGTATGCTAACTCAGTACTACTAGTTCCTAAAAAGAACTGGAGAATCAAGATTCGTTAATGAACAAAACAACTTTTTAATTTTCTTATTTGGATATGATATGATACCTGCGAAAGATTGGAAATAGACTAGGATCGGCATTTGAAGAATATAGAAAGAGATATCAGCTGGACTGAAAATAAGATTACGACCAAAACCCTTTTTGAGTTACTATGTCTACCAAAATTCGAAGATAGACTACTCCGAGGCCTGAGGAAAGAAAATAAACTATGCCGTTTACCACACGAGTTGAGAGAAGACATTCGTAAACCTGTTGAACAAGAGCAACAAAAGTACAAATATAGATACGACAGAAGAAGATATGAAGGCGTTAAGTGTAATGTTGGAGATATCGTCTTCATGAAGATTGTATGGATACCCAGGTGTATCAAGGGAATCAGAACCTCGTTACAAAGGACTTTTAGTTGCGATAAATTCATTGTTTAAAGATACATAGAAACTTTCCGAAGTGATCTAATCAGAAGGGAAATACAGGCTACGCCACATGTGAGCTAATTAAAGCTCTCGAAGAACCCAGTGAGGGATCTAGTCAAGGGAAAGATGATGACATGCTAGAAGATCAAAATCAGCTACAGGGAATCGATGGCCCAGAAAAGGAAAACGAGAGCGATAAAAGGAAAAGAATTATCGGAAACCAGGTTATTATTTGTCCTGTAAATTTTTGATATCTTAAGGGCTAAGATAAGGTTTAGAATAGGCCGAGTCTTAGGGAGTAAAACAAGGCAAGTCGGCTGTCGAAGACAATAATGTTGCTGATAGCTGTATCAGAAATGATTGGTTAATTTTATATGTGTAAATGAATAAAAGAAAGGTAAGCTAACATGCATTTTGTACTTGTCTAGCAAGCCACTGTACACATGGTTTGTGATTTTTCCAATAACGCAATAAGATCGTGTATGATTCTCTACAATCATCGATAAATTTTTGAATTAATATTTTGGCTCACGCATAGTAATTTAATATTCACCCTCAGAATCACAGTAGCTTCTACTATTTTGAGGTATTTTCTCAGTGTAATTTATGATTGTCCAATATTCACTTTGTTTTAGAGTTTCGAGGGCAGATTGAGAAGTTCCTGGAATCGCTGTTAGTGGGTTGCTACTTTTCCAAATACTTTATGTCGTTGGGTTGGCAACTCTTTCAATTGAATGTAAAGCTTAAATCGATTTGTCAAATAGTCTGGTTTTGACAAGCATTTAAGTCAAGTATGTTTTTGTGTGTTCTATTATCTGATAAAAGAAAGTTCGAGTGGTCATTAATTTTTTTATTTAGAAGGGAACCATTGAAAATCAAATTTAGGTTAGATTCGGTTCTTGAGGATTCATCACCTTTACTTTCCACCGTTAATGTTTGGGTTTCGGAATTCGAGCGTGGTCGTACGCATATAAGAGATGAACCACATTCAGGACGTTCGAAAACAGCTATCACGCCAAAAATGTGGAAAAATTCATCACGTGGTTTTGGCAAGGTAGCCGTAAGCATCTTCCATGAACGAGTAGTTCGTACTTTACATAATGAATTGGATTTAAGAACACTTTCTGCGAGATGGGTGCCGCATTTGCTCAATTCGGAGCAAAAACGCATTCGCGTTCAGACCCCAGCCAGATCACGGATTGCACGAGGTAAATCGGTTTCGGAGAAGATAAAGTATCATTCACTCGGCTACAAAAGTGATGGTAACGGTATTTTGGGCACGTAAAAGGAATATTGCTAATTGGTTATCTTGAAAAAGCCAAAACTGTTTCTGACCAATATTGCACAACATTTTTAGAGAAATTGAAAGCAGCAATTTAGGAGAAACGATGGGGAATTGTTAAGAAAAAGTACTGTTTCACCACGACCATGCACTCCCTTATTCAAGTGCATTCGTTCAACTCAAATCGACAGAATTGAAGTTCTAAAACCTTCCACATCTGCCGTATTCGCCTGATTTGGTTCCGTCAGACTCCCACCTGTTTCTGAAACTTAAAACATTTCAGTGTGGAAAGAGATTTTGGTCTAATAAAGAATTGATAGAGGCTGTAACGATTATTTTTGGAACCTCGAAAAGAGTCACTTCCAAGAAGCTGGGGAAACCTTGGACCAAGTGTGTTGACCTTCAAGGGGATTATATTGAAAAATAACTTGAATCCATACTATTTCGTTCACATTCTCATTCCGGAAACTTTCGTAGTAACATTTTATCATGCATTATTCGACACTGTCTTAGGTTCTCGAATGTATCACTTATTGTGGGGAATTTTTCCTGGGAGGAATAATCTTCGTCAAAATTACCAATCTGTTGGTAATGTTGCATAGATCCTTATTTAGGAAAGGTGCTGTTAATGGCAACCGAAAACGATTTCTTCCAGTCCTCCCTCTCTTGACCGTCTGGTCAGTAACCAAAAATTTACCATTCATTCAACAACCGGGTACCCGGGTACCCACCTACTGCCTCAGTTGCCGTGCGTTCAAATTTTGTATTGTTCTAATTGGTACGCACAAATCGCGATTTATTTTATTTTTATTTATTTTCGTCTCCAGACAGCATAATTTTTTGCGCGCGACTATCGGTCTTAAAAAGGCGTTCAAACTGACCGCGAAAATCCTTCAACGACAGATCGCGTTCGTGCGTGCTCAGAGCTTACGCCGAGACACCAACAAGTGAACATCAAGTTGGAAGGGACAATATTGGGCGACAGATGTGGACCTAATAGAAACACCAACATGCTGTCAAATGTCGACACATTTAAATAGTTTTTCACGCCAGAAATGGCTGATATCCTACGTCATACAAACAAAAAAGCAAGCTCAACTTTGCAGCATTTAATGAAAGAAATCCAAGGGAAAAAGACAACTAGTGTGGAAAAATCTTGAGCTTCAGGAATTTTATGTATTCCTGGCTATTTTGATAACCTCTGGTGCCAACAACTCGAATACTGAGAATACAAATGACATGTTGCAGTCATACTTACATCCATTGTATCGTGCAGCAATGGGCATCCCTCGCTTCTGGAACATCATTGGTTTCATTCGATTTGATGATACCAATACTCGTGCTCATCGCATGGAGAGTGATGCACAAATCATTAGGCATTTCACAACGAAAGTGGCGATTGAAAGCCTTTTTGGTAGAGCTATAAATCCATATGTGCGACCAACAACATCTGAATCTTCGAAACCCCAGGCACAACTCGATTCAACCGAGAGGAAACAGATTACCGGTGTATGCCTTGCTTGTCTTCAGAGCAAATTCAAAAAACGTCGCAAAACTCGTATATCGTGTTCGATATGTGAGTTACCTATTTGTAATGAACATTGTATTTCGACCACCATAAATTAAATTAAGGAAATTACAAACCATATTGTTGATTATTTATTAAAAAGTCAAGTTACATAAACACAGTGATAAATGGCCTCCTTCGTGTGTATAAACAGCGCTTTTATATATAATAACCTTAGTGAGTACCCGGGTACCCGGTCATTGAACAGAGGAGGTATCGAGTTTGATAGTGAATAACTTTTATTGAATGGATGGATTGAAAAAATTTTGACGAAAAATTGGCATCAAACTACTTCACCTTCGGGGATCCGGATCGTCGTAGAATATTTTTAAGGGGAAGTTAATAGATTCTACCCTGGAAACTGAAATGGATACCCGGGTACCCGGTTACTGATCGGACGGTTAAACTTCTCAGTAGAGTACCTCACATCCAGGGTGCTTATACAGAGGTACTCTATTTATAGTCCTGTAGGAACCAACCTATTCTACTAACAAAGGCTCTAAAACTGTCTGACATGAGCTTCACCTTCTCATTAATTATTTTTTGTCGATTTTGAAGAAGTAATTGTCTAAGTTAATTTGGTTCTTAGTAATTACACTCTCCCAGTGTAATGGATAACAAGAACAAAAACGAAAGAATCTGTTACTGTTACTTTTTTACTTGCAAACAAGGGAAACATTCTTTTTATTTGACAGTTTTTCTCGTTTCGGACATGCTAATCTTTTCGCAACCGCAGCAGTATTCAAACATTAAATATTTTGCAAGAGAAAAACGGGACCATAAAATTTTAATTAACTCGAATGTTCTTTGTGATGGATCGTCGACTAAAGTACATTTTACTCTGACAGAGGATAATTGGTTATTTAGCGACATATAAAAATCACGGAACGACTACTATAAATTAAAAAGAAAAACGCATTCCGTCCGGAATGTCTGCGACTCTTTGATTAGCTTCGAGTAAAATAAGCTTTTACGACATAATGAAAAAAGAAGGGGGAAAGCAGAGAAATGATAATGAAAAACTGTCCAGACACAATGGGAATCACTTTAGTGGCATTTGCTGCTGTAGGAGTGAAAGGAATCGTTTAGCTTTCAGCTTTGTGTGTATCAAGTAACATATGGGCTGGTATGTACGAGATGAGTAAGGGTAGATTCATTTTCAGGTTAATACTCACTTAGCTATAATAGCACTTTTTAACAATGAAACTGTAAAAATCTTGTAAAAATTATGTAGATATATGGTAATGGGTGGTGTTTCTATGTCATCAAACCCTAATAATAATTAAGAGGGCTGTTATCTTTGCAATGAGGGTAATAAAGTATTAAATAATGTATTGACGAAATACATACATATATCTTTCATTTTCCAAAGTATTCCCCTTTGCAGTCAATACATTTTTCGCGTCCATAACATCAATCTTCTACTTTTTAGCAATATTCCTTCGTTAGGTGGTTTCTTAAATGCGTTCACATTTCCTTCGGTCGATGTACAACATCCCTAAAATATAAAATATAAGATAACGTTTATAGGTGGCAACAAGGAATCATTATGTGCCAGTAGGTGTCTGCATTATATGTCGAATGGACCATTATTTCAACGTTTTGGCCATTTAAAGCCTCACTTGTTGTTGCAGCAGTGTGAGCGCAAGGGTCATAAAAATTCTTGATGTTGCCTTGTATGCTCTTTGCGTAGATTTTGGAATAGTTAAGGAAAACAAACTTATAGGACCATTCAGCGCTGGTAGTATGGCGATTCTCCATGTCATAATGGAGAAAGGTTCAGTAATTCAAAATATGTAGGGGAACATCTTTTTGTATCGGCTTTTTTCATGAAACTCGAAGAAGAAGAAAAGACCCAAACAGCAGATTGTTACCCTTTCCGGGATAACGGTTCCATCACGTTTCATCACCTGTAAGGATGTACACCAGATAAAGCGAGCTGGTGTAGATTTGGACCATTTCTTTTTTGTACAGGAAACCACCAAAGGGAATAGAGCTTAAGTATCTTCAGATGCTCGCGTAAAATGGTGTTAATTGCTTTCACAGAAATGTTTAGAGTTAACTGAATACTTCTTACGGTAACATGTCGGTCCTCTGTAATCGTGTTTCGAATACAACAAATATTTTTATCGGTAGTGGTCATTGTTACTTTAGCAGCTTGCAAATTGTCATTTAAGGAAAGTCGACCAAGTCCTAGTTCATGATACCTTTGCTTTAGTGTAGCAAAGGAACAAGACTTGCCACCAAACACTCGATTGATTTCAACAGGTAATGTCGTTTGTTCAGTTATATATACAGTATGACCTTTGAATAACGAAATTTTCTCCCTATCTTGAATAAAGCACATTAGTTTTTTTTTTTTTAATAGTTTCCATTTAACTCAATACAACGTATGGAGCGGTCAATTAATTTTTCCATTGATTGCTAAGAATCATCTTAAGAAATCTTCTTTAGCACCTGTATCACGGCCGCTTGAATCGCTGGAACATCGTCATAAAATTATCCTTTCAAGGCCAGTTTCAGTTTAGGGAAGAGAAAATAGTCACATGGTCACAAATCAGGCGAATATGGAGGGACACAAATGTTTTTAGTTAGTGTTTGAGGATCGTACTTAAAACATTGTTTCATCACCAGTTACAGTGGAGTCCAAGAAGTTTTTATTCTCTTTGGCGGTTTTAATCGTGTCTTTCGAACATGTCACGCGAGAGTCCTTTTCATCGTCTGTTAATTCATGTGGAACAAAACGAGTACAAATTTTCTCTTTCTTGAAATCATCACGTAAAATCTTCCATATCCTGCTTTTACTTAAACTTACATTTTTGAGGCAGTATTCTAAAAGTAAAATTTCCATCCACAGCAATGATTTCATAGACTTTTTCAACTAATTCTGAATGGTTTCGATCTTGCAGACGCCCAGGCGTTTCCGCGCCTTCTAAATCCTCACGATTATCTTTAAATCTTCTATATCACACAATAACTCTGGCCCTACTCATACACTATTAGACCATAAACATTTTGAAGTAAATTACATGCTTCAGTGCGTTTTTTCAAGTTTAAAACAAAATTTTATATTAGCTCTTTGTTCCATGATTACTTTTAAGACACACGTAATATACATACTCTCACATAGACGAGCGTAACTTTTTAGCCTGTTATCTGACTTGCATCAACTTCAGTGTGTTTGAAAGACGGAAAATTTATCTTTCGGATGATATCTATCATTTGCCTTAAATAAAATTTCGTTATTCAAAAACATACTGTGTAATTTCATATTCCAAAGATTACTTTAAAAGTAATGTATTAGAAAAATATTCCAGTGTATGTGTTAACTTCACAATTATTAGGCATGTAACCAACCATGTATTGTATTGTATTGTATTGTAATGAGGTGGGGTCTGGCCCAAAATGGCCTTTTGCACTGCGACCACGTTGATCTATTGTGCTTCCTCTTGTTTGTTTTATTTATTTATTTAATACGCTGAGGAACAGAATCAGCTCCTTCAATGGAAGTGTAAATAGGTCCTCCTCACTCAGCGTATATGCATGTAGTAGTCTATATCTCCTGTGGCCTAGTGCCCCACAGTTAGTGATCAAGTGTTCCATTGACTCCTCTTCTTCACCACAGAATCTGCAAGTGTCCGTGTTGAATAAGCCCATTTTGTGAAGGTGCTTGCTACAGGTATAGTGGCCTGTGAGTGCCCCTGCCAGTGTTTTTAAGCTTCCCTGTTCAGTTTTAGGGCGAGGTCCGCCCTTCTAGCGTCGAAGCTCAGAAATTTTTTGGAATGTTCCAGCCCGCTGGTCTCATTCCAGTGTTTCATTGTAATGGACGCTGTCCATTTCTTTATCTCACCTTTAAGGAGACCTTTGTTAAACCCAAAAGGTGGGGTAGGTTCAGTAAAGTTTCCATCAACCATGTAAAAATTCAAGTTTCGGCATGTTCCAAATAATATGGTTCTTAGGCTTTAGGAATGAGTACCTGTTATTCATGCTTGGAGTCAAGTTAGACCTACTAAATTCATTTTTCTTTCACATTATTTTTGCATTCTTCATCGATAAAATCTATAGTGACCTCAACAACAGTTCATTATCAACATTTTATGAGAATAGTAATTGTCGTTTAAGATAAGCAGGAGGAACAATGACTAAATAAGTTTTAGTGTCTCATTATATCTTTCAGGCGGCAAAATTTGTAATCTTCACAACATTCTCACGAAGCAACAAATCAAATCAAAAACATCTTCTTTCTGGACTCCAAGCCTGGAATAGAAAAATGTTGAAAGATGTATACTTTATCTAGTTAAAGTTTTTACCTATCTCATAAATTTGTGACCATAGATCTTTGTCAGACAAGTGCAAATCGTGCTTCTCTTTTTCACCGGAAGCACTTGAGGAAGATAATCAAATTAATAGATTCTCTTTACTCTAAAGACAAAACAATGACCTAGGTAAAAACTTTAAATAGACAAAGCGTAAAAATATGGTTTTGTGTCCTCTTTGGTCCTTCTTGATTAGAATATGAAGGAAATTAACGGAGAAGAATCGCCGTAGACTACGTGACATCAAACTCAAGGGTTAAGATTGGAGTATGACCCCGTTAGTTTGCTACTATTAAGGACTGATTGGTTGGACATTATAAATGCTACATACATGGAAAATTTCAAAGGTGTTTGATATTGACACCTTTGACTTTTAATTTCCAATCTATTATCGTTTCTATTGGACATTGGTTCTAATATTTACTCGAGATTTCTTTTCTTTCTCCACTCTTTACTAGTCGACTTAAAATGCTGCGGAATAGTTTGATTGGAATTGTAGAGACCTTCATGGTAGGGTCGTAGATACATAATTTAATTTCTTTTGACTTCTTCGTGAGGTATTCACTCGTATATACGGCCCATAAATTTATTTAAAGTTTTGGTTAAGTATCTGGTCCTCCCTGGTTATTTAATGCTACACAAATCGTAATTCCTCGGTTTTAGAATGGAGGATGTAATTATTGATAGTATAGATAACACTTCATCCACTGTAACTAATTTATCACCTCTTTTCTTTTATCATGCGCTCTTGGTAGTAAAAATTATTGGTATGATATTGATGAAGCCAAACAAGGATATTGTGGTTGTTCGTTCAAGTCATGCATCCGCTGCTTTGACAAACTGAACAGGCCCAGTAGTCTTGCTTGAATTCTTGACTGGATAAAAGTTTAAGTTACGTGATTGCAGAAATCTGGAATATTTAACGGAGTGGAGTTACATCAGTTGCATTACTTACATCAACTAATTTTTACCGGTTATGTAAGTACAAAAATGGTTGAAAATCCGCTCTGAAATATATCCTGTTGAAGAAAATTATTGTTTTCCAATTGATCTATGGCGGTAGAGCTAATCCAAAGATAAATGTCTGTTATTTACGCCTTAAAACATATACTTTATTAAGTGTTCACTAGGTCAGTTTTCATTAATTATTGCGTTAGGGTATAATTTTGTGAGGAAATACCAGTGGTTGTAAATAAACCCTAACTCTATAAAAATATACAAGAATAATAGATTGAACTAAAAGACAGTAACAAACCTATAGACGTGTCTTCAGAAAGATAAAGTTTTAACTCTGGATGAATGTTTTGGGCTTATGTTTATATGCATATAAACATTTCACTCAAATTTATCACGTAATTACAATCTTCGATATAAAAATATTTTCGTCTCTAATAACTGCAGAACAGTAAAAAATCGGAAGTCTACTTAATATGGGGTGTGGACTGTATAACGCTCTGAAAAACTACGCACAACACATGTCGGGGATTCTGTAAATGTTATATTAAAAGAATCCCTGTTATTGCTATACATCTGGAGAAATTTTCTTAGGATTAATGTCTTGATTGTTTAATTTGACTACTGGACGAATATTTTAAGTTTAAAATTCAAATCTCCTACAGAATGTAATTTTCGCAGTCTAAATTACGAAAAAGAGAAAAGAAAATCTCAAGTAAAATTGCTTTGCTTTTCTCCGATCAAAGGTAAATTGATTGACGGTACAGCAGAGATAGTTTCGTGAAAAGAATAATATCTGGAGTTAATTCACAGGCACACGCAAGAAAGTCATTAGGGGACTATATACATTTTGATATTAAAGCGTATTTATCCTATATTCGCAAATTGTGTTTAGAAGAATGTAAATTCAAACGCATATATCTCCCTTAACATGTTTGGTAGTATATCCAGATTCCTATTTCTCCATTGGATCATGCACTGCACCAGTTGCAGTGAAATGTAATATTAGTTTATTCCACTTTTACGCACATTTAAATGGAATCGTACATGTAACACGCAATATTCTCAATCGCGTAGCTTTTAATGTTCGCAATGTTTATTAGCAACGGATTAATTGATGAACAACTGCAAGTACGTAGATACGTGTCATGTAATAGAGTACTAAATCAGTTCTAGGTAGTCAATTATTCCACGTCTTCATCGTTAGTGAATATGTCAGTTTAACTCGCAAATTCCTGTTGGTGTTTCCTTACTCATTAGCGGCCTGTGATTTATCTACGTATGTACATACATACATACATATATTGGAATGAGCGAAATTCTCTAGGCATATACAAATAGTAGCCAGCACGTGGATTTAGATTTCTGATTGCCATGATCTAATCAAATTAAGATGCACTTTCAAACAGAATTTCAACAGTAAATACAGATCCGCTTTTACTTTTTGGTTTAATAATTTATGTGCTGATTTAATAACGAACTAAGAGACTTCAAAGAGGGGGTAATGTGTAAGGGAAGCAGATCGATGCGTTAAAACAAAACAAAATTCATTGTTAGTTGGTATTTGTTGAACTAATTATATCCCTGTGGATTAAGCAATGGATATAAATTGAAGTGGTCATTCTTTACAGATCCGGAAGTTGAAATGTATAAAAAACAGGAAGGAAGTGCCAATCGTAATAAATTTAGATAAAATCGACAAAACCCGGTGCTAAAGTGATTAGAAAGCAGAATGGTTGTGTAGATCCGAATCCCTTGCGACAGGCTGCAAACGCTCTTTAAAACTAAAATGGAACACTAAATTATCTTCAGGCGTTATAATGCCAATAGTTTCTTTTGCAGTACAAAGTCGAAAGAAAAGCACGAGTGGCGAACATGATGAATATTTAACAAACACTAAAAGTAGCTAGCAAGTAACTCGGTCCGCGGGGACGACAAAAACAAATAATAGTAGTGAAAATTTTTAAAGTACCTCGGTTACAATAAAAATTACCAGAAAAAGAAAATATACAAAGTTGTATGTAACTATAACTGAAATATTCTCACAATTATTGATAATATTGGTCTCAGTGTCTCTATTTTTGGAATTCGATCTCTGCGATAAATTTACAGCTTCCCAATTACATGAAATTGAGTGGACCCACCTGTTTGTTATCTCCGAAGTAGCTTTGAATATACAGTATCACAAGCCGCTGCTCATGACAAGATTGTTATGCGTTCTTGTTGCTTTAAAGTAAGCCTCTGTTTATGCCTGTATTGATGCTATGCTGATTCTCTCGACAGTAAATGTGCGCTAGTCGAGTTAGACGGGGTAATAATTGAATGTGGACCTTCTAAGCAGGACCCCCAATAAAACAGAAAATAAACAGTAACCGATGCCAAAGTGGCAGCTTGTAATCCTTAATTTCTACTGGCTGAAAATTAGTTTATAATACCTATAAGAATCACAAGAACGAATCAGTACACCATTACTGGTACAATAAGAAGACCAGAATACAAAATTTGCTGACGTATGAAGCGACGAAAACCCACTCTAAATCCGACAAAATGGCGTGCGTTAGGTTATGTATTGCTGGACTGCTTATTCCATTAGCTCTTTGCGTAACCAACACATCAAGGGTTATTTCTGGAGTCGATGTTTTCCAGCATGCGTAGCTTATGCGCGCCATGCTTAAAAGCTTAAAAGAATGGATATATTTTGATTCTGTTCACAAATGAACAATTAGCTTCTTCATAGACTTTGTAGTTGCAAGATTGATAACGATAACAATAGAGCATCCCCTTGAGTATTTGAACAAAATACAAAAAGCACTTTGACATGCACGCTACGCCCTCGTACATACCGCAGATATCTTTCGGGTGGTCCAGTAATACGTACATTGAAGGGAGCACAACGGAGGATAGGCCGCTTCGTTCCGTCGCGAGAACCTATTGGGTTTGAATTGACACTGCACAACTCGTGATGAATTTTAGTCGCACTTTTCCTTTTACAGTAGAAAAACGAATAACACATGAACTTCACAATTGGCGGTGGTTGTTGGTACGTCACTGTCCGAGTGGTACTGTCACTACACCCAGACAAAAGTTCTCTGCGACTCCACGATTTTTCCCGCTTACAGCGCAGATCATAAAGCCAATGTAACTTACTTTTGAGACGTCCCTCGTAGTATCATCGGCATAATTTATAATTAGGTAGGTAACTATTATTTAAGCTATGTACATTGCCGATGAGACAATTTGACTTGAGTATATTGTTTCACTTATAATTTATGCAAACCACTTGCTTCTTGTCTGAAAGTAAGAAGTAAACCGCGATAGAGCACTTCTCTTTATTTCACAGTTATCTAGTTTCTAAAGTTCTATTTTGTAATTAATTATATTTGTCATTGTCGAAAGCTTTTGCTAAGTCAAAAAGAGTTCTACATGCTAGTTGTTTACTCCAAAGCACCTAAGCATGCTTTTATAAGATCAGATAAAGCCGTTTGAAAATCAGTGTTGTAATTTGTTAATTAAAATGGTTTTATTAAAGAAATTATACAAACGATTATACTCTGCTTTCTCAAATAATTTAAAAAACCACTCAACCCACATCGATCTATAATTTGCCAGATCATTACGATTAGTTTTTTCATATGGTGATTTAACAAAAGTCTATCTTGAATGATCAGGGAAAGCACCAATCGATACAGAACAATTGATAATATGTGAGAAGAGTTTTATATATATATATATATAACTCTGAAAGCAGTTCTTCAAAAACGGGAATGTCGGTTACATCAAAGGAGTTAGAAATGTTTAGAGACTATATAAGAGTAGAAAGCCCAAGAAAAAAAGTAAAATGTCTTATGATTAGGATTAATATTTGAAGTATCTACATACATTCCAACAAAAATAATTTAAATCCGAGAAACGTCTATAATTTGCTATTTGTTAGTTCGAGAAAAGCTTAAAGGACACACAAGCTAACATTGAAGACAATTCTTAGATCTGGAAGTTTGAAGAAACTTGAAACAACCATTCGCCACTATGAAGTTGTTACCGCATGACAATTTTAATACATCCAGCATCAAATCTAGTTACAGTTAATTTTTTAAAGAACAACCTACAACTTCTAAACCTTTATTGATCGTATCACAATAACTAAAATAATGGCCAGTTCTCAATGTAACGACCTAATGATCCAGTTAGACTTTGTTAGCAGGAACGAAATTCTGCATCCACATACGTACATATGAATATTGCCGCCGAATGAACTGTCTAGTTGATTTGGGGCACGGGGAGGCACGTTCAGTAATTTATGATTGTGATAGTGATTTATTAATCGTAATTACAATTATAACAAAGGTCAGGCATAGAGTGACAAATATAAATAAACGAGTACATGTAGTATATAGTTATTTACAATTTAGTATACGACATAGGACATCGTAACATTTAGAACACATAGTAAATCAGTATACTAATTAATATAATAATTAATTTACATTTCAAAATTCACCCGTAGAATAGAGGGCATGGCCTATTGCACGTTTTAACAATTCGTGTAAATTTCTTGACACCAGATACCCTTTATTTAGTGATTAAAATGTGCACAAAGTTTATTATTTATTTTCGGACCCCAATAGTTCGTGTATCTTTGTGTCGTTTGCAACCTATGGCATGGCACATTTAAACACTTTTTATTTTGGGGTCTAATATATATGTCACCGTTTCACGGAAATCTGTCCGTATTCACATGCACATATTTGTCCACATTTAGGTAGAATACTGAAGGTATAGTAAGTATTCTTTCAGAGATGAAGGACTCTTTACAGGTGTTCCTTGATTTGAAATTGCACAAAATTCGTGTGGCTTTTTTCTAAGCAGAAATACATGTTCAGCCACGGACGACATACGCCAAAACGGAATGCCATACGTAGGGATATTATGAAAGTTAGCAGAATATGCTACACGAGCCTTTTGGCTTGGTAGTTATAGTTTTAATCTTTTTCATGATAGATAGCGCTGCTGTTAGTTTTCCAGCAAGTTCGGAAATACGTATTGACCAATTTAACTTGCTGTCTAAAGTTAGGTCAAAATTATATAATTGCTACAGTATCGTCACTCCTGTTGGGTGAAATAGTAAGTTGTTATCTTGCCGTGATTCTATCAGTGTACTCAGCTACATAATGCAGCGCTAAAATGACCGGTATAATTGAAAAGCCCGTCAAGTTCGTAGTGGGCAAAACACGAAGGAGCTGCCAAAATTCACCATCAAATATGTGAAGTTTATTGTCCAGGCATCATGAGTTAAAGGAAGGTTTGACAATGGTAAGTATATCATGTAGAACGAATTTTAACAAATTTCACGTACGGTGCCGTACGAGATTATCACAAACAGGCTACACTACCATAAGCTTTCTGCAAGCCAGTTCACTAAACTAGCGAATGACCTCCGCCCTGGTGTTTTTGCAGCCCTATGAAGCTGATGGCAACGAATATTTGAAACACGTTTTGACTGGCCACGAGATTTGTATTTTCTATACAAATAGTGAAATCGAGTCGCAGTCAGTGCCCAAACCAAAACAGTCCAAGCAAACATTCAGTACCCGAAAAGTTGTGACTGCGGTTCTTTCGGTCAGAAGAGGCGCATTGTTGGTGGATTTTGTGGAACGTGTTACGATAATTAGTACAGACGCCTATGGTGAAACATGAAAAGAGCAGAGAAAACCGATTTAGAACAATAGGCGAGGACTGCTGACCTTTGGTGTCGTGCTTTTGCACGATAACGACCATCCTTACGTGGCGATTTGCGCTCTATAACCCATGAAGCACTTAAAAGCGGGAAACTTTTGCGTACCCCGCCATACGGTATTGGCTTAGTAATTTTTATTTCTCCCTCCATCTTAGGAATCTTTTAAAAAACCGCATCCAGTTTGTAGACGAGTGCCACATCAAAACGAAGGTGCTAAAGCGGTTTTCATCGTAGGATTTTTATAACGAAGGCATTAACAAACTTGTGTAGTGACATGGAAAATGTCTAAATTCATATGGTGACCATATAGCAATGTAGTCTACGCCTATATCTAAAATTTAAGTGGAATGGAACTTAGTTTCCGAAAATGCCTCGTATGTACAATCTTTTAATTTATTTTCATTTTAATTTACCATTGTACTTTCTCTTCGTCTGCGGGTGGAGAAGAGCATATCACATGTTTTCGATATGTAAATTTTGTACCGTGTCAGTCGCATCTGGCGTGAGCCTATCTGACCGTGACATGCAATTTGAGGTTGAGTTTTAAAAATTTATTTTCGGCATCGTTATGACGTATTATCTCCATATTCAAATTGGAGTTTGTGTTCATATAGCATTATCCTTAATTATTTTGGTGTCTAAATAACACCCGAAATTGTTGTGGAAAACCTCTACTCGTGTATTTTCCACATCGGGTGCTTGCAATTTCTCCACACTCAAAAAGTTTCTCCGGTTATTGATACAGTATTCATTTTTATTTCTAAGTGATCTATGAATCATACATATCCATCGGTAAACTTCTCACCACAGAATTGTGTGGTTTTACCGATGTGATATAGTGTCAGTAAATACACCACAGTCCTTCAAATCACTACCAATGTGTATATCTCATTCAAATTAGGTTGCCAGAACTGTTCCAGAAATCTTAAAGCCAGGAGGTGTTAAGAGTTGAACTCCTTCACCAAACATTACAATATTGTACAGATGTCCTCATTTCCTAAATTTATTTCTATTTCATTGCCTCCCAATTTTGATGACTAACATATCGCTTTAATGCAGAGGTCGTGACGTTTTGAAACTATGTTACTGGGTTATCGATAATGATATGCTTTACTAAATTCGAATTAAGAGTTGGTATACTCGTAAAATATAGATAATGCTAAGTATCTTTTACCGCCTTATATCGATGTAGTACCGAACTGATGCTTTAAGGGAATCACAAGGAATATGTTGATTACAAAGTAAAATAAAACAAGATGGCTTTCCGGATATGCAAGTAAGTACTTATTGTTAGTAATGAATCTTATAACGTTTATGCCAGTAACTATCCGTTTGGGATTCAAACTGTTTCCGCGGAAATAATTACCTATATACGAACAGTTATTAATCAAAGTAGGTACAGGTATTCTTCTTTCCCCATTAACTTTATAGTTGGTGTGCACGTTTCAAATGTATAATTTTTACAGACGATTCCTCTACTCTCGCAGTATATGCTGCAATGAGAGTTTGCAAGTTTACTTAAAAGCAAAGTAACAATAAGATAGTTACGAGTCAGTAAAATAGCTTTGCCGATGGGTTACAAGTTCTAAGCTAGCCATTTCTCGGAAGTTTTAATAGAAACTGCTACTGCAAATATCAGGAATATACACATAATATACGCATGTATGTGTTATTGGTCCTTATGCTAGGTAAACTTTCTTTTACCTATGTGTTGAACTCCAGTATAAACTTAGTTGTAAATTGCGAAGGGAATACGTTTCCATATTTAATTTTTTCTACCGGGTGTACACTTCAAAATTTTCAACTGCCTGTAGCTTTTGTAGAAGATATTTTAAAATGCCTAAAATCATTTAAGTGCAATGTTGAGGAAATCAGAATGACCTTCCAAATTTTGCGCCAGCTTCAATCTCCGTTTCCCTCCTCCCGCTTTCCCACCCCAACTTAATAATCTTATGTATCAAACTCCGTATCCTTTGAAACGTTGGCAAGCTCTGGAAAAGTGCGTTCTGTTGATACCATAGAAAAATAATTTTGCACAAGTAATTATTCACTGATTCAGTGTGGGGATCATTGTGAATGATTTAATCCTATTTAATATTGAACACCGTTAGATAATTGCTATAGATTGATTACTACTCTCACATAAAAAGCATGTAAAATATTCTATTCAATAAATTGTTCAAAATCTTCCTTGTCTAAGCAGTTGTATAACTGACTTTGAAACTTAGTTTCTACATTTTGGAACGCTGCCTTCGGAATTGAACATTTTCGAATAATATGGTTGTGTAAATTTTCAAGCACCTAGATTCCGGTAGAGTTTGTTTTATAAGCCTTGGACTCTAAATGTCCCCTAAAGAAACAATTCAGAGGTGCCAATATGACTGGTCATTCTATGGGACCTCTTCTGCGAATGCATTGGTGAGGAATTTTGTTGTGTTAAAACTGTTGAACAGGCGCGGGGTGGTGCTGCCTTGTCTTGCTGATAATAAATTAGGTCGTCACGCAAATTCATGTTTACTTCTACATATTTCTGTGCGATAAAAGGTTGGGCAATGAAAACCGGTAAGTATATCTTCAAGGAAAATTGCGCGGACGTAGTTTCGGGGATTGTGGTGTATGATTTTCCCGAAAAGGATGTAGATTTTCATCTGATCAATAAAGGTATTTACGTTTACCGATAATTGCAAAACGAAAAACAAATATTTTTCACCAATTCCGTGGTAATTTGAATTTTCTGTCATCACTTCACAAAATTGTATTCGCCTGTAGTAATCATCCTTGGACAATTCTTGACCGATATGCATCTTGTACGAAGGCAGGTAGGCAAGCATCTGGAATCGCTTCTAGGGCGTTGCTATTTCTCCAAATACTTTATGTCGTTGTATTGGAAACCCTTTCATATCAATTGACTGCAAATGTTAAATCAATCTGTCAAATACTCTGGTTTCAAAGAGCATTTCAGTCAAGTATCTTTTCGTGTTTTCAATTATGGATGAAAACGAAGTTTGAGTGGTCATCAATTTTTTCTATTTTAAAGGGAAACCGCAACGGAAATCAAATCAAGGTTAGATGCCGTTCTTGAGGATTGTGAGTTTTTGGATTTCGGAATACAAGTACAATCGCACGCACACCAGTAATGAATTACTTCCAGCACGTCCGAAAACGAGTACTACCCCAGAAATTGTGGAAAAACCCATGATATGGATTTGGCAGATCACCAAATAAAAGTGCGTTAAATTGAGGAAGCTATGGGCATCTATTACGAGCAAGTAGTTCGTCTTTTAAATAGTGAATTGGATTTAAACAAACTTTATGCAAGATGGGTGCCGCATTTGCTCAATTCGGAGCAGAAACCAATTCGAGTTCGATCAGGCGATTGTTTGGAAGAGTTTACGATGAACTCAACGGCTTTCAAGAAACGACTCGTGACTATGAATGAGGCCTGGATTCATCGCTACACACCAGAAACAAAAATGTAATCAAAACAACCGATTCACCGCGTGCAATCCACATACGGTTGGTTGGTTCAGAAGAAGGCAAAGACCATTCACTCGGTTAGAAAGGCGGTGGCATCAATTTTTTGGGACGCAAAAGGAATTTTGCTAATTGGTTATCTTGGAAAAAGAAAACTGTTAGTGGCCAACATTACACAACATTTTTAGAGACATTGAAAGCAGCAATACAGGAAAAACGACGGGGTTTGGTTAAGAAAAGAAGTGTTGTTTCACCACGACAATGCGCCCGCTCATTCAAGTGCAATCGTTCAAATTGACGGAATTGAAGTTCGAAATCGTTCCATTTCCAGCTGGAAAAAGAGTTACTTCTAGAAGGGAATCCAGAAGCTAGAGAAGCGTTGGACCAAGTGTGTTGAATTTCGAGGGAATTATGTAGGAAAAGGATACAAGTTGAATCCGTATTAGTTTGTTTTCATTGACATGCCGGCAATTTTCCAGTCCATCGTAGTACGGGAAAAACGTATGAAGTTTAAGCATTGTCCGCGCAGATTCTAGATAAATCCCCGTTACGGCAGATGTTTTGCGAAGGGATAATGTTAGCGTTGTAGGAAATTGCCCCAGAACTTCTATCTGCCTGTCTTCGTTAAATATTCGTGACTTTGGTTATTTTATATTTGCCACCAATCGCGATATATCCCGCAATGTAGGTGTTGATACAAACTAAATACAATTATAAGCCAATTAGTCGCGGATATATTGCAATGCGAAGTGTCATATATCCACCAGCACTAATATATTTGCAACGTAGCGTAGGCGCTCAGAATGCATTTATATAATTACGTTTGAATACTAATAATTCTAATTCGTATTAATTAAATTGCTTGTTAGCGATGGTAATGTTACTTTATTCAGGCATCAATAGTTTGCAATAATTATGAAGTTAGCGATATTCATTTTATTTAAACCAAACTTTGATATATATATATAAAATAATATTCATACATTGTAAATTGAAGGCTAAATTTATCGGAAGGCGAAGGAGTTATTTATCGAAGTGAGTACTTATCGTTAAATGTAACTTTAAAAATGTTACGTATATGCTTGCTCTTCATTTTTCTACATGGATTCAATCTTAGTAATTGCACTTCTCTTAAGTAAAAGGTAAAATTTTGTGTGCGTCGATTTTGTTAGATTTCTCTACCATTTCATGTACGTCAACAGTTATCTTGGACAAACGATCCCTCGTAACTAGAGACAATTGTAATCCACTTGGTCTTTTAATTTAAGTTATTGGAATACTTAAATTTATAAATCTACTAATATCATGATAATATTTTTTTAAATAAAAGTTTATAACTATACAATTCCTGCTTAGCATGATTTTTTCTTTTCTGCTGTAATCTCGATGATGTGTCGCAAATGGTATTATCCCATTGAAGACTTTTATATTGGTGATGGAGGAATTAAGGGGGAGGATTTAGTATCATGACACATGAATCAAATTGGTTCCCCTTCGAAACAAAAAATGACTGGTCCTTGCATTTTTTTATAATTTTATTAGTTTCGGATGTAGACCGCCTGAGAAGCTTTCAAATGAACATACTCTATACATATTTTTAGAAAAGCAAACGTATGTACTTTATATTTCCACATTCTGAAGTAATGTCGAATATTTTCGTTTGTTTACCTCGCGATTGTAGTAGTACGTTCGTGAGGATTGAAGTAGATTTGATAAAAGCGGAAATCCTTCCAGAAAATCTATTCGGATGGATGAACTTTGTTTAAAAGGCAAATCTTCTTATAGGACTGACGTTTTATCATATTTTTTGCTTTCGGGGAAGTGAACTCTTTGACGAAGCAAATAAAGCAGTAAATAATTTCCTCTTTCATTTTGAAATCTTTCTGGATACGATGAGTATTAAAATAAGGTCAATGATTCATATATTAGGAGGGATTTTGCACTAGTACCAGCATATGTAGTAACAAGCAGGAATGAAAATCGAATTCTATCAACATGAAGGTCTATTATGCCTAACAGAATGAGTTTAATTCCTGCTTTCTGATATAAAACAATAATCATATGATAATTATGATGGTAATAATGATATCATCCATTCTCCCCATTTCCTTTGTTAGTGATCTCCTTTTATATCATTCAAATCCTGTCAGAACTCTACTAGAATTATTTGCAGGTTGTATGTTGCTTGTGTGTTGTGTTTATTAGACTATAATTCTCACATTTAGATTAGTCTGCTTTTTTGAAGATGAGGATTACTTGCCCCACTCCGTTGGTATACGTTATACTTCCCCTACTTTCTTTATAAAGTTGTTTTTTTCTGTAATGACATTTCTCCACCATATATTTGTTGCATATTTCATCCGGTATTGCTCTTTTATTTCCTTTCGATTGTTTCAGGACTTCGACTAGTTCTTTCCAGCTCCGTGGTCCTTCTTCCACATTTACATTCACGATCGTATTTCGTCTTCGCCCTTTACATCTTCCCTTGTCTTATATAGATTGCTTTACCCATTGTCCTTTATTTTAATTGTTCGATTGTATACGGGATTTTACCTTTTGAGGTATAATTGTGTTCCATCTTTCTTGTTTGTTTCTATTTCATTCATGCGTTTTTGCTTTTTTCCCTTTGTTTTACATTTTGTATTCAACTAGTTCCTCCTTTTCCTGGGAGATACCGAGAAAACTGACCAGTAAAACGAACAATGTCAAATTCAATTGCAGCAGGCCCGAATTGCTGAGGGAATCGTTAATCCTAAGACCATGGAAAGAGGAGTAAGACAAGAAGAGAGTTTATCGACAACGCTGTTCAACAAGCAAAATAGCGTTACGACAGGCACTAATAAAAGATAAGTAAAGAAGCGGAGACTAGTGTTAAGCATAAATGAAGGAAAAACGAACACATGGCAAGCTCAAGACAACATGGGGAGCCCTTGACAGAAATAGAAATGGGTCGATACAAGTTTGGAAAAGAAAACAACCTCAAATACCTGGGGGTGAGTGTTCATGGAAATAAATGAAAGAATTAAAGCAAGGAACAAATTATTTTGGATAATCCAAAGACTACTAAAAAACTGAAAAGCCCAGCAGACATACCGCAATAAAAGTTTACAAACCATATAACATAATAATACCGGTAATGACCTACGTAGGTGAAACAACGTCCCTCACACAGAAACATGAAAAGAAACTGCGAATTCTGGACCGCAAAGTACTAAGAGAAATTATGAGTTCAAAGAAGATACAAGAAGAAGAGTATAGACCAGTTATGTACCATGAGATAAGGAACCTAATGGACGAAGAATACATTGTTAGATTAAGAGGGTTTGGTGACATTCAAAGAGGAGAAGCAGATGCCCAAAGAAAGAAATTACTGCAATTAAAATCAATCAAAAACAGACCAAGAGGGCGACCGAAAACAAGTTGGCAAGATCCTGTCAAATGAGTGCAATGGATTGGAGAAGCAAAGTGCAAGATAGAAAGGAATGGAAGAAAATCACTTAACCGGCGAAGAAACATCACGATATCTAACGAAAGAAGTAAGGAGATCGGTAAAATGGTCTAATGCATCGAAAACAATGGATTAGAAGAGCTGTTGGTGTTTCGTCAGAAGTTCCAGATATATATATATATATATATGTGTATTTATATATATGTATACTTTATATATAATAACAGAAACGGGACAAAGAAATTGTTTTTCCTCTGTGTTTTTCTTAGCCGCTTCAATAATATAATTTAATTTACATCACTTAATATTCAAGATATGGATGAAAATATAGCCAATGGAGCATTTTCGCACGATTTGATGACATTCAACAGCCTACGCAACAAAATAGCAAGAGCCAAGAATGGAAGAACTTTTCCATCACAATATTTTCATTTTTATATATGTACCAATTTAGTAAATGTTCGTTTATCGTTTATCTGATGAAGACAACAAATTAAAATGTTGAAACGTCAACCGAATCTATTTCTTTATTAAAACTTTCTCTAATGCCGAATTCCAAAAGAATATTTTTGATCTATATATAATGATAGTAACAGTAATAAAAGCAGCAATGGCTAACATTTAATGCTTCTAAAGAATATGAATTTCCCAAATAAGCTCTGATGGAAATTATATTCTGAACAGAAAAGGGCGTATGCTAAGAGAAAAATTGATTTCCACAACACCGTTACTAAACAATAATATATTCCTTTTATTTTCTTTATTTAGATATTCTGTAAATATTATTTTGTTGAATTTATTCTAATTTTCATTTCTACAATTCTACATCGTCATGTGTAGTAGACATCCACGAAATTTGAAATAAGCTCATTTTTTGAATTGCAAATGACCACGCGCTTACTGAAAGATGCCATTTTAGTTCTGAAAAAAAACGGCGTATTTTTGTATGGAACTCCGTCCTTGGAGTCCAATTATTAGTTCATTTTCGCGTTGATCCTTTTGTTGTTGATTTTAAAGCACGCTTCATGCCTTTAATAATACCGCGTTAATACCGCGTCACATGCACATGTTATGTATGGGCAGGTCACCGAACACACACCACAGCAAAAACAGTGACGTGGCGTGTTTGTAGATTGTGTTACAACAACATGCATTTAAAACCAAAAATGGCAAATATTGATTTAAATGGAATCCAATGTTAAGTAAATATGACACACTTATTAAATACGGTTAGGATGGCGTGTACATGTACATATGTATCTTATTCTGGGTATGTGTAGGTACGTGTACATTATGTTCTCGAAAATTTATATAAAAAACATTTCCGTGGCGACGAAAGTAACAAATGAAATTATTAAATGGTTCGGTTAGTAATTCAATTTTAAATTTCAGTCGTTTTCAGTTCATTTTTATCTCTACTAATAAACGTGTGAGCGCACGTTTTGCCTAATCAAATAGTTTGCTCAGTTATTTTAGAAGCCGTTGTTTGTAGGCGCATTTATTATAGTCTCGGTACATTGTTTGTAGAATATTAATGCAATTAAAGTAGCATTAAGAGGTGCTAATTAGGACCGGTTGTGGGATATTTAATCTGCATCATTGATTTCAAGGTGGCTGAATCACATGTGACAGCAAAATGGCGATAAACTGGAAAGTAGTACCTACTATATTTTTCAACTGTTAAATGCCGGATTTTTATTTACGTGAAGTTAACTGGCTTACGTTACCAGTTCGTTATTAAAAGAGGACTAACAATAAGACAAGGTGACCCGCTGTCGACCGATTTATTTAACTTGGTTTTAGAAGCAATTATCAGAGGAAGTAAAATTCAAAGAAAGAGAATCATCAAAAGCAATGCGTTGCATAGGCAGATTGCGTCGCCCTTTTAACTAGATCAAGGAGGGAGTTAGAAAGAACACTTTACATTTCGAGGACGAAGCAAGGAAGTATGCATTGAGGGTGAAGGAAGGAAAAACAAAATACGTGGAAAGGCATGCAGAGGTGACAAAAGAAATTGTCAGGTTTAAAGCAGGACAAAAGGAATACAACATCCAAAAAGTAGAGGAATTTACATACCTTGAAGTAACAGTGACAAGCAAGGCTCAAGAAGTAACGGAAATATATGCAAGAATATTAAAGGGAACTAGAGCACTGGGATCTCTAACAACAATGTAAAATCAAGTAATGTATTAAGAACTGCAAAACTGCAAGCATATGAAATGGTCTGCTGCACTATATGCGAACCAAACATGGGTAATGTCTAAGCAAAAGGAGAACAAACTGAAAACTTGGAAAAGGAAAGTCCTGAGAAAGATATTTCGGGGAGTCAAAACAGTTGAGGGCGAATGGAGCAGAAGAATAAATGCTGAGGTAATGAATATGTTCAGAAAACCAAGTGTTGCAAATAAGATTCGGGCTCAAAGATTAAGACGGGTAGGGCACATCATTCGAATGCCAATACAGAGACTTGTGGAGAACGTACTGGAGGCTGGGGAAGGTGGGAATAAGAAAAGAGGACGTCTAAGAAGGAGATGGTTAAAAGTGGTGAAAAGAGATTTGGAAGAGATCGGAATAAAGAACTGGAGGGCAGGGGACAAGATCAAAAGAGTGGAAAAACTCTAAATCTAGAAGCCAACGGCCTTCAAGGCGTGTAGCGCTGGCGTATATATATATATATATATATAACTCGCTTAGGTACTCGGTGCAACATGAACATGTGCGAAGGCAATATCGGGAAACGAAAAAAATCACAACGCAGTAGAAACGCATTCATTGTTCTTCGAGTACTAGCTGTTATTAGCATACGTAAAATATTGGAACATCACTTCTTAAACATAACATGAAGACCATCAACCTCGGCCAAAATGTTTTAAATTGTACCCTCCATGAAGAACAATGTTAATGCGGTTTCATTTAAAGGCATGTATGGAATACCGTGCTTTTATGCTGCAGCACACATACGATAGAAAAGAAAGAGACACGACAGACTAGTGAAAAAGTGTAGGAAGCAGGAGATAGTGGAAAACTATGAAGAGGAAGCTGAGGAAAACATGGAATGGGGAAAAACAGTGGATTAGAGAGGAGTAAAGTGGGAGGATATACCAATATTGGCGCAGAACAGGAAAGATTTGGAGAGAAATATGGAGGAAACGAAATGACTCAACTGCCATTCCAACACCGGAAGGTACATGGCTCAAGGATTAAGTACGTAAGTAAGTAAGTAAATAACTACGGTCAGCATTGGCGTTTCTTAAAACAAAAATGCCTAATATCCGATCCTCACGGAATTGGTTACCAGGATTATTGCTTTCAAACTTGAATTTCGAAATAAATTGTGGTTTCACATAGTTCCTGATTACCAGAAAGCGCAGAAAGATGGCTCGTATCTGTGATGGGATGAAGTCAGTTCTGAAATTGTAGAAAATCATCATACGACGATGTCCGCTGTTCAATTTCAACCCTTTATAAAAGGTTGTTGGCCTAGTTCTTGTAGATAAAAGTTATTAAACAGTTTTTTCAAGCTGTTAATGCTACTCGATCCTAAAATCATATTTTGTGACATTTACTTAACTGTTAACAACGGTAAGAGCATCCGATTTTCGAAATTCATGCGGGATGGAACAACAGCTCAACATTAACTGTAAGCAGCATCTTAACAATAATACATTGTGAAACTCGCAGTATATTGTAGAAAAACCGTTTGATCGGGTTCATGTTGCACACTGTGTATGACGGAACGCATTATCCGAAAAGACGTTTTCCTTACCTTTAAATTTGGCCTCAATGTTTGGGCTAGGAACTAGCTCAATCAAAAAATTAATCAAACTTGAAATATCCTTACACTGATTCACAAAATAACTATGCACTCACCTTTAACACAATGATAATGATGAAGATAGAAGAAAAACGATAAACCAATTAGGTATATCTATTGGTACTAATTCACAAATCTACCACATCGTCCACGATCGACAGAAACTATGTAATCGCAAATTACGTCAAAATAAGCTATTAAAACAAAGGCTCACTAAATAATTGCTAATATGTAAAGATAACACAGCTGCTATTTGTTTAACATCGTGTGTTACAGCTCTAATTGGTTTTCGCTTTGTTACATTACCTTTTTGTATCTTTGGATATATTATTTAGTAGTATTTAAAAGAATAATTTTATCTATTACGTACCATCTCAAAAATAATGTTTCTCTGAAAGTTTAGTCACCTATAAATTTGTTCTGCGATTAGTTAGTAGGTGTTAACGTTTATCTTCTTTAATTGAGTTAACTTTGAAATTCCCTTCTATAACAAAACACTTAAGAAGCTGTAGAGTAAAGGTTCCAACACTATATTTACTTAATACACGAAACGAATTTTCACTGTAATTTGTGTAAGACGTAGACCAGATTTACTAGATAAATACATTAAGTTAAAAATTAGCTACTATCTATGTATATCATTCCTGTAGATTTTCGACGAGTGTGATGCGATATAAAGCGATTTTGCATAGAAATCCCGTTCTGTTGCCATGACAAAGCACCTTAGTACGAAATGTAAACCATCTCTGCTTTCAATGCTGGTTCTTGTGGAAGATTAGCTAAATCGAGCGGCTAAAGTACGGAAAGGGACTTCTTTGATGTACGAGACCGTGTCGTATATTCGCACTACGATAGGTAAGTGCTGAAAGAATTGTTCCGAATTATTAACGCGTAGTAAATTCTATCGAATTTCATGGATACCTAAGCAACTTTAGAATACTAATTTGATAATAGTTTGTTATATACAAAGTCATACGTTCGCCTTTAAAATGTTTATGTAGATATTTGGTACTTCAGTAAGGATCAAATTTTCTCTAGCGGCTAGTACAATATTGAGTTTTTACGTTTTAGATTCAATTTAATAACTGAGTTCCTTGGAAATAACGCCCTCACGTCAAATTAATTAGCGCACATCTACTAAAAGGTAAATATACATTGCCAACGAATTGATATTCATTTAGGAAGAATTTAATTTGTAAACTGATATGAGCTTTGGATACCACCTTAGATGCGATGCAAGTTCAGGGATGCGGATAAAACACGATTTTTAAATTCACAAGGTTGAGAAGTTTGTTTTTAGTACAAGTTATTCTCAGACAAAACAAAAAATGAACTCAGTGTATGGTGACAGTAGATTACAATTTAAATGCCTTTCCAGGAATATGTGTAAAAAGAGAGTTTCAAACAAAGAAGGGTGACAGTTTTGATGTCTCTCTCTTTAGCACACAATTACTAATGTACTGCCGTTGACAAAATAGGATAGCATCCTAATTCTATTTTGCCACAGAAAGGAAATAGACGCCTGACAACAGAATCAAGGAAAATGAAAATAGGCAGCAGGAGAAGAAGAAAAAATAAAAAAAAGGAATCTGGGGTAACAATATTTCCAGAATTGCACAAAAGAGTACTGAGCTTGATTGTTGATTCTACCTATTGGAGTGTCATTTTCTACAAAGTTCTGGTGAAGGAAAACGTGGGATAACAGTCCATTATTCTACCCTCTTTTTGATGCTCCACGCTTACCGTTAGAATAGGCTAAAAGCGAAACACATAATGGAAAAACAAAGGTACCTACAACAGAACGAAGGATGATGGAAACGGATAATAAGAGAAGTGGAAGAACAAGGGAAAACGTAGAACGTATGGTAAAAGAAGACATCTGACTAGATGGAAACCGAGTAAGGAATGACGATAAATAGAATTTTCCGCCTTTATATTAATGGTACAAGATGTTTTTAACTATGCAGGTTAAACTTAAGAAGAGGTAGGTATTTAGTAGAAACGTAAATGATCGTACATTACGTTATATTATCAGTAATCGTTTTAGTAATACCAGTGTGTGTTATATTGTGTGATAGTCAATAGATTGAAGATCTAACGAACTTATGTACACGGATATGAAGAAAATTTGAGGTTGTCGCTTGTAAAGATGCGTCGGTCCTGTTGTCTAAACTAATTTGTTGAAAATTTATTCTTTAATTTCGGAGGTGAGTTAGAAATTTAACAATAAACGTAACTTAGGCAAACCGTCATACGTCGCCATTATCTTTTGCAATAATCAAGGTGTCTGCGCTAAAATGCAGATCAATGTTGCTACAACGATCATTCGAAAGACGTATACGAAGCAAACCCACTCATCGTTAAGTTTGGAACATGCACTGGTCTCAAGATGCTCATTTGGAACTTAAATTTAAATAAGTACGGACAATATTAACATTTTGACTCGCATATGCTTAGTTGGATTTATTTGTCTTTAGGTAGTATGAAACTTTTGTTGATATTGTGCATAACATGTTATTTAGCACTCAAGTATGGTATATGGAACAAAGCGGCTCAGAATATCCTCAAGAAATGCATGAACTACTCATTTGTGATCATGAGTGGTGAGTGAATGGATGTCATTGGTCCGGATTGTAACTTCAGTTATTGAAAATTAAATTAAATTCTCAACGAAAACGTTACAAAACTTTATGGTACGCTGAAGAAGGCACCGAAAAATATTCCTGTAGACATCTACTGCAAAATAGTGAGAAATAACTCATATTACTATTGTAGTTAACACACTCAAGGGGCTCGTGGGGCGTAAATTAACGGATCGAATTCCTTATCAAAGAAAAAGAACGTCCTCTTTAAAAGCGAGGATCTTATATCTGAAAATTGAATTATTAAAAATTACATTAAATTGTCGAGAAGAACATCACAAGACTTTATGAACATTAAGACCTCCTGGAAAAGAAATCGAATAGAATTTTTGCAGATGTCTATTGCAAAATAGATATCTGCAGATTCTGCCTTCGCGAATGGCAGAAGGTAGATAGGACAGCAAAAGCGGATCATATTTCTCGCATACTTAATACACTCAAAGGCCTCGTAGGGACTGAATCTACGTGCGGAATTCCTTATCAAAGAAGAGGAGCATGCTTCTTAAACGCGAGGATCTTACTTTCGTCCAATTTTCTTTTTCACGTTTAATTGGATGAAATGTAAGATTTAGAGTTTGACAAAGTACTCAAAAACACTTTTGTCTATATTTGCCATTAGTGGATATTGTTAGAATACAATTACTACAATAATTATCATTACCTCAAAATGATGGAGCTAATTATGGTGAAAGACGTCTAAAGAAAATTCTTTGTTCGTCGTTGGTTGTTGGCGTTGGCGGTAGCTGGTACAAGAAGGAAAATATTCTAGTAGATACTGGGATATATTATAACAGCGAACTTCAAATATAAACCTCTTAAAAGTTCTTTACATACAGCAATTTCGTAATCGATTCTTTACATAAATCACAAGCGGTATAAAAGACCAAATTGAACATATTGGATAAACGAAGTGGAAATCATATCAGACATTGAGTTGAAATCTTTTGATGTGCTTATTTACGTGAAACGTTTTCCTTTCAAGTTCATCAATAAAACGAAATAAATCGAGTTTCAATTTTCATTCAACCACGAACAACTATGTACTTACCTCGGTTCGAAAGGCAAATAATTTCACCAATTATATTCCGTTTCACAAACCTTTCACCGATTTAAGTCTGAAATAACGCAAAAGCACTACTTTAATTCGGAAGAAAAACGAAATCGAACTGTTATCGCACCTTAAACGCGGTTCGCCTTATGCGAATACAATTATCACAGTTCTGCACAGATGCTCCATTAAACCAATATAATAAAATTAGTATGTACATTCTAATTATTCCAACCAGGATGGAGATAACTTTACATAGAGATAAACATTGTATATTCCGTTCTATTATATAAAGTGTAAGTAATTGAAGATGTGCACAATTTATGTGTGTTAGAATATGCATATGTGTATCATAAGAATGGGGCGAGATATTGTTAGGAGAAGTCGTGCCCGAGTACTATTTATGGATAATCAAACGTTGAGAATAACATTGGAAGTTAACAAAAACGTATTGCAAAGGAAATGTGCGTAAGTCAATAGATCAATAAAGTAGTAATAACTGTTCCGTAATCCCTGTTACTTTCGTGCATAACCTTCTAAAAGAATCGTTGTACGTAGACATCATATGCTATCTTTGGAACTTCTAAAATTGCATGTTAAATATCTCGTGAATGTTGTGTGTCGAAGGTAAAATGTATTTATATATTTATGCATATCAGGTGATCTGTTGGATCTTAATTGGGACTACATCCATCTACTAATATGACAACCAAAATACTTGCTTCCTCATTCAATTCTCTGTTTGGTTCAGAATTTGATTTACAAGTGTATATCCATTCGCGCTCTGACTACATCAAAACATCATTTTACTTGTATTTACTTGTGAGATATAAATCGGTCCAATTTTAAAGACATAATTTATTTACACTATTTTATAGAACGGAATAAGCGAAGTTTGATAAAAACTTTTCATTCATTTCAAGAGGGATAGATGTGGAAGATCATTGTTGACACCAATATATCAGAATACGCCATGCACTAAACTATGCATCTTATAGGACAACATATGTATTTGGACGAAGGGTGGTTATAGTTGCATAATAAATCATTTTGTAAGCTGGCATATGTAGGTCAGATAATTCAAAATTTAACAAACTATGTTATGTGTAGGAAGCAGGAACCTCGTATATTATGGAAATTTATGTAAAGGGTACACATTGAAATTCTAAACTAACCTCCTTGAAATTTGAAACTCAAAATAGCTTGGCAGAAAACCTTATATAGAATCAACAAACGATTGAGATCGCGGTAAAAGAGTGATTTTTTATTTGATAAGAAAATAGATAGGATTGTAAAGAAACGAAATTTACACGATCGAGAAAACAACGTCAAGCTACAAATGAAATCTACAGAAAGACGTATTAACTTCTTTAATTCGACTAATTGTGATCTATCAGCAATAAATCCAACGATTCGTAATGTTTACATTCTACGTAAAACTGGTCACACCAGAATATATTCGCTAAAATATAAACTCTTCAAGCAACATACGTTTCCCAGAGTATATTTTATGAAAATTTTACACCAATGTTATTTTACTTTAATAATGCGACCTTCTTACCTAATGACCTTCTGGAGCTTTTCCATAATTGACCATCTTCCTTTTAATCTTCATCTCTTCTGTGCTATTGAGTGTCGAGATTTCAAGTTCGCACTTAGGTATTCCCTTTTTCCATTATTTTTTGTTTTTGATCTTTCTATTCCTTGATCTCCAGTTAGTACCCCTGCGCGCCATGTCAAGCACGAGGTTATTATCTTGCGTTTTCTTGGGCTTACCTCTGATCCTTCTCAAGTATATTCCTAGTTGGTATTTCTTGACTTACCACCTATCCGTAATCTCCATCAAACGGCCGAATTAATCGATAATCAAGTTCACTATTTCTTTTAGCTTTACTGTTGTTTTATCCGAAAGTGCTGTTATTACCTCATTTGTGATTTGGTTGTAATCTGATCTCTTTAATATTTGGCTCCTGTAACAACTTCAGCTATTAGTAAAAAATATATATTTCTTCTTCCAAATAGTGTACCTACAGATTTCTTTTATAAGATTTTGTATTGTCAAAAAAATGAAAGTTAAGACATTATGCAACTACATAAAATATAAAACTTCAGGAGTAACAACGTATTAGATTCTCGGGGAGGTCAAGGTGATGCTTCCGAAGTTTGCAAGTTACGTTGTACTCGTCACTTCTGCCTGGAATAAAATATAAAGTAAAAACCTAGCACCATTTTAACGTTTTAGTGTCGAAGCACTTGTAAATATATGCAGAAGCTCCTACACAGTAGAAAGCTAGACATCACTCCCTTAAAGCGAATTTCCTTATAAATCTTGATTTGTTTCGACATTTGATCGTTATAAAGCTGATGCTCGTTTGTGACTTGTATAAGCAACGGTAATGAATTACTAATCCAGTACTTTTTCTTGTATTCTCGAAATGAATATCAGAAAGTGTCTGGAAATTGATTGATTTGAGGTTATGCTGTACGCTAGCAAATATGTAGATAAAATGTATTCTGAGCGTTTGGAGGGGTTTAAAGAGTTCTCTACGCTGCACTATATTCACTCCACAAAAGGATTCCCTACGATGTCCTGCTCTGGTAGCTCTCAAAATAAGTAAGCCTTCCTACTTCTTTTCCCGTAATTTTCCTCATAGGTCTAATGGTCATAGGCCACGTAATTGTGACCTCAAATCGTTTACTTGATCGCTCTACGTTAAATTGTGGTTGTATTTGCTGTATGTTTTGTTGCAGAACACATATTTTGTTTTTCTTTTTCATTAACGAAATCAAGGGGTAAGTGTTGTGGATACTTTTTGTAGGGCTTTGTAAAAAGAGAAGAATTGTGCATATGGATCAGCATCTTCAAATGTCTTGTGTGTTGCCTCCAGATTACTAATGAACAAGCTAATACCGTTTTCGTTTCCCTTGCATATTTGTATTTCTTGATAATTGTATGTTTCTGCCAGAAATTGTAGAAAAGCGTAATAGTTGTCCATGATGGCCTGAAAGATGGGGTCGTACTGTTTCGGCTTCGAATTTGTTTGGGAGGATGTCAACCAAATTTTTGTCAATGCAAGTAGCAGAGTGATTTGTTATGCGTGATTGCTCTTAAAATTTGTTTTCTAAATTAAACGATCTGAAATCATTACATAATTCCACACCATCAGTCCGGGCCCAATAAAAAATATATATTAAAGTCCCTTGCGGCCACCATTTTCCGCTTCCCATCTTCCTCAAACTACTATGTTTTTATTACTTGGTGCTATACTTCTCCATTCAATAGGAAATAGTAAATTAATAGCTTTAATTTCTATTGAAGATTTATCTAGTTTTCTTCGCTAATGAAGTGAATGTTATCAATTTATTAATTCATTTTTTAAGCTGAATTCGGTTATTGATTCTCTGTTTTTCTATTTAAAGTCTGCCTTTTCTTTTCTTGATTATCTTCCTGTTACTTAGTTTCTGTTTACAGTACTTAGTTAGTTTTGTTAATTTCTGGCTAATTTCGATCGCCGTTCCTGTTATACGTGTATGATCTCCTCAACTAATGCACCACAATTAGTTCTTCAAAGGTGGATTAACCAACATTTTGTTCCATCTATCAAACATCACATAATTTCTTTATCGTCCGATGCTAGCTAAAATCTCAATTTTAATCCGAAGATTTCAGGGTGTTCGGTACTTATTTTCAAGATCACTTAAAGTTAACTTTTTTTGGTCAGTTCGACAACTATTCCGAAAGGTGGATATTTTAGCTCTAAAAGGTGTATGTATAACGATAAAATACAAACTGTTCACAATTTTAAGAGCTCAGGCAGGCATCATTTTTCAATAATAAGTGAAGAACCAGCAGGTTTGCAGACCTAAAATTTTCAATACCATATATTCAATACGGTAGTTAAGACCTGCTAAAAAGCATTTTTGTAAATTCCTTTGTTATCGTTGCTTTCTTGAAGTCCAAAAGTGGCGGTAAGTCCATGGTCATTTTTCTATTCCTTAATTGAGGTTAACTTCAACAACAAACAAGGAATTTACAAAAAGCTCGTCGATAAGTCGTAGCCATTGTAACGAATACACGATATGCAAAATTTTGAGCCCGTAAACTTACTGGTCCTTCACTTATTATTGTAAAAGAATTAAAGCTGTAGAAGCTCTTGTAAAAAACTAATACTTTATCGTTACACACATTAAAGATCAGACATACAATTTCCAAAATAGTTTTGGAACCAGCAAAAAAATTGATATTCAACAGATTTTGAAAAAAGTACCCTACAACCTTAGGCTTAGTTCCTTTTCCGTTGCAATGTACAAAACAAACATTTCCGGAAATTAATGTTGGGGATTCAAAAGTAATTGACAAACCGAAGAAGTGTCCACATAAATTGATGGCATTTGTAAGAGATTGAATAAACTGATATCAATCGGTTGCAAATTATTGACGACTCATAAGTTCGCGGATAACGCTTTAAAGGAAACAGTGAATACCTTGAACAGCCGAAAATCTGATTCAGAGTTGTAGCAAGATCGATCAGATGGCTTAAAAGAGACAAGGATAATTCTTTTTTAACAATACAGTTGTATTACACAGCGCCTCCATTAAAGTTGCAAAAAGGATGGTTCCCTTTTTATTATGTAACCGAAATTTTAAAGAACACAAACTCATTCTACTGATGCAGATTTCCCGAATCCTAATGATTCAAATACGACTTAATGGTTTCTCAAATAATTTTACTGTAAATGAGGAAAACTAAAACGTAAGTGTCCGATGAATATACTGTTATTTATGTTACGATTTTATACCAAGACAATGCTTTGAAAGATG
Source organism: Chrysina gloriosa (assembly GCA_038088585.1). Classification (NCBI taxonomy): domain Eukaryota; kingdom Metazoa; phylum Arthropoda; class Insecta; order Coleoptera; family Scarabaeidae; genus Chrysina; species Chrysina gloriosa. The sequence continues at coordinate 12,787,794 of CM076092.1, forward strand.
TTATTACGCTCAGAAAATTAGAATGTTATACTTACTGTTAAGGTGTCCACTATATTTACAAATGTACAAATACATACATAGATTAGCGAGTGCCAAAAGCCTGTAGTTTCTTGTTGATGTAGGGAAGTACATGTTGTTCGAAAAACACAGTGTTTCATAATATTTTCCTTGTTTAGATCCTTTAAACTTTGTCTTAATCCGCCCATTCTATGCTGTCGATTTTACTATTTTCACGTGGACTATGCAAACATGGAAAGGTAATCCTCCATTAAGGTGATTATCATAACAAAGTTTTGGCGTTGATGATGTACGTTCGCCGCATTTTCTGCCTCTTTTATCTTTACTAGTTTTAATTAAAATACTACAGTGGTTCCGATGTGTTATAGATGCTCTGCAGAAAACCCACGATTGCATAACATATGCATATGTTATGTGTACCATTACCGGAATAATAAAACATTTCCTACAGAAATATCGACTCCTTTTTTAATGAATCCCTGGTGGTAGCGTAATCCGCTTTACCGGCCATCCCTTCTTTGAAATTGTTATTATCCTAATATTACGTATTTTAGAAAAGAGAGTTTCGCTAGGAATATCTTTCAGTGAAGTGGCACAATTACTACCTTTAACTTAGGGCCTGTCTAGTGCAATTCTTTAAAATAACTAAAAGTTAAAATACTGAAAAAGAAGCAATTAACTGAAGGCGAAACGGCGCAAATGGTTTCCTTCTATTTGCTAGGCGTTAGTTAAGAACAAATTGCGAAAACATCTAAATGCTTAAGATGTGCGGTACAAATAACAGTAAAAACATTTAAATATAGCGTATATAGAGATAATGGGTTGTTTATGAAACCGAAGAACAAGATCAAAAGACTTTGAAATGTCTTGTTCAGCAGTAATCATTCGACAAAGATTTCGAGAATTCGGTTTGCAAAGAAGTAGACCAAAGACGAAGCCATGGCTTCCCGAACTTAGCCAAAACAAATGTTATGATTTGGGGGTGCATGGGTTCAGAGGTTGGGAAAGTGTTCGTGTGCTATGGACGGATGAAGAGCACTACGTATACTGTCATGTTACATGCCACAGAGTCTTAAATCCGTCTATTACCAAACTTTATGATGATAGGGAAGGAAATTATAATATTATTTCTAACAGGATAATGCATTCTGCCATACTTCCAAGTTCAGTCGAGATTGGCTCTCCGATAAAAATGTTAAAATACTAACTGACCGCCAGAATCTCTTGATTTGTTGTCGGCTGTGCATCTATGGTCGGTTTGGAAGAACAAGCTTCAGATAAGCGGCCAGACTAAATAAAATGAGGCGATCTAATAGATCGAACGATATTTATGTAATAAAGTGATGTGATCAATTTGTCACTAAAGGTTCCGAATTTGAAGTCAAACAACGAAAAGTTTAATCTGTCTACATTTTTCAAACTAAACGTAAATACCTTACGACCTAAAAAGCAAGGTGTAAGTATTTTTCGATTATAAGAGACGTTGACCCGTACTTTCGTAGATTTCTGTACGTTAACCTGTTGCTTTTGCTGTGTATAGGTTCAGCTTATCTCGTTTAACATAATTCCTAAGTTATTATTTAATTTTGTGATGACGCCATCTGTGTCTACATTGGAAACTGTTCAGTCTTAATCCCTTTATTTATTGCATTAAACATCGCCATTGAAATAAAGGAAAGACGTGAGAGTGCAAAATTTACTAGGGAAGAAGTGGACAGAATAGTGTAACCTGATCTTAATGTATTTCAACCAAGCCTTAGAATGATAGGGGTTAAGTTTTCTGTTCTTCTCTGGTGAAATTGAAGTCAAGTTATAGTCCGCAAATTTCAGTCTACTTATAATAATAATAATAATAATAATAATATATTTTGTGAATACACACATTGCAAACTAAATAAAATATTTTAAATTAAAAAAGTAAAGGTATTGCTATAAATAAAAGCAAAACACAATAAAAAGAAGCCATTCACTTCAAAAGGAATCGACGAAAATGTCTTCAAACAGAACATTGGCGTTACGTGTCATGTGATGGATTGGCGCTCGAAGTAATAAATTGGTCCTTGGTGTTGGCATACTGAAAGCAGAAGCATGACGGGATGCCAGTCGCGGAACGTTAAAGCATATTGTTGACAACAGATAACAACAATCAACTCTGTTGTCAAGAAGCCCCCGCAGGTACTGCGCGCTGTGGATCTCACGCCGATGATCAAGAGAGTCCATCCAATGCTTACAAAACAGATCATGGTAGGATATGCCTCAATCGGTATAAGTTCCGTCAGCCTTCCATGACAAAAATTTCAGAAAGCATCGCTGAATCCGCTCAACGGGAAGTTGTGATACATATAAAGGAAACCAAATTACGCAAGCGTATTCCAGTTTACTAACGACAAAGGCATAAAAAGTATTTTTAGTAATCGAACAGCGCTAAAGTATGGAGAAGTTCTCATCAAAAATCCCAACATTCTAGAAGCAGATAGACAAGTAATTTCTATGTGATTAGAGAAGGATAGTGTTGGATCAAAAGTTACGCGTAGATCCTTGATTACTTTTATTTTAGACAGAGTTTGGTTATCAATTGAGTAAGTAAATTGGTATAGCTTAGTTTTCCCAATAAAGGACATCGATTAGCATTTGGTGATATTGAGCAACAAGTTATTATTCGCTGGCCAACCAGCGAGAAGATCAACATTACGTTGCAATTGATCAGCATCATCACGACCAGTTACAGCACAAAACATCATCCGCGTACTCCAATATAGGACAGGTAACTGATTGCAAGAGATCATTTATAAATAAATTGAACAGGAACGGGCCTAGGTTTGATCCCTGCGGAACACCATCAGTAGATACAAACTCAAATGACTCAAATCCATTATAGAAGACATAGTTTAATCTGCGTGTTAAATATGATTCCATTAGTAGGCGTAATTCAGGAGAGAAACCAAAAGCATCTAGCTTGTATAAAAGAAGTCTGTGATCAATACCATCAAATGCGTGGGAAAAGTCTGTGTACACGGCATCCACCTGTCCTTGATTATCCAAGACTTCACTGATATACTGGGTGAAGGACGCCACATTGCTCGTTGTAAAACGGCCAGTCATAAATCCATGCTGATGTGGCGATACGTATTGTGTTGTGTTGAAAGATATAGTGCAGTACAAGTATTGCTCAAGCACCTTAAAGAAGTTATTCAATATAGAGATCGGCCGATAGTTAGAAATTAAAGCTTTGTCGCCCTTCTAATAGATTGACAAAATCAATGATGATGACAAATAGACAATTCTTGCTCGTTTCTATCTTTCTGGGAAGGTAGACGTAGTAATTGCCAGGTTAATAATCTTAGAAATGGGTTTGTTCAATACGATCAATATCTTTGGGATCATCCAATTTAGTTCCGTCAAACGAAAGCCGGCCGAGAATACGTGTCCTCTCCTGCCTAGCATGAAGAAAGGTCCATAACTGCTTAGGATCAGATTTAATCGAAGACTGTATAACCGCAATATAGGATTTGTAAGCACCGGTGATTTGCGTTTTGATTGTTGATCTTAACCTACGATATTCTTAAAAAGAATTTAGGGTCTTTAGTAGAGATCCACTTCTGTCTACAGAACTCTTTGGCCTTTAAATTCTTCCTAATTTCGGATGAGAACTACGGTGGAAAAGAGGATTCACTGGGCACAAGTTTAGGTACCGATCTATCAAAAATAGTGTAAAGTACTGTATAAAATTTATCAACTGTGGTATTAACATCATCACAGGAATCGAAAAAACTCCAATCAGTTGCTAGGATATCTTCCAAAGATTGTGAAAATTATGTGCTACTAGTTGCCATGTTACCCTTTGCACTTTTATAGCTTCGATTAAACTTGGTTCTTGATATAGCTGCATAATTCATGATTTTCTGCCTTTCCTCTTGTCAGCCATCCGTTTGCTCCCATAAATTTTCCAAAGGTTCTTCCTTTTCCAGACAGGTATTGCGTTCACTTCGCTCTTGTTCAGGATCCAGACCTCACTTGAATACAGCATCGCCGGACGAACTATATAGTCCTATGCACTTCCAGTTTTGCGTCTCTTGATATTTTTGCTACGAAGCATGTAATTCATTGTATACACGCTTTTGGTTGTCACTATAATTCCTTTTTTATCTCTTCCCTACGCCTCCAAGTATTACCAGATATAGGCCTAAATGAGTAGCTGAATTTTCTTACTTCCTCAAATTGTAGGGTTGTTTATTTATCAATTCTTGCACTAAGTCACTCATTATCTGGCTCCCACATACTCCAAGGATATTTAAATTGATCTTGGTTAATTTCCCGACTTACTATTTTTACCAGAGATACTATTACCTCTGTTAGATCTGACTTGCTTGTAGTTATCAAAGTCACATCAACCGCGTACGGATGATCTATCCCCGCTTTTATTATTACTTGCTCCTGTCCCAGACTGAATAATAGTGGGGATGGCGAGTCACCTTGCCTCAAATAGCACTAAACTTCAAACATCTGTAAGCTTCATATTGACTGCGACTATGTTCATTGTATTTTTAGCATTATTCCAACCAGTCTTGTTAATTCAAATTCTTGTAATGTCTCCAATAGCTGTAGGCGATACGTTTGCCTATAGTTTACAAGCAGGATACGGGTGTCTTAGTTTGCTTCATAACTTTTTGTTTGTGTCTTTTTCAGTGTACACTGAACTAGCAACCAAGTTAGAAAATTCAATTAATGATAATATTAGAGATTTGGAAACCTATGCAATGATTACTGCATGTATGTTGGCTAATATAAGAGAGATTATATTCCGCCTTAGTTCTTCACTATTGCACGCTCTCCTATATTTTAACATTTGCACATTTTTCACATCCTTCATATCTTTTTCACAGGTGTATCCACACTGAAGGTGACTAGAGATTGATAGGTGGTATCCTTTTGATGTTGACTTGAATTTGAATTCCGTTAAGGAATATATAGGCTGCTTGCAAGATGAAAGAATAAGTTGATTTCTAAATGCACACTCCTTTCTAAATTAAAAATAGAATTTCCCAGAAGTCCATTGAGAACTAAAAAAGAAACAAAAATAGCAGTTGATGGAAATCAATGCAAGAGTTTACGAAAGTGGTCATGTTAAAAGTTGCTATATCTTTATGCATATTTCTATATATGTAAGTCCATAAGAGGCACTTGAAAAGCTCAAGAAACAAATGTCAATTGAAAACGTAATTGTTAGGTTTTGTATAAAACAAAGAACATGCTGTTTTTATTTATGCTACTTGTTATTAACAAAATGTGAAATGATTGATGATGATTGGGATTTTCGTCAAATGGCACGTGACTCTTTGAAAAACTTGTTTGACCACGTATCTAATAAATCTTTTGCTGGTCTTGGTGTAATAAATTTGGTAGTTCTCTTTAGCAACTCTTTTTAGCAATATTTCGCTGTACAGCATTCTACATTTATATGGAAAGTAATCTATCGGGCGCTGCACATAATGAAATGCAAGTACGAAGACCTTTCCGAACGGATAAAAGGGGATTTCCATAAAACTTTAGCAGTCACACTATGCTCTTCTGCTTTTTTATATACGTTGCCGATGAAATCTGATCACTTTCGCGTGAATGTGTATTAGGAACTTTAGTGCTTTTATGCCGTTTATTCAAATTTCAACTTTCGATAAGAGGGAATGGAGAATAGATGTGGATTATTTGAGAGCTAAGCTTAGGAAATGGTTCTGAATAGAAATAGGGGGTAATGCATTTAATGAAAGGAAGATATAAATTTACTTTGATGTTAATCGAAATAAAATTATTCCTCTCGCTTGATATATTTGTCTTGTTTTATTTATTTTTCACATTTCTTTCTTTTACAATACCTGCTTCAATAGCAGTCAGGGAAAAGTTTAAAGCAATGGATAATCACCCGAAAAATAGGGGTAAACAAATAATAAACAACTTGTCTGTTGAAGCGGGAAATACAATAAAAAGTTGTAGGAAAATATGGCCATAATGTGTTGAAAACGAAGGAAAGGGCAGAAGTGAAAAAAGGTGTGCAGTATTATACTCGTATGCCCCGAAGAGGACATAACGATATTCTCTTTTGAGAAGAAAACTAACTTTTAACGAGGGAGTATACAAACATGAAAACGAGGTACGTCCAGAAAAGAGAGAACCTTTGAACGTGATGGACAATATTGATCCTTACCATTATGTCTGCCAAGTTTTCACCGTCGATTAGCTCAGTGTGAGCTAAGTGGCAAGAACAAACGCGGAAAAGTAAAAAATTCCGCCGAGTGTGCGGTCATGTCGGTGTGTGTGTCATGTGCGTTCTGAATGCAATCGAAATTTGTCCATGCGAGCTTTATAAGCAACATATGGCTCCGTAGCGACCTCGTAATGAACCGAGCATGATCTGTTAAGAAACCGTATTTATCCCATTATATATATCACATAGATTATATATGCCCTTTGTGTTTGCCTACGCAATTACACAACTACATACTTTGCCCAATAGCGCAACTAATAAGGTCTTTTTGCCAAGACTCATCTTGGTGCATCCAATAGTACTGAAGATTTTAGTAAACGATTTAACGAAACGTCTAAAGAGACAGACGTTTCACTTTGTGGAATTTAGACACATCCTCTTGATACTTTCAGGTGTCTTCATCATAAGTTTGTTACTGGTTATCTCGATTTTGAGACATTGTGTCCAAGCTGAGTGTCTCAAATTTTATCGAATGATTAGGAGAACTATATAGGTTAAAAGCGATGAAGAATGTTTAGACCACATTTTGTCTAGCAACGAGATATGGGCCTTGCACACAACATTAGATGTAGCTGCTAGTTATGGAGTGTCTTCATAAAAACAAAGAAGAAGTGCAAATTAACACCCAGCATATAAAAATTGATGGTAATCATGCTAGAACTAATAGTTAGGAGGTAGTAAACTCCATGCTTCAAAGTCATACCCTTCAACGCTTTAGACCTGCTATGCATATCTAAACATTAAACGTGGATATCGATCCAAGCCAGAACTTAGAAGTGAAATTGTTTATGTACAACTTCTGGTACTTATACGAGGGCGGTTTAATGGAAGAGTGGACTTTTCATTAAACAAGTTATTTTACTATAAAATATATATATTTTATTTTTACCATAATCTCCTTTTAACTCCACAAACGCATCCCAGCGAGTTTCCAATTGTTTCAAACCATCCGGAATCTAATCTTTCAGGAAGTTCAAAATATACACTTGTCTCGGATATCACACCTTCATTTGTCTAAGATTTCTTTCCTTCGAGCCATGTTTTAAAATTTGGAAGCAAGAAGAAATCACTGTGAGCCAGATCTAGTGAAAATGGCGGTCGAATTTTGTTGTGGCAACAATGGACGAATGAGACGACGCATAATCGTGATGGAACTACATCTTTTCTTTTCGGAAATGTGGTCACTTCTCAAGTTTTGCATCGAAATATGTTAGAAAATCAGCATACTATTTGCCAGATATCGTTGTTCTTTTTGTAAATAATCAATAAAGATTGGAATCTCAAAAACCTGTGGCCATTACTTTATTGGCCAAAGAAACGATCTTTTGCCTTTTTGGGGGTATGCTCATCGGGAAAAGTCTATTGTTTCGACTCTATTTTCATTTCTGAAGTATAATCGTGTATCCAAGTTTCATTTGCCGTGACATATCGACCGAAAAATTCCCTTGGATTACGTTTGAAGATAGTCAAACAATCTTATCAATTTTTAATGCGAGCGTGCATTTGATCGGCATTAAGCAAATACGGAGATTTATACGGCACATATCTCGCGGATAGCTTTTTCAGACAAATTGGAAATGTTCATGCTAAATATTGCATACCCGTTCGGTTGAAATATTTATTTCATTAGCTACTCGACGATGGCTAATTAGAAGGGCGTGGATTATTACCTATTTCTGGAGCAGTTACAGTAAATGACGGTCCCAAGCGTTCTACATCATCCGTGCGTGCTCATATGGCCACTTTTAAAAGCAGGAAACCGCTTACAAATCACTCCATGTTACGGAGTACATTAACGATAATATTTACGTAACTTTTCCTCCGTTCCATGTTTAATTAATACTCAAAAATTTTTTTACACTTTTACAAATGGAAACATGGCGGAAGCCAATGACATCACTACCATAGCGAAAGTGTTGCCAACCTTCACTCTTTGGTGAAACCGCTTTCGTCATACAAACTAAAATTTAATAGGATTGTCCGGAAGAATTTATTTATTACCAAAATAAACGTTCTAAATTTCAACGGCAAGGGTAATGCGATAGATCCGGTAGGAAAATGTTAGAGCAGTTATTGTGAACACAGTTGCAAAGTACCGGAGAGTTTGGGTAGTGCCCGAAGTGACAGCATCTTGTTCTCTATCACGGAAAAAGCAAGGACTAGAATGATGCCGATGAAAGTATCACATTCGATGAATTAGCTTTACCAACACCTATAGGAAGTGGCACTCGTCTAAGTTCTTCGATAACTTCAGAGGCCCCGTGGACGCAGTTATTCCCGTGGTTTTGTTTCGACTGAATGAATACCCAGAATTAATGAGGTTTGTTTTTCAAGAGATCGGCTTGCATCCTTTAGTATTAATTCTTCTCCCCACTCGGCTGCAAAAACTCAACAACTGCTTCAGCGATTTGCCTAGAAATGTTTTAAATATCAGTCATACAGCCTAGACCTAGTACTGATAGAATATTATCTTTTCCTGAAAACCGACGAGAAAGTGAAAAAGGTCTGGCTTATGATAAACGTTTGAATTTGTATAGTAATGACGTAGAAAAGTATTTCCAGACACGATATAAGCCATAAGTAGATTACACTGAATTCTCACTATTCTTCTTTCTTCTTTACAACAAAACCGTCTTGACTTTCCGAACGACCCTCGTATAGACATTGATACTGAATTAGGAAATTAATGTGTTTGTGCTCGGATGTACAGCTACATAACAGATTCTTCATTTATCTTCAGCTGAGATAAATAATATGAAACAAAGGGATCGAAGTGTCCCCATGAGTATATTCGCTGCAGTCGTTTCACCAAAGAGAGGTCATATCATTCACGATGGGAAATGTGCTGTCTCCAATAGTCACAGGATTCGTTTCTATTGCTTGAAATCAGATTCTAAACACCAATCAGAATCGAAAAAGTGGAAATTTGTATTTAGTTGATAACATATTTCAAGGTTCATACGTTTTATTCACAATGACGTGGAAACAAATATATAATATAAAACACAAATATATATATATATGTGTGCATGCCATTTCTATACACACGCAATATCCAGTCAAGAGAGAGCAAAGTAGCTGATGAGAGTGGAATGTTAGACCTTATTACCTTATGACTCTATATGAGAATGCTTAGTAGGAGATATGAACCCACTATGAAAATCATTATTATCTTCACAAAAGGTGACCGTTCAATCATCAAAATCGATGGAGTAAATTTTATTTGGGCTCACTCCAGATCATTATCATTACCATTCTTAATTCTGTTGTGTCAAAAGACAAAGACACGATAAAAGTTCTGTTTCTGGCAACAAGTGTTGGTAATTGTAGACATGAACAAGTTGGATAAGCAGGAGATTTATTGTGTACACATTTTGATTCTGACGTTCGATACATCTAATTTTACTTTTCGCCGGAATTTGTATTGCTGTTTAAATCTTTCACAGATAATTTAGACCGTAGTGTTAGTCTTTTGTTTACCGATACCTTTCCCATACGCGTTTATTTTGGAAGCGAATTGACTCTTCGTATTAGATATTCGGATTATGTAAATATTTCGCCGATCACCCAATAAATTTGTTCGCCGTAAATCTCAAGTTGGGAACGTGCCAATAAACTAACGGTTATGGCCGCTTAACACGCACCTCCTTCCGGAAATTAATATAATTTATACCAAAGTCATCAGTACGTTTCTTTACTTTAGGCAAACATTCTTTTAAAAAATAGGCAACCTAAGTAAGTTATATTTAAGTCTGCAGATGGATAGGAATAGTTCGGACAATCTGAAGAGTTTGCACTGACGGCTAGGTAAACTGATTTTATGGCACAATTACAGCGTTGAAAGACCGCGATAAATTTTATTTTAAAGGCCAAAGCAATAAATTTCCGAAGGTGCTGCTGCGTTCGGTTTTACGGTGACCTACAAAAACTATACGTGATTTTGCACAAAGCGTCGATGAAGAGCTATAAAGAAGGGCGTGGTTATCAAATAGTTAAAATGAAATTTATGTGTCTGAAACGAAAGCTCCTGGCGCATTTGGGATAGTACTGGTAACGAAGCGTTGTTTTCACATTTTTTTATTCATGTTATGCAGTGATTCATACTGAAGGAGGCATATATCTAGATTGTCATCTTTCCTTCACCTGAAATTGTATGCAGATTTCCATAAATTAGGGGCTATTTGGTTGTCTAGAGCAACAGTTTTCTGGTTCCTTCGTTCGTATATATAATCATAATAATAATATATTTTGCCCAACAGATTATATGCAAGAATGCTTGCTTTTATCTTCCTTACACTTCTCCGATGTAGATGTCTAGTATTGTTTAAACTTCTTTGTGTAGCCCTGGTACCCTCAGTTTTTGTTTTTCTTAAGGGTGCGGTTCATCTCTTATCGCGGAGTAGCTCATTTGTGTATCCTGTCTCTTAGATATCAACTCTATCAAGCTTTTGCCCTCGATAAATGGGAATTCCTTCGACTCTTCTTGGCTACAGAAACCGACATCCGAAATATTTAAGTTTAATGCTGTTTAGTTTCTAGCGTTTACAAAGGATATACCAAGAAGTTCTTTGTTCCTCACAACAAACCTTGCAGATATGATCTACCACTATTCGTGCAGTCTGGAGAGTTAAGTCGACAGCCTCACTGCCTTCCTCATTTAAGTTCCTGCTTATTCGCGACAATCATCGTGTTTCGTCCCATAATGAGCGAGACTCCCTTAGTCCCTTGCGGTCCACCTTGCTCCTATCCTTGCAGTAGAGTGAATTACAAATATAGGTTCAAGTCCTACACACCTCCTTTCTGTCTCTTCCCTTGCTTGGAGGTTCACCTCGTTCGTTTTCTTTTATACGCCGGTTTCCAGATACCAACCATAGCTCCACTTCATCTTCTTCTGTCATCATCTGTCACATCAGCACATCCCTGCATTTCTACACAGAGTTTGATTGTATTTGTGCGTTCTGAATTGCTTTATGAACTGTTTGACTATTCGTCATGATTTACACCCTTATATGCTATGTGCTCCTGTATCACGACTTGCCCGCGTGTAGTTTTCAGTAGCTTGGTTTGGCTCATTCGTTTGGTGTGATTGCTCCAAGCCCTTTCTTCTTAGCTTAGCTCCACATATGAAAGGTTTTAGTGGCACTCGATCCCTCTCTCAGCTCCACGGTGTTACACTTCGTATAACTAAAATAATTCCTTCAACATTTTAAATATGCAATTGAATTATTTTTTCTTAATATTTTAGCCTATGTAGCTAGTTTCAGTTGAAGGAAAGTTATTTTAAAATTCATTTTTACAGATTTTTGTGCTTTGGGGTAGTACGTTTTTGCGACCTTCGAGTGACTGTTCGGTCCTTTAGTAGGTAGAAAGGGTGTGAATGTTTTTATAAACTCACCATCCACACCTTCTAGTTCATCAGTCCCTTAGTTAACTCGTCGTATCCTTCAGTAACATTTAAAAGCAAATCGCGCCAATTTCTCTGTAATCGCTTGGTGACATTCACAGATTCGTCACTTCAGTTAGTGCTTCTAAGCAAGTGCTCGCTCACACATATACTCAATGCCACTCACTGACTCACCACCAAGTACACACACGATTACTACCAGAGCTCTCGCCTCCGCCATTTTGCTACCCAGCAAAATCTACAACAAACATTGCATACAAGCTTCGAAGCCCTACCCTTAAACGAGGACGCATGTTCGTTCTAATTTATCTTTATCTTTCCTATTATTACTCTGTAGCGCGCATTTCGCACACAAAATGTACTGCTTCGCGTTCTCAAAATTTGGAATATATTTGATTATTGTTTCTTACATTTGCTTCTAATTTTAACGAATTAATTAATATTATTAATATTATATATATATATATATCTCCAAGAACAGTGTTTATTTTATTTATCAGTCAAATAAATACATGTTCTATTTGGGTTTATTTTAATCCTTTACATAACACTTCTCCGCTTTCACCATTTACCAAATTACTTATTATAGTTATTGCGTTAAGAAGGTGTCTAGCTAGCCAGCCAATCAATTATTTCTTGTTTTTTAACACAATAGAGCCTCCCTCCCCCGCGGTAATTAATCAGTCACCTCCATCGAAATTAACAACGGCTTCTTTGATTTATTTGATTACTACAAGATGTTAAATTTGGCTGTAGATCCCTCGGCGTGGCGCGTATTTTGCTTCCAAGCTTCTTTTTGCAGCAAAGCGTTAAAAGTATTCAACAATTAACCAATGTCTTTCGACCCTAGTTTCTTCTATGGGTTCTTGGTTTCCATATTTATTAGGTTCGACTCGATACGATTTATAACACAGACTCTATTCAAGTTCGCCATTGTTCCATACTTAACTTACTTCAGCCACGTGTTCGATTGGCATAATAGATTTTTCTTAACGCTAGCTGGAAGCAGGGACAGTTTACATAATTTTATTCAACAGCAGACTTAAGTATGAGATAGGAAAGAAAGTTACGGGACAAAAGTTCCAGGTAACTTAATTCGGGCATTTCACTTCAAGTTCATCTATTCCATTTCTATGCAATATAAGTAGAAATATATAAACTCGTAGTGCCCTATTTTTGGATTTTTTATAACATTTAATTGCTTTAATTGCTGTTAAATCGAATTATATAGCTCCGACAGTGAGAAATGTTTTAGAACTTTATTATCATAAAACTCGCACCGAAATGCACGTAAAAGCATGTGCCATTTCTCCACGCCGATTAAATTGAAATTCCCCGGAGGACGATGTTTGATCATTCATGCAAGGATCATTTCGGTGGATCTGCCTCATTAAAAACATTCCCGTGCTCGCAGTAAGAGGATTTTAGTTACAGCGGCCATAATAGCATCAGCGGGAGGTGTTTAAACTGAGATTATAGCTACTGTTCGAGAGTCGATGGTAATTTATGTATTATCTACTTGATTTAAATAGCATTCGACAACTTAATTGGGAGACATTTTAAAATTACCTGTATATACGAATGTGATTTTATATAATAAACAGAGATTAATGGAAATGGTTAGTGTTGATGAATTGGTATTGGCGCTTTTAGATTTTTGAAAATAACCGAGTTCAATACCTCAAACATGTATAAGGGTATTTGAGAAGAACTAGTATGTAATGTCATAGTTTTCTAACTTCGAAAGTATTAATATTCTACATACCTACTCACTTAAACTGGTATTCTTTTGTACCATTTGGCGTACGGCTATATCTGTACTGTGTTTGTATCAGTTATGTTCCATTCTACTTCCTTCCACCGCAACTTTTGCCTGCTCCTTCCAACTTCTATGTGGTCTTCTTTTTATATATTTTTTCCTTCTATCTTGACCTTCTCTTGCCCTTATAGTCTTACTCATTCTGTATTGGTGCTCCTTAACTGCTTTTCTTCTATGACTTTTCTAGTTAGTGTGGTTTTTAGTCTGGATATGACCGTTTCGTTCCTACCGTTTTCCTTTTAGTACTATTATGATTTGTTTTTATTTTTCCAAATATATTTTTCAATCTAATAGTCTTGAAATTCGTGATTGATTTCTGCTAACTTTCTTCTGTATTTTCACTTTTATTTACTTGGACACCTTTACCCCAAAAGAGACGTACTGTACATTTTTCCAGCTTTTTCCGGTCTCTCTTCATTTACTTTTACTATAATGCCTACATAATTAAGACTATTAACTTGTTCTACCATCTATTATCATTTTATGCCTCTTTGGCTTTGTGGCAAGAAAGTTTGTTTCGTACTTGTCTCCATCTTATCTTTTCGTAAACGCTATCAGCATGATATTAGCAGCAAATATAATTACTTGGATTTCTTGGATGAATAGTTTTCAACGTCTGATATCCCATTCCCATATTTGTACACCTTTGTCTAATGTTCGTTACCGCTTCGCCTGTAAAAATCGGGAATAATAGTAAGTTATGCATACTGCTCCACACCTCTCTCCTTATTCTTTCAAAAGTTTTTCATAACTCCATAAAGCAAGCTCTGATGATATAAATGTTAAACAAAAAAGAATTGCCTCTGCTCTGGCCCAGCATCCTGCCCGAATATTGTTATATTTCCAAAGTCATCATTCAGTAGAACGCAAGATTTGGCCGGAATTAAGGAAGAATTAAATGTCCACTTCAAAATTTTCTTTTCTGTTATTCGACAAACTATTACCACAATATCCCCGTAATAAATTATGTATCAAATTTTAGTAATGACAGTATCGAGACTAAAGGTTTTTGGATTGTGACCCATGTTGTAGAGTTTGTATTGTACTATTTACTACTGCTGAGCACATCCTACAATATCTTCTCGCACTTGAATGCTCACGAAAGCTCCAAAACTTTTCGAAATGTGGTATATTTTTAATTTCTATCTGTTATTGCAAGTGAGTTCACTTTGAAGACTTGTTTCCACCGGGAAACGTGCAAGCGAATCATTGAAATGTCGGGTTTTTCTTATGTGGCCTGTAGATCAAAACCGTTACTTCTGATTAGTAATGCCCGGATTGGAGTCATTATTGAGGAAAAAATTAACAAAGTTTATCATATTGTACCGAGTTGCCGAGTGAAAATGAAAGTAGTACCATGAACCGTTAGCATCTCACACCAAGTAGTGCTCGAAACATTGCTTATTGTAAGTTTGGGAAAGAACATTGTCAGAAGCAATAACAGAATGGATAGACCTCAAGAGAAGAAGAGGGAGACAAAAGAAAAATGGAGAGGTGATATATAAAATTTAGCAGGAACAAACTGTATGGGATAAACTAGAGATAGAGAGAAATGAAGGAAAGTAGAGGAGTCTTGGTTCAACAGTGGTCTTCAATAAGTTAACTTAGAATTACAAATGTTAAAGTGTCAATTTTCTTGAAGCTATATTTAGTTTTAAATCTTCATAGTTAAAGTGAACATAAATTTAATTAAAGGCGTACTTACTTTTATTATACGTGTTTCTGGTAAGTCACCAGAAACGCTGAAATTTCAAGAACGCCCCATCTGCAGAACTAAGACAACCAACTTTCGTCAACAAGCAGCGAAATGACTCCTTCAATCAATAGACACGAAATTATTTAATTACTTCTCGTTTCGTCTCGGAAAACAATCGCTTCCCATTTACTTACTTAAACATGATTCTTAGTCAATTACCGAGCGAGGAAATATTGTATGGGGTGGAATTCAACTGTAGAATATCCCAGACGAGGAGGCGGATACGAATCCTTACGCACCATCCGAATTAATTAATCTTCCCGGTATCGTTTTCAATTGCGTTGGATCGCGTTGAAAGGACGGTCTTGAGTCTGACGCCAGAGCTTCACACTCGAAATACCCCCAACGAATCTATAATTTAGATGCGTTACCGAACAAACCTATCAGGTGCGGCTGTTCTTGTCAGACGCGGTGTTATGTTTGGTGCGTTGGTGAATTGGAGTGATGTAAGAAAAGTTTTCGGTAGAACGAACACGTCGCGACCAGCACATGACCTCTTTATGCTTGAATTAGGAGAAGGAGTAAGTTGAAATCAAAACAACCCGCGAGTGAATGGCTTGAATGGTTTTGGAAAATGAATTGAAAGAAAACCTTTCGTGCGGTCACTATATGAAGTTAGGCAGTGTTAGTAGTGGAATATCAGAAGTAATTGATTGCAAGAATTTAACTGAGCAGTTTTACTACCAAGTTTAATTTGAGAAGTCTCCTCCTCGACGTTATAAGTAAATAAATGGCTAATAATAATAATAATAATGATAAAGTGTATTTTCCGGGACTTTAGTTCAAAGTATGGAAATTGTCAAAAAAAAAAGCACTACAATAAGCATAATTAAAGGAACTACAGATAAAATGAATGTGTTAAAACAAGAAACAGTACTAAAAACTAAATTATACGACATTCATACTACAATCTACAACAGTTTTTACTACATTTATTTGTTCATCCCTTAGTAAGTGTATAAAGAATGAGATACGTCACAATGTGTCTACTATATATCTTACAGGTTGTCATTTAAAAATTAATTTAATGAGTAGTAACATCTTTTCGGCAACAATTGTTTTATGCCTTGCTTAAATTCTAGCACACCCAATAGTTTATATCGTCTATGCAATTTGTTATAGACCTTGATCGCCAGATAATGTGGATTTCTCTCATATAAAAATAGTCTGTGTTTCGGAACTTCTACTTCGAAATTATTTCGTGTAGCATACGAATGGTAGGAGTGCAACCTTTTTAAGCCATCTAAGTTACTCCGCGCATACTCCAATAATTGCATGATAAAAATGCATGGTAGGCTCATCACTCCCATAGATACAGATAATGGTTTTGTATTTGTTCTGGAATTTACTTCGCACATAGCTCGTATTGCCCATTTTTGTAGCTTAAAAATCCTGCCCATGTCAGAGGAAGAGCCCCAGGCCATTAAGTCGTAAGATAACAACGAATGGAAAATTGCAAAATAGTCCTAAGTATGTACTGACTAACTTCTGATTTTAGTAGTCTGATAACTAAGAAGTTTAGTTAGTCAGAAATGTTGAAATGCTTGAGACCAGAAGTGATGTTTCTACATAGGAATCACTCTCCAAAAGCATTATTATAGGCTATGGTGTCTCATTTTAAACTGAAATTTAAGCAATAATTCCAAGCGAACGCTCCTTTTTAGAAAAGACAATACTTACATACGTAGTACTATATCACAGATCTATACTAGGCATCTGGTAATAATGCATAAAAGAAGAATGGGCAGAATTTAGGTGGGATATATATCTGAGAATAAATAAGATTAGTTAAGAAGATGAAATGTTGAAGTATCGAGTACACATTTTCAAGTAGCTGGGTACCGTTATTAAAAGCAAACGAAATATGGACAAGCTACTTAGAGAAAGTAAGTGATGGTTTTGTACCTATTCATTATTTCCGACCTTTAACTTATTTTCAGTATAATTATTTTCTTCTAGGATCACTGAAAGATACGATTAGCATACAATTTAAAAGTATTATTTTTCATTGTGCTATATGCTATTGACTTTTAATTATTTTTCTGGCGAAAATTTCAATCCTAGGAGTTGCATCTCTTTTGCATTTAAAATTTTTTAATCGAAACTAATCGCTTTCTCAGATGTAAGATGAGAGACAACTTTTGGAAACTTATCCATTTATAACAAAGTATAAACCATCTAAGGTAGGTATGGGCAACCTTTGACATGTTGTGGGCGAAACTTTAGTGTGCAAATACGTTCGTGGACCCCGTTTAAAAGTAGTACATTTTAAAGTAGTGTTGTAGTGTTCATAATTTTTTGCGATAGATATCAGACATGAAATAATACGACAATGTTATTATAATATCAATTTATGAAAATAACAAAATGAAATAATAACATTATAATTAAATCGTTAAATTTGGAATTGTTACAAACTACGAAAGTTAAATAGCGATACCGAAATCAATGAGACACTTGAGCTTGAACTTGGGAAACTAATCCATCGATGTTTGGATTAATTCCACTGATACAAAGACGTAAAGAATTTTCCAAATTATCGTCAGTCAGCCTTATACGATATTTCGATTTATTAACTTTCATCAGTGAAAAGAACTGTTCGCATTTATAAGTACTGCCAAACGCGCAAATCAATCTTCTTGCGAATTTTCTAAGCTGCGGAAAATGGTCTTCTTCGAGGTATTTTTGTAGATATCACACAACTCCACGTCTTCAAATTTAGATTTTAGGAGTGAGTTTTCTTGAAACTCGATCAACTCCATTTGCAAGTGTATTGGAGCATTTTGTACATTACTTTTTGTTGGAGTAGCAAATAAATTGAAACAGTTTTCTATGTTTCTGAAATCGCTAAATCTGTTCGAAAATTGCTCCGACAGTACCTTGAGTTCTTCAGCATATTGAGCATAAGCAATATTCTCATACGCAGAGAGCGTGGTGAAATGGTAACTGTTTCCAGACAGCATCTGTGCCTCCCACAAGCGGATTTTATTCTGAAACGCTTTCAAATGGCTGTACAAATCATTAACTAACTGTCCTTGTTTTTGAAGTTTCAAATTTAAATCATTCAAATTGCCAGTAAGGTCGACCAGAAATGCTAAGTCACATATCCATTTTGGGTCACTCAATTCAGATAGTGGTTTATCTTTTATCTGCATAAAGTCTTTTATTTCATTTATAAGCTCGTAAAACCGCTTCAGCATTTTCCCTTTGCTTAGCCATCCGACTTCAGAATAATATGTTACGTCATCATATTCGGCTGATATTTCATCCAAAAACGCCTTGAATTGACGATGGTTAAGCCCTCGGGATCGAATAAAATTGATGGTTTTTACTACCACATTCATAACATTCTGGAGTCGAATGAACTTAGAACACAAGTTCTGTTGGTGGATAATGCAGTGAAGGACTATCAAATCATCTTTTTGCACATTTAATTCAGTTGCTTTTTCGTTCAAAATTCCGATGAAACCTTTACGTAAGCCCACCATAGAAGGTGCACCATCTGTGCATACTCCAACTAATTTTGACCATGGCAAGACAAAACTTGTAAATACCTTTTGAACTTCATTAAAAATGTCCTCTCCTGTAGTGGTTCCTTTTAGCGGCTGTAAAGCAAGCAATTCCTCAGTAACAGTGAACTCTTTATCAACACCTCGAATAAATATAGCCAGTTGAGCTGTGTCCGACAAATCGGTGCTCTCGTCTAATTCTATGGAAAATGATTCAAAACCAGCCATACGGTCAGTCAATGTTGTTTTTATATCATTGGCCATCATTTCTATACGTCGGACAACAGTTCGTCTTAACAAACTAATTTTTCAAATTCATTTTTCTTTTCAGGACACAAAACACTGCAAACTTCTAACATACACTCCTTGATAAGTTCGCCTTCGGAAAATAGTTTTAATGACTTTGCCAATTTTGAACTAACTATAAAACTAGCTTTCACAACATTATCAAGTAGTGTTCTTTGTTTATGAAACATTTGCTGCTGCTTTTCCAAATTTGCAGTAAGGTTCTGGATTTTGTCTTTTCTTATTTGTCCTGTCAGTGAGTGCAGCGTAGGATGCTTAGTTGAGTAATGCCTCTTTATATTGAATTCCTTCATCACTGAAATGGATTCATTACACAGCAAACAAATAGGCTTACCATTGTGCAAGATAAAAGAGAATTCTTCAGCCCATTTTTCTTGAAACTGGCGACCCTCTGCATCTACTTTTCGTTTCTTTCCACCATACATCATTTTCGTATACAAAATATAATTAGAAAGCACCCAAGATGCGCACAAAGTCACAAAGCTAGTTGACGGCACTAGCAGTTCGCTAGGATATCGCTCGTCGAAGTTATCACCTCATTAGCTCAAGTGGAACTGAACTAAAGTTCGGGCCATCCACCCGCTTATATAGGCAAAATGAAGGAATGATCTAGAATCGTCTAGTGTAGAACAGTTGAGAAGAAATAATCTTTTGTTGGGCCGCCAGTCATCTCTCTTTGATGATCGCCGACACTCGGCTTGCTCGCTTACTTGATTCCGTGAGTTTGAGTAAGTAGTATAATTTTAATTTTTTTAAATTAGGTGTTTCAAAATGTCTCGCGGGCCGGATGAAATCATACAGCGGGCCGGCTGTTGCCCACCGTGGATCTAAGGTATTAAAAGATTTATAAATAGGTACCTCATTTATGCACAAAATCTATTTTCGCTTACCAAGTTAAAAGTTACCGAGAAACCGTTACTGAAGTAATGAAGTAGGTAAAAGGAACCCTATTTCCTTCTTATCTGTATTATATCCCGAAACTTCAATATAAATTGCGATGATTCTTAATAGAACTTCTTAAATAAGTTTCCCGCATCACATTATCCTTTTTCTTGTTGCAACTAGTCCCTCTATATTTTCTTGATACAATGTCCTAGAAATATGGTAGGCAACTGTGTAAACAAAATCATACGCATCGATTGACATATGTAAATATTGCACGTAAACCAAGCAATTTCGGGCGTTAGATAAAAGTAAAATATACTTCCCGAGTCAATTCTGAGAATAAACCTAATTTTCACTGTGTAATTTATCCGAGTCAGAGACCCGCTGGGTGCGTAATTGATGGCTTCTTTCCTACACAAATGTAGGTTACACAAAGTAAAAACTGAATTTTCCGACTGAACGGAAATATGAACATTAAGCTCGTAAGAAATATGATATTTGAAGAATGCCCGAGTAATATAAACGTCCACGTCACTAGTAATTTTGATAATAATCACTAGTAGCTTATCGATTAGATCCGAATCCGTGCTTGGTACAACGAACACCAATCCCCATTGAGTGGAAAAAATATATTTATTCACCCAAGATAGAATATTTTTACATTTTCATTAAGATCGAGGATCGAATAGCGCAGACCATTTTAGTTTGGCGACAAAATCGCTGGAAAGGAAAGGAGAAAGAGTAAGACAATGATTTGAGCTTCCAGGAGAAATATCAGGTCAAAACACAAATACATGCTGCAAACAGTTCTAAATTGAGAAAATAGAACGGAAAAGGAAAATCCCTTATTTTAGAAGGGATTGTAAATAATAAAAGGGAAAAGAGGAAAGTGAAGTTAGCTGACGGTCGATATAAATTCCTAAAATAATACCCAAGGTTCCGGAACTCGTGGTAACGAAGTAACCCCTTGATTTCTTACATCCTCTAAATCATACACAAAGTTTATGTGCAATGAACGCATACTGGCTTCCTCATATGTTACCATTTTCTTTTTCCTTTCTTTCTCGGGAGGCTATTAGTTATATCCTGGTGAGTGAAGTAGTTTGTGCTGTAGCAGCTGTTTATATTTCCTGTAATAAAGATGTGAAACGTCAAGTAATCCTTTAAACTAGTAACAAATTTTATATTTTTAGATCGTTCGGAATTTTCGTCTCAAAAGTAGCAGCGATGACGGGACAGGAAATATTACGAGTATCAGGGTGTTATTTGTTTTTATTTTGGGATTCTATTTTCCTGTTCCTTGAGCGGAAGGAATGCTAATACAGATTGAAATTGACATGCAAAATCGGCGGAGAATCGAAAGACTTCTCCGTTTCGAAAATGAAACTGTAATATATAGGTAAGGACAGTAATGCATTGAAAACTTTCGTCACTCTAAAAGGGTGCTAAAGTATTGTTTCAGACTTTTCCATAATCCTTAGATGCATTTCTATCGCTTAGAAGCGCAGAAACCTTTATAGAAGATTTGTAGATGTAGAAATTAGTATTAAGTGTAGGTACGTCAGGTAATAATCGAACATCATTGGAAACAAACCTCGAATTTCGAGCCTATAATAAAGTTCCGATGGATTCTCGGCTATAACGATTTGATGTGAATAAAAAAAGGAGGAAAGGAGGAAGAAACAAAGTGTAGCTGTTGAGATTGGGGCTAACTAATTATAAAGTGTTGAATTAGACATTATATATACTCCAAATCATGTGCAATTTAGTTCAAGATACTTTTTGAAACAACAAATGTAAATTGTAGGCGAGTACTTCCACGGTGAATTATACGGCACTCAAATTCCAGATAAGAGGGTGGATTGACAATGAAAACGAAATAATACAGATTGAAGTGATATTTTATTTTTTTAATATAACCCCTCGAAGCTCAGCACACTTGGTTCAATATTTCTCTACCTTCTCGATTCGCCCTGGGAGATGATCTTATTCGACGTTCCCAAAACAATCGTTTATAGCCCTTATCAGTTCTTCATTCGACCAAAGAGAAAACTGGAAATGTTTTGAGTTTTAGGAATAGGTGGAAGTCTGACGAAATCAAATCAGGCAAAAACAGTGGATGTTGAAGGATTTCAAACTTCAATTCTGTCAATTTTGCTGAACGATTGCACTTGAATGAGGGGACACATTTTCGTGCTGAACCAACACTTTCTTTCCTTAAAAATTCCCGGGCGTTTTTCCTGAATTTCTGCCTTCAATTCGTCTAAAAGTGTTGGGTAATATTGGTCAGTAACAGTTTTGACTTTTTCGATATAATCAATTAGCATAATTCCTCTTGCACCGTAAAAGTCGATGCCATACCCTTCCAGCCGAGTAAATGATTTCTTCGGAACCGATTCACCGTGCGCAATCAACTGTTTTGATTGCATTTTTACTTCTTCGTTTCTTGAAATCCGTTGGATTTCTCGTAAACCCCTTCTAAACAATCGGCTGAAGTTCGAGCTCGAATGCAATTTTGCTCTGTATTGAGCAAAGGCGACACCCACATTTCAGAAAGCTTTTTCTACTTATTCATTATGTAAAATATGAAATACTTGTTCATAAGAGGTGCTCATGGCTTCTTCAATATCACGCACGCTTACTCGGTGATCTGCCAAAAGCAGGTAATGAATTTTTTCCACAATTTCTGGCGTGGTGGCCGTTTTCGCATGTCCTGAACGTGGTTCTTTACTTGTGTGCGCGCGGCCACGCTGGAATGTCGGAACCCAAAAGCTCACGATGGAAAATGAAGACCATGAATCCTTAAGAACGACCTTTAACCTTGATTAGATTTCCGTAGCGGTTTTCACTCCCAAATACAAAAATTTGATGACCACTCGAACTTCGCTTTTATGCATAATTGGAAATACAAGACTTAAGTGCTTGTCAAAAGTAGACTATCTAACAGAGAGGTTCAACATTTGCAATCAATTCATATGAAAGAGCTGCCAACATAAAGTATTACATTACATAAAGTATTTGGGAAAATAGCAACCTCCAAGCGGCGATTCCGGAAATTTGTCAATATACCCACGTATAATAAAGCTCCGATGGATTTTCGACTATGATAATTGAATACGAGTAAAAAACAGAAGAAAGGGAAAGGGAGGAAAAGACAAAATGTTGCTGTTGAGATTAGGGATATTTAGTTATAAAGTGTTGAAATAGAGATTGTACCATACAGTTTGAATTATTTGTGGCTTATTAGTTCGATTAGTTCAAGATCCATTTTGAAACACCAAATGCAAATTATGGATGGCTAGCACCGTATCGCAAAATAAGTACTTTGAAGGAACTTTCCCGGTGAGTTTTATAACGCTCAAATTCCAGCTAGAAAATTCTGCCGGAAACCACAAAGTTGCAGGAGCTTAAGATTCTATAGCGCAAATCTTCTTGTGTGCAAACTTGAACAATGGGTGCGAAAAGTAGACGGAAAAGTTAACAAAGCAACACTATATACACCGTGCAAAATGTGCCTTCTTAATAATCTGACTTTTATAAATGCGGAAGATATATCACGTAAATGGTATACTTACACGTCCGTACAAAAAGGACAAAAATGTAACAAAACAATGGTAACTTATGTGGATATAACGTTACGTTACCAATCGATATCTTAGACTATAGCATAGCGAAGTAAACTGGCGATTTTCTGAAAAATGAAGGGGAAAACAAAGAACAGAGCGCGAAACGGATACTATTTCCAATATTGTCTAGTTGGTTCAGCAAATTTTGTGATATTACGGATCTAAATGTTTATTATGTGTTAAAACGGAAAAGAGGAAACAAATCCGTTACCAAACTAAAATCTAAGTTTAAAACTATGTGACATCCTTTCCTACATCCAAATAGAAAATTCGGGTAACAAAGACAAGACTTTTCTAGAAAATTTTATACGTAGTACTGACTTCTGAATGCATAGTACATGCAATAGTTTCAACTAATCTTATATGTAGGTTTATTTTAAAATAAAACGACTGCTATCAACAATTAATAATATAAATACAGACGTAAATTATTTCCAAATAGATTCTTTAGATGTTGTTACGAGTTCTCAAGTGTCATCTAACTAGCGTAAGAATTTTCGGATTTAAAATTACTTTTCTGTCAGTTTTTCATGTATTATGCAGGACTGTAGCTGTTTGTTGAGACCCACGTCACATTAAAGTCTTTCTTTATCGTTTGAATATTTCGTTTTTTGTGCCGCAATTTTACTTTTCGGACGTGTGGAAATCCTTTTCCAACTCGTAGAAATGAAAGTGACATATGAGAAATCCAGCGGATAAAAAGGTTTTGCAAATAAGTCTGCATTTAAATATGGTTAAATGAGATATCTTAAATTGTTTCCTCAACACAAGAAGTAACCCCTAAAGCGTTTGTTGTGCATTACTTGAGACAATTTGGAACTTCTTAACGTATACAAAAACATAAAATATACACAATATCTGCTTTTGAGAGGTGTATATAGTAGCATTCAATGATATGACCATTGGTAGAGATCCGGCATTTTTGCTGTTCTCCTCAAAGTGGGCAAGGAAAGAGACTGCCACTTATCAAACTCATTATTGATGATTTTCATGGAAATTCTCTGGCTAATATAGGGATCAAACCTTCGCCTTTTAATGCAGATTTTGAAGGTTTATTAAGAATTTTATAAGATATATACATTAATCGAAAAGGTATGTATCAAGTTCAAGTCAAAATCGATAACAATATTGGTTATCAACCCCTGAAGGTGGATGTATCGTTTTACTTATATCCAATGGAGGATCGAAATAGCCCAAACAGTGTTTAAAAAATAGATCGATTAGACGCTGGTATCTCACAAGGAACCTGCAATACAAGCAGGCAAAACAAAAGGTGGGCGGTTAGTCTGGAAATGGGAAAGTTTGAAATATAGAAGGAATGAAGCTGCTGGTATGTATCACAGGTGAAACAGTTAACAGACGGCAGTTGCTAAATTGTCGGTATTAAAAGGTCTAAATACAGTCGATTCCCTTTAAGTCGCCCAGTTCATAACACGCATTTCTTCCCAAATCGATTTTTGTAGTTAGTTGAAGCACTAAGATTTCTCTAACTTGAAGTCTCTCTATGTCCAAGAATTTGGAATGGCATTCATATTTTGCTTGTCTATCCCTTTTGACCCAGGTTTTCCCAAGTTTCGTTAGTTTTGTTATTCTTGTTTATATGTCGATTCCGCTTGAAAATACGTTGTTCATCACAAGAGAATATAAAGACTTTTGGGGGCCATAATAAGGGCCAGTTTCAAAGTGGTATACACACTGAACGTACGTGAATATACTCACCCCAGTTCTATACCGGTTAAGAGTGTTTCTATTTGTATTATTTTTTTCTCTTTTTGGAATGCCGTATGTACCGCTTTCCTCCTTTTCTGTTTGGAAGAATTCATCAATGAATTAATTTCTAAGGTTAGTTAATGTATAGATCTTCTTGAACAGAATATGTCCCAACTAGCAGGCCGTCCTAAGTAGGAATCGTTCAAAGATTGAATAAAACTGACTTTTACATAATCCGTAATAATAATGAATAAAACTCGTAGTAACTCGTATAACGTTCGCTTGGATGACACAGTGGCTTCGTCAGGCTATACCATCAAAGTAGCTCTATTACACAGATGACAACTGAATATGTACTAATAACCTTGATAATACAATAATGATTTCCAAGAAAAGTGCAAAAGAAACTACCAAAATTGTAAGAACTAAACATAAACTCCATTTCCGGATAAGTTATTATTGAATTAACAAAAATTGTTATAAAGGAAAGAAAGTGTCATAAAACTACACATAAGTAGGTTAACCTAGATATTTAACAGTTAATGGCAAAGCGACTGATTTGTACACATGTTTGGTAATGGGGAATTATAACAATAAATATAAAACAATATCTATTGGTCCTGAAGTAACAGTAGTGTATCCCTTAATTTGACAATTTCTAAACTACTTACCTTTGTTTTCTAAATGTAAAATATTTGGAAATCGTGATTAAAGTTATGGTTGAATTGTAATAAATGATTTGAGTGTAATCTTGTTTCTTGTTTCTAAAAGAAAAATAACGTTCTGAAATCCGTTTATTGAAGGAGCAGCTGGTCTGCTTCACATATGTACATCATACCCTCAATCACACGTCAATTTATAGATACCTGATTTTTTATCATTGCAAGAAAATCTTTCATGAAACCCCAGAATAAAGAATATATTTAAAATTTAGTTGATATATAGGATGCCATTTTTTGAGACGAATGAAATATCTTTGAATGAATATGTTTCAAGATAGCTAATGACAGTTACAAGAAAATAATTGTAAGGTGGAAATATGTACATTTGCAGGCACCTTGTGCTAATCCGCAGTTAAATAGATACTTCTGTCGAAATTTCTATACATTTCTAGCCTTGTATGGAATTTCTTTCATTCGCCGCAACCTTAAAGTTTAGACCCAAAAACAACCAATCATACAAAAATGTTTTTGTATACTTTTCATAAATATTTTAATAAGTTAATAAGATTTTACAGCGTCTGATCTATTTTAGATTTAGAGTGAAGGCTAAACTGTTTACGTGGTTTTCGATGCATCTATAAAATTGTTGTTTTACACCTATCTTTTATGTCGAAAGTCTGTAAACATACGCTTTTTCTCAAAAGAAAAATATTTAGCTAGGAGGGCAACCTTATAAATAACGATATCGGCTCGTAAAATCGTCTCAATATTCATAGCAAATCATTGATGAAACGGCTTGTTTCAATATTCATTGCACGCGCGAGAATGTATCCTTTGAAGTGCACTAATTAAATTATTATAAAACCGGCACACAAATACTTACATAGGAATCAAGTAGAACTGAATCTTTTAAAATTTTGAACGAAAAGAACAAAATGTTAGGGTTTGTAAGGGGACTGTGTTAGTTCTTATTTGGGTATCTTGCTGCTATCGAATATCACAAAGAAATTTTTCTTATTATTCATTCCTCATTTAGGCTTAAGTCTGTTTCTTCTTTAGTTTCTCCTCATTCTACTAATTCATCGCTTCCACTTCACATTCTACTACTACATTTTCGTTTGTATACTCACCGCTGTTTTTTTATTTGTACGAGACAAGGATTTTTGGCTCCGTACAACGATAATAATAATTCATCGCTTCCACTTCACATTCTACTACTACATTTTCGTTTGTATACTCACCGCTGTTCTTTTTATTTGTACGAGACAAGGATTTTTGGCTCCGTACAAAGATCTTTTCAGAGCCCTCTGCAGATCGTTGACTCATTTTCTGTGAACAGAGCTACAGAAATATATTGTAACCTAAAACTCAGTAAGGTTACAAATAACTTCTCTATATATAACAATGTAGAGACTTTCTAGGAGAGTTACCATACTTCCTAGTTGCTACCGTATGCACAATTTACATGAATGTAATCCATTCATGCAACAGTTTCCTTACTAAACGTACAACTTACTTAGTGGATTGTACCAGGGACTTTAATTGAATATTTGACCCAAAACCGTAAATTTGCATTGAATAAAATTACAGGGAGCGGACTCAAAATTAAATCGGAAACTTAAGAGCTCCACAGAAAACAAAGGGTTTATGTGCAAGAATGCAATCGCATTTGGTGTATAAGATTTTATAGGTTACAAAGATGATTTATGCGGCAACATTGCACCCCAGCTCTTACTGAGATTAGAACGGTTTCAGTGCAAAATGTATGTAACCCTTGGCTATTTGCATGAATATAAGTCCACAGATAACCAACTAAGTGACAGTTTTAATATTCTTATCGTGTTTACCAGATAAGTTAGGCACGGATATGCAGTTCTGAAATTTATGATGAAATACGGACGTATAGTACAAGTTATGGCATCTTGGACAACGCACTCGTTTTACAGGAATTGGATACGTAATTTAATGTAAAAATGAGCTACTTTACCAAAAGTACAGTTACGTTTGAATAGACTCACCAGACGTACATAGCTTTTTGTTATTGTAAATCGGTGCATCTATTGATGAGTACTGCGGAGAGAACTTCCTACTAGTATACTTCGCATGTAGATTTCTCGATAGTGCAATTACAGTTGAATTTAATAAGGAACCTTCGCGTTTCCGTAGAAGCTCCGTTCTACTTCGTCGAAATTGAATTTATGGACTTAAAAGTAGGGAAGTCAGTGCAATCAGAGAAAGAAAATTTTCTGTAAGTAACCAATTATAACGACACTGTTCTACAAAGAAAATTGGGAATATAATTTCTTAGCATTGAGATCTTGTTCAACGAATATGTAGGTACCCGAACAGTTTACGTAATATATATACATATAGGTGTATATACTACATTTCTGTACAATAGCTGGTATAAATACAAAATTCAAATAATGTAAAGTAAAAAAAACGTTATGAAAACTGAGTTTGCTTTGAAGCCAACATACACAAGTTTGGAATTCGCAAAATATATTTCAGCATAGCCCGAGATTACCCGACGTTCAATTAACGTCCGTATAAATTTTGGAATTAGGAATGAATTGTGCTTTTAACACTACAAACTCGGAACTTAAAGTTTACTTTTGATGAAAAGTCGTTTTACAATGAGAGGAATTTATCGATTTAGTCACTAGAGAGACTGATAGAAGCTAACTGTTGTAAGTAATTTTCTATATGTTGTATATTTGCGTATACTGAAATAGGTTAATCTATACATTCAATCCGTTTATAAAGAGAAACCAGTCAATTTATTTGTTTTTGTTTTAATTTCTAGGTAGTAGTTACCTGCAACCTATTGCACTTCACATCTAGAAATACCATTCTTCCCTCTCCAACTTGGACAACAGAACTGCGAACATACATATATGCGTTATTACGCATTCCACTCATGCAATTCTCATTTCAGTTAACTTGAGGATTAATGAGAATTCCAAGATGAAGGTATACACATACACATTACTACCCTTAATATGAGGAACGCGTGCATGCGAAATAAGATTCCAACCTCACCTCTAATACAAAGATCTTAAGATAGCAGGAAACTTGGGGAATTTACGAAATCTGATAATTTCTGGTATGCATTGGTGCTCTGCAATCTTTTAGTAAAGAAATTATTTAATTAATATATATCCCGCGAAAATGATGTTGAAAATATAATTTTTGACAAACATTAGCATTTCTGGCTTCTGTTGTTAGAAGGTTCACTCTGAAACGACGTTAAGTGTCATTTATCACAATTCGCATGTCGCCGTTATGCAAAATTTTCAATTTTCTCGAATATTAATGTTTCCAACGTTTTGTCAACAAAATGTTGAATTCAACGCGAAACTCTGGGAAATAAGAAGATAAGGTGGTGTCAAATGAGATGTTAAGAGTTGGGCCACTAGAACAATACAGGAGGTGGTTTGTTTTTTTCCTTGCGAATCGACGAAGAGATTAGCAAGGAAGATATTTGAACCCAATAAAGTAGGAAAAAGGAAAGATGAGGATTATAAAAATCTGAGCTGAAGGTTTAAAAAGACGCATTGCCAGTTAGAGGTGTGGAATGGAGACAGGCGAAGCTACTACTCAGAAATATTGAAGAGAAATATGGAGGAGATATACCCAAGGTTCAATTCCCATAAAAAATGAGCGGGCTGAGATCAGGACTCCTGGGAAGTCAGTTAATCGTTCACAGCTTCAATTGATGAGTTATATATACAAGTGGGCCCATCTTGCTGAAACCACGTTCTTAAAGCCTTGTAATTCCTAGAACTCTGGGATCAAAAGGTTTCTTAGCATTCCACAATAACGGTCATTATTTACAGCGACTGTTCGCCCTCATCGATCTTAGTGCAAATAAAAACCAATGACGCCTTTACTCTTTTGGGCTGTGAAGAGGAGGTTGATGCTTTCGTTTATGATTCTCTTCTGCACACTAGCGGCAATTTTCCTTATTGGGGGGTCATTTAAGTGGAAGTTGGCTTGGTAACTAAACAGAATGTTTTCAAAGTTTTTGAACTGCTCTAGCATTTAATTTGAAAAATGTTTAGCGTAGTCAGCACCGTTCAGTTCTTGAACTAACTGAATTCTGTTTGAGACGCCGTTGCTTGTTCAAATACGATTTTTTATATTTACTTCCCGACTTCGTATGGGAATTGATAGAGATAAATTTTGACGAACTGATGCCCTTACTTCTTAGATTGTTTTTGGTCAACACAAAAACAAAACCCTGGTAGTCTGTTTGGACACCAGTAATTAGTCCAGATTTCCGTTGAACATTAGTCATTCTGCTGCTTTGTAGAGAGAGAGAGATTTAATTTACAGGTGACGAGTTCTAGAGGATATTGGTCCGAAGCTTCTTAATAGGGATTAAGTTTGAAGAAGACCTAATATCTACTTGCTAACATCTCACAATCGTTAGCAGAATGTAATAGGACAAGAAATTATGAAGAATAAGTAAATGATATCAAAATTAACATCTCTAGTGCTTTATTACTAGATTCAAATTTTCTTTGAATAATTTCTGGCGGTCTTTCGGTAGGCACTTGAACAAAATTACAATTTTTTCTGAAAAATAACATCTCTACCGTTTTATCAAAAGTTTATCAAAGTTCACTTTGGAGCGCCCTCAAGTTTTACAAATATCCACGCCAAAATTAGTTTCAAATCATTTGATGGAACAAATTATAGAAAATAATGGAACTCTATCGAAATATATGTTTCAAAGGTCGAACCGTTCATAAGCCTTTTCGATATTCCAACCAGAAACGTTTACTTACAAACTGCAATAAGTTCTAGCGGAAATTCTTTTCAAACCGTTTGATAAAGTAGACGGTGGGGTATAACATTTTAGTGTCGTGCTTGGTGAAAATGTCAATTTCTCTCTTATATTTTCCATATTAGTGATGGCATGTAAGCTGCAGAGATCGTAATTCTATCTTAACGATAACAATTCTATCGGCATGAGCTTTAGTTTGAAGCATTGCCAAGTTTTATTGATTGCCATGTTAAAATTCTTGATTAAAACGCTTGATGAAAGAGAATATGAATACTAAGCGGGAAGCATAGACATTGACATTTCTATTACTAGTATTTGGAATTAAATAATAGTTCTGGATAGTCATTTAAGGCCAAGAAAGTAAATTTTGATTTTGTGGGAATAAAGCTATTGCTGTTTGGACCTTTTTTATTTGTATAAATGTCTGAAGATATTCTATAATAATTTAACATATTTCAGACATTAAACAGTTGTGCGCGAGTCAGTTATAGGAATGATAAGAGGTGAATCTTATATTCTTTGACGTTGAAGACGAACTCGACCGCAGAAATCGCATGTATGTAGCCCGTTAGGTTTTGGACTAACTTTAGGGCAAATGGTCAAGAAATTACCAAATTTATAAATTTATTGTCACTGCACGGATCTCTTTTTAACATTTCCGAAAAGGACATTGTATAGTAATAGTGCTCAGCTTGGAAATTCATTTTTGTTTGCTGCTGCGCAATATATTTTAGTTCAGATATGCGAGCTTACATTTACAATACTAGTCATGCGAATTAAGACTTATAACGAACCACTGCCATCAATCGTGTCGATTCATATGCCTGATTACTGCGTTTGACAAAAGCTCATTTTTGGCAAGCCTGTGAATCAGCATGATTTGTGCCGATGAATAGATACCAAATACGCATGGCCAATATTATACATTCAAACTTGCATATCTCAACTAACACACAGCGGTGATTGAAAATGTGCTTTAAAGCTAAATACTAGTACACTACGATATCCTTTTCAGAAATATGAGAAATAAAACCGTTTTCCCACAATAAATTCATAATTTTTTTGACAATTTCACCCAAAGTTACTCCAAAACCTGGCATACTAGACAATTTCTACGCCTAGATTCGTTTTAAGCATGTTATTACGTAGCGCCATGCATTTGTACACATATCTACAAATTTGCTACATTCCCAATTTGATTTATACAAATTAATGCTCCTTGTTGTTGTACTACGACAAGTCATTAGATTTAAAACAATGAATGTCCGATGAGGCAAGAACCAAATTGTTATGGAGTACCAACTGTTCGACAAAGTCTCACTAATTGTATGGTATTAGTGTCAGTTAATCCAAAAGAATTCGGAAAACCAAGGCGAAACAGTACATATGTATATTGGGCAGTATTACAGAACAATGAAATGCGAAAAAGAGCCCTGTTTGCGCAATAAATACAGCGAAACAATTACCAATATCGATTTTGCTTCGGAAAGTGTTAGCTCGCGCTGTATTTTTCGGTGTAATAAGCGGCAAGCAATTAACTTTTTAATTGAAATCAGGCGTTGAATTAGAATGGAGTTCGTCTGAACGTTTTTGTCTTCTCTACTGGAAATGTTGGGTTTCTGCCCGTAGCTCCATTAAACAAAAAACGTTTACCTTGCACGGGTTTATTAACATGTGTGACCTATTCTGTATAATCTGCAATGAAAAAATAAATTGCATTTGAAGTTTTTGGCGTCGTGTGATGGTATTCGAATACGTGGGATTTTAACTAAAATAAACAAATTTCTGACGAAAAATGTGTTTTTATGATGAAAGGATTTATTCTGAATTCAACTCACCGGAATGCAATTTCCTGGAAGCTTTAGAATGGAATCTAGAAATAATAGCGTTGGAAGTAGGTGTGAAACAAGTTCGTGATTATAGTCGCTGAATATTGTATAACTTTTGAGCCGGTTATAAATGCAGTAGCACTAGGACAACGCCAAAAATAAAAATTCGTCGTCGAAATAGAAGTTAAAAATGCAAATTACTTTCAAAGTTATCCTATCCTCTTTTCCGCTGTAAAGCCACTATATAAAGTTTCCTGGACCGCGTAAAAGACATCTAAATCTTTCTATCATGTCGTTCTCTAAATCAAATGGGAAACCGTAGATTCTTAAGCGAAGTTTAACCGCGCAATTTGCATCACTCTCAAGTATCAAAAAAAAAGAAATTACATCGCACAATCTTACTTTGTCTGGTATACTTCGCTAAGGAAATGCGAGCTTGGCTTGTTCAGTTTTGATGAAGTACGCGTCGTTAATCAGAATGCGAACCTCGGAAAGAAGTCTTTGTGCTTAAAATTAGTTCGGTCTGTTCGTTTCGTTCTACGCTAATTTTATAGCTATTTAAGATCTTTATATTTTATCATTTGATCCTTCAAGATAGCTAAGATTAACTTAGGCGGATTATGTTACGTTCCATTATATATTACGAAGAGTTAGAAGAGAGAAACATCAATCTGAATCTTGAAATTTATTATTATAAGTATTGTTTTACTTCTAATAGGGGGAACTGGAGATGTGTTTGTGTGTGTGTACAAATTGACAAAATATTGGTTGATTCAGGTTGGCCTTTCCAATTTTTGTATGGAGGAAGTCTTGAAGATAACTTTTATTGACTGTAACTTCTCACAGGTATGCACATTCAATTCTTCTGAGAACATCAATTGGCTTATTCAGACAAGCAGTGGTCGTAGCAAAATAATCGATATGCAAATTGATGGTGCATAAAGGGGTGCGGTGCACCAAGGAAGGAAGTTAAAACAACTGGGAACATATGTGACAAGTAGCAGAAATATTACGGAAGAAGTAAGTACGTATACAACTAATAAAGTAAGTGAGTGTTCTAGAGTAATAAATACGTGCCAGTTGACAGAAAGACCGGAATATATTAAACCTGTATTTGTTCTCCTCTGCGAAAACGAGAAGTGGGACAAAACACAGGAAACAGATAATGAGGACCACGGAGATGTAGACGCTAAGGATAATCAATGCGGTTAGTCTGAGGGGCAGTAAGATTGTCATAAACAGGATGTTGTGAAATGGGTGAGATATTGACGAGGACGCTGGTGTCAATGGACGACGACAGACTGGCAAAAACTGCGATGAAGGGAAGACAGGCGACCACCGGGAAGACGTCCCAAATGATGGAGAAATAATTAATCACGATGGAGTAAGTCTTAATGTATTAGTACTAATATAAAGATGATGATAAAGAAAAAAGAGATGCTCAAAGTTTCTCGCATTGTACGAGCATGAACAGAAAATAAAAATTTTGACGAACCTTATACCAGTGAGAATGAGAGACAAAACATCTGTGGAAATATTAGGTAGATTGTTCAGTGCTTAAATATAAATCTCTTCAAAGTAATAAAGAGGATCCTAATCTAAAACATAATTAGAACTCATTTTGGAGGTAGTACACCCACGTAATACCGAGAAAGTTATATTCGGATTTGCGATAAATGAACTTCCGGCGCAATCCCGCAGGAAATGAAAATATATGAGGAATTAAACACAATAACTTCGTGTCATTGGACATATATAATGGGTTATTCTACAGCAGAAGAAATATATACGAAGTATGTAAATAAAGGAATGTGACTGATTTTCTTTCACTTGCCACTCAGCCCGGTTCTTCCACCCCTCACAGTAGAGCTGGAACTCGGATATTAGAATAGCCTTCAGTTGGTAGTATGAATGTTGTCCAATGCCCCAAAACAAGATCTTCTAAGGTGTTGCTTTAATCTCGAAAACGGCAAAAGCTCACAAGAAGTCAAGTCGGACGAATAAGGAGGGCTGACAAGCCACAGGAACATTCTTACTGGCTGAGAAGCGGTTTACTGAAATTGTTGTGTGACAAGGCGCATTGTCGTGATGCAAGATCTAGTTCTTTTTATGTTTAGTCTCAGTCGCATGTATTTAAAAAATTTTGGGTAAAACTGTTGAGTAACTTCTTTGTCTGGGGGTACAAATTCTTTGTGAACGATCTTTTCGAAACCTTGCCAGAATCTCGCGGTAAAAGTGTTGATTAACCTCTTGACTTGGAGGCAGAAGCTCTCTGCGAACGATTGGCTATCAAAAAAGCAAATCACCGTGCTTTTGATTTTTGACTGGCTCATTTCTTTGGCCTGAAAGAGCTTGGAGTGTGCCCTTCCATGCTCAGACGCTTGGTTTTCGAGTCGTACTCAAATACTTAGGTCACTGTCAGAACACACCCACAAAACCTGATTTACTGAACAATCGATGCGGACAAACAACGTAATTCTAGGGAGTTTCAACACGTTATCAGTCTCATTACTTTATCCATAGACCCCGTATTTAGGAGGATTTTATTATAAGAGTTTAAACCACAACCAATAATAGATCGAAATTACTGCCGGACATATTTATAGAAGAAAGTAAATGGTTTGGTGACCGATTTATAGCTTCGACGAACAGAAATTTTAAGTACCAAGTTGAAGTCGTTAATTTTTTTGATGCGGTACATTACGAATGAAAGCTATTGCATAAATGATTGCGGAATTATCGTGTTACAAAGCTCATCCTAATAAACAGAAATTTAATAGATATAGTCATCAAGTAAACAATTTTTATGCAACAGACCGACTTCGTCATTTAAACGTCGGGGTCGCTTACAACTAAGCGCGGCGATACTGGTCTTGTGTTTGTTCATTTTCCGTTAGTTCTCTTTTTCTGTCACCTTTTTTAATGTTATCGGTTATCCTCCTTCCATCTACAACTTCGAGTATTATCATCTGGTTGCGGATTTTCATTATATTAGTTTGCGTTATCCAGCAGATTCGTTTATAATACAAGATATATAAAACAAGTATTTGTCCCGTAATGATGAATGCAACAGAAGCAAGAACAGAACAATTAAAAGACAAGGCGTTTGATTGTAGCTGCAATGGACATATCACCGGAAAATTGATTGGAATGAATGCATAATTATGATGCGGAATACGTTTATTGGGATTCATAGAAGAGTCAAGGAAAGGGACAGAGTGACAATTTAAAGCAGATGTGGAAACTGAAGAAGGACTTAGAATAGACGATAAAACACGTGCTCTATTTTGACTCACGAAGTATGACCCATACTCATTTTCTCTTCGTCCACATATTCGAGAGGTAATGCCTTTTTCAAATCTTAGTTGTTATTCAGTTTCAAGAATGATGTCTATTGTGTGTTCGTTCCGATTGTTTTTACTATTGATTAAGTCAAATATTGTGTAATAGTATCGAACTAACTATTACCACTTTGATTGGAATCATATTTGGTGGTGATGGCAGATTTCATGATATGACTGCCAAAAGGCCTCGTCAATTGAATGTCAACCTTTAACCCGAGATTTACTTTGTGAAAAGTTGATCACTTCCTTCAGGTATCAGGTGAATATTTTTGTTCTCACAAGTAGTTATAGGTGTCCCATTTTTCACTTTTCGCCTGCAGAGCGAAATTGCTTTTGATGAAAGCCTTCAGTCGTGCTACTAACCAATCGGATACCTTGGTTCCTGGTGTATTATACATATTCATATTATTATTATTTATTTGTAAGCGTTAACGTGCATTAGTCTCCAGTAACCCGAATATCTTCCAGGTTTCTTCATTCTAACTATCTTCGGTGTGGCACCCAGTCCCTGAGGCGATTTTCGTTTTTCAATTCCAATTTGGTCATTGGTGATATCGTGGTGGTAGTCATTGACAAAGTTATCCACAGCGTTTGCTGTATCGGATCTGAATGGACTACCTAAAAGTTGTCACCCATTTCTTAAATTCTTACACACATTGGGCGACTCAAGAAACTACTTACTTTTGCGGTGTCCCATTTTGTCAGCAACATTGCCGTGTTTTTGTAGTCGTTGAACTTTATCGCAGATATGTAGCAAACTTATATGGTAAAAATGTTTTTATCTCTTGTGCTCCTATTGTAGACGTAACGTTAACTGAATTTTGTATTTTACATAAATAACAATTTCGTATATCAGTACTGGTGTTCTTAACTATATATATCTTCACTAATTTTACCACTATAATTCACTTATGGTCTTAAATACCTGAAATATTGCACTTATCCAAGTTTATATTCATCCATTTGTAACTCATGTGTGCGCATAGTCTCTTTCCTTATTACTAACATCCGTTTGGCTTTAGCAGTGTTCATTTTTTGTTGTCGATCCTTTCGCTTCATTCTGTTGAGGTAGCAAAATCGTCTTCATATCTTTTTTGCTTTCTACTTGTGGTAACGATGTTCTCAGGATAAATATTTATTTGAGTCATTTTAATCCTCAGATATCCATTTATATTTACTTTGCGGAAGTATCTTATATATACATATGCACTTACACATAATTAACTGTATATATATATATATATATATTTCGTGACCTTTCTATACTTATCTTATATGATAGATCTCTACCACTAATAGGTCAATAAAACAAGGCTGGTTTGAATGATAGTTATATTTTCAGAACGTTTACAAACGTTTTCGGAACACCTTCGTCAGTGAAAATATAACTAGATAAATATATAAACAAACTTTTGTTTTTTATTTGGGACTATCAACAAAATAACTAATGACTAGGATTTCTTGATATAGAGGATGTGTAACCAACTTTTATATATATATATAAATTATAAAAACTAAATTAATGTGTAAACATACATGCAAATTAAGTAAAACCTTATATCAAAAAATCTTTGTCGAAACCTTAACAATTCTGTTCAAGGACTAGGGAAAACCCAAATTTAAAAACCTAGCCAAAGGTTTCCTTCTAATGAAATGCAAATGTCAATTAACAGATTGCTATATACATTACTTAAATTTTGAATATCGGTCCTGAAATTAATAGTTTTAGTGTCTTTTTGTATATTTATCATTTCATATATTAGTCTTTTTTATAATTATTCTCTGTTTTTAATATAATTGTGTTTTCAAAATTAAAGTAATGCCCAAGATCTTTGTAATGCTTTGTTACAGCGGTCATTGCACCGAAATCACTATTTAAAGAATACTTATGGCTATACAACCTTTTCTTTAAATATTGTTTCGTCTGACCGATGTAACAACCATCACAGTCTTTACAGTTTATTTTATAAACTACATTACTCTGATTTTGTTTAATTATTTTAGATTTAGTATTAGTAAAAAGAGATCTGTTACTATAATTTGGAATGAAAGTAATGTTTATGTTGTTTTTATTATTATAGTAACAGATCTCTTTTTACTAATACTAAATCTAAAATAATTAAACAAAATCAGAGTAATGTAGTTTGTAAAATAAACTGTAAAGACTGTGATGGTTGTTACATCGGTCAGACGAAACAATATTTAAAGAAAAGGTTGTATAGCCATAAGTATTCTTTAAATAGTGATTTCGGTGCAATGACCGCTGTAACAAAGCATTACAAAGATCTTGGGCATTACTTTGATTTTGAAAACACAATTATATTAAAAACAGAGAATAATTATAAAAAAGACTAATATATGAAATGATAAATATACAAAAAGACACTAAAACTATTAATTTCAGGACCGATATTCCAAATTTAAGTAATGTATATAGCAATTTGTTAAAATGACATTTGCATTTCTTAAGAAGGAAACCTTTGGCTAGGTTTTTAAATTTGGTTTTCCCTAGTCCTTGAACAGAATTGTTAAGGTTTCGACAAAGATTTTTTGATATAAGGTTTTACTTAATTTGCATGTATGTTTACACATTAATTTAGTTTTTATAATTTATATATATATAAAAGTTGGTTACACATCCTCTATATCAAGAAATCCTAGTCATTAGTTATTTTGTTGATAGTCCCAAATAAAAACAAAAGTTTGTTTATATATTTATCTAGTTATATTTTTACTGACGAAGGTGTTCCGAAAACGTTTGTAAACGTTCTGAAAATATAACTATCGTTCAAGCCAGCCTTGTTTTATTGACCTATTAGTGGTAGAGATCTATCATATAAGATAACTTACACATAATGCAATTATATTATCAAAATTTCAAGCCGAAACCATTGAAAGACTTGAGTTGCTCAACAATGTACTCTTAAATCTGATGTAATTAATCCAAAATAATTACTTTACGTTTCATCTCTAAAAATTTACATCTTGAAATTAATGATTGTTTCTACATTTCATTCTTGGGAAAAAGTTAGTAATGATCCCAACTGATTCCAGTCTCCTTCTAACTGGTTCACAATATGGTTATTAATTAACTTTCATATATAAAAGAAATTGATTCTCGGCTCGTATTTTTCCGACAGAAATTAATATTCTTCACAAAGTGCTTCATCTTAATTAGCTTGACGGTCAAGGTCAACGAAAATAAAATTACGTGAAATATTTGCAGCCCAAGGTTGCAATCATCATTTTAGAATAAGCAATTGCAACGAGGATGAAAACCCAAAGGAAAAACTTTACCAGCGAGTGGAGCTAAGATTCTAAAAAAGTTATTAATGAGAACGCTGGGTAGCCGATAAATTGAAAGGGTAAAAGAAGAGAGAAAAGTCGGGTAACCGTGAATAATACTTCATTATACCTAGGCGATGCTTAACTTGAATGAACGACTGCAATTTGTAA
The DNA here is from genome assembly GCA_038088585.1 of Chrysina gloriosa. Lineage (NCBI taxonomy): Eukaryota > Metazoa > Arthropoda > Insecta > Coleoptera > Scarabaeidae > Chrysina > Chrysina gloriosa. Next base: position 12,827,169 of record CM076092.1, read on the forward strand.
AATAGTATCAGTTTAATTAAATTTTCAGACAATTTTCGTGCTATTAATTTCTATTATTGTCTTGGATTTTTTTGCCTGGAAAACGAGACAAAAGATACGCGCAAAAAGCGAAATTGCTTCATTATAATAAATTCAGCAAATAAGAGACGAAAGTACTTTCTGTGGGAACATGCACTTAGTAGATTAGTTACAGGCTATGTACAGAGACGTTTTTATGTCAAATGCATTTAGAATGCTTGCTGGGTACATGAACATCATAACTTAAGTATGTACAAATGTCGGCTTATTGAGAACTGGATGCTACGATTATTTCTAGACATGTAATAAATTACAGTGGCAATATATGTATGCACATATATCTGTGTGCCTAGGTATGTATGTGTGTATGTTTTACTTTAAAACCGGTTGAGAATGATTTTAGGACGTGCATGTTGGTGCACTGATAATATGCTTGTAAACATAACGAACACTAAACAACAAGAATTAAAGTGGTATCTTAGAAAATCCATAAAATATGTTATCTTCGTTTCTAGAAATTTATGATGCTATAAATTTCAATTAAAGGTTTCTATCCCCGAATGAAATTGTCACTCTTCTTAAATGATGATTATTAGTTATTTCTTTTTTGCGTTGTTGGAAGCACATGTCATCAACGCAAAATTATCATCATATTTTAGGGGACTCCTAAGAAAGTCTTCCAGGGTATCTAGAACTTTCAAATTTTAGGATTGAATGCATCCCAACAGAATCAAACATGGGATTCAACGGGGAAATAATGCTTGTTCCTGGAAAAAAATTATCATCATCCATTTTTGCAGCTGCCTTTGCTAAAATAAACATTCCTTCAACAGGAAGACGTCATTACCTCCATAATTTTCACAATTAACGTACTGTTAAATTTCCTCGTTGCCAATCGTTCCCACAAGTTTCTGATTCAAAGTGTTCAGCAGATATTGTATTTATCGCTGCCCATAATTTTTCAAGTCTATGCATTTTTAACCTTGGAATACTGTTTAGAAAAATTCGTATTTCTATTGGGCTTTCTAGCACGTCTGTGACGTAGCGGTTTGGTATCTCTTAGGCGAGATTTGAGATTTCTTTATGACCTTGTATTTGTTGGACGAATAGATTTGGATGCGGACTTGTACTTGGTGATAACAAAAAGGTTTGTAGCACGAGATATGTTTTCCTTCTTAATTGATATCAGCGGCTGTACTGCTCAAATGTTCTGTTAATTTTATTTGTACGAACAATATCCACGTTTTTTTGTGTTCTGAACTACAATTTTGGTTCTTACAATTTTGAATTATGTGCGGCACTTTGTTTAGTATTATCAACAGTTTCAACAATTATTTCCATCTTTAAGAGGTTTTAGAACGTTACGGTAACCAATTTTGAGAACGGATAATAACTAATGATGAAACATGCACTTCCTACAATTCCTATTTCAATCCTGAGACCAAAACAATCAAACGAATGGTGTAAACCAGAAGAATCGCATTCAGTTGAACCATGTGCAGCACCGCCGCTTGGAAAATTAATGCCTGCTTTATTCTGGGATTACATAGAGATTATTTTTAATCTTTTTATCTGACCCATCTGGCTAAGCGTTTTGCAAGAAACGGCCTGAGATGTTGTAAAAGCGTCAGTTCTTGCAAGATCCCACACCGCAAGAAAATGTTTGAAAAGAATTGCGGTGGATATTACTTCCATATCCACTTTATTAGCCAGTTCAAGCTCCTCGTGGGTTTCGTGTGTGCTCAAATTTAAAAGAACCATTACTTGTTCGATTTAAAACCTTTAACGAGGTGATTGTTTCAATCTCGGGAAGAGGAAAAAGTCACAAGGATTCAAGCCGGGAAGAAAAGGAGCTGAGAGGTCACACAAATCTTCTTAATGGCCAAGAAACAGTTAACTGAAGTTGCTGTGTGACAAAGCGCATGGTAATGATGCAATCTTCAGTTCTTCATGATGTGTGGTCTGACACGCATGACTCTTTTACGAAGTTTTTCAGGAACCTCTAGGTAAAACTGTTGATTAACTTCTTAGTCTGGAGGTACAAATTCTTTGTGAACGATTCCTTGGCTATCAAAAAAGGAAATCAGTATGGTTTTGATATTTGACTTGCGCATTATTGCTTTCTTTTTGGAGGTAGAGTGTGGTATCCCATGCTTCGAAGCTTGGTTGGTGGCTGCTCCCAGATCTTTGCTCGAAATTCTTGTCAGTCATTTACAGAACGCACGAGCAAACTCTGCTTTAATAAAACAATGGCTCCGGATAAACGTATGACTCCAGCGACTTCCAATTTTGTACTGATGGCGTATCATGCATTCGCTCGCCTCCCGTTTAAGTCCCGTGTTATGTCACGTCAGTATTGGGCGATTGTATGCAACGCTAACAGTCTCATTACTTTATTTGGATGCTTCGTATAAGTACGTCAGTGATAAATTCTAATTTTAAATTGCAGGAAAAGGACTTACTCAACTCATTTCAAAGTTTCTTTTTGCACTGCCAATTAATAGGCAGCATTAATCTTTGACATTTAAACAAATGAAATTACTGATTGTGGAATGTTTGAACAAGGGAATTATTTAATAGCGGTTTCGGGCTGCTTCTCGGAGTATTAGTGAGGAGGCTTCTCGGATTTGAATAATAGATGTGCAATACTTTACAGTACAGTATGACTAGGGTATAAACACGAATGAGTATTTCTGCGTAAATTGATCACTATCCTATTTCTCTGCTGATGCTGATTATTAGTGTTTTGTAACACTCCCATTCATTCTGCTTTCTGCATTTACGTTACACCAAAGAGACTGCATAGCATTTAGATATATATTTTGAACTAAAAATATAGATAAAAATATCTTACACCGGAAGGAAAAGGAGTAAAAGGATCGAGAAAAGAGGATTTAAAAGTGGATTGATGAATTCTTTCAAACAACGATAACCGTGGTTCGGAAAATATCCACCTTTGCTAGTTCCTGAAATTTTAAAAATTAACTCTAGTACAGTTTCACATGTTTATTGTGAGCGAGATATTAAATACTCGATTTTACATAACTGCAAATCATTCGAGTCTGTATAACATGTATTTGCTTCGAATAATTAATTTGATTTCAATACGTTGGGGACGCAGATTGTTAAATAAATAAAAGCCTTGATTAGCCAATCATCGTGTTGCAAAACTCAACACTTCACCACAGTATGCACCAGTTTTGGTTAATTCAATCAGCGGAAACCTTAAAATAGGCAATTTAGAAACATCGCGTTCGGTAATTGTTGTACAAAGTGAAAAGCACGCAATGGTCACGAAGCTTTTATAACCATATCGTTAACATGCGGCAATCATGTTTTGTAAAAGTTGTGAAATATAAGTTTTCAGCTGATATCTCGTTGAATTAATGGGCCAAGGAATTACCGTCGTTCTTTCCGAAAAACTACGCTACTTACACGCTAATATTAATTGCAAGCATTACTCTTATTTATACTCGCATTTAATGCTTACATCCTACCATTTAATAAAAATATAAAAATTCAATTCCAGTTAAAATGTTTTTGACATAAATGACATTTGACCATTAAGATAGAAAATTGTTACCAAAAATAACATACAATTTTCTTTCGAAAATACATTCTAATCGTTGGCTTCCTATCAATTTCCTTGAAATATTTTATTGCAGAAACTACTGTAGATATAGTTGGAATAATAAAGTCAAGTTCTCGTTGATGCAAATTTTGCTAAAAGTAGCGTACGGGGTAACACATACACGTTGTAGAAATTGACTGTATTTTCAATTACGACGTAGCAAATTACCCAAACAGTGTAAGTAAACAACAAGCATCATTTATCACTTGTATTCATTCACTGTTTTTGCATCGAAACAACATCCAGCGTCCCAATTGTTATGATACGTTCTTCCATTAATCATACAGAATTGTCACAGACGGGTATCGCATTTACATAAATACGCGTATGTAACAGTCTTTTAAGAAATTGTTCAGTCCTTAAATTTGGTCTGTTGTAATTTCTCAAAATTAATTCGTATAATGAGCATATTGCGGTCGAGGAAAGGTCTCATCAGAAAGCACAAACCGTAAATCAAGTTGTAATTGGGAATTGTTGCGGAAACTTTCTGAAATTGAGTCTCTCCACCGGAGTGCAATATTTATTGGGGCATTAAGCGCACGTATAAATCATCAAATCTTAATATATATTTCATTAATTTTGAGAAAGTCTAAATACAAATTTTAATTGGTGCTTAATGCATTTTTAACCCTGAACAATAATTGCCTGCTTGGCCATATACAAAATGAACTTCCAAATGAAAACACTTAAAACATTAATTAACCCTGCAGGGGCGTACAACTAAGAAAGGTAGGATTGGCTATGGTAAAAAATTAGTACAATATTTCTTGAAAAGGTGTTACTCAAGAACTTCGGTTAGTTAACTTCTTTATCACCTGACAACAGACATGGCATTGGTGGTCTCAAAAACGACACCAAGAAAAGAATGCTATAGCGAACAAATTCTTTAAAGAAAACAGTACTTGGCAGTTGATATTTCCTTCCTTCCGTGATTCAATAACTGAAGCCACAACTGGTACTGAAGCCATTTACATTGTAAGGGTAATGGTTGTCTCATTATGAGTTCCTTCCTAAAAGGATTTGCCTTCTAAGCACATCGTTATTTTATCAATTTTTCTTGTAATCACAAGGCATATGAAAAAATTCAACTTGAAGAGCTTTTACAGATTGAATAATCTAAGATAATTTATTTCATTGTTCTTCTGCTTCTTACTATCCAGCGCATCTGGATCGAGTCTTCATGCCTGGTATACCAATCTTAGTTTAAGAGGGGAAAGCTCCTACAAGTTTCTCTTCTGATAGTTGCTATATCGAATGATTAGAATATTTGTAATTTTCATAAACTCCCTCTGGTTACAGTACACGATACACCCATCACATGCATGCGGTTCGGTTGTCTTTGGTGTTTTCAAAGATATCCTTGGATACGAACTCTCAGGTTTTGTAGGCAATCTAAATCGAGAAGAGGAGATGACAATCTCGCAGAGGTGCATCTGTTTAGAACAAAGTTGAAGAACTTAACGTACAAATCATCTTCTGAAATGTCGAAAGCAGTTTCAACTTCGAATATATCTCAACAGAATTGAAATGCAAGTAGGGATTGGATTAGCACTTCCGAATAAATTGATAGTAGAGTTCAAATGTAAAGAAAAGTAAAGATTTAACTCTCATAAGTTTGGTTTCCCTTTTATAAACGTTATCGTCAAATGTGATCCCTTTAACCTAACGGAGTTGACAGAATTGATGAAACATCAATTTACGAAATCGATAGACCGCATCGTATATTTTTGCGTTTTACATGAATTGATTACAACGTCCAGTTTACAATTTCCGAAAAGTGCCGTTCAAATTATCACCTTTCAAAGTTCGTAGATCTATTCCACTCCCATTAAGAGCTACCAAACTCGTTAAGTTACATGTAAGTAGGTAAGGCTAAAATTACTACACATCATCCGTAGTACCGTGGGTATGTATATACATCCGTTTGTATTTTCGAGATATATTGATGCAAATATGGCATTGCGCCTACACAACACGGGATGTATTCGTAGGAGGTCCTGTTGTTCACTGGCCGGTATAAAAGATTTAATTTAGATATGGTTGTTAGGCTTCAAATTGATGACGTCGGTTTCATTTCAACGCTATAGCGTCATCACGATTCCTAGCTAGATAATAACTTTCGACAAGAAAATATGTTTTGTAAAAATTTCGATTGGGCTTTTCCATACTTTCCAATGTTGGAAAAATGTTCGAGTCTGCAATGGGAAATAGCAATGACATATGAAACTGGATTAATAGAAACCTATACAGAGAAACAAAAGAAATCCGAGGAAAAAAGAAATGCTTTGAAGATTGAAGGAAAAGACAGTAACAACGAGCATCTATACCTAGAAGAAGAGGAACGAACAGGTAAAGATGTAAATATGGAAGATACAGAAACACCTAAAGAAGAAATTACTGAAGTGGTAGCAAGCCTAACGTGGAGTAGAGGTCCTGAAAGAAACGATTAACAAAATATAAAATAAGTAGGAAAAACACAAAATTAAAAAATAGCGAAAATAATGAAGGTATGGAAGAAGCAGAATGCAAGAAAGAGAATGGAAGAAACCGATAATTGTACTACTATCCAAAAAGGGATATATCATCGAGTATACACACATAAAGACGAATTTTTAATTTAAGCATATAAAGTGTGTATGAAACAAATGGTAAGTTCAACATATACACGAATTAACTATACGCTTAAATAAAATGTATCATATGGTTGCCATCAAACAAATCAGAATATTACCAGAAATATTGGTGTTGTTTAAATTTACTATTACTCTGTGCATTATAACAACCTTATGATTGATTTGAAAGAAATTTCTTTGTTCTGCCTATTTTTGAATTAACAGCAAACTATAATTTATTTCAATATAACTTTTAAATCAAGCATAAGCATAAAGCATTTTGTTGATTGTGATCATACTGCTATGTTTAAGTTCACAATCTCGATCCATTTATTTCAATACAACTAAGAATTTGCAACAAGCGTTTCAATTTTTGATTCAAAGAAATAATTATCAATTTGAACATATAACTTAAACACATCCTTATTTCATTATAAATCAGTACATACTTTATATGCAAGCAAAGTATTCTAAAAGAAAGACTAAGATTTGATTTAAAATTATATATTCAAGCTAGCGGACCCTGTGCCTGCTTTGCCAGGCAAAACAAAATAAGAAATTTTCAAAATAAGAAATGAAATACACTGATTTATAACAAAGTTGATTTTTTGGCTTATATTAATCTGCTTTTATTTCTATTTGTTTACAATATAAATCCTATGTTTTAACTTAAGCTATGGCAGAGCTCTTTCGTAAACAACATTTTTTGTTTTGCCCTGAGTTGTAGTGTAAATAAAGAGAACTGATGGCTTGCCTACACGTAAACACGATACATATAATTAATTCCACACAATGCCAATGATGCCCTTGCGCTTTATTTATTGCCATAGCAAACGCAAGACAAATGGTAGATCTTGTGGAATCTTTGGAATACGCGGAATGAATAAATCTTCCCTTTTAAATTTCCCTTATAAAATGGTTGCTACAATGAGATTATGCATACCCCTTTTGACTGCTAATGTAGTCCCATTACATACCCGAGGCTGATTTAAATTTCGTAGCATAATAATGGGTGCACCAACTTTTAATTGTAAACGATGAGATGGAAAACCTGGTAAATCCAATGAATTCAAAAATTCTGTGGGATAATTAACAGTAACATCTTGATTTGTAACCGTGTCAACTGATTGATATGTTACAACCTCGCCAGGAACATGGGCTAAAATATCTGCATCCAATGCACCAACGTCCTTATTTTTCGTAGCCAGTATCGCTCTTTCAGCTTACCAATGTATAATTTTGCGCAATGTTTGCAAAAATAGTTGAGACCAATTCTTGTTTTGTTGGTGCGAAATTGCAAAAGTTATCGGGCAAAGTGGTTAAGCCAGTAGCACGATCAATAGCAATTTGTCCATTTACTATCGCCAGTAGTTGCGTAGAAAATGCATCGGCCGATGGATCATTTTGTATTTGAACTCGCACATTTCTAGTCAAAGTGAGTGTTTGTACGTGTCTCCACAAATGAGTTGATTTTAAACATGCCTTTATTTCATCTGCTGGTGTTGAACGAAGAATCACAGGCAATGTTTGACGGAAATCACCAGCCAATAATATTAAAGCGCCACCAAATATTGCTTGACTATTGCGTAAATCTTGGACAGCCCTGTCCAATGTTTCTACTGATTTCTTATGTGCAATTGTACATTCATCCCAGACAATTAATTGGCGTTTTTGTAAAACTTTTCCCATTCCAGAATTTTTGGAAATATTACACGTGGGATTTTCATTGACATTCATATTGAGGGGTAACTTCAGTGCAGAGTGAACTGTGCGACCATCATCTAATAATGTGGCGGCTATTTATGGTATCTTGAAATTTATTTATTGCATATATGCGATTTCTGATTACAACCAAACTTAACATAAACCATATAGGTCCCAATAGCTACCTTGTGTATAACTTTGGTTTAAATCGGTCGACACGTTTGAGCGTGATGCGGCGACATACGTAAGCCCAAAATTGCCTCCTTTTTTATATATATAGATAAATGTATATTTTAACAAAAGATTATTCTGTGTGTAGTAAAAATTGTAGAAGGCGTGCGCTGATTCATCTACTATACAGTTCTGGTGGCAATACTAAAGAAAAAATTAGGCAAACCTGTTGAAAGAAAGACCAAAGGTGAACCAAATCGCTCTTCTAGAGCAAATTTAGGTTAATAATACGAATATGATATCGCAATAGAGATTTTAAAGCTATGTACGGCTCAATTTACAGGGAAAGATGTTTTTATAAAGTTCCGAAATAGCTAAAAAAACTAGCCAAAATTGATACAGACCACTTTAAGAAAAAGGTGCACCTAAAATCAGTGGAATGAGAAATCTTACGCAAGCTTCAGTAATACCCCAAAAGCATACTTTTCGATGGCTAGGTTTGTTTTTGGAAGAAATGGGGATGCAGAAATAAAGATCTGCAAAAGCTCTTATGAACGTATGAAAGCAGATCGTGGACTTTAGCCGAGACACTGAAATTCAGAGTTGAGGTCTTCAAAATGGGGGTGCAGAACAAAATAGAAAGTGTAAAGTGTAAAGATAAAATGAGATATGAGGCGATGAAACAATGGTTGGCAGCAAAACTCGCGTTGAAGACAGATCAATTGCGATGGTTTGTTCATTCAATATGTACGCCAATAAATTTAATTGCGAACATAGTGTGACAAATAGGTATTAGTGGTAAAAGTAGTAGAGAAAAACAGAAAAAATGGAATAACAGTGGAGCAGAGGAATTGTCGAAAGATAACTACACCCTAGGACTACAACAGCAGTGATGACAAATTTATAGAAATGAAGAAGATTTGCACGGAGTGCGTCATATAATACCCCTCAATGCCCGATCGGGTAACTACGGTCTCAAGTTAAGTAAATAACACTTTAAGACCAACAGTAAGTTTGGTCATAGCAGAAAGCGAATTTAACACTGTTTTTCAATCTGGCTGTAGGTCAAGTTGTTAGAAATGATGAAATTAACAAACAAGGAGGATTATTTAGGAACATACACTAATAGCTAGCATATGGAGACGACATACTTCTAACTTTAGAAAAGCAAACGTAACTGTTGGTAAGTAGAATAATTCCACATATCGAACAACAACGAAGTTGACGTATAATTCTTCACATTATCATCAACATCCAGAAGTGGAACTGTCTTTGGCGGGGAGGATTCCGGGAATGATCGAAGGAAATTGTGGAAAACATAAAACAAGTGGTACTCTAGGTATAGTTTCAAAAAGAGTAGCATATGCAATGTAGTCTTCAGTGTAACTATTGCACAACCTTCTATCAGAGTTGCCTAACAATAAACCTTAGTAGTAGATCGTTCATTGGAGAGTTATGTAGATGCTCTTAATTACATTCTTAAAGAGGTCATACTTTACGAGATCCCCAAAAATCCTCAAAAGTAACAATATCTTCAATCGCATATTAGGAAACGGGGTGATACCATCGTGCCCAGATGGCATATAATTCTTCAATTTTAACTGTCATAGACGCAGGTACTTCTGGGTCCACTCCCGCAAAATATCATATTACCCAGTCATCTCACGCTTCCACCCTCACAGGGTAAACTAGAAGGGTGGAGATATTCTGATCTCAATGCAGTTCACAATTTCGAAAAAACGACGGATCATCTGCAGTGTTTCATTTTGTGGCACCATACGGTGATTGGTGTGACATTTAGCAACGCTGACAGAAAATTTGTTCTTAAGTGGTGATTAATGCGGAGTAACCAATGTAGATCTGCTTTCTGATCGCTATTGGTGCTTCGCTATGGAGCTGTTAATGTCGTCAAACTATTAACGCTGAAGAATATCTTCTACCGGATACATTTCATTATAAAATAAACGGTTTATATGAACCAATCGATATTTCGATTGCTCAATTCAATAAATATTCCTAAAATGTATGTAAAAGTCCTGAATAGAGTAGATATAAAATATACGTTTAGAAGAAGGTTGAAATTACTTGCGGTTATATTTCCCTATTGTCCATTTCTCTTCAGTTTTATTAGTTAGTTAATGGGGGTCAAACAAACTACTGTTTCTAATTTTCCGTGAGATAGCTGTATAAAACATTCAATGTTGAACATATGGAATTAACACCGCTACAATAATTAAATGAGCACACCCCGCTGAATTAGCTACCAGTCGACTTAATGGCAGGAGATTGCCGTGTGGTTACCTAAAAGCGAGCTAATGACGGAAGCAGGATGAGCTTTCACAAAACATTGGTTTAGTGTACCGTTATTACCTGAATATCATGCGAAACTCGAAATAAGTTACCTAGATAACAAATAACGACGTACTTATATCTTGAGGCCCACAATATCTAGGGATAACTTTATCTTCAAATTCAACGAAGAGAGTCCTATAACCGAAACTTGCATTTGCGTCAATAGAAAACAGTCGTTGTAACTTTTATTTCTTGAAAAACTTTAGTAGGGCCATTACTGGAAGGTATTTTAATTAGTTTTCTCCCCTGGGTTAGGCCGTCGTTTTGATAGGCAGGGTTGTAATCTAATGTATCTAATAGGGTACCTGGTTACCATACGTATCAATAGGTTACCTTTGATCGATTACTTCGTCTACCGCTACCGCAATCTGTATGCAAATTTTGATTCTGTATAGTTATACTAAACGCGGCGTGCCTCAACAGTTCGTTGGGTATGTATCTACAATGGATTAAGCGAAAAGTGTCGAAGTGATTTAGAAACGTTGCCGGCGGTTGGACGAAATATCTTTAGTATTTACATAGGCGGTCCTTAAATACATGAATGTTCGCAGTTGTGTATGTGTTTGGGTTTTACCACGATTTTGTATGGTATATGTATTATTAAAGAAATTTCTGTATTGAATTAACCAAATTTCAGTTCATTTAACTCTGGCACGGGTAACCTCCGTCCCGCGGCCACATGCGGTCCTCCAGTAGGGTTTATCCGGATCGCCATTGCTTTCTTCCGTTGCTGATTATCACGGCCCGTCAAACTTGCTTCATAAAAATATTAACTAAATGTAAATTTTTCAAGATTACAGCATAAAACTTCTAGAGGCCGCATCGTGAAGGTAGAATCCTAAAATGACGGCTAAGAGAACTTGTAACTCGTTTCCCGACACAAATATGTCAGTGAAAGCGACCGAGGAGAAGACCCTAGTAAATTCAAGAATAATCCAAAGTATTAGACCACCCGCTATATATGGATAAGCAGCTGTGGTTGCTGCCAATCTGCGTTTAGATCAGTTGGAAAATCCAAATCCAGGGGAAGGAGATTTAGTGAAGCTCCGATTGTTTTGAAGATCTGTATACATTTCTGCTCCTAAAATTTGTTCGGATGTCCAAATAGTACATACAGAAATTGATTCTGAAGCTCGTACATTCTAGGAGGAGTGGACTGAAGAATATTTCTTTGTTATTTATGTATAAGGACAAGTTAATTTGTCTGATATGTAATGACTAATGAGGCTGTTGCGGTTGTAAACGAGTACAATTTAGAAAGACATTATACCACCAAAGATTTGCAGAAATACAAAAGGTTAACAGAGCAACTAAGAAGTGACAGAATCGAAAAGTTCAAAAATAATTCAGCCGGCCAACAAAATTGTTTTCTAAAACCCAGTAAAGGAACAGAAGATATAGTTTGGGCGAGTTATATTGTCAGTAAAAAAGTGGGGAAATATTCAAAGTCGCTTTGAGAAGGCGAATTTGTGAAGAAGTGCATAATAGCAATGACAAACAACTTGTGTCCATAAAAAAGTAAAAAGTTCGCAGAAGTTAGTGTATCCAGAAGGACTGTCGCAAGACGAATAGATTCAATGGCAGGAAACATAAAAGACGCTGTTGAAGAAGTTGTGAAAAAATACGTTGCATTTCTATAGCATTGGACGAAAGCTCCGATATTGCTGATACAGCGCAGCTAGCAATATTTATTCCTGCAGTCAACCAAAATTTGAAAATAACAGATTTGTTCGCGCTTTGACCCATGAAAAGCAGTACAAGGCGAGAAGACGTCTTTGAAGAAATTATGAACGTTTTCAGTGCTTTTAAACTTGACTGGACAAAGTTAAGTGGTATCACTACAGATGGAATGGGTGGATGGTGGGGGAATGGCGGCTAAAATAGAAGCAAGGTTATTAAAATCTGTTATATTTCACTGTATTATTCATCACTGTGCTAAATCATTAAAAATCTCGCATATTAGGGAAACAGTTATTTCGTGTGTAAATTTCATTAAATCAAGAGGTTTGAATCACTTCCAGATCCAGCAATTCCTGCAGAACTTGGAAACGGAAAGTGGAGAGATAATTTTTCATTGTGAAGCTTGTTGGCTTAGTAAGGGCAAAATGTTTGGGCATGGTTATCTGATTTAGCACTTTAGGTTGATATCACCGATTACTTGAACGAACTAAATACGAATGCGCAGAAACAAGGACTATTTGCCCAAGATCTATTCATCCTTGAAAAATCTTTTCAAACTTCTGTTGTAGGAAATTCAGATTCGTACGGGAAACACATATCATTTTCCTATCCTAGCTGCTCACAAAAATTTCGATAAGAATGGTCTAGCACGGGAATTATCTTCATTAGATACAGAATTTACATCCAGATTTGAGGACTTCCGTTCACGTGAACTTCTAATCCAAATATTCATGACCCCTTTCGGCGTGGATGTGGAGCAAGGGAAGATAGCGCTCTAAATGGAATTCATTGACCTCCAAGCGCATGATATTCTGAAAAGTCGATTTCGTGAGGTACCTTTGCAAGATTTCTACGTGAAATATATTTCCAAAGATAAATAACCGATTTTAATTAATTATATATGTAAAATCATGTCTCCTCTTGACAGTACATATTGCTGTGAGCAAGAAGGAGATCAAGTGCTGTCGATACTAATTTGGAAAACTCCTTACGTGTAACATCACCTTCATCAAATATTGAACTTCTTGCAAAAGAAAGGCAATCACCAGTTTCTCACTAATTAGAACTGTAGCACTATATGACTATAAGAAGTTATTTGTTTAATAAAGTTTATTCATTTTAGTTTTAGTTTTTGGTATTTTAAAACCAATGCTATGTATACTTATATACCCGTACCTTTTTTTAAATAAATACTATTATTATAAATTGTTTTTGTTTTGGCCCGTGGTCCATCCGACTTTTTTATTTGGTCCCCTACAGAAAAAAGATTGCCCATGCCTGATTTAACTTACAATTAGTTATTATACGAAAGTATTAAGCACTAAATATTCTAACATATTTTAGTTGCTTTGAGAAAGGGGAAACAGTCTAAATGCTAGATCAATACTAAGTGTTCAATTTTCTCTTTGCTGTGGAATATCAGCTACCTTCAACCTAAACTTTCATCAACACACTCGCAAAATTTTCGGGAAATTTACATCTACTTTTGGTGTTTGACAGGTTTCGAATTTGGAATCTTACTATGTATCTACTACTCTCTAAATTCTTAGCGCGCTTAAGACTTATTGTTTCCAGTAATATAGCGGTATAATACGGCTAGCTTAACAGAAAAGGAGTCGTAGTAACAAGCAATAGTGTTTTATTTGCCATTAGATTCCAGAGGAATATAGACTATGTTAGAAACATAAACAAGCGTATATAATATATATATGTATGGGTATAAGCGTTTGAGTAAAAATGTAGCACAACGCAGAGAGGGGACAAATTAAAAGCTTATAAATCGCTTGAAAGAGTAAAAACAATTTTTCAGCTTTTAGTCTATTTTTAAATACATATATTCAAAATTCCGCAAAATCGAATGTCTGAGAGATTTCAGAAGGCACATTATTTTATAACCGTTGATTCTTTCCCTCCTCGGTCCATTTATGATGTTAAAGAGGCGATCACAAGTCTGGCTGGCGAGGATCGTTGCGCATCGGCGTCGTATCACATCATAGTATCAATCCTGGATATTTGACGGGATATATGTAGATAATGTCACGTATAAAAACAAATTAAAATTTCGTTGCTCCACGACGAAAGACGGCGTCATGGTGTTGACTATTGGGGCATGTTTGAATTCGTTTGACATGTAATATATTCTTCTTCCTCTTCTCGTTTTGGTTCGTTCTCCTATCGGAGATTACAAACGATCAAAAGTATTGGCGCTTTGGTGATGATTGGGATATCACTATGATTAACATAACAAGAATTTTTACCTTCTAAAAAGGAAAGTGTAACTATACGGCCGACATTAACTCGAAAAAGATGCCCAGCTTCTCATCGTTTTATGATCCGACAGCGTGCTTAACGTTATGGCTTCAACTGAGTTAAGGAATTATTATTGTCTTATTATTGTTATTTTGTTAATAGCAGCGATGGCGTTATTATTCGGTTTACCCATGTATCATTAGGTAAGTGCAAATTCATCCATGTCATTGGGTCGAAGTATAAGTTGAGAGGCAATTATGTACTGCCTACGAATACAAAATCTTTCAGCGGCCATTATTTTAAATGCTATAGAAATTTCACGACGTTAATGGCTAAGTATCGTGAAAATACTGTCGAAATCGTACAGTTGGCGAAAGTTCAGAGGAAAGTTTTCCATCAACATTCCACGTACATTTGTTATCACCTTCAAAAGCAGATTTTCCATTAGTCTGAAAGTTTAATTGTAACAGTAAAAATATCCAAACTTTGATTACCACCGATGATATTGAAAGAAAACAGTTTGCAGATGAGCCATGGACCAAAATCATTTTGCGATCTTGATAACACTTTGAAGCATGCATTTATTTATCCAGCGGCTTTTCATGAAAACTCGTATACAGGAGTTTTCGGGCTAGATCATTACAAACCGACTGTCAGATTTTCAAACATAAAAATTGCGCATCCAGTATGGTGGACCAATATTCGGAAATATTGTGAACTGTCGTCAAATGTTATGTATAGGGGTTTCCGAGGTCATCGATTAATGCATGGTCAGAATTTCAAAATTGACAATAGCGCATAGTACTCAATATGACCTAATGTAGCTATATTAGCTAATTCGCCATAGAACGAGTAAATGGTGCTAATAAAATATCGATAGTGTTAATACAATCAACCAAATGCGACGTGGTCATAAAGATAATGCGCGAGTGTGCTCTGATATTATTTGTAGCGAATGCAAAGCTTTTCACCTAAGCTGCATCTAATGTATGCAAGTCGGTGTCTTGGCGTAATTCATCAGTTGCAAGTTTCCTAGAAAATTGATATTACGTGTGTTTAAGAGTAAGTAAATTTTACTATGCAATACGTCACCAGGTTTTATCACCCCATGATGTTATATTTGTTTTCGCCTGTTACGTGTTCACCTGCAGAGAAGACCCAGTATGGTTTAGCTAGGACATATTGGCTAAACTTGCAGTATATTGGATTACGAATACTAACAAGAAAGCTTCATAGGCGAAAAGATCGCAGTTCAGATGCATACTGTATATCTTGTCTTTTTCACCTACCTACCTTGTTTTCAGACATGTGTGTTGTAACTGAAACGAAACAGGGCAAGTGGACCCATATGAGAAAGGCAATGACTAAGGAAAAGAGTGCTGATTATAAAGCAACAGCTCAATTCAGCATTCCTTTTTATTTTACATTCATTTCCAGCGATAATTATGCATATTGCTCTAATTTAAAGTTATAGGCGATATTCGGTGTATTGGTAGCCCAATATGGACTAAATGCACTTTTGCCTTTCTTTATTGTTAACGATTGCATAACCTCCCACATATTATAATAATTTTTCTCCTAATTCCTAATAAGTTACTCCGATATACTAAAATAAAAAAATATTAAAAATAAAATAGGCTAAGATAGGCCATATTGGGAACAGTTACCTTCATATCTTACAGTGTTTGGAACGTTGATTACAAACCTATTGTCAGATACTCGAAATGCAAAACGGCAAACCAGATAGAAGTGTTCACAAGTTTAGATAATTTTAGATTTTGTTTCCAAGTTAGTGTGTATAGATAAATAAGGTCCCTAATTGGGATTTTAATAGATATCAACAATAATGAATATTTAAATATTTAAGCAGCTTGTCGTATGACGTGAACAGAATCTTAAAGATTTCTTTCCTTTGGGGACAGTTGTTTTAATTTCAAATGTTTGGTAGAGAGAACCGCTTTCATGTAACCCAGGAACACGAACGAGCACATATCGGTTGTTGTCTCCATTATGTACTTGATATTTCTTTTTATTATTATTTTCCTTTGTTTCTGTATTTTCTTCTATTTCTTCAATATATTCGTAATCAGCGAGCTTAAAAATCGCCATATATAGTAATTTTGGTAAAGTTTTTATAGTTATTGGATCTGCCACATTAAATTTTCAGAACCTGAGAGCAGATTCGTAATCAGCAACGCCTCCGAACCCAACATATTAATTTTGGCAAAAATTTTGAAACTTTGATCATGTACTGGCAATCAGCGACCTCGGGAACGTCTGTTTATCAATTTTTATTTGGATATGATTTATTCTAACTTCAAACATAAATTTCTCCTGAAAATCGGATTTTTTCGGTAGTATTTGTGTCTTTAAGTTGAAGAATTTAGTAAACAATTGAAGAAAATTCCACATTGTTCTGTATCCAGAAAGAAGTAATGAAATATGACAGTGTAATAGAAAAAAGTGATAGAATCGAATGATAACTGTTTAAGAAACTTGAAAAGTCACTTGAAGAAGGCAGATACACTGAGTGTGCTGCCGTGGTTAAAGCTTTAACTTATACAAACGATTCGATTATCTTATACATAGGCAAATTCACAAAAAAGAATATATAATATATAACGAGTTCGTATATTTAGAACTATTAAGATGTGCTGTGAATGTTTTAGCATGCGTAGATAATACGCTTCTCAGCTAAAATTAGTTATCTACATATTTATGTGTCTGATTGACTAATAATTTATGTTCACGTAACGGAATCAAGAAGTAAATGCTTTTCGTTAACTCAACACTGTACAACGAATTCGAAACTGCTTTTCAAGGAAAATGTAATTAGGAATACAAGTAATTCATTAATTTTTAGAGGTACGAAAGAAAGCATGGTTTAAGGCGAGAAATATAAAATTATTATCAGTGTGAAAGAAATAAAATCTAAACCAGAAATAATCTAAATGAAGTATTATATGTTACCATTTAAATGACATACTCGGAAAATTTACAAGTTCCTTTTTACGGACAGTTCCAAGGACAAAGTAGAATATTTCAAAGAAATACATACAGATTTCAAAATTCTTGGTTTTATTTCTCAATTTAATACTATAGGATGATATTTCCATATATCGTAATTAAAAATGACATAAGTTAGTCAAATTGTCCTTAGATACTAGTATCACCTTTTTAACCTACCCAAGAAACAAAACATTAACCTTTCTTCTATCTAAATGAACGATAGTTAATCAAGATACGTGAACTGAGAAGTACACTTGAAACTGCAATATGCAGCATCTCCCATTTCCTAATCCTATCGAATTTCCAGCTACTCATACGCAGTATAAAAATTTTTCTTACTCTTTCAAAGGTTACGTTTATTCATTTACTTTGGTTCTGGAATATATGCGACCATCAACCGTTTTACTCTTCAAAGCAATTCTGGAATGCACCTTTTAGTGAAGCTTTCAGCAGTCTTTTACTGGATGCGACCAAAATGTCGTTCTTTGATGTGTTTGGATGCATGCAAGAATGTGTTACGATTAGCTATCTTTAGTGAAGATTTTTTCTGAAAAAGTATACTTTAGGAGGAATTAATTTCTTCGTCAGTTCACATTGAACCTAAAATTATTTTCGTACTTATATTTTATTCTCTTATACCAAATTTAATATATATTCTTGTATCCTACATTACTAAAGCGTATCGGTTGTTAGTAGAATATTACCTAGTTTGTTAAAATTTGAACTATATGCTCTACATAGCAATAAATTTCAGTTTAAAGTGTATATATTGTTATAGAAACCAGGTACTTTCCGTTTTAAATATGGAAATATTAGCAGTTAATGAAAGGGAAGAAGTCAAACAATTTAGAAAACAGGAAATATAATTTGAACTAAATCAATAAAACGTATTAAGGGAGTAGCATCAGAAAATAGAATATCCAATAATGAATTCGGTGGAAGTTTATTCATTTACTTCTTTGACATAAATACCAAAATATCTTCCACACGTCGGCCGGTGATTAGCCGACTATAAGAGGACGTATAAATATATTTATAGCACCCCAAAGTAGAGATAACCCCAAAGATAAGTACACCAAGGCTGTAAAGTTAGATACAATAATAAGTACAATATATACATGCAATAGTAGATACATATACTTATACGAATTACCGCCCTTTCCTGAAACTCTGGCATAATTTTTATTGGCTTCTAAAATTATTATAATGTTAAACGACTATTTGAAATTTTCATTTAATTCCCATCAAGAAATCAACGTGCAGAGTTAGTGTTAGTTTTTCCCCTAGTTACCCCACAACCGCACGAAGGCAAACCATAATTGTGTTGATTTTCTTGATAGAAAGAACATATTTGTATCACTTCTATTTCTCTTTCTAATCTACTTCCTCAATCCGGTTTCCTTTTTTGGGTCGTTGGCTCAAGTCAATCATAAAATATTATTGCACTTTTGCTCTCGCTATTTCATTTATATATCGCAGATATTTTACAGGAACATAATGAAATATCTTTTTACATTTAAGGTTCTAAGGTATTTTCTTTCAAAATCGGTTCAATTCCAAAATTTTTTATTGGTTGCAAAACTATTTAACTATTAACTATTTAAAAGTAGTATGTGTAACGATAAAATACTAGTTTCTTACAATGTCTTTTTGTGAATAATAAGTGAAGAACCAGTAAATTTACAGGATCGAAATTTTGCATACCGTGTATTCCTTACTATAGCTACGACCTATCGACGAGCCTTGTTGTAAATTCCTTGTTTGTTGTTGAATTTAGCCTTAATTAAGGAATAGCAAAATAACAACGGGTTTATCGTCTTTTCTGAACTTCATGAAAGCAACGATAATAAAGGAATTTACAAAAATGTTCTTTGACAAATCCCAACTACCGTATCGAATATGTGGTATTTAAAATTTAAAACCTGCAAACCTGCTGGTCCTTCACTTATTATTGATAAAAGATTTGACCTTCCTGAGCTGTTAAAATAGTAAACAATTAGTATTGTTATACATACATCTTTTAGAGCTAAAATATACAGGATTCTAAATAGTTTTTGAACCGACCAAAAAAAAATTAACTTTAAGTTATCTTGAAAATAAGTACTTTATAGTCTTAACCGTGAAACAGGCGTGTACGATCTCTCAAACCGAACGAACACAAAATTTCGCAAAACGCCGAAATTTCCTAAGCTACCCTACTCATGTCCGTCTTGCCTTCCCAATCACGCGCTTTATCCATTTGTACGCGGTATCGGTTTGGAATATGCTTGCGTCTGTATTTTATCGCCGTTTTGGGTGCGGTAGATCAACGCGTCCAATGGTGTTACAATTTCCACGTAGGTAAAATTTTGTACAATGTTGTTTGTTTCCAAATGGGGCCATTATTTATTTCCATTTAATAGTTATTTATAACTTTTAACATGACACTTGGGAGAGAGAGTTGATAATATCAAAAAATTGTATGCTAATAATAATATAGGAAGAAAACCAAGACCAAATGCTTTCGTCTTATCCCACAATAAATATAGTAATAACATGCTGCTTCTAACAATTCCTTGTAAACGTGAGAAAACATGAACTTGCCGTGTTATTGCTTTTGGTTTAATTTTACCTCACACTTTCGAATGATGTTACGTTACTAGCACTTCCAAAGACGGTCAAGATGTGACACATAGTAACAACAACAATCTTTAAAGTCCAACGAAAACCGCTTTCATACAAAACTAGTATTAAATTTTATATTGTTTTAAAAGCTGGTAATAGTTTTGAATTAAAATAATAACTAATTGTCCAAGTGTGTATTTCAAACGTAATATAAATAAACGTATAAAGACATATTGTTTTCAAAATGAATTTGTGCAGGTTTAAATAGAGATTGACCGCATGTTGTAACAAATGTTTAAGAACATTTGCACAAAGGAACTGATATTTCGAACTTTGCCCACTGTTGTTATAAAATTTAGCGCGTCCATTGTCGGATTAAAATTGTATGCTGTTTAATTTGATGTAGATGGAAAGCGATTAAATCAAATAATATGTGGTAAATGAATATAGAATTTCCTTGTGTCCTTTGATAGAACTAATTCCTGTAAAAGCCCTTTTTTATTTTTTAAACTCTGCAGGTTTTAGTTTTCAATTCCTAGATAAGCGAAATTAGGAAAATTACAGATCAATCTGGGATGAAAAATTGTTAAACCTAATTGCAATATGGTAAGACTGTTGTTATTAAACTGGAAATAAGTAACTGCATTAGAAATGACATATCCATGTCTTGTATGATTAATTATATATTCTTGGTTTAGTATAGTGAGCTCTAGACATAAAAGTTACTTCTACTTTATTGAAGTTTTAATACAATAAATATTGTCACAAGGTAACTTAATAATTTCCAGTTTAGTAATTCTCTATATGTTTAAAATTAGTTTAGTTTCCCAAATATGACATTTTTAAGCAATACGCTCTGCAGAACAATTCGAACGACTACATATGCATTTATATAAGTTACACAAAAATGTAATAAAAATTGTCCAAAAGATTACTTACCCTTATCAGTGCGATCGCGAAGAAAAGTATAAATATACAATAATATAAATGGAAATAATTTTTAGTGATAACGCGCGAAGTTCGTTTCAACTTTTAAACCGGTAACTTGGCGTGTCCGTTTTCCTATTTAAAGTTCAAGTGCGCGCCGAGATACTGAAACTTTCAGGATAGCCGTTGATTCATAAACTGAAAGTTTGAACGGACATAACCGAACGCCTCCGTGTTAAACCGAACGTGTGAAAGCGAAAGATTAAAGCTCGACGCTGACGTTGCTTCTGTATTTTATTGTTAGTTCATGTTTTCGAATTAATACTCCCATGTGTTTCCATCGGTACGCAGACACATACATACATGCATATGTATATCTATTGTACATGCAACAATATATGAATGACCGATAGGTCGCTATTTTATATGTCCTCTTTCCGTGTGCTTTAAACGATGGAATGCGTTTTATGTTTCTATTATGTTGTAAATTTCGATGTAGATGTTATAAATTCATTCTCAGAATGTGGATCCGTATAATTGGCATTAGAAGTAACGCGGGAAAAATAAAGGATCTATCACATTTGTAGCAGCTGAATATTGAATACCTATTATACCCATCAATCCAAGATTAACTACGCCATGCGGGACAGATATGAAGAACAACGCTTCGTGTAGAACTTCAAGATCTGCGCTTTGATATGCCAAGGAAAGGGGTAGCAAAAACTACATCAATGGCAACACTACGTAGGTAAAACGGACGGCTTCTGATAGATATCGTCCATTTTATATTACCATGCGTCATATACTTCTTACAGTGAATGGTATATAGAATCAGCAGTTATATTTTTTCATTTATTTAGATCAAATATGATACGGTTCATTGATTACGTCTATCTTGACCTATGAGAGCAAATCATGGATTTCAAATAGGAGGTTCATATCAAAGATACAGGATTGTACAAAGACACTGTTATGAAAAATTGACGGGGCAACCAAATGGAATAAAATTAGAAACGAGATAATTAGAAACAGGCTCATGTATAAGCTATCACCAAATTAACAAAAATAAATTACTGACACGGTGGTTCGGGTTTTCAACGCCAAACACAAATGGCGAACGAAGAAATGGTCAACCAAGTAGTTTACAGAGAGTCAGGGAGTAAGGAAAAGACCGAATAAAACTTGGATCACGGAGGAATAGAGTGAAGAGCAGCAAAAGAAACTCGCCAGGAACAACAATGAAGGATTTTCGACGAGAAGGAGCTCTAAGGGCAAGGCTTACACTACCCAATGGAATACAATGCTGCAGGAACAATCCAAAAGCTTTCAGTAGGAGATCCTCCAAGTATTTTGGATTCTCCAGCGATTTGAGTATGAGTTGATATTCTAAACAGTAACAGGTTTAGAAGCCATCATTATTCGATGCTGTAGCAACAGACTACAATGGTGTGATCTTAAATTACAACAAGATCTATATTATTACCGAATATGGAGTGGGAAAGAGAAGTGATCAGGAAGACAGACTACTGCACCTTCACCAAGAACAAGATACGTTAGTTCTAAACACATTATTTAAACTACATGAAAGAAGACTGTACACTTGAAAGTGCCCCACTGATAAAAACAAGAACATCGTCAGAAACCACTGGCTAGGTATAAATAAACAAAAGTATCGCAATTCAATTGAATCTAACAAGATATGTATATCCTGGGGCCGTTTTCACGTTTGTTAATAATTTGACCTTGAACTATAATTCGATTTACGGATACTTCCACAAAGCAGCAAACTACTTCCTACTACAGCTACACACCACAATTTTTAAGTTGCAGCATTCTTTAAATATCTTATTCTTTTCATAACGCTTCGTGACAGTTTTAGACACCATGTGACGATTGGGAATCTGTTAAAACTCATTTTAGTGAATATTTGAATCTGATTAATGGGTCTTAGCAATTTTTCTTAAACTTGTTCGTATGGGATTTTATCGTTAGTTCCGATTGTACACCATTTATCATTTTTTACTCCGTTCACAGTTAATATGATGACCATCAATGAGGAAACTGCTACGATGTAAACAGCAGAGTTTGAATCGCTCTGTATATAACGAAATGGAGCACCATGTACAACAAGTGAATCTAGTGAGGGTGTTTATTAGGATACGTATTTGAAATATATTCCTAGATCAGAGACATTTTTGTAGGGCATAGCGATCAAACTAGGGTTTGTTTCCTTAGAGAAGAGCACATGACGTCAGCGGCGCAATGAACCAAATTTGGTGTCTTGTATACGTTACCATGGGAACCGACTAGCGAATGTCAATGAAACGTCATATTTCACGCATATTTTCATGACGTAATGTGCTCTTCTCTAAGGAAACAAACCCTACAATAAGGTAGTAAGTAATAAAGTTTCTAAGTTTCTAAGTCCTGACTTGCAAGGTGCATGCACCTGATTAACATGTTTACACTTTGAATAGAACGAGTTGACAGGAACTGGAATACCATTAATTGACGGTTACCATTATTCATGCAGATCCTTTGACCACTGTTTCCGGAATCTTCTATCTGCGTGTAGAGTTAGATGATGATTTAAAAGAGGATACGCATGATTTGAATTTCGTTCTCGCTAGCTTATAGAATGTGTCTTGATAACATCCGTGACTAGAGGTACTCTTAGATCTTCATGTAGCGTTGAGTTCGATACATACAATGGGGTATTAATTATTATGGCCAATGTCTTAGATTCGAATATTTGCAAGATCTTGATGTTTGTTGGCTTGGTGCAGCTCTAGAGCTCAATACCGTATGTCCATACTGGTACTGAAATAGTTTTGTAGAGTAGAAATTTATTTTCAATTGTTAGCTGGGACCTTCTACTTATTAGCTAATTCATTTGCCTAAATTTCTGTATCAGTTGCAGCCTTTTCGCTTTTATTGATGCCTGCCATATCGGTCTCTTCCAAAGTATTTAGCAACAGATTTATTCGGAATTGTTGCATTATTTATTCTTATTTGTCGGCATAGGGCCATCTTGTGGTAAATGTTATTTGGGCTGATTTGCTGCTATTAATCTTGATCCTACATTTGTTTATCCAACGCTACAAATGGTTTATATGACCCTCTAAGTTGTTAGAGGCGATTATGGGGTTTTCGTTAATTGCGATGATAGCTGTATCGTCAGCAAAAGTTGCGATGTGAGTTACGTTTGTTTCTGGCACGTCTGCGGTATAAAGTAAATACAAAAGTGGTCTAAGCATGCTACTCTGGGGTACTCCTGATTAAATAGTTTGGTATGTTGAGTCATTGTTCTCTGAAAGGATCTTTCAAAGAGGTATGACTTAATTATTAAATATACATAGTTAGTCTGTTAGCTTTTCTTTTAGCTTACACCTTCCATGTCATATCTTGTCAAACGCTGGTTGGATGCCAAAGAAAGCAGCTACATATACTTTCTTTTCTTCAAAGCTCTCCACGATTTTGTGGACAATTCTATTACATCGTTGTATAGTTGAGTGATTTTACCGATATCCAAACTGGTGTTCCGAAATAATTTCTTTGTATTTTAACTCTCTTGAGGTCATTTGTATAAACCATCTTGTACAAATGTATACATCTATGGTCGAGAATTGTCTGAGATGCTTCGTTGACATTAATTACTCTTCCTTTGTAGTTGCGGTAACAGCTTCCACTGATGCAGCGTCGATCTGATAGTTACCCCTATTCGTTCCCGCTTTCTATTTTGGTAAGGAATAGGTTTCAACTTCCCGTATTTTACGTTTTGTTTAGCTACTCTATCTAATTAAATAGCAATTAACTGCCGCCTTTGCTACTCTATCTTTGGTTATCCCCGCTTTTGCTGGATGATTCGTCGACTTCGACGGCAAGCTTGTTTCTTCTCAGTTGTCGGCTTCCTGTGTGTTTCTTCATGCTTCGCCGCTCCTCTTTCTTTTCGGGGAAAACTTCTAAGACATCGCCCGGGTGGCGAACATTAAAGTCACTCCAATATCTCGCAGGTGCACTCACATTAGAACAGGCACTCCTTTGTTGAATAGGAAACTAAGATTCTAATTCGTACTAAATTATACTTACAGGTATATCGAATAAGATTACCTTGAGATAACATCAATGTTCCTTCGCCCAATTTTGCTTCAAGTATTAAATTTTGGTAACACGAAAAAGTTAAAGTAAAAGATTCTACGCCCCGTTACAGCCATTAAACTGTATATTTGATGTTGAAGTCACAGAATAAACAATTTTAGTGGAAAAGTTTGGTATGTACATAGGCCTTTCACGTTTTCGGACAATTGGGGCTGATTCGCAATACAATTTAGTAGAACCTTACGGAGCAGTAAAATATTCGATTTCACTGCCACCAACCAATTTACTTTTAAACACTTTCAATCCGAATTAAATTTGATTCTATTACGTGAAACCACAAACAATTGAACAATATCACGTTTTAACGAAGCGAAAGCAAAAGCAAGAAAATAAGCGATAATAGTCGTGGGTTTGTAATTATTTCCAAGGTACCCAACGATAAATTTTCAAAGAAATTTTCAACTACATTGCTACTTATATGATATGTATAAGGAGAAAAAGAGTAGTATTTGTTACTAGCACTACATTTAGCAACTGCACAAAGATATCAGTTTTAGTACTCATCATTTCCCCAACATTGATGGGGTATCAGTTTTCACTAAGTAAACGCAAATAGAACCGAATCTTCGGATTGTTTCCTCTTCAATAAAATTTCGATCCCCTCTTTTCCGGCGGACAGCAATTTCTGGGGGTTGTGTGTATCTGTGTAATCCTAAGCTCCGATCCATATTTTCCTTGAGATTTTTTACAAAATATGTACCAGCCAGGCAGGTTTCGATGAATATTTATATATCGCCTGACAAATAGCTCGGAGCAGATGACTTTTAAAATCGTTTTTATTGTAAAGATCATAGAGTAAAGCAGAGAGGAGTTTGCATCGGTATTTGCAAACGTACTGGTTCTAAAGAAAGATAGGTTTAATCTTTTGCGACTTCTTGTTATGGGGTTACCTTAAAAACGGAGTGTACACTCCTACAATATCGAAGACTTGATGAAATCAGATGGAATTATATTGAATTTCTGAAGCAATGATGGAAAGATAAGAGGAAGCCTTCGATGCAATAATATTCTGCATATGTACAGGAAATACTATTTTCCAGTTTTCCTAAATGACATTTTGTCGTGAGTTACACCTAGCTCGATGAAATTTTGTCCTTCTGGGACGAAGGATTACCAATACTTTCTTACGCGTTTCGACGAAGTATATATAATAGTGAATGTGTATTTTGTGTATTAAATAAACTGAAGTAAGTGCTTGTTTCGTTGCTCTAAATAATGCTTCTAAACTGAGTGACTATTACAAACTATGTTAATGCTTTTTGACTGATGGATTACGGAATCAATTATTTACGGCACTGCGTGAACTATTACTGTTGTGCAGGGATAGTTCAAGACAATTAGATGAAATTTGACGTCATGGCCATCGTATGGAAATAGACCTTCCAGGTATTAAAGGAAATTACAAGAGTAAAATACAGGTCTAAGCATCTAGCACAAAGAGCATACATAAGTGTCTGAATAACCCTTATTATTTACTTAATACTAGTTACCAAAGCTTCCAGGTTAATTAACATTGGATTCACAGCTTTATCTTTAAACATATATGCAGAATTTATACAGCTACAATTACATAAACATTTCGGACCCTTCGTAAATACGGAATTGTGACTTAACAGTTTTCCAATAAGACATTTATATAAAGTTTTGTACTAAATTTTCAAGTATAGAATTTCAGCACTATGCAATATATGTAGAAAATTCGATTTAGTTAGAAAAGTTACTGTTAGGGCGTTCAAAATCCTATCAAGACTATCATATATCTAAACTTACCATACTGAACGAGAATCTGAAGACTTTGTTACACATATAACATTCGGTTTGGGAAACTGTAAATATAAACAAGTGCATATGTCAGTTTTATGAATAATCGTTTCCGCAACAATTTAATAAATTCACCTCAAGGTAATACTGCCGATGCCATTTATTTTGAAGCCGTACTACGTACGTACTACTACTAAATTCAATTATTTAAATTTATGTCTGCGGTAATATATGTTCTGGATGAAAATACGGGATCTTATCGGATTACAAAAATATTCGTTCCCTATTTTTAGGAGATATTTTGCAATTTACTGCAACTACGCTTACAGTCGAGGGATTCCCTGCGTTATTTTTCTTGCAGGAATGTGCTTTAGTATTCTTTCCAGCATCTCCCCGGCGGCTTTCCTTAAATTTCGTATTGAAAGGCAGAGCCTTTTATTGTCTGCTTCTTCTTGAATTTTACCGCATAAGTATTCATACTTAATGCGAACAACACTTCAGAATTTAAATGATGAAAATAAACCCTACAATTACAATCTTTCCTACGGGAGCGATTTGTTTGTCAAAGTTTGTGCAAATCAGTGCTTTTAGAACTCGTTTCGAGACTACCCAAAGAAACTAATTCAGATAAATTATTTAGAGGTTTCGGAATATCGGAAATGAACCAACGTGGAATTACAAATGAAGTCATATTCCTTCAATTTGCGGCATACTTTGCATTAATTTTCTGAGAAGTATATTAAAACGAGGACGAAATTTCGGTGGTTGAAAATGAATGAAAGTAAAATCTTTCTTATGTTTATAATATCACAACTATCTTAGAATTCCCTATGGAAAAACAAGAAGTAAATGAAATGTGATGTTTTCTTTCTTTGCGTTTTTCCTGTGGGACGGTTAAAACGTGACGCTCCTTCTCTTGTGATTATTTCCATTAATCATGACAACATACATTAACTCGTTAGAAAAATATAAAATGGTATTTTCTCAAGGTGGTCCTTTACTCCGACGAAAGATATTTTTTATATGAAAAGTAAATAATTTAAGGATTTCCAATTGATTCAGGTGACTTGCATGTATGTATGTACGTTGATAACTACAGAGCGTTGTTCTTCTTTGCGCTGAACTTAGCGAAGTAATGGAGATTCATTTCATTCATTTGCAATTTTGACTCTCTTAAGTATCCTCCTTTACACTTAATACTTTTTTGGATCTGCGAAAACCAATCTCCAAAACATTTCTTCCAATTCTCGCGCATGAGGATATACATATGTATATACTTAAAGAGTAACCCCCTTAACTTATCCTTTACACGTGGAAACAGACAAAAATCATTAGCTGTCAGGTCTGGGCTATCTAGCGAATAACCCGCTGTTTCAATATCTTGCCCATTCAAATACTTAGTCATTCGAGCAACAATGTGATTTCGAGTGGTATCAAAAAGGCAAGATAATCTTACCGCTTGGAAGATACTACGCAAAAACTCTGGAGAACTTAAGGCAATACACTGTAGTAAACGGTGATCCTTTCTCTGGAAACATGTCCCGCAATTCTTTTAAATTTTATGACTATCCTCTTGTCTTGATATTTTTAACATATCACCTTTGTTGAAGACGGTTTATTCTCAAACATTTAAACTGCTTGTTGTAGATTGTCTTTGCGATCGCAATATTGTACTCATATGTTTCGGCGCCTGTAATGAAGTACACCAGAAGGGACGATCCATTCTCAAAGCCACCTAATATCTGAATCCTTTCGTGCGGTCTTCTTTTTAACCTGGGATCAAATTGTGCGAAATCTAACGGGAACAAAGTGCACACATCTTCAAATGCTGTTAATTGCTTGCACATCAATTCTCAGAGTTATTCGAGTCCTCGTTACAGAAACATATTCATTCTCTTCAAATCATGCTCGGATTAACACCAATATTTTCTTTGCCAATGGTCATTTTTGTCTTAGGAACTCTGCCGAAAACTGTCAGTAACGGGAACAAAGTGCACACACCTTCAAGTGCTGTGGTCAAATGCCGTTAATTGCTTCGATACCAATGCTCAGAGTTACTCGAATCCTCGTTACAGGACATATTCATCCTCTTCAAATCATGCTCGGATTAACACCAATATTTTAGTTTCCAATGATCATTCTTACCTTAGGAACTCTGCCGAAAACTGTCAGTAACGGAAACAAAGTATACACACCTTCAAATGGTTTGGTCAAATGCCATTAATTGCTTCCACATCAATTCTTAGAGTTACTCGAATCCTCGTTACAGAAATATATTCATCCTCTTCAAATCATGCTCGGATTAATACCAATATTTTAGTTGCCAATGGTCATTCTTACCTTAGGAACTCTGCCGGAAACTGTCAGTAACGGGAACAAAGTGTACACACCTTCAAGTGCTGTGGTCAAATGCCGTTAATTGCTTCGATACCAATGCTCAGAGTTACTCGAATCCTCGTTACAGGAACATATTCATCCTCTTCAAATCATGCTCGGATTAACACCAATATTTTAGTTTCCAATGATCATTCTTACCTTAGGAACTCTGCCGAAAACTGTCAGTAACGGAAACAAAGTATACACACCTTCAAATGGTTTGGTCAAATGCCATTAATTGCTTCCACATCAATTCTTAGAGTTACTCGAATCCTCGTTACAGAAATATATTCATCCTCTTCAAATCATGCTCGGATTAATACCAATATTTTAGTTGCCAATGGTCATTCTTACCTTAGGAACTCTGCCGGAAACTGTCAGTAACGGGAACAAAGTGTACACACCTTCAAGTGCTGTGGTCAAATGCCGTTAATTGCTTCGATACCAATGCCCTAGTTACTCGACTTGTTTACGGCATAGACTATACTTAAGTTATAAAATACCACAGCTCGATAATACTCCTTATTCTATTTCGTGAGTCTGTATTTTAAGAATATTCAAGTTTACTTCGTCGATTGTTGCGGGCGAGTTTTATCAAATGTTTAGTATCGGGATCTCGGAAACTAGAGGAGATAGAGAGACGATCAAATGAGGAAATAATTGCAGTTTAACGAGCTTTTTCTTTTTGATAAAAATCCATGGCTAACTAGATATCTCGTAAAAATATCGTTTTTGTTATTTCATTCGGTATGTGTGGGCCTTCTATTATTGGCTTTAGTGTAAAAGCAAAAACAGCTACATGTACTTCATGTGCTTAATAATACAGTCTAATCGATCTTTTAATTTAAGCTATAAGTTTTCAGTCATCACACAAGCTTTTGTCTCTTCTAACGGAAACCATAGCAGGCCATGGCTTTATAAAAAAGGCTCGTTTTCTACGAATCCTAACGATATGTCATTTGACATAGTTATTTTATAAATAAATGCATTATGGGCATTTTTTCCTCTCCTTTTCGAACTGTTCAAATAGTCTGCTATGGAAACAATTGATAGATGCGCATCGGGTTAATATTAAAATCCATATTAATTACTATCATGTTTCTTGTAATTTCGAAATTATAAATATAATTATATGAGTGTGAAATGTTTATTCCATTGGAGTTACAATTTTAAATAAAAAATAATATTTGAAAAACTAATCAACAGAGAATGACATACTATAAATTAAGAAACAATAAAAGTAATTTTATTTAAATTACTTCGTACTGTTAGTAGTAGTAGTAGTAGTAGTATGTGGTGGTGCCCCATCGTATTGAAACCTTTCGAGTATTCCATATATCTCTAAAGCAATTTATCTATATTACCAAAACCGATGTACAGAAATTGAAGAATCACCAGTTAAAGTACCATAAGAAACGTACGAACAAAGATTGCCTCTGTTCCACATGATGCGAATCCTCGTGCATTCATAAATGTTTATTATGTCTATTAAATAGACCGCAATTTGTAAATCATGTTTTATCCGTCCTATTGTAATCATTAGGCTATAGTGTTTGTGCAACTGACAATTCGTAGAGGTGAAACCCATGCTTTTTGGTACTCGCACAACTGTACGTTGTGACGTTTCCTGCTTTCGTTTCAATTGCGTGGGTTGAAATCGAAGGGGTTTGCATTACTCGTGTCAGTATGTTTATCTCCGTCTCTTCATTAATGCATCTTGCAGTCTTATTTGGTTGACAGAAAGAAACCATATTTTCCCCAATTATCATAGTCTCTGCATCGTGCTTTTCTTGATTAGAAAAATTCATACTGATAATTTACGAAACACCAATCAACGTTAACTAGAAACTAAATAATTTGCACCTGCCAATAATTGTCGCAGCTTGTATATATATTATGGCCTTCCCTCCTATGTACATCGAGGTCTTAGATTTAAATATTTATCATGCTGTTGATAGAATTCTTAAATGTCGAATATAACTGTAATTATTCGACTTATATCCCCTATCGGTATTATACACTATTTACTACCACTAATACTGCTTATGTGGTATCCCGTAAAGTGGGGATTACGGTCAGTAATCCTTTTCGTATACCTTGCTTAGGTAAATTTGCTCATTGACACTTACGGGATAACGAATGATGGAATTCAACTGCCAACGTACGTCGAAATATCATTGTGATTGAACTATCTAACGGGAAACAATCACTAATTGTTTTTTAAAACTAATTTACTGGATAACCGCGTTATTTTTTATCCGTCAAACTATACGTGACATCGTGCAATGTTCAGTTTTTCAATGGCTGCGTATTCGTGTTGCCTGTTATCCCTGCAGTAAATGGTACCAATTAATTCTGTGCAGGAACGCAGTTATGTTGCATATGTGTTTTACACAATATTACATCAAATTCCTTGTTCCGTGAATGAAAATGACATAATAGTACCTAATAATAAAAATACGGATCAAATAAGACTAAACCTTAGTAGGATGTTATGTCAATAAACAAGCGGTAACTCTGACTAACTAACTCTATTCAACCGCTAGATCACGTGTTTATAACTAATGATATTTATTTACTATTGCAGCAACAGATTCGCTTATCGCGTACCATTCCATTCAGAAGTGATTGTTATTAAAGCTCGTTATTCACAAAAGACTCAGATGCTCAATATAATACTTGAGTGGATCACCAGCTAGACTGGTAGGGCTAAGACTTGAGCTCCGGTCTTCGACAGAGTAGTTGTGTTCATTAACTACTTGACCACACCGGTTACATCAGCACAATTAAGTAAGGTAAATAGATGAGTGGCGACATTGATGCATTTACGAAATATATAGACTCTGTACTGGTACAATTGAGATGTTTACGCCTAAAATACACAAGTTCTTATTAAACTTATTGTAATCAAACAACCAGCATGAAACTAAATTCTATATATAGAAACCGACAGAATTTTGGAACAACGATCCCGGAATATTTACTTTGTAATTTCGAATGCTTTATGAGCTTCCTCTACTATTTCATAACAATCGGATGTACGTCAAGTTCTCCCACCGAAACAACGACGACAGCGAGGTTCTACGAAATATGTAATATTTATTTTTAACTCCTCGATTTCTGTAGAACGTTAAGCGTTAATTATTGAAATGGTAACGTCATATTTAAGCAATTTTGTCGAATTATTTCCTCGGTAGCGTCGGTTCGAATGCGGAATATCTATTTACCTTTCTTCGTTTGGGACAACCTAAATATTTGTTCCTACACATACCTAAAGAACAGTATGTGATGAGTCTTCGTCTATCTGGCTTGCGGTTTTAGTAGTAGATACATGTGTACATATGTATGTAGAACAGCAGGTTCAAACTGTGCAAACAGAATATTTAGCTCGCAAATTTGCTGGTAAATAAAAGTCCATTGATTTCCGCCGGAAGGGAAATTTATAACCACTAAACGTCAATTGGAGTGGCACGTATAGGCGATATGGGGTAGGATCGATTAAAATTATTAGGCGAAGGTAAATGTACCTATGTATGTGGAAATAATTTATCCGCTGTAATATTCCTCAAGCACAGCTAGTCTATTCTCTAGGAATAGTGGAAAATTAGGTAGATATTGAATCCATATACATATGTTTTGGAACCCATGTCAAAATGTGTGTCAAATCGTAATTTCCGTTTAGTACTGCCATGGTAGTTGAGGGATTACTAAGGGGTCAATTACCTCATTATTAGACTGGACAAATATGAGCTATAATGAGTCGTCTGTCCTTTGTCCTCTGTAATATAATATTATAGTGTGAAAAGGAGAGATGATTCATCATACCGCATATTTGTCTGGGGTTACACAGGATAGTGAGTGGTCAAACTCCTACATAACGTTTAAACCGCAAGAAAACCAACTGTTAAGATATCATCCTTGCTCGGATTAGCTTATTTATTAGCTTACTCCGCCGTTATACCCGCTAGCCCCCTGCTTAGTTTGTGTTTCAGATAATGTTTTTCGAATAATAGTTTGAGACGGCCTGGCTGCAGCTTTAAAGGGATATTTAATTGCTTTGTTATTAGTATTTAAGATAAAACTTCTAAATAAGTTTCGTCGTGAACCTGTCCCAACTAGTGAAGAAGTTGGTAGAAATGTTGTGACCCACTTCCTTAATTACTTTTGAATAATTAATGTTGTCCTTAGATTTAATTTCGTATTGTATTATTGTGGGCATAAATAATTGTCTTGTTAAAAATACAAGAGTGGTAAGACAACCTTTGTAATGCATTTGTAATACATTCGATTCAGTTTCTCAAGGTAACTTTCATTGAACACCATGTATTTCCCAATCTATCGAGTCGGCAACTCAAACCGATTTTTTAAAGCATTTGGGCAGCTGAGCACATTGATTATCCTATGCCTGCAGAAGGTCTTCATCTTTAATAAATTGTCTTACTGGCAACTGAGTCCTCGTTTATAGAAACAAAGCAAACTATTTATTATGAAAGTGTAATCCACAAAATTTATATCGGAAAATTATGGAATCTAAATCCTAGCCAGAATTCCAAGGAAGTGTTAAGTTTCTTAAAACCATAGTTTACAAAGATTTCCGTTTTTGGGTGGCAATTTTTATAGGCGGATCTAGTTTGAACTTTAGCAATAATAAATTGTAGGCATCTTCAGAGCGAACCGGAAAGTATTGGCTTAACACATGTATGAGAAGCTCAACCTGCTGATGGTAAAAATGGTTAACACCGCTATTTTTAAATTAAATGTGAGTTAGTATATGCACGTGCTTTCCCTCCAAATAAAACAATTATACAAATACTTCCATATACAATGTAAGTATATATTTATACAAATTTCCATGAAATTAAATACACAATGTCTTCCTTTCCATACCAATCAGGTCGATGTCCGGTTAAATAAGGCGCCAGTAGTCATTAACCATAATTTGTCGATATCACCCCCAATGTATATATTTTTTAACAAAAACATTCATAGTACCAATGTTGAGGCTAGGAATGCATTTAAGGGAGACTTTGAAGGACTAATATTTATGACTGCGTGCGATTTGCGGTCACCCTTCTAATAAAGGAAAAAATGGATGATGGATCAGCTACACCGAATCGCAGTACAACTAACTGCACTATCCATCTCCACAAAATTAATAAACAGATCGCAGTTCAAATATACAAATTGTCAACCGAGTAGGCTTGCGCATTGAGAAATAAGTTTAAAGTATTGTTGAGGTTTCCGTGTGCAGTATGTGCACCCTAATTGTAAAATTCAATTTTCAGATGGACTGAAAAAATTATACAGAAACCTGAAGAGATTTTGAAAAAACAAAATTAGTCAACTTTTTTCGTAAACAGGCGTTGCCAATATACTTATACTAGATTGGAAACTGTTTGATTTAAGACAACTAGCTGGAATTTTCAGAAGATCTGAAAGACTTGAGAATTGAAAACCAAGTTTTTTGAGAAGCTAAACGGGAAAGAGAACGTGTGATTCGAAATCTTTTATGAGAAATGACATCTACTCTCCAAAAGTTCGATTAAAAATTTGAAAACAATGGAATTTTATTATAGAAATACAACTATAAAAAATATAATTAGAACAAGGTGTAAAATCCAAGAAAAATTGGGGGATATTGACAAAATGTGAAAGAAAGAAAATTATAACGAAATCTGTTGAAGAGGGAAAGAAGAATTAGAACGATACAAAGAACTTATAGAAAAATTGAATACTGGAATGGCCAACGAAGATATTGAGGATGAAAAGCAAAAACAAAACAAACAGCTTGAAACTACGCGAAGACCGTTTAAGAGTTTAATTTCTTTCTTTTTGTATTGTTGGTAGTTTGTATTTGATATTTTTACTTCGAGCAAAAACGAAGAAAATTCCTAATAAACCCAAAAATAATACACAATAGACCATTATTTTATCCTCTTATAATGCATTCTTTAAATGAGTCCCCTTTCAAACTACAGGCGTTTCTAACTGGTAATTCAAAATGCAGTATTCGCTCAGTTCCAATTAAAAAAGGAACTACTAACTTTGATGCTTATTTATTGAATATTTATTTTTTAACGAAGTCTGGGAAGATACATTTAGAAAAGAGGATGTCTTAAACTCAGTTTAGAAACATATTACGGGTCCTGTTTGTTTACAGCAAAATTTTCGAGGACTGAAAACTTCATTTTGAGAAGCAGCCCTTCATGCATGGCCGTCCAAAGACTGATATTGAAAAGATATATGTAGATATTCAGAAACCTTATTAGGTAGTAAGAATTAGAAACTATGGCTGAACCATAACGGATATGTTTATGTTACAGTGATACAAAGGCACTGGTTGCTGCTTTATCCTTAATATACAACAAACTAAGTCTGAACCTCAAAGGTTCACTGCGTTCCTTGAACAACCTACTGTATCTGACAAGAATATCCTTTTCCGTTGTTTTTGACTACTATTAAAATCTATTTGGTTTAACACTTCCCTCCCCCTAGCAATATTATACATAAACAAACGGAATTTATTTTAAATGTGTTATGAGAAATGCACAAACAAATAAATATAGCCAATTTTTGTATGCACGCACGTTTTCAATTATATCAACGACGCATAGTGCATAGCAATAGCAGTTATTTTAATCGATTTCTGCAGCAATTCTTTTCTGTTTATACGTGACAGTAATAGTAGCATATACATACTACAGTTGTGTTTGTTTTCAGATAAACGCAATATGCCGATTGTTGCTTTGTTTGATGTATTACGTTGTCAGCTTTTATTATATACAGCTATTGTAGATTTTATGAGCAATAAAATCAGTTTAACATGTTATAAATACTTCAGACTCCTTTATGGATCTATGCAGACTGGTTGAAAATAGTCTTTAGACATCGAGTTTGAACGCTCGCCTAAATATATTCGGTGATGTGCAAACATGAACCTTAGGCTCGTTTTATTGCCGTATTTAGATACTGTGGCTCATAAACCACATCGATAAATCGTTGGTTTCTATATAGTGTACAGCCTCAAAGGGGTAGTACGAAACACTACCGCTCATGGAAGTTGAGGCAAAAGGAATAACTTATGTTTGTATATTAAATATTCAATAAGAATTGTTGATCATAGCGTTAGATGTATATTTCAGAAGTATAATTAAAACGAATCCACCCTAGTTTTTCATAAATTTTCAATAAATATGTGTCTATTATTAAGTCTTTACCGGTAAATATTTAATTACATCGCCAATACAGCATAATGGCCATAATACTTTTATCAGGCCTTTAGAGACTGTCGATAGGTTCATTATGGCTACTTGTGAAAGGTGGTGTGCTGTCTATGTAGCAATATCAAGATAAACGCATCAGTTTTCAGCAATTGTCACTGTAAGAAGAAATGTTTTTGTCTTCTTGAAATTTTGGCGGTTATGTTTCTATTTTGATTCTATTAATCGTAAATTGCCTCGCAAAAAGTTTGTGGATATTTCAAAGCGATCCGCTATTATAACATTACACGGGGAAGGGTGCGCAAAAACAATTGCCCAGTAATTGCACCAAATAACTTATGTTCAAAGTCATTTAATTTATTACAGGAATTTTAGAGACTAATATCTAAAGAATAGCAGCGGTAACAGTAATAAAGTAATAAAGAAAATATCAATCTGATCGCCTTGTTCTGTACACTCTTTTCTTTCCGTGGTAATTCTAACACAATTTATCATTTTATCAGGTTTATTTTCCTTTTGAGGTAGAGGTGAAATCTTTATCGACATCACAGCTTAATATCTATGCGGTAATAGTGCGGGGACTTCTGCACATTGTAGTGCAAAGCACTGGCTACGCCATTGCCACACCTCCAATTTCGACAACTCCAAACCATCGAAAATTCTTGGTTTTGCTGCATCAGTACTTTGAGTTGTATCTTTCCATCCCTACTTATTCCCGTCTCTATCTTTCTTTGCTTTGGTCGCTATGATTCTATATATGAAGCTCTGAATTTTTGTCCCACGTCTCTTTGCTACTTTCATAGTATCGACCAGGTTGTCTGTCCCACACTAGCACTTAACTGTGTCCTTTCTTTCTTCCATCTTCCACAAAGAAAGACGGTGTGTTCTGGCGTGTCTTCTAGTCCGCAGTAAAAGCATTAATTATTTGTTGATATTTTCATTTTGTGTGTGTAGCTCTCAAGACTTCCATGCCCTGATAAGAATTGTGTGAGATAGTAGTTGGTCTTTCTGTGTCTGCGCTCCACCTAAGTCCCTATGTGGTTTATTAAGATCTTTGCCCACTGCGCAATTGTTGTAAGGCACTGGTTACATATGTCACTATCGAAACGATTTAAACATACATAAACTTAGCCTTCATTTTAAATTGATATTGAGCAGATGTACTAGCTGTATACGTTAGGACTTAATTTAAGATGGAAAAATTAATGGGGATTGCCGCTAAGTATGAGTTGAAATAAAACACTCGCTTTTGGTCACTCTAAGCTTTCGAATTGATTTAACCCTTCATCGCAGAGTTTTCCCTAAGGACAACAATAATCATCAGCAACAGCAGCGCTAATCACAGAAAATGACTGACATGAGAGCTGAGAAAACAGCTTCTCAGCAACTGAACAGAAAATAATGTCAAATTTGTTTCACTCGTGCTACACACTATTATCTCGTAGTCCTATAGTTCACTT
Source organism: Chrysina gloriosa (assembly GCA_038088585.1). Taxonomy (NCBI): domain Eukaryota; kingdom Metazoa; phylum Arthropoda; class Insecta; order Coleoptera; family Scarabaeidae; genus Chrysina; species Chrysina gloriosa. The sequence continues at coordinate 12,865,102 of CM076092.1, forward strand.
CCTTTGCTTGAACGATTCTTCTTGACTTTCCCGCTCTAAGCTCCAAAATCACATGTTCCTCTGTGACCACATGGTCAACATGTCCTAAACTCGGTTAAACGTAGATGTGTATATCTTGCTGGTTCCTCGAGTACTATGTGTGATGAACAAGTTTCCATTTTTAATTTGTTTCAATTACGTGAATTGAATTAACTTTTTTACACATTTCAATCTTTTCAACATATTGCGTTACAATATGATCTTGACATTGTTCTGTTCAGTTGCTGAGAAGCTGTTTTCTCAGCTCCCATGTAAGTGATTTTCTGTGATTAGTGCTGCTGTTGCTAATGATTATTATTGTCCTTAGGAAAAATTCTCCGATGAAGAATTAAATCAATTCAAAAGTGACCAAAAAAGAGTCTCTTATTTCAGCTCATCCTTGGCTGTAGTCCCCATTAATTTTTCCAACTTAAATTAAGTCCTTAATTTAAGCTACAAAATGAATATTATTTCTGTGCGTGTCAGAATATCAAACTATGCTGACAATACCAACGCATATCAAAATTTTATGGCCGCAATTACTTTCAATATGGTCAATTATATTTCTGCTACGATGTCGTATAGAATGAAATTTTAACGCTTCTATGATATTTAATATATAATATGTACATAAATTTGTTAAGTAGTTTATTTTCAGAAATGATAACCTGAGACATTGAATATTAACAAATGTAGATAGTATAAAAATGATCAAATCCTTCAAATATTCCCTTTGGCTGCTATTATTGCCCTACAAATACGCGACATACGATTCACCAATCTGTCCGGATATTCTGCATCTATCGCATCCCATGCAGTCTGTAGAGACTCGAAAATGGTGTTTTCGCTAGTCGGTAGAGTCTTTCCCACCTCACGATCTAAGTGATCCCATAACAGCTCTATTGGATTACAATCCGGGCGCTGAGGTGGGCCCTTCGATTAAACTGAATATTTCAACTTGACCCTATTGTTAAAAAAACTGCTTAACCATTTTTGGGAATGTATTTGAGGTAATTATCTTGTTGATATACTAACCCCTCACCGACCAGTTCAATCCCACTAGGATCTGCGTGTTTTTCTAAAATCCTTAAATGCACCTCATTTGTCATTCTCTCAGTTATTTGAACGAGTTCGCCGACGTGACCAGCACAGGAACATCCCCAAATCATAATCTTTCCACCACCGTACTTTCCTGTCTTGATTACACATTCATCCAACATTCTCTCCCCAAAACAGCGGGGAATAAATGTGCAACGCTTACCACCGTAAAATTTAAATTTTGACTCGTCAATCTACAACGTTCGCTTCCACTGTTCAAGCGTCCAGTTTCTGTGAATTTTCGTCCATCTAAGCCTTTTCTGCTTATGTACAGCTTCTAAGACCAAATTCTGGTGACCGATATTTTACAGTTGTGACACTAATCAAGGTTTCATGACTCATATTAAACTCTGTTGCTCTCCCAGGGCTGTACTACTGCGATTAAAGGCATCACTTTGATGTGTTGATCTTGCTGTTGTGGCCTTCCACTGCGTAGTCGATCTTTAAGTTGTCCAGTTTCTTGCATTCTTTTAACCGATTGTTGCACTCAATACTTTGATACTTTCACTTGCCGCTTGATTCTTCTATTTGGAATCGGTATTTCGCATAAAGCTATAATCCTTGCCCTTTGCTTTATTCTTAATTGTTTTCTTCTTGCCGTATTTTCGCTATTATAGCACACAAAAATGAAAATAAGCGCAAATAATTTTCTTATTAAAAGCTCAGGTATTATTTGATAACTACATGAGTTTTATGCCTAATAATGAAGATTGTCAACCCTTATCTACCCCCACTTTGTCTAATAAGTATGTGGTTTCTCTATAATTCATTTCAAACTAGTCTAAATCTTTTAACGTTGTAATGATGATGTCATTCAGAAATTTACATGAACCCCTCCTGTTCAAATAAATGGTTATTTACCAATAACTATTAATGAAGGTGATTCCAAGGACTGTGGTGTAATTTACTGACACAGATATCACATCGGTAAACTCCTCACCACACAATTGTTTATGTTCACCGATTTTATTATAAACAATTGTGTGGTGAGGAGTATACCGATGTGTTATTTGTGCTAATAATTATTAGTTAAGTATAGGAAGTATTTATGTTAAATAATGCACAATATACAATCTTCTCAATGTTTAAACGATACCATTAAATAAAAAGTATTAGCTGTATATTTTGTTGAAAAATTAAAATTTTATACAGTGCGATTAAACATATGGACGGTAGCGTACGTTCACCATGGTTATAAATTGATTCTAAGTCAGTGGACACGAATGTCAAATTATTGTTACCTCTTGCGTTATTAATTAGATAAGTACGGAATAATTTACATACACATATGTATTTAAGTGTGATACATGTGTGTTATTGATCACTTGCTTCTAAGAAGTCCAACTAATACGTTTATTCGTCATCTACGTCGATATCGTCATTAGAAGAACACAGTGCCCGTTGTGAGATTGTAAATTACAATTTTTTAAGTATCAGAGTTTACAAACAACAGTTTCTTTCCTTTCTATTTCCTTCACTGGACATAAGGGCTTGTAAGTCAAGAATCATATCTTTAACTTTCTAAATTGATGGGAATATGGTAAGAAGTATGAGTTCACCACACACCATTTGTGTTAGACATTTCACTTTTCTTGCCTTGCCAATTAATTTAAAGCACAGACTACAGCGGTGGTGATAACCTCCAGGAGAGACAATTACAATGATAGCATTAGTTCGTATATGATCGTATAGTCGCGGTTGACATACGGGAATATACGAAGTAATATTATCTTTCTAATCGTCTTGTAGGAACGTCATCATCGACCGCCGCTGATAGACTATCTATTTACATATCAGTCGTCCGAGCAATATATGTAGTTGCCTACTTCGTCGAGTTAGGTTTAACATCCATCGTTCACCAGCACATAGTTCCATCGAACTAAGTGCTACTATGATTGTCTCAAGTTGAGGCGAGCAAAATGGCTATAGTGTCATTAATCTTTCCCCAATTAACAACGGAATCTGTCCTACGTCCACTAATTAATATGACACGTAGACTTGTAATTATCTCATAATGTAGTGTGTCGGCTGATATTCGAGATACATGTGTTAGATAAAGCTTTTTACCTAATTGAGATTAAAGGTTTAGTTCCAAATTAACTGGACAACCAAACATTGACTTAACAAGTAAAATTTGACATTTGACACAGTTAAAACTACAGAGAAACGATGTAAGTTTTCCTAAACAATTGAATTAATTACAGGTAGAGGTAAATATGTTAATTTTGGCGCACTTTCAGTAATTATCTAATTTCGTAATTAGGCATTAGGGCGTAATTATCGCTTCTGAACCAATTACTATTCGCACAAACTCGCCGCCAATCACTGAATTACAATTGCAGTATAATACCGGGTGATGCAATAATCTGTTATACGTCCGTACGTGTAGTAGTTGTTTTACAGATTAGAATTGTCCACTAATACCTAAGTACGAAATTAGTAAGTCAGATAGGGGCATTCTTATGCATATCAATGATTGCAATATACTTTGCCTGAGATCATGTTAATTGGTGTAAAGAAATGCTAAAGAAATTCAACCAAGCAAGGTTAAAATTTGCATAACAAATCGTAACTGGTGACAAAATTTGGATATGTTTGGTGGAAACTAAGCAACATATCACTCTTTGGGTGTTTCAAGATGAATTGAATCCCACAAAAGTTGTCCGCTGACAAACCACTTCCAAGAAAATTATCGCTTATTTCTTGGGTTGTTGTTTTGTAGAGTGAAGAAGAATAAATGCTGCATGGTATGCAGCGAATTCTTTGCCAAAGTCATCAACAAAGTCAGGAAAAGGAGTCGAAAACGTTGCATCATGGCTATGCCAACAGGTCAATCATTTGATAATTTACAGGAGAAAAACATCGAATTAATGTCTCATTGCCCATATTTATCGCCTAACAGTTTCTTTTTGCTCTCGAATCTCAGCGATTTCTAGCACATCAAGCAACTGTCGAAACCTTTAAAAACCATGTTTTCGAGAAGTTTGAATGTATGTAAGAATTTGTTTTAATGAATGTAAATCCTAAAAGCGAATATTTAGAGCAGCAATAAAACAGTTTGTTGCAGCAAATTTTTTTCCTTCCTAGTTTCTGTAACAACATAAAAGACGCCCTTCGTATTAAACGAAACCAAGAATTAATTGTGTTGTCATTTCCCTATTATTTTGCATCCAGCTTTTGTAGTATCTAAAACTTTTGGTATTTATTAAGATATTTCTTTAAAAGTAAATAAGTTGCCGACGCTGTTGTAAGTTTCCTTTTAATAAAACATGAACGTGTCATCCCTTTTCTCCGAATGCCTTACTTCAAATCCGTCTTCATACATTATTTTACATTAGTAATCAGACGAAAAGGGAATGCCTAAGGGATCGCGTTTCCTATAAATTTTTGATAATTCCATGCTCGACTGAAATCTTAGCGGTAACGATAGTATCACAAACTTCTGTACTACATTAGTTCCTTTAATTTATACATAAAGTCTCTGTGAATAATCTAGGAAAATAGTGTAATATAATCATAAACAAATATGCAATTATCAGCGCACATTCTCACATTATAACTTTTACGAACTCCGTTTTAGGGTCCCCTGGGTATGCGCCATATGCTCGGAAATTTTTGGCACCACCAGTTATAAACGAGGTTGATAATCCCTACTATCGGAATATAAGCGGGAATTTACATACATGTATATGATACCGCATAATTAGCATACTTAAAAAGTAACGAATGTGTACTGATATAACACATAGTTAGGTATCTAAACAGACGTACATACATTGACGAACGTAAGTTTATGTTCTGATATTTCATTAATCAATAATGATAAAAATATTAACGTCCGAATATATATGTTGACGTCATACAACATAAATACATCATCATTATCGAATTAAGCGTATGTAGCGTAGAGGATATTATCTCCTGATTATTGTTCGGCTGTCAGGATTTGGATTACATAAATTCTCGGAGAGAACATTGTTATACCACCAGATAGATATAAATCGGTATAGATTTACACTGGTTTCGCATAATTGTAAACAACTATCGTATTATTGATGGATAATGTTAAATTCTGTAGGTAGGTACAGATATTAGACGTATTAGAATGTAAAATTAATTTTTAGTCAATAGCATATATTCATTAACTGATATACACTGTTTTATGCAGCATACATTTCTAATAATCTACGATTGAATACAAGATGTTCTAGTACCTTTAAAGTATACGAATCGCGTTTTTAATGATAAAATTATTGGGTATCATATCTGTTAGTGCTATGGTATTCACGGGGAAATTGCGCGAAGGTTGAAACTGACACTAACCTTACACCATTTTACTATCAACTCTCTCTCTTTGACTTTGTTTTCCTTTACAGGCTTGCCGTTCCTGGATTCCAATATTCTCTATCTGCACAACCGTCCTCATTTAATTCCTTATCTCCCTTTGTTTTTGTTATCTTTTTTTCCATTCTACGGTCGGGCGTTATCTTTTTCTCTTTTCTTTCGGTGACAAGTTTAGGATCTTCTTTGGGCATCTCTTCTCTTCCATTCCTCCATTCAATTTACCTGTGCGCACCATTTTTATGCTTTATTTTCCAATCTGCTGGTAATCGAGGTTTTTATTACCATTTCTGTCCAAATCGGTTCTGTTCTTATTTTGTTTTTGCGAGTAAGTTGTAGGCATCTTCTCATATAGTCTAATTCGATTGTTCTAATTTTGTCCTTGATTTTGTTTTGTTAACGGTCATATTTCTTCCCCATGTGCTGTGTTCTGAAAAGTTTTGTAAACGTTCTGAAAATATAACTATTATTTCAATCAATCTTGTTTAATTGACCTAATTGTGGTAGAGAACTATCATATAAGATAAGTATGATATATATTATTGTACAAAATATCTTCCTTTTTGTGTGTTTAGTAAGGCGCCTATTCCAAATCGTTCCATGCAGAGCTTTATAGCTCTCCTTCCCTTTATTACATTGTTTTCTATGTCCCAGTCTGTCTTTCCTGTGTTAGATAATATCGTCGCTAAATATTTATATTCTCTGTATTTTTATATCGCTTCTTCGACTATCTATAGGTTGCATCTTTGTCCTTCCATCTACATATACTGAGTTATTTTAATATCAATATTTAATCCCCAGTGCTCGTATTCTTGTTTTAATAATACATAATGCATCATATAATTCATATCTTCTTAGTCTTGAGCAAAGACTATTTGATCGTCGGCATACGTTGCTGTGTATAAAACCCTATCTCTTGGAGGTATTCCTATTCCTCCTCATTTTTTGTATCATTTTTCAAACGCTTGTTCTACGCATATATAGAATAGAATGGGTGATAGGCTACAACCTTGTTTAAGCCCTTTGTTATAGTAATTTCTCTAGTTAGTTTGTTGCCTAACTTTTTTCGTCCTTTTTTGTGTTCTATAATATTTTTACTACCTTTATCCATTTTTCACGTATCTCCATTTTTCTCTTCGCTTGCCATATTCTATTCCTTGGTACTATGTCGTATGGCTTTTGAAGGTCAACAAAAGTCATAAAGGTTTCTAAATTTTTTGCTTTATTTTTTCTATAATTTCTACTACTGTCCAAATATTGTCTACGGATGATCGATCTGTTCGAAAACCAGTTTGTTCTTCTTAAAATGCTCGCATATTATTTTGTATGTTGTTTTTAATAACTCTTCCAAATAGTTTGGACATCATGATACAAACTCCCAATAATTTGGCAACAATTTTTATCTCTCTTCTTGTGGATAACAAGAATAATTCATTTTTCCAACATAATATGCAAAGATACAAAAAATTACATGCGCCATGAAAAGTTTAAAAGAATATATGTATGTGATTTTGGATTCCAGACTAATATTTCGGAAACACATTTCCGGGATCGTTGGAAAATACGTCGGACACGCCAACTTCTTTCTCCCATTCTGTACAGGAAGGAAACTAGATCTAAGGAAAAAGAGTCTTCTGCATATATACCTCTGGATGATCTTTACATATCGCGCTCTCTCTTGATTCATCGTAGTAGAATCAAACATTCATAGAAACATGGTAGTGCAATATCAAATGGAGAGAATGATCGCATACGCTCCGTGGTTTATCAGAAGTGATCAGATAGATAGATATCTAAGTGTCGGCTAGTATACCGTGCAGCCTACTGGTTCAATAATCGAGCGAATACAATGACTTAAGAGCCCACTGATCAAACAGCTGTCGCATTTGGACCCGGATCGGCCATCTCCTACGATAAAGGTTAGGCGAATTTAGGTGCTTGAGGAGGTGCTGGAGTACGGAAATATACACCTACGCTGACAATGTCTGAATATATCAATTATTCATCAATCGATCAACCTTCTGGCGGAAAGATTCCGTTCCACCTAATTGAAGAATAAGGTATTCAAGGTATCTGAGTTTAGGTTTAATTTCAGTTGATTTCAGTCTGAGCTGCTCGATCGAATTCGGACATTTTACGGACAGAAACGTTTTCCGACTTGACTAACACACGTCCAGGTATGCATGCACTTTGTTTGAATAAATTTTGAGCTTTTAAAGCGGAAGAAACTGTGTCAAGTAGAATAATTATATTCCCACGATCTTAGAAAGAATGCGAGTCGCAACGTCCCATAGCAACAACACACGTCAAAGAAAACGCAAACTCACCTGTAGTAAGGATCGATGTGAGTCAGATGTGAGTCAAATGTGTTGTAGCGTTCAGCGAGTCCTTGTCTACCAGCTCTTGAAAACGGTCGTGTCTTCTTCCTTGTGTAGAGTTGATTCTGATGTTTACACAGCTCCCAGACTAGTTCAATGTCTCAAGTCTGATCTAAATCGCATCGTTAAGTTAATGATGGATTTCCATTATTCTTATAGCGGTATCAAATAGAGGAACGTTGGTACAGCATTCCCAACAAGCTTCATTATTGAAAAAGCAATTTCTTCTCCTGATCTTAACTTGGTGCTGCTTTATATGATTCTCGAGACCTCGAAAGCTGCATCTGATGTTGCTGGTTTCACTATTATGATACATACCAAACTCGCTATCCTATCCTTACGTTTAGTTACAGAAAATAGACCAGATTTGCATTTAGTGTAAAAGTAATTAGCAGAAAGGACACAAAAGATGGTACAATCTCCTTTTAGCATAATGAAACATAAAAAATATAACAGGTTTCTTCGACGATTAATTGCATTATACGAGGAAAATTCGTAAAGTAAGTTCCATTTCTGCGTAGTAAGCCGAAACATGGGGATATAGGCACGATCACATCGCTGTGATGTAGTCTGGTTCACTGTGATTCTGGCAGCACTACAGAGAGAATTATTGGAATATTTCTTAGTGATATCTTGGTCGTTTAAAATGACTGCTGCAGTTGAAAATCTCGCCGAATGTGAACCGGGTGCTGTTATCTGATTCCTGTGTGCAAAGAACATGAAAGCAGCTCAAATTCATCCTGAGGAGTTGCAATAAACGCCGAAGTCTACTGCGAATCTTTGAAGAAACGCAGAAGAGCTATTCAGAACAAGCAACGTGGATTATTGAGTTCTTTTTTTCATGAAATTGCCCGCCCGCATAGCGCCACTCGCACGGCAGGCCTACTGGACAATTGGAAATGGGAAGTGTTTGAATATCTTTCCCTCAGGCCAAGATTTGGCTCCTAGAGACTATCATCTCTTCCGTATGATGAAAAGCTGGAAGAAAGTGTTACAGCATGTCCTTATTCATAGGCGGCATTCTATGAACAGTGCACTTAAAAAATGGTTCGTCGCTATGATAAATGTCTTAATCTTAATGGCAATTACATAGGAAAATAGCTAAATTAGTAAAGTTGTATATAATAGCTGAAAGTAGTAGCTTTAAGTGGTATATAATAAGAACCTCTTCATGTATTGGTGTTTCTATTTTAATAGCCAAGCGGAACTTACTTTACGAATCGCCCTCGTAGTAGAACTGTTCTATCGGCGTTCCCCAGCTAATTTCTACACTTTAGATTTCCTCGAATTTATCCTTTCAAGTAAAAAGAATTGTGTTTACTTCCTGTCCCTTCTAAATCTACGTGTCAACCTATCTATTCCGCATCTATCCCTCGACAGCGTTTTAAGCCTATGGTGTCGTAAACATTCTCGATATTGATGTTGTAAACCTTTAAAACTTAAACTTTCTTTTTGGATGCCATGACGTATAACAAATCCTTACAGACCTATACAGTCAGTGTTAATAGTGGAATCTCCTTTTGAGTTCCTATACTTTCTACGCACTTCGTGCTGCTAGGTACTAGGTATCTAAATCATATCGAAACTTTTCTGAAAGCCAACGAAAGCTTTACTACAGAGAGGTAGTTCCCGAGAAGTTCAGGACAAATTCATTCGCTAACTACAAACCCAAGTGTAATAGTCCAGTTCTATGATTTTTCTTTTTCCTCCATGTTACATCTTACAGTTTAGTTTAATACAAAAATCACATCGATTACGTTTCAAGGCTTTGACTCTGGTTAACATCTTTGATAGTTCCCATGCAGTTTTATTAACAAACAAAGCCAATTTTGAACGGTAATCTTTACCCGGTATGCTCGGTTCAGTCCTGAGGCACATCACTCTGTAAGTTTCGTTGAAAACTTTTCCAAGGATCCGCCGTACTCTCGTGACTTCCCACACCTTGGATTTAGCATTGCTACAACTACGAATTGATGTAGGTTAGTGCACAGAATCAGACTGTTTCAAAATAGACTTGAATGGTAGACCTACTATGTAGGTCTCTCATATCCTTACTACTTTTAGTTTTGCTGAATAATACACTGAAAATTTATTTCTAGTAACAGTGTTACTGTAGGAAATATTTTATTTATAATATTATTTTACAAAAGAATAAAAAAGATACGAGGCCTGTTTTATTTTTCAACATGCGATCGCACAGTATGAAGATCAGGCATGCGCACCTCGCGCTCCACACGCTCTGTCACTGCCGAGTCCAAGTGTCCAACACGCCATTTGTTGTTGAGCTGCAGTCAGGTAAACGTGGCTGTCTTTATTCATTCCCTCGCGAAGTATGAATTGGGAAGTGTTATTCGTTCCTTGCAGGCAAAAGGGAATAGTGCCTGTCTTCACATTACTCGTATAACCCAACGGTTTCTTGAGCAATTTTAATGGGCTATTTTCGAACACCCACCATATAGTCAGGACCTAGCGCCGAGTGACTACCATCTTTTCCTAAACTGAAAAAGTGATTTGGGTGGGCAGAATTTCCAAACTGACCATGAGCTCAAAGAAACCGTCACAACTCACTTCAAATTGTTGGCGGCAACATTTTATGAAGAGGGTATTGCAAAGCTTGTTCACATATATGACAAATGCGTCAATCGTCGAGATGATTATGTAGAGAAGTAACCTTTATTGTATATTACATTTGGTAATAAAATCATGTTTTATATTCACCTTTCTTTCCTTTATACCAGAGGTTGAAAAAAAACAGCCCTCGTAGTTACGTGCAAAATGCAATAAGAGCAGGACAGTCCCAACGATGACTAACGATAAGCAATTTTTCTTCCAATGTCACAGTAGTTGATCACTGTGTGACTAAGATTTTTAAACGTAGATTGCACTGCGTTATAATTTATCCATCTTTGCTTTAAACAAAGGTATTCGCAATGGTTTGTAAAAGTAAACGCAAAATCAATTTGAACGTCCAGAAAACAGAAATCGCTGTGAATTTAGATTACCAATCGTCATATCAGGCGCTGTTTCGTATTAATCTATTAATGTCACACCGTAAACTGGTATTAGTAGAGGCTTGACTAAGTATTTTCCTTTTCCCAGATAAGGGTTCAGTAGATAAAAAGATAGTAACACATACTAGCAAATATACTAATAATTTGCTAGGACACAAAAAGCAAGTAAGTCGCTGATGTACAAACAGCAACTATGTTAGAGCTGGCCTCTGCGGAACTCACAGGACTTAAATTAAGCAATGTTCCATGCACCTCTACATCAGTGAAAACATATTACTGCGGAAACTGATTTTATGCAGCGTATCCTTTAAACTATCAAAATCTATGCCATAAACCGCACGGAACATGTTATTTTGCATGCATACAATGTAATCCTGCAATTATTCTGTCAAATAACTTAGAAGAAACACCGATTACGGCTATCTGTGTGTTGGTATCAATGTCATCAGCATTGCCTGTTATATTATTATTTTACTTAATGAAATAAGGTAATTCTCAATCTTACCTCAAATGCGTACTGCAATAACTAACTGTAAGTTGTCATGCTCGGCGGAAAAACGAAATGAAAACGAGAGAGCGCATTTTACACTTCTGCAAAGTTGGTGTCACGTATGTTGTTTTGAAAATTATGCCCACCAAATTGCACCAGTGACAGCTTCTATTCTTCGTAAGTTTCTCGCTAAGGATAAGAACTTGAGTTATGGTGGTTATATCCACATAATTTAGCGTGCCAAGCTTTGCCTTAATTGTCTTCAGACTCCAAGGGAAGATAAAATCGGATATTTTGCAACCAAATTCGCGTTTCTTCAGTTTCTTAGTGGAAATGCCATGCATCTACACTGAAAGATATTGACCTAGTAGAATGAGACTGATATTTCGTTTTAATCCTCCCACTGGAATTCCATGAATTTAAATGTTTCGTCGGTTAACCATAAGTAGTGTCCTTTCTTGTAATAACTGATAGCACACGAAGCTACCAATTTGGTATACTCTACGAGTTTGGTTCGTCGCCATTTATTTTTGCAGAATTGCCTTATGTAATACATCCTTTAGCGTTCATAGTCACATATCTTATAACAAACATTTAGCTGATTGATATATGTATTGTTAAATAAATCGTAAGCTGCAGACACAATGTAAAATATTCTGAACACATCCGCGAGAGTTGGTGATGAAGCAGAATTTAGATGTAATTCAATTAATGTTGAAAGGTCGACAGAAATGAGGGTTCACCTCCAAAATTGATTCGAATTTGAATATAATTACATTGAGTTCATGTTAATTTGACGCCTACTTTCGTATAAGTCTTCAGTCAGATTCGGAAGTAGATTACTTTATTGTTTTAAGGATATAACAAATAGGGTCTCCAATAAATTCAATTTTCGATTTCTGACTGTAATGCAGATTAATAATATCATTAGAAATTTTGCATGTCCTAAAGAAGAAGCTTGTTCCAAAAGACTGTTGAAAATATTTTATTGCTTGGTAATTTATATCTAACATATAACCACACATTTGTGATGTGTCATTTTAGATAAAAATATTTAAAATTTGTTTCGTTGCTTGTGAATCAAATAATGGGTCAAATCGATAAACATTCAAATTTGTTTTAATTTTCTTGTTGGTGTGAAGCAACTAGATTTGAAAGTTTCTTACCGCATTGCTTTTTACTTCGGTATCTGAACGAAGCTTTCCGAACAATCTCTAGGAAACTTTATCACTTAACTTATTATAGGAGGATTTCCGCCGCGATCTATTATTCGTTACTGTAAAACACGACGCATTGTGTACCAACACTAAATTCGAACTACCATCGCACTTCCTCTCCTCGGGCGTGATAAAAGATGCTCCATATATTTTGCATGTTTACGAAGGTATTGAATATTTTATTCGTATTGCGTGTTTACAACGCAGCTGAGCTTATAGGGATTACCTAACTGCATTATTTAGTTCCATCAAGATAAAAAAATAAATGTGAGCATGTAGAAATTTAAGCGATAGCAGATCAGCGCGCGTTTATATATACTCGCAGAGATTATTACTATCGAGTAGCTGATATTAGCCTATAATTAGGCATTTTCTTGATAATATGCGAGATACAATTCGCGTTGACTATGAGGAGTTTTGCATCAACCTTAAACACAACATACAATTGAAAATAATACGTTAAATAATTAATTATTAAGTTACAATTATGCGGAAGTTTCAAAAGGGTTTCCCCAAATTAAATACGATTAAAAAGGACTGGTCCTTTGTAATTTGTAAACCACACATGAACCTAAATTACATTGTCCAATACGTTGTAAATGTCACTATTACATTAAACAAATTTGCTAGTGATTAGCGCCCCATGTTATCGGGAGACATTTCTACTAAAGTAATTACAACAGGGCTTAATATGTTTCCCGTTGGTTTCCGTTGAGTTGGGAAGGTACTTGTCATTTCCGGGTGTGTTTCCGGTCCGATAGCATGGTGTATAAGAAGCTGATCGATAAAGTGTAAATCGTTAGAAACCCGATAAGACGATTGCTTTTGGTCAAAAAGGATCATCTGAAAATAAATCATTGCTCGTTAACAAATTTTTGATTGATGAAACCTAAAATTATGACCAATTAATAAATCAACAATAATTAAATACGTATACCGGAAACTTAACATCTTTCTAGCGAATGGTGGTGAATCACTGTGAAAAACTGTTTTAATAAACCTCGTCTTGAATGAAAATGTAGATGTGGATTTTAACGAGATTTATGGAATCGTTTTGGAAGCCAGTTGGATGTCAGGATTGAAATCGGATGTCAATATCTGAATATCCTGGTAAAATTGAGGTCGTTAAAGCATTTCCACGGACATCTCCTGGGACCATATTTCCCCGAGTTTGCCTCTATTAATTTTGATTTATTTCTCTGTATTGAATCGTTGGACAATTAGAGCGAGAAAGTTTTTCTTGTTTTCAATTTGGTTTTTCGATACTTTAATTCTCTAGCTATAACGTAAGCTACTTAATTACTGAGCTTAGGATTGTATCCAAAGAGAACGGTTGAGATATGAATATATACATATATATATATATATATATATATATATATATATATATATATATATATAGATATCTTTACGATAGGCAGAAAAATATGAAAAAGAAATATGTATTATTTTGGAAGATATCATATTAGCATGCCAACTGTAAAACAAAAACTGCTGTAAGACTATTTTATGAAACATAACAGAGTCTGTAAATGTACTTACGTATTTAATTTCTATGAAGTTATAGAAGCTACCCAAGAAAGGTATCATAATTCAAGGCAAAATATAATATAAAAATAACATTAACTAGTGTTTGCAAAGCAAAATTTTGTCGGTGTATGGCTTTATTCTATTTCCGATGTAAACTTCAGGAGTTCCCAAACTTTATCATTATCCATAACTACTTATATGAATTCTTCTATATTTACGTTCACATCTTCTTGTTCTAGCTATCATCATTACTTTCGTCTTCTCCAAGTTCAGTGTCAAATTATATATCTACAGTTCTTTTATCCAGATTTTTGCCGCGAATACTTCTTAAGGGACACCGTACCAGCTCGAGCGTAAGCGTAACCGTAAGCGTAAGCGTAAACCTAAGAAGGTTAAATTTGGGCGGAGCTTCGCTTCGTGTGAAAGACAAAGAAAACAGAGAGTATGATGTGCGAGCGAGAGGCGAAGAGCGAGTGATAGGATACGTGCGTGCTTGCTTCGCCTGAAACAGAAGGAGAGACAGATAGAGTATGCTGTGCGATTCGAAGTATTTACTTTAGACGTGCGTAAATGACACACACCAATTTCTTTCTATTATATTTTAAGACTTTCTGTTTCCCAGCATGTATTTCTTGGTCCTGTAACCATTTATTATTATTAATTATTTACTATATCATTTGATTTATAACGTAAGTAAACAATAGTAGACTCGGCACCCCTCTCTGTCTTACCTTATCAGTATTACTACCAGTGTTATTACCCCGATCACTGTTATGAGTATGCGAGCGTCGATTGATGAGTTTCCGGAATGACAGTAAAAACAAAATGATGCAGATTCAAGTTAAATTTTGTATTTTAATATAATACTTTCGAAGCTCAACACATTTCATCCGACGTTCTTTAGCTTCTCGAGTCCCTCTCGAAAGTAATTTTTCTAGGTTCCCAAAATAATCGTTTACAGCCTCTATCAGTTTTTCATTCGACCGAAATTTCTTTCCACCCACAAATGTTTTGAGTTTCGGTTACAGGTGGAAATCTGACGGAACCAAATCAGGCGAATTTCTTAACCATTTCTGGGCGTTTTGCCTGAATTGCTGCTTTCAATTTGTCCACCGATTCGCCGCATGTAATACACTGTTTAGATTGCATTGATTTCCGTTGTCGTTTTCCATTCCAAATAGAGAAGTTTAATGACGACTTCGTTTTTTATCAATAATTAAATCACAAAAAGGTAGTTGACTTAAATGTTTGTCAAAACCAGATTGCTTGATAGAACGATTAAACATTTGCAGTCAATTAATATTAAAGAATTGCCAACACAATGATATGAAGTATTTGAAAAAATAGTAAACCCATAGCAGCGATTCCGGAAACTTCAACAATCTACCTACGTACTTGTTGCTCGTTCAAGCTTCCTATTGTGCTTATAAGATCTTCATCTACTTTTTTATTTCTTAAACTCTTTCATATTCCATCTCTGCTAACCATGCCAAAAGCCTTTTTCATCTCCAAAACCCTAATAGGTTATCATCGTTTGTTAGGGTCTTTTCCATATTCTAATACGACGTGAGAAAAGGTATTACGCGCTGGTTTAAAACAACTCCGTATATCTGCTAGTTTTCGTTCCACTATCAGCCTCATTGTGTGCGCGATTATAGATTAGTACGCCTTAAGAGTTGTACATAGGAGTGAAATACCGTTATAGTTTTCATGTGTGTTTGCATCACCTTGATTTACACGAAAGAAGAATTATAGCTGTACTCTAATCTCTAGGGATCTTTTTGGGTTTAGATGCAAGATTAAATACTTTTTGTTTTTTCTTCTTTTTGGACCCAGAAATTTCAATAATTCCGCATCCACCTCATTACAACGCCCATGATATCAATTACGTACTGGTATCATATATGCATGCATATAGAGATATCGATTACAGTTGAAGGACTAAAAGGATGAAAACGAGAGGCCAAAAAGAGATTTTTGAGCAAATTACAAAGCTTAGATATCTGGTTAGATGATAATATGTCCAATATATATTAAATCTAATTTACTCAATTGTAGGAATCGGTCAAGGCCTTACCCAAAAATTTTGGCATTTTCCTATTAGTTTCTAAAATCTATTCATAACTAGGGTGTATACAAAAACGAAAGCATGGTTTATACTGTATTATTCGATCTTACCGTTTAGAAATAATTATTAGAATTTATTGGTTGTAATTAGAAGATTTTATTATAATTACGTCGTATTCAGACATTTAGAGCTATAAACAGGTGTTATTTATACATTTATGTGTGTGTAAAGAATTGTCCGGTTACGTTGTGTATATGAGACGAACCGTAAGAATTTTGCTACAATTCTGTTTTCTTTGGCCGTTTCCCAATTTTTCACGTTAGGCGGTTTAAAAAGGATGTTGCACGAAATTAATAATGGAGCAGTGCTATAGCTATATTAATATGGTGAATTCCAGATGGATAACGTGGGACTTCTACAAACATTAAATTATCTGATGTAATAAGGAAATGTAGAAACATTAGATTGTCACGATGTAATAATAATATGTCATAAACATATGGTGCCTAAATTCTGTGTCAAAAGGGAAGTAGGTTACCTTGCGGAAGTTAAAGTAATATGGAAGTGTTATAAGACGGAGATTAACACCTCTCAATTTGTTACAGATAAATCAAGGAATTTTAATCGAAGGTAAAAGGCGAAATTTCAAGCATTCAAGAGAAATGAGGCTTGTACTCCCAATTTTACTCTTCTTTTTATATCTGCAGTGTTGTGTGATATTATAGAACAGGCTACAGATAAATTATGATTACAAAAAATACGGGGGCTAATTAGGAAAAAATGTTAGACCGGGTACAAGTTCTTTTATCAATTATGTTTTCCTGAGATATCAGATCTTTAACAACAGTGGCTAGTTCTGCTAACCACCACAATAACAAATATAATAATGTCATATTTACCGATTTTTTAAACCTAAAGTTGGATGGTCAAAGTTTGGAATCTACTTTGGTAGAAAATATGTTCCAAAATGCTGGTAGACTTCACTCTAGGTTACGCTATGACCTGAGGAGAACTTTTATGATACCAAAACTCTGGCAACTCACTTCGCTAGAATGGAACACACTTTTAACTTTCTCTAACTACTGCATTAAGGAGCCTGTAGTTCTTTCCCTAAAACTTCCGGGCCACTGTATTCACCCTCGCTGTTTTATAGATAGTTGCTCCTCGCGTTAGCCAGACTGAAGAGTTTTCATCACTTTATACTGTTTCAAGGTCTTTACCGACTTTTATATTTACTCCTATTGAGATGCATTTCACCCTATAACAAGAGTTTTACTAATATCGGCCGTTGTAGTGTTTTATAACCTATTAGGGATAAACAGACCACCAAGAAGAGAGCTTGTTATGACATGAATGGAAGGTTTTTAGGGTTCTGGAAAAACACTTCGGAGTAATGCGAGGAGTTCGTCCAACTCAACCTCAAGTTATGCTTCGGAGATCATTAAAGGTTTAGGAATTGAGATTGATACATGGGTAACATTTGGAAATAAAAAACAAAAGAAGTTGAACTATTTAAGAAAACTTACAAATCAGGAAAAGGGGTAGAAAAGGCTTAAGGATTAAGTAAGTAAGTAACTTTTATACCTGATTTCTTCTTACAGTTTTAGTTTAGTTGCTTCCTTCACCTGCCTTAGTAATAAATAATGCCCAGTAGACAACGTACAGTATTTTATGTTAGTTAGATCACACGAAGTCTAATTCAATAATAAAAGGTTTCTAAATATTTACTTAGAAGACGACTTATAATTAGCTTGCTATCGAGAATTCTTGGCACGTACACTGACTATGAAGTTTTTAAAGTTTAAACACGTGTCGGTTGTAGAAGTTAGGGACGTACTAAAATTCCAGAACACCACAAACAACATTTTCCAACTGTGATTGGGAAATGGGTTAGAAATATCGTTAGCTATCAGTTCTTTGGTGATGGTTATTTCAGACCTCAATAACAACACAACGGTTTTCTGCCATTTTGCTTAATAATCTTGTATACCTCTGAATATTTTTCGCAATTGCTGCGGTTGTAAGGAATCTATACTTTAGTTTCCTACTTGTAGGAATTGATATACACATTAATATGGGATTTTAGCGATATTTAAAACGCAGTATTTTCGAATTACAATGCAAAATGTGCTGAAAATAACGTCGATAACTCCTTGGTGATGTAATTTCATATTTTCGACAGATTTGTGATTAGTAGTGGATATGCCAGTTGCGTAATTCGGGAAATGCGTACTGGAATCTCAAAGCTTTAGATCCTAAACTTTTAAATATTCCGACGATATAAAACAAATTTTGTATATTATTTGTTTAATGAGTATTGTGTCTACATAAAATTTATCGAGTTAACGATAACCTAAAATTCTACCAAATACTTTTGTAAAAGTTTATCCCCCGCCTGCCGGAGCGTTTATAAAACTAGGTAGGCGCTCCCGTTAACGATGCCTATATATTCATCAGATCTGTGCAGAGAATCCGAAGAATGCTCGTAAATTAAATTTTGAACGTTGATGATAAATTACTGGGGTTCCGTGTTCAATCACAAGTATGTAAAGCGAATTTTAATGATGGAGTATGAAAAATAGTATTCGGGGATGTAGCACTTTTGGAAAAAGCACCGAAGCTTTCGACGACACCCGACAAGCAATATACGAACTTACGCGTTAGCGAAAAGGTTTTGAAAAATTATTTAAAATATTCAGTTGGATTACTGTAATATTACGAAATGTAATAGTATGGTGTATTTAGATGAATGTTAACCAGGTGATTGGTCATCTGTGTTTGACGTCTTAAACTAGCTGCATACATTGTTAATGATTGTGGCAATTAACAAATACATATACTAGAAAACTTTTCCAACAGAAAAGTATAAAGTGATTTTTGCGTAACAAACCATGATATTATTATAAGTTCTTAAGCCAAAAAAGGGCGACCGCAATTTTGCTTTTATACGAAACATCTTTCAAGAGAACTAATATGTTGTAGGGTGTATCCAAGCAACTCTAAAGATTTGTTCAAGGCAAGTAATACCATCTTATACAATTATTTCAAGTTACGTAAGCCTCGTTGTCGTTGAATTAGTGCAGATCTACACTAGATCACTTTAACAATGCATCATCTCATCTACAGTACGATATGATTCCGAAAAAAAAGCAACAATCGGCAGCTTAGACCTTTGAGAATGAGTCGATCGCAAAACGAAAGTTATTCGTGAAAAGATCGAAACGTCGTATGGTCGTCTTGTTGTTCGGAATTACTGGACATGTTTCCATTCTAGCACTGGAAAGTCACCGTACTAGTGACGCTTATTGATCTATCACAGTTTGTTTGCTCCAAATTCTCCAAAATGTTCGCGAAAAGCGCTCATCTTGCATTTCGATAACGCTTGGGCTCACATAGCTGCTCGAGCAATTAATTATATTGACCGATACAATTTTTGTAACAGTTTAGCTCATCATTTTCCCAATACTAATACTTTTGTAATAATAACAGGCAAAATATTTGTAAAATCCTAATACGTCCAGTTTCTAGTGGGCCCAAGAGATCCTTTTATATTGGCAGGAAGTAAATTTTATAAAAGAACTCTGTGAAGGCTCTGAATAAAGAGGGTGAAGGATTTAAATACCTAAGGCAAGTCTTTCCCAAGTTAAGTAACGCCAAATTAAAACAAGGCATTTTTATTAGAAAATTGCTGCATAATGTGAATTTTATAGAAAAGCTTGGTCAAGGACTCAGAGCCAGGAACTCGTTTGTTAGTGTAGTGTGGGGATTTTTATTCAACAATTTGAATGCTACGAGAAACTCATTAATAAACTTCTAGACTCCTACAAATCGCTTGGTTGCCGAATGTCATTAAAAATTCCCTTTCTCCATTTTTTTCTTAGATGTCAACTTAATACAATTTATAAATATAGTAACCTTAGGTGTTACAACTTTTTATTGGCCATTTTCGCATTTAGATAGGTTCATTCTACTACAATACTTAGGTTTATGTTACAAAAAAATGTCTTTTGTCAGCTAGTGTCATTTGAATGCCCCACAGATTGAAATAATTGGTTATTCGATGCGTAGTCCAGATCAGATACCTACCTATTCGTTTTCACGTGTAAAAGAGAAGTTACGGGATTTATGATTTACATCGGCCGAAGAAGGGCTGAACCCGCTTAAGAATTAAATAAACAACATAACGCGGGAAGATTGTTGAAAATATTTGGGGGATTGGCTTTCAGGAACACAAAAATGCATATATTGTAATTGGGAATGTTTAAAGAATTGTAAATAAATCTGGGAATATATTTTGAATTACTTTACTTGTCTAGTGACCAGCAAACCACCCTCGTATATTGGAACTGGATTAAAATTCGGTTATAATTAATAGCCATTTGGATGTGTATATAAACAACAAAGTCGAAGTGAGTCAACATTTTTTATCCTGCATTGCAATATGCAGCGGTTGGCTAGAACTCTAAATGCATTGGGTGTCGAAGTGAGTATGCTAATTGCAACTTCCAAGTAAACTAGTCGAATTCTGGAAATATGTAACTAGGTTACATCAAGGGATTCAGTCTTGCAAGTTGTTATTATTGAAATTTCTCCATTCATGAGAATTCTGCTTAATTCATTGTAACTCTCGCTCCTAATGAATTAACACATGCGTCTGTACTTACCATGCAGTAGTTCGATGCGGTTTTCCTCCTCAATGTAATTCGGAGCTTTTATACTGGTGGTAGTTACTTCCCAAGCGAAAACTGACTCTAATGATCATTTCGTTCCCATCCTTGTAGTTTTACCTGCTCAGTTTTTGTTAGCGTCTATGCCCCGCATGTATACACAATGATCTTGCCGTTGTTTGATAAATTCTTAGTTTGGTACTTTTGAATATGTTTTTATTTCTTAATAGACTATTTAGGGCACATATACAGCGATTCCCAGACATAGTATTTTTTGAACCTCTTCCTTGGTGTTTGGTTTTTATGAGAATATGGCTCCTAAGTATTCCTAACTTTTCCATTTACCGGAGGCACTGTTACTGGCTTCTAAAGCTTTTGGTTAAATTGTAATAATGAAAGAAAAAGTTGAAAACGTGGCCGATACGGAAGTTCGAATCACCCACTGAGATGGTAGAGATCCAGGCCGTGTTAGCCCAATGGAAACGGCGTAGGTTCAAGTTCGAGAATTTAGTAACAAGGCGTCACTCTCCAATTATAGAACTGGATCACATCTAAGTGTCTGGAGTCCGAACCGTCTACGTTCTGTATCTTTACCCTGCCGTGAAGCGACCAGCAAAATTCCTTGAAAACTTGTTTAAAACTAACATAAAAGAAATAAAGAATGAATTGAGGTGAGAGAATGACATTTAACAGCACTTTATTTGTGACTTGAAGTGTATCGGTTAAGTGAAATTCAATTAGGTTAGCTTTTTACCTAAGGTTTACACACTCTCGGTAACCGTTGGAATTCCACAAGTCTTAGAGCCACCTTACAGCCTTAGCCGAACGTAATTAAAACAGGAATATATGCAAGTGACAAGTAACTATGATTAAGAAATACATGTTTCGTTCCACAAATATAGTCTTAAATAGCAAACGTAAGGTAAACCCTTTTTACCCGAAAACGAATGTTTCCGCCCCCTCCTTAAAATACTAAAAGAATTGAATGTTTCCAAAGGTAAGAAAATCCCTGTTTATTCGAAGAAAAATCCCCGGTTTCCTAACTCTAAATTAACTAAAAACTTCTAAGGACTTTTTCCCAAGACCCAATGAGTCAAAAATATAAAATCAAATAAACGCGAGACTTAGCGTAACGTATTTCCTGTTGTGAAACTTACGTAAGGCGTGGTAATCGGTATCGGAACGGAAGCCGTCAAAGATGGCGGGCTTTCCCGCAGTTGATGTAACAATATCTGGAATCCAGCCGGGCACAGGAAACGGAAGACCAAGTCGCCATCTAGCTTCTACGATGGTTCTCAGACGTTCTCAAAATAAATATTAGCTCTAGTTCTATACTCGTATATACCCTTTTATACTAGCTTACACTAGTTATACCAATCTACACTAGTTTCATAAAACAACGTGAAAGGGAAAAATGACAATATCGTAATTACCAAAAAGGAAGACCCATCTCCAAATTAGGGAAAAGCAAATGCTGCACGTGAGCGATTAGTTCGAACAGCAAACTATGGGAAGCGAAACTTTCAGATTCACACAATGATACTATTACACCTCCCAGAGTCGAATTTCGGTGTATATCCTCGATAAACGAGACTTAAAAGCGAAGAAATAATCCATTCACGGATAAGGACCTGTCTAACTGAACGTCAGAAGCCGAATCCCAACACGTCCATCCAAAATGCGCGAATTGTATCAAAAGCGTAAGAAAGCGGGGCGCCATCTACGGCAAAAGTTGAAGCGAGAAGCTAAAAGGAACCAATACCTTATGTGTCCAGTTCATGGTCTACTTTAGTCTTGTTTATATATAGACCTCCGTTTTATTTAAGTCCTTTCCCGGTGTTCCTTAATTTGATTAGAATTACTAAGTTGTCAGTAAATTCTAGGTACTGGTGCTTTAGATAGGGCATGATGTGTCTGCTTCCGGTACGGGTTTCTCCAGTACCGTAGTAAATAGCGACGAAGAACAGTGGGCCTTACTGACGTACACCTTCCTTGATTTCAAATCTTTCAGTTAGCCTGTTGTTTATGTTGACTTTGTATTCCGTTCTCTCTAGAGTTTTCTTTATCATTATGACTTCGGATGAATATGTGAATCATGCAGTGCTGTCTGTAAGTCTTTCCTTTTCACTAAATCAAAAGCCTGTCCGAAGCCTATGAAGAGCGCCGCCGCCAGCTTTTCATGTTGGCGACTATTCCCATATATTTCATGAAGAGTTTTGGCCGTGCCTAAATCCACGTTGATACTCTCCAAATACGTTTTCAGTTTTTATTCTCTATTTTTAACATGTTAAGCAAGTATCTTCTATGGTATGTGAAGTAGCGCTGTGGCTCTATAGCTTCTGGATTTTGTATGTTAGCCATCGTCTTCCATGTTTAATCATTTAGACCGTCATATGATCATTTCCTTGGCTTCTCTAATTTTTCTGTGATCTTCTTAACGTCTGCTGATGGGGGAGTCCTTTCTTTGTTTAGTTGTGTTTCTGATTGACTATTGGACTACTGACTATTGACTTTGGACTATTTTTTTCCGTTAGTGTCTTCGTTTGTTTCTGTTCAATAGGTATTCATAATATCGCTTCCAACGGGCAAGAATTTCTTCATCACCAAAACTAATTTCATCATTTCTACCTTTGCAGTATAGGATTTCCGTTTGCTATCCTGGTTTCTCGTTTTCAACACCCTAATAGGTATAGACTTCGAACTTGTTTGCTTTTATAATCTTCCTTGTAGCTTTTCCTCATCTTAAACTATATAACCACATTCATCTCTAGTTGTTTCTGGAACCGAACGCGAAATTCCAATATTTCGCATTGCTTCAATAAACTACATCTTTGAAAACCATGTAGCTATTCACAATTTAAGAATCTTCACGATCTCTTAAAAAGTTGTAGAACATATATTTCCGTTACTCCTATAAAGAGCGTACAAACTCGCCTTGTTGGTTACTAATTTCAAAGTTACTACGACTTGGACATTAAACTGCGAAACGTTAATGTTCGTCAGTCTCCCCAAATGGCTCTCTATGTTACATTACCTTTAAACATTAACTCCCTCGACGATAATTTTATTTTGGAGCAATAATGTTCTCCAGCCATCTTTCGCTTTATATATTTGGGCACGTGGACGTTTGTCGGATGGCAAACATAAATTCTAAATAATTAATTTTGTGATCATACTAGGACGGATGAAGTAATTGCGATAAAAAGGTAAGCTCTCGAATGGAAAGTTTATACTTTTACTGTTAGAAGTGTTCGATGTCGTTTGAAATAACATCCTGCTATCGTAAACGGGCAGTTATTTACAAATACTTTGCACAAGTGGCCTATTTATACCCAGTTTATTATTAATGAACATTATTTCATTTCAATTTGATTTTCTATTTTTGATTTAGATTTTTGAAATCTTCAACGGTTTATGTCTCCATTGATTTTTTTTTTACAATAAGACGATCATATGTAAAACGGGCAGTTATTTACAAATACTTTGCACAATTGGCCTATTTATACCCGGTTTATTGTTAAACATTATTTCATTCCAATTCCAATTTGATTTTGTATGTTTGATTTAGATTTTTGTAATCTCCAACAGTTTATGTCTCCATTGATTCTCTTTTTTGACAATAACGCGATCACACTAGAAACGTATCCTCTCTGTCTATTTTACGATGTTAGCTTTATGGTATAGGAATTGAATGACATCGCTATCAGGAGTAATTTGTTGATAGAATTGAATAGAAGATTTTATTAGCCTGCTATTTATATTTCGTTCTAATCTCGATTGTGTATCTAAATCGAATATATGCAGATAGATAAGGCTGTATACGTAGTGTGGTTTGAATTAGGTCATAAATTAAATCTGATCCTCGTTGTAGTATTGATCAATAGGATGTTTCTCTATTAACTTAGGTACTTACGTAGTTGTATACACTTTCAATTAGCTTGTTATACTTTCAGTATAATTCGTCGAACGCCGGAGTTGTGACCGAGTCTAGCCTTTTGTGTTATGGTTCGATATCAAATTAAGCATTTCGTTTACTTACTAGTTTAGCGAGCAGTAATTACTTTCGCTTGTTTGTTTGTTTGTTTTCTTTTTTTTTTTTTTGGGAAACGAGTCCTCTATATGATTTTTAAAAGAAACTATCTTACTATATACCTACATATATTATTACCTGTTGTTAATCGATTGAGAAGTGGAAGGGCATTAAACATTCAGTAGTATTCAAAATATGTGTTAAAAATAATCTGATTGTACAATAATTATAGAAATAAGAGATAAAGACACGTAAAATGTTAAAAGTTTCAAATATTTATTGTAAAAACCCACAATAATATTGTTTCGCTAGGCTATAGCTTCATCAGGTGGATGAGTGATGCCTTAGAATCCAAAATTTTTACATTTATACAAATTTCTTTTAGTAAAATCTGTGATAATTTTTTAAACAATAATTACCAAATGTCGAACTTATATCTATAACGAAAACAGTTAACAGAAATTGGTAGGTATAACAAACTGGGGAAACTGCTAAACGATCAACTAGAGGTGAATAACTCCCCCTCTTAAATTTAAACCTGTAAACGCCCCACATCTTTTTACTAAAAAAATACATAAAGACAAACATTTTTGATTCTAAGGTATCATTCATCCATATGATGAAGTTATAATGTAGCTAAACCATATTGTCGTTTTTTACAACAGATATTTGAAACTTGTAACATTTTCGTTATCTCTTATAATGGAGTTTCAACATGTATCTCGTTCTTTTATTGAATAGTTAAAGAAATATAAATAACAATTAGCACACTAAATCTGTTGGTGGTTAAAGAGGGGTTGATCAGAAGTGTTCAACTGGAAAGACACCTTCAACAAGCTACGGCTTTAAATTCTCAAAATCTGACCTGAAATCACTTTTACCAATGGCCCTCTAGCACTCCCGAGCCTAACTTATGACAAAGCAGCAGTCACAGAATGGTGATAATGTACCTGGCTAGTTACAACCGAAGACAGGACTCGTGTGTTGGTTTTCTTAATCCCAAAGGTAGTTTATCTTAAGTTGTTGAATTGGGTGCCTTTGTATATATTACAGTCAGCCCTGTTACAACGAATGGGTCCTTACCTTACTTTCAAGCGCCATACCAATCATGTGATGGTCAATTGTAACAATAGTAGGAAGAAATTAAAAATAGAATGACTTACTTTACAATTTAAGTTTATTTAAAGATAACTAAGCACACCAATTTGGAACATCAAATTTTAAATCATGATTGTTGTACTACAACTTGTACACAAGAAAATAAGTCACGTAATACAAATATCAACAAGACGAATGGTGATAGATTCTAGTAATTTTCATATAACAATTGGTCGGAGTGGATAACAACGGTACGAAATTTTATTATGGGCGATGAAATCCATCTGTATCAACACGTGTTTGTAAACAAGCAGAATACTAGATTTTGGGGCTCTAAACAACTAAAAATTAATCAAACTGCGCGCTTTAAAGGTAACTGTATCGCCGTTATAGGTAGAGCATAACAACTTAAAGTTAAGGTATAGAAAACCATTACCAGATGCTCTCAATATGTTGTAACCAAACGGCATGTTCACAATAAAGAAATTAGGAGCAATTTTCGTAAAGCTTTATGCTTACTGCAGGTGGGTTAAGATACATCTACTACTTCCTAATTTTGTATTGTCGTATACCGTAAAGTGCCGAGGGTGGTAGACATATCGAATCGTAGTTAGTTAGACGGGAGAAAGGATCAGTTCGGGAGCCCTATTTTCCTTAAAAGGAGTGGACCCTCTCTGGTCAAACACGTCTTACGTCCATAGCTACAGATGTCTGGAAACTTCCAGACATCTGTCCCCTAATTAAAGGACCTCACTCTTAACTAGAGCGATACAGCGGCATACTAACAAGGAAACACCGACGACCCGATACTTCAGATTTAGATGAAACTGTACAGACTGAAAGAGTATAACAACAACATAAATATAGTGCTCTCCTAAAATTTGCAAGATTTTTATATTCTTGCTAATATGTGGGAAATCAGATAGGCTTGAGGCAACTTCTCTGTAAATTTACAATACAACGTCTACAAAATTTATAGTTAATTACCACCCGTACTGAAAACATTATCTTATTTTGCTTTCAAGCCGGTCTTCCACCCTAATCATTTCGACTTTATAGATTGAACTGTGCGTTTGTAGCTTCCTGGGGGTTGGTGATTTTTTTTCGTTTCCTTGTATTGGTGTCTGTGTTTAAATTATCGTGTATAAGATATGACCTATATTTAGCAGCATTTGCTGTTTGGGTTTCCAGGTAATCCGACAATTAGTTTTGAATCACACAAACACGTACTTCCTTAATTGTGATTCAATTCAGCTCCAACTTCCGTCTTCGTGAAGGACCATCCAATTCTATCGAATCATGCTTCAAGATATTTATTCCAATTTAGAGGCTAATTTAAAGATATACATACATTGATTTTCCAAGGTAAGCACGAACGCTGATCGGTGTAACTATTTGTGTTCTGGTTAGAATTGTAAGTTGTAAGGTAAATTTTACTTCTATTCAAGAAATGTCACATAAAACTATTCTTCAAGTTATAATTTAAATTCATTTTATTTATTTGAATAGGCACTTACTTCCTATCAATGTCGGTTGATTTAAATGCTTGCTCGGTAAAAACTGTATACCAACAAAAGTAGTTGTTTAACATAAATATAAGAACGACGAAACGTACAACAGATTGTCTATTCAAGACGGTCGCTGTAAATTTAATTCTATTACAAATCTTGCATTAACATTTCTAAATGATATCACAATATTAGACGTCCAAAAAATTACTTAGCCGCATTTAATTAAATCCAGATCTAATTAAATAATTGTTTGATGAGCAGTTTATAGATGTGATATAATATCACTAACTACATCACAGTCCTTGCGATCATTATTAATTAGCTATATTTGTGAAATGCTCACTTAGTTGACAATGTGGAAATTAATGTTTCGTATTATGGGATGACTAAAGATATTTGGAGAATAACCTAACGAAAGAGATAGTAAGTACAAGATTAAGGCGAAAGAAAATCTTATAAATATTACACGATTTACTTTCTCTATATTACTTAATTTCAACTTTTCTATCTCCATTCTTTTATATTCTGAAATGTATGCTGAAGTAATTGTTAAGCTTCTAATCCTAGTTTACGGGATGGCATTTTAGAAAACTGCACATAAAATAAATAAGGTTTCAATTTATAACAAGGTCTGTTGGCGGACACACTCAAATATATATAAATATATATAAATAATTACTTTGGAATCAATACTTCTAACTTTAATTCAATTCCACCACGTAAATTGCAAGTAGCGGAAAACTACGATCAGGAAGTTGCACATGATGGCACAAGCGTTTTATTAACACTAAAACAGCGCTACACGGAGTATCACCTAAAAGATGAATCAAGATACAGAACTCGTTGTAAAAGGCACTATTTATTTAAGTTTCTTTCTGTCCCATCCTCGTTTTATACTTGCAAACACTAGAAAAAAAGGAGCAAATGAAATTATTTCTACCAGTTCGCTTAGAATAAATATGGAAATATAGCTTCAATTTAATCGAACTTCCTAATTATCTCCTCCTTTCTACAATCCCTTATTCTCTGGAGACCGCTGAATAAACACTTACAAAAGCTGCAACGATCAGGAGGAAATCTTCGTTGAGAATTAGCATTTAAAATAAAGTTAAGCCAACGTTCCTTACCACCAAAGATCGCATTAAATAAAATTTTCTCCTTTTCCCTCGAGACGACTGTTCGGAATTTGGAATAAGTCAAAATTACAGTAATTTCATTCAAGATTCATTTATTAAGTATTAAAAGATTGCTGCTCGGAATTAATCAAATGACTTAAATATTTAATTTGATTTCGGACAGTGCACAATTTGGGGCAGTCTGTCAGAATTTATGGATAAGAAATGAGATAATTGTAAATTAATTCCAGTCAACGGGATATACTTAGTTAACGAGGAAGCGAGATTTATGTAATGGGACAACTACTATTCAGTCTTAAACTTCTATAAATCATTTTAGGATGCAAATTAGGATAATTTCATATTACATTGCGTGGAAATAATGCCTACTTAAATGTAACTCTAGGTGTACAAATTACAGACTGGACAGTCCAATTGGATGAGTTGAAATATGCAAATAGTCACATTATTCTATCAATCATTATTGTAACGTGTGATGAATTACGAATATGACCCGCTTAAATTTTCATGCTACCGGATTGCAACTGCGGTGTGGTTATCAATTGAATTTACTGTCACACATACTACCTTATATTACTTTTAATCACCATTAAGTAAAGTCCTTATGGTATTGATAACCAATAAACCATAAAACATCGAATTAATGTTGCATACATACATATATATCTACGTTTATTACAAACTTCTTTCGACGGAAACAAATATATTCTTTCACAAGTGCACCATAAAACATCTGCTAGAAGTCCAACTCGTAGTTTCCCTTTCAACGTGTTTGAACCAAATTGGAAGCAAATATTCTAAACATCTCTCTTAGACAGTAGATTCTGTTTATTCATCTGTTTCTTCCAATTTATACCATGCATTCATTCAAACAATGCGAAAGAAGTGTGTTTATAATATATAAACTATATGTGAATTGTCATTCAAAATAACTCTAGTAGAGGGTTCGGGTAAAAAGAGGGAACAAGTTAAAATATATAATTCTATGCACTTGGTATTCACTTTCATTTCCTTCAGTCCCTTCAGACTTCTTCCCGAGTATAGTCGCCTTTTGCTGATATTTCGGTTGTATTTGAAATCGTGCTATCGTAAATGTTAATGGACACCGCAAATCAGGTAAATCTTGACTCCAACTCTAACGTATAAAAGAACTATGGCTGTGGACCAACGGAAAATAAATTTATTCGGGTAGACGTATTTTCGAAGACATATTTTATTTCTTACTGGTCCGAGGCGTTTTTACATACATACGTGCACTATAGTCCAAAGATTTTAAGCCTTCTGTATATTCCGAGAGTGGAATTGCGACTGATTTTGAAGTTCAATGTATACAATATAAAGGGGTACTAGGAAAGTTTTGCAGTACAGCTTTATTTATTTAATTTCTTCAAAATAATTTCCAACATATTTAATAAATATCTCCATCCTCCGAAAATAAGCCTTAAACCAAATCTGCCAAGTTTCACTAGGGAGCAAGGCACAGTCGTTGTCCCAAGCCCTCAGAAGGTCCTCATCACTGGAAAACAATTTCTTACTTTCGGAAACTTAGAGTTTGATGTCGTATTCGAAAATTTGGAAGTGAAGTATGTTTTGGAATATAAGGTATGATTTGGAATCTTGTAAAAATCGAAGTATCTATAATGGTATAGTGTAATACATTAACTCAACGCACTTGTCGCCTAAAAAGCGACTAAATATTTTTGGATATAATATGTTAGCAAACTTCGATTTATTGAAGACTCAGACATTCTGAATTGAATACGGATCTATTTCTAGTTTAAACTATTGTAGTAAGTGGTGGTCCGATAATTTGAAACGACAAAATCGTATTGTACGTGGGTCTTCAAAAACATATATGCAGGGTTAATATCTAACTGCTAAATGTATTCAAATAGCAGGACTGCCAATAATGTGTAGAAAGAATGGCAACCAAATAAGATAAGAAACGTTGGCAATAGGAATGGTAATAAAACGCAGAATATAAGTGTTGAATATTAGGAATATGACCTAGAGTAAAAAAGTAAGGTAGGCACTGATCTCTACACTGATCCTCGAACAAATCGTCCAGACGTGGAACGACCGACTCGCTGACCATGGACTAGGACTAAATTTGGGGAAAACTGAATCTTTAACGCCCGATGCGGACGAAGTCGGTACGATCACCATCAGCAGCATCGACCTACCCGCGTCGCTCACTTCAAGTACCTCGGCTCTACGCTTTCGGCCGACGGCGACCTGCGACATGAGGCTGTCTCCCGTGTCAACGCAGCCTGGATGAAGTGGCGTTCTGCGACGGGTGTTCTCTGCGACACGCGCATCCGAGACCGGCTGAAATCTAAGGTATACCGCTCCGTCGTTCGCACGGTCACCCTCTATGGCGTCGAGTGCTGGCCAGCCACCAAGGAAACCGAGCGTCGATTCGCTGTGATGGAGACGAAAATGCTTCGCTGGACCGGCGGAGTCACTCGTTACGATCATGTCCATAATGAAGACATTCGCGATCGGTACGGCGTCGCACCCATCGCCGAAAAGATGCGCGAATCGCGTTTCCGGTGGTACGGCCATGTTCTACGTGCAGATGATACCTCGCTTGCCAAAATTAATTTCAACATCAACATTGCCGGCAAAAGGCAAAAAGGTCGACCGAAGAAGCGCTTGCTGGACACGTGCACTTAGATCTCACTGCCGCTCGACTCCATCCGGACCAACCTCCTAACCGGGACAAATGTCGGGCCCGATCCAGAAGAGCCACCCCGCAACAAAGCGGGACTGCGGCTGAAGGAAAAGAAGAAGAAGACACTGATCTCTACAACTTTCATTTGAATCTTTTGTCAGAAATTGGACAAAAAGACTGAAAATGTTATATTTTCTTAACATAAGAGAGAACTGGTGGGTGTTGAAATTCGCCACAAGACAATAGGGATGTTGGCTAAAATAGTAAAGTATTGTTACTAAACTGTGCAAGCGATGTTGTTCGCATACCAAGATTATCCTTTATTTAACATTTTCAGCGTCTCCCGTCATCATGTCACACGTCGTGTCATCTGATCTTCAGTTAGACTAGGTACTCAGAGGTAACACAGTTTCTTCACATGCAAATGATCGTGCAAAATCGAACGAATAGGTACTGCATTTAGAGCTAAGATATGGTAAGTCAATCGTCTGTCTTCTCCAAGTATTTTCCTCACAGCAGTAATGTTTTCCTCCGTAACTGACGTTCGTGGCTTTTCCGCCTTTTCAGGTGTGAAATTTCCCCTCCTGAATTATCTATACCACCTAAATAAGCTCGTACGATGAGAATAAATATCACCTAGTGCAAGAGTCATTTCTTTTAAGCACGTTTAAACCATGCCCGAAATTATACCGCAAAATTGCCTGTATCTCATTTCGTGTGCACGACGCCATAGCAAGCACTGCACACTGTTACTGTTAACGAATAACTAAACCCACCGACTTGGCGCAGCGGTTACTGCGCAAGTATGAACATGTCTCAACATGCACCAACAAGCAGACTGGTGCGACACATGCTTGGATCATGTTGGAATTATTTCCTACTTGTAATAAATATTTCTCCTGGATATTGTTTACATTGAGGCATATACTGTCTGCTATCCATCAAGGAAGTATCCAATTCCTGTTAAACTCTATATCATACTGTGTTGTAGCTGTTGTAGCTCTCCCCAGTAGTAAATATAGAAGTTCTATTTCGCCAGCATCAATAAGACCAACAATAAGTAACTAGTATACGTTTTGTACGTTTTATGTAAAACAAGACAAGAGAATTTGAGGCATTAGCATAAAAAGATATCGAAACGAGAAAGGGAAAGTATTTATTCAACACCTATTTGCAAAGAAAAATTACAACATAATAAATACGATGTAAAACTGTACTTCTTGCAGATTACTATAACATGGTACCAAGATTGTGAACTTACCTTTTGTAACTCGTAGTGGGTACTTTCCCAATTATTTGTTATCAGTTCAAAAAGAGATGATATGGAATCAAGCATTCTTAAATGGTCATAGCGAAATTTAGACTACTAAACTACTGTGTTTTTCTGCAAGAGTGTGCTATTAGTGCTCACACCATTGGACCTGTTGATTTATTTTAATAAAGGATGAGATAGTTTATCTCATCTGGTCTAGAAAACCAAAAGTATTTACACATTAGACTGCTTACCATCTGATATTCACAGAGGAGATGTTGCGAAGATTCCTGTTACTCACACCACTTCTTACAGATAAAATCTTCCACTATTCCTATGACCCGGAGATCTTTGTTAAACCGGTAGTGTTCTGTCAAAGGAGCCGCTGTCTTCCCAAAATTGGTCGTGCGCATGATAAAATTACATTAGGTAAGCTCATTGGTTCTCCAAAATAGATCTGACCGCTTGTGTTGTTGGTTGTCTACTTCACTATTGTATTAACAGGTATAATATTATATTTTTCCAATGCGCATTGACGCTAGATGCGCACCACTTCTGTAGTTGTTCCATGCTGCTAACATGAATGACAGCTGAAACCCCGGTGCAGTACTCCAGCATTTAAGATGCTGCTTCTTAAGCAAATTTTCCCCCAAGATCGACCCCCCTAAAGTGAGGATCCGTCGCCTAGTAGATATTATCAATCTGGACTAAGGCAACTCCACAGGTCCCTCGACGACCATCAATCTTCACAAAAAGAAGTGTCAAATATGTATTTTAAGCATTTTAAATTTTTGTATTTGTTACAGGTGATATATTCTTCTTCCCCCTTAGCTCCTCGCTAACAAATTTCAGCTTTCCCCAGACTGCGAGACTATAGCAGTCTCATTTGACGACCGTAGGGTGTAAGGTATTCATCGTCGGCCCTAGTAACGACAAAGAAGCGCACAAATTTCCCATTTCAGTTCTTACAGTTTGATAAGGAATTCCAAATGTATTAGGTACAGGCTCCACAAACTTCTTCTTTGCCCTTTTCCTAGCTACCCTAGTTTAGATCTTGCTTTAGCTCTTCTTAGTAATTGTATACTTTGGCGTTTAAATAAATCTTGGCGCTGAAAATTTTTAAACATATTCTATTATGTTTTAGTCGGAGAATGTGATGACAATACCTTATTTCGTAAATCTGTATTGGATTAATTTAGTCTCCAGTTGCTAATTACCTTAAAATATTACATAACCTTCTGCAGATAACTCTAGATCAGACTAAATAACCATATTTTAATTCATTCCTCTAATTAGAAGTCTTATTTATATAACTGACTTTTATTTTTGCGGACTATCTACTTCCACACTTTCTTCCTTTCCAATTTCAACTGTGGATAACAAAAACGGTGTCTAGGGAAATAATATTGATAAGATTCTTTAACGACCACCGTTTTATGTTGTTTTTTATAGCAAATAAAAGTACGATAGAAATTTCCGGGAAACGTAATAAATTTATGAAGAGTTCTCTGACCCTTGCAAAAGTATCTTCTCTGCACGGAATCCTAATGTCGATAATAGTAAATATACAATTACTCAGATACTTCTTTCCAGTATAACATGAAAAGCTCACTTCAATCTAGACAGACGTATATGGGAATATGAATTCAATTATTGGCAACAGATAACCAAAACGGGATTGTATAATTCCGTCAGTTACTCATTATGTTTCTTCATTGCAGTTTCCCTCAGGCTACTCTTAGTTTCTCCTTCGAAATGTCGTTTGATTATCACACGTTAGCTCTACGTATCTATTACCTCAGTTTCCATGTGTGTAATTTATGGGAATACCTTTTAGTTTTCCAGTTTGTTCATATGTTCATGTATGTCGTATATGTTCATTGTAGACGCTGTGACTGTTTTAGGAATAAAGTTGTCTATAAATTTACCAACCAGTTATGTAGCCTAGGTTTAGGGAGTAAGTAATACGTTATGAACAGGTCAGAAATTAATGGATTAGTAATGTCGAATGTGCACCATACATATCCAATAAGAGCATGGTTTAAAACTACAAAGGAAACGTTTTCTTTTATTAAGGTGGAAGTATGGCTGTACCAGTTTGATTTAGGTAGAAGGATGACGGAGAAATCAGCCTGGACGAAATAAGTTGACTTCTTTTGGTGATTCTCGGGCTTTCGCAATAATTTATTTCTTCTTCAGGAGTACATCTGAAGTTTCGAATCAATTGGCAACAAAATTTCGTAATACGGAATAAACTCGCATTGAAGAGAGATAGTGGTTTTAATCCAGAAAAATCGTAGTAAAACACGTTTAAGAATGCAATGGTTGGAATGCATTCTTAAACGTTGTCCTCTGTGGAGATGATCTCCTGAGCGACATAACAGTTTTAAATAATTTAAATATTTTAATACCGACGATGGTTCCGTTGTATTGTACGATTCTTGCGCTTACATTGTTTTTATCGTTTTTTGTCTGGTTAAGCACTCCTTGCGGTTTTTTTTTTAACCAGTACCACGAGTTTTACTACGATTTTTCTGGATTAAAGCCGCTGTTTCTCTTAAATGCGAGTTTATTCTGTATTACCAAATTTGGTTGTCAATTGATTCGAAACTCAGATGTACTCCTAAAGAAGTAATAACTTATTGCGAAATTTCGAGAAACATCAAAAAGAAGTTAATTTATTTCGTTTAGGCTGCTTTCTCCGTTGCTCCTCTTTCTACCTAAATTGTCTTTAATTATAGATTAGTCTTTGTTCTCCATGCTACTTGTAACTTATGTCTCAAGAAACGTGACAAAGGTCAGAATAAATGTTTTTGGGGACACCACATGATAATTAAAGTGGTAAAATCGTGCCCCTACAGATGGATACACATAAAGGCGCGCTGCACAGAGGTGATGTAAAGAATATTCTCACTGAAATGAATCACTTGCAATAGCAAAGCATTGCGTTTGATCGCAGATGATGTATGGTCGATTACAAGACACTACGAGTTCATGTAAAACTCGAAAGACACTTGAGCAATTGCTGTAACAAGACATCGAATTATTCGATCGTGATCAGTACAGTTGCGAGCTGAGTCCCATTGATTCCTATATCTTCTCAAAGATCAAGGATAAACTGATTGGTCAACCGCTGCGGTCGACTTAGGAAGCAGACAATGACTTCAAAATGTTAATTTCGACCTTCCCCGCTGAGGATTGGAATAGGTACTTTAGGACCAACGCGAAAGTGCATCAATTGTGATGAACACTGTACAATGCACAAAGTTGATCCATTGATTATTCTGGATGCATACAGAAAAATCGTTTCTTAAAAAATATATACATTCATTTGAATATATAGTTTTAAAACAAATATTAGAGTCTTCCTTTAAGAATACTTTGCTTGAATATAAAATATGTATTAGTTTATAATGAAATAAGGATGTATTTAAATTATATGTTCAAATTGATAATTATTTCTTTGAATCAAAAATTAAAACGCTTATTGCAAATTCTTAGTTGTACTGAAATAAATGTATCGAGACTGTTAACTTAAACATAGCAGTGTGATCACCAGCAACGTAAATGCTTTATGCTTATGCTTGATTTTAGAGTTATATTGTAATAAAATATAGCTTGATTTTAATTAAAAATAGACAGAACAAAGAAATTCCCTTTAAATAAATCATAAGGTTGTTATAATGCATAGAGGAATAGTAGATTCAAACATAACCAATATTTCTGGTAATATTCTGATTTGTTTGGTAGCAACCATATGATTCATTTATTTAAATATATGGTTAGTTAGGATGTATGTTGAACTTACCATTTGTTGCATACACACTTTACATGCTTAAATTAAAGATTGGTTTAAAATTTTTGTTTAACATGTACACAGCTTAAATAGAAATCCAACGGCACTTACATTGAACCACGGCTTAATTAAATAATAAGAAATGTAGAACACACGAGTGTAACAAAAAGTAGACTTCCATTTTATTTTCTCTAATTAATTTCCTGAAAGCGTTCCCCTAAAACTACAAAGCAATAAGGGCCAGACCTTATCTTAAGCACATTTTTTAAACACGGGCCAGGCAGAACGAGTAATAATTAAGTCGGCTTTCTACAATCGCATCCCTAATTAATTTGAGTATTATAAGAACAAGGAGCACGTTCTTCTTAAACATAAAGAGTTCACAATCTTTTCTGATAACAACTAGCTTGAAGATTGTCATATCATTATCGGACTTAAACGCGCATTCAGTATTCTTTGCATCAAAGCATTTCTTTCGGTCGAAATGGAACGTTTAGCGTTGCTGTCGTTTGCATAATTGGTAAATTCGGGGTGGTACTTCTTGTTGTTTTTCGTCGAGTGTTACGGTCGCCGCTAATCCTTTACGCCCTATTTCGCTGAACAAGAACTCAAATGCGT
Source organism: Chrysina gloriosa (assembly GCA_038088585.1). Taxonomy (NCBI): domain Eukaryota; kingdom Metazoa; phylum Arthropoda; class Insecta; order Coleoptera; family Scarabaeidae; genus Chrysina; species Chrysina gloriosa. The sequence continues at coordinate 12,902,035 of CM076092.1, forward strand.
TCTCCATTAATCTCCCGTTCCCTCCGCAAATGTTATCGCAGATTGGCAGCGTGGAATTCTAGCATTCTAGGTCTCCAAGGACGATGGTGGCATTAAATTATTTGAAATAAATACCGCAGGCAATTTAATTCGTACTGGTGGGGAACTAGTAATAGTATAAGGAAAATACAATAGCTTGATTTGAAAGTGATATATGTTATGTACTATATTATTGATTACAGTGTTACATAAATTTTTATCTTGTCATATTAGTGAATGTTATAGATATTCATCACTACAATCCCTTTCATAGCTGAAGTACGAACGTCGAAATCACTGATTAATTGATAATAGGAGGATTGTCTTCTTAGTATTCCATATTGTAATATATTAATATTCACATGGTTAATTGCCATTCAATAATATATCATTTATTAGAATTCAATATATTTAAATTCACAATAAATGTTGGAGTTTTGGATGTTCATGTTCAAATGACATTTGGTTTAGTTTTGGGTTCTATTTATACTTTTTCGATACCATGCACGCCACCTTTTAAGCATTTTATTACCCTGCCAGAAATGTTTAATGAGAGAAAAAAATGTAACTAGAAATAAAAATATCAATTATTATAAAAAGCATCGATTAAAAGATAGAAAGCAATGTAACCATTTAAACACACACATTCAACACTTTCACATCACTAGAATTCCTAATAACCACTGGATATAAAAACCTGGATAGCTGGGCGTCAACAATATAGATTTCTATAAGGCTACGCCATGGTGAAGTGCTGTCCACTGTAAATTAAAACAGCTAATTATCTGGACAATGGAGACATAATGTAGTGTAGTCCTGGTTTCAGAAAAAATGAGGGTATGTTTGATTGACGACCGGTAGTGACAAGACAGAAAAGTCATCGAAGTACGTTTTTACTGCGTTGAAGGTGAATTGAAATAGAAGATTCAACTATATTTAGACCAAAAGGGTTTTGAAGGAAGCAACATTAAATAAAAGCGCTTCACCACACCGAAGAAGAAAGAATTTAAAAGAGGGAATCCATAGAAAATATAGCTACACCGAAGAGCTGCACTGAAGAAAGAATGTACGAGGGGATCCAATTATATACTGACACACACACACAATAGGAAATTATTTTCAATTTATGTGAAATATTTCCAAAATCTTGTAAATATAATTTCTTATAATTCATGCTTTTTATGATATCGTTAATTAAGAGCTACGCCGATGCAATTTTATTAATATAATTATCTAAGTTCCCAGTACAATATACTCATTGAAAACAAATATTGATTCGACTGAAAGTGCAGTATTCAGTTAGGATAATCAAAATTCTGGTTTTGTAAGTATCCGTTTCTTGTTCCGGCTACTGAAACAGTTGACCATGTAGCCTATGTTTCTGTTGACCGTAAGAAATAGTTGGGAACTTAGGTCTGGACTATATGTAGAATAATCTACGAATTTGAAGTTTTGTTATTCAATTGTCTTTCGTGCTCTTTGTCAAATATGTAGTATTGCTTGGTGGAGGATTAACAGTGGCGCTGGCTTGATTTCTTGGAGCCTCGGCAGTAATCGCTCTTTGATCTTATGAAGGAATTAAAATTACATGACCTGTTTATGCAATGAATAACTTAGGTTGAATTCTTTCCATCTTGAATCACCCCACAGTAATTTGACGTTTATTTTCCAGTTTGTAGCAATAAAATCACGGTTCGTTGCCGTAAATCTTCTTCAACCTTAATCCGGATTGTAACGTTTCACTATCAATTGACGCAAACCTCTTTTTGGTTTTAAGCGTGGAGTTCCTAGCCCACTGCGTCAAAGCTTAATGGCATATTGCACCCGTTGTAGGTTACTCTAGTTGGTCTCCTGCTACCTTGTTAAAAAGGTGTGGATATAAAATGAATTTTTTGAATAATCTCCATAACTCTTTGGGTTAATCAAGGACAACATTGAATTTGACACTTTGTATTTCACACCAGCAAATAGCACCTCTTTCCAACAATCTTCGTCAGTGAAATATATTACTGTATAAACAAAACATTTGCTTTTCTTTTGGCTGCTATCAACGTAACAACTAACAACTGGGATTTCTTGATATACATGATCTGTAATAATGTAATAAATTTTAAACAACTAGTACTTTTTATTTTTATGTACCCGTGCACACCTGTGTTTAACATAAAATCGTAATAAATCTTCATATCAAAAAATTTTGGTTAGAACCTTAACAACTCTGTTCAAGAACTAGGGAAGAATAGCCGAAATGACCCTAGCCAAAGATTTCCTTCTTGTGAAATGTAAACGGCATCTTAGTAAACTGCTATACACATGACTCAAACTTTGAATATCGGTTATGTAATTAATGGTTTTATTATTTTTTTGTATATGTATCATTTCGTATATTAGTCTCTTTATATAATTATTTTCTTCTTTTTAAGTTACAAGAGGCGGGATTCAAAGGGGAACCAGCTTTCTCACAATCAAGTGATTATGCAGGATCTTCTGGAATGAGATCTTTAAAATGTCTACGAATTTCTGCATCCGGCCAGATATCGATCATCTTTAGTGAGATGGGGCACAGCTTCGACGTTATGAAGAAGAACACCAATGTTTTGAATTGGTTGGATTGCAAAAGCGTGTACCGCGTAAAAGGTGTAAATCGCATTATTGTGGTGCATACTTTGTTTGCAGTCTAGGGAATGGTTTAAGGCCGCATGTTCTCACTCGGTTTTCAATCTGTAAGTACAGGGTTTGTCTTAATTAATGCGTAAGACTCATTTATAAAATTGTAGTAAGTCGATACGTTCTAATTAAACGTCGTTGAACTGAGCATTGGAAACAGGCAAAAGTGGTACCCATAAGGAAAGATAGATGACCTTACCTAACATATTGACATAATTTTCAATGAAATGTTTGTCGTTTTATTCTTTCTTCGCAAGTACGACTCGTTTGATCGGATTCAAAAAAGAAACTAATGAAACAAACGATCCACTTAACATTACTAAATCTATGGCTCGAATTTTACTTGCGCTTACATATCTGCGTCAAACAAATAAATATCATATTTAATGGTATACGAGAGCAGGTGTTCTCAGAATCTTCCATGCGATACTTTAATATCAAAAAGTTAATTACCGCTTTCTTGACATAATAGCAAAATATTTTCTTTAACAAACTTTATTCTATTTTATTTGAACTTTCTGCTGTCTTAGTTTAATGCATAAGTTGTGAAAAAGGGTATATAACAGGGCCTGCTATTATACTTATCGGACCGGATGTGAACGTCTTTAATAATGCAGAAAATTACAATGCTTCTCTATTGTTACAATATATTATTTATGAAAATCTCAATTTATGCCTTTAGCACGTCCTTCCATATTTAGCATTTACGTATAAACTTCGCAAGTTGGTGGTATAAATTTTCTTAGCAGTTTAGTTAACGTTTCGTTGTTCTAGTTACACGTACTGAATTACACGCGTCACCCTTGAATGTTATTAGCATAAGGCTTGAATACCCGCCATTAAGAAAAGTAATTGCTTCATACATACCCATTACGTTACATTCTCGGTGTCTCTACAGAAGTCGCCCCTAATAAATAAAATGAAATTGCTAACTATGCTAACTATCCAGAAACGCAACTCGATAGAAGCCAAATGAAGAGCTTTTAGTGGTGTACAGTACAGTTTAACTCGCAGATGTTTGAATGGGCTTTTCAGAAGACATGTAACATGTCCATAAAATTATTACCGACATGATTACATCTGTAAAGTACTGATCTGTGATGTAAAGAGGAATAGACGTTTTAGATTTTAATTCGAGGAGGTAGGCATATTTCTTCTAAATCGTTGAAGGAGGGTGCTTCGCCTCATAATTTTCTCCCCTAGGATTGAATAATCTTCGAGTTCAATAAGAACCATTCGTATATTTATTTACGCATATGTGCATATATATATATATAAGTAAGTGTTTGAGTGGCGATCTCCAAAGCACAATGAGGGAAATGTTGTAGTATTTGCTGTATTGTTGTTTTTTGTTGCAGGTGTGCTTATTCTCAATTACATTTATACGAGTACTTTCTTAATAAGAAACCGAAATGACTCCATCAAATTCCTTTTTCCCTCTGTTTCTTGGGAAGAAATTGCAACGGGTTGTTTCATTTCGAACAGATGAAATTTGAGGTCCAATTACCAAATAAAGCTTCTTGATTGCAGTTTTGCTTTATGACCTGTGAATGTACTTTATTTATTTGAATTGCACGTACTCACAATCAGTGAGAATAGTATAGAGGAAATAAAGAGACACACCAAACATGTTCTGCAAATGGTTGATTACTGCTATTAACTAAATCTTGGAGTGATTAGCTGCTACTACGACACCAGAATTCTAACAAGATCGCTGTGAGTGAAATTAGTTGAACCGTTCATAACACGACAGGTTTGCCAATTCCAAATGAGTAAGGCAGGTTTGTGCGCGTCTATATGATAAACGTGCCAGAGAAGTTAATTCCGACAGATAGTTACTTCGATCTGCGTAGATCTACCCCATTTAGTTGGCAAAGTTTACTTAGCGGCGAAGTGAAATAACTTTCGAAATACGAACGAACGTCAAAGTCGCAGATTCAAATCGTGTACACGAACGACATTTTAATCAAAGTTCCAGGAGACTTAACGAAAGTTCATTCTAGCGAATTTCATTTATGTGACATTCCAAAAATTTATTAAACGCGGAGGAGCAACAGGCGACGTTATGACGTACATAGCTTAGGACGCCTTTAAAGTTATATTTTGCTTAGTCTCGAAGAGAAGAATAGAAATTACAAGCAATATTGGAAAGAGACATATGTATGTGCTTATGTAAAAAGTCGTAAAGAATAGAAAGAAGGATAAAAATGTACTCATGCCATACACGAAATGCATCGGAGGAGAAAATGAAGAAAGCAGTCTGAAGAATAGCTAGTAGGTAAAACAGATTTGATTGTCTTGGCTGGACATTAACCTTCCTATACTCACGTCAAAATGAAAGACGTATACTACACTATATAAGTCGGTCTCACAGACCGTATGCGTGAGTATAGGAAGGTTAAGAGAAAGAGAGGCTTCAATGCATATTACAAAGAAAGTTTAAAATTCGATAATTCCATATCTTTTCCATGTGGAGCCCGATGCTCTGGAGGTGCATCCTCTGACGATATACAAGAGATCGGCCAAATAGGCTGATTGGCTTATGAATCTGGCACCAGGAGTACTCCGCAGTCAAATTTCTCATCGTATTCTGCTAATTATGATACGGCTAAAGATTTGTACTCGGGTCAAACGATACCAATGGTTGGATCACTTCAGCAGTATGCGCCACTAATCATGTCATCGTGGTTATATTTCGTGGGCAAAGTTGTTGCGATCTTGGCTTTACAGGTCAAATCGAGAAGAGATAACCATAATAGAAATCATAAATCTCACGGTGAGGAAACGATCGAGGAAATGTGTGTTTAGATAGACGACTAGTTGCTGTTTCTAACGTAGCAGAATTTGGCAACTCTCTCAGATATTTTCTTCTCTATTCTCGGTGACCTACCCTTTATCCAATTACGAGTGTACACGACATTTCTTCAGTAGGAGATTTACTCGAAACTATATCACCCAGAATGAAGGTTGTCGTACGTCTCGAAATGCATCTGGAATCCGTGGTAAAGGTTCTACCGAGGAACACGGAGCTGCTAAAAGGAAAGCGAAGTTCACTGGTAAAACTTTGATAGAGGAGTCCTAAAAGACGCCCTTCGGTTTACCTTCAGATAAACGGCTGGAGGAGAAATCAACGCCAAAAGCTTTCCAAGGTCAAGTCACTCCATCTCTAACAAAGTGGTGGAATTGAGAGGAAGGGTTGATGTAAACCCTAAGTTCCCACGACGGTTCGAGATGATTAACTTTGGCTTATGTTGGCTGAGCAGTGACTGGCCTTCCACTCGTCATACTGTGAAAAATGTAGTTCATTAAGTTGTGAAGATTATATGACAGACAATGAGGTGGAGTATTTCCCATTAACAACTGCTTGCTTTATAATACTACAACAGATACTTCGTAGCACATAGTGTGCGAAGCATAAAATCTTAAGAAAGGGCTACTATTTAACCTGGACAGTGATCATTCCGAAAACATGATGATAATAATAAAGACCCAGGAATTCCATTACAGATTGGACATAAACAACAATTTGGGGGTCAGACGTTGACGAACAATCTACTTGGAAATCTAGAGTTCTTCCAAATAGCAAGAGATTAATGGTAGGGGTAGTGTTTACTTCATCCCAAGGGCTGGATAACTTTAATTAGAAAAATTAATTAAAATAATGTCACGAATAATGCCCCAAAAATACTTTAACATCAGTAAAAAGCGGGCCTTTCAGCTGTACTCCTCGAAATTATGTCCAATACTCTTATTCAACATCTTCTTCTCCAACCATTCTGACAGGGAACTTGTCAAATCGAATCGTATACGGGATGAACGAACTCAGAGGTGCTTAATTTCATAACACAGCTGTTTGCTTTAAATAGCTCAAGCAATCTTCAAGGGCAAACCTCGAATGCTTCATGGATGTAATAATTAGATTTTTAAATATGTTTTAGAATATGAATTTTGGTCCTGCTTCCTTTTACGTAATGGTTTTGTCTATCTCTGCTGTTTCACTCGCGCAAGAGACAACAATATTTGGTATATCCCAGTTGAACATCGAGTACAATGGCAATGATTCTCAAATCTCCGCAAATGGGGAATGAAATTGCGGAAAACTGTTGCTTGATGGACGGTTTCTAATGATGGTTTCACAAACTGCATCAAAAAATACATAAGAAACAGTGCTACGTTCAAAAGACAAAAACATTATTTACCAGGGTAATTAGCCGTCTTTTTCAGCAGTTTAGTAAATGCATATAAATATTCAATGCTAGAGGATTTTGCTCTGCACGAACTTCAATAACCTTTAGGTTAGTAAGCAGATCATCTATAAACCGATTCGAAGGGGAAGTTATTCAAAGCATATACAGCATTCGAATTTTATTACATTTCCATAACTTAAAGAGTGGGATAATCGATACATCAATCTCTCAGCTGCATTAAACCAAGAATTAATTAAGAAATCATTCCGAGATGGTATCTTGCTCCATCGCAGTCACAAATTGCAAGGAGTACGTCTTAAGTGTGCTTAAGTGTATCGACGCAGCACTTCGCGAAGATTGCATAACAACATCACGATCTGCTACAGATATTAAACTACTAAAATCGTTTCTGAAACTTGTCGTAGCTTTAATGCTCCTCGGCGGCTTTTAAGTAGGTTACCCTACCTTAATCGTATCTCATTTATAAACTCTTTCTGCACGACCTGCTTGTTTTCTCCCAGTCGTTATTAAAATTTTATTGCGGGGCATTATCCAATTGGAGTGAATTTTTCTCACTTTCGCATAATTTGTTAGTCGGTTCAAAATTTTTACTGCTTCATTTTTCACAACCGTCGTAAAAACTTTACGACTTCTCATAACTTCTTGCTTCTTCCGTTAATAAATCCACGTTCATTGTTTCAATTCGGCGAGTGTTTATCGATTTGCTGACAAAGATTGCAAACAATGCCGTGTTTGTGTTTAATGAACTAGTAATTAGTTCTGTACTTCTACTGGATTACTTGTAATTGCGAAATTGAAAGAGTTAAACGAAACTTTCTGATGACTGACTATTTAAATTAATCATTTCCTTCCTGCCAAACGTTTTGTTTAAATTTTTATCGACGCTCGTGAAACTTTCCATACAGAAAGCTCGACTGTTTTTCTGCCTACAATTTGTCACTTTATAAGTTAGTGAATATCATATTTCCAGACTCCCATAAAATTAAGTACCTCACAAATCATCCGCGCATTCGGAAAACTATGAAACAAACATAAATTCGGCGGTTTAGGGTCGGAAATGTTAAGCTTCAGAACTTGTAAGAACTACAGCTTTATCGTAAGCTGAATTCCTGTTAAGGGAATGAAAGATCTAATATTAACGCCTACACAATGTGTTATGGGAGGGTGCGGGGGTAGTAAACGAGAACGAAAAACCCTTTTGTCTCGAATTAGATGTAACAAATGAATGCAATTCTATCCGCGTTCTCTACTTTCAAGCAAATTAATGACTTTATACAGCTGCAAGCTGAAAGAGATTCAGTTTTTGCGCCAACGTACATACATGCATGCAGTGTGCAGTCGAATTTTATAAAGTTATATCTAAATCCAATGAGACATAAGTGAACAAGATTATGATCGTATGAAGCTTCAACCTAAAAATTGAAAAGAAACAAGTAAAATAAAAGAGAAGAACATCGATAAAACGAGAAGTGGAAGTGGTATAAAACGAATGAACTTTCTTCCAAAAAATATTCTGTGTGGTAAATACCTTCTTCAAAATTCCAAACCAGAGGAAACTGATCTGAATAGTTTAAGATAGAATGGTGAAGGAACAAGTGGTATAGCTCGTAGTACAATACAGGTGTACATAACAAACACAGAAGTCGATAATAAAATTACTGTCGAGAGAGAAAGTTGAAATATCGAAAAGCAATATGGATGCAAGAAGTAGAATATTGGAAATAACGGTTTCATGGTAACGGCAAGTAAACCCAGATAGTGCTTACCATTAGCGCAAAGATGAAACCTCTTAAGTAAACACGTCAAAGACTAGAACTACAATAAATAAGTCATAATAGCAATTAGAGAGAAGAGGGAAGAACTACAGAATAATTAATGGAAAAATACAGATATAAAGAAGGAGATCAAAAGAAGTTAGGCATAACATAAAACTAGAAATAGGGGAAGGATGTGAGACGCTAAAAGCCACAAAGGTAATCGACGCATCTCACTAGGAAAATATTAAAACATGAATTCGAAAGGAATCGCAGTTACACTGAATACACTAGGCAAATATGAAGTCCTAGTAGTCTTGACAAAAGTTACCTATTAAAATAAATGACAATAGCATATTATCCACAGTCCCCTTTGACGAAATTGTTGTAGAGACGAAAAGTGTTTTCATAGTATAAAGGTCACACTCTTCGTTTCAACTTCTTATAAATGGTTTTGCACTTCTCCTGAGTGGCTAGCATTTTGATGCTAGTTGACCTACCACGCAGTTAATCCTAGATCCACTGTGTCGTCTTATCTTGTATTGAAATGTCGCTCCTAAACGGATGGCGGGATGTTATAATGTGTGCGTGTGATAATAAATTCTCTCCAAAGCGATCTACCTACATCTAGTCCATGCTGAACATAATTGAACATTTTATTTAGAAATTGAGTAGGTTTAAAATAGAAGAATTTTTGAGAAGCTTAGATAGAGCAAGTGAGGACCTGGAATCTAGTACTTCTTTTAAAGGAACCGAGGTTGTATGAATTTTCTTCTGTCGTTCTTTTTCGTAAAGCAGTACAGCATCTAGCGTATATTTAACAAAACATTTGAGTGATTTTCCATATGCCTTCAAAGTGCTGTGCACATGGAAGCGTTCATTTAGACCTCGTGCCTTTGGAAATTTTACTCTTGGAAGTAAGTCATTCTGACTTCCTTATTTATTTCGTCGGAGACTACTTTGGTTACCTCTTTACATATAGTTTTAATTTCAGGATCCGTGTCTGCGCTGTCCGGTAGTAGGTTGCTATATTCAGCTCATATATATTAACATCAATTCCTGGGAATCCGCCTGCCGAAGAAGGCGTTAGACTTGTGTAGGATTATTTTCCACTATGTTCCTGTTTAATTTGACAACGTCTTCAGCTGAAGCGATGTTGTGCATACGAGGTTTACATATACTGTTCCTATTTTTCTAAATTGACCGTTCTATATCTAAAATTTCCCCTTATCTCGAACAATTCGGAGTTACAGATATAAGTTCAACATCGACTGTAATTGAAAACTCTTTCACCATATACGAGTACATACGCTTGGATAAACCACTTAAATATTATAAGGGAGGTTCGAGAAAGGCGCGTCTTGTTCGCTGAAAGAAGAGTCTACACACAGCGAACAAAACACGCTTTTGTCGAAAGAATGCGATGGACCTACACGAGTTTGATGTGTCTGCTCGGTCACATGTATAAAACCTGCTTACTTCTATCGCCTTCTTTTGACAATCGCGTGTCTTGTTCGCTGTATATAGACTGTTCCTTCAGCGAACAAGAGGCGCGTTTGTCAAATCTTAATCATGAGAGTTCTAAGGAAATTTTAGCGGCTGTATCAAATACGACACTTATTCTTTCCTGCCGACTATCTTTACTGCAGCTAAGTAAATAAAAGGTAAGACCTATTATATAAATATATTCCCATGCGCTACTAGCATACATTCATTCGTAAATGCTATTAATTGCTGCTTGAGTTTTGACTCTTTAGGAGGCATGCGTTCGGGCACGTGAAAACCTTGCGGTGCTGATATTTTGGAGTATCCTACTTCTGTCAGTGGACCGTCTTCAAAAGGCAAACGCACGACAAATCTATCTATACTCTCGTGTCTATGTATTTCAAGAGGTTTTTCCCATGCAGTCTCGTCTGTACTAAACGAAACTGAAGTAGGAATTATAAATGAAGAAGTGCTGAACCATTTGGAATATGCCAATGATGTATCGTAACATCGGACAATATTGGGCGAAGTACAACAGGGGTGGGTATAAGGGAGCGTATAGTCAAAACAAAATACAAATTAGACGGCAGATCTGGATAGACGAATACGATGGAGCTGAGCATCGTTTGAAAGACAAGGAACCATTCCCAATTCGAGAATTAACATGAATTGAAGCTTTATCCATAAATAGTCCTTAGGGAGGAATTGTCGAAAACATTTTTTATCAGTCCAATTTCGTTTCTAGGGTGTGTAACCGCCCTTCAATATTTAGCTGATTTTAGAATTTTGTAATATAAATCCGTAACGAATTGAATAAATACACTAAGATTATATCAGGATATTCAGTACCGCGAGTTCTATCAGTTACACAAGGATAATGACATGCCCTTATTATAAAAAAATAAGAGTACCCGCTTCCGTCCTTTTCAGAACGAATCATTTATAAAAAATAAGTCATTTTCTTTGACACAGTTTAAAGAGTCATATAACGTGCAGAAAACGCCAATGAAATACGTTCATTCTTATATGAGTGGGGATAGGCATCTTTAGGTAAATTAAAAATTTGAAAGTGATCTAAATGTTTAAGGTCGGTTTCGCCCCCTGAAAATGGACTTGAGCCGATAAAAGAATGGTTTCAAAGACTCGCCCATAAAGACTATTTATGGATGTTTACTTTCCTGGTTGGCGATGTTCTGTTATTAGTGAAATGCTGGGAACTCAAAGTATCCGGTAGTGTTTGAAAACTAATCTACATACATGTTTACTGCTAGTAGTAATTCTTTATAGTACAGGCCAAATTTGAAATCATAGTCTGAAACAGACAGGAATAAAGACGTCTGAAAAATGTTCTATACAAGTTATGGCGAAAAGTTTGTTGGAGCAGCAGATAATCCGCTAAAAGTCACTCACTATTCTGATACTTAGAATATATTTCATCTCATGTCTTTATTTTAGCATGTTGTAGATATTACTATTACTCATTTCATATTATTTTATTCATCTGAAAATGCTTCAAAATATCATGTCACATAGAACTTTGCATAACATATATTAGTACAGCCATTCTAACAGGTATCAAAAATTATAAAACCAAGAGTAAAGTGAGTAAATTTAGAAACATTAAAGAATATAAAATAAAGTGTTAAATCCTAGCGCACACCCTCCGGGGGCTCACTTTGAATCAAACACGACGGAATTATTATTACAATTTTAAATAATAATATTACTTTTAGTAGTGACTTGTAAGAACTTCGAGCCTCATTTTCAGGATGTACCTGTTTTTCTTGCGCCCAAAATCTACTTTCCACACTGCCCCCAAAAATATGGGCTCGCCGTTTGGACCAAGCAGGCGATGCCCCACTTACCGAATAAATGATTAAGAAATAGGGATTAAACCCAGCGGAAGCGCAATGCCTCATGGCAAGATCTACAGGGAAAATGACATGGTGGTATCCTAAACCCGATGAACACAAAAGGAACGTCACTAAAGTCTTAGATGGAATAGAAACAGTAGCTCAAAAAAATGGCCAGCCCACAATGAGATGTGCAAAGACAAAAAGATGGCCAGAATTCAAGCGATTCAAGAGGTTTGATATAGAAATATATTGGGACCCAAGACGATTTAAATTTTAGGCCAGGTAAGCTAGGAAGAACTTCTTCGCCTTACGATTTATGTTCCAAGCTAGATTATTTCAAGCCCATTTAATTGAACTCAACACAAGTGCAGATATAAACAAATTTCCATGCAAGTTACCTCAGAAAAAGTAGTAAATATTTGAGGATTGAGCTAAATGTCCAATCCCCAATGAATGTAAGGTTACGTGCTTTCAAACGACGCATATATATATATATATGCAAGGACTGGAGAATTAACTTCTAATGGGATATATGTAGGTAAAACTACATAATTTAAAAAATGGAAAACTGGTCTCCCAACTTGACCATGGCCTTCGCGAGTGTAATAGTCCTCAGAATCTTTTAATTTCTTCCTTTTTATCTATCGTGTAAGATTATAAGGTTACCTATAATATCCTGACTTAATAGAGATGTATCAATCTAATTTCATAACAGGCAACTTGATAACTCGATCAATAATTCTTCATCACGCCCAAACTTCATTGTTCCTGTAATTGAATTCTTTATCCAGTAGACTGTAGCAAAAACTCCATGAAAGTTACATGAGAACAAGCCCTCCTATCGAGGAGAAAGTTGTCGTATAAATAGAGATAAACCCTAGCAATCAATTTTGTGATTCAACATATCGGGTTTATATAATACGTTTTAGATGTATTAGTTTAGAACCGTGCGTACAGTTAATTCAGTAAAAATAAAAATGACTTAAAATTCTATATTGGAAGTGACCAAAGGTTAGATGTCAGGGGAAAAGAAGTTCCCATTAAGCTAAAATTATAACTGCCACTAACTGCAATGAAGAAGTACAACACGTCAAACTCTAAATTGAGTTATAGAAAATGTCAAGGAGTTAGTAATTACCTGCCGAAACCGTAAAAATAAAAATTATTAATAAAAAACATTAATTTTGTCATACTTAACGCAGCTAAATACGCCTACCTTTTTCCTTTAATAAGAGTTCCGTGTTCACATAATTTGCTACATCTATCCTATCTCATTCTGCCAGTGTCGCTAACAAAAAGAAAAAGTCTTCAATCCTATTCAGAGCGTTAGTGTCGGAAATCTCATTTTCGACAGCGCTTCCTCTCACAAAAAGCAAATGTGAGGAGATTTCAGTAATCCGTTCGTTAACTAAATTGGATCGTAAAACATCAGCGAGTGTAAGTAAAGCCAGTGATCATAGGACACAGTTCTTTCGTAACCGGTTATTATACGCAACGGTTGATCAGTTTATAGCACTTTAAGACGTATGCTATAAAAATGATTAAAGAGTCGTTCCTGCAAATCTTAACTAGGTCAACTAAAATCTGACGGGAGGAAACACCGTTTCTTTGATCTCAAATTGTAAATATGCTATTGAAATCTTGACTTACTTTTACCATTTTATTCTCAACGAAGCACTATATCCCACAACTGAACATTCTCCGTATGATGCATTTCTTAACCGAATTTTATTTCAGCCAATTTACTTATTAATTACTCAACGAAATTTCACATGTAATTAATAAAATGATACAGATTTTCACAACCACTGTTGATGCTAAATGTCTATTAATACCAGCTCTATGATGAAAATCGCCAGATAATTTCTTTCAAGCATTATACGTGTGAAAAATATTTCAGATTGTGGAAAAGTAGCACATGGAGATTCATAGCTTTCCGTGAGTTATTATTTCATGTCGATACCATTTATAAAATTGGAGAGGCGGTTAAGGTTCAAACGAGCCTGTAAGTCGGTGGTGCCTAAAATCCTCAAGCTACATACCTTCATCCTCGTAGTGACATAATCAATATTTGATATGCTAATTCGGTCGCACTAAAATATACCGCAGATAACGATGGTAAACAATATTTTGTTTCTTGGACACTGACTACAGTTTCTCACGTATTTTGTGATGCGGATTTTGAATCCGCCTTCAGAAATCGTCCGTCAAGCACCAATGTTTTGCAATTGCATTGTGCATTGTTGCGGATTAGCCTTTGACCCTCGGCCATTACAGATGATTGAGTGTTAAAAATATACCTACCACTTCTGTGGAGATTTGAAAGACATGTCCCTTTTATTCAATTTTCTGAGGTATACAATAGTTTGCTGTTTCTTGTGCGAGTGGGACAGCAGAGAACCATTACGTAAGCAAAACAATGGCCTCCAAGAAGACAGCTCCTTCCGGGAATAGAAAATATTGTCAATCAGTCCTTGGTGAATACTCAGAAAGTCTATCTGCTACTTCTACACATTAAACTCGGATTGATAATTTCTTTTTAAAGAAATGGATAAAAAGGGCGACTGCTTTACCTTTTTACAAAACAAATTTCCACAAGTTAATGACGGAAAAATCATGGAAGGCATATTTGTTGGTCGCCAATTTCGAAAATTAATAAATGATCTTTGGTTCGATGCTACCCTAAATGAGGAAGAAAGACCAACATGGGAGTCATTTAAGAAAGTAGTCCACCACTTTATTGGGAATCAACAAGGCAGACAATATAAAGACCTTGTCGAGGAATTAATTCAGAACTAACTCTTGTTTGCACCACGTTACTGAAAATACAATTTCTTCATTCACATTTACATAGATGTCACACACGGTGAGCGATTCCACAAGGGAACATCAATTATGGTATCGCGTTATCAAGGCAATGTAGGCCCAATGATACTGGGCAATTATTGGTGGACATTAAAACGAGATATTCGTGCCGCTAAAACAGAAGAAAATCATGTAAAAATATCTTTTGAACTGCCAAGAATTTGAGCTACGTTAAGTTGTAAGCAAACGCGAGGGATGCCTGACACACGAATTTGGAAAGCAGATTCAGAATTAGTGTGAAAAATACTGTAAGGATGACCCTATTTGATCAACAAAACACAAAGAAGGTGAAATTTTGCCAGTATAATTTTATTTTAGGCTTTATATTTCTTCATCTTGGTTCGTAGGTTTCAGTACAAAAATCTTCAACTGAGTTAATCATTCTAAGTCGATGTTTTACCTAACCTGGCATTACATAGTGGGACGTATTGCATAATCTGTATTATCAATTGCAGTAATTTCCTCGCTTATCAATCCTTTGCCTTCTTAGACTTTTGGAAGTGCGTTGGTCAGACTGGACTTACTAATTTAGACTAATACTGAAGTAACATTATCCTTCACTTTATTCAAAAAGTTCTCATGCCTCTTTCGGAAGATAATAGTAATAATCAATAATAATTTATTAATATAACACAAATATATATAGAGAAATAATAAAGAAAAAGATAAATTTAAATAAAATAATGATTTTGTATTCCCCTCCGTCAATTTCTTCTGTACACTTCTTCTTTTTCTTAAATGCTGGCCAAAATTTCATTATCACTCTGCTCTCTCCTCTTGCTGCTCCTCAACGATACCCTACTTAGGTCATCTTTAATAATTCTAAAGAATATTCAAATATTGAGAATGGAAAATAGAATTTCTCAAGTAAACTAGGGTAGTAACTAGAATATGAATCAGACAGCCATCTGAAGAGTAATTTCGGAAGTTGAAACATCCATTTTATAGGGCACTTATGAAAAATCTGTTGAAAGCGATGAATCGAAGGAGGATGACGGTACACCAGGATTTGTTTCTTAATTATTTTTAACTATAACCTCCAACTAGGAAATGAAAAGTAAATTCTGGTTTTATGTTAATTTCTGAGCAACTCGTTGGGTGATATTCTGATACGGAAGTAGATATAGTAAGTATCTCCATTCTAACTGAAAATCAATAAAGCTACCGTTGCAACCCAGTAGCACCATCTACAATGCGCGTAGAAAATCCCAAGAATCCTGTAATAGGAGGTTTCCATTTTATTCTGTTAGATTACTGAGTCTCAGACTTCAGTTATTTACATGCAGAATACCATTTTTTACTGCAGTTTCCATCAAACTACATACCCCTATAACGTAGTTTTGAGGTCTCTGTAGTTACGGTTGAACGATATCTGTAAAATTATCAATAAACTTTTGCGAATGGCTGTATCACAATTTACTACAACAAACATAGATATCGCATAGCAGATATTACAGGTACGAGTTACATAGTCAGCTAGAACAAGTATCTGTAACAAAATGCACATATTCAATTTCTGTACAGATAGAACTTGAGGCGAAATCTGTCAAAACGTTTTTTAACCAAAATAACTAAAATGACCAGTTCTTATGCGTGGCATTGAATGAAATGCTTTGGGCGAAAGTTAATTTAGAAGTAACTTGAGGGGCAGAACAGGCCAAAGACTAGTAAGTGGTGCTATTAACAGTTGGTTAATTGCCAAAAATACATACCTAAAAGACATCGAGCTCAGAAGAAAATGTCGATTTCCTTTTCTTCTTAATTATTTCTATAGTGTGAGTAGGGTGTCTACCCCGTACAAGAACAAATAAAAACGAAGATGAAAAAAAACGTCAATGATGTGATTCGCATATATAGAAGTTTTGGAGCAGGGCCTTAAATTTTTGAGCTTGGTTAGTTGGTACTCTACACTCTCTAAAAGTTGATTACATGAGTTTCTTCCAGATGTGCTAAAATAACTTCCCTTCATCTCTTACACTTGCTTCCTTTTCTTACCACTCAGCTCTCTCCTTGCAACTAGCTTTTGCTGCTCTCATTTCTGGCGTTTCCTCTAAACGTCTTCTTGCTACTAGAATACTTTGTCTCCATTTTCTCACTATTCTTTTTGTGAATTTATCGGACAGATCATGTTCCCTTTATGTCACGTTCTTTTGTCTTTCGTTCTCAAAATATTCGTCTGGTAATTGTGTCTTCTATCGTAATATAGTGCCCAACCATATTTTATTGACATATTTCTTGTTTTCAAAAATTAACATGGCCTATTCATTTAACTGGATCTCAACCTTTTGAAGCATAAATAAAGTCACTGCTAATTGCTTTGTGTTCAGAATCATCATCATCATCAGCCAACATTTTGAAAGGTATTATAATACTTTCCAACGCGAAAAATGTTTGTTGCAAAACTTCTAAAATAGATACTTATAATGATTTTAACATTTAATAAACTTTTCCAAATTTAGCAGTGATTCAAGACAACGAAACAGTTAAAGTTAGGGAAACCACATTGGGGGAATGAAGTGAATTTAGAAAGTAGATATTATTGTTCAGTTGGCTGCAACAACAGTAATCCATTGAGCTAGTAAGTTCACAGTAACTATAATTATCTCTTTCACTACATCTTGAAACAAATTTGGGATCGTATAAGACACCACGATTCCCCATCTTACCCTCTTCATCCGCATTCGTTGTTCTGAAGTGGTCATAGGCATGCTCGCTTCGGCAATGTTGCATTTGATTGAACCATTAACTACCTTACTTCTTCATTCTTGGTTCGGATTTCGGACGAAAAGGATTGGAGTCTGTGACTCAAAATTAAGAATAAGATAATCCTTACCCTATTTTGGATAAATCCGAAACGCAATGGAAACAATGTTCTCCTGCATTTTGGCCAACCAAAATCAATGTGGTAAGAGAGGGACTATTTTACATCAGTCTATTGTGGGTATTGCAAATTTGACGCTTACGTAAAGGCTCCTTTATTAAAAATCGTAGTCATGTTTTCAAATATTTCTGTACCCTGGGAGCTCTTTAGGCCCAAAAGGGGAATTAAAAGATATTTCTCAAGACTTTCCATCCTTTAGACCAGGAGCCTCCAAACTTTTCAGCGTTGGGGCCATACTGATTACTTCAGTGAGTCTTCTGCGTATTATAGCAAGTAAATAAATCCGAGTTATTATCATTCTGTGTTTTTTATCCAACTTATCACAACAACAATAAGCTATATATAAGACCCCTGCTTTAGACCATCCAATACATCTTTTCTTTCAATACCTAAATGTAAAAGGAAACTGACTAAAGGATGGTTTCCTATTTTTGCTACTTCCAACTGAAGGATGAGTTTAAAAAGTAACTAAACGCAGACCATCTCTAACTCGCTTGTTTGCAAGGTAACACATAGTTCCATCTAAGTACGTATCTGTTATCAATACAGCATCGCTGATCATGCAGTTTCTTTTGAATCGAGTAGAGAAAATGTTTGTGGCATAGAATAACTTTAGTAAACCAGCTATCACTCCTTTTACACCGATTTGTTTACCTCCAAATATATATTTACAAAACAAGTGGCTATCCTTAACGTTCGTTATCGACAATGCGTCCAATTCAGGCTTTAATTACACAGGCTGACACAGTTTCGGCAGCGAACGGGTTAATGGGGAAAACGCAGATAAAAAAGCGTCCTCCGAACACACATCAATAACTCACAACAAACACTGTACAACTAAACGGTGCTGGAGAGCTATCAGAATAGGCCAGAAAGAATCTGTAGGTTGATCGTCATATCGGTTTCTTAAATTTGCCTCTTATTACAGTAAAATAATTTTCATCTGAGGAGCTGTTGATTACGAAGCGGGTTGGTTAATTACAGGGGGACGGGGTTGGTTGAAGCAATAAAAGATGAGAAATAATTGATTGCTTGACCGGCTAGACATTTCCCTTACACAAAAACATTAATAAATGACCTTAGTAAAAAGTAAAAGTGGAGAAGCTCTGTGCAAAGGGCTAGAATAACCCAAAATAAAACATAAAATAAAACAACATAAAACAAGACAAACATTGTCCTTTGAGACGTATATTAATAATATTAATTAATTCGTTATATGACTGAAGCATGGGAAAAAATAATAATCAAATGTAATTAAAATTTGGAAAACGCGTGCGCCAAAATGCGCGGTGTAGAGTAATAATACTAAAGATAAAGGTAAACTAGAACTATAGGGGTGACTTACTGTGTGGTACCTGAGCTTGGAGGTAGGGCTTCGAAGCTTGTATGCAATGTCTGTTGTAGATTTTGCTGGGCAGCAAAGTGACGAAGTCGCAAACTCCGGTGGTAATCGTGTGGGTAGGTGAGTATATACTTAATGGGTGGCATTAATGGTATGAATCGAGTGAGTACTTACTTGGATGCACTAACTAAAGTACCTTGAGTGTGTGAATGTCACCAAGTGAATGAAATAAAATTGACGCTATTCGTTTGCTGTTGCTGAAGGAAGTGAAGGGTTAACCAACGGGCCAATGAATTAGAAGGTGAGGATGGTCAGTTAACGAAAATATTCACACCCTTTTTACCTAATAGGGGACCGAATGGTCGGTAAGGGTCCAAGCTCGCAAAATGTACTACTCAAAACACAATTGCAAAAACCAATTTTAAAATAACTACCCTTCAACTGAATATTACGCACAGATGTTGGCTAAAATATTAACAAAAAAATTCAATGATGAAGGAATTATTTGAGTTATACAAAGTGTAACAGAACGAATTATTTTCATATAACTATAACTACAGACCACCGAGAAACTGCTGAAGATTCAGTCTAGGGTAGTATCTTTATCTGGTCGTGTTGAATAGGTGGTTAACTTTTAGTTTAACATTTACTTCAAAAACTACGTAAGTGTAACAAATATTAAATAAATGTAATACGAGTGTCTCTGGTATCTAAGCTAGCATTCTTAACAACATCTCTCTGCACACGCTAACATTTGCCTGGGAGATGCATCGGCAGTCAGGTATAGCCCTCAGTCGTTGGTCTAACAATCTCCTTTGGAATTGCTCTGGAAGATTTAACAAACAAGAAACGCATTTTCGCTCAAAATTCAAAATTACGTACCACTATGGCGGTTTAAAAGTTGGTAAAGTTAAGCAAATTACATAAAAATCGATATTCTGGGGTTTCTTGGATTGTTGATAACGGATCTGAGATTTCGTTTCGCACTTTACCAAATGTCCGACTGCAAAACACGCTCAAAAACTGACCAAAGTCCAACTTTCCGTTCGGTAACTGGTGCGCAGTGGAAAATTATGAGACGTCTATTTTATGGGCCGAATTTGGGGAATTGACTTAGTAGCAATCAGAACTACCATCCCCACTTTGGATCGATCAATATGGCGGATGATAGGCTATGGAAAGTTTTTCGATCTTTATACCTTTTTATACGGATGAGTATCTCGGGATTGCTAGTGTCGGTGACCACGCATCTGATGTTAGTTTTACGTTTTTCAAAATGACCAATTCAAGCTGGCGCTTTTGGTAAGGTTGAGCCCTACCACATTCATATTTCATTTGAAATGAAAATTGTAGATATCAGTTAGAGTGGATTCGTCGTCATCTTGCATCGGCAGGGAAGATTCATACCTTATTCAGACGTCCTGAAACCGAAAATGTAGTCAAAATTGCACAAAATCATGTATAATATCTTGGCGATTGTTTTGCTGAAATAGTGTATTAAGATAGATATGGTAGGGTTTTTATTGCATTTCTATAAGCTTTTCTTTGTAAAAAGTCATATCACCTGAACTTTCCACACGATGGAATAAAACAGGATGCTCACGTTATTGTTATGGAAAATGAAATATTTTGCCCAATAAGGTGACCTTCTCAATATTTTTCCCTTCGTTTAGAACGCCATCTGCAAGCGGTCATTTTGTAAAAGACGAAATTAGCAACAGATCCTTTGTAATTAGAAAACTACTTTCACCATTGCCCGTGGAAATGGAAACTACTTTTCACAAAGTCGCACTGATAAGCGGCATAATCGCGAAACGCGTCTGCGAATGGTGAAGGTAGTTTTCTAATTACATGTTTTCCCACAGCGGGTTAGCCTAAAAGCGTGCCTGCAGCTACTGCAGGAGTCTGTGACAACTTAGTTGTCCACTCCTGTAGAAGTAAATAGCTACAGAAATGCACACTTAAGTACATATTGGGGGATTTTCTTAATTCAATTCCCATATGCAGAAACATCACCAGATCCTTTATCAGCAACCCAAAAAATTTCGATCTACCATTATTGATTCTTCTTGTTGCAAGATCTAATCTAAGATCTATTCTCGATGAATTGCGATTGGGATGAGACCAATGCCCAAATTCTGTCTTATATCATAACTGTTATATGGTTTACATTCAATTCCCCTAACTGATGGGCATTGAATGTGCGAAAATCGGATTTGGGTAGGTTTTTGGGCGCCATCTAAAATGTTGTCATGTAAAATGCGAAGCTATCGTTAAATGTGTTATCAGGGATCCAAGAAACCACACCCAATACCGATTTTTAAGTAATTTGTTTTCAATTTTGGAACCACCATATTGGTAGCCCATTTTGAACATTGAGTACAAATACGAATTTTTTGTTTGTTTTTTTTTATGTCCCGATCCGCACAAGTAAGATACTATCTCAGACCGTGTCTTTTGTAGTTTGATGGTGCCCTATCATGGGTTGGCACATTGTGAAGTTAATGTTAGCCATCCTCAGGAAAAGTTGACATTTTCCAGTAACTACTATAGAAATATATATGTATGTACTACTTTTATATATAAAATTTCGGATGATACGCAATAACGTTATAAGCCGAAGATTGTTTTATGGTACTTTTAAGTAACTCCAATATTGAAGCGTTAGATTTTATGGTTAACATCCAAAGAAAGAATTTCTACTTATTATGTTAATTGTAACAATCGTATTTGCACGAGAACTTTAAATCGTTTCTTATCGCACAGCTGCTCTGTTGTGAGAGAAACAGATATCCCTTTAAATAAATGCTTTTCCAAATTTTGCGCAACGCATATTCGTTGGGTAGTCCCTAATATACCTCGGCAATACGCTGGTGAATATACTACAGGAAATTGAGTCCGCGCTTACTCAAGTATTAAGACGGCATTTCCGTTCGGAAACTATGAATTTATTGGTGAGAATCCCGGAAGTCTGGGGATGAACATTTCCTTGGAAATTACTATTAAAATATCGAAATTGATTTAAATCGCGAATTAAGCTGCGAACAATTTTATCACCGACTGAAAGTTTCATAAATTAAAAACTATATTGAAGTGCCGGTAACTTTTGTATCAAGTTAAGTTGCTAATTAACTAAGGGGGCGCTGTACAAAGAGAAAAAGCAACAAAACTCCTTTTTCCTCATAATAGAGTAGTTAGTAGTTTAATGAAATATCCACCTTTTTAAACAAGTATTACGTGCAGTGTCATAGACGGTAATTTCGTCTATACCGACACAATTCTGAAGGATCTCGACGCCGTGCCAACATCAAGCGTCGGTGATATTTAAGCTTTGAACTGGAATAACACCGAAAGATTTTAATTGAATGTGTCCCAAAGTGAGACGTTCACGCTTTACATCGACATGTAGTAGGTGTGGTGCGGTTTGTGATGCGCTTTTTTAATTCGTTTAAACTGAGCCTTGCACTTTGAGATGTATAGCAAGTACAAAACTGCGATTAGAAAAATATTTGTTGTACAATCTACTGAAGTTCATCGCGCTGCTTTATAACTGCATATATGAGGTCTGTAAATATAGTGAGACAGATCTTTTCCACTTTTCTTTCAACTACATTACAATCCGACGTGTTCTCTTCAAAGTAATTACCTTGGGAAGCCACACAGCGCTGAAGGTGGTTTCTCGGCTCCTCATAGGAGTGCTGAAACTAGGATACTAGTATAGCTGGTCGGTTACAGTAGTTCGAGTGTTGCCCAATGCTGCAAAACGACATTGCTTGAGGCGCTGCTTCAATATCGGGAAGAGAAGAAAATCACAAGGTCTCAGCTGGCCGCATAAGGAGGCTCAGGAGCCGCAGGAAACTTCTTACTGGCCAATAACCGGTTAATTGAAATTGCTAGGTGATAAGGCGCGTTGTTGTGATGCAATACCCACTTCTCTTTTATATTTGGTGTCACACGCATGACCCTTTTTCAAAGTCTGTTAAAAACCATTTCGTAAAAATATTGATTAACCCCTTGGTCTTGAGGCGCAAACTCTTTGTGAATGATTCCCTGGCTATCAAAGAAGCAAGTCAGCATGCTTTCTATCTTTGACTTGCTCATTCTTCTTTTTCTGGCATTTGAGAATTTTGAGTGTGCCATTCCATGCTGTGCTGCTTTTTGGCTGAGGCCACACCGTTGCTCGTAATTCGTGTAATTCATTACCAGGACGCATCCTACCTGCTTCACTAAAACAATCGCTACCGATAAACAACGTGACTTCACTGAATTACAACTCGTGCTGATGGCTTATCACAGGTTCACCTTTCCCCACTCCAAGTCCCGCGATACCAGCATTGCCCGATCGATTGATTTAGACAGCCTGTATGTAGCACAAGCTTTAATACAAGCACTAACTTTTCTCAGGTATAATGAGCGTCCACTGTCGAAATATTACACTGGACGCCTACCTCTTCGGAGGATATTTTATTCGAGCAATTTTTATTTTTGACGAGTTCCTTAAAGTATCGACTCTTCAAAGGCAACGTCTACATATTGTAATCGCACTACGGTAAGGTTTATCAAAGAGACCGGGTTCTTAAGGAAGATGCAATTTAAATATTCAGACATTCGGTAATTTGAATTTACCCAGATTAAATAAAATAGTGATGAATCAAGTAGTACGGACAAACTAAAGGGGCGCGCATCATTCTGAATAATGCGAAAGATTGGCGATTATTCTTATGTTACGAGTCTCCTTAGGAGTGCTTCTGTTGGAGTTTATCTCTCGTGGAACAGTCGATTGTTCCTATTTATTGAAATCATTAAGATGTGTCAAAGTTCCATCATTCACTACAATATTATATACCAGACTAGACGCTGCTCGAGCAAAGTGTTTCAGTAAGAGTTTTCGTGCCGTTTTGGCTTATGATTTTTTACTGAATTGGAAGTAAGTCGAGAGCTACCAATTTGGCTAAAAAATTCACTGAACATAGAGCGATAACGATATCCGTTAACTGCAACTGAATTTTCGCAATCTCAAGAAAATGTAAGGTACCATAACGGCTTCTGCATCAAATGCGCACAAGCAATCGACTTAAGAAGGCATAAGGGCCGTTCATATTGTGGATGACTTACTGCAACTGCATTTCTGCTAGTTGAGGAAGCCATTTAGTCAGAAGTGACCTTCATCGGTAAACACAGTTCCTTATGATTACCACGATGGATTTCCAATTGTGCCAAAGCCCAGTCACTGAGCCTGTGGCGCACGATGTGATGATCCCGTTTTAGTTACTTGCGTTAAAGCAATATTTTAGACATGTTGACTACGTTGTTTCTGCATAACTCTATACAGAGTCGTTTGTGAGTGTTTTAACTGCTGCGATCGACGAGGAAGTGATAAATTTCGACCTCTGCAAACACTCTTCCGTACAACAGGAGTGCTTCTTTCCTTCTTGCATTTATTCCTAATTGGATAGAGTAAAACTTTTACCTCGAATATTTGCACAAATTGTTCGTTTGTTATACAAATTGGGCGCTTATAACAACCGAATATTGGTGTAAGTACTCGTAAAGTTGTAGCGACTACATAGAAGATAGGATATTTGATAGAAACTCTTCACAATTCGTAAACGTTGTGGGAGCATGTATTGTACTGATTAACTGACGAATTCAGATTACAAAGAAACCATGGGAAACAATCACGCATACATATGTAAACAAACTCGTCGTCCTTACAAATGAGTTTCGCAATTTTCCCCTCTTCTAGTTGTATCGCAGCAGAAAGAATTAATCAGATACATTGCTCGGCCATAATTGATTGTAATAGACGCCGTAACTTTAAAGAAGTTAAATATATATTCATTGACATATTGCAACCAAGAGCTTTATAGTTCTGAAGTAATTCCTCCACATCGTTCTTATAGTTATCCGCCTTGTTATTTCCAAGAAAATGCAGGACCATTTTCTTGAATGGCTCCCACGTTGGTGCTTTTTGCTCATTTACGATGGAATCGAACCGAAAATTGTTCGTTAATTCTCGAATTTGAAGGTCATCGAGTATGTCTTGTTTAATTCTTGCGTCACTGACCCGTGGAAATGTGTTCTTTAGAAAGCTAAAAAGCGTCACCGTTTCTATCCATTTCTTCAAGAAATATTTTTTATCAATCCGGGTTGAGTGTATAAAGTGGAAGGTAGACTTCCTGGGGATCCACCAGGGGCTGACTGACGACATTTTGGGTTCCCGGCAGGAGCTGTTTTCTTGGTGGTCATTGTTTTTTTACATAAGGTTTTTTGTTTTATCTCTGCTACTACGCACAAAAAATAGCTAAATTCGGGATATCCTAGTTGAAGGTAGAGTACAAAGACAATGACCTTCAATTCTCTGCAAAGGTGTCAGGGTGCCTTGCATACGCAGTGGGATGGTCGAGGAGCAAAGGCTAACCCGCAACAATGGAAAATTAAAATGTGGAAAACAGGTGCTGAATGGGGGATTTGCGACCACGAATTCAAAATCAGCATCGAAAATTGTATAAGAAGCAGCACTCTGGCACCAAGAAACAGAAACATTGTTTACCACTGTAATCAACCATTAAATACTGCGAAGTAATCCAATTGCTGCTACAATCTAAGACGAAGTGATATAAAAAACAATATCAGACAATTTAAAAGCCGTGTAATTAGAAAACTACTCATACCGCTCATCAGTGCGTCTTTGTGAGAAGTAGTTTTCTTTTCCAAATAACCACTATATATGCTAGTACTTTTTTTATGTTTGTAAGTGCATATTGTGGAAATTTCTTAATTGCATTCTCATATGTCCAAACAACAATTTAAAGCTTCTAAAGTTTCAAGATTAAGCCATCATTTAAGAGAATTTTTACTTGGTATTAAATCTGTTCTCAACTCCAAAACTATGCAGTTTAATGGCTCGGGTATCAAATTAAACCAACGTTTTCACATTTAACTTTAATAGAAGAATGCATAATAAAGAGACATGATCCCGTGAAAATATCCTACGTTCCCTTCTGCCGTAATTAGAAATGCAAGTACCTCGAAAATGTCTCTCTGACCCAGAAATGTTAAATAATCTGTTTAGAAATTTATTTATCTCACTATGATTTGTCAGGTGGAAAATATTGCAGGACATTTCTACGCGTGGGGAAAAGGCATATCGTTACGATCTGAATTTAAAATATAAGTTTAAAGCTGGTGTAGTATTGAGCGTGACATGTTCGTATGTACATAAGTATGATAGAACAAAGTTTTAAATTTATGGGCAGAAAAATATTTGATACATAATGCGTTAGAAATTCTCAGTGGATTTCGATTGTCCTTATAATATGCGCGGCTACGACAAAGTAGTAGCCCCTAAATCAAATAAATTAAACGAACGGTTAAAAATGTAATGTCAATGCAGAAAATTGATATAGATACAACGATCAGAACATTCGAACTCAATTATTTTTTTAGAAATAAATTTATATATTTTCCTTCTCAGAACATATTGTGCTTTGCCACCGATAGGAGTAATGTGACTGTAAGCAAGTTTATATATTGTGCGCAATTTATACAAATATATTTCTGCAAATATTCAATTTAGTGCCCACTCGAAACGAGCTCTATTATTATTTAATCTAGATGTAACGTTTATATTTACCTATCAGGCAAATTGTTCTTCAACACAACCAGGTACTAGGTCAACGTAAATATAATGAAATATATGAGATTTCATGAATAATTTCAATCCACTCGGATGTAATAGTTACACAAAACAAATAACTCATTCGTATGTGCAGGTAATTATTTTCAGATAAACACTCATGTATCCCATTTTCATAATTTGTTCCGATTCAGTTGAGTGCAATCGCTGGTTCAATATATTTACATACATACACGTACTGTGTTTCTAAATGATTGAAGCTGACGGATTACTTTTCTTTTAGTTGGTACTACACCTTTTGACTCCGAGCGTATCAATATGTATTATCGTTCCATAGGGTAACCATAATTGGTGCATTTATTAAGATAATTATTAAAACGTTTCTAATAAAAGAGTGTTCTAAGGGAAATATATATTTTCATTCTTTTTGTAATTAAATTTTAAATATTCCATTCTATACTTATAAAAAGTATTCAACGAACTAACCAAATATTTTTACTGCGATAAATGAATGTACAAATAAACTGGATTTAGTTAAACGAGAAACAACTGCCGCAAATGTTGAAAATGGTCACAAAAGTTAACTTCTGCACTTCATATTTCCGAATACATTATGAAGTTCTTCCAGTGTAATTTCCTGATCAATTGCATCTACCTGTCCTTCTAAGTTATGCAATCTATTCCTCTAGATATTGTTTTTAACCTTTCCGAACAAAAGCTAATCTGGTGGTATTAGAACTGAAGATCTAGGAGGCCATATTCCTTGACTAATCACACGATTATCATAAAATTGCCTTAAGTATGCTACTGATGCGTGTGCAGCTGAGACGTTGTACTGCTGGAGGATATCTCTTCCTAACTTATCATCATCATGTAGCTGTTCAATCAATTATTCAAAAATAATATGCTATGGGTCAGCATTTATTACATCATGAATAAATATTAGTCCTGTTATTCTTCGACTTGACAGTTACCCAAATATCCACCCTTGTTGTAGATCGTTTTCTACTAAAGTGTGAGGGTTTTCCGTTGTCCACATTCTGTAATTGTGTGAATTGAATAACAATTATTGAACCAATTGCAATTGTTCTTCTATCAAAATCTATAGAATCTATAGGGTACAACCTATAAATTACAGGATTTTTTACGGATGTATATGACGATTTCTCTTCAGTGATTTCGAACATGTAGCTGGGCATAATCCCACCAAACAAAAATAATTCATTTGAAACTATAAAATGATTACGGTACATATCTCACGCAATTTTTGGGCCTCTTAAAGTTTTCGGCTAGTTTTTGTATTTTATGTTCCCGCGTCAAATTCAGAAAAAGGTTATTTTTATTCGGAGGTGAATTTCGTTAGCGCCATCGTCTTCTACGGGTCAAATTACGAACTAGTAGAGGATTCCAACGCTCTCCGGTGGCATTTAAGTCATTTTTAGGCGTCTTAACATTTTCGGCTGATTTTCGCATTTTATGTTCTCGCGTCAAATTCTGAAAAAGTTTATTTTTATTCGGAGGTAAATTTCGTTAACGCCATCGTCTTCTGCGGGTCGAATTACGAGCTAGTAGAGGATTCCAGCGCTCTCCGGTGACATTTAAGCCACAGAAGCAGCCAATATTATCTAGCATTCTATTTAGTGCAATAAATGTCTGCTCTCTGTTGTTACAGCAGTAACACTTGAAGATGTGCCTTCGTCTCTTGGGGGATAAGATGTTAAAGAGAATGCCCCTTCTAGAAGAAAGCGAATTGGGACCAAATGGAAAGTCAAAAGCACATATGCCTAAGATAAGAAGTCGTTCATTTACTATCATAGTAGTGCCATATAATCGGTGTCTACTTCAGAAATAACCATAGAAAAAATCGCTGTAAAATCAATTCCTTTGAATTCTAAAAATATCTACTAAATTGACCGGAAGCTATAGGTTCCGATCGAAATCATCTGAAATTGACAGTACAGGATTGATATTTCAACTACATCATTTCCACCTAAATACTTTGTACGTATTATTCCTCGAAACATCAATTTGTCGATGCGCTTCTCTTTGTCAAGTGAGCTAACGATGCCTGGGTGTTATTAGTGTTCAGAGTTCCAGTTCGCAGAATTTATCAAATCAGTAGTCATTCGAAACGTTTGTATCTCCCCATGCAACAACTACTAAACTTCAATTTTATGTCGAGTTTGAATAGAGCGTATCCTCTTTGTAGTGGTATACAATTTAGAACATTTCCAAATTAAACCGAGCCCTTTCCCTGAGGAAAATAAGTTTTACTTTTTTCGCTTGCTGATTGTAAATTTACGTAAATCGTGCAAAACGCCTGAGTATATTTGGTAAATTAGAGTTTTTTGTTGGTATGTATAATCTAGTGAATAAAACGTCTTTAGAAAATTTTGCATCACTTATGGTCTAGCAGAATTAGCATTTTTTAACAATATAAGAACAGAATAATCATTATTTTCGAAATTTTTGTTTTTCTGTCTATCTTATTTATTACGTTATGGTCCAAATCCAGTTATGCTACTGAGTAGCCTTAAAAGCCTACCTTATTGTGTCTTCATTGTTCCTTGTGTCACATACATCCCCCACCTATTTCGTCAATTTTACCGAAACAAACACAAACATAGTGAGTGCTCACACGAATTTGTGATAATGATTTGTTATAGCACCAGAGTAGAATAATAATTTACGTGTATTTATTGTATCGTTTGCTTTGGAAGCGCTTCTGAATAATTAAAGTAGAGAAGCGCAATGTACTACGTAATTTTCTCGAAGCTGAGATTGACAATTCCTTGTGAAACGTAGAGGCAATCTTCATATATTGGAACGTCTTATACGTAATATACGATCGTATGTATCAATGCCAAAACTGTAGAAACTAATCTCGTAAGTAAAACGTGTATTACCGTCGACGTTGGATATTGCCCGAATCGACAAAAGGAAACGACAAGTTTCATTAAAAGATAAAATGGAAATTATTACTCGGCTGAAGAAAGAAGAAACGACTCAGGCACTAGCTACCAAGTTCGGTGTTGATAAATCAATGATAACGGGAATAAAAAATAATTCTGATTCAATTAATAGGTAGGCACTTTTAACCTTCATTGTGAAGAGGGTAAGTTGATGTCGTAAAACTATGAAAAGAAACCTAAAATCGAACTGTTGGAAGATGCCGCTCACTTACTTTTTGAAAACCGGTCTTCTGGACAGTCCATATCTGGGCCCATTTTGTGTGAGAAAGCGGTGGAATTAAACATGAAGCTTGGTGGTGACTCGTCATTCGTCGGAGGTTCTGGAAAAAATTCAAATTACGACATGGGATTCGGCAAATCGAGATTCATGGTGAAAAATTAAGTACTGACCCTCCAGCAGCAGTTTCTTTTTCCGAGAATTTAAAGAGATTTCTTGAACGGAATGAATATTACAAGTATTTTGTCTACAATGCGGACGAAATAGGCTTCTATTGGAAAGCCTGATCATCTAATATCTTCCATATCTTGAAGAGAATCAGTAGTTCATGCTCCAAGATTAGCAAAAAGCGTGTCACAGTCATGGTGTGTGCTAATACAACTGATTGTGAGGTACAGAGAATTTCACTGCTTTTGATAGGAAAAGTGAAAGACCCACGTTGTTTTGAAAGTGTGAACGTTCCGTTAAAATCCACGAGCTAACAAAATGCGTAGATGAACATTGACTTGTTCACGAAACGGTTTGAATACAAGCTCATTCCTGAAGCAAAAGAATTTCAGCAGCATTTCGGCAAAGAAGGCAAGATGCTACTCCTAGTGGACAATGCTCCGTCACTTCCATCAGCGGAATCTTTGCATACGGTCAATGTAATGTTCGAGGTACAGTTTATCTCCTTAATGTAACTCCCTAAATTCAACCTATGGACCAGAGCGTTATTGAAAATTGAGAAAACCATACCGAAGACAGTTCATGCGTCGTCTGCTTTTAGGGGATAAAAATGACGAAGAAGCAGTCATTTATATGTACAAAGAATCGATTTTAAAGTGTGCTATTATATGTTAGTCGAAGCATGGAATTGATTAAAAAGCAGAACCTTGCATAAATTGTGGAATAGGCTACTCAAACCATCTAAATCGACGAATTTGGCAACAAACCCACCAAAATGTTGCAGGCGTTGAGCAACGTTGGTGTCTTCACAGATTGTGATGAAGAGAACGTGACGGAGTGCCTAATGACAATCCAGAAGGAGATGTCTAGGAACCATCTCATGATGAGGACTTTCATGCACTAGATTTGGCATTCCTGACGTTCTAACGGCAAGAAGAATCCGATCATATGCAGTTATTGCAGTTCAAAAGAATTCGATACCTAGCTGCCATAAAGGAGAAGTTATCATTGAAGCAGTCCAGTGTTACGACCTTTTCTGTCCCAAATTCATCTTAGATATATAACTAATATGTTTTGTGTGTTATCAATTCTGTCCACTATGTAATGTAGTTAAATAAAGATGTTTTTCTTTTCCACTTTTTTTTTGGCGTAATTTTGCACAATTGTTGAAATTCTCCCCAATGTACTCTAGAACTATTTCATATTTACCAGGAACTCCGATGAATTATTATATTTTTACAAATTCGACTGCCAACTTCACGGTACTACTATATACTGATGTGCCGCCTCGTCCCGTAGAAAATGAATCAAGTCTTCATGCCAATTGATATTTATATTTGCATCGTGCTGATTTACACATCCTGTACGATAAGAGTTCGGCCGTGTTTTGCAATAAGTTCAGAGAGACTTTGGCATTCAAATTTTGTTGTATTTCGAAGAATACGAGCACATACGTTAAGTTTATGGTGTTATTGTCTGTGCCTTTCCTGAAACAGATGTGGATTCTCATTCGGCTAATAGTGGCAATTTTGTTTACCGACCATTCTATTTATAAAAAATAGAATCTTTCACAAATTTCATCAGGCAATTCTTGAACGATTTGTATCTTGTACGGGAGAAAGGGTATGAAGCCCTTTCCACAGTTACTCCCGACAAATCTCTGTTGTCGCAAATGTATTGCAAGAAGGTAATATTGGAGTCGTTGATGGCTACTTCAAAACTTCTATCTGTGTGCTTTCGCCACGTATTTGTGATTCTGCACGCTTTTTACCGGCTACCACTTCCGTTTCATCAAATTTGTAGACTAATTTTCACGGACGTACGACTGATATTTTCTCCGGTACGTCCACCATTAAAAATAGATAAAAATTATTTCAATATTCTCTGTTAATGTACATACGTACAGGTATATACCATTATAATACATGACCCCACAGATTTCGTATTATGACTCCAGAAGAATATTAGACAATGAAATGTAATGAAACCCACTTACTGGCTGAGTAGTAAAACACGTGTCGCACTATGAGAAGCTCGGGGGATAGCGATCTGATCTGGTGGTGATCTGATGTGGAGCGTAGCTGCTTATAATCCTAAAATAGATCTTCAATATTTGCGAGAAGGTAAGGAAATATGTATCATTTTGAGTGAGTTAGGAAGAGGTACAGTATACATGTGTATAGAAGAAAAAGATTAAGAAGAAATATACTGAAACCCATTAATTGCTGTTTATTTGCTTTTAGAAACTATTTATAAGGTAATTTCCAATGTCATTAATAAACCATTTATCGCATATTCGCAGTTTATTGTTATAATTGCCTGATTAAAATTCAACTTCATTCCAACAATATTCTCCAAGAAATTGGCGTTTATTGAAAAACTATTGTCTTGTTTTCCGATATACCATTTGTACCATTTCTGATACCTACATTAAATGTAAACAAACTCTGGTCGTTATTAAGTAGCTCACAATGATCTCCACACACTATTACGGGAATTACTTTTGTGTAGTATCAATGAATAACACGTTCCTCTAGTTTTCTAACGATGTGTCACGTGCAGCAAGTTGCTATTTAAGGTTTTAGAGTTAAGATGGTTAGATAGCGGAAAGTTGAGGATGATGTCATATTTGTAAGGTCATTTTGGTTCCCCCTGCGTACTACTGAAGCGATATTAAGGATCTTACCATACCATATGAACAAAATACGACCTAATAAAGATCTCCAAATACACATTCGGCTTATAAATTTACTTGAATGTAAATACAAAACTTTTACTTTAATAATAACTGTTGTTCTGAATTATTTTCACTGCAGTTACAGAATAGATACTGTAGTAGATTGAAGATAGCTGCCAAACAGTAAACATTTACTCCCACTTATCGCATGAAAATCAACTAAAGTTCTAAACTTGATGAAATATCCTTAGATGTTAATTCCTGCTATAAGGTGAATGTCGTGAAGGCGAAAATGGCAAAAGATAATGACGTTAATGTCGCTTGACGTAATGGAATTTTCTGAACGAGAATCAATCGTCTACGAAGTAATGATTTCTTTTCCCTTTGTTATATATTTATCTTCGCTTCTTCAACAAGTATCGAGAGCTTTACTTCTATTATCAAAGTAAGGACATTGAGTGTGCGCTAAGGACTTTTGAAGGTAAAAATCTCACGTACAAATAGGGAAGTATAACTTCAAAGACCGGATATGAGTCTTGTAACGTACTTAACGTACGGGCTTCGTTTAATCAGGGAAAACAAGGGTGTTGCGGTCAGCAAAATATTTGAAGGTATTTAAGAAACCCTTAACAAAGAGTATTTTTCCCTTAAATAGACATATTGTTCCCTTTGCGTTACTGTCATTTTTCGGTCCATTTAGAAGACTTGGTAATATCGAGAAGATGAAAGAGCTGAAATGACAAAAATTAGAATGACATTCCTTATATATGCTTCAGGACATGTGTTCTCCGTTGATTTTTTAAGATAGTTGAACGTTTAATGCAATTTCTCATTTCTCATCTCAATTTCTCTTCATTAAAGCTTTAAAGTGGTGCAACCATTCATTGTTTAAATAAAAAATATACAATGAAAGACCGTCATGCAAACGACAGGAATACAGCTCCGATATTATATATCCAAATGAAATGTACCGGGAATTTCCTTAATCGCTGCTGGGAACAAATCCTTCGTAAATGATTACAAATTCCAAAGCAGTTTCCAGCTTTACTAAAGGATTTTCGGGGATCTTATTTGAACGACGATTAGTCCTCTATTACACGACAGTCTGTTGCACACCATTCTAAATAACTATAATAAATTCTCTGAAGTCGTGTAAGTAAGATATATTGCAGCTTGTTCTGTAAGCGTAATGAAGCAAAATTATTTATTGCTGGAAATCTATAATCTTTAGAAGGAAGGATATGAAGTCGACGGTAGAAGTAGTTACTTATACGTGTTAAAACAGTGACGCAAAAGAAACTTCATGATAACTACACGACGCAGGAATGGGCCTTTGTAAAATATTCTTCTCTGTTGTTTAATGGAAGTACACCGAGGATATTCTGACGACTCGTCGTCCATTGGTATGCGCTCTTGTCGTTCTCGTCACGTTTTCTTGACGTGGCCGTATAAACTAGGCTTCACTTGGAATTTTATTTTTCTATACACCAATTGTAAGGTAATTCTAATAGCATTACTGAAAAATATTGTACAGGAACAAATCTATGGAAAGGTGTAAATCACGAAATATACGGGAGAGCGTCGTAGCCTGTATCACAGCGTAGTTTGATCTATCGTTTTTATTCGGATATGAATCTATGACGGAGAGGTTTATTCCCTTCGAAATAACCAAAGTAGCCACTAGTAGAAAAAAGGTTATCAATCTCTTTCTGTGGCAAGCGTCGAAATATTTTCCATATATGTAAACGCGAAAAACAAACTTCCTCCGTGTCCTATAAATTTCGCAAACTCAAATTTAGACACTCAAACTTTTTCCGTTTCGAATATACAAAAGGGTTATTAAATTTACGACTAGATCGCGCTGGATATATCCAATTTCTGCCTCGTAGAAGAATGGAAGGGAATAGCCTCAGAACATTTGTGCATAGTACATACGATAACCGTAACGTTATTTTGCATGTGTATCAAAATTTCGCCTCCGATGAAATTCGATATTCCTTTTCGTAGATTCAATATTGCAAGTGAAAAAACGATCGTGCGCGAAGGAAATTTGAAATAACAACGAGGCGAAATTGAAGTTTGGATTCGGCATTCAGACGACTCCTAGCCTAATTTTAAATGCGAGATTTTCTTTTTACCAACGAAATAAGTGGAATAATATTGGTTTTTGTTAATATGTGAGAGTATACAGGCTACTCCGAAGTTCGTTACTCGTTCTTATATCGAGGAAAATATTGTTGCAGATTGGAAGACATTTTATAGATATTCATATATAAGGCACGTTTTATTAATGGGTAGCTGGGAAATTCGTATTTTAACGAACGAAGCCGTTGGTATGAAGTAATGGTTTCTACATTGGATTTTGTGTTCATCGAAACTTACAATGTGGTCGTGTACTAGAGGGATTGTAGTGATGTGAAATAGCAAATGTTGTGTTAATCTTAACAAGAATCGTCTAAGAAAAGTGTTCTTTCTGTGCGGTCTGTTTGGACATTCTCGACCCTCTCTATGCTCGCAGACTAAGCGATAACGTGAGGATGATCAATACGAAACAAACCAAATATCCAAAGCCACAACATAGGTTTGAAATATCCTAAGCGGAAGGGGCCTCCAGAATTATTATCGGTATTGGGAAAATTCATTAGGAGCGTATTTTCAAAGCGGCAATATCAGGATATAAATTAATGCAATAAAGGAAATGATTAAGAGATCATTCTCAGTTCTTCCAGAGGAAGAGAGAAAGAGCAATTGGGTTCTGTTTAACAACGATTCAGACATCAAACTTATGTTGCTCATTTGTAAAGTTACTGGTTGAAATAGCCGCTTATCTAGTTACGTATTCAGAAAAAGTATTTTTCTTATATCACTTTAATATTAACTCCATCCATAAATACCTCTTCAAAAGCTAATTTCTAAATGTTTATCCAGTACTAGTATTCCTTGTGTATTACTTAGTTCCACCTGCTGTAGTTTGGGGTACTGATCCTCTTGATTCAGCTGCTGTCTACAGTGTTATGTCTTCCCTG
This sequence comes from Chrysina gloriosa, assembly GCA_038088585.1. Classification (NCBI taxonomy): domain Eukaryota; kingdom Metazoa; phylum Arthropoda; class Insecta; order Coleoptera; family Scarabaeidae; genus Chrysina; species Chrysina gloriosa. The sequence continues at coordinate 12,937,810 of CM076092.1, forward strand.
CAATTCTCTTTTGGGGTAATCTGAAAATAGTCTACATTGCTTGAACCCCTTTCCCAACGCGCGAAGATTGGAAAATCCTGGCAATCAACTTCTCAGATATCTCGTGTAATTGGCTGCAGATAATATGGACGTAATAGTTTCACGAGCTGGAGAAAATCCCTGTCGTCTCGTACGTCGTAACTACTCAAATCTAAATCAATGGGAGGAACAGAATAGAAACGTAAGGGAAAGGAATCAAACGAATGTTAGCTTTAGATAAGATCCTTCAGGTCGCGCCAGATAAAGTAATGCTTCAGTGATCTGATATATACTACATGACATGGAGATTGAAGCACCAAGAAGGGGTACGAATTTTTGACCAAATTTGGCAGAAACATTTTCTGAAAGTGATAATTAATTAAAATTTTGTTGCAATGGATGAAGTGGTCATGTCATATCAGACACTTTCAACACCTTTTTTCTAGCATTATTGTCAGTTGTATTTCTTTCGATTTTTATTCAATTTTCACCGTTTCTTCTTGTTTTAATTTAGTTTTAGAAGCTTCATTATATCTAGAGTGCGGGTTTGCACGAAGGTAGTTTTTGTTCAGGAAAACTGAAAATCGCCTTAACCGGAAATAATGGACCATCATGCGCTGTTATCAGACATAGAGCAAGGAAGGTCAAGAACGTCGCCGAAGAGGAATCAGCAGCTAAAGAAGAAATAATGAGATGCGGGACCGCCATCTTCGTCTAATGGCACTAGAAGACCAATTCTCCACTATAAGATCAATGGCGCATCAATGGTTAGGTAATGAAGGTCGTCCCGGTAACTTTTGAACCGTTTATCACCGCATCAGAGCTTTTGCCCTGTGATCCAGATCTTATGCTACCTTTTACAGCTCAACACCGACTGCAACGTTTGGAGTGGTGTAGACTCCGAATGCTTTAGAACGTGTAGTGGCATAGGGTGCCGTTCAATGATGAATCCCGATTTTGTGTAGGGATACCTGATGGGCCAATTCGGATGAGATGAAGACGTGGGGAACGTCGTGGTATTCAATTTTCCGCCATTGGAGTTATGGTACAGGGCGCTGTGGAGTAGGTCTCAGTTGGTGTTTTTGACGCAACATCAATGTCCAGCGTTATGTTGATAAGGTGGTGGAACTCCATATTCTTTTTATATCTTCAGCAGTTCGAAGACCCACTTTTTCAGCAGCATAATGCTTGTTCCCAAATTGCTAGAATTTCCCATGTCAATATTTTGCCATGGCCACCCAAATTTTTCAACCTCTCCCCAATTGTATACGTGTGGGATATTACGGGAAGAAAACTAATGAACTTAGCGAATCTTCTGCAAACACTGGAAGCTCACCGACCTAAATTACAGGTTATTTGGGATACCATACCATAAGAAGACATCAATCACCTATTGGAATCAATAGCAGGAAGAGCGAGGGAGTGTGAAACTAATAGGAAAGGCCAAACATATTATTAATAAAGAAAAAATGTCTTAATCATTTGTCCTTGTTCTTAGGAATTTTAATCAATTATTGTATTTGAATAGGTAAACGTTTCTAACAAATTAGGTCAAAAAATTTGCAGCCCTTTTTGGTGTTGAAATGCTGTATTCGAGATTTATATTACAAAATACTAGCTTTAGAAATCCTCATTAATATTGTTCAGTGAAACAGCGCTTAGTCGTTGATAGATACGTTTTGGTTCCATTTCCTTTAGTTCCCGTATTAATTTGAATTGTTTTGATAAGAAATCGAGTCTATACTTTCTAAAATGTTAAGATTATGTTACCAATTTGTAAGAAGGTAAGAAGAAGGACTGTGAATGACACTATCTTTCTGAAGCTATATTCAGTAAGGAAGCTCATCCGAAAACTTTAGTTACTTACTTATTTAATATTAAGATTTTCTATTTTTAGGTGTATGGCCAGTGGAGTTTTACAATTTAGTCTCCATTGTTTTATGCTTTATATTTAGATACTTATTTCTATCCATGCTATGTCCTTTCTCTTTATGCTTCTTCTTTAATTCTGTGTATCAATCTTCTTCTCCGTCTCTCTCTCCTCCCACTTCGCTGCACCCACGTTTCAAACATCATTCTCGTAAGCTTTATTTCATGTGCTTTCGTTGATAACATGGTTTTCGTATTTCTTTAATGCACTGTGAACAAGAATCAAGAGTTGAACCGGTGGAAAGGAACCTCTTGCAGTACGACCAAAGTAAGGAATCAAAATAAGGTCAAGTGATTCATGAAGACCTTGTGCATGTGACCATAAGAACCGTCACCGCAAGCAACATCCAATTACTAATGAATTGGTTGAGTAGCAAAGTGTGGTACTCAATTTACAGATTTAGAAGATTTTTACTTCTAATTTCGATATTTTGTTGTTGGCACAATTCACCACTTTGGACTAATAGAATTTGGATCACAATGACGTTATGTTGATTTACACAGACTGGCAACGAACTTCTTAGAGTTTCTGCGACGTAAAGTTGTTCGACATTAACTATTCACGGTTGACGTTGAAAATTCCTTCAGGACAGTTCACTGAAGTAAACATATGATACTAAAAGCTGCTTAGAACTTTTAAGTTGAGCTGGCTAATTATTTTCCGTTTCCAAAGGTATCTGTTCCTTCAGACTAATCGAACTGTCTTTAGGATGTTTGCTTAGCGTAAATACTGTGACTAACACCAACCATCATCTACATTCGCTATTATTGAATGCAAAAAAATTTATGTCTTTTACCATAATCCTTTTCTAATGAATTCAAATGATTATATGAATAGGAGACGTGTTTGCCATAATCTATCTTTAACAAATCGCATCCACCAAGTTATTGTTGAATAACAGTTAGTCAAATCATCTTTTGATCGCTTTTGAATCGCTTCTGCATATTTGGTAATTGAAATATTCGAAGGTATAAAACCTTTCAGGTTCCTTAAATGTTGATGAAGATAACGATACCTGTTAAAGTAGATGTATTAATTGTCGAAGGGATTATGTAGAGGCATGTTCCCGTATATATATAAGAAACAATAAGGTACATCTAAAATTTATCAATTTTATTTGACTCCCAGTAACTAAAGCCGTTCTCAAATAAAATGAAGGAACTGCAACTTCTCCATCCTTAACTCCATCTTGCATAAATCTGAATTAATTGAGTCGTAACCCAAGCGGCTAACGGAAACCCTATGTTGCTTCGGTCCCTGTTTCTTCTTTTCCTAATAAATAAATATAGACACCAGGCTCGCCGACTATATCTTCTCGGTGTATCTATCTTCATCCGTACTGATTCTCTAAATGGAATCGTAGCAAATTTCTATCTATCGTTGTGCCGAGCAAGATATAAATTTGATACCAGCGACAGTCAGATATCATAATACAGTTGCGCGTGCAATTTTTCAAATTATACGCTAGCGCAAAATTACATTTCGCCCTCGGAAAAAAGGAAACGGATTTATTACTGTGTTACACATTGATGATCTACGTTGATACTCATCTCGATAAATCATAAAAAGGTAATTTTTAGCTCTTTTCATGCACGGGTGCCGTTGCAACTGACAATTTCTGATAAATGACGACCGCACGTGGAGGGAATATACATACACATACGACGTACAGCATATTTAAAAACGGGTTCAAAATTATTTGAACATTTGATAATTCGAATGCTCACAATCACTACTGGTCACATAAAACAACAAATTTAGAACTTTGGAATTATACAAAGCAATGGTAAGAAATGCTGAACATGGATAAACGACACATTGAAAAGAAACTAAAATATTTAGCTAAATAAGCACTGTAATACCCATCAGAAGAGATATATGGCAAATTGCAGATATTTAGGATAGCTCAAAGCAGCATTTGGTGGCATTTTTTCAACGACTGGAACCGTCGATTGTACACTTTAGCCTTAACCCTACGCTCCAAATGAGAGGCTCAAAATAAACAAAAAATTTCGCATGTGTACTCAAAATCCAGACGACGCGCGACGGGCGAACATAAGGGTTAAAAGATTGGAAAAGTTTAGCAAAATTAGATGAAAATCGATATTCGAGGTTTCTTAGGTCGCTGATATAATGAACCTGGCATGAGTTCTACATTTTACAAAATGGTCGACTGAAGATGGCGTTGAAAAATTGCCACTCCATTTGAATTTTTCAACATGACGGATCAATATGGCAGATCTCCCATTTTAATTGGAATACGAATATTATTTTTGCATTCATCAAAATGGCCCACACAAGATGGTCTTATCAAAGTTATCAAATCAAAAGATTGTATAGACCAATTGGAGTAGAGGTTTATAATTCATAGTATTCCCTCCTCAAGGTAGTCCCTCACCTCGTTTGGACTGGACGCATTTACTCGTTGCCCACTCCTATGTACTGAGAAATGCAAAACTAACACGAGCAACCCTAAAAGCCCCAAGAATACTCCTTCCTATAGAAATCGGAGAAGTTTTCCGATCTTATAATGCGCCATATTGTTTCCTTATGTTGTAAAATCCAAGTCGGGTAGCAATTTTGCGACGAGTGTTAAATTGATCTCTATAACATGACTTTCTCACGATTTACATTCACTGCACGACAGTTAGCCAAGGGAAGCACGGACTTTGATCGATTTTGTAGCGCCGTTTTTAGTCAACCATTTGGTAACATGTGAAACTAATGTTAGATGCTTTATCAGTAACACAAAGAGACTCCCGAACATCCTTTTGCAAGTAATTTTGTTACATTATTCCAATCTGAGTGTGATAGCAATGTTTCGATGAATTACGATAGTTACCAGGACAATTTCTCCTACTCAGTCCATAACATGACTTTTTCATCATTGACACTTACGGCATGACAGTTAACTAGAAGAAACTCGGATTTTAATTGATTTGGTAGCACCATCTTCAGTCGACCATTTTGTAAAATACGAAACCGATGTTAAATGCTTTATCAGCAACCCAAAACCTCCGAATGCCGATTCTCAGATAATTTGCTAAGCTTTTCCAATTTTCGATCTGGTATATTGGTGGGCCTTTTGAATTGTTAGTGAAAATTTAAATTTGTTTGTTTATTTGTTGAGTATGTCTCGGCAGGATGCCCCAAACGAGATACTATCAAAACTGAGTTAACCCATTGGAACATAAGAAATCGCTAAAACTTAGCTCGGGACTCTATGGAAGAGGTTTTCATACTTACGAGATTTTGCTATTCCAAAAGCTCAACCATCTCTTCCATAGCTTTGGTGATTTGTAGTTCTACATGGGTTAGTTTCTCGGAGCATCGCTCTTACTTCTGGTAACTGTTCTTCGCTCCGGTAAAGAAATCGTGGTCACACGATATGCTGTTGAAGCAAGCGTTTCCACTATTTTGCTTGATACACTGCGGGAACGGAGAACTTAAACAAAAAAAATAAGACAATTTAGAGCCCCCAAGTTATAAGTCCTGAATTAGTTAACGATATTACATATAGTACATAAAGATTAAAGAAGGGCAACTGTTATGCTGTCTGAAACTGGGATCGCCTCTCTTTATACAGTAATTAACATTGCCGTATTAAATCAAAAAAGTGATCCAGTTTGATGTCCGAAAAGATGATATAAATTTTAAATTGAAAATGACGATTTTATATAGGATTGTGGACCCCATTAAGTAAAATCTCAAGCATGTCTAGATGATTCACATCATAACCTTTAATGGCTTCGTGGAAGGAAATTGCGGACAGTTATTTGAACTACTCCGTTCGATTAAATCTTAATTGAATTACGGTTCCAACCATTACTGCAAAACTATTTCATGCACTCATGTAGACCCCTAAAGTCTGCAGTACGTTAATATTTGATGTTAAGTTTATGAAGTAAAAATGTTCTAAAGAGTTTTACCGAAAGTTCACGAAAAAGGAGTATCTGTTTGAAATAGCTGGAATTGTAAGTCGATTAAGAGAAGTACCTGAAACTAAAAAAAAGGGAGAATAACATACGTTGTTACATTCGTAAATGAAATGTTTTACTGCTTTATTTATAACCAGCGGCGGTTGCAGTCTGCTTACACAAACCATACGTATATAAACAAAGTTTGCCGGAAGCGGTGCTGAAGTGTGTTAAAGCGTTAAGATTAAATTAAGTACATAAATTTGTAAGCAAGTTCAGTGGGTGAGGTCACGTTTTCACGGTTAAAGATGTATAGTAATGGAGTCTAAAATAAGACATACAAGGCCGTGAGGTGGAGTATAATGCACCTCAAGTAGCAGGTGGATAACATTAAGCAGTAATATTCTCACAATCATTTGCGTAGGAAAGTGAAGAAGGATATATTTTTCTAAAAGGACTCACGTTGAATACATCTTATACTTATGTTTTCTTTCAAGTTTCACAAGTGGCAATTGTTATTAATAAGTTTAATCAACTTCTGTAGGACTTACATAGGACTTTAATAGATGAATTTCAAAACCTTTATTCATGGTTTCTGTGTTGCTTTGTAAGTAGCTTGAGATTTTGTTAAAATATGAGGAAATTGGGCCTTTCTGTTTAGTAAGTTTTATTTGTTATTATAACGTATAATATCCAGAGTATTTTTATTTCTCTTATCAACACGATAGGATGAATGACTTGGCAATTAGTTAGTAAGGGAGAACTGCAGACATATGTATATCCAAGACAGCGACGTTTGTTATACCAGCTGTATCAAAAGTATGGACACACCTAAATATTTCGCTGGCAATGCTCTACTAAAAAATCACAAAGATCAAGACATGTTATTTTGTGAGAGAAATTTAATGGTGACGTAGATTTTATTATCAAATAGAATTTCACGGTCATCTGAAAGAACAGGAAATTCTGCCTTAAGGTAAGTACTCGTTTCATAGGTTAAGATCACCTTAACCCATAAGCACGAACCAGTGACTAGTTTTTTTTTTAACTACTTGAAAATAATTAAATTTAAGGTTACCTATCTTATATGATGGTTTTCTACCACAATTAGGTCAATTAAACAAGAGTGATTGAAATAATTCTCAAAACGTTTAAAAACGTTTTTGGAACACTTTCATCGGTGAAAATGTAACTAGGTAAATGTGTAAACAAACATCTGTTTTTCTATTCCGGAACTATCAACAAAATACCTAATAACTAGAATTTTTGGATATATAGGATCTTTAAATTTCTTTTCTATTATAAATAATAGAATGAATTTGCAAATAGATACATACGAACTATGAAAACACGCAAAAAAAGCAAAGAAACCTTATATCAAAAGTCTTTGTAGAAACCATAACAATTCTGTTCATGGTCTAGGGAAAACCCGAATCAAAAACCTAGTCAATGGTTTCCTTCCTAAGAAATGCAGATGTCATTGTAATAAATTACTAGGTATATATATTACTTAAATTCTGAACATCGGTTCTGGTTAGCATTTTTCTGTATGTTTATTCTTTGTTTTTAATATAATTGTGTTTTTAAAATCAAAGTGATGCCCCAGGTCTTTGTAATGTTTTGTTACAGCGATCATTCCACCAAAATCATTATTTTAAGAATAATTATGGTTATACAAACTTTTCTTTAAATATTGTTCTATCTTACCGATGTAACAACCATCACGGTCTTTGCATTTAATTTTATAAACTATATTACTTTGATTTTGTTTATTTATTTCAAATTTAGTGTTTGTAAAAAGAGATCTATTACTATAATTGGAATGAAAGTTATGTTTATATTGTTTTTATTACATTATTTTTTTATTTGTTCGCTTAAACTTTTAGCGTTATTACTTTTGTTGTTGTTATTTTTAATACCTCTATTATATAATTCACGAATTCTGTTTGTTTTTATTTTTCGTAGAAGCTATTTGGATAATTATTTTTATCTAGCTTTAACTTTCTTTAAATTATTTTCCCTAAACTCGGCATTAGCCAATCTAACCGCTTAACCAACTAATCTGGTAACTACATTAATTTTATGTAATTTTAATATTTCTGAAAAATAATTTAGATGTCTTCTTGCATTGGTAGATTTCATATGCCAATTCGTTTTTACAATGCCGTTATTGTGCATGACTAACACGTTCAGCAAATTTAATGAGCTATTAGGATCCCTTTCCTATGTAAATGTTAATCTATTATGATAACTATTAAAGTAATCCAATAACTCATCAACACCACCCTTTGTTCTACATTTACATTTACATAACGCCTGTAAAAACTTTATTTTTCCAAAAAATTTTCCTCTAGGTCCTCCGTTAACAGGTTTGCGATAACTGCTGATAATTGTGAACCCAATGCAGTACCGAAAATTTGTGTATAAATCTTGTTTTGATATTTGAAAGTTTTGAAGCTAAGATAAATTCTCCTTTTGGAAGATCTGTAAAATCTCTTATGGAATGCCATTTTTTATTTACAATTTTTGGTGCTAAAGCCACAGGAATATTAGTAAATAAAGAAACATCTGAACTGATTAATTCGAAATTATTAGGAATTGTTTGATTTCTAAGTGAATCTACAAATTTTCATGCATGCATTATATGCAGTTTTACCTACAATATTCCTTAAAATTTTAGATAAAAATTTGGAAAGATTGTACCATAATGGGGGATTAATACAATTTATCGTTTGACCTAAAGGAATATTATCTTAATGTATGTTAGGAAATTCTAGGAGGTAGAATTTAGAATTTTTAAATGGTTACTTAAATCTCTGGAAATATATTTTTGTAAAAACAAACTATTTATTAGTTTATTTATTTCATTTTGTAATTTATTTGTCGGGTGTGATACCGAATAAATCATTAATTATTTTGTTAATACTTCCTGAATAAAAAACAAATATTTGTTTATACATTTATCTGGGTATATTTTCACTGATAATTGTGTTCCGAAAACGTTTGTAAACGTTCTGAGAATATAACTAATATTTCAATCACTCTCGTTTAATTGACCTAATTGTAGTAGAAAACTGTCATATAAGATAAGTATAATTAAAGATCGCGAAATACATATACCTACATTTATTTAATTGTGATTTAAGCGTCTACGTAAAGTATCCTTATTGCTTGAAACTTGGATTGATAAGAAATATATTCAAATATTCCCTAGAACAAAATTAACGGAACATATAAACAAGATATAAAGAGAAGCTTCTGAAGCGTAAAGCTTCTGCGAATGACGCGAGCTAGTCGAAACCATTGATACGAAACAAGGGAGAAGGCAACCGTAATGATAGTCTCTTTGATGATGTTTTTTAGAAGCAAAGCGTACAGGCTTTAAGTGTTCACCAATTTACAAGTACCTGATAGACGGTGGGAGACAAGTTCTAAGTAATGAATACCTCAATTTTTTGCGCTCTGGAAAGATTTTGTATCTCTCATATCTAAAGGATGTGTGTTGAATTTATTCGAAACTGTTTTATCTTTGATGTTTCTACATCTAACGAAGTATGTCCCCGTTAATGAAGAATTACCCAACCACGTGATAATGCGCACAAACGTTTTACTAGTTTTGTATTAGCTAGTAATATATCTCCACCTACGATACCGTCTGCGCCAATTTTACATTTTCACTGTTTAGAAATATCTATAAAAGTTGTTACTATTCAATTCAGAAGCTGGAGATACGAGAATTGTATTTTGTGCTTACGTTGAAAGAGCAGATTAATTTTTAAACAAGTTCTGCTTAGAGCTGATAAATAATTTTTTACTCATATAGGAGAAATATGTATGTTTGTAGGTTAGTTTATTTTTTACGTTTGGATGTTTTTATTTTAAATACATTTGTTATAATAACAGCCGAAACAAATGCAAAAGTTTTAAACTACTAAACAACATCGCAAAACATTTCAAGTTTTAGTGTGGAATGCCTGCACTACAACATGTGATGTAAATAGTTACCTCTGCTTCTAATTTTCTACTTTTGTACTTCATGCTTACTTTATAAGTCCCTTTTCATGTCTTTCCAGTTGCTGCCAACGTCCCATGTAATTCCTATAAGGTGAACCTTTCTCTTCCATCTTGTTCGCAATTTTATTCAATGAAAACCGAACGCGCCTAAAACAATCAGTCACGGTCAATTTAATCTCTTTATTTACAGCAATTTTCCCCTTCATTAACGATTTTTCAGTCTGGGGATATCGACTAATTTCTCCTTAGATGATGATATAATTTGCTGACTTATAGAAATTGCTTGCTCTTAAGACCAGTTCACGATTTGAGCCAATGTATAGAATTTGTAGTTCTTTTGTTCTACCATTCGAATTTTCTTTCTTAATTTCAGAAAAAGGTAGTATTGTTGCCAACGCTATGTGTTAATGTATATCAATACTAAAAATTACAATTAAAATTTAGTATTGCGGGTGTTTATTATTTTGGTGGAGGCGCCGGGTAAATACTTAAATATATTATTTTAAGATTAGAGTAATATAAGAATGTAACCGACATCATTCAAAATTTTTTACATCATCCTTTTTAATCCGCTATTATCCCATTTATCACCCGAAACAAACACTAAGCGATCGATCAGAGCGAATGCAGGGTTATTTAAAAATAATAAATGACAAGAAGCGGAAGATATAAAGTTCTCTTACACCAACGTCTGTCAAACCCTCTTCTTCCATCCACCAGCGGTCTCCAATTTATTCCAGGAAACAAACATTATTAAATCAAGTAGCTAAGCGCAAGAAACCGGCACCTACCAGTATCGTCGAGCTAAGCTCCGTATCGGAAGAAGCGAAAAAATGCGCATTAGATGCCTGCTAGGTTATTGTGCGGTACCGACACTTTCGAAGCGGATATTTTTTCATTTGGGCGCATATCCGTAACACCAGTTTGTGGTTTCCTTTGAAACGTGCGGACGTTGAAATATTTCGGGTTAGCGGGTTAAGGGAACCTTCCAACGTTTATCTTTTTCTAGAACTCATTTCATTTATTTATTCGAATTTACGGCGGCATTTCTGGGCCAATTGACGAAGTATAAAGTTGGCTGTAAATTTCGCGTACAATTGCGTAGTCTCGTCAAACTGGTCCCATATGGTGTAGTAAACACTAAAGGCGGTTAGTATAAAATTGAATGGCTTGAAACGATTTTAGTTTTATAGCCTTTGGATCTGGTGTAATGATAAAGTAGACACAATAATAAAGGATGCTCCAAATTTTAAACGTTATCATACAAGAAATTTTGCGTGACTGTAGTATCCTTTCCCATCAAGTAAATGCTGTTTCAGTTGATGTTTAGGCAAAAACATGCATAGAGTATTTTAAATGTTTCAAATTGTATTCCAAAAACGCCTTTCCTTCGTTTCATCCAGTCTTGGGCGATTGAAGGGCTAAGTATAGTTTTTGGTTGTTTTATTTTTCTGTATTAGGAGCCTTCATAAATATTGAAGGGATTTCGCTTTCTGCAACTAAGCTAAATGCATATATACCCAACAATAAACATCTACTAGTATCTTAAAGTAATAACAAAATTTGATATACCTCTTCCGCGAAGATAGAGGAATAGCAATATCGCCAATCATGACTAAGGTTCCACCCAAGTAAGCATTCGTAGATTAATAAAACCACTTGTTCACTATTAGTATTTCTTTCTGTTTTGCGTAAATGCAGAAAGAAGGATGTTGAAACAAGCACTATAATTACAACGTACTACTGGTAGAATCCCAAAGCTGCGTTCAAAATAACTCTTAGGAATGTTATTCACAAATAAATCAAGGACAGAATCTTGAAAGCGCTTCTAATGTTAATTGTATTACTTTTAAAGATAATCGGAGATAACTGCTAATTAACCGTATGGATCTAAATCTTCATATACACTAACATTAATACTATATGACCAGCATCGCCATCAATGCAGGACAACAAACAAGAAAATTATGGTAAATCCTTGTTAATGAACCATGATCCTAAAATCGGCCGAAATGATATGAATGTGAAGAAATAGGTGCAAGAGCAGAAGCATCCGTACTCTTAGATGTAAATACTAAGAATGGAATTATTCTGAAAGGCACATTTCATTTGCTTTTAACAGAGTATAGGATTGACTTAGTCAATAATTTCTTATAAATTGTAGAAATCAACTTACATAAGTTGAATTCTAAGTTGAAAACAATAGCAAAACTTTGAGATAAGTTTTGCATATTGATGACTTGTAAGGTGGAGTGTGTTTTCGACTCAGATGTGATCAAAGTAAAACATGTTTGTGGTTTAGTACAAATTTTGATAAATCCGCCTATATCCTTACCACACCAATTTTTGAAAACTCGAGATACATATTTCGATAACGAAGTAGTTATCTTAGACTGAGGAGAATTCAAAGAAGAAGAAATCGTCATTCCCATTATTCCTTATTGACGACAACTTAGTTAGTCGTCGGGAGATGTAGTTGGAGCGTCCCAAAGTTAGTGTAGTAAGAATTGGAGATGACCTGTAAGACCCACGTAATCTACAAGGTATCAGCTACACAGCCCTGATTGTAAGATGAAAAATTGGATATCAGCTGTAAAACGGTGAAATAGTATTTAGAACAAGCGTTAGTCAAAATTCGCAAGTGATGTTCCTTTCTAAAGTACGAATGACAATTTAGTTTATCAAATAAATAAAGTTACCCTTACCACACCGTTCGGAAATGAATCCAGATTCGTATTTCGGTAACTTGGTTGCCATCCTCAGTGGAATACTGGTGAATTCAGTATCACTAGCGAATCCAGCTAATGCGCAAGATGAACCCTACACAACGAACACTATACAACACCAAAGCGCTGCACAATGAACATCACACACTAAACGCGGAAACACACCAAAATTCTTTTGATACTGCTTTCCGAAAGGTGTGGTCTCCTTATTCTTATTTGCGACAATTTAGTCGTCGAAATACGTATTTGCGCGAATCTAAATCAGTGGGTTAAGTGCATGAAGATACTTGAATACAAAAAAGAAGAAGCACAGAAAGTCCGTAATTAGGCATTTTATGTAACCACATATTTATTTAATGTAGCGACTAAATTGCAAACACATCTGCGTCCGTTTCGTTTATATTCTTCATCAAGTAGAGAAATGTGTGTAAGCGTTCTTTAAACTTACCAGTTTAGTGAAACAGAGCGAAAATCAATTTACATAAGTCTAATTTAGATACCCTCAGACGCTTCCTGAATTACGTACAAATGCCCCGAATTTCATTATTGACGTTACCATGGCGTTTAAATTAATTAAGCATTTAGGAGTGTTACAAGTTATCTCCCCTTTTTCAGATCTTACCCACGGTAAACGATTCTGAAATTATCTTATAAATAATGGAATGTATGAACGTTCAACGAAAACGTTACATGCCTCGTAGGGGGTGAAACAGACAAAAGAAATTTAGAGCTGCTTCTCGAATAATAATTGCTTATGCGAACTTATTTATCGAAAAGATATTTTACATTTTTTCCTCTAAATTATTTTGCTTCTGATAGTCGTAAGTTGATCAGCATAGCAGACGCTTAAAAATGTATTTATAGACATAAATACATTTTTCAAACATTGATTTATAAGGCTCTAATTATGAATATTTACCGACTGAGGTGCTGTACTCAAATTAGGAAAAAATTGGATTCTAACACAATAAAATCCAATCACATCCCCAATACTTTGCATCTAGTTTTAGAAACGAGGGAATTTTTCCGAACTTCGAAATCTTTATAACAATCCAAACGTTATCTTCAGAATGCAATACAACATTTCGGTAAGCTAGAGAAAGTAATTGAAATTTTGCTAACTCTCGCATGGAGCTCTTGCCTGCGAAATGATTATCACACGATTACTGTGGGAACATCTACCTGGCTTAAAATAAATCGCCTGCTAATCATAATTAGATTAAGTTTACGCCATCTCAACTTTGGAAGGGACGAATTTCAATTTTGGGACCTTCGTTAGTTCTAATGAACAGTTATATTAACAAGGATTAGAGGCGAAGCAATCACGGCTCAGTATTTCCCTAGACTAAAACAAGAGCGATTTGCTTTAATTGTGATGTGTCTTCTCGTGGGAGGACTAATTTGATTATGCCAGCTGGAATTTGCGTCCTTTCTAAGAACAATAATTTATAAGTAGTGATGAACTTATTTAACAACTAGTATTATTATCACGTATAGCTTAAACTGCTCAATATTTATTTCTCTCTAAGATTCTTGTTTTGATATATTAGAAAATTGTTTAACAACTTAAATCCCATTCTCTAACAACTTCAAATTCCAGCTGTGTATGTTTTCGGAGTAGTTCTATAACGGACTAAATTTCCTTAGCATGGACATTCTACCAATATATAAAATTTAAAATTACACATTAGAAGGTTAGGAACTCCTGAAGTTAATAAATAATCACTCACAATGTTGTTGCATTTGTGTTTATTTCACCAGCAATACTCCTTTGGCGTATATAATCGCTGAATACCATTCTGTATGCTCAACACTGTGTAGGGCTTGAACATATTGGTTCAGATTTACTGTAGTAATCGTGACATTAAACATACTAAATCACGTATTCTCTGTGGCGTGAAATTGTATCCATCAAATATTTTGAGCTTAGTACGGGATCAGGATTTCGCCGCAGTGGAGCATATGCGAATGGCTTGAAAAATTAGAAAATGACCAGATAAGTTCACGGTCATAATTGATGAATAATGATATATTCAGCTCGTATGTGAGATGCTGTTAAGTAAACCGTTGACGACGTGACAAATGTAAATTGGTGAGAGCTGTGCTTACGAAATTATCCGCAGTAGACTTGATTTTCATAAAGTTTGTGTAAGATGGGGGCCGAAGGAACTCACAATATTGCATCAACAAACGCGTTTGAATACATCTGCTGTCTATTTCAAAATGTTCAATGGATTGTAGTTTCCTTACGGTATCTTAAAAAGCTTCCAGTAGTATGTAGGGGAAACCGAAATGATCTTACAAATATGGCGTTAAGCCAAAAAGGTGTAAGGATCATCGTAAGCTACAAGCTATTTAGTCAGCCCATATTACAATAAACTACAAATTTAGGTTCAATGGTTTGCCAATGACACAGGATGAATAGTTTTCAATTCCAAATAAATAGCACGCGATAGAATTTTTAAGTTAGGGTAGTTGGGGAAAGAAGGGTTGAGAATCACATTGTATTTGTAAAGTTACTTGGTTCTCCTCCCAAACTAGTAAAACTGTTTTGAGCATTTTACCGTACCTTTAAGAAATATAGCGTTTCAAATGGCAACTATATCCGGACCGTTATTGTAATAAAGTTGAAGCACTTCTGGATAGAACTACCATAGGTTAGGAAGCAAGTCGATACCTACCGTTTCTCTCAAACCCATACCGGAAAATCATCACAAGAGGTGCTTAATAACATCAACTTATGGATGACCGGAACAAGGCTATTGATATTGACGAAGATGCTGTTTTAAAGGAAGATGTGCCTTAACAGGGCAAAGCATGAAAATCGAATATAGACCTCAGGCGTGTATCAAAGTTTTCGGACCGTAGCAAGAGGGGAAAGCAATTTTCACGAAACTATAGCATTGTGACCAGCATTTCTCTTCAAACATTTATTGAATTGAAGTGTAAGAACTCGGAGTTGACTACCAATTAGGTGTCACATTCCACAAGATATATATAATTAAGTAGCAGAGCAGCACACTTTGCCGGACGCACGATAATCGACCACACAGCGATATGTTGAAGCATGTAACCCATTGAAGGGAGCATTGGAAGGTCGTCGGTTTACCATTTTTTCTTATTTAGATACCATAAAAGGACTTATACAGTGGAAGAGCAAGGGGACTTTGTTGAATATCAATGTTATTGTAAGTTGTTCATTTTCACAGAGGTAAGTCCTTATTTACTAGACTACTTTAGAAAGTTTTGTCTCTCTGGAGTACAGAACAAACAAAATATCTACACAAAAGTAAGTAATCAGGTCGTTGAGAAAATGGAAGAAAACAAGTAGAAACTACGACAGCCACTGAGAGGGCACAAAAGATGAGACGCGTGACGAAATATGAAAAGTTGAAAAAATTCTGGACATTAGGAGAAGGATTCCAACAGAAGAAGAATTTAATAGACAACAAAGAGATAATTTATGAAACAATGAAAACTGTTTTAGCTGGTCTTATGTGCTAGAACAAGAACCTGCGTGTTGAATGAAAGAAAGTAGACGAAAAATATCAAGAATATTAAACGCGAATAAGTTAATAAAAATGGTAATAAATGGAGAGAACAAACAAGAAATAAATTAGGCATAATATTAGTTAAAATTAGAATTCAGATAAAGTAGCAAACTACTAGATGAACAGTGTATAAAGGGGGAAAGCAGGAGAGGAACCAAGCAAAGACAACTCAAAATCTAAAACTATGACGTAAACAAAGCAGGCAAACAGAACTAAATTCTGGTACTTGTCATTAGCTATTGTCACCTTATCACCAAAACTTTGCGCATTTTTTTTTTAAATATGAACTCCTATAGAATACAGTCTCTTTCGATAAACCGAGGTACTGCTTGTTTGCAGTATCTAACTGCAACTGTTTCATGATAACAGTTGATGTGTAAATAGTCATGGATGCTACAACAATGTTAACGAAAATGTTTGAAGGTACATCAAGAACCTCGATTTCATCATCGAGTACACAGTTTTAAGCGTTGTTTGGTATAGTGCGTGATGTCGAACCTTTATTTGTATTGAGAATGATAACTTAGATGTCAACATACGTATCTGGATTTTTCCCAAACTAGGTGCAATAAAATTTATTTTACTTCATTTATCAATCACCTGTCTAAACTATAATTTCCTAGAATTCCTAAATAAACAAAAATTAAAGTGAATAACGTGGAACTGTAAAGTATAAAGCAGGAACGATTGAGGGATAAATCCGCAGGAAGAGTTGCAGTCGTGTACACTGATTTCGAATTCATTGGTTTTCATGAGTCTGGCATAGCTTGAATAGAGGTGGACGGATTCAAGAGCTGCAAATACAAATGGAGACCGACCAACTATTTCTGTCATCCAGTGGATGATGCTACTAGTTGAGGGCGATAACCTGCTTTTGGGCACATCGCAGAAACTAAAATTGAATTATCAAAAAAGGCAGAATAAAATCTTTTACTCGGAATTGAATGACACCAGATTTTGAAATCTAACTCACAGATGTTTTATAGAAAAGGTCTGTCATTAAAGCACACAAAGCACTCTCATCGTTCTCTTTTGTGTTAGCATCTATTTGTTTGATTTATTCGAGATAAATTGTTAAATGATACTCTCAGTTTTCTCACATATAAAAACAATCAGAAAGTTAAGTTGCATGATCCTCAATTAGAACTTGTTTTGTACGTTAAAAGCTTGAGAATCATTATTTTACAGATATGTTCATTAGACTGTAAACTTAAAGACAAAGTTTTCAGCGAGTTAGGTTTCGATTTTACATAAGTAATCGACAGCAAAATTTCTTGGTAAAATGAACTTGATTGCGTTAAAGTTTCATTTAACACGTTATTTCTATTAATAAGCAGACATCATTGAATTGAAGCACTTCAACGCGTTACAATTATTACGTAGACGTACACGCTTACATTTCTATGGCAAGCAATAGTTAGAACAGAAAAGAGAGAGCTATTGTATTCTATTCCACGTGCAGACAAGGTTATTAATTTTAGTTGAAGAATGTACGGAATAGAAAACAGCAGATCTGAGTTCACAGACTTGGTTTCTATGCACAAAGTTTCGAGTAAAAGAAAAATGTTGATAGGCGTTTAGCTTCCATTAGAAAGTAAGTCGTACCTAAAAATAATACTCACAATTATCAGTCCTTATTTTACCTTTTAAGTCGGTTAATAACATTCGTCGCCGATATTTCCAAATCGTGCATTTCCAATACGTATGAGTATTATTGTGACAATTATACTATTAAAAGTAATAAGTATATAATAAATAAATAATAAATAAATTAAAAGAGAAAAGAATAAATAAGAAACTGACTGTTGCCAGTATTAAATAAGCATAATAACAATCACAACGTTGCAAATAATTAATACTATCTAACACAGTCTTATTAAAATTTGTAGCTTCTTGCAACTTAATTAAACGGGTACGTTCTACGCTAATTACCTTCTGCTTGAAATACTCAAAATAAATTCAATACGCGAGCGTTATTGTATAGTTTCAGCAGCAATTAGTGCGACTAAAATACAATTTTAGCGTGTATACACTAGGAAACCGTGTCGACGCATACGGGTACATCGAGGAATCTAATTAACCAACTTAATTCGAAGTAATTCGTTTTTAGCACCATATGAGTGGAACTAGGTTGCCCAAGAAATATCAGGGGAGCGTAGCAATTGCCTACATATGGTGTTCGAAGTGCATCTAGTTAAAAATATGTAATCCAAAGGGATACATTTTATAGAGAGTATAACATTATTTTTTCTACGTGTGCATACCCATTAGATAGTTGTTGGAAGACAATACGTGTACAAATAACACCTTCGCGCTTCGTTGCATGTCGCAGTCACCCAACTTATATGTTTTTTTTTTGTAGTATATGGCTGGGGCATCCCTGAAATGTTTGTCATTCAATTTCATTAAATTCTTCTTACCTCAAAGGACGCTGCATAATAGATTCCGTGCAATAAATTTGAGCAAATATTGAAAGTTTAGATTAGTACCTGAAGAACAAGCAGGGACGATGCGGTCGAAATATAATTTTCCCCATGATCTCCATGTGAATCTCCAGGCGCAGAACACAAACAAAAATACAAGATATGTAACTCAACGTACTCTAAGTTCTAAATAATCGACACAGATAAATTTAGAAAACTCACTCAGAGACACAGAATCCAATATCAGTAACTGGCACTTTAATAGAGTCTTTAACACTCCTCTTGGCAACGGATAGAAATTAATCATTGAAACAATTTTATATATATCAGTCTTTCACAGTTAGATATAACTTTTGAGAGTAGAGGCGCTGGATTTAACACTTTCGATTCTGTAGATGATTATACGAAATTCCAAGATTGGAAGCCGTTGTAGAACACAGTTGATGTTGTTAAACTAATTTCCTTAATGCAAAAGGAAGACGAAAACCATTTAACTTTTATAATAGTAAACGATGGCCAATTAGATCAAACGCATGAAAGAAATGTGTATAGACTACATCAACTTGACATTAGCTATCAAGTATATAACTAATAGAGAAGTTGGTGATTGTTGATTTTCCAAACAAGAAGCCCTGTTCATTAGCAGACACCTAGGAGTGGACATTGGAATAAATGGGCATTACAAAACCTGATTAAACAACTTTCAAGTTTCTAGATAAATCTGTAAATACTGATTTGGGATATGTGTCCCTCCTTAGAGATAAGAAAAATAATTTTTGGCACGTTACTGTTTACTTGGAATAATAAGAATAGAATAGATAAGTCTTCAATTTTACATGCAGGCCCGCAAAGACCATAACGCGTATTTCTCTCTACAAAGATTGGAATTAAATCGTCATTTAACGCATGTTTATTAGAAAATATGATCATGATAACGACCAAAACTTTCTCACTAGCCGGTGTTACGGTAGAGGGAGAAACAAAGTAAGTCATAAAGATAGGAAATCGATGTTGTGCTTAGGTTGCTCAATAGGCGCTACGAAAATATTGCACAAATGTATTTACTACATTATTGGTCCGAATCAAAGCATTACGATGCAAAAGTTTGGCCGGGAATTTGACTAGCACCATTCGCTCCTGGTAAATGACCGCAGTTTCTTGAGATATTTTTGCATAATATACCGTAAGTAGTTTCTATAAGCAATAGAGAAACACAATTTTGAGATAGCCTTCAATGTCTTCAATTTCTCATAGAAGAGGTGACTACCAACACACTTCCATTCTCACCTGTAATATTGTTCGGTTTACAAATTTTGTCTGACCGTTATCCGAAAATCAGCGTAGAAAAATGCAGCCGGTGGTGGATGTTTCACGGACCGAGGAGTTCAAAATGTCGAAAAAATAAATTAGAACATTTATCTTACACAAGATTGAGATTAGGATAATTTTATACCAATGAAGTGTACATGATCATTCTAAAGTACGTCAAAGTCTGCTCTACAAAAATTATAACGGACATCATCATTAACAAGAAATTGAGGCATCCTTATGGGCGAGGAACACTCGACTATAATCGACCAAATAGGATGAGGAATCTTCTTATGATAAAAGCATGGTTTTCATACTCTACAGTTTGTAGTTAACCTAGATTTCAACGAATCAAAA
This sequence comes from Chrysina gloriosa, assembly GCA_038088585.1. NCBI lineage: Eukaryota > Metazoa > Arthropoda > Insecta > Coleoptera > Scarabaeidae > Chrysina > Chrysina gloriosa. The sequence continues at coordinate 12,958,054 of CM076092.1, forward strand.
CCAAGAAGCGCTTAAGGTAGTATTGAGTTCCTATAATTGTATAGAATCACAAAATTCCAGGAAAGAAATTAGGTGGTAAATACAGCATATTGTGGCAAACATAATTCTAAAACTTGGTTGGGTTATAATCACCGATACCTACCACTGGTCTATTTTATATGAAATTTTAAATGAATAAAAACATGATTCAAGAGGTCCGTGTGAAATGTTAGGGGCATATAAGTGACAACGACAAACAAAGGAATAGAAGCAAAATTTCCTTTATACAGTTGTTTCTTCTTGAGAGATACAGGATCATGTCACTTGTGATTCGATATGATGTTATAGGTATTACGTCAGAAGGAACGAACGTTTCGGAATCCATTTATTTTAGTTCGACAACTGTGGAATGTATCAAATTTTAAGTTCGGCCATGGAGTTCTATCGCAGAAAAAATAGCTTGTACCAAACCATTGTCATAAAAAATCTGAACGGGACGAGGACCACTAACAATCTACTCCAACTCATACATTATAAAATTTATTCTACGATTTTCTTCATCCAGTACTTCTTGAACTATTGTTTCGACGTAGAAGAAGTAGCAGCAGGCATTGTAAATATCCTTACCTGTCCTTGAAGGGAGATCATCGTAGCTCTGAGACTATTTAAGTCATTACCTAACTTGACACATGCTTATATGACCAAGATAAGCTAGTGTTGCCAGCATGAATTTAACGAGCGTCAGCATTGGAAGTATCAACAGAATTTATTTAATTTTCATACCGCCAATCGAACAATTCACGGTTGCTTTTACGACGCTCGGGAGATATACCACAAAACAAACAGAACAAAGAGGCCAATACTAGTGCTACTTAATTAGCTTTCCTATAGGAATAGGACCCATGCTATCCTAGAAATTTCATACTTAGACGAGACAAGTAGATAACAGGCAACGAAAAGACGAAGGCTAAATTGCGCTAACCTTTACAGATAAGTTCGATATAAAGTAAAAACAGAATTCCTGTAAAAAGCGGAGACGGAAGAAGCGACGAAACAAGAAAATATACAAGAGCAGAGAGAGAAGTACCTTCAGTTAAGTTGTGGCCTAGATAAGTTAACTTAGTTATGATCTAATTGTGCATTTCTTTAGAAGAAAGTCAAACAAAGGTAGTGTTCACCAAACTCTACGAAAATATAATATGTACTATCAACATCAGTTTCTCTCAAAACATTAGCCCAATTATCATCCCTCACCATCCCTACAAGTATAACAATAAGTAAACTTAAGTAGCAGTCGAAAAGTCAACAGTTGAAAGGTTTCATTCTGTGTCTTCTGACAGATGGTAGATGCGTCTGTACAATCTCGACCAAACCCTGAATTTGAAGAATTTTGCACTTAATATGCTTGGTCAGTTATGTAACGTCATTCCACACAGCACTCAACTTTTAGTTTGTTATTTAAAGTCTGCGATTAAACAACATACATAAAGATCTTCATTGCCTCCTCTCCGGTCAAAATACAGGATTTCTGGAGAACCTTGATTTACGCAGTTATCACTAGGACAGACTTTACTATCCCAAAATACATATAATGCTTTCCTCGCTGATAACAAACACTTTGTTTTAGAAATGCGTATTTAGAAGTTTTCAAATCATTGCATTGAGGATAAGAAGTACTTTGCCTTAAGTTACATATGCTATATCGCTTACTCCTCTTAGAGAGAGTTGCAGTAAAGTAAAGTTGCAGAGCTTCAAACCTGTGCTAAAATTAAAACGTGCTTTCGTTTATTTCTTGTATATTTTGTGTGACCCATCTGGATCACGTCGAGAAGGTGCTTCATTCATGTTTGCCATACATTTATTGTGATTTTATTGGTGGATTTCCTGGCGTAGCAGAAGTAAACAAAGAAAGAGAAGTGGTATATCCATCCCATATTATTCACGTTAACGGTTTCCTGTCCCTCACGCCCTTGCATTATATCACCTCAGTTATGAAAATTTCAGACGGCTACATAATTTGAATCCATTCCAATGGCTTCGTAAACCATACAATTCGTGCTATATTCAATATGTACCGGAGAAAATAAAACAGACAATGCGGACGAAAAGTTGGAAATGAAATTTGAATATAACGACAGTACATAATTTGATGAACGAACTCGAGAGGATTCTTGTGCTGTGAAGGTTATTCATAATTTAACATAAATTGACATTTCTTTCTTATTGCATGATAAAAGTTGGTAGGTATCTTATTCTGTTTTGCAGATATTTTGAGTCAATGATTAATGGTGCTAAGAAATCGAATCCTGGGCGAGTGATAAACTTACATGTTATATAATACGTTCTAATTCAAAATATTTCATGCCTCGTCCAAGTGAGAAATCTGTCCTCCTCGTTTACAATTAGTTTATCCCTGTTCTTTCTGTTTCAATTATTTATCGCCTCGCGCAGCATTCTATTATAAACGCTTAATTTCTTTCAACTTCTCACTTGATCTCCTTATATAAATCCACAAAGCAACAGTCCGGGGCAGAGCTAAAAGCAAACAGACTTGCTCAATCTCAAACGGCGTGACTGGAATCCATAACTATAACGAATGAGATTAAGGCGGTCGGTTTATTTTCAGGTTCGTCCGTCTTCTTCAGAATTTCTGGCATAGTAACCTTCGAGCTTTAATTTAGAAAGGGTCGACGCAAGCTCGCCGAGGTTTAATTTAACATTATCATTTCATATTCCAAGGAATTACAGAAAATTGCGCATTGTTAAAGCAAACGGCGCTGAAATTTTATCAAATAGATTAAATATTACACGAATATACTCCTTCAGTTAACTAATTGGTAACTTTCTTTGGATAATCTAATCCTATCTTTTTTACACTTCTAACATTTGACAATTCGAATTTACAAACTCTTCAAGTTCTTTATTTACCCGAGATACTTTTATAGGGGAACCTAACTATAGCCTATTCTTCTTCCCAACTTTCTTGCGTTAAGAACACTTGACAAGCTGCTCCAAACCAATTAACAAAGCGTTACAAATTAGAGCGGCAGTAAAGGAGAAACCTATACTGAAAACGAAAGCGGAAGATACGCAAGATAATCGCGTAATTTTTCACAAGGATAAATAAAGCAATTTGGGCGAAAAATTGCCTCTCGGATTTTGGACCTCGGGAAATGGTGAACTTGACCTTTTGAACGCAGAAAACTTATTACAAGAAAACCGTTTGTCTTTAGGTAACGAACAGGATACGTCGCTATGTACGTTTATTCCGTGTGCTCTCTACGACACGTTCTCCAGAAAGCTATTTAAAATTCTGTTGGTGCGTGAGTAATGCGTGTGTTCTCTAATAAAGTTTCGACGATCGCAGTTGAATTATGCCCGACACGAATCACTACACTCTTTCACGTCACATAGTTGGAGTTTTAAAATGCCTTTCTTTCCATGGAGAAAAAGGACATGCATTTATACTTTTTTGTAAAGGATATCAGTGGAAATGTGAATATCTAGATCTTATTTTATGTAAAGCTTATGCTACCTTATAAATATAAATGAAGCTTATTCGTCTGGGTGAATAAAGGGAAGCGGTATAAATTCTCTCAACAATGTGTTATAAATTTTAAGCAGTGATAGAAATACTTTCACTTAAAGCAAGTTGCATCGTACTAAGTTTAGTACAACAATACTAAATAGTATGTAAACATTAACGTAGATTCTCACCCGTTGATTAACAGTCTATGGAGTTGCTTTGAGCTGATATCTATTTGTACAATAATTGGGAAGGACATTATGACAATTTTTAGAAACAACTGATGTATAATATGTAAACCTTTAATTAGCTTTCCAAAAAGTGTATTTATATTCTTAGCGGGTGTATTTTAAATAATTGTCTTCTTCTCCTTTCACATTATCCTTCTGCCCGTCTAGCGCGTCGTATTTAAAGTACTCTCCTTTACCCACTGTTTCCATTCTTACCTGTTATGCATACGCATTATCTCTTTACCTGTTTTCTCCCCCACTTTTAGGATCTGTTGTATCTACGTCGTCCTCGGTCTTCCCCTCTTTCTATTTCATTTCAATCCTACCCCGTTAATCTCCTTCAACATTCTGCCTTGGTCCACTCACGCTATATGTCCGTACCAGCTTAGCTGTTTATTTCCAATTCCCCCAATACTGGCTCCGGTTGTGACCTAATGTTTTCATTTCTATACCTGTCGATTTTAGTCACACCAACTACCCTCTTTAAATATCTCATTTCCCCTGCATTTATCATCGATTTGGGTTTCATTTGTATCGTCCACGTTTCCGCTCCATACAACATTATTGGATTTGCAATTGAATTATATACCTTGGTTTTCGTTTCCTGACTGATTTCCTTTTCCCCGCATATGGTTTTATTTAGTGCGTAGTATACATTGGTTGCCTTCTTCATTTCATTGCTTATTTTCGAATCCATGATCTTACATTTCTGATATATTCGAATGAAAACACCTGCTTACTACTCGGTTCTTTATTGTTATGAGTTCAGTTTTCTCCGCCTCCTTTTCTTGGTTTATGGTCGTAGACTTTGTCTTATCTATGTTAACTTTAATTTTTAGCTTTTCTATCTCCCTCGCCCATATCTTCATTAGTTTTTCCATTTTACCTCTCGCTTCAGCCATTAGATTGATATGCATACAGTAGTGTGTTAATTCCTTTCGGTGTTAGGTTCTTATCTCCAACTCTATATTGGCACGTAATCGTTTGTTCTCTTGTATTTTTGATTAGCAGCGGGCTTAGACCGTCTCCTTGTTTGATACCTACCATTTCAACATTTTCGAACTTGCTTTCACTCTAACCTGAACATGTACCTCCTCATATGCAAACTTTATAACTTTTATCAGTGTTATGGCTATCTTATATTTATTCAAAGTACTCCAAAGAATTGTTCAAAACGCAAATAAGCTTCTGGGAAACGGACAAAGAATGCCACGTGTTCATCAGACTTCAGGTGTTCCACCAAGGGTCTACCGTACTATCAGTTCGGACTTGTTTCTACACACAATCGTAGTTTGCTGAAGGTTTGCATTCCGACCCCTATTGTCCGAATTTTCGAAATTTATAAAATCGTGCATTCTAGAGGCATGCACGTTAGTATGCATAACGAATACCCAAATCTAGTTAATTCAATATAAATAATTTCATAGCATAATGAACATAGGAATATATGTGTATCTGACTAAATGACAAATAAAAGATTAGGAAAATGTGTTACTGATTCAGCCATCGTAATAATAATGAAATTTTTCCAACAGCACAACGGATTAGAGAGAACTCTATAAAACCGGACAAGAACATGCTCTACTCTTCCCCTTATTAACGGTAACTGAGGGGTCTGCGCTGGAGACTGTAGATATCGTTGCACTTTTAAGTTGAAAAGGTAAGAAGCTTGTTGTGCCATAAGATATACATGCGTAAGTTGTGAAGCTCTTCGATATTAGTCGTCTGTGCAACACAGTTAACATGAGCAATATGTGAGATGCCGCAATTAAATAACGAGATTATGCACTCCTATACTTCACACTTGTGAGACGGATGGATTGATTGAAGGGAACCATACCTGATTTTGTATTGCTTCCTCATTTAATTTGCTTTTGCGATTTAGTTATAAGGGCACTATTGTATACTAGTGTCAAGATCAATGTTACCCTAAACTTCAGTCTAATGGAACATGGATATTTTAATCCAATTTAGAAACAAAGCGCCAAAATCCACTGGCAGACTCCCCACATCGCCCAAAATTAAGGAAGCGCGAATAAGCAAGTCAGTACTGAACGCAATATTGATTGTTTCTTTTTGCATCAAGGGCGTGCATATGATTGAACGGCTGCTTAGGGGTCAAACAATTAATTATTATTACTAACCCGTGATGCTAATTAAGTTGATAGTACGAATGAGAAAGGTTGGATTTGTGGAAAAAGATATGGTGTCTGTACTAGGAAAATGCCCCAAACCACAGCGACCTCTCTGAATTAGGATAATAAGGAAGGGAAAAATAATGGTCAAATCGGATTGCAACATATTGAGTTTAGCCTTCTCTTAGTAGCTCGAATCAACTCGAATCATAACTGTTGATTCAAACTATACCTTGGATAATTAGCTGTACATCAGCGAGAACTTAGTTCATATTATGACCGATACTAAAACGATACTATACGTACGGAAGAAAAGAAAAGAAAAGTGTGAACCCGATAAAGGTAAATAGCAATTATGTAGAACTTGAGCTCAAAATATTAATAACCTATACCTGTAACCAAGACTAGTCGACTGTTAGTTTCCATTACGGTAGTTTCTTCTTATCTACCAAATGCCTCTAGAGGCATGGTAATATCTCTGACTTTATGGCATTACGAAAATTTCAGATTGGTTGATTACATACGTCCACATTCCATGAAGATAAAAAACGGAGTGATTGCCGAGAACATTCACAAGTGAAGGACGTGAAGAGATAAAGGTTAGATACAATAATTCCAAGTATGACGTAATAAAATACTAATTATAATTAACAAGATCAAATTGAAACCTGTAGAAGCATGACAGAAATACACGATATCTGAAGGCATTTTGGTAAACCCCTTAATAACATCATATTATATCATTTTGCAACTCAGGAAGATTTATAGCACCTCCTTCAGGAGAGAAGGTGATTTAATTTTTTTCTGTTACAGATATCTCAAGCCAGGAATGTCTTCAATAAAAGATTTTCGCTTTCTTTCTAAATCTTAGTTATTATCTCAGTCATTGAAATGCAATTGGATGTGATTACCAATCTACTGTTGCTACTTGTTACTTGATCAGGGGTTTCGCACCCATTTTGTCGAGCCGTTGAACATAATATTTAACTTGTCTTTAAGAACATTAAAATTTCCTCAATTGTTTTCAAAAAGGAAGACAACTCTGAAGTGTCTAATTATAGACCAATACCTACAATTTCTGCAATCGCTCATGTTTTCAAATTGGTCATTCATCGGGTATTGTCTCTTAAGTGCAGTGTATTGTTGCTCGCATCCAGCATGGATTCGTACCTAAGCGGTAAACCGCAACAAACATGTGTTTTAGAGCCCTAGAAATTGCAAAGACTTTTTGATTGTGGAGGTCAACTGGATGTTATCTATACGGATTTTAGCCGAGTCTTTGACACCGTCGACCACTATATTTTGTTTCGTAAATTATCCTGCTCTATCTATGATGACCGCCCAATTGGACTGATGAGAACGTGCTTGTCAGGCAGATTCAAGCTACGCACATATAGATCTAATTTATTATATATCTACTTCTGGAGTTCCGCAAGGATCCAGTTTGGGACCATTGCTATTTGTACTATACATCAACGACCTGATTACCACCTTAGACTACCCCGCGTTGACGTACGCTGATTTTACGAAGATCTTCTACACTGTTGCTGCTGAAGAGGATTGTTGCTGCCTGCAGAGAAATCTGTGTAAAATTGTTGCATGATGTTCTGCAAATTAACTTACCCTTAAAATATCCAAATTTTGTTGCGTGTCATTTACCAAACGGATAACCTGCACCTTGTCGTTTACCTGCATCGTACACCATTAATAACGTTTCTTTGTCTCGGAAAGATTCTGTGATAGATCTGGGTGTAACCTTTGATGTTATGTTGCGGAAATGTAACTATAACAACATAGCCAATTCAGCCTATAAATCGCTTGGATCTATCATAAGGAGATCAAAAGATTTCATCAGTCACGCTGCTCTTAAGTCACCATTTTTTACTTACGTAGCCGAGCTTACTGGCTAAGTATGCGCCATCGACAAAATTTATGGAAACCAGATCGAAAGGGTTCAAAGTAAAATTTTCGAATTACAAGGCACTTACCCTGAACATAGTACCAAATATACTACCTTAATAGCCAGAAATGAGTTTCAGGAATTCAGCAAGGGGAAGAAAACACAGTACCTTACTCGTTGTCAACAATCAAATTAATGCTCTAGATCTAGTGTCGAGATTGAACTCGCATGTTCTTCGGTTTGTTTCAAGTGTTAGGGATACATTTAGTATTCTTGCTATTTGAACAAATACTCTTCACAGGGCACCAAGGATGCATAGTGCACGTAACGCGAAGAATATGTTCAGGAACGTATTTATGTTTATTTAGTTCGTGTTTGTTGAGCTTAAATCTACTTAGTTAATTTTTATTTAGTTATCCTGTACATTTATGCTTTATATAGTTATTACTGCGTTATAGTGTGTGCTGTTTCCTCTTGGATCTATTCTGTTGCGCATTAAATATAGTATAATATAATATAATGTCCTACCGTCAAGGAGGTGAATACGAGAAATAGAATATCCTAGGTAGCAATACATTTTGAATGAATAGAAAAGTAGAACACCTATATAACTCTCCAATGGCGCACAACTGAGGTTCGTGTGTTAGGTAACTCTCACAGAAAGTTGTGCAATGGATGCACTGCGGGGCTACATTGTATACGCCAATAAATTTTGAAGCGTTAAAGTACAACTTTTAGAATAGAGGAGCTATGCTAAAAGTTGCAAATTATTAGTATAGTAATTACCCGTCCTAAATATGTAACAAAGTGTAAACACAATGACAAAACCAGATACCACTAGAAACAACCACTAATCTGAGAATAACTATTCCAATCATATATCTCAATTTTTGCTTGCAATTTAAGTTATAAATGGTTTATCTGACCTATATTAGCATTGATTTTTATAACACAACCTTAAACGCTACAGAAGTGAAGTTTAATACTGAGTTAACGATAAAAGAGACCTCGTTTTACGGTTTTATAGTTGTCATGGATATACTGCTCAATGGCGAGTGCGATAGCATAAAAAACGTGCACATAAAGTGTCCGAAAATAAGGAAACACTGGAATAGCGAAATTGCAGTTTCCAGATGAAAATACAAAAACAGTTACCGCTGTATTCAATTTTGTTAGAAAATATTGTGTGCATTAGTTGATTCTATACATTTTACCACCATTCGATGGCAAATTACATTTTGAGTATGCCACTATATCTACAAAACAAGCCGACAACACATATTACGCTTTTGCGCCGGTTCGGCAACTTCCTTAAGAGACGCTCGTAAAGTTTTACTAGAATACGGCGAAAGCTTCCCCGGAATTCCGCAATTAATCTGATTTATGACCTGCTAGCTAGTGACATTGAAATTAGCATTCGTTGCAGGTTCTCGCAAATTCTATTCTTCGCTGTTACGGAAAATTTAATATTCGGCATTATCATAAGTTCGAACGAGTGAATTATTGCAAAGGGAACGTTCGTTAGATGCGTTATTACATATGAAGTTAAATTTATGATCATCTCTATGTATGTACGCTAAATAGCGTATTTATAAAGCGCTAACAATTTTATAGCGAGGAGAAGTCCCATTTGCCGCTATTATTAACTATTTTTATACTTACGTCTCGGAATATCACTGGTACGTGACGTCGCTCAGACAGATATGTGATATACCTCCGCTTGGGGTTTTGAAAGAAGCCAGTCGCTCTGCAATCTGTCTGGAGAGGTTAAGGTCCTGGGCAGGATCAAGGGACTGAAGTTCGTGCCAAGTGCTTGATGCCACCAAATTTATATCGACACTTGATTTTTTACGTGTTTGCTGACGCGGAAAACTAATTAGATGGTAGTTTCATTGCTGTTTCTTAAATTCCTATTACAGATGTATCTGATTGGCCAGCTATATCTAGTTACTAAATAAAATAAATTTTGCGAGGATGTTTAGGAATAAGCATAAAAATTCAGGGTGGGATAAATTAATAACTACAAGTTGAATGTTGTACAAATGATACTAAACTGCGTCTACATGTTCTCCATCCTACATACAAGGATTCTCTTTAGTTACGATACTTATTCCACAATAACTTCTTAAATTACCATACGAGAGACGAAGTTTTGACATTTTGCAAGAGACGAACTTAAAAGCCCGCGTTAAATCTGTTTTACTATATTATGCGAGTGGGTTGCATAGATAAGGTTTCAGATTATACTAGCAAATTCCAGTCTACCAACTATAAACATATCAACGAATAAATTAAATAATCATATCTGTCTGCAGATTCTTAATATAAATCCGATTGTAAGGATGAAACTGAAAGATTGACGATTAGTCAATCATATCACAATAAAGTCTAATTTTTTCCAATTTCAAACACTTAGTGATTTTTATTTCCGCAACATTTAGACAAGCTGTAATACTAACGACAAAATCAAGCCTTTGTTTATGAAAATTATGCACCTTTTCAAAGACGGTTTTAGCCTTAGAAAATTGACAAATGGCGGGGTTAATATTTCGACGAATTGTTACCTAGTGCTAGAGAACTCAAATGTGTGCATTTAGACAAGAATATCGATTTTAAAGCTCTTGACCAACAAAGGAGTTCATCTTTCTTTGTTCTGCAGGATACAAAGCCGTAATGGAGCGATAGCAACCCAGACTCTGGATCTTTCAGGCTCGATAATTCTTGACTTGGTGAAGGCAAAATTATTCATGCAGCAAATATGGCAAATGAAGGTTGCATGGGATGAACTGACGCCTTCTCTAAATATGTATATAATTAAATAGCTCGCTTGGAACTGTTTGCGCTAAATATCTTGAGAATAAAACGAAATATTCACCATTTAAACACGTAGAATTGGTGGGTTTCTACGAATCTAGCAAAACCAACCAATCGATCACCTCCTCATGAAAAGTGACTGTAAATGACTGGAAACTATCAGACGATACTTTTAAGCCACGTCTAATTCGATGAGTGCTATAGTCGTTTGAACCATATAAATCCGCAGGACCAGTCGAAGTATTTCCTAAGTTTTACGAGGAGGAAACTAACAACATCATGGCTTCTTTTCTGGAAACATTTAAAGTTAGTCATGCGATGAGACATATTACCAAGCGATGCAAAAAGCTAGGGTGTTAATTGCCAAATCTGGAAAAGTAGTACATACTCACCCTAACTCATTGAGACCAAGATGTTGCAACTTATGTTGAAGACTATGGAAGAAAATCATGCATCTGAATGAATATAAAAGGAGGAGCACTGGCCAGATTTCCTCTACATTTTCTGCAACCCTGCCCTGCATAGTTTGGTTGGAGGACTAGAAAGGAGCCGGAATCAAAAAACATATTGTCCTTGCAATATTTTTGGCATAGAGGGTACCTTTGACAATAGCTCGATGTCCTCAATTATCCGGTCACTACAAGATCATCGGAACATAAACAATACTACATGCAAATCGGTTAACTGGATCGCCCAAATCAGGATACTCCAAGGCCAAATAAAATTCTCACCAAAAAGACAACGAGAAGAGTAAAATCACCATTGTCATGGCATTTAGTAGTGAACAATCTTATGAAGGCATTAAATGATCAACGGATATCGATGCCAATGGTGCGGCTGCTGTTTCTGGACGGTTCCAAAATGGTTTATTAGTAGCACGTTTTGTTCTTTTTGACATTGAAGGACCAGTATACGTTATGTATACAATTACTTCCTATTTATTTAACTATATACACTATGTTACAGAAATAATACCACTGGTGATCGTGATTTATAAATTTACAGCTATGATATAAATGATATACAAATGCTACCGAACACTTATTAATGGAATTTTGCTGAGAACTTAATTTGTGTGAAAGATTGTGTTTGACTGTTGTAGTATGAATATTGTTATTTTACTTTCCCGGTAAATTATTTGCTCCTTGGCTATAAGTCAAATACTACCCAAAAATGGGCGTTAGACTTTTACTAACAACGAATAATTGTTGTGAGTCAGACTTTTACCACTTGACCGGGCTCAGAATTGAACATTTTAGAAACCGAGGGATGATTCCTTTTAACATGCTTCTTAAGTCCGGTATAGTCATTTACGATCCGGTTTCGCCTCGTATCCTAATAAATAGGCATGAGCAATAAATTTTGTAAATATTTTAAGACTAACTGTATCATAAAGTAGGAATGCACAAATCCTTCGGTTACAATTAGTAATAAAGATTTAGCTAGAAATTCTTAAACCTACTTATAATTATTGAAATGTATTCGAAGTACGAAATAAACTTTTAGTAGTTAATTCACAAAAAAGAAGATTGTAGCTTCTACCAGTACGTTGAAACCTATAATTGACCAATTAAGTGAAGTATTTGAGTATAACACTTGATTCAAAACTGGAATGGAGCAAATATCTTGTCAAAGTGACGAATAGGGCTAAACAGCTGTTCCGGCGATGCAAAGAGTTGTTGATAAGAGCTATAGATTACAGCCAACAGTAATTCACTGGTTGCACACTGTGAAAGATTGGAGGACAAATGTGTCCTCGGTAGTAAAGCTGCTATTCTTCCATGGGGGCCATAGATTTCATGACAACGATGCTGAAATCCTGAAATCCTTTTACAAATAAATTAAACATTCTAATACTGACTAGTGACTGATGGTCGGGCGACTATTGAATTAACTGGTAAAATACTGTAAAGAGGTTCACAATGAACTAACATGGAACAACACATCCACAATCTGGGTACCAGGGCATGATAACACTAAAGGCAACCTAATTTCTGACGAACTGACCGAAGAAGGTGCACAAGAAGTACCGGATAACAAAGGACTCCTCCAGATGGAACGTCTGGATGTGGCTGAGAGGAAAACATTCAAAGGAGTTAAACTTGACTGGAGGCCAATTCCACACTAAGACAGTGTTAGGTTATGTCACTAAAATTATCATTGAACAATTGTATCGATGAGGAATTTACCGACGTGATAGATTGTCAGTAATTACACCACAGTCTTTGCAATCATTATCAATATTTTCATTATTTTCTTTTCCGCTATTAACAATTTACTCTGGGTTCTGAGTCTAAAATCACTATACAAGAAAGAATTTTGCTTTTTACGGTTTTTATGATAAAGAGTTTTATTTTTGGACCATATCCTCACATCTCGAGAAAAGCATGGAGGGAAGAAATTCTTTTGTAATCCTCATATTATTTAAGAACTTTGCTCCAATAAAATTCGATTGTCACTTCTACCGTTAAATATTTTGCTAACCATTTTAGATTTTAAGGTATCCTGTAATTCAATAATCCCGCTATTTCAACCGTAAGTTTCACCATCATTTTACTGCCATATAACTTTATTATTTACAACTATGTATATTTAATGTACGAAATTATCATAGCTTTCATTTTCTTTGATCAATCTGATACACCTTAATATCTGCTGTATTCTTCGCATTGACAATTGCAAATAAATTTTAGCGCCTGCTTATATGCGGTCATTCACTTAATAACTGATTGTTGTTTAAAATAAATATTTAGTCCTTACATATCCATCGAAACTAATTAAACGCCTCTTTCGAAGAAACGCATCATTATAATAATACGACCCTTAATTGATATTAAACAGATCATGCGACGAACATACCACAAATCGACTGCAAATATTGACTGGGCGCCTTTAATGGTGAATAAATATTATGTCCAAATCCGCCCAAGTTGAACTATCCGTTTGATTGAGAATCCTTTACGACGTAGGGAGGATATTTTTCCAAGCCAAACATCTACATCAGTAAAAAGAGCGGAAACAATATCATTAATTTTGAAAGGTGATTTGAACTTTCAGTTGAACTTGTACTAACAATAAAACTGAAATGTACTTGTACTGTTATAACAAACTGTCGGTGTGAATAAATATTTCGATAAATGGTATCGTCGAAGGAATTGTAACAAGGCAAAGGTTTGCCGATTGGGTATGAAAGTGAATATTTTGAAATGTACGTACACCAGGCATAGCGCATAAACAACAACGATTGAATAAAGTACTTTGTGTTCACAATTTAGTAGACGAAACTTCGGCACAGGTGTCCGGAAATGTAATATTCGTCTGAAATTGGATACATTATTATTATTACATCTTTCAGGGATTGTGGCTCCGGCGACACTCTGCATTTTTATATTTTTTATTCTCAAAGAAACAAAATTTACTCTTTCCGGTTGCCAGAAGTAATCGTAAGTTATTCCCTCGTGTGAGGAAGTTAAAATTGTTATTATTGGCAAACCATGCTTTATCTTTTTAAGATGTATCAAGAGATCGTAAAAATGGACTTGTTATATAACTTCACGTATTTGTTATATATACATACATACATATATGTTTCCTTATACAACTAACAACAATGTATAAAATCCTCTTCTTGTTATATATGTAATAATAATAATAATAATAATAATAATAATAAAAACAGGTCAAGCCAAATTACAGGATATACAAAAATACATAATAGAGATAACAATAACAATCACAGTGTAATAGTGTTACCCTGCACAACAAAAAAAAAAGTCAAGTTTCATTGAATGCACTACCCGGTTGTTTGTTTCCAATTCTGGAAAGGATGTATGTTGGAACTCGTTTCATCGCAGCTGTAAATGGAACTGTGAATGTGCTTCCATACCTTGAGTTAATCCGTGGAACAGAAAAATTCATACGATTTAATATAAATGGGCAGTCAACTTTATTCTCCAAAAGTCCATTCAGCAACTTCTCACAAACAGCATCTCGTCTTACACTCAATGGTCGCATTTCATGAGGCACTAGCAGTTCATCCTGAGGAGTACCCCCGCTGGATATATTCCATCGATTTTAAATGAGAGAAATTTTAGAAATTTACGATGAAGCCGATCCATTGACAAGGAATCGCAAGCAAATAAAGGATACCAAATCAGACATGCATATTCAATCTTACTCACGACATAAGCGTGATATAGTGATTTTATTGACAATATATTTTTAAAGTATTTGGAAACACGTAATATGAATCCCAGAGATTTAAAGGCCTGAGAACACATATTAGTGATATGTGGCTTTAAGGATAGAGTAGTAGTACTCCCGAATCCTTAATTTCTGTTACGCGGTTTAGGTTGTTGCCATTAACAGCGTAAGTTCCCATACAAGGTGTGCAGGACCTAGTATAAGTAACTATGCAACATTTGTCAATATTTAATCTAAGCTTAAATAGGTCGCACCAATTGGTTAGTGTATCTAGATTGCATTGAAGTTTATTTACATCATCTATCGAAGAAATCTCCGAATATATTTTAATATCGTCTGCATATCCAAGAATCGGACAATCGATCTTATGTAGCAAATCATTAATAAAGAATACAAACAACAACGGACCGGGGTTCGATCCCTGAGGGACACCTGATATGAGGGTGAATTCCTGTGAGGCATACCCATTGAAGGTCACATAACATTTTCTGCATTGCAAGTATGACCTAAGAAGACAAATAGAGGCAGGAACGAGACCAAAGGAGCCCAATTTCGACAAAAGCATTTCGTGTTCAATTAAGTCGAATGCTTTAGATAAGTCTCTAAATTACATCGACTTGACCCCGTCTGTTCATAGTTTCACCGATGTACTGTGACACCGTAGCCAGATTGGTGATAATAGAACGCTCGGGAATAAATCCATGTTGATTAGGTGAAACGTAGGATGGTGTACTATTGTAGATATAGGAATAGAGCACTTTTTCGAATAATTTCGTAAAATTAGGTATTATGGAAATAGGCCTGAAGTTTGATAGTAATCCACTGTTACCTTTTTTAAATACCGGAACAATTCTAGTCCGTTTCCAACATTCAGGGAAAATGTTAGAAGAAATGGATAAATTTATATTTATTGTAAGTGGCAAGGCGAAGACATATCTGCAGTCACGAACTAAGAAACTAGGTACTAGACCATCTCCTGCAGTGTGTTTGTTGGGAAATTTTGCCATTAATTTAATCAATTCTTCCTCAGTTACAGGTGAGAAACAGTAAGGGAGGGGATTGTAAACCGTGTCGCTGCAAGGAGAATTAGTTGTAACGGTGAATGCAGAGGGGAAAGTATGTGCAAATGCATTGACAATGTGATTAGGATCGGTAAAAACATTTCCTTCATCATCGCGGAGTCTACCCGGTATTCTTGTAGAACGTCGTTTCGTACGGATAAATTTGAATGTAATAAACAGAGACCGGATTATATGTTTTTTGTATATCGATAACTATCAACGGTACAATTGAACGTTTTAAGATCTACACGAATTAGGGTAAATAAAAGCGTTTAGCACTAATTTAATTTTATTTGCCCTAATTCGTAAAGCATTGAATTGTACCGTTGAAAGTTATTGATATGCAAAAGGCATATAATGCGGTGTCTGTTAATACGACAATCTATGTATCTTTGACTGCAATCATACCTACCTTAGAACAATTTACTGTTGACTTGCAATAATCAGATTTTGCATTTACCCAAGCATTAACAGAACCGCGTTTCTCTGCACAATTTGTTAAATTTGTTACCGTAGTAAATACAATTTTCCAAAGGAAAGCCCTAGTTATTAAACAACGCTTTCAGTTGTGCTGCGTAAAAGAGAAACTTAGTACGGTTAAAGTAGAGAATTTATGCTCCGATAAACACAGAAGATTGACAGGGACTCTCCCGTTCTGTAACAGGAAATCTTAAATGAAAGTAATGCACATAGATTACATTTAGTTATGCGTATTTATTGCTGAAGTAGTCGCAATCTACGTGCTTAGCTTGAATTAAAATAGTCTCGCCTGAGTAGTAAATCAAACAAAAAACATGAATGCACAAATGAGCTCAGTTTACTATCATTTGAATATTATATATTATATTTGAATAACAAAAGTTTGTGTGCTACGGAAGGGACAAAAAATTAATTATACTAGGGATGTCCTCTCTACCCCGTTTGTTGCATAAGAATGCACGGAATTAGGGAAAGAACGTTACCAGGCTCCGATTTTTTATGTTAGCCATTACCGAAGAAGATATTGGCTTTATTTAGAACGCAGTTGAGGAGTGTTGACATTATATTCTACAGAATGCTTAGGCAATTTTATAGATTGGTGTCATAGCAATTAACATCATTTCATACCATCGTTTGAATGTAACCTTTGTTTTCGTTTTACTCCCGTAATTTAATCCCTGGTTGAAAAGAGAAACGTGTAAAATACTTCCACTATAGCACTAGAGAATCGTCGTACTGCTAATGTTGAATAGTTTACTACAGTTTGTTTGCCTCAAGTTTTCCAAAATATATGCGAAAAATGTCCAAGACATAGGACCAACTTGCATTTTGATCACACTCGGGTGATTGAGTATTTGAATGCTCAAAACGTTAAAATAATGGGTCATTCGCCATAATAATCCAGACCCAGTACCCAACGATTTCTGCGTATGTTACGTTTGACGTTGGCCGAAGAAGCGATCGACGCATTTGAAAATAAAATATACAACTTAACGCGGGATGATTGGAAGAAATATTTCGAAGATTGGTTTTCATGAATGTAAAATTGCAGTGACTGTAAAGAGAAATATTTTGAGATATAAATAAATGTATTTTTCTTTACGAGGCTCAGCGAAAAGCAAACAGCCCCCGTGTATGCGATAGTACGTTTAGCTGTTTATGAAATGTTTGTCGTTCATCTGCACAATGAGAAGGACAATTAAAATTTGCGAATCGAATAATTAATAATGTCAAAGCTAACGTGTATTGATCAATAAAACTCTAAAATGGAAAAGTTGGAAAAAGCCTTCATTTACATCAAGATAACTTCCGGAATAATTTTCTAAACAAATTCAGGTCCCTATTCACATTTTACCGCTAGTACCGTAGGGATAATAACTAATTACTGGGGAAAGCTCCCACCTCGCTTCCGAAACGTAATTGACTGGTTAGTTCTTCCAGAGAAAGGGTATTCCGGCACATTTCCCACTTTCGTATCTAAAGTAATTTACCCTTTTCTTACCAAAAATCGTTCTGTTCATTCATTCGTTCATTTACGACAAAAGCAATTTTCTTTCAACAGGTTAGAAACCTTTTTAGGAGTTATTGTATTCGCAAAGGATTCCCATTTAGTTCGGTAATTGACGTAAAATTTTTCATCTTTTTTCGTGCTCCCCGCCAACTGCGGATGATGCCGGTTTGAAAACCCATAAATCCGTCGGGAAATGCACGTCTATTTTCAATTACCTACGTACGTTATTTGAATTGAAATAGCATCTAATGGATTTGAGGTATCTAATTATAGGAATTGTACATATTTCATTCGTAGTAGTATCTGTTAATTGAATTAAATTCGTAATTCTGAATTTACCTCGGTTCTTACGCAGTATCGGAATAGTTTCGATGTTAGCATTGCATAGCTTAACAATAAATTTGTCCAAGTGAATTAAATGGATTTCACTACGTTCAGTGACGGTTTGTGAATTATGTCGCCTAGTCACTTGCGAAGGCAGAAGATAAATGCTAAGCTAAACAGATTCTATTGCCGTGACGTTTATTTGCTTAGTAAATACAATCTGTTATTATTATTATTGCGTGGAAGTGCTCATTTAGCTATGCTAGATGCCACAATCATACTTTCAGGCTCTGATTTCATTACGTATTGTATGCAGAAATGCACTAATTCGATTGATATAACCGTATTGTATTCGATTGATAGCCTGGTAGTTAGATAGCATTTACAACGTAATACAGTATCAGCATGAACTTACATGTTGTTAGTACAAAAATTTGAGAAGGATTGTCTGAGACACAAGAGATGACTATAGAAATAAACTGTTTGGAAGAAATCTGAAGCAGAAAAAAAGAACAGAAATAATGTAATAGAAAGAAAATCAGAATGGTCTGCACTGGCCTGCAAAAATACCAGAAAATAGGAAAACAGGATAAAAGATGGACGCCAAAAGAGATGGAAAAAGAACCGGGTTGATCCGTGAAGAACATGGATGATGAATTAGTAACTACTAGCAGCCAAAAAGGGAAAACAACCAGAAAATTGCGAAAGTTGCCAGGAATAAAATTTCCAAACTGTTAACAAGTTTGCTCCTGTATACTCCAAAGAGGGTTCAAGGGTTTTGTGCAGTACTACTAGTACGGTACTGCTACAGGGTATGTGGCGAGTGGTTGACGAAACGTTAAAGTCGTATGTATACCCAAGCCAGGGCATTGATCCTAGGCCCAAGCAAAATTTTACACGCCACTCAGCCTGTTATCCTTTCTCTTGAAATTGGTTGGTAGGTATATCAGGAACTACGTTTTGATAAATACTCCACTGGATTGGAACCAGTATACGTACCATTGGGGTAACTCTTGGGAACTGCCAATACGGGAACTAATTGCTACGGCGGAAAAGGCAATCGTTACGAAGGAAATTCTACTGGGAATCTGCGATCAGGTGAGTATTGGGGAGGCAATCGTTACAAGGGTGCCCTGAGCGAGCAGTGCTCTTGCTACTCCTGTGGGGTTCACTGGTGGACAATCTCCTAAGGAAGCTAGAAAGAACCGTAGTATATGCCTAAACATTACGCTGATATCACGAGGTATAAGGCATGCAACGGGTTCTAAGTATCACCGATGAGAGTTGGTCTAATAGCCAGCGGCTGTCCCTAAACCCTAGAGAAGTCATGAAAATTCAGTTTATACAAGACTTTAGAAACACCAAGAGCCTCAGAATATATGAACTTGACCTTCCAATAGAATAGTTCCTGACGACAAGATGACCTTTGAGTCTCACCTGAATATTGTGTTGCGCGTCCTATTGGTCTGCAGGAGAGCACTAGGTAGGACGTTAGGACTGAAGTAAATAATAGTACAGTGGTGACACACCAAGGTGAGACAACCAATTAATTATCGTCACCGTCGTCTACCGTGATGCCATCAAACAAATGATAAAGCTGCTATCAGCAAGCTAAGCAGGCTGCATATTTAGGAATAAATGGAGCATTCTCCACAATACCCACAGAAGCTATGGAGGTGTTACTTGGTCTACCGTCACTGCACATGCTCATCAAATAAGAGGCCAGGAGGGCTATAGTATAAACACCAGCGTGGGAAGTTCCAGCTTGTACGATGGTGGGATTGGGATTGGATTGGGGATTTAGAATTAAGACCGCGGGGGCGAATCAGGGACAGCAGCGTCTGGTTCACAGACAAAAACAAGGTGCATATAGAAACTGGAGTAGGAATGTTTGAGGTAGGAACAGACAGATACTTAATCATGAATGAAGGAGCTCTACAACCTTATTCCAACCTGAAGCTACAGCCATGTCTACACACGCTCAAATCATAATATAAAAGGTACTAGAAACAAAAGAGTTCATATCATCTAGGACTTAAACCTACGAATGAAATCCTTTATCAAACAATAAGAGCTGAGATGAAGAACTACCTAAAAAAATAACATGTGAAACACAGCAGAAGCGTACCGGGGATTAGGCAGTCCCATCTTGTTCATAGCAGAATCTTCAGATCCCATGAGACAGCAGCTGTTGCTAATCAGTGTAGACCAAATCCAGAAACCAGTGAGCTCACTGAAGAGGCACTACCGACTACATCTAACATCTTAATATCATAGGAATGGTAGAGGATCCTATCTGGAGAAACTGTTATGTCAGTGCTAGCTGCAGGTCAGTGTCACACTGAAACCTTTCGGATCGCCGTTTCTGCAGCCAGAGGATGTAATAAAGGCGTCCATTAGTAAGTTGGTAAGTAACGTTGTAGCCACGATCTAGTGAAGTACACAAACTGGGGAATACAATAACAATAAGCAAAAGACTTTCAGTACCATAAGCTAAGGACCATATCCCAAGGAGTATAAAAGATCACGAATGTCTGTAATGTTTTCTCAGAATATATGACAAATTTCAGCTTGGAGATGTAGCGAACTCCTAGCTTATTCCTATCACTTTTAAATGTTAATTATTTTACTATTAGAGTATTTGCTTTTTGGGGTTTGTATCCTACAAATTAGTGCTGTTTTTAGATTTTGGGCCTAGCTATTGACTACAAAATCTCAAATCATACACTTAAATCGAAATATCCTCCTCTCTGTTCTTGTAGAGGATAGGTCTGCTACAAGGATGTTACCCTCTTCATCATAGTTGCTGATTGACTCCCTCGACCTCAAATAACATATTATGGCTAATGGTAGGTAAAAATAAATAAATTCAGAATAAACATATCAAGATTCTTAAAATTGCGTATATATTTCTAATACGTGGTCTTACATACAAGTTTCATCGCAGATCTGGAAAATCATGAAATAAATCCTAGGAAAGCAAGGAGACTGTAGGACGACAACAGACGAAATAGATAATCTGGAGAAAACGACAGAATTCAATTGATAAAAGGCAGCAAACAACAAAAGGGAGCTAAAAGAGACTTTCAGAGGCGTATATTAAATGTGCAATTGCGAACAATTTAAAAAGAAAATCCGAGAACGTTTAATTGGTTTCAGATTTTTACCATGCATGTTTGCCGTTATAAAACATATTCATGCGTCGGGTGCGTACAATCCAATCTATGTATGTAAATACACCATCGACATTTTTTCAAATAATCCCGTTACGTCGTCAGTCAATTTCCTCATTTTTCCCCTAAAGTATGTTTAATCTAAACAGACGATTTTGGTAGAAAATGGAATGAAAAGGAGCGCTTTGTGTGCGAGTCGCGAATGGTTTCGGAAGATTTCATTTAGTACTCATCGTACGTCTCCGTAGTCGCTAAAAGATGAATAATAAATTTGATTAGCTTTTATGCTCGGTAGCAGGTAGCAGTACGCGTCTGTTAAATTCTTCCTAAAGTGCATTTCAAAATTTGATGGTAGTATATAGGTATATGACGCCTGTGTATAGTACGAATTGTTATAAAACTGCACAATTTGGCTGACATGTTCATTACAATTATTGTTGTTCCCATTACCGCCCCCCTCAATTTTTTAACACTTTTTCAATCTGCACAGCTATCTTGTTATTGAAAGATACCTTTCTCTTCGCAATCATCTAACAAAGGAATACATTAGCATCAACATTCTACACACCTTTATAATTTCATAAAGCGTTGGTCTGATCTTGTTGTTAGATTTAAACAATTAATCAGTTTTTTATGTCGTTAATTTAAAACACAAGATATAATATCAGCTAAGTTAATAACGCCAGACTGAACAATAACTGACTCAGCAGACTCATCGACTTTGTAAAAGACGAAAATGTTTGTCGTAAAGCAAGTCTAATAAACAAAATTTGCTTTTATGGCATTGTTGTCGCTCCCGTTTTTACGAATTATTCCCCATGGTCACGCCGGGAAAAGCAACACTATCTGCGCAGCCACATTTTACAATTAAGCAGAAGCGCCAGAATAAAGGAAATAAATAAAACCGAATTTAATTTATGTATAAACAAGGTATAGAGTGTTACCGGTTATTCGGTAATAGCACGGTATATTCGGTAACTTTCGTAATTTATTTCTGTTATCTTACATTCTTTATGAATTTCAATTATATAATGTAATATAGCCACAAAGATGATACTGCTAATAGGAAGCGACTAACAATAAATTGTTTGTAATAATCAAAGTGTAAAACTGTTATGGAAGGATTTGCCACAAAATCAAGTACACAGTTTGGATTAGAAATGGGAAGCATTATTAGCCATTTTCTATTATAAGTACTAGCAATCAGATTTTAGAAAACCATCACAGATATACTCGTATATGTGGAGAAATTGAATTTCCTATACACGAATCAGATTGACATATATACATACGTGTTTGATATAGGAACTTTAAGCGTTGTTAATATAACAGCCTAGGGAGACATAAAGGGAGCAAATTATGTGATGAACTCTAATGAATTTACGAGTGCCTTAGATATAGAACATTGGGACACCGTTATAGTTTCTGGCATATTAGTTATCGTGAAAGTAAATTTATGCACGCAAGAACTAAGAATTCTAGTAATTATTAAATATTATTCTCTTAGTTCGAGAAACGGCTGTGGATTGGCTTGTAATCTTGATAATAGGTCTATCACAACAAAATGAAGAATTCGAAATATTATTCGTAAGTGTGTACGAAATTTTTAATCGTACGCAGTTAGACAAAAAGGAAACACATTCAACTTTCCAGTTTTGTGGAAACCGGTGTTTAAAGAGATTCCACGAAAACTAGCACACCAAATCCAACAGTTTACATCATACTGGTGTATGGACTAACGTGCTATCTTACGAATAAATTTGTACGCTAATTAAACTTTTCACTGTTGCTAATATAAGGCACACCACACGTGAATGATCGGACCATGCACATCGCGTATCGTAACTTGAAAAAAAAAAAGTTTAAAGTTAGATCTCATCAAAATGAAAGATTCTTTACATATATTTTAAAAGTCATTGACCAATAGGTCATATCAAACACTAAGCTGTACACAAAACGTATGTTTCAGAGATGTTCCAAAAATTGTTGTAAATTGTAGATTGTATGGTGGGTACTGATCAACGTGTGCCTGTCGATTACTTCGACAGTCACAAGATCTCTTGTAATTGTAACCCTAACCGATGATCAGTTCTTCGTTCTTAAATCTAAAGTTTATTGGTCTTTTGGGGGAACCTGCAAACATTTCCCAATTTGTTGGTGCTTGCTTTTCCCTCCCCATAGACTACTCAGCTTTTATTTCCGAGGAATTAGACACACACTCGAGGTTTACGTCCGACTACCACGCTTAATAACAAGAGGACACATCTTGCCATAAATCCCAAGTTCTCGGAAAGGGTAGTAAGACTTGCCCAATGCCATTATTTTCGGAGGCTGTTCCTTCCTCTAGCTAGATTTCTCGCCCATTATGTACCAGGGCTTGGTGATGTGCTTGATGCCTTAATTCAACTTGTGTGGTTAACTGTGTTAAGGCAAATTTTCTCTTAATGCCTCGAGTTCCAAACCTCTGGTTATGACTATGGATGATCAAGGAGAGGCAATCCCCACATTCTCATTATTTTATGAGCTTGTTCCTGCCTCTAGTTAAGCTTCTCAGCCTTTGTGCTCGACAACTTGTACATATGCTCAAAGCCTACAATCGACAACTACGGCTTAACAAGACACATTCTCCCCTAAAACACCGACTTAGCGAAGCTTATGGCTATATGTGAGAGTCGCAGCTTACATTTTTACTGTTCTTGAGAGTGTTTTTTCCTTTAATTAGGCGTCCCAGCCCGTTTGCTCTAGAACTTGGACATGGGCTCAAAGCTTATATTCGATATCTACGCTTATCAAAGTAATGGACATTTTTCTTATAGCCTTGAAGTTCCTAGAATTGTACCCTAGCTTTTAGGTTTTCAGCAAACAAGGTTGCTCAAATTGTGACAGTATGTATGTTCATTACTGTTAGGTTACATATTTTCTTAAAACAGCATTCTTATGAATGTGAGTTCTCCTATTTCACGCATAGCTAAAGCTGGTCAGGTGACCCGAAAAAGAACCCACCACTTCTGTCCTTCAATTTTCGGTCCTTCAATGTTCTCAGCCTGTTTTAATTGGCTTGCCCCAATTAATCTGATGTAACTCCATGTACTAATTTATCCTCGAGGGAATTCTGGTAGGATCATTAACATATCCTCTTGTAACAAATAAGAATAAGGAGATTGTGGCTAAAATAATATGTAAAATAAATAAAATTACCCTTACCACACCTTTCTGAAAAATCCAAGGACGTATTTCGGCAACTAAGTTGCCATCCTCAATGGAAAACTAGGGGACAGTGGTTTGGTGTGTTTCGCGCGTTCATTGTGTGATGTTCATTGATAACTTAGTTGTCAAAATACGTATCTGGATTTTGGAAAGGTGTGCTAAGGGTAATTTTATTAATTTTATATATATCCTCTTATGAAGTGGGTTGGAATACTCAATGCTGCCTGAAAATATTATGGTTAAACCGTTGCAGTATTTTATCCTGTGTTTTAGATGTTGGACATGTTGATAGAAAATTTCCTGCTAAAAATGCTGACACTTCGAATGACATAATCTTATCAACCAAGGAATTAGATTTGGCGTAAATTAAGAAAATGTAGAATAATTAGTTGAAGAACTCTCAAAGAACCTAATAATAGAAGATCTTGAATATTCAATAGAGTGACTGGATCAGGAAGGAGATAAGGATACGTCAAAGTGTTAGTCACAGTAGAAGAATTGGAAGAAAGAAATACTATAACAATAACAACTAAAAGGATTCCGCATTCCTAGGAAACGCTTCCGCCCTTGATCATAAAACAATACCCCAAGAAAGCTGAAATTAACAAACTTTGTCTGAATTGCTTTATTTACTTTCATACATCCTATTGCTGTGTTCATTCTCCGTTTCAAATCATATTTCCTTCTATCTATCTGTCCCTTTGGTATTCTTTCTGTGTTTTTGACTTCCTGATAATATCATTCATTTTGTCATCACTGTCTTTAACATTTCCTGTCATGTGAATATCCCTGTTTACCTTGGCACCTCTTGACCTATTTCGATTTCTTCAGTACACACTAGTTCGACAATGTTACATACTAAATACTCTTACAGAGTTGTTACCAGCACTATCACGTGCAACGTCAAAGATCCAAACATTAAATCTCTGAATGTTGTCAGCAAATAATTTTCAATATTTTAATATTTTATATTTACCTGTTTATTCAGTTTAATTCCAATTTTAACCTATTTCTAATCACACATGTTTCCTTCTTGCACTTACACTAATAATATACTAATTTGCTTATTTACCTTTTTAGTGGCAAAAGGTGTTTGAATTTAACTATGAAGGCGCTATGTATGTAAATATAAAGAATTCAAAACTTGCTGGCTGAAAATTATAAGAAACATACTCTAAGAGCTTTAAATGCCCATTCCTAGAAACGAGGTGTCGTATCACGTCATCATGGGCGCACAATGAGTTTGCTAAGTAACAAGAATAGCTGCTCAAGCACGTCGCATATCACTGATTCAGCTTCATAAACCGCTCGCTTCAAGGAATTGACATTTAAACGTTTTATGTCTCCTACCTCAAATTTTGTATTCCCTGCGCACCTTATCCGAAAATCACCAATACCATCATCCCTATCACTAGATTCATAAAAGTGAATGAATATGAGTTATAAATAGCAAGGTATGACAAGTTGAGGAAAATAAATTGCAGCTGTGTTAAACTTTTGTTAAAAAGCACTTGATTGTATCATTCCATCTACATATACCCTAGATAGGTACTTACGGAGTAATTATTAATCGTATCAGAATCTGTTAACATGCATTATTTGATATTTGTAGAATATAAACATAAAGCAGTTTACAACTTTTGACTCTGGAGTGTTTCCTATATACCAAAGTAAGATTTTCCAGATATCTTGTGCTGCAGGTATTCAATTCTCGCTATTTTGCACTTTTTACACTTAACTGATATAAAACTTTCTGTTTTTATAAGAAGCAATTGAAGCTTACATTCAGATCTACAGCCAGTTTACTCAGTATTAGAAGTCTGTTCGTTCTTATACTTAAAAAAACGGTAATCTAAATTATAGGTAGAACAGAGAGAATCTTCATTACGCTATGTTAAGAAAAAAATTACTTTCCTTCAGCATATGAAGTCTTGGGGTTAATTACGCTATTTAGTCGTTTCCTGACCAGCGTAATTAGTGCAACTAAATATTAGATGTTGGAGATTGGAAGGACGAAAGTTCTATCCAGTGGTCGCTGAAAGCCAATTTTTTATTTCCCATCGCAATCGTGAAGCAACTGGTAACGTACAATGATTACCAATTTAATAATTCAACAATAGTGCAGCGCATCGGAAATTCGAAAACAAAAGAAGCAAACGGACTCGCTAATGGACGTCGAGCTTGGATTTTTCGTTTTAAATGATAATGTTTGAATTATTGATTAGACAAAAACCTTCCAGCACATACAATTTATTTTTCTGTAATTAGATTTTCATGAAAGTAGAATACCTTAATCATATATGTAAAGTACGAAAAGTTTACCGGCAACTATTGTAAACTGGAACATTCTATTTAACTATTAGGAATATGAGTTGGAACTATAATCGCTTTGATCGTATTATATCCGCAATATGCCGCTGCAAATTTATTAGTAATTGATTAACTAGCATCGTACATACGTGCACTAATGTGCATAAACGGATAATCCTCATTGCTTGCGATAAGAATAGTCCGGTAACAGATGTTGCCTGGCATTTATAAACATCACTAAATCATTACAATCACATCATTTCCGTGAAAATTCTGTAGTAATTGTATTTACTACTATTGGTGGTCAGAGGATGTACTTTATCTTATTCTCCTTTTCAGTATAACTAACCAAATCTGCCCACAATAATATCAATTTGCATGAAAATGATTAATTCTTTATGAAATAGACGTCCAATTATTTTATGATTGGGATTATCAAAGCGAAATCAGTAAACAATTAGAACAAATGCCGTTACTACGATTGCCCTTTGCCAATTCATCATTTCGGTTACGCATAATCACCGCAATCAGTCGGTAACCGTCTGATAATTTGCGACGGCGGCGACAATGTTGGCACGAAACCTATTTACTACGGACGATGGACGATCGTAAATTGTGGTCAAAAGAGCTGCGGTATACGTAGGCTAATATACGGCAATCGAACTGGATCGTTCGAAGAAGACGGTTCCAAATCGGTATTCAAATTATCGGCCGAACATGCCACAGAAGACATTATTATCAGGTCGATGTTGCGTTAGTCTCCGGAGGCGCCGTATGTTTAATGGCCTGCGAATCGGTGCGTGAGAAATTCGATTTGCTAAATTCACATTCCGTCGATGTAAGTAATAGACGTTTTACGGATAAATCTAATATGAGAAATTGATATCGCTCGTTATTCACAACGATGATGCTATTAGATCTAATGGTTCAAATGCGAGACCGGTATGGTATGGGATATGAAATTGACCATGTCAGAGTCTAATCGTATATGCAAAATGTATTCGATGCGGCAATAAAATCTACACAAGCATTAGCGAGGATCCATTGGTGAAATTGAATTCGTGTATGTTGATGTATGTAGAAATTTAACCAACGAGAGGCAGATAATTTATGTTGACAAATATATTCACAAATCTTTTAATGAGAGACTCTTTCGAAAAATGCATATATGGGTTAGATTAATGGTACACGGAAGGCCCTAAGTAAATCTATGTAATAAAAGCAGAAATACTATTCGTTTATAGAACATTTAAATACAAAAAAACAGCGATGTTTACTTTCTTTACTTTACTATAACTTAGTGTACCAAATTGTTTAATTCTTCTGAAAATTCATTGAATTAACTATACCAGATTTGTTTCCAGATTCATCTTCCCTCATTAGAATTGACATCACTTTTTTTTTTACTACTACACCTTCAGACAATTTCTTTCAGGCGACTGAAATGTCTTTAGAGGAAACTGGCATTATATTTTCTAAAACAGTATAGCTTCCCTATTAGCTCCAGGTTGTACCTCAACTACCATTAAAGAGGTTTAATGATAAATTTTTGTAATTCACTAATTTGATTCACTTGGAAATAGTTAACATTAGAAGTATTGATGGGAAAGAAAATGAACTCATATAAGAATTCGAAACAGAAGAACCGCCATATCCTATTATTTAGCGGAGTAAAGCCAGAATAAAGAACCACGGGAAGGATGTATCATCAGAAAGGAGGACTGGCCGATACTATCGAAAACCTAAATGGGAGAATGTTGATAATGGGGGATTTTAACAGTAGAGTTGGAACAGAAAATGGCACGATAGATGTATTATTTTTGCATCGGAAGCAGCATGATTATAAAGAACACCTTCTACAAACAAAGATATACACAAATATCCAAGAGAAATCAGAAGCCGAAAACAAAAGTCAATAACAGATTATATCCTCATTAACAAACAGTACAGAAAGGAAGTAGAGAGCGTTAGAGTAAAAAGGGGCGCGGAAATTTATAGTGACCATTACACGGTAGTTGCAAACATTAAAATTTATACTACCAAACGAAATGAGAAACAAAAAATGCAGAACAATCACGACATTGAAAGAATTCGAACAAATAGGTGAGAAGAGAGGGCAGTTGCAGAAGAATTTGAAGAAAAGATAGAAAGGAAATTGAAGGAAACGATAAGCTATTGGACCAATGTGAACTTAGAAGATCTGTGACTTAAATTCAAAGAAAATGTGCTAACTTAAGCAAGTAACTCCTTCAACACAAACAGAAGCTGCTGTTGGAGCCAACATATGAAAACTGAGATAACGATAAACAAAAGATTGTGGAAACAATATTTGCAAAATGGAAAGGACGATAACAAGAAACAATATAAAACACAACCTAAAAAAGTCAAGGAAATGGTAACTCAAGTAAAGGAAACTTCGTGGAAAGAACTCTGGGACCAAACTCAAAGACAACAGCAAAGGACATCTGAAGCTATTTTACCGTGTCCTGAAAAATCTACGGAAAGACAAAGAACCAACTCTCAGAGAAATCAAAAATAAAGATAATAAAATACTAACACGCGAGAGTGAAATTATGAAGAGGTGGCAAGAACATTTTGGATTACTAAACGGTAATGACCTAGGTACTTACTTACTTACTTACTTAATCCCGAAACCCGTTTGATCGTGTGTCGAGTTGTGTGGAGTTGAGTTTCTTGGCTCTCTATTCCGTACTTGTTTCCATTCTTCTCTCTCCTTCATCTTCTTCTCATGTCCCCCTCCCCCTCACCTCTTTCCCCTTGCCTGATATGCAGTTCTTAATTTCTGCGTTTGGTCTTCCTCTTCTCATTTTTCCTATTTCTTTTGATTCATGTATAGCTATCTTAATTGTCCTTGTTTTATTGTTGTTTCGACTGACTCCTTCTTAAGTTCCTTCCTGTGTACTGCGTTCCTTATCCTATGAAATTTAGTTTTATTTTTTAATAATGACCTAAATAACTGAATTAGTCGGTCAATGAAGAGGAAACAACATTTAACAGCAATGCGGAAGATGAAAGAACTGACATCAGCGAAATCAGAGCGGCAATACAACACCTGAAAATAGGGAAATCCTCCGGAAATGATAAAATAACAACAGAAATGCTGAAAAATCTAAGGCCTGGAACTATTAACAGAAATCTTCATAAAGATATGGTAGGTAGGTAAAGTGCCGAAGGACTGGGAAATTGGTATCATTTTGCCTATATACAAGAAGGGGCTAGAAGAGACAGGGAAATCACACTGCTTAGCACAGTATCAAAAACGTACGAATCAATACTAAACAAAAAATTAGTAGATGTAGTAGAAAAGAATCTGGCAGAACTCCAAAGCCGATTTCAGCGGTTTCAGGATTTCAGGACGATCAACTCAAGACCATGTTTTTACAATAAAGCAGCTCATGAAGGAGGTACGGTAAATGAAATCAAAGATATATGCAGCCCACCTGAATTTCGAAAAGGCTTTTGACCATGTGTCGTAAAAAGAAGTATGAAGAATTGTGGAGAAAAGAAATATACAACCAAAATTAAGAAAGGCCATACAAAGCCTATACAAAGATAATAAATGTTATGAACCGAAAGAGGGTCTCAATTCGGACATGTTTGAAATTCGTGATGGATTAAAGCAAGGAGGGGTTTTGAGCTCCACGTTGTTCCTGCTTATCATGAATGATGTTATAAGGGCTGTGGAATGTAAGAGAAATCTTGTGTGTTTCTTTTAATGTCGGTATCTGTCGTCGTTCAGTATGAGAATAAATAGCATAGATTTACATTAATAACATCTTATATGATAGAGATCTACCACTAATAGGTCAATAAAACAAGGCTGGTTTGAACGATAGTTATATTTTCAGAACGTTTACAAACGTTTCCGGAATACCTATATATATATATATATATATATATATATATATATATATATATACGAAGGTATTCCGAAAACGTTTGTAAACGTTCTGAAAATATAACTATCGTTCAAACCAGCCTTGTTTTATTGACCTATTAATGGTAGATCTCTATCATATAAGATAAGTATAAAAGGTCACGAAATATATATATATATATATACATTTAATTAATAACATCGTAATTTTTATTGTTGAAGAATTTCTTCATTCGCCTTCGTACGAAATGCCTATCGATCAAGGTGTACCATTATGATGGAAGAGTTTCAGCAAAAACCAAATTACCTATTTATGCACCATAATCTATTTGATCCCGTCTACTCCAATACACGAATGGCCAGATCGTTTACAACTTTCGTCTCATTGATTGGTGAAATTCGATCTCCAGTGCAACCATCAGTGCGTTCTTTAATAATTCCTCACCTTACCCTTATCGAGTAAAAACGATGATCTCGAAGCAATATTTTGAATTTCGGAAAAGGGAGAACCTATAAAGTGCAATATTCGGTGAATGCGTGCTTTATCAATTATACTTGCCCAGGAATTCATTCAAAACTCATGTACAAGCATGGATAGGTATGTGTACCGATACATTATTATGATGTAAAATTCACACCTTATTAAGTCACAATTATCGTGATTCTAAACGAACCCCATGTGAAGCAAGTGTAATATTTAAATAATATTGTTGATTGTTTGTCCAATTAGAGCGAATTCGTAATATACAGCACTGCAAACGTCAACGAAAAGGAGACTCTAATCAAAACCTTCAACAAGGATGTACGTCGTCAAATACTTCAGAACCACTCTTAAATTATTTACATCAATGGAAAGGTGATGAGCGTAATAAATAATAATCTGGAATATCGTAACAGTAACTGGCAACCGTGTTCCTTTGTAATCCATGGAATCTATTTGACTCTCTAGAAAACGACCTAATTAGCTGGGTTAATTGGGTAGCTACGAAATGCGCAATGACTTACGAAGCAAGCACAAATTAATCGAATATGCCAATAGTCACGGACGGAATTACGCTTTATTAATACTACTGACTAGACACTACTGACTAGCCCGCACTGACAAGTTCTAATAACGGCGATTATTGGCATTTGAAATTTATGCTTCTATCAGTTAATATTTTGGTTTTTGTAAATAATTTACTGCTTCTTCTACATAGATTATGACAATCGAAGTGTCATTAGGCAGTTAACGTTAACCTGTTAAATGTATATAACGCATTTATTTAATTGAGAACTCAAATTCCTTAATGTGCTATTTCTGGTTGAGGCGTCAACTCATATTAGAAACTGAAGATTCACAAACTCTATCTTTTCTTCATAGACTAATCAACAACTCCAACATGTTTATGTTATGCATTAAAATAAATATACCTGCAGCAACTAAAGTATATGATAAGAAACGTATATCATATAAAGAGTATGTGGTGAGAGATTGAACAACCCAGAAGTGTATTATGAGATTTTTGTAATCGAATAAGGCAGTTTAACCACCGATTTTAGAAATGGTTCATGGTTGATCGCTGTTATTATTGCAACGTGCTTCTTTACGGAGTTTAAGTAGTAATTGCTAGTAAAATATACGCAATAAAATCAGAACGTTTTCAGTATACATTGCGTCAGATGTTCCTGGAACTGGTTAACTTTAAGCAGGTGATGTTCTTCCGAGGTTCTGGTTTTCACTATGCAAATCTTCTTAGTAAAAGTTGCATCAAATGAACGTGCGACCTCATCCCCTATACTCTTCAAGTATTTATAAATTCCCAATAAGATCTTGAATTTCGGACCTCCACTTATTGTTAGTTTTTTATTTAAAAGCTGCACTGATATTAAAGATAGCATACAAGTGGTTCATTTTGACTACTACAAAAATTCTAGTTATTCTACAGAACGACATCAATTCAAACGAATAAAAGGTGATCAAGTGATCCTGACAGGATTCCTGCTGGTCATTGAGGACAGTTGCAAATGTTGCTACTTTTTCTTTGCAATATCTACTTAACTTATCCTTGGAAGCTAGCTGGTGGTATTCGTTTTCAGTTGACACTAGAGGCGAGGTGGTTCTCATTTTTGGAAACGGTGATAGTAATAATGTATATAGCTACAGGCCAGTAGGTATCAGCTCCGCTTCTTCTAAAATTGTACAATATGCTTTTTTCAATCGATTGATGGGCTCTCTGGATAGATACGGAATGAAAAGCACAGACACAGCCGTTAAATTTTTTACGAATCACTGCTGAGTTACGCGGAGGTCGGCTAGTGCTTTGGGCTAATAGTTTGTGACCTAAGAAGGGCTTCGATTGTATCAATCGTTTACCGTTATTCTAAAAACTGTCATCGTTCGAAATAGTGGGCATTGCAATGGAATGAATTTCTTCATTTCTTGCTATTCGGATACAATAGGTATTCTTGAATGATGGATTTGAGAACAACATAGGCAATATAATTTTCTTTTGTGGGAGAAATGAATTGGTTGATCCGCATGGTTCGGTACTGGGATCTGCTCTTTTTTCCTGCTATATAGAAATGATGTGGGCAAACTTACAACAAGAGACAAAATGCAGTTATTGTGTTGGCCAAAAGGACCGGAATCGTGCGAGGAAATATTTAATAATTTACTGGATTGTCTATAAGCGTGGTTTAATGATAATGATTTACTTTAAAATTTAGACAAAGTTCATACTTGTCCGTACGCAGTTACTAAAGACTTGTTCCGTCGATAGATCTGCGTGTGGGTGAGGACTACATCAATAGAACAGATAATGCAATTTGTTTTAGGAATGTACGTTGACCAGAACTTACTTTGGAAACATCATTGCCAATATTTAATTTCAAAATTGAATTCTTTATCATGTCTTTCGCTATTTAAAATATATCCTAACCCGAGATCAATTAATAATGGCATACTACTTGAGGGTGGAGTCGATACTGCGTTATGGTGTGTGGTTCTAAGTTAGCTCTCCTTCTATTAACCAAGTGTTCATTTGCCGGAAGTATATTATAAGAATTATAGCAGATATAAGGGCTGGGCATGGCTGCAGAGTCTTTTCCAAAGATTTTAGGTTATTGATCTTAACCGGCTTATCCGTTCTAGTGATGTGTGTGTCTTTAGTAATATGGAACGATTGTGTTAAATGGTGAATTCGACAGGACATAGACATTAATTTCGAGTACTATATGCTAGGCTAAAACCTGTTATAAACACACCTAGCAGCATAGGATTAAAACTTTGTAATAAACTTCCCAACTGTATCGAAGATTTTGCTGCTGTAGGTCCATGTAAGTTTATGTTGAAAAATTATGTGATAGATATGTTGTACTCATTCGGTAAACTTTTGTGGTCCTACGATTTCATAAGCAAACCCATACATTGTTGAAATGTCAACAGACACAATAAGCTATTATCATTATTATTAATATTAAAGAACTAGCGGACCCTGTGCCTGCTTTGCCAGGCAAAACAAAATAAGAAATGAACCACACTGGTTTTTAACAAAGTTGATTTTGTGGCTTATATTTATCTACTTTTATTTCTATTTGTTTACAATATAAATCCTATGTTTTAACTTAAACTATGGCAGAGCTTTAACGTAAACAAAATTTTTTGTTTTGTCCTGAGTTGTAGTGTAAATAAAGAGAACTGATGGCTTGCCTACACGTGAACACGATACATATAATTGACCGTGGGAGAAGCATGGATATTCCAAATCAATTCCACACAATGCCAATGATGCCCTTCCGCTTTATTTATTGTCATAGCAAACGCAAGACGTATCGGAAATTGGAGTCTTTTGAAATCAAATGGTAAATCTTGTGGAATCATTGGAATACGCGGAATTAATAAATCTTCCCTTTAAAATGGTTGCTACAATGAGATTATGCATAACCCTTTTGACTGCTAATGTCGTCCCATTACACAACCGAGGTTGATTTAAATTTCGGAGCATAATAATAGGAGCACCAACTTTTAATTGTAAACGATGAGATGGAAAACCTGGTATATCCAATGAATTCAAAAATTCTGTGGGATAATTAAACAGTAACATCTTGATTTGTAACCGTGTCAACTGATTGATATGTTACAACCTCGCCGGGAACATGGGCTAAAATATCTGCATTCCATGCACCAACGTCCTTATTTTTCGCAGCCAGTATCGCTCTTTCAGCTTACCAATGTATAATTTTGCGCAATGTTTGGAAAAATACTTGAGACCAATTCTTGTTTTGTTGGTGCGAAATTGCAAAAGTTATCGGGCAAAGTGATTAAGCTAGTAGCACGATCAATAGCAATTTGTCCATTTCCTATCGCCAGTAGTTGCGTAGAAAATGCATCGGCCGATGGATCATTTTGTATTTGAACTTGCACATTTGTAGTCAAAGTGAGTGTTTGTACGTGTCTCCACAAATGAGTTCATTTTAAATATGTACTTATTCCATCTGCTGGTGTTGAACGAAGAATCACAGGCAATGTTTAATAGAAATCACCAGCCAATAATATCAAAGCGCCACCAAATATTGCTTGACTATTGCGTAAATCTTGCACAGTCCTGTCCAATGTTTCTACTGATTTCTTATGTGCAATTGTACATTCATCCCAGACAATTAATTGGCATTGTTGTAAAACTTTTCCCATTCCAGAATTTTTGGAAATGTTACATGTGGGATTTTCATTGACATTCATATTGAGGGGTAACTTCAGTGCAGAGTGAACTGTGCGACCATCATTTAATAACGTGGCGGCTATTTATGGTATCTTGAAATTTAATTATCGCACACATGCGATTTCTGATTTCAACCAAACTTAGCATAAACCATATAGGTCGCAATAGCTACCTTGTGTATAAGCTTGGTTTAAATCGGTCGACGCGTTTGAGCGTGATGCGGCGACATACGTAAGCCCAAAGTCGCCTCCTTTTTTATATATATAGATAGATTGCATTTAATCATCGTTTAGGAAATATATGCCGTTACTCTTTACTTTATTGATTTCCACTTTTATTGCACAAAGACGCCTTTAGACAGAATTGTTAAATAAAGTAATACGTAAGATTTCAATAATTTTCGACCTGTGTAGATTTCAATTAGAAATATTGCAATTCTCATGGGATTCAATGTTGACTGAGTGCGTCATTGTATTCTCCTTCGACTTACACATTTATTATCGAATCTCTTTTACCAAACGTATAACGCAAGTCTAAAATCCATGCGAAATTTCAATTTTACGAAAAGCTCTGCTTACGTTTTCGTACTTTCTCCGCTTTTGACAGATAAAATCATTTACCCAATTTTCCCTCAAAAATTTCCGCCATTTCCGAAAGTAGATTTTCAAGCCACTTTGCTCAAGCCTCCCGTAGAGCCAAGATGTAAATAAGTGAACGCGTAAGCGTATGATGCCAGAAAAAATACGGCGATAAGCGAAAACGAAAACAGAAGCCCAGTCGAAAGCTATTCGGTTGCTGTTTATTTTCAAAAGGGCAATCGTGCGATACTACAGAAATAGGTTTCATGTATTCGGTTATTAGCTTAGATCTTATTCCGCTTATATCGCTGCAGCTTTAAATAGCCCACTGAGTATTTACATGTTTTCAAACAAAACTTAAATGAGAAATTTTTAGATGAAAATAGAATAAAGGTAACATAATATTCCTGCACTCTAATAAAGTAATGACATAATTTAACTGTGGAGATAATATATTTAAAGAAGTGGAAACATTAAAATATTTGGGGATATTTATAAACAGGAGGTGAAAATAAGATATAAATGGGACAATTCAAAAAGGGTAGGTGGCCTTGTACTGCAATAGAAGATGCTAAAAGATAAGAAGTTAAGTAAGGAGACAAAGTTACAAATTTAAAAGGCCATATGCGACAGAAGCGATATAAATATCGGCGACAGAAGAAGAAAAACTTTTAAAGAGGATCAACGAAGATGAGTATAGGCAATTAATGAACCACGAATTCGGGGAATATTAGAAAATTAAAGCCATAAGAACTCTTACAGAATGGGATTCGAAGTATAACCGGCCCAAAGGAAGGTCGAAAAGAATATGGAAACGAAAAATATAGGAGAACATCAGGGAGGTAAAAATAGAACAGTGGAAAGAGGGAATACCAATCAGGAAAGAATGGAAAAATTAGTATCGAAGCAAAAATAGATCAATAACTATAAAATAGAGGACAATAAAGATTAGTCCACCTTTAAATAGAATTATAATGAATTTTCGTAAACCTGAGCACAGCTACAATTTCGCAGGGAGTGTATTAGCTTAATAATAATAGTAATAAGAATATTAGCATATATACTGAATTAAGTGCTTGTTTACGTACTTATCATTTATGGAATAACTTTTAAATTTACTTCTGGCTAATTTCATGTAGAGTGTGTAACTAAAGAGAGACAAATTACGAAAAATTTTCTATCATATGTTGATGTTTATATTACCTGAACTGGTAATCCTTTGCACGAGATGAAGTGCTAGGTGCAGTAATAAAAAGGGGAAATAGGTTCGAAAGATCGGTAGTTACGTTAACAAGGCCAAGAGTGAAATTGTCCCTTGAGAAACCAAGAAGGAGGAGGAGGAATTAGAATAATGCGGCGTCTAACGAGTCCATCTTAGGATCCGGCTTATAAACACGAAGTTCAGCGTATCGACCCTATTGGAAGAGCAAGATGTCGACATCTTCATTCCACAAATGATTAAATGAGGGCTACCCTGCAATATTATACGGTAGGGAATATCGGAAGTTTGCGTTACTTCTGCTGGCTGAGTTTGAAGTTGAAAGGATTCGGTACAAAGTACCGAGATGAGGCTTCTTAGAAAAATAGGGGAAAGAATAAAATAAGAAAGAAAAACACAACAAACTAATCCTATAAGGATTATGAAAAAAAGGGCATCTGATGAGAATGGAGGAGGACAGAATACTTCTGTTCATCGTTCCAGCTAAACGATGGACAGGAGTTAGAGAAGAAACCCCAGAAGAAAGTGATGGAACTAAAAGGATATATAAAATAAGGAACCAACACATTGATTTAATTCGCCGCAACTTCCGCGACATAAGTTTAGGATTGAGGAAGTAAAGCAATAAGTAACGCTACAAATAAGTTAAAGGTTTGTTTGCTAAAATCCCAACGATTATATCAGCAAATAAGGTGGATAAAATGTAATAAAGGAAAAGGAAACGGTCAAACATGTTATGATATTTCTTGTAAAAAAGAGGGAAGGAAAAATAGGTGTTGGCATTTTTACGAAAGAAATAATTTCGGTTTGACATGTC
This sequence comes from Chrysina gloriosa, assembly GCA_038088585.1. Classification (NCBI taxonomy): domain Eukaryota; kingdom Metazoa; phylum Arthropoda; class Insecta; order Coleoptera; family Scarabaeidae; genus Chrysina; species Chrysina gloriosa. The sequence goes on from CM076092.1 coordinate 12,996,118, forward strand.
CACAAGCCAGGGCACATTTGTATCGCGTATAAATTTAATAGAAAAAGAAACCTGTAAGAAATCTTAGATAGGAGTAAACCGGTTTCTTCCTTAATAAAAAATAGATTATGGCTTGCAATGAAATCATTAAAAATACTTAAATATTTGTGAATGATTTTGTCGATATCCAGACATCGTATATGTGGTATAAGTCGTGTTCACTATACATCATTTTAACTTATGCATAAAATTAAAATGGAAGAAAGCTCAAACAAAATAAAATAAAGTTTCTAAAAGAACATATTTTCCTACTATCACGGGACTGCAGTAGTTATTTTCATTCATATATAATTGAAATTTTTCATGGAAGAGTTTGAGAACCTCTCACCTCGCATGCGGTCAAGCACGCTTGTAAAATTCGAGTCATATGTTTAGCAATGTTAAGTGTCTGGTGTTTATTTTTTATGCTTAGCTTCCTTTTAATTCGATCAATTGGGCTAAAAATATAAAATGACGAACATCTCATGGAAAAGTAAAGCCAAATGTTTACAAGAAAGAAATGTATAGGCCAATAAAATTAGGTCAATATGTTAAGTAAGATCCTCTGTGTTTACGTAGGCCTACGTCGTTCGCCTGCTTCTAACGTTGAGCTCAACGACGTTTAGTTACGTATCAAAAGATCTACAACGAATACAAAATTCGGCGATTAACAAAAACTTTATTTGCCAATTCTTTTCTAGTCATTATTCTTGTACACTCATTGACTTGCTTTCTCCTCATACAATCTTATAAACAAATTCGACGCATTAGTTATGATAAACTTTTTAGTATAAACGTACGCGTAATAAGCACTTATTTCCTATCCTTGGGGTTTGTAGCTTCAACTTCTTTGTTCATAACTTCATTTCTATAAATGACTTGATTGACTTAATCTAACCAGTCCTCACATATGCTGATGACCTTCAAATATGCGATCAATAACAATGTCAATGCTTCCTTGTTACAATTTAACTTTCTCTGAATTAGTGAATGGAGTCATAGTACTAAATAGAGATTCAATGTGGATATACATATATTGCATAACCCCCTTCTGTAGAAAATGTTACTTGAAACATGATATTACAACGGACAGTATCAGTGATCGAGAGTCATTACAGTCCGGGACTTTGGTGTCACATTTTCATGAGTTTTGGGGCACACATTGAGCTACTGTTCTTCTCGGCATGTAGATCTGGAGGGCTTTGTTTGCATCTTTGCCAACGTTTTTACCAGTATGTAACTGAAAAAGGAGCTTTGTTACCTGTTTGTGCCGAGCAAATGATTTTATTACCAAAAGTAATGTGCAATAAATGTTACTTCCTTACATAATCACCTTGACGATCAGAAAATGTTGCCGGCTATGATTTGAAGTGAGCTGTGACGGTTTCTTTGAGCTCCTGGTCAGCTTGGAAGCACTGTCCCCAAATCCACTTCTTCAGTTCAGGGAAAGACGATAATCAAGGAGATGTTGAGTTTCACGAGCAGTGTGGGGGCAGGCATTTTTATGGATCAGAACAAATCCAGAAGTCTTCTTTCCTTCTGCCTGGAAGAAACGAATAACACTTCGCAATTCACACTTTCCGAGAGAATCGATAGAGACATCCATGTTTACGTACCTGCAGATCAACAAGAAATGGTGTGTTTAACTCGAAAAGCACAGCCACCTATACGCTCACCAGCTATCTGCTATATGCCTGGTTTTTATAGTGTACGACAGGGGTTGAAAAAACGGCCCTCGTACATGTACCAGGAACTGAGGTTGCACCGTGCTCAGGAGGCACCTCTAGTTTCTGTATTTTAGGGTGGATGATAAATACCGTGCTAGACACATTCCAGGAGAAATTGTTGGAGCGTCCAGGAATGTCTTCGCTATTATATTATATTATTAATCTGACTAATCCACATACATATCGGCTGTCCCCTTTAGCTACTGGAGGTCTGATACCACCGAGGTAGCAAACCGCAATTGTTCACAGCAAAAAATGTGTTAAAACTTGTGTTTCTTATAGTTGTCACATACATCGTCCAGCGTTCCACGGTTGGTTGTATGACATGCAACTTTTTCTGCGCCTGGGGCACGAACGAACATACTCATGAGGGCACAACTAGCGCACGCCTCTTGAAGCTCCAAAAGAATCATTAAGGATGTGATCCATATGATATAAATTTCTTTTATTTTTGTTTCATTTTTGAGTTTACCTTAGATTAGGTGACGTAGGTTATGGTTGTTTTATTATTATTTAACCGAACTTGTACTTACCTGTCTACTTTCCTTCTTAGGTACATATATTGGTAACCAAACCGGTTTAATTAATATCATTCAATATATGCTAAAAATACTAGACGCGCTTTGGAACATAACAACAACTTCATTTGCAGACGCTCTTCTATATTTAGGAATTGAGAAAATCCACAGTGTTTATCAGACAATTTATTTAGGACTTCTCGCTTTATTTGGTTCGTTACGCTTCCATGGGAATTCCAAAACTTTTATCGAAACCTATTTACAGGGATCTAACAAGTTTGTCTCAATAAATATTGAACTTTCGTCTAAGGTGCGAATCTCTAACCAATAAACTTACTTTGTCTCTGTGGAAATCGTCGAATACACTGTGTATTTATATATGTGTGCGTCCATTATAGTTTTCAAATAGAAACTGTAAGTACCATCTCAGCAATTCATACATATTGTGTGGTAGGTTTTGCTTAAGTTTGTTAAATATTCCTACGTGCCAAACTTTATCGAAAGTTTGCGTAACGTTTAAGCATGCAGCAAAAGAGAATCTTTTTCCATGGATATCTTTATTGATGTTATCAACAAGTATGTGGTTCATAGTGTTCTCTAAAACGCAATTGGTAGTCAGGTATGAACTATACAATGAATGATGCGCTATTTTCACGTCTAGGGCATTCAAATACTTAATAGTTCTAGTAGTAGTGTGAGCCCAAGTGTTATGAAAATTCAAAATGATTTTACCTATTAGACGGTCGAAGCAAGCACTTTGGAGAACTTTGCAAACACATTATGGTGACCCATCCTAGCACATACAGAACGACATTCTTACAGTGCTATATCAAAAACATCGCGAGGGAATATTTCGATAGATAAATACTTGAACTAGAGGCGTTATTTATTTATTTATTTAGTCAAGACCACAGACCGAAGTCCATAATGGCCTAAAACAAGAATACACAATAATTAAAAGATAACATTTGACATACAATATAAAACTAAAAACTAAAAGAAACAGCTACCAAATACACTAATTGCACACGGCCATGCTCCTATCATAACTATAAAGGTACACAATAGATATTATGAATAGAATGGGCAATGCAAATTCAATTCTGTGTAAAGAGGGTCCCAAAGCTTAATTCCTTGTGTTTCCTGCTTAGAAGATTGCGGCGGTTACTTTCACTATCGTGCTTGTATTGCATGTGAACTGAGGTAAGGGTTAGGTTTAGGGGTAAGTTCGTACGAGCACGCAATGTTTCTCTTCGTCAACGGCGTATAGTTGGTATAGGTGTCTCTACTGCTTGAGATCTAACGCCTCGTGCCGCAAACCCTTTCTTAATTTAGATAGAATGATGCTTCCTAGTGTATTTGTGTATAAATTATTTCTTTTTATATACCAATATCAAAGCCAACACCATCGCAATAGTGAGTTCCCAAATTATAATACCAGGTGGCTACCCTTAGTTCTAGGTTAATACTTTATCAAAAAATTTTCAATTAGGCATCAATTAACTCGAGTTATCGCCATATCATCTGGGGGATTTAATTTGTCAGTTGCAAACCGATGTACTGTACTGACGAGTCCCAATAAGGACGAAACTAATTAGTCTGTAGATGGGATCTGCGATTGACAAAACCTAATTCCCAACACGAATTGTTGACAAATGCAAATTGTGCCTACTTAGTAAACTATTGCACAATTACGTGATAGCTTCCCAATAACGTACCCAGTTTAATTAAGTCATTATATGGAGGAATTATATATTATTATTACTGTTATTAGTGGTATTATACCGGCCAGCTTTTCGACTGCAACAGATATTCGAGAAAAGTACAATATTTTTCGATTGATCTGTTGCTAGTCCTAGCATACAAACCAAAGATATGAACGTTTAAGACAAATATAATACATGAACTAGGCGCAAGTATCAGAGTGAATATTACGAGACAAGGGCTAGTAGGAGTACATCATATACCCAATAGGGAAATTAAAGAAAGACCAAAAATATCGGATTCTATTCAACTGATTTCAACGCTGAGGTGAAACTAGGCGGAAGAGAATGGGAGGTGGACGAAAAGAAAAAGAATTATTGAATGGAAACTAACAATGCACCGAAGATAGGGGAATAGATCCAAATCAAGTAGACATATGATATGAAAGGAATGTCCGAACGTAAAGAATATTTATATCGGAGATTAGATGAAATATGCTGATGATAATGATGATGATGGTGACACTGGTGATAATAGTAATAACATAAGGAAAAAATGTTTCATAGTTTCCTGATAAGGTTATCAAAAAATATATGTTAGGAAATAAATTCAGCTCTTTAGCAATTTGATTAATAGGGGTATGATAACCATACAAAATCCTATGAAAATTTATAAAAAACAAATCATCACATCTTGTACCTCTATTATGTACCCTAAACGAAATTAAACTTGGCAGTTCTGGGGAATTTATTCTATTTAATAAACATTTGATTTCCCAATTTAAGAGTGGAAATTCTACATCGTGTAAACAAACATTGAAAACCTAGTAGATTCAAACGTTTAACACAATTATATAAATTTTTGTTAATTTTAAGCTTACATAAAATATAATTGACAAATCTACGCGGTACTCTTTCAATCCTGTTTGACTGAAGGGTTCCAGATGAAACTATACTATTCCGGGATAGAACGTACTAGGCCGTTATATAATGTAATAATATCATCCACCTAAATACCATCATTCAGTGGTCTTTAGGCCAAACCTGCTCCTTATACGAGATATAATTGTTTTGGGATACAATGACATCAGCAGGTTGGCTTCAGTTTCTGTTGAAGAAAATTTGAAGGAAAGTAGTATAAGATAGGCATGCTGCACCTGTTGCACTTCAATGTTGCAATCTTACATAAGAAATTTTTCCAGTAAACGACAATTCAATGTTAAAAAACGTAAATTTTGTTTTTAACAAAACTTAATAAAACGCTTTTTACTAAGCAAATACAATTTTAAACAAAGCGTTCAAACTGTAATCCACCGACTTCCTGACAGTGCGTAAGCCTATGTAAAAATTCTTCTTGTACATTCTGGATCATTTTCGGACTAATTCTGCGCATTTCATCTCTAATGCGATGCTCTAGTTATAGGTCTGGTGACGTAGACCTTGGAATTCAAATAACTGCATAGAAAGTAATCAAGGAGTGAAAGATCTGGGGATCTCGTGGGCCGTGCTATCTGTCGTCGCGTGCCCCCACAAGAGCAATTGTCAAGAAAATCTTGAAAAGTGTAGTACATTAATATTCACATGGTTAATTGCCATTAAGATAATATATCATTAATTACAATTCAATATATTAAAATTCACAGTCTATGTTAAGATTTTGGATGTTCATGTTCAAATGACATTTGGTTTAGTTTTGGGTTCTATTTATACGTTTTGGATACCACGCACGCCACCCCTTAAGCATGTAATTACCCTGCGGGTCTCAGCTTTCCTTTTAAGTCCAGCCAGAGACGTTTAATGGGAGAAAAGAATGGGTGATTAGAAATAAAATTATCCATTATTATAAAAAGCATCGATTAAAAGATAGAAAGCAATGTAACCATTTGAACACAGACATTCAACATTTTCACATCACAAGAATTCCTAATAACTACTGGATATAAAGAACCAAGGATACCTGGGTATCAACAATATAGACCTCTTTGACAACGTCATGCCATGATAAACTGTTATCAATAGTAATAGTAAACAGCTAGTTATTTGGACAACGGAGAGAAAGTAGTAAACTTTGGATGGGGAAACGTTCTGGTTTCCAAAGAAAATGAAGGTATGTTTGATTGACGACCAGAAATGACAGGACAAAAAGTCATTAAAAAATACGATTTTACTGCGTTGAAGGTGGATTGAAATAGAAATTTCAACTGCATTTGGACAAAAAGGGAATTAAAGGAAGTAACCATTAAGTAAAAGATCTTCACCACACCAAAGACGAAAGAATTTAGGAGAGGGAATCCGTAGAAAATAGAGCTACACCGAAGAAAGAATTTGAAAGAGGGAATCCATAGAAAATAGAGCTGCAACGGAGAAAGAATTTAAAAGGGGATCCAATTACATACTGACACATACACAATACAATAGGTACCTAATTATTTTCAATTTATGTCAAATTTTTCTTAAATCTTGTAAATACAATTTCTTATAATTCATGCTTCTTATGATATCGTTAATTAAGAGGTAAGCCGGTACAATCTTGTTAATAAAATTATCTAAATTCTGAGTACAAGAGACTACTCATACTGCGGGAGTACGCCATCTAGCTGAAATCCAGGTAATATTATATTTATCTAGGAAGTCTAGATCATTTTTATTTTGAGAAATTATGTAAAAGCTGGAACAAAGTCATTTTACAGAAACTGTAAACATCTAGTTCCTGTGAGGGTTCCTTCTACAGAGGAAAGGCCCTTCTATTCTGTAATCAAATATTCAAGGCCACACATTTAATTTCTGCTGGTGCTGGCATGTGCCCTAACCATCCAATGAGGATTTACCCGACTCCAATACCTGCAATTTTTGACTTTCACTGTGCCATTGAGGTAACATTGTTTCATCCGAAAAAAAAAATAATTATCGATTTGCTTGGAACAAATCTCTGCATTGTCATTTATTGGAAGAATTTCTTGTGTAAAACGGCAATAAGTTTATACCGTAAAATCGGCAATGAGTTCTCAAAATCAAGAAAAAAAAAATTGGGGGTTACTATTAAGAGAACAATTATTGTTAGAGCCTGTCTCAGATTTATCACATTGCAATGATGTATTGGTTTTGTTACTATCAGACGAAACTAAGACGAGGGTAAAAATATACGCAGAAAAAGTTAGAGTTCCAAAAAATACGCATCTTTCATTCAAAACCCAACAATTATGACGCCATTACTCAAACATAATTGACGGTTGGCTATCTACTGTTATGCAAAAGTGTGCATTTTTATTAAATAAAATTGACATGTTCAAGGATTTCTTCCAAGAAAATTTAAGGCGTGTACTGTATATGCTGAAAATACTGCTGAAATCTTTCGGCACGCTTTCATGAGTTTTGAGGCTAAAAAGAAGACAAGACATCAGAGTTACAGGTTATATTATATTTCATTTCTGTATATATAGAATTATATTTTGCTGACAATGTCTCTACAACAACTGTTATGACGACAATAAATTATGAGCACTTGCTTAATCTTGATATTTGCAACCAATCGTGTTCTTTTTTTTTTGATAATTTAGAACCGACACTGAATATGTGGGAAGATCGTATAAAGGAGTCCTGACATCCTCATCAATTTCGACAACCTTTCCCCGAGTGTTTATGACCACCATCCACGTTACAGCATTATCCTGTTCTGGGCAGGACAAGAAACGGAGTCTGCTGTTTGATCCTGATCAGCGCAAACCGTCCCTCCAGTATCTGTTGAACTTCCAAACGGAACAGAGGCGGGAACAAGGACGCCAGGCGTCGAGCCGCAGCCGCTAATAGTTGACGGAATACTTTGAGAAGTAGCGCGCGCGAACTTTTGCGACGATCGCGTCAGATAGTTTTCGTATTTCCGCTCGTAACGTGAATATCAATTTTATTACCGAATATGAATATGAACTTATAAAATCGAATCGTGCAGAGGGTTTCGTGGTTTTTAGTTCCGGTGAGTTGTTTCAGGAAGTTTTCCATTTTAAAAGTTACGTTATCTACATATGTACATATGTATGTGCATATTCAATTCGATTTCTGTTGACGGTGAAAGTGTCAAAACATATGATTGTCATGTTCATGATTCGATTACGATACCGTTTGAAGTGGTTAAACAAATGTCTGTTAACGAAATGTAAAGCCAGTTAAAACTTTTTGCTGAAACGAGTGAATCGCAAAATCTTGCATTCGAAATCACAAAATACTAACAATATTTGAAATTTTGCAATATCAATTAAAAAGTTACCATTTCAATTAAAATATTTCGAATTAATTATTTTAACTACTATGAGATGAACGTATATTACCACATATTTTCTTATTAATGTAAACAGTAACAATTTGCATGGAATTGAAAGCTAAGCAATATGTTAATGTTTTACAAAATGCCAATTTGAAAGTTACCCGTAGCTGGTAACTTTTACGCTAAATTAAATTGTTTAGGTTTCTTTTGAAACTCGATATTTATGTCCTACTGGTATGTAAGCAATTAGCTATAAAAACTGCATGGAACCTTTGAATCCTTGTTTATGTAGTAATCGTAATCGGTTTCTAAAAAATATTGCTTTTGAATGTAGGTTAGATTTGATACAAAACAACTTTATTTGTTTTTTATTTTATTCATCGTAATTGCTGGTTAGCAGTCGTTAATACCAACGAAGTGGGAGCAATGTTATCTTTGAATTCATGCCAAGTGTGAAGCAGTTTTGGTTTATATCTATTATTGGCTCAAATAAGAAATAAATGACAGTCGACGATTGATATTTTAAAATATTTGCAAATTCTCGCCTAACGCTTAGTAACTGGACAAATTTTTAGATAAATTAGGAGCTAATCTAAGGTAGTCTGTCAAACAGGTAGGTAATAAATTTAGTTTTACAACTTGCACTAGAAAATATTCTGTGACAAACTTTAAATGTAAATATTGTCAAACATTTTACGAAGTTTCCAAGAAGAACGTCCATCGCTCCCTAAGGAGTGTTTTCGAAAACCCACCGGAAATTCTTAAAAATGATGAAAAATAGTGAACCCTAAAACTCGTTGGGATGACAAATGTGATACACAGACGCTTAGCTAATTAACCTTAAACTTGTCTAGCAATCTAAATCTTTGCTTACCAACTAATTCTTGACGTTTACGTGAACAAACTTTTACCCAACTACCGTCTTCACTGTTGTAGTTGTAGTACTTAAATTCTAAGGGCTAAATTGTTGACCAATCCCTATCGTAGCAAAATATACCTAAGATACTAGACGTAAACTAAGACAAATATGTACTTCTTATGTAAAAAATTTATTTGTGAACTTGAATATTTATTTAGTAACTCTCTTTTGACCAAACTTTTATTCAAATATTTATCCTTTACGGCCCTTCACTCAATTCCAAGGACGAATTTGTATATAAACTCTTATCACTCTTATCAGTGGTCGGTGATAGTTGTTCCAAAACTTAACTACGTCGGGTGTTCTTCCTATTCCTTTGACCTAACTTCACCCGGATTTTTCATTGTTTTTGTATTAAATTCTAAAGCCGAAATATTTTAGGAATTCCTACTGTAGCAGCAAATAAAACCAAACTCGTGCCGTGAGACTACAGTGTTGTTTCTATTTAAAAATTTCTTTTCGATAAACATAAATATTTACGTGTTCACTTTACCTTGACTTTTATTAGAACTAACTTTTATATAAATAGCATCGAGGTTTATCTCTATTTAATCCGAAGAGCGAGTTTTAATTATGGCACCAAATGGTAGTGGTATGAAAAGTAACTAGAAATGTCCTATTCCATATTTAAAAATTATTGGTAAACACAGACTTTAAGGTAGTAACTTCGGCTTGATTTGTATTTGAAGAAGAAATTGTTATCCAATTAAGTGACGGTCTCAGTAAACTTTTAGTCAATTCAGGAGGAGAAAATTTTCAGGAATTCTTATTATGGTAGCAAATGACATTTATAAATGATTTCAGATTGGAATTTTCTTCCCCTCTCAAAGCGAAATTCTACACATAATAAACTCGAAAGTTTACACTTTAATAAGCAACTTTTCTTTTATTCCAATTTTTCTCATTCCACAACTATTAAATTGTTAAATCGAAAATGGTAATAACTGCTATTACAGCAGCACCCGTTAGTGATATAGTGATATGGAAAGTCTTGTGCTTTTGTGTTAGTCGACAAATTTATTAGGTATAGAGTATTTATTTTCAACATCGCCTAAAATTATTTTTTTTTTTTTTTGGTTGGTTCGAAAAATGTAGATTTTAGCTCTAAAAGATAAATGTGCAACGATAAAATATTAATTTTTGGAGTTTTAAGAAGTCGGACAGCTTTTGTCAATAATAAGCGAAGAAGCAGCACCCTTGCAGACTTGCAACTTTGAACACCATATACTCAATACGGTAGTTAAATTCCTTTATTATAGCTGCTTTCCTTAAATACAAATAGTACGGTCAGATCATGGGCCTTTTTCTATTTCTTAATTTCGGTTAAATTTAAAACAAAGGGAGGATTTACAAAATAGCTTTTCGCTCAGATTTAACTATCATATCAACTAAGCTGTATTCAAAATTTTGAGCCTGTAAATGTACTGGTTCTTCATTTATTATTGACAAAAGATTAAAGCTGTAGATGTTCTTAACATTGTAAAAGGCAACTGTTTAATCGTTACATATACTACTTTTAAAGCTAAGATATACAGCCTTCAAAATAGTTTTGGAACCATTAAACAATATTTAAGTTTAAGCGATCTTAAAGAATAGTACCTTTAGCCTTAAGCTGGGCAAGTTCACGTTTGCGAACTTTTATTCAAATATTCAGTACATCGACGTTCAATCAATTCAATCGATTGAATTTCTATTATTGGTATTATTATTATAGTTATACCAGCTAATGATTGAAATACCAAAAGCGAATAAAATTAGGTTTTACTTTAGTATTTATTTAAACACATTTTTCAATGCCACCCTGTTCTATTTCAAAACCGAACGTCTTTGCTAATGCCTATTATAACAGGAAATGGTCGAAGTGCCAGAACAAGATCTAAAGCTAAGATGTTCTTATTTCAAAATTCATTTGGAAACAATTTAACTGCATAACTTTAAAGCGCGGTAAAATGAACATCGCGTTGCGAACACCCTCACGAGCTACACCAAAACTGTATTGACACTGTGTCAATGTGCCGTGGTGTGGCGTTCAGTGTGCGAAGTTCATTGTGCAGCGCTTTAAAGACGTGCTGTGTTCGTTTTGGGCGTTGGCCAGATATCGCTTGTGACTCTTAATTCCCCCAGTTTTCTACCGCTGATGGCAAGTTAGTTGCCCGAAATTCGTATTTGGAATTATTCCCGAAAGGTCTGGTAAGGGTGATTTTATTTACTTATTATTACCTAACAATTGTTATGTAAGATTTAATCCGTTTCTTATTTACTTCTGCGCAATCTTTTCTACCTGGAATGTAGAGGTTATGGCCTTACACCATCCTTTTCCGTCCTTGGCTGGTACTTCCCATTGAGTCCAGTTTAGTCTCTTCTCGTCCAGGGGTTTTTCAATACATACTTCTATTCCATCTATTTTTAGGCCTGTCTCTTGATCTTTTGGGCTTCTACCCTTGCCTTTTATACTATTTTTATCTTCCATTCTTCGTTCATCCTGACTATGTGTCCAAACCATTATAGTTGTTGTGCTTTAAGTTTTTCTGGTACCCTTACCGTCAATTTTATTGTTGTCTTGTCTCTCCTTACTCTATCGATTTTTGCTACATTATCTATTCTTCTTAAGATCCCTTTCTCACAGGTCTCTATAAATTCTTTTGCCTCTGTGTAAGCGTCCACGTATCGCTTCCGTATATTAAAGTTGGTGCCAAAATTGATGCCTATATCCGCGTTTTTATCCTTGTTGTTTATTTTCATCCTACGTCTTGCTCTATACATATTTATTATTTGGGGTATCCTGTTGCTTATTTATTTCTCTCTGTCTACCGTGGATCGTAAATATTAGACATACTCTACTTCTGGAATTTTTTAATTTTGGATAGGTGGACGTACTATATATATCGATCGATTTTCCCTGCTATTCCATGTTGATAGTTTCTGGCTGTTAATATTGACTTTAATGTTAAATTTATCTATTTCTTCGACACAACTTTTAATCTCTCTTTTTAACTCGTCTTTGCTATTGACCAGTGTATTATTAAATCGTCTCCATACAATTGTTCGTTGAGGTGTAGTACATATTCCTTGTATCTTATATATATGTATATATATATATATATATCGGTTTCAGCTTTCTATTTACTCTGTTCCCTATATCGTCTTTAAGTGTGATAAACAGGAGATGAGTTAAAATACGTCACCCCTATCGTTGTTGTTACAAACGATTCGATCATCTGTCAATTTATCCATTTTCTACGTTTTCGGCCTCTTTCTACAGATTTTGTAGGGTATCTATCATTTTTTCTTGTACTCCTCTTCCTATTATATTGGTGGTAGTATTTCACGCTTTTCGCGTGGCGCTAAGCCAAACGTCTCCTCCAAATCCATGACGGAATGGCATCGATGTGATCTGTCTCATTACGAATGGCCAGTCTTGCGTGGATCGTCGCCCCCTAAAATCTATTTATGTCTTTTGAATTGTTGCTTCAATTGGATCTCAGTCCTTTTTTACAACTTTTTATATATTTTATATGCCGTGTATAGCATGGATAATATCTTACAATTTCTACTACTGATGCTGTTCGCTTTTTGTATACATTGTGTTTTACTAGCCCTTCACCAAACTTCCGCTTTCCAGGCTTTTTTAGTAATTATGTACAACCATTTCTCACCGTTCTCTCCATGTATTTTATCATCCCAGGCTTGACTTTATGTATTTCTCGCGGTTTTACTTGTTTAAGTTTTCGTATTGTTTCTCTTACTTCTTCTAAATTAAATTAATTTTCAGTATCTTCCTCTACCTGCTCTTACTGTCGTCGTATTTCACTTTCTGATATATCGTTGTTATAGATATGCTTCCAATCCATCTTCCTTCCTTCCTTCGATTTCACATCTTCTATTGGGACTTTTTTTAACTTTCCTTAAGTTTCTTAGTTGCCTATAAAGCCTTTCGACGTTTCCCGGCGCATTGCTCCATTGTTCTTCAAAATTTTTCCAATCCGTTTCCATTCAACTTCAATAACAATTCTTCTACGACTCGAAATGCAATTAGTTATAACTGCTTCTTTTCTTTCTTAATGCAGAATTTATTCGCTTTTTCATTATTAGGATGATGTAAATGTTTTCTCGATTTTAGTGCGAAGTTTTAATTTGAAGAAACAAAATATAGCTCGCTCGTACGATTTTATCTGGAGGAGAAAAACTCACGACGCCTAGCTTCTATCTCAGAGGCGTTGGCGAAGTCCTGCCCACAGAGGAAGTGCGCTATTGCCCTTAACAAATGGTGCCAGGCCCGGGTTCCATGCAGAGTGCAAGAGCAGCTTTGGCCTATTAGGGTCTGCTTGTGTACGGCAAACTCTTTAAGTAGCATGTAGTCGCTGTTCTTCTGGCATAATATGCAATTCCTATTGACCATTGCAAAATGTTTTCTCTTAAAACTACGTACATACCTATCTACTTACATACAACACATATCAGCGTTTTTTATCCTACATCAAATACCGCGCCATGCTTTATAATACTCTTTCAAGCCCACAAACGTACAGCCCTTACGTCGACACTTTACCATAAGTCGGCCATCCTGGGGTTAAGAAGCAGGTCATTGAAAAAGTGCTCCCGCTTTTCGACCAAATCGAATTCGGCTACATCCCCTGTTTACTTTCCCTAGTTGTCAAGCTGGCGGCTTATGATTTAGTATGGGCGGAAACTCTTGTGACAAGTGCCGTGTATTAGTAGCTTCAACATGTTGAAATAGTGCCGCTTCATTATGAATTGAAGATTCTTTTCGACGATTTTGCTTTCGAAAATCAGCTTGTATATTTCTGCAGTTTTTATTTGCTTTCTGTTGTTATATTGGTGCCACTCCAATCCCTAATAGTTGCGTGAAATCGTCAAAATCTCGAGATTAGTGTTAGACAGTGTTAATTCGCGGAAGACTTGCACCTACGGAAAAGAATTCAGAGAAAATATAGTATGTATGTATGAAGTGTAGAATAAATCAGTGGTTACTTACAAAGGAACAACGGCAACTAAAAATTTCTGACCTCGTTGAAACTGCGCAGACTGAAAGGGTATCTTGCTATAACAACAACGCAATTCTTTTTAGAGGCCGAACCCCCTATTTTGGGCTTGAGCCCCCTCTAATAAAGTGCACGGTTTGTAATTTTTGTAATTATCTCGGAAACTAGCACAGATATCTTTCTTTCTTTCAGAATATAATTTGAAGTATATTACATAGTCTCAAGGATGGTGCAAATTATTTTGGGAAAAATGAAATAACGAGCGACCAAGCAATCTCTACCCCCATTTTTAATATTTTTTCCCTCGGACTCTGTATAATGTGAAAATAACGCTATAGTCGCTAGAGAAAGGCAACATCATGCCAAGATAGTATCCTAGACTACAGAAGTAATGGCAACTCATGATTTCCATTTTGCATGGAGAGTTTACAAAAATTCTGGCCCATTTTCATGGAATTTTAAAATATTGTGGTTCATTTAGAAGAATTCTGCGTTACGACCAATTGTTACAGTTTCCTGTAATTGTTGCTAGTGACGTTTCTCGCTTCAACTTTTGCCATAAATAGCGCCCTGTTTTCGTAAGTTTCTGATACGGCTTGGACTGGTTGGACGCGCGGGTGGCTATCCTGCTTCTACAGTGCAATTGGAACAGGTCGGTTTCGGAGAATGGGTTATTCCGTTTTCGCGTTTAAGTCTCGTTGTCGAGGATATGCACGGAAATTCGACTCTGGAAAGTTTTACATCATCGTTGTGCAAGCCTGAAAGTTTGGCTTCCCCATAGTTACTGTTCGAACTATCTGCCGTTGTACGATTGCTTTATACGAGTAGATGGAGAGCTAAAGTTTATTTTAGAGCATCTGAGAACTATCGTAGGAGATAGAAGCTGGTTTGCCGATATCTTTTCAAGAAGTGCGAGAAAACTTGTCATATTGGACAGTTTCGTGTCGACGAACTTCCGTATTGGTCACGTTTCTGACTTTTCCGTTTAATATTTCCATTTCATCAAAAGCTTTGGAAACTAGTAACAAGAATTTAAAAAGTAAAATAATCAGTAACAACACTTATTGTAAACAATGTATTCTACAACGATAATGTTAAATCAACTAATTCAAATTACGAAAACTGATTCCGGAGTAATACAAAAATTATCGTATAACCAATCCTATTGAGTCTATTCTACAAAAGTTTTTCTTAAAAGGTCATTTGATTTCTACCAGCAGAACCAAATCATTTGATTACACAGGCAATTAACCTCCAACAAACATTCCCTAAAATACCGTCAGCTAACGTCAATCCTTACTGCGTCTGACGTGAATTTCTGGTGTAGTTGTGACATCCATTACCCGCGAAATGCCTCATTTCCGGGATACGTATACGCCGGAACCGCTTTCCCGGACGTTTAAATAAAATCTCTGTTTCCCAGATTTAACTTGCTTTTCACCAATTACGCACACGCGTCCGATATATCACAACGAATTCGATATATTTTGTAAATTTCTCTTTTGATAAAAGAATTAGGAAATGTAAACGAGCTCAATTTATTGCTAATGTTTTGCGTTGTGTAATATAAACAATGAAAGCTAGTAATGTTAGTCTTATTTCTATGAACTTCTTTTGAAGGACCCAAAAAATTATATGCACGTCAAAATACAAATTTATGAATCGAATCGGTCTAAGAAAACAAATCGGTTGATGTTATAGGATAGAACAGCGGACGAGGTTCCACTTAATTCGAGTGAGATGTTGTCAAACCTGTACATAATCTTATGATCTTTTTCACAACGAAACCGATGTAAATGCTTTGGACACCCGTAAAAATAAAACCTACTTTAGTTCAATATGCAACATATATCACATTAGTGTCTTACCTTCCGTGCCCTTGGTACAAATCACGTCACTGTGTCATACTGGCAATATTGCTAACACATTTAATTAAATCAATTCCGGCTATTCTAGAGATACATCGCTCCAGAGGAGAGAAACAGCAGACAAAAGTCAAAGTGAGCAAATATTGGTTAAAGCAAGACTTTGCCGTGCAATCTAGCAACACGACTATCTCAATTTAGAATTTTGATCGCTCGTCAATTAGTAAAATTAATTAGCAATTATCGTGCCCATAGCGAAGGAATTGCGGTATTAACACGTGCCAACATGCCGTATTTTAAAGTTATCCGTTGTGTGGAGGTGATCTACTTTCCGAGATAGTCTTTGACAGAGGTTTTACCAAGACAAATAATAAACAGTAAACAGTAGCACGAGATTGGCGCCAAAACATCATTCACAATCAATTCGTGTTTCTTCCTACTTCATTAAATTCGTCGATGTTATATACTATTTTATAGTCGCTTCGATTTAGAGCTTCCACAAATAAACACATTTTATTAGCAACTGGTACGTGCGAGAGTTTATTTACGTATGTATGTATACTAGCAGGGAGACCCCATAGGATGACGGAGTTTTTCTTTATCTATGTTTGTTTTACTTCACCATATTTTTTAAAAATATATCTATTAAAGATCGTAGCGATCGTAAGTTATCCGCTGTTAACATACGGAATCCAAAAATACTCGTTTGCTTATAAGTAAATTATGGATACCTGATATAAATATATACGTGTGTATGGAAAGTCTCCTTATAAATTCTCTATCGTACCCTTATAAATTAATTTCTACATGAAACCTGGTGATTAATGTAGGCGTAAGATCTAATAATTCAGGGAATTATCCGTGATACATCACCTAGGCAGAGGTTCAAACAATAATATAAAGAACCAGATTTATTTGAAGGAGAAGAAATTACAATTACAGAAGCAAATTCTAATAATTCTTGCAGCGTTGAAAGGATGTCGGATTTACATTGTAATGCGGGTTTATTTAATGAAATGAAAGGATTTCAATTCTGCTGAAGGAAATCTGCTTTATACATATACATACATACATACATAATACGTTCATAGAAACAGGAACCGCATCTCTTCGAATATCAAATAATGTATATTTAGTCATAGGTTTGTATATAGACGTAAGCCGTGTTGGAAATGAAGAGCGAATCGCGATTTTATATAGCTCTCGTTCTGCTCCACCAATCTATGTAGCATAAGGTATTGCCAAAATTAATTTCACGCGTCGTTGTTCATACTAAAATTACCAGCGAGTTGCAGTTGCAGCGATAGTGTTCCATCAATTTATGATGTATAAATTAAACTGGACAAATTATGGTAAAAGAGCTAAAACTCCTAAAGCAAAACCACTATATTTAACAGATAAAAGTGTAACGTTCTTTCGTCGACGCAGTGGCTTCGTCACACTATAGTATGGAACCAATCAATTTGGTACTATCATGATAGTATAGTCAGTGACAGTGTTTTTACTCTACGAGTTCTATTTATTTTTATTATGGATCTTCACCAAGTAAAAGCTAGTTATGTTTAACAAATAATGGTACCAATATAAAAGGAAGGAACCTGAATAATCTAAGATATGCAAACGACGTGGCACTCATTACGACAAACTTAGAAGACTTGGGGAGGGTGCTGAAAGATCTGTTCGAAGCTTCTGGAAAAATATGCCTCAAAATGAACACCGGTAGAACGAAAACAATGTCGACTCTTAGAGATCTAAGAAAATTAACTGTAAATGACCAAGGAAATAGGAGACGTCCACGGATATATCTATTTTGCACAGATCATGAAGACTGACAAAGGAAATCAGACTTCAGAAATGTATAGGAAAAAACTAACATAATCCCACAATACTTGAAGATCTAAGACCAAAGACAGTTTTACGTCCGATTTTGACCTACGACGCACTGACTCGGACGCTGGCAAGGGCTCATATGGACAAAGTATCGAAAACACAATGAACTATGGAAGGATCAATATTAGGTATTAGTCTGTCTGAGAGATATCTTGCATTCTTGATAATGTTTAAAAATGCGTAGGGCTGTATATCAAATTAAAGCTTCCCGTGTGTGTAGATTATAGGAAAATTCCTGAGTCTTATATCCTTATTGGGTTTCAGACTAGTTGTTAGAGGAAATACCGATCGAACTTTACGCCAATTTCAACTTCCCCTCAAATTCTATGTTTTCTACAACGTCTAAAACTTAGATTCGAGCACTTTCGAATTTTAACGCAAAATCCTTCAATGGCTAACCACCTTGATTTTTTTTTTTGTAAAGGGAAATCCTATCGTACGTAAATTTAAGCTCTCAATGTATATGTACCCTTTAGTTCTCAGACTTATGCTGGCTGTAAGATTAAAACCAAATTTAGATCTAAATGTAAGCGCTACATGAATCAATACGTCGAAACTGACTTTTGAATGCCCTTTCACATTCTAGCATGCTATTTTTCTACAGCTGGCCACTTCATATCTCTTTTTGCATCGTGTTACACCTTAAGGTAAAACTGTCAGTTTGTAGATTCCTGCAGATTTGCCGTCAGATTCGAATTCATGTTGTTCTCAAAATTACGAGCGAAATCTGATCGAGTTAGTAACATTCCATCAATGTCAGGATATAATTTTACGCCATCGATATCGTAATTGGGATCAAACTTGTGTCCTTTTTGGATATCACGCAGCTTTACCGAAGCTTAACCAATTTGCACTTGTGTGAAAAGTTTCAAAAGTGTGTTGTGCTGCGCATACAATTAAAGCTTTCGATGGGCCAGGGAGAGTGATTGTCGGCCTCAAAATGTTTTACTGGCTCTGAGCTCTTAACAAAATCTACTTTAATGGACAATCCTATATTAACAAGAATGTTGGACTTGATCTCTGCAGGCACAAATTATTACGTCGGTTTTTTCAAAAGCACCCGCTTTGAACTTTCCTGAAAAGTTGAGCGTAACTAAAAGTGCATTGTTATATATTAAATTAAAGTTCACGGTGTGCAGAAACATAGAAAGTTACTATAAGCCTCAGATTTTCGTCGGCTCTTAGATTAAGAACATCAATCGAATCGACTTATGTTAGATCAACTAGGACATGGTAATTGAATTTCACATCTTGACAATACTTGAAGAGAATCTTTGAATCAGATTTGTGCTCTTTCGAATTTTGACACAATCTTTTCAAAAGTTCTTTCTCATTTCTATTGAGGGCGCTATCATTTCTGTAGGTGGGTCGCGTTATACGTTGTTTCATTATGTTCAAAGTTTTTCGGACAAAATAACGTTGTTTTTCCTTCAAAATTTGTTTCGACTTATTATCTCCACTAGGCTGGATGTGTACTAAATTAACAATTTTTAACACAAAATTTTGTTATTAGCATCAGAATATATGAATGCATTGATTCTGACGTATGTACTCCCAAAATATGTTTCAATGTTGACCGTCCAATCACGCTATTATAGGAATTCTTTCTTGGTCTTCTTCCCTCTAGGACGAATACTTTAATAAAGATTTGATAAACATAAATAAACATAACGTAACAGTTTTAAGAAAATTATTCGTTTAATGGTCATTACGGTTAACGGGTGTTATGCGCGACATTTGATTCCTATACTGTTTTTACTGAAGATGGCAATTTATTGGTCGAAAATAGGCTTTGCATATATATAAAGGTGTGATGAGGAGAACATCTTCTTTTCTGTTATCTGTTAAGACCACTTTCTCCTAGTTAAACATTTCGATATATAACCAGATATTACAAGTAGATCCCTATGACCATTTGTACTGAATGTCTAATTCTTTTTGTAGCACAAGTACAAGAATACAGCAATTATGCTACTAATAACGTATCTTTTGAATTAACTCCACTAATACGTAACTTAAGCACTAATTCAAACATACACACTTTTGTTTTTAGTGAAATTTTCTGAAAAAGCAATGCACTGCACTACGTTTGTTTTTCGATGTTCGCGCAGCTAAAGCTCCCTATATGGATATTTTTGGAACCCATGAACCACAACCTCTTGCCACGAATAAAATCAAGAACAAATCCAGATTAAACCAATAATATTGCGTCGAGATTTATAAACAGATTCTAAGTTGGGAGCAATTGCAAGCGTTTTAACTTTTTCATAGCTATTCATCGTAAAGCTTTTATTATAAATTCAAATAAAAGTGCATTGATTACTAGGTTACTGGAAAATTGCTTTCAATTTCGAGCTAATTGTAAAAGTTGTGATCGTCGATCGAATTCTTCACGTTACATTAACTAGAATTGATTGCCGGCCATTCAATAAAATACAAAGATCAGGGTTTGGACCTGATTTATGCACTTCGGCGCACAACTTTTTCAAACCTAATTTTACTGAACGCATAGATATTAGTCAGCATAAATCGAATTCCAGAAGGACCGTTTGCAAACTGACTAAGATTCTTCATTACCAATCACAATTAATAGTTGTTAATAATTGCTAAGGATATTAGTTTATTCTCGCTTCAAAAGTAAGTGAGTTTGTATTAGAACGAAAGCTAAATTGTTATTTTTTTAGTTTCTCCTATGAATGCAGTTAAATATGGAGGGAAAAATTTAGAATGTAAAGGTTATTGGTACTCAAAGTATGTACAAAAGATGATTAGCGAGCTATCCAAGAGTGGGCATTACTGTAGATCAACTTATTAGTACGACTATACGTGAATACTTTGGTAGAACCACTTGCTTGTACGTCTAGAACCTTCTAAAAAATAAATGAAACATCTGTGGGGACTATACAATCTAGAATAATTACGGTGCCTTACAGGAAAGTATAGGTATGCGTCTCTTTAATTTTTGTTACATTCTAGAGCAAGACAACTTCATGATTGTACAATCTAATTATTGACAATAATTCGCCTAACTTTTAAATTCGGAACGAAATAATTCAGTTGGAACTTCGCCGTTGCAATTTATTGATTTCAGCGACCACTTTGATTCAGATGTAATAGGTAAGGACAATAGTTCCTCTGACAAAAGTGTACTCAGCTAGATTGTTGTATCGAATTAGTTAACATCCTGAAAGTTTAACAGCTTAGCATGTTTATTAACCACGATAAGAGGCAGGTATAGTGTTTATAAACCAGCAAGCGACTCACGTCATTAAAATTTGTGGCTGTCAATTTCAGCAGTGTTGCCGAGAGGCGTTTGATTGACATTTTGTTTGTTTGGGGATGAAGTGAGATTATGTGTTTCAAACTAAAGTACCGAAGTATACATTCTTTTAGCAAAAATTAGTAGTTTAATTTAAATCAAAACAAGCGACAGACAAGTATGTAGAAAAGTTTGCGGAAAGATGTAGGGTACAATCCGGAGCTGTGATCCACTCCAGTGCAGTCTACTCTTATAACACATCTCATTTTGATACTCCTTAATCTAATTTTTTTCTTTGTATTACTTATGCTAATCACCCAATTTTCCATTCCATTGTTTATTACCACACGCAAGGATATGAACTTTCCCTCTTTAAAAACATTTTTCTTCCATCTTTTACATACTGTTTTTCATGGTGTTTTCCGATTATTATTGTTTCTGATTTTTGTATTTATTGTCATGTTTATGTCCTTCAATCCTTCATTAGAAATGTTTATATTTTCTTGTAACAGTTTCTTCGTCTCTCCATTTATTACTATATCATTAACGAAATATAATTTTTTCAATTATGTACATCACGTTTCTAATATCGTACATTGTATTATCTCAGTTTTTTCTGTATCCTTTTACTACATCGTTCAATTGTCGACTGAAAAGTAAAGGGCTCAGTACGCATTCTTGTTTTAATCCACTTTTGTTAGCAAAGGTGCGTAATTCTTTGTTTCATACTATTTAACAGTAACAATAGTAATAGTGGTAATAATATTTATTGGCCCAGGAGGCAAGCGCAAGCGCAAGAACTTGTCGCAAGTTGGGCGAATTCCAAGTCTCTGTAGTTATCGCCTTATATGTCTTTCGTTCAATTTACAATTTCTCGCACGATTTGTTCGACTAATGATATTGAAGTTGAATGTAAATCACTATGTGAATATATTGCAAGAAATGAATAAAGCAGTGTGGAAATTAAATGAAATAAAAGAATATAGTCGTCATTTTACTAATCGCAAACTCAATTGAAAGCTAACAGGAGTTGGAATTTACTTATTTATCTTTGACTTCTTCTATCACTGGTGCAGAGGTAATAATCCTTCATCATCTTTTCTTTTCTTGTGCCTATTGGTTTATATGTGTTCAGCCTTTTTCTTCTTGGCATGTCAGGTATTTCCTCGCTCCACTTCTTGCTCGGTCTCTCCTATGCCAAATTAAATCAATCATATCTTTGTTAAAAAAGTATTGATTTTGGGAGCATCAAATATAACTCAATTGAAACATATTGAAGTATTTGATAATTTAGGAATGATTTAGCAGGCAATGACAGTTTACCAACTTATGAAACCGAGATTAATAATACCAGGGAGCTAGATACATAGAAAGTACCAGATGCTTGCAATGGGTACATCATTCATTACATTCTTTTCGCTTTACAAGGTGAAAACGACTGGCTGAAACCATAGTCAAGAGATTGTATGAGTTTGAAACTGTGTTAATCCATGTACCGTTTAGTAAAATTTTATCACCCTCTGAAACTAAAGAATTATCTTTGTTGTTGCACTGCTGCAGGTTATAAATACTATTACAGTATATTTTACGTGAAGTGGATATAGTATCAGCATACGAAGGTAACTCTGCAAGTTTAAATCCAATTTCAATGGAAAACATTCGGTCAAGAGGAGGGAATAATGTTACCTTTCCAGGCATCTACTTATGTATATCAAAGTTTTGGGGTATGTATTATAGCCTCAAGCAATTAGAAAAACTAATTTGTATATCGTCAGGGTGTACATTAGAAGATGTCCGACCGTTGTAACCAAACGACTTTCTCTTGCCATTACTACAAGCAAATACTCGAAAATTACAGTAACGCGGAACAAAGATGATTTGGAAACAATCATCAGCAAACTGATTAGCTTCCTTGTTGATTTTCAAGGTCACGAAGATCAATTCAGAGTTGCCGCATGGATCTCCAAAATCACGACGTTGTTCATTCACGAAGTACTTCCAAGAAAATGGTCGCTTGTTTCTTGGACTCTACTAGACATATCGCAATCATTCCTTTTAGGGTATTGAAGATCAGCTAGTGCCAAATAGTATACAACAATTTGTTTGCCGGAAGTCATTGACTAAATCACGATAAACAACTGAGAGCGTGGCATCATTCTGCATCATGATAATGCCAGCTCTCACACTACACGTAAAACAATTGATTATTTCGAGTTACTAAGTATTGCAAAAATACATATTATTTGTATGAACATATAAGAACGTGAAATGTATCCATTTTGCATACTATATCTGCAGGATACATATATTTCGAGCTCTAATCATATGATTACATCTTTAGTTTTGGTGGAGGAGCCGCATCCAGATGTTTCGTTAATAATCCAAAGCTTTATGTTTTATACTTTACATGTATATTGTCGTTCTTATTATCGTTAGGCGTACTCACTTCAAATTTTATTTTACTGCAGAATAGGAACATTTAGGATAGGAACTATTAGTCAAAATTTGTAGATTTTGAGAAATATCAAGAAACGGTACAGAATTGGGAGTCTATTTAAAAAATGACATTATTCTTGTTATTAATGTTTCAACCTGAAATTTGGTTATTGATTAGAACGTCTCAGTTTCTCCAGTGATACAAATATTTGTAATAAAATCTCCTTAGATATGCTGATATGTCATTCTTCCATTGCGCACATGCTTATCTTTTATTAGATGCGAAGGATCGAAAATAAACTTTTTTGACACTGTTGGGAAACGTTTCGGTTCATGTACTTAGATATCATCGAACACTTTACGCTGAAGCTTTTTATTTAATTCCCTTCAACACATGTTACCGATCGTAGCTCTAACTTATTGAACCCGTAACCCGTCTTAGGTAAGTCGAAAGGAAATCACATAACGTCCATTATGAGTTCCCAAATATTACGAACGGGACGTAAAATTCTAACGGCCGTCATTTATCGCTGGTTTTCGAAGTTGAAATTTCTCCATTAACTTTCTGCCAAAACGGCAGGAAAGTGTCGAATGCTCTATTTCCGATTTACTGCAACGTCAACGCGTCACTCTTTTCGTAAACTCTAGATGTAAGATTAATTCGCCGTAATATTAAGCGAACTAGACTTTTATAAAGTAGGTAACTGTATCAACCCGCTTACTAGTTGTGATGATGAAGCTGTTAGTGCGGGAAAAGTACTTATAGCATGGAAATTAATTACTGCTTTCCTGTTTGTTCTTTTTTGAAAGCTAGGTATTGTATTATGTTGATTTGAACAAAATTTGGTAGGAGAATAAAATATATGACGGTTATGAGTTTAATATTACATACAGCCTTAAAACAAAGACTTGCTTGATTCAGTGTTGTCTGTCTTTTAATACATCCTCCACTAAGATTGGTGCACTTCCGCATTCGCTCAGAGCAAATATTAAAATAATTACAGAAATCTACAGTTGAAATAGCAAGAATTTGTAGTAGTGCATTTCCGATCCTTGAGAACGTAAAAAGACCATTAGGACTTAGGTCCAGGCTGTACGAAGAACGATCTAATCGTTCTCCTTTGCTACCCCAAACACTTAAATGCTTTTGGGACTCTATATGAACTCGCGTTGTCTTAGTGAGGATGATCCGTCGTTAGCAAACAGTTCCAGTTGTTCTTCGGTGGACTTGTAATTGAATGAACCATTGGAAGAGGAGATTTGGAGAAAAATGTGAAGAGGCAGACATCGAATGAAGCATGGACAAAGACGTGATTGTAGCGGGACTGTTAAAATACGGAAGAAGTCGACTACATAAACATATTTACTTGTTAATATAGCGAATGTGTTTGCAAAAAGTGCTCCCGGAAAAGTGGAGCACAGGAATTTTCTGATCTGTATACAGAGACATACAATTGTCGTCAATCTAGTAAAAATTAAACTCAAGAACTGGGCTGAAAAAGTGTAGGAAGCTACTCAGATCTCAAACATCATACCTACATAAATGCTATCCACACGGTAACACATAAGTTTAAAAACTCCTAAGAGTACCGAGTGCCTGCATATAGTATTCAATTACCTCAAGAAGTGCCCTATCACATGGAACTTGAACTCAATTTCTAGGATTAGCAAAAACGGCTTTCCACTCTCCTACCTCAAACTGTTGCGATCACACAGTCTTGGAATAGTGATGAAAAATTCTGTTTACTAAACTAAATGGCGATTGGGAAAAACGTCTATTTTATGTGGAAGTTTGAGCTATTTTTATATAGTTGTCGTCGCCAAGAAAAGGAATTTTGATGGTCGTCGAGGCACCTAAGGACGTTGGCTCAGCCAATACTGAAGAAGTCTGTTAGGTAACGAATCTTCACTCGAGGAGGAGGTCGATCTTGGGAAGTGCCTATCATTCCGTAACAAGAATATATGTCGTCAAAATATTAAAAGATTTGAAACTATGTCTAAAAATAAGAGTACCAGTAAAAATGAATCTAATCTAAACTAATATTCCAGGAAAACAGTGCGGAATAAGAAAAAAGACAAACGCTAGGGACAAGACTATCATTATCATACGACTACACAACTAGTGGCTTATGCGGACAATCTGATAAAAGTGGGAAGCATTCAATTTTTTCAAATAAATGATGCTAGCGAAACAAGAGGCAGAGTCAAGCTAATTACGTAGAACTACAGGTTTGAGCTGGTATCCACATTAGTTACCTGGAAGTGTCAATCGGGAAAACTGGAAAGGAAGTAGTTGCCGAAGGGATACAAAAAAGAGACTAGGCGTACGAAAGAAGCAGAACTACTGAAAAGTAAGACTCCGACAAGGAAACGAAGATGAAACCGTATAAAACCCAGCAGACTTGTTGTTACGTATATTATGGAAACGGTGGTATGAAATGAAAGAAAAAGGAGCAACACCTGAAAAGACTGAAAAAGAAACACCAATGAGGAAAACACTTCGCCTTAATATAACTCCAAAAGGAAGGAGGAAACAAAACAAATGTTTCGATGTGAACATTGCAACCTACTACTTCGGTACACTGCGGGAGCGAATGACTTTCTCCTCATGTTGAAGTATCCAAACAAGGTTTTAACGTTTATATTCTGATTCATACGAATAGATTTATGATTTATCACCACTCACGCTCTTGAGCTTCCGTGGTTAAACCCGCTCGAAGCTTTCCGGCACCAATTGGCGTAAGCCTCGTCTTCGACTGCAGTTAACGCACTGAATGAAAAACTAACTCTATATGCTTTCAACTCATCGTGCAGGATATTTTGCATTGAGGTACTTAAAATGCATAAGAATGTCTTAATCTGGCGATATTCGTATTAGCTGGCATACAGCTTCACCATTTTGTGGACTACTGTCCATGTTGGAGCTTTTAGCTATCTCAATATCCAGAGACATTGTTTAAGTAAGATGTGTAATGTGCTACATGAATCGGTTTTTTTTTAATAGCTTTGGAAATAAATTATACCAGATGTATACTATACTGGTTTACATTTCTAAATAATGTGCTATCAGAAACTGGACATCGATTAATTAAACGCATAAAGGAGAGTTATCCCAGTAGTAGAAAATAAGTACTTTTACAGAATTGCCGGCGTGGAATAAATTGACAAATTTCTATACAGTTGTATGCAAAATATTCTAGTTTTAATTAAAAATTCTGTGTATGATGTATCAACGCAGTGCAGGAATATTACAAATTTTATTCTTCTAGTGCATGTTTCAAATTTATTCCCCACTAACATTAAACATTTTACAGTAGAGGATTAGTTTGATTCAATTTTGCAATTACAAACTAGTAATATATATTGGAATCATTTCGTTGGATTTGTGATGAGCGGAATGCGTATTGTCAAATCACAAAGTTAATACATTTGCCTTTGTAACTGTGTGAGAGGAAAAGACCCAGTTCCAAATATCGAAATAATGCTGAATTCAATTGTCCCTTTTTGCCATCTTCAACTTGGCAGTAAGTTTTAAGTGTGTTATAAGCAGCAATGATTTCACAATCACATAGATACATTTATTCTTAATAAACTAGAAACATTTTTCAAAATAACTAATTACCTTTTATTTAAGCAATGAGTGACGCAGCCGTCAACGTAGCAACTTGCAATCTCTGAATGAAGAGAAAAAGAATCAAACGCAATTAATATGTATTCTCTCTAGAGAAGATGAATTAGATATAAAAATCCTCTAATCGAAGGCGACATGAATTATTGCACCTTACCACCAATGAAGAGGATGAATTTTGATTGTCGATGACAAAAGGAAACAAAAGAAATCTTAATCACCATTTTTACAATACGACATACCTACTAACAATAACCTCAAAACAACTGTTAGAATTCATCAAAATATAAGAAAGTAAAACATTTACATTTGGAAAATAATTGTCTACCGATTGATAGATAAAATAAATAAATACACGAAGTGTCTATTTCAAAACTTTCGGTCTATTTCTTCAAGACATCGTACAATAGGGATAAACCGAAGTGACCTGACAAATATGACCGCAACACCAACAACGCCAGAGAATTGCCATTGCTTCATTACTACATTTACATCTAATAAATTGTTCAAGATGTCCATCAGTCTCTTCTAAACACTACTGTGCCTACTACTGTCTAATGAATTTTGAATTTCTTCCTCACATTCTCCAACGTAGCCTTGGGAATAAAACGACGTTCTCGCATGATAGGGTTACGCAGATTTTCAAGTGAGTTTGTTGATGTTATATAAATTCATCGACTTTGAATGGTTCCAACAGCATTCCACTGAACTTACCCAGCCGATTCATTGGTGAAGAAATCTGTCATATAGAAACAATTGCACGAGCATTACACAGTGAATTGGTATCCCGTCTTGTTCAAAAAGAAGGAAGTCTTCAAGCAAATTCTTACGGATTCTTCACGTGTTTTACGATAAGAACTTCGATCGTATTTTATAATAACTAGCTATAAATAGATTTCTCTGTTGAAATTTTGTTGGAGCACTGCTTCTGCAAGAATGGGCGCCCATACGATAAGAACTTGGGCCGTATTTTACAATAACTCTACATAAATAGCCTTCAAAAGATTTAAATTTTGTTGGAGAACTGTATCTCCAAGGATAGCCCACACATTGTTGTGTGTTTTATGTGCTTCCCGAAAAAGAATGTCCATTTGACCAATAGCGGCAATTAGGTCCTTTGACAATTCCATTGACGAAAAACGTGCATTCATCGGCAAAACAAATATTTCTTACTAATTAACAATAATAATAGTAATAAAGTATAATTCCAGGATAGTTAAAAATTTCACAAAATTGTAGTCGCCTGTCATAATCACCCTCGGAAGTGTTAAATTATGAGGTTTAAGCACCTTTCGCACTGAGTCGAAACAAATCCCCGTTGCAGCAGATGCTTTGCGAAGAGATAATGTTGGAGTCATTGCAAATTACCTCCAAAAATTTCCATTCGGGCCCCTTCATCAAGTGTTCGTGGATCTGCACGTTTTCCCTATTCGCTACCAATCCTATTTCTTCCAATTTCCACATAAACTGGTGGACGTACATATAACTGACATTTCTTGCCGGCATTCCTAGCATCAAACACAAGAGCTGTTCCCAATGCATAAAAGTTTCCAACGTCATACATAACAACCATTCCAACACTCCCGGTAAACCAGTACATCAATATAATGCTTGGTTTTACAGATTCCACACTATAACTCTAGTAGAATGAAGAATTAGATGATGAACTATAACAATGACCAAGTGCTACTTATTTCGATATGGAAACTATTTATAAAGTGATTTCCAAAGTCACTAACAAATCATTTCACCAAAATTCACAGTTTGTTGCTATAATTGTGTGATTAAAATTTAATTCCTATTCTTTCCCATTATCTTTATTGGAAAATCACTGTTTTGTTCGTGAAATGTAATTCGTCATATTCTCCCACAAGTAATTGTAGGAAATCGCGCTGACCTTGATTAAGTAGCTCGCAATGATTCCTGTATCTTATTAGTTCTTAATTAGGTAATAATTGTTCAAAATTACCTTTATGTGGTATAAATGAAAAACATCTTCAACGATGTCCCACATACGTGGGGTTGTGATTTAAAGTTTGAAGTCTTGGGTGGCACCATGTAAGGTTTCCCCTCTATAAGATTGAAGAAAAGTACAGGCCATTGAAGGATTTCAAACAGACATCCGGTATATTGCTATTGTTAGACTATGAAATTATAGAAATTAGTAATTTTGTGATTTCCGTCTAGTCTATCCATTTGCAACTAAACGAAGTATTGAACAACGCGTTTACCTTTATAAACCGCTCATAAATCAATTGGAATATTTTTCATTGCTTTAACTATACTACCACCTGCTTGTTAAATCTAGTAATTAAGTTTACCTTTGTAATGGCAGTAAGAGTTTGATGTTGGCGCGACGTTTACAAATAAACATGCATGCATACGTTTCCACTAACATGCCTCACCGCCTGTCTATTTATGGAGATATTGTTAATCGCATTCATGAAATAATCTATTCAGCAAATACAGTTGCTGCGATTTCACGTTACAATGCAGCAATTCTTGTTGTTAGATACCCGAAAATGCATTACTCGGGAAACCAATTTAATACAAACCGCTGAGCTAGCTGCATTGTAACGTCTTCTCTGTCAAGAACATCAGTTGGATGAAAATTTGAAGGGAATAAATACGGAATGTATAATAACTGTACGCGTTTGAATTTGGCGTTTACTTTACGGGAGATGTGTGACTGAATTCAAACCAAATGCGGCTATTATTACTATTATTTGAACTTCATCTGATCCTGGATTTGATTGATAATAATATATTATATTTAGTTATTCGTCATCAACAGCTCATAGAAATAATAGAAAAGTATATACACACAAGTTACTATATCAAGTTCGTTTGTAACTTACAGAGTAAAATTTAAGAAAGTAATCGCAAAGTTCCAATGATCACCGATTTGGGTGGCATTACTACTAATAGGAAAGCTTATCGGGGCGCAGTATTTATTTAGATATTTCAATATTGCCACTAAAAATAGTTTATGCATTCAGATGAGATGACCTAGTTTCGCAGAGAGCGCGCGGAGTTGAAGAGCTTAAATGTTCGATTTGCTTATACATACTTAACTAACTTTTTCGTACTGTTTCGATCTAAATTCTCTTACATTCCTGAACAGGTGGAATGTAAGAGAATTTAGATCGAAACAGTACAAAAAGTTAGTTAAGTTCACATTATTGAAAATGACGGGGGTTGGGAGTGAAATATAAGTTATTTTATAAATTTACTTTTAGATCAACAAGAAGGCGCTCTAGATCCACACCGTTGATGAAACGATAATTTTAATAACAAGATAATGGAGAAAATGCCAAGGGACCTAAGCAGACACTACATAGACTATGCACGAGCCTAGACATTGGAGAACTAAGCCACTAGGTAATCACTATTGTAGACATAAGCCTGCGCAATATGTTAGAAAGCTTTAGTCTTTAATTTCTCATTCGTTGTTGTCTGATTATCAGAAACCTCTTCCTTAAACCTGCTGCACTTCTACCAACAACAAGTGCTCTATCGTTGATGAACGAACTCTTTTAATTGGATACTTAATTCTTTTTCTTTTGGCGTTGGTAAGTAAATCATTTCGTTGTGCAATGACTGAACTTTGTTGTTGATGTGGTGATCGTAATTGCACCAGAGAATTTTTCTTGCTATTGATATGCCACAAAACGCTACTTGAATAGTGTGTTATTTCATATTGCACTCTAGAAAAGTTCAAAACGACGCGACGCTCCTAAGGGTTGAGGGGTGTAGGTAATAACAGCGAATACGTCATCTGTAATACATAGATGCTAAAGCACCTACTACCAATAATGTAGAACAAGCAATATTACAATATAAGTCTAAGAAAATAAAAGTAATATATACACATTTGGAGTCCTGCATCATGAATTACATATTTATGAGCTACATGTTCTATAATGAGAAGGAGACAAAACCAACGGCCTAAGTTCTATTGAAAGTTCTAAGATACAAATACTGTGAATCGCGTGAAATTTTACCCCGACAATTACAGAGGCACGTACTAGTCATTTGGAACGGTGAATGATGCCCTGATCATCTGCTAAGAAGGATATCTGTAGGACACGGACGAAAATGTCCGATTGAAATTAACAAAAGTCATCTGGTTGACAAGGAAGTAGTTATGAAGTTGAAGACAAATCGACACCATCAATGTTAGAGAGGAAAGCACGACCCTAGCGAAGTTAATGAGTAATTAGTGTTGAATTGCTTGTAAAGCGTTTGTAGTCAGACAGAAATGTTAAAAAGCAATACTAGAGTTTTGCCACGGAGAAAGTCTTTGAAGTTCAATAGGCAAAGAAACATAGTTTTGGAACAATTGAAAATCATTCGGTGGACAAAGAAGCTCGGCACGGAAGAATTAAACTGAGCTAGTGTGAAAGGCAAAAGAAAGATAAAGCCAAAAACACGAGATTTTAAAAATGTTCTCCAAACTTGATTCAATTAAAATTTCCCTCTAAAATCTTCGGGAAATCGAAACATCACCATCGAAAATGTGAAGTTTATATTTTTGCTTAACATTAATTACTGACAGGGATAATAGTAAGCAGTAAACTATCTATTGAAGCCAGAGTATAAGTTTATAGGATCTAGATGGATATCTACAAAACGTGCGTTCATGAGGCAGCTAGAAAATAGCCGTGCAACGGCGTACTGTATGTAAACACAAATTACATATGCCAATAATCACGGAGGGAATTATAATTTATTACAAATAAACGAAGCAGTGGAATATCTACATAACTCTCCAAGGAACGACCTATAGCTGAAGCTCGCTTGTTGGGCAACTCTCACAGAGAGTTGGCAATGTTCGCATTGCAAGACCACATTGCATATAGCAATAATTGTCGTAGAGGCAATCATGTTTTATTAATCGTAGTGGATGAGGGAATTTGTTGGAGTTAATGAAGAAGTATGTCCGAGAAAATGTGCCATATAGTTAGGAAAACGTATGACGATACGAAATGCTGTATCAAAGTAGGAAACGAGGTTAGTGGTAGTGTTAGAACGTTGAGAGGGTTACGGCAGCTTTGCCCGTTGAGTTCAACGTTATTTAACCTTTATCAGGCTTGAGAATGTTCTTGAAGTGGGTCAAAGCGGTGGGATAGTGATTAGTAGAGAGAAAGTTTAGTCCTTGTCGTATGTGGATAATATGGTAATTTTTGCGAAAAGTATGAATGAAATGAAAGAAATGGTCGCGACTTTGGAAAGATTTGTTGACAGGAGAGCCTTGGAAGTGAATATGGGCAAAACTAAATACATGGTGTGAAGGGAGTAGTGATAGAAAAGGTGATAATGTATAAATATCTAGGTTTTGTGTTTAGCTGTGATAATTCTTATAAGGGGCATGTGAGGTATGTGTGTAAAAAGGCGTCAGTTGCAAATGATAGCCTGGGGAGAAAATGAAATGAATGGTTCAAAGAGAGTATCAAATCGAAGATGATCATTTAGGAAGCATGTGTTAAGAACATTTTGTTGTATGGGGCGGAAGTGTGGGGTGTGAACGAAATTGAGGAAATAGAGAAAATGCAGGTGAGGTGTATTAAGAAAGCGTCAGACCTAGAGAAACATGCGCAGCTAATTATATAGTACTACATGAAAGTAACAGGTACAAGGTAAAAGTGAGTACCTGGAAAAGGATTGCGAATTTCTAGTGTAAGGTTGGATCGAATTATATGGGAAAGTTAGAGAAAGAGGTGATGGTAAATGTCTAAGACTAAGTGGGGAGATTGTCGAAAAAGAATGTATGAGAGTGTGGGCATGTCTAGTATGGAAGTGGGACGGTATAAGAGTGAAGGAAGGATGCTTGGTAGTTACGTAGAGGTGAGAGCAAAAGGTGTGCAAATGCACGAGAGGATGGAAAAGATCGAAAAGTCCGTATACAATGAGAAGTATAAGAGTATCTGCTTGTTTGGAATGCTACTAGAGTATTTGAGTAAAATTAGTAAAATTAGTAAAATTAGTAAAAAGTATTGAGTGAATGAGACGGGAAAACAGCGCATGATTGCGAGATTTAGGTGTGAGAGTGAGGAACGAGGGAGTCGATATTGGATGAAGGAGGAGGAAAGAAAGTTTGTAGGGTGTGTGGAGGAAGAGAAAATCTGGATGCAATGGAGGGAATGTAGAGGAACGGTGTGGTCGGACGCAGAGAGAAAATTTTGAGCAATTGGCGGTGGTGTTTAAATAAGAAAGGGGGCGGAACATTCTTTTCAAAAGAATATTGAATTGCAAAACGTTCAGTACCTAAGTTTAATTGTTGGTAGTCTTGGGATATTTCTTCCTTTTTTTTTCTTTTTGTTTAGTTTAGTTTATTCCTGTTTTGTATTTTTATTTACTTCTTTTCATATTAATTTATGTGATGCATTTATTACAAACCTCTATGACATGATAAATATATAAATGAACCATGCCAATAAAGGTTCTATATATGTAATCGTAGACTGCAACCGTAGACTAGTTTCGTCCTTATTAGGATTCGTCAGTACGGTATAGCATTGTGAGATCAACGAAGTCATGTCTTTTAGCTGGGGTTCATCATATCAATAGATTTCATCACATAAGTGAATATATCCTAATTTAATGACGACGATGACGAGTTCTGTGGTAGTGGAAAATACTTTAGTTTTGGCAACAGATCAGCTTTCGAATAGGAAAGAATAGTGGATCGAAGTCCATCTGTTATAATAAGCATTTCAATATTTGATTGAACTTTTCCGTTTCATAAATGAAATCGTTGTTAGTTTAGGACACCTTCTCTACGAACTGAGAAATATAACCCTCTATTTATAGTCTAGGAGTTTTCGATTCAAAATACACCAAAACTCTAACATTCTGAAATCAATTATTGCACAATGAGACACACAACGTTTGGTTGCGGCCGTTCTTTAAACATTTTGAACACAGGTTAAGGAATATAAACGGATTATTACAATAAGATTCGGAGAACGACTAATTAGATCAAAGTACCAGTGATGAACGGATTATTAAAATAACGAGGGACTTAGCAACAATCCTCATACACAAGTAAGATAATCTGCAAAGCAATACGCGATATACCGATTATCTATACCGATCAGATTGGAAACTTAACGAGCACGCGATCTAAGATGACAAGCTACATCGAAGCCATGGCACCCTAAAATACGTAAAACGCAGAGGATAGGGTGCTTGGGAACCGACAGTTATCTACAACGATACTCCAAGAAAATGCAACCTCAGAAACGACGTACACGAAGCGGTCGAATAATCCCTGCACGGGCACGTGCTCAAGAGACACGCGGAATACTATTAATAAAAGGAAACATTCGAAGATATTAAAGGAAAGACAGAATGTTCTCGTGGCGTATTCGATAAGAAAATGCAAAAAACTGTCCAAAAGAACATCGGGCTTCAAATGCTATGATTTCTTGTATGCGAAGCGAGCTACACTTTGATGTTGATGGAAAATTGTGCTACTTTTCAAATTCTTTTGCGGATTGTTAAGCATGGAAATGGCACAGCAGTCGTCTGAACCTTATAATTCCTATAAGTGACATGTGTATATCGTTTTCTGATTTTACTAGACAAAATATTCCGATCACGCCTGCTACAATATGAACGTTTTATTCTGCTCATTTCACGACTTGTTTCCAATTACATATTAGCTTCCATTAATGTACTGTAACTTTTCAGGATGCTTCGTTAGAAACATTATATATTGTATTTTTCTGAACCTACAAAAACACGATATTGCCCGCCACAAGAGTTTTGGAATAGCTTAATTTACCTACTACCTTAGATAGAAATAAAATCAATAATGGTACCTATTTTAGTAACGATTTCCTGCAAATTATTACGTGTAAGGCGAAATATCGTAACATATCAAAGTAATTGGATCTTTCCACGTGCATATGTATAACAGTCGATATTGATTTAACGATGAAAGTGACTTACATCAAATTAAATGCCTCAAAGTTCAGAAACCCTTCAATCAGCATTCTCCCTCGAGCACAAATATTGAATCTTAGAAGTTACGCGTTTCTACAGAACTAGTTTATCACCTAATGATATTGCAGTGTCTGGATCATTAATGGCTTCTACGAAGTTAATAATGTGCTCCAGTATTAATTTCACTTATTTAACCTGCGGCTCTTGCGGTGTATACAGCTGACGCAAGTACGGGGTTTAAAGGGTAACTAAAGTGATAAATTTTGGCGCTTGTGGTTCGCAAGCAATTCTCTCTTCGGTAGGTTATCCTTGGTAAGGTGTATGCACAGCAACATTTAAGTTAAGTTAAGTATTAGCTACTAATTTTACTTATTTTATTGCTTACTGGGTATACAAATTTTGCTACAAACGATCCAGTTTCATAAAAAATATGAATATACATCTGACGATTAGTTTATAGCTAATAGAGTAATGTCCGCACCTTAAACGTACAAAGTATAGTAAAAGAACACTATTTTATCTCCACGAACAAATTGTTTCTTCATTTACAAGAAGGTGCACAAAGATCTCAAGAAAAGAACGACACGAGTATAGCGCGCGTCAAGTTTTTGCTCATTATCCGCTGAAATTCCGGTAATTAAGCCTTTTGCTTATTACACCGTCCGGTTTTGCGCCAAGAAAGTTCGTCGTCGGTAGTCGAAAATTATTCCTTTTTCGATTCGGTCTCTTTCTCTCGAAGATGCGATAAAAAACGACAACAACCGATTTTGACTTCAAACAGAAACATAATTAAATTACGGAAACGTAAATTCGCACTTGGTCATTCGATGGGCGTTTCTCAATGAGAAGAAATTAGTTACGCTTAATTTTGAACCTTTATTAGTGGAGTTTTCCTCCTCGTAAACGAATTATGAGAAAGCGAGAAAAATAGAAATTAAATTATTGTTCCTAAACAGTTTTTGGCAAGGGAAGTTGTATTGAAAGCAAAAATTTAGGAAGGACTATACGATAAAATATAATTTTTCTTTTTTGGGAAAGTAAAAAAATTTTGTTAAAAGCGAGCTACAATAGCGTCATTACTACCATCGTCAATGATAATTTATCCAGTGAGTTGGTCACCGCTTATAGATTACGAGGGGCTGTAGATAGCAATATTAATACTATGTTTTCTTCAGCCATAATATTTGCTAGATTAGATGATTAAAGTTAAATACAAAGAGTATCACAAAGAGTTTAATCCACATGCTGAGGCGCAGAATTACTTTGCTACCAAGTGGTATCAATAATATATGTTTGATGGTAATATTTATCGGTACGGTTCTGATCACATAACTGTATATATCAAACACACTTGTAAGCAAAAGTAAGCCCGTGTCATAGCAAGTCATTTGAGAGATAGGTGGAGAAATAAATAAATATCAGTATAACAAGACAAAGAACTAGAAAACAATGGTGTGACTGATTAGTACAACTACTCCTCATACTGGAAATGGAAATTTTAAGTCAACTTATGTACAAAATGGCTAACGACAAAATAAAAACAAATGGAAATACATTTTATATTAAAGCGCCTTGGCAATTTTTAACTCTAAACTTGTGTCGTTTTCTTTATTTAGGGCATATGCTTCGCCTGTTACTCGTTGCATGCCCACTTTGATTCGAAATGGTAGACTATTGGAGGAACACGTACCATATAGAGGTTTTTCTTTTACTGAGAATGATAGAACTTTGGACGTAAATAAAATCATTAATTTGTAGGAAGGAATTTCTTTTATTGGAAAGAAGATTTGCCATTAATGATGAATACTATTCCATTTAAATGTTCGTCATAACGACGAGTTCGGTAATGCATTTTCTGGATCCATTTATGGTCAATTTTTTCAATAAATTGACCGTTACTTCGCCAATGCTGCGAGTTATATTGGCTTTAAGTTAGTCAATTGTTGCTGGTTCACTTGCTCAAAGTTCTAACTTCAAGTATTTTCACAGGAAGTAATCCAACGGTGTTAGATTGCACCAGCGAGGCGGCCAATTGACTGACGAATTATGGATATGTTGAACTACCCTTCCAATAAATCGATAATTTCGATGGTAGCGGCGTAGCCCCATCCTGTTAAAACCATATCTCATTCAGATCAATGTTATGCATATTTGGAAACAAAAAATCATTTATTATTGATCTGTAACGAACACCATTCACCGTAACATGCGCTTCAACTTCATCTTGAAAGTAGTGAGGACCGATAATGCCTTCAGCATGTAAAGCACACCACACAGTTGCTTGTTCAGATTGCTATTGGTTCTGATGCATCACGTGTGGATTTTTATCATTCTAAATGTGGCGAATTTCTGTATTCATATTGACAGACACTTCGACAGACAAACTAATGATTTTTTCCATCTACTCTAAAGTAGAAGTACCCCAGTCTGTTAATTTATCTTTTCTATTCCTAAGTTCCCTTAAGGGGAATAACGTTCAGACTGTAAATCATGCTTCTTATTAATTAAAATTATTGTTAGCATAATGTATCTAGATCCTGCGACTAACATAGGCAGTAAAATTCCGAATGGAACATCTTCGAGGTTGTGAAACCCAAGTGGACCATGTTCAAATCCGTGGTAAAACTCTTCAGTACGATGTAACCATATAGAATGAATTCTGCCGTTTCATTCTTCAGAGCATCGAACATGTTACTAAACCAAAATTCTTGAGGTAATAGGAGAAAGATTGAAAACTGGTTATGGATTTCTCCAGTGCTCACTGCAAGTAGTTGGTGGACAATTCTCGATAAAAAATCAACTACTGGCCGGCTAGAAGCTCTGATGGTCATTTCATTATAGAGAGCGAGGATTGTGCATTAACTTATATTGCAGCAAGTACAGACGCAAGTACTATTAATTAGGTATGGAAATTGCATTTAATCAAGCAATGTCAAAGCCTCGGGCCGGTTTTGGCTTGATTGCAGCTCATCACCGGGCCGCATTTATTCTCACATAATCCAATGCTTCTCGTTCCTTGATCTAAAGTACAGCGCCCTAGAAGCGGGAAAATTACTCCAGCGTTAACGTCGTGTTAAATTTCATTATAACACAGAGTAGCTTGATCTAATTTTTGGTGCCAATTGGTTTTGTGACTATATGCGCTCTTGTTCGCCAGAGTTTGAGACGGATTCCTATGGTTCCTATGCAGTTGTATGACCTAAAATCACCCTGCTTGTCACAAACCATAAATTACGACTCGCGACACAATTTTGTGCGGTTTTCGAAAATTTCTACAATATCAAGAATTCCTTTCAAATTCCTTTATTTCATCGTTTAAAAGGTCAAACATATTAGGCAGTACCGTAAATTTTTCAATTTGAAGAAACTCCAATAGACTACAAGCAAAGGTAATTGTTAAGTTGTTTGGTGTTCGTCTTGGGCACTAGTTGGATTTGCTAGTGAACTGAATTCCCCATTTTCCACTGAGGATGGCAACTTAGTTTCCGAAATACGTATCTGGATTTTTCAGAAAGGTGTGGTAAGGGTAATTTTATTTATTTTATATATATGATTTTAGCCACAGTCTCCTTATTGTTATTTGTAATAGTTAATGATTGAAAGAAGCGTGCTATATGATTTTATTTTTCCCCTTTTCTCCGACCGGCCAAGCCTGCGGTAATATCTGCCTGACTGCGAAAACTTTGATAATTTCTATCAGGCTCGTATTGGAAGCATTTGTCGAGCTTTACCTGCGGGGAAAATTGAAAAAATGGGAGCACATAGAAAACTAGTCTTTTGCATTAAAACTACCTTTTTTCAGTAAACGAGAAATATCAAAACCAACAAAAACGAAAATATTTAAACTGGTAGTAACACCAATTTTAACATATGGAGCCGAAGTGTCGACAACAAGAATCAATGAAGGAAATTACAAACCACAGAAATGAGGTTTTTGAGAAGAAGGTCAAACGAGACTGGGAAGGATCAGAAATGACTCTATTAGGGAAAACCTGAAGATCAACTCGATACAAATCGTAGTAGATGAGAATGAGTTGAGATGGATAGGACATGTTTTGAGAATGGAAAAGACCAGGATGGTTAGAAAAGTGTACGAGCTACGGGTATCGAGGAAAAGAAGAAAAGGAAGACCAAGAGAAACCTCGGCAGAAAAAGTGAACACAGCGGCTGAAAAACGAGGTGTAAAGTGGGGCGAAATCCGTGGAAGAACACAAAATAGAGAAAAGTGGAATGTGAAACTGAAATATCGATTTCCCAACTTTCGAAGGAAATCGACTGAAATCACAGATACATGCAAATTTTTCACTAAAATTGAATTTATTTCATCTTCCACATTACTTCGCATTTATTTCCCGTTTTCCTTACAGTTTCTAGGCCTATGACATAAAATATGATGTGCCATTACTAACTAAAATAATTATCTTGGCCCTCTTGCATGTTAGCATAGGCCATCGGCTATCAAAATCCTGAAACAAACAAAAATTACTAACACGACACATAAATCACCGATGCAATATTGATTGACGGACCGGTCTCTAATATAGGATAGTCGCTGCAATTGTTTACATTGTCGTCATTGTATCAACTAATTGATGTTATTCAAACCAGTAACTAGCTGCTTAAATGGAAATTCCGGTAGCGTACACATATGTATGTAACATGTTAGTGTCATATCACGATAAATTGGAGGGTCGTTTACTTAACGCAAATGTTTTTTCGTTCCAAACGTTTTGAGTCTCCAAATACAGGATTTTATCTGGAAATATGATGTTGGGTTGGAAATACTGGAATTATAGATTCAAATATTATTAAATATAACAAAGATTCGAATGCAAGCAAGTAGGAATTCACATCTTTCTATAATTTCCGTTCTTGAAATTTCTTTCCAACCTTCGATATTAATAAGCTGTAAAATTATTCAAATATTTGCATAATGATCGCACATTTCTTGAGGAATACCCCAACTGGCGACCAACGTTATATCTAAGACTACGCTCGGCGTTTTTAATAAGGAGCTTAAAATATGTGGCGTTATGAATAATCGATTCCCCGTTAATAGAATTATTACATTTAGAACTTTAAGCGAAAATCGGTTAAATTTAATATGCAATTAAGAAGATGAGAAATTTACTACTAAATCTTTGTAATATAAATCGTACGTCTTAATTTCAAACAACTTAGCGGTTGAATTGGTGCTAAACGTTACATTTCCTCTGGCGTTACGAGACGTTTGAAAGGGCAAGGGCTAATCGAATCTCATCTAACTGATATAATTTAATGAAGCGAGGAGTAAAATGTCTATAATGAAATTAACCTAATTGTACGCTAATCCAGAAAGGAAATGAATAACTTCAAAGTTAAACCTTATTCATTAATTGAAATTAAAGCAAGGAACTTAAACGTAGGTTAATTCGGAATGATTTACTGTAAGTTTCAATTAGGGTAAGTAACTTTCCCTAGAATACTAGCTCGACCTCTAATTTCGGAGTTGTACGAGCTAGCAAAGCGGTAGAATATTCATTAGATGAGGTGGAAGGTGTATAATATACGTACCTGGTTAGTACGTGGTGGTAGTAAATTTTTGTTATGACCGCTTTTGCAATAAATAATGGTTTGAAGAGGATTAAATATGTGATACAACGGAACGGATTTGCGCAAAATTTATGAGTTTTGATGATGTACACGAATAAGTAATAAAATGCTCTTTTAGAACTTACGGGGACGAATCCTCTGCGATTATACGCTTTGTTTAGGTTATAAAATTTACTGATTGTATACTGTATATTAACTGCATTTAGCATGGATAAACACGTACGGCTTGCTAATCGTAGATTACAAACTCATTGCTTCAACCGCATTAGAGTAAGGAATAATAAACAAACAGAGTACAGAAAACGAGGATTGAATTACATATCTGTTAAATACTTGAACTTGCCAGTGCCAGTGTCTATGTACAACGTCCATATATTTGGAACGGGAATGCTTACACAGTTTATATTACGTATTCTCTACGCGGTATCTGTTACAACCAATTCCTGAAATTGCAGTGCCACGTCTTTTTTCCCCTACAGACAATACGTAAGTCTTTAGTTGCGATGTCATATTTGTTGGGGGTTTACAGATGTTTTCGATAGATGTAGTTATTTCGAATTCACCTTTATTATAAATACTTCAGTCCGAACAGGTAAGCACAGATAGATCAGAGTTTTCAAAAATAGCAACTGTAGTCATGATTTTAATTTCAAGAAATACTTTGAAGATTGTTGTTCTACTCATCATCATCATTGAGCCTTCCAGGGCTGTTAAGCTATGGGTAATGTCGTAACGTCTTCTGAAATCCATTTAGCGAGGAGGACGAATCCTCTTGTTCCCGTTTTTGTTGGAGTTCTCTGTAAGTTCTGGTTGCTTGTAGTTCATTCTTGCCCGTCCTTTAGATTAGTTTCCAGTCGCTTGTCTTGATTGTCTTCATATTCTCCTCTACAACATCCCTCCATGTTTTCTGGGTCTTTATCTACTTTTGGGCCATATCGTAATTCACTGGGTTATTTTTCTTATCATATCTGTCGATTTCGTTTTCATGATCGCCTCGATGAATCTTATAATATTTTGCCCTTTACGCTGGTCTTATATTTCCTTTTCTCAGCCTTAGTTTTCCTTGCTTTGTGATATATGGCCCCAGTATCATTTTGCCCGTTGTTTTTTCGCACTATCTTTAAATTCTCTTGCTTTTCTGTTACATAATTACCAGTCTTATTAATGCTTTAGATATTTCTATTTTGAAATATCTAATAAGAATAAGGAGACTGTTTACTAAAATAATATATAAACTAAATAAAATTATCCTTACAACATGCTTCCTGAAAAATCCAGATACGTATTTCGGAAACTAAGGTACCATCCTCAGTGGAAAACTGGGAATTCAGTATCACTAGCGAATTCGACTAATGCCCAAGACGAATACCACATAACAAACACTGCACAATGAACATCATACAACGAACGCGCGAAATACACCAAAACACCGTTGGCACTGAACTCCCAATAAGGGGAGCGTGTATTTATACTACTTCTAACCTACATTTCATGCTCTATAGTGTGTTTTGGGCGTTCATTGTGTGCTCTTCATTGTGCAGTGTTTATGCGTTGTATAGTGTTCGTTGTGAGGCGTTCGCCTTGGGCATTGACCGGATTTGCTAGTGATACTGAATACCCCCAGATTTCCACTGAGGATGGCACTTAGGACTTAGTTGCCGAAATACGTATCTGGGTTTTTCACGAAGGTGTGGTAAGGGTAATTCTATTTAATTTATATATTTCTAGTTTGTCCCTTTTGCTTAGCATATTGCTTTTTAATAGTGGTCTATTTCTTCCATATGCTTGAATCCCCTTCACATTTGTTTCTCTCACTCTCTCCCCTACATTTTCCTCTATTGTGACTTCCAGAGAATTGAACAAGATAACTTTCTCAAAGTCATGGTTTCATGCGTTTGTCCCATATATACCCATCCTCATATATTTTGTTTTGGCCTTATTTATTTCCACACAATTTTTTTGTTCCACCCATATCAGGATTCAAGTTTTCCCTCTTTTGAGTTTTCAACTATTGCCACATCATTCGCGTAAGCTATTGTGTGTAATCCATCAACAATGATGTTTTCCTTGTCTAGTTTCGTTTATCTTATTGCAGTTTCTGGAACCAAGTTTAGTAGCATTGGGGATAACAGGTCTCCTTGTTTCACTCCCTTATCCACTTCAAATGGATCGGTCAACGTTCGTTGTAATTACTTGCTTTTGCTTTTCTGTTTCTAAGGGCCATGTTTAATAGTGTTCCTAACTTTTCTGGTATTCCTAATTTCTTCATTGAATCTATAATTTATTCTGTGTTGACTGGGCCGAAGGCCCCTGAAGTCAACAAACATTAGGTGTATTTTTCTGTTACGCCCCCACATCTTTTGGATTATTTGATTTACGGATATATCACACTCATGGTGATTCTGTCTGGTCTGAAGGCATTCTAATAATCATCCAGGACTTTCTCTGCTTGTCCTTTCAGTCGTCCATTCAACAAGCGGGTTTAGCAGTAATAGCGGCCTGTGGTTCTTACAGTTTTTCTGTCTCCTTTTCTTACATATAGGTACGTATGATTACCCCAGTAAACCAATCGTAGGGCATCCTGTTTTCCTTCTAGATCAAGTTACTTATTTATATTTGTAATTGCTGTCCTCCATGGTTAATCAGTTCTACCACTATTTCATCTTCTCCTTCGGCTTTGTTACTTCTCAGTTTGTTGATTTCTTTCAGTATTTCCCCTTCTCCGGTGATTTATTTCTCCTCCTCCTCCTTTCTCTCAGTCAATTGCTCCCCCTCGTCCATTGTGTCCTGCTCTGCTTCCATATACCTGGTATGTCTGTAATACTCTTTACATTCGTACATACGTTCCCTATTTTCCTCGGGTCCTGTATCATCTTCCTGTTTTTGTCCTATATTCTGCTTATTGTTCTACTAGAAAGGTCTTATTTAAGAGTGACCAACATGCACAACCTTCGAAGGTATTGTTTCCTAATTTTTCCTTTTTAGATGTCTTCTATCCCCACAAAATTCGACCACGCGACATTACAATCCTCAGAAATAGTCAAGCTGTTCTCAGGTAGACCCGAACCTGTGTACAACGCGCACATTGAACACCTATTCCCAAGGCAAATCGCTCCTACCTAACGACCAACTAATGATTTTTAGTAATAAGAAAAGATACATAGAATAGTCCATACCTATTTTTTTCAGGTTAAACTTATCCCTTATTACATCTAAATTTAAAGGAAGAGGTAGGAATGATGTAAAGATATATCTCCCAAGTTTAGGCATTTT
Source organism: Chrysina gloriosa (assembly GCA_038088585.1). NCBI lineage: Eukaryota > Metazoa > Arthropoda > Insecta > Coleoptera > Scarabaeidae > Chrysina > Chrysina gloriosa. The sequence goes on from CM076092.1 coordinate 13,040,157, forward strand.
TATTGATAACAATTGTAAGTAGTATGATCACATTCATTATGTATACAGCCAGCTGTCAAAAGCATGCTATATGCTCAGAAGTTTAAACTGCATGCAACAAGTATGTTCTGAAAACCTTAAATTATATTCTATTTTAGGAGGAGATACGGTCGAGTACTTTGGTATTTCTCTGCCCGGCTGGAAGAATTCCTTTCGCACAAACGCGAGCTTTACGCGTAATATACGGATTGAACTCTAGAGAACTAAATGTCATTTTCTTCAAATAAAAGAACGTTTCTAAGGAAACACATTCACACCTTTCATCTAAGAAAGTGGAGTTTTATTAAATAAACAGACAACTGCTTAAAACAGTTTAAAATATGAATGTTAGATTGATTACTTATGGTTTTCTTCTTTATCGGATAATTTTACTTACACGGAGTTATTGCAATAACTCTTCTTTCAAAATCAAGATCGTTTTCACTAAAAGAAGTCAAAACTTTTTAAACAAAGTTGCATTTGTTGTTAACACTTACTCGATAGGAACTCCTTTAACTTGATCCCTATTTTCTTTGCCCTTGTCGTTAGCGAAATTTCCTAATTCTGCATCTAAAGAAGCATCAATTTCTGAATTCAATGGATTTCTAATATCTTAACTTTCGCCGTCTCCGAAACCCATTCCACTGAGCAATCTAGATAACTTTGTTTCTAATCTTTTGGACACTTTCTCTAATAGGGCTTCTAGCCATTTTTTAGATGCTTGTCTGTGATATTCACCCGGTACGTCGAAGCAAGATCTTCCTGCACTATGTGAAGTGTCGATAGGTTAGGGCCACAATTCATACAGAACGAAAGGCAACGTTCGGTTAGAGTGTTGGAGTGTTTGGTTGTTTTGTTTATTCAAGGGAAGATGTGGGGTGGTCCGATTTAGCTCTGTCGGGAGCAATTTTGCAAGAAGTTGGAACGAATAATTTGATAGTGCTAACATATTAAATATCTTATTTTCAAGGCTGTATGCTATGAACCGTTTTGTTGCACTCTAGGTATCCGTATGAGTAAGGAGCAAATACAAATACACAGCATTAATATTTTATTATGGCACATCGCGTGTTCCTTTGGTATGTTAAAACTTAAATTTATTATGGCTTTGAAAGCTTTGACTAAAGAAAAAATAGTGTGATGAGGTGTGAGGCGCTGCTTACACAATCATGTTTCATACATTTGACATATTGCAATTGTTCTGTTTTTCCCTTTTGTTGGGGCACATCTGGCAAAGTTTCAAGAGTAACCGTTGGTTACTCTGGCACAATTTTCTCGATGGCTACCAGTGATCTTTAGTGGTTGGTGAAGGTTACACATCAAAAGATGATTATAATTTTAGACTTTGGAGGGCAGGGTAATGTACCATAGAGTACGGGAACGTGCTCAACAGCAGCGTTTCAAAACAATATTCATCCAGATGTAATTTTTTACTATTATCTAGGACGTAACACATGCCGCTGCAGTCCGCAAAGGGTTAAACTCATGTAACTTTTCCATTGGGAGTAAGTAAAGGAAAAAGCTTTCTAGCTTCATGCTGCATCTCTTGAGGATTTAAGCAAAAATATTATGGATGAAATTTTCGCCATTCCGCATGATTGTGATATGAGTCATGGTGAACTTCACGGAAAGACAGGAAAGTTTCATCGATGGCTGCCATTTGCGTGACATAATTCCCTTTAATATTGATTTGGAAGGTATTAAGGCCAAGGAAATATAAAACACAGTCACATATCATACGTCTAAAGTAGCAAGATAAATAATATGTACATCCTCAAGGGTCGAAGTTTGCAACAACGTGCTTGTTTCTGACCTCAATTACTCATTTCCCAACTAATGTAAGTATAAGTTAAATTGTGTGCCATAATTTTTGTTCTTTTTCTTACATTTATTGATAGATTATTATACTACATTCTCTGATTTTATGATTTTATATACGTTTCACTAGAGAAAAATAAACTACTAAACAAATTGAAATAATGCCAAAAGAACCGGAACTGTTAAATACTTTTACTTCTAATTAATTCAAGACGGTATGTGTTGAGTTTTGATGACACTATTTGGTAGAAACAAAATTTCGTTTGCGGCAAGTAGCACATAATCAACGCAACAGATGTTGAAAAATCGAATTATCCCACAGTGTTGGTTGGGTCCAGTCTATTTACCCCACGCATTACGTTCTCTTGTTTTTCTGATTTCACCCTGCGTCGACGCCCACATAGGACGATGCGTAAGAAGTTTCCTTTTGTTATTGCCTACGGTAACTTTTTCCGACGTATTCTTACAATTATATTATGGTTGTTGTTTATCATAGATATCGACTTCATGAAACAACGAATTTATTTTCGTTACACAGATATTTTAGGCCGTTCTCAGTTCTAAGTAGTAGCAAATTACGTCATTACGTTAACAAATTCTGCAATAAAGTGATAACGTAACCCATAACGGCTTTTACTTTTCAACTATAAATTATCAAGTACACTGAATAAGTGAAAAAGCTACAATACTTTTGACTGAACGTTAATATTTTTAAGTTTTCAATTACGGTTTATTCATACCACAAGAAATGGTGTATATGTGTGGAAACTGTAGAGTTGTGTTTTGTTTAAGTTCGGATATTTCGTTAGCAAGTAGCATAATATAAAAACTATCACATATCCTACCTAATTCTACATTTGTTGTCTATTGATCATTACCACACTGTTTCTTTATTATTTGTGTGTTTTGTGAGCCACAATATATGATGTGGTAATTTGTAAAATTGTAAGTGAGAGTGAAGAAAATGCGCTAAACATAAGATACTTGCCCACTATTACATTGGTAGATGCAATAATGCTACGAGAAAACTGGGCAAAAGGAAAATTCCCTCTTTTAGACAAATTTATCATGCAACTAAAGAAAGCTCTATACTTTTTCTATAACCAAAGCTTTAAGGTAAAAACATTGTTGTGAATTCAGAATTCATTGAATAAATTTCCCAAATTATTACTAACATGTAATTTGCTTCGAATTGTTCTGTTTTCCAATTTCCATTTGGATGGTAATATCGATTGTTTGGGCAACTATCATTACTTTTGCATTGAGTCTACAAATTATGCCTGGTAAGCATTATTTTACGCCTCAGGGGCTCACTGTTAACAAGTTTAACAAGTGAGTTCGGGAATTTAGCGCTCCCGAGGTACCCGAGCTAAAACGCAAACTAAGGTGTAAGGTAACGTCCCGAGAGTTGCGTGGCCCCACGGTTGTGCGGTATTTAACGTTCCCCTGGGGGCACCAGGCGAAACCCCCTTGTAATTAGCTTTACCCGATCTAGCGGGGCTCTGATCGGGCGGACAGATACTTCACTGGCTACTCCTCGTATAGTTGCGCTATTTAGAATTTCCAAGGCTAATGTGCAAAAGCTTGTGAAACAGGATCAAGATTTCATACAGGCTAACAGAGCCATAATCAAGGCCAACTTCACTAGGCATGCAGAAAGAGCCAGGCTAGTCTAGATAAGGAAGTTTAGGCCTCAACGAAGCTACTAAACGTAAAGAAAGGACGGAAGTCCAAAAAAGGCGAGGTCGGAGGGCAGTACTCCCGTAAGTCTTCCGAAAAGCAAGGGGCCAGAAGGTTTTACCTTCCAAGGGGCTGCTTTGGAGAGGATCGCGGTAGTATACAACGATTATCCAGCCACCCAGATGGAGCGGGCAAAGCTCAAGCCAGGCCAGGACTCTATTATGGAGGCATATAGCAGCATTACGGAGCAAGAGCTTCAAGTCCGCTTTAAGAATACACATATATGCGGAAGTACCGCTCACAAAGCTGTTAAGTCTAATTAAAGGAATAAAGCAAGATAACGTACCCCAAGGAGGCATAAAAATCCCTAGCTACTCTGCGTATAGCTACGCTATCTAGAATTTCCAAGGCTAAAGTGCAAAAGCTTGTGAAACAGGACCAAGATTTCACACAGGCTAAAAGAGCCATAATCAAGGCCAACTTCACTAGGCATGCACAAAGGGCCAGGTTAGTCTAGATAAGGAAGTTAGGCCTCAACGAGGCTACTAAACATAAAGAAAGGACGGAAGTCCAAAAAGGCGAGGTCGGAGGGCAGTACTCCCGTAGGTCTTCCGAAAAGCAAGGGGTCAGAAGGTTTTACCTTCCAAGAGGCTGCTTTGGAGAGGATCGCGGTAGTATGCAACGACTATCTAGCCACCCAGGTGGAGCCGGAAAAGCTTAAGGCAGACCAGGACTCTATTATGGAGGCATATAACAGCATTACGGAGCAAGGGCTTCAAGTCCGCTTTTAAAAGTATATGTATATGCGGAAGAACCGCTCTCAAAGCTGTCAAGTCTAATTAATGGAATAAAGCTAGAGAACGTACTCTAAGGAGGCATGAGGACCACAATAGGCCTGGAAAGGTCGCAGTGCAACAGACATCAGTGCCACCTCAAGTAATCTAACCTAATCTAATCTAAGCATTATTTTATACCTGCCTTCAGTAATTCACTTTTTAACGATTCTTTTGGGCTGAACTTGTTCACTTTTATTCGTAACTGGAATATTTCTCTATCGTTATTAACTTTTTAGGCTGTTCGCCATTCTAACAACAAGACTTTAAACTGTCTGTTAAATATAAGTAATTCCAAAAGCTTTTAGATAGTCAAAAACATTTAATTAATCTTTTATCCATAAAGGAAGAAATTCTTTCTAAATAAACATAATTCTATATTTCGGCGAATGTTACAATTATTCAAAGTACACACTTTAGGAGAAAGGTACAAAATATTTGCGAGTAATGTTCCCAACGTGAAAATTTGTATACCCATTTTAACCGGCAACACTTTTGTTGCAAACAATGCAAAGAATAAAATCATCACGTTTAAACGCTCGCGCTTCTATTTTCATATCTCTATTCAAAATTGCGAAATAAATTCAAAGTAAACACCGCGCCTAAAATTGCGAAGCCCACTTTCACAAGGAACTGTAACGGAAGTTAAAGACAGTTGAAACAATACTTCCCTTCGTATGCATATCTTTCCTACAAAATACCGTTACGATAAGTTCGGCTGAAATATGACCAAATACCGCGGCTTCATTTAAAAACTTACTGGAATTCAATTTTTGCGAAAAGGCGTTATAAAAAAGCTATTCGACCGAGGGTAAAAAGTTGGTTTTAATTGTAGCCATGCTTAAATTAATGGAGGGCTGCGAAGCTATTTGTTTGTGAAAAAGTTATAAATATTTTTCGGACAGTCGTAACAGCCCAGATAAACTTTTTTAATGAAACTGCTGTTTGAACTTTCCTTTTGCTTTAATTGGATTAGACGAGAAAAATCCCCAGGCATCTGAAGCTTAATGGAAATGCTACCTTTATGATATTGTTTCGGACTATCTATTATGTACTTTTCGGATACTTTTAGCTGAAAATAAGATTAATGTTTTTATGAAGCGAAATGACTCTATCTTGGTAGTTTTTGATCTGCCGCCATTGCAAACTAATCTTGTTATGGTATATTTGTTCATCATTTATATACCTACTAAATTTGCAACAAGAAAAGGTCACAAAAGTATGATGAAACTGCTTGAATCAAATTAAAACTTAAGTTTGATCTCAAATTTCAAAGGAAAACTGTAACAGGGAAACGTAAACTTAAAGATTTATTAGCTGTTACATATCGTAAAAGCATTATGTACAGTGTGTGAACTTTCTTATTTGATTGGTTTATCGCAGGACACACGCTATAAAAACTGTTACTATTTTCTTTGTATTACTTCCACTTTCCTAACTTGTTAGGATATATATTGTTGTTATATTTCTAATTTGGATTGATTTCGTTAATGTTGTTTTGCATGGTCTTCAGTTTTCAACCGTTGCATATATTTTTTATACGGTTAAGAACCGTCTGAGTTTGTGAGTAAGTTCTCGGATAGTGCCTCGTAGGGCGTTGCTTTGAGTAAAGGTGCGAGAAGAGGAAGACCTACAACCTGCTTGCTGTGTCTTTATGATTTGTAACAGCAACCGAGACGTGAGGCACCTCAGATGCAGCAACGGTCACTTGCACCAATTGCTTTACAAAACCCGTGCACACTACAGATTTTCATTTGTAAAAAATTGCAGCAATATGGCTATTAAAAGTACTACTCGAAGAAGAGGAGGATGATTACCTCCTTTGTCCTACAATATGTATATGTAAAAACGAAGATCTACTAAGTGCCTTTTTCTGAAAATCACCTCAGCTTAGAGGAAGCTGAGTTCGAAATATATTCTAAATTAAATTGGTAACAGTTTTAGTACATAGTAAGTTTAATCGAAAAGGCGATAAAACTCTACAAGGAAAACCCTCAGTAACATTACGATAAGTTGTTACGTATGAGGTTCAGGGGGATCCGAATCTTATACCGAAATATAAAAAGGCTAAGGGATTAAGGAAAAAGGAACACACACTATCACACACACACTCTTTGTTGTAACTTGTTCGTTGAACTGTCAAATTTGTTGGTTCGGGAGTAGAGGCAAAACGGACAGGTGCATACGTGGACATTGCAGATGAACCTGATTCTCTTCGTAACTTTATTTACGCCATCTCCCATGATCTTAGTGGGTGCCCTTTTGGTTTCTCGCCATTTGACTTCATTCGGTTATCTTATTATCCATCTATCATTGATGCATGGTCATACCACCTGGCTTATTCTCCCTTGATAATGGTTACCGCGTTCTTTTCGATGCTCACTCTTCTTCTTACTTCGCCACACGGGGTTCTATCAGTTCCTTCTATTCGGCAGCATCTTCTCTAACTTTCCATTCCCATAGCGTAACTCTTTTGTATATATCTTTTGTTTATGCCTTCGATGCACGCCATTATGCTCTCTATCATACTTTCGCAAATACTTCTTTTTGCCTCCTTCGTAATATGTATGTCCGATAACACCGAATTCAGCTGTTTCATACGGGTTACTCTTTGTCCCATTCTGGTTCTCATATCTTCTTGAGCTTTTTTAATCGTTTGATCCTATTGATCCCAGGTATTTGAATGGATGTTTCCCAATTAAATATATTAACTCGTTTTCCTGTTCCCCAGAAAACTTCAATACCTCGCATTTTACATCTTATGCCAAAAAAGAAACATATGCACGACTAGCGACTATGCTGCATTCAAAACAGTTGTCTGAGCCTCTGTCTCCCATCGCGGTCGTCTTCGTCTCGCGCTTACAAATGTACTTCATATAATAGCACAGGAAGCAGTTTGAAAGGGAATTCTCTCGGTCCGTGAAATCTATCCGTCGTTTCAATCTGTTTTGCAAAAACCGAAATGGTCAAACATACCAACAGCTTGCAGGGTGTTCCAAGTAATTTGAGCAACTTTTAAAATTCATTTGATTTATTCACATTTCTCCATTGAAAATGTTAAAACTGAAAAATTCAATAATTTCTTTTGTAAATTATGAGATTTTGAGATTATTAGCTGCGGTTGAGCATGAATTACTGATCTGCAGGTTTAAAACGTACAGCTCAACCGGTATTATGCTTCGGCCGCATATCATTTACTTTGAGAAATTAATCCGAGGTATTCACTTCCACACGCTGACTGCACCTGGAACTCGAAAAAATTCCTCGATATTACGCAGTAGCGCGGAGTTTAAACTCCGTGTGCCCCCTAAATTACAATTTCAAATCCTTCCTACAGTGTATCGCTTTAGCTTCCTTATTAGTTTCTTCCACAATAAATAAAAGTACACCCAACGCAAACTTATAATGCTGTTTGTCGTAAGTATTCCTGATTTTTATTTCATGTGACGTTTCTTTACCGATACAGATAATTGAATAAATTATAGTGATGTTTTTGATAAATATCCTCGTTTTCTTAGTCCTTTACTACGACAAAATGGATGTATGTTCAAGTAACTGTGAAGTTTATTATCCATTTTCTTTCAAAATTTTCCAAACTGGGCGGACTGTTTTGATTGGAACTGAATTTGGGGAATTAGAAGGGAGTAAATGCACGACATAAATATTAAAAACAATGAAAGAAAGAAAATACCCTAGTATTTATATGTATTGAATGTATGTGAACAAAAATATTTTAATAAGGGTCTGATGTATCAGATTTACGTCACTTACCTTCACACTTTTCTCTGTATTATCAAACTAAGATTGTCATACACGTTAACGCGGCTTTTTTGGAAAAGCGAATAGCGAAGAAGTCGCTCACACTTCCAGGAAGTCCCAAAAATCGGTAAATGATCTGGAATAATGCAAAAATGAACAGCGTGACGGTTAAATTTAATTTGTTTGCCAAAGCTCGGATTTCCTTAACTTGGCGATCCTCGGACAAAAAGAAGTTGTTTAGAGGTGTCTATCTAAATAGAGGAAATGTGTCATTGATGATGCAGCCAAGAAATTTCTTTAAACGCAGATTCTATTGACCGTGTTTAGCGAATAACTTGTCCACCAATGAAGATAATCTATATTCAGAACTGCGTTCTATATTTAATTCTGAATTCTGTAGATACGTTATGAAATCTATATCGTAAGCATTTAAAATCTAGTTGATTGAATGGTGTACGTAATTACCAGATTAACGTTATTACGTGAATCTATACATATGCATACAATTGTATAACTAACAAGCATACGTACGTTCAATTTGGCTGCCTATGGTGGGTGCCGTTTCATATTTCAAAAACATGTGTCGGTCGTAAATAGCGGCTTAATTGTAGCATACACATAGACCGCCACATCGTTTCTCGTAATGAAACTTATCAGCTGCCCGTAATTATAGAGCTTCATGTTATTGTACAGCCGAGTGCTATCTCTAGATGTGTTTGCATGTTGAAATGCATTTCCGTAAATGGTTGGAATGCACCTATTAGAGTCAAAGTGCAACACTGCCTATCGACTAATCCTCGTTCAGTTTTCCTAGACAGTACAAACTTTTACCATTAATTATTTCTTTATCGAACAGCTTACTTCTTGCCAAGGCATAAAACGCACTTCAATAAAATGCAAGGTATACACCAAAATAAAGCAGTTTTTTTCTTTACCAAAAAGTTACATCTATATATATATTTTTTTCGTGAGCTTTTTTATACTTATCTTATATGATAGTTCTCTACCACAATTAGGTCAATTAAACAAGACTGGTTTAAATGATAGTTAAATTTTCATAACGTTTACAAACGTTCTCGGAGCACCTTCTTCAGTGAAAATATAACTAGGTAAATGTATAAACAAACATTTGTTTTTTATTTGAGAACTACCAACAAAATAACATCCGTCAGACAAAACAATATTTAAAGAAAAGGTTGTGTAACCATAAGTATTATTTAAACAATAATTTTGGTACAACGACCGCTTTAACAAAACATTACAAAGACCTAGGACATTACTTTGATTTTGAAAACACAATTATATATAAAACAGAGAATAATTCAAAACCCAGCAGCTTGCTTTCAGAAGGCATTGCGTATGAACCAAGGTACTGCGGCGACGAAACGAAGGAACCGCTGCTATAGGGTCACCAAGGAGGAAATGTAGACTTTGGGCTTAGTAATCCACGCTAACATAGCGAACAATAGAATTGGATCGAGCATGGATATATATATATATCCATATATATATATATATATATATATATATATATATATATATATAAGGCGCTTAGCTACGAGATCCGTCGGGCTTCATCGACTCAGGAGAAGAATGGGATTATTCCGAGTTTTTTTCTTCATCTCTTCCTACTGAGGGACAGCAAGTAAGTTGTCGATTCAGAGTGATGGCAAGATATTTCACGGTGGGGCTTCAGGAGACATGGTTGGTATCACCAATCTTCAAGGTATCAGAACAATGTTTATGTCGTTTGGTAAATCTCGAAGCGACGCATCTAGATTCCTTAATCTTGGACTCCCACACGATAGCCTCTAATCGGTTGTCGTTTGCTTCCTCGTCGAAATGAAGAGGCAAACACCATGTTATGCATAAATAGAAAGTGGATATCCGACCACGTTGGAATATCGGCGGTGAATACATCTTCAGTCCTAACCGTAACCCTTGTGGAACATCCGCATCAATAAGAAATGGGGACGACTTTGTTTGGTCCAATTCTATCGAAGTATCTGTGAAATACGATGTCATTGGGTTAACCACCAGAATGCCGAACCCAAAACGGGCTGTGTAGCAATGTTTTATTAGTGTTATTTGCTGCAGACATCAGTTCTAGTAGACTTCATCAAGCAATAATTATACACGAATTTACCTCAACTTGCATCAGAACAAAAGAAACGCTCAATCCCATGGCACATAGTATTCATTTTAATTTTCTTCAAAATGTGGCGTTTTACCTGTATTTCAATGAAGCGCATAACAAATTTTCAAATCCTTCAACGCTATGTGCAATATGTGTCCCGTATTTGTTGAAAGCCGAGTTTCTCAACAAAATTCGGATCGTTCTCGACAGAATCGAACGCAGTTTGTGCCGTCATTCACAAAAAACAAAACCGAGATAAGATATAGGTGGAACCATCTCAATTGTATTTGCTAGAGAGGCCATGGCTAGTGTTTCCTGGGATCCTTGAGAAATTCCTTCTATTAATTGTCTTGAAAGAGATAAAACAATAACTGGCTAATAACATACAAGTCTTCTGAGCTAATTAGATGAAATACTTTATGGAGGACAACGCACCTGGATCCTACTTTGATAATAGGAATACTGAGAGACTGGAAATACGAATTGTAAGGGCATTGGCCTTATTCGTGAAACTTGGCAGCATCTGACTTCCACGTATTTCTAAATCGAAAACGGTATAGTAGAAAAACATTTTGAGTCAAAGGAATGGATATTACCAGTCGTAGAGGAGTATTTTCTAGACCACATTGAATTACATAAAGATGGAATCCGTGCATTGGAGGACAGCTGGACCAAGTACGTAGAACTTAAATATTTGAACTTTTACTGAAGAAAGTTGACTTGTATGATTAGAATGCTATACCTCCCTACCTTAGTTGTTATGTCTAACTATCAAGAATTTGTAAGTAATTCTTATTATAAAACAGTGTATTAAAATGAATGGATTACTTTTTAATAATCGTCGGTTATGGTGATTGTACGGGAACCCAACAGGATGCGTGTGCTCACTCAGCTATAACCTAATCTTTAAAGCGCTTCAGGGGAACAGTTAATGTTGAAGATGTTCCTTGGAGCTGTCGATCCAATGTTGCCAGCTTTAAATTGCGATGTAAGTAACGCTTCATTCACAGCATCTTTAAAGAGGAAAACAACATCCTTACAAAACTATTTTGGTGCAAGGGATTTTCTGAACTTTGTTAATTATATTATCTTCTGACTAAAGAACAAAGTAGGTACACACAATCGCTGATATTAGCCTGCTCACAGCCTTCACTGCGTGATAGAGACGCATACGCAAATGCCAAAGAAACTAACTGTGTGGGCAGAAATTTCTTGCAAATCAAATTATTGTACCTTGTTTGGGTTCTGGGAACTAGTAATACTAGTAATGGCTATCTACAGTTACCACAAAAGCACATAATTTCCTTCTGCACAGCTCCATTTTCTAACAATAACAATCTCAGGTTTAAACTTCGAAATACTTAAACGATGGGCCATCACTTTTAGAACTATTGGATAGGCACCCTGTGACTTCGGTTTATGGAATTCTCTGAAAGACGAACTACCATCCTAACTTTTTAGCAGGCTTAGAACGAAAAATTCGAAATGAAGCAAAACAATGATCTGCCAATTCCTTAGGGAATACTGCTCATGCTTTTGTGACCGACTGGGGAACTGTTTCGCTGATGATGGACAGTATTTTGAACATTACATAGATAAAAAGTTTAATTTGGAACTTTGTAGTTTTTGTTGCTAAACGTGCATTTTATTATCTTTTGCTACAGTTAAGTTATCCTACGATTAAGATCGTAACCCCTTATCTCTTTAGGGTGTCGCGTATGTTGAAGTTGAGCTTCTAAGTCGGAATCCTTTTCCACGGTCCTCTCCGTGCCTTTCTATGCTGTAACCGCCTCCCAATCTCCTTCCAGCTTATATTTCTTCTTTCGATCGCTTCAACATTTTCGCCATCCACTTCTTTCTGGGTCTAACCCACTGTTTTCTTTTGTCTGGTTTGGCTTCAAACACTTTATAATTAAGTTAAAGTGATTCAAATGTTTCAGTTTATTATCAATAAGTTCAAATATCTAGAAGACTGTGAATTTATAACATTACTGTCTGATACCAGTTGACAGGTGTCATCAAGAACAAAAAGCTGGAAATATACAGGCTGTTCCATTAAAAACATATACGCATGATATAATCTTTCAACGTCTATCCAACGTCTGTGTAATGCTGTAGAAAGATTACTTCATACTTTCTGGGCAAACGGTATAAAGCGTGTCTGTATGTTCGAAATAATAGTGACGGATGCGGCTCCGTTGGAATCCACAATAGATAACATTATCTATTTAAACTATAAGAGGCCTTTGTTTAAGAGTTGTTTAATAAATCCTGGTGAAAGTAGAAATACTCAGTCAATCCAGGATTTTACAGCCAACCTAAAATCATATATATGGGCTCGCTGTTATTATTCTTTTATTGATACTTTTAATAGTTGATGTTTCCTTAACTGTTGTTTATCGGTTTACTTATTCCCATTGTTTTTATTCTGCACATGCACACAAACGAAGAAAATAAGAATAAATAAATAAATATGCAAAATGTTAAATTATTCACAGATGGTAGTTGTAAACTATTTCATGCATTGTATGTAACGTAAATTTAATCAACACGCTAAGTAATCCGGTAAATTTACTTCCTTCGTGGTGAAAATATCCCATTCTGTGTTAACAAGATTTATTCTCAGTTAAAAGAGTAGAGTTTGCGCAGACACAATATAATTTCATATATACCTAAATTTTCATTATCTTCTCGCTTTTGAAAGGAGAAACGAAAAAGTAGTGCAGAATTTCATTTTGAGTATGAATAGGGGATGTTTATGTTTGAAATATTTAATTTAACTAATATGAAAATAATGTTGCTGTTAATATTACAAGAATGCTATTTAAACAAAAGCTGATTGTAGTATCCACCACAGTTTAGAACCATGTCTACAGTTTTTAATCAAGATCACAATTCCCACAGTACTAAAATATAATTAAAATTCAATACAGACAGGAGATTGCGCCTGTTATTATCGGGATATTGCAGCGGTACAAGCGCACTAATAAATTTCAATCACCACCAATAGTTTTAACAAAAATATAAGATCTATAATTTAGCGCTGAAATGCTGACTTTTTCTTACAGTTTGTAATTTGGTATGTTTAATAGGATTTCGTTTAAAGTTCCACATACAAGAACGAGGTTAACCATATCGAACCTTAATATATGAGTGAATACCAGACAATTATCTACATACAATGCTTATTACCTACTTGCTATTTTGTCAGCCTTGAGGAAGAAACAGAAATGAATGCAATATTCATGAAATTCTTTTCGTAGTAATCAGGTCAATCGTGATGGATGCGTTCTATCTAATAATACACCAATAAACTGTGTGAGCAATTGACGTAGATGCTCATTGCAGAAGCATAAATATTTCAAAAGTGAGATCCCATCTGATTTTAATAGGACGGAGTACGTAATGGACCTGAAACATCAAGAATATAAAATCGAAATTAAATCACCATTCCATGTTTTACGAGGACTGTTCTCTTTCAAAGGTTTCAAAGTATTCCCCTCTGCCGTCATTTCATTTCTAAAAGCGTCCACCGTATCTTTGGTCGATGTGAAACGCAAAGATCGTATTCTATTACATGTGAAATAAATCTTTAGGCCCCAGGTGTGGATATGACGAATTATTTGAATATTTTGGCCATTCAAGGATTCAAACCTTCTAGTGGTGCTGTGAGCCCTAGCATTATCAAAATAGGCGTCTTCGCAAACATATTGGAGAACTTGAAATAAACAAATTATACTTATAAAGTCAACACTAGTAGCAAACATTCCTCCAATCGTTCAATACGCCATTGAAGGAACGCTGTCCTGTTAACCTTGACGGATTTAGTATAATTTATTTATCTGAAATTCGCCAATACGTCCAGAAATTCCAAAAATGCGGCTACTTCTTTTCGTTTCTGCTTTCTCGACGAATATGTTTGAATTAACTTATTCCCAAGGACTCAAACTGCCGATTGTTGCCTTTCCTGGGGATCTTAGCAACAACAACCCATATTTTATCACCTGTGGTGCTATTGCACATGAAATGGAACGACCCATTGTCAAAGAGTTCTAGTGGAGATCTGCACCAGTTCACATGGTATTCTACTAAAGGGCATTGTGGGAGTCCAACCTGACCAAAACTTTTAAAAACATTCAACAACAACAACAATCTAGCAATATATCGGTTGACCTTAATTATGTTACGGATAAGACCAATATTTTGGGTAACGGCCACTTTGCTTAGGAGCCCAAAAACGGTTATTTAACCTTCCTATACTCACGCATACGGTCTGTGAGACCGATTTATATAGTATTGTATACGTCTTTCATTTTGACGTGAGTATAGGAAGGTTAAGGAAAATCGACCACGTTGAATTCATTATATTAACGTTTTATAGTTGTTGAGGAAATATCTTGTAACCAAATACCCGATGGATTTTCTCAAAACCTTGTTTACAGCTTAAGGGGGTGACTTTTGTAATCAATAGATGACACAACAGCCACAGAAGGGCAAAAAGTTGTGGGAGGCAAATCTCAAAAAACGAATATTGTTTTGAATCACAATATGATAGGGGCAAACCAAGGAATTGCTTTATTCTAATTAGAAAACATGTTGTAAACACTACAGGTCTTCTTTGCATTGACATTTTGTTTTAAGCAGACGGTCAAATACTTTCCGAAGTAGTCAATCTAATAGATTACCTTAAACTTTCCTGTTTACGGTAATAGATTGAACAACAAATCCTAAACATATCGGACACGATATACCTTGGAAGAACAGTGCGTAATAAACCATTATGTTTAAAAAAAAAAAAAACTTTTATGCATTCTTTTCAGAAAAATGGACAACAAAAAAGGTAATTTTTAGCGATTCATGAAATTCTTTCAGGCATGATCAGGTTAGAATGCATTTAACAGCGCTTAGGAACACAATGAACTGCTTTTATCTAACAACGAGGGTAGCTTTGGCAAAATCATAAAAGCAGATGTTCAAAGAGGAAGTCTTATTTCATTTTTATGATGTAGAATGCGTAATGAATCCGAAGATATTTCGATTATGTCGGCAAGATGAGATCATCAGATAACGATGAAAGGCCAACGCTTTGGCTTACTCTACCGTGGTATATGTAGCGATATCTTTTATTGGCATCGTGCTTAAGGGAGATATTCAAGATTTATTTGAAACATAGAATTTAAAAGTGGATTTATATTGTTGCATACGTCCTGTGGATTGATAATTTAATACCTATTTTCTTTGAACGCCAAATTGTTCTCCTTATATCGAGTATCGTACAGTTTGGAAATAAGAATACCTGTCGGAATTGCTTGCACATCGCTTTTATCGGATGGAAAGTACATACTCTCATTTAAAAGTTAGTTGTTTATTTAAGAAATAATGCAGTACTTCTATTTCCAGATTTGCTGTATATACTACTTAATCGCGTTCTGAAAGAGAAACCAAAAGTTGTACATTTCCTTAGTTTTAATTCAATTACTACACGTTCAAGAAATCCAAATTAAAATATACATCGGTCTTAGAAAATTTTTTGGTTTATTATTTCGAAGCAGGACGGATTACGGATTTTACGACGCATAATATATAATAGCAACTCACCATTGCCAGAATATGAAGAGATCAGAGACAACATTGCCGATAGTTTTGCCAAAAAAGAATCCATTTCCGTAATTTTTGGATCACCAACACCAAATGGTATTACTAAAGATCATACTATGAGTATGTAAGCATATAAACGTACTAGAAAGATAATAAGGAGCAATAACCTCCTGCTGACGGAGTATTTTCGGACTAATTATAAGCGAGGTAGAGGGGCCCATTACTTTTTTACCCACGAAGCCAAGAGATTCCCCGAACTACAGAAAGAAGATCTAAAGCCATTCACGAGTCTCCTCACTAACACCTGGCGCTTGAGATGCCATCTCAATGGTTACAAGAGAGCCCACAGTCGATAACTCTCAATACTGTAATAGAAAGTTCGAGTATATTGTAGTATGGTAATATTCCATTAGTAAAATTATCAATAAAAAGATGTAAATTTTATAGAAAGCAAAAGAAATAGAAAATCGTTGTAAATATATACCACACACATACTACAAAATTTCATACTACAAATTTTGGCGCACAAAACGTGGGACGAACCTAAATTCATTCATTTCATTGGCGAACCTAAAGTTAGTTTTTAAATTGATTTAATTTCATTTCATTGTATCATACACAAATTTAGAATTTTAAAATGTCAAACAAACGTCAAGATGACACAGAGAAGGGTGAAATAGAAATGGCGTTAGAAAAACTAATGTCTTCGTTAAATAAGTTATCATGCGCTATTAATGGTCAAAATATACAAGTAGAAAGTACAAGTAAATCTAATGAAATAAATGTAAGGTTAGAAGATATCGAGATTACATATGAAAATGAAAATAGAAGTATAAACGAATGTACAGAGAGAAATAGGTTTAAATTAAAAGAATTGGTAACTATTGACACTGGTTTATCTGAAAATAGAGCATTAAAGGAAGAGAATTCGTTGCAATTGACATATTTGAAAGGTGTCAATGAATCGAACTTTAAGTTATGTCAAAATTTAAATGAATCTACGACTTTGAATATAGCTTTGTTTGAACAAGGTAATCAACGTAATGACAGGTTATTGCAAAAAGACGCGTACCAGAAGGAAAGGGATCTTAAAACCGAATCAACAATTCAACAGCAAACTAAATTAATTGATTTCCTTCAAATAAAACTCCAAATGGAAGAAGAAAGAAAAAACTATAACAGATAAAATATTTGGGAATTCGCAAAAGGAGAATCACCCACCCTTATCTGTTGTGCTTAACTGTAAAGATTTAGAGTACCAATTGAATAAAAAATGGGAACTTAAAAAGAGTTTAAGCCAAGAGATAGTAAATTTCAAATCACAATTCTGTTCAGATAATTTGGAAAGAACTAATACCACAGGAAATATCAAGGATCACGTGAGGGAGTTAGAACAAATCACACAATCTTCTGAAAGAACGATTTGTTTCAACAGAGTTTCATTCAAAGAATTCATTATAATATACTGCACAATTTAGATCCCGGGATATGTACCAAACCATTAAGGTGTGCTAATTGCAAAGCTCAGTTTCCGCTAGGCCCATACCCAGTCTCTGCAACGAATGCCAAATTGTTGTGCATCCTCAATGTACATCAAATTTACCAAGAACTGATATCGTAAAAGGCATTTACAATGTAGAGAATATTTATTCATATAAAGTTAATTAAATACGTTTCCTATTAAAACGATATAAAATTAAATATATTAGTTAAATAAAACAATAAATAAATAGAATAGTACATTTTAGAGATTGAAGTCGTGTTAAGTACTTATCTTGTTTATTTAAAACTGTTCTCTTCTTCAGTACCATTTTTATACTTACCAGTTGTTAATCTACAATAAGACACTAATTTATTTTAATGATTATCTTCTAGTTTCATTTACATAAATAAAACCCGGATTTCTTAAATGATAGTAAAAATTTTCTGTTACAAGTAACAAAAATTTTTTTAAGAGAGACAGTAGTATAATTGTAGTATGGTAATATTCCATTAGTAAAATTATCAATAGAAAGATGTAAATTTTATAGAAAGCATTCTTTAAGAAATAGAAAAGCGTTGTAAATATATACCACACACATACACTTGAAACATTTCAAAATCTAGAATTCCAAATTGCTATAACGACGTGCCAAAAAAAAAGAAGTTTGTTTATAGACGACGGTATGGGATGGTCGACGAAAAAAGTCAGATAGAAAGTTACACAAAATACCAGGGTTGAAAAGAAGCAGACCACATCAAAAAAGAAGTTGTTCTTTACAAACGACGAACAGACCAAAGAAAAAGAAGTACAATAAAAGGAAAAGACCAAAGAAAGAAGTGAAGAAAGAATTCAAGAGGAGGGAGAATTTAAGTATTAGAAAACAAATTACACTTATACACACTAGGTAATATATTTTGATTGTATTGTTCATTATTTTGTTAATATACTACTAAAATTTTGTAAATATTAATTGTAATAATTTTTGCTTCCTATAAAATTAACTAAAATTCATACTACAATATACTATGCGATTGTGTAGATTATACATTATTAATTACTTCGACCTTCACAAGATCTTTGTTGTGATTGCTCCCTCCTCTAGATGACCTTCTCAGCCTTTATGCTCAAAGAGTTTAACATACATATGCTTGAGGCCTCATTAGGCTTCTAGGCTTAATAATGTGTAGAGAAATTCTCCCTCAAGGTCTCGACTCCGCAATATCTCTAGAAAAAGCTATTGGTCATCGGGGAGGGATATTGCTCACATCGTCACTGGCTTTGAAGTTTGTTCTTTCCTCTACTTAGGCTTCGCTTTATACTCGAGGATCTAAACGTACGCTCGTTTACATTCGACCCCCATGCACAACAATGTATGGGGGAATTGGTTTGAAGGCTTAAAGGCTTGAATTTACAAACTTGTAATGTAGTAAATTTGATCATATGCAGAGAGGATATTACAATGATGCTGATCACAACTTATCACATAACACGTACAGGCATTTAGTTTGTTGACAAATGCTTTTCAGGTCATGATGAACCATGAAAATGGTGATATGACCTCGCTTGCCCACACTATCGCATTTATCTACCAAATAGTTTGTCTGAACGCCACTTCCTTTACTGGTCACACCAAAACCTGGTTACATCCTCCTTGCATTGATGAAATAAGCTGATCCTTTCTGAAGGGGATTGTGAGGATATTGTATATCTTAAGCATAGTCATAACTTTTAATAATGAATGATTGTTGGTCAGGATTTTTCTTGAAAGTTGTTAGAGTCTCCTCGACTTTGTCTTCTACAGCTTCTTATAAATGAGCCATTGACTTCTGCAGCTTCTCATTCGCGGCAGCTTCTGGAACATGCATTAGCTTAGCCAGTGAGAAGCTATTGTCATGGCACTTGAGGCACAAGCTTGTTCGAGACTAAATTCCTAAGCGCCGTTCCCTAATTCCTTGCTCTTATCTTATTACAGTCTGTGTACATATATCCGGGTTATGTTCACTGGTAACTTCATGATCCTTCAATCCTTGTGGTTGCGCATTCTTCCAAGGCGTAGTATGGCAACGGTTTTATTCAAGTGCAGTAAAAAGTTAACAGTTTTGTCATCAGGACTAATGTCATCACCTTGTTGCCTGCCTTTTCCACATCTACCATGACTGCAAGACAATGTTCTCTTTACCGTTCGGCGTCTGCAATTTCTCTTATAGGTTAAGGTATGCGAAAAATAGCAGATATTTAACCAAATTTAAATCAGCATAGCAGAACTTTGTTGCTGGTGAGAACTTGTAAGGGATACCTGTTCATGTTTACCCCTTTCACAATCCCTTGCATAGGCGCCCTACATGTCATTCATTTCTATTACACGGCTATGACACTTTAAATGGTCAAGTAATTTGGCAAAGAATCACAAAATCCAACTGCTTCCTTGTCATTTCCAAATGCTGGTTTCTAACAACTCCCAACCGTTTTCTAGAAAACAAACTACTGCAGGATGTTTCATTTGGCTTCCACTTACAAGTCTGTTCCTTAAAATTACAAAACTAATAATAAATGAGTATCAACAGGTGCATTGCCCACAGGAATAACGCAAAGTTCCTTTTCATCTGGTATGAAACTTTCTTTGGCTGCTTTGCTTTTAGTCGCAACATCCTATTTGTCCAAATTAAAATGAACCCTTTCGTCATCCTCATTCTCAAAATTTGAACCCGATTCCTGATCATCCACCGCAGTTAAGATGTTAAGAATGTTTGTTTATACATTTATCTAGTTATATTCTCACTGAAGAAGGTGTTCCGAAAACGTTTGTAAACGTTTTGAAAATATAACTATCATTTAAACCAGTCTTGTGTAATTGACCTAATTGTGGTAGAGAACAATCATATAAGTTAAGAATGTTGTCAGCTCCATAATAACTTCCTCATTTAATTTCAAATTCACTCATTTCCAAAATGCTAATAATAAGCAAAACAGCAGTACGTCGGTTTGAAAGTTACACAAACTACGCCTAAGCGAGGAATACTACCATTGAATCAAAGTTTACGCACGTGTCCGCAGAGAGAAATTCATCGATGTAGACATCAACTGTCAAGGGCGCGGTTTTCAATTGTTATCTCGAAACTCAATTTACCGCTTGGGTCCCTATTTTACAACAGAGAGTCACAATTATGAATCTTTTCCTCGAAACGAACATTTTCATTGCTTTTTATGACTTAATCGCAAATGTTAATGTTTGTGTTGTGTTAGGTTAACTTCTTATAGTTCAAGAAAAATCTGTAAATCTCGTTTTCCTTCATATCTTTAAACTTTTAGCAATCCACACATACAAAAACAGGATTTCACTTATGTATTGAATTAAAATAGAAGAAAATCCATGAACAATAAAACAACATTTTTGAAAGCAGAAATTTTCCTATGGTAGGAAAGTCAAAATTCATTTGTGAAGCTTCAGAGTGAAGTGATTGGAAACTGCAGAGTGTGAGAAGAAAATGCAAACGCTAGTAATTTCGTCCCATATATCAAGTAAGGTTAATTGGATCTTAGGTTTCAAATAATCAGATTGAATCTGTGCGTTAGTGTTGTAACACGTATTGTGTGGCTCTTATGGGCATAATGTATGTATTCAGTCATATCGAAATAACGGTTATGTTATCAACTTACACAGGAGTTCACCAAAATGCCCGAACCGCTGCGAGACTTTAGGCAGAACTTCTCCCAGAATAATATCGCCCAAATTACAAAGTGCTTGTACATATTGTGTAAAGAGTAAGATATTCCGGAAATTTTTAGATTATTACTTTCGTTGTTATCAAGTTGATGATATGAATGTTCTTCATCTTTGAGTAAAATTTACCGGGTAAATTTCAATATTGCTGCATTTCTGAAGCTTTGTATATGGAGTGATAGATGAACTTATGACGCGAACGTATAAGTATGTCGGAAATAATTGCTTTTGTTCTCTATTTCATCAATCAGTACGGTTTCCTTTTCGAAGAACAGCCAAGATTCCGGCTATTAGGCAATAATATAGATTTGATATTTCGAATGAGTAAACCTACCTAAAAATTCGAAGAAAATCGCAGTTTCTCGGCAACCAAAATACGAAAACATCTAACGCTAGAGATAAAAAATTACCGTATAAAACGGCAAAACTCGAATCAGTTATTAAGATCTCAAAGGTTTACAATATACATATGTTAACTATATTGTCTGTATATTCACAACGCAACATTACCGTTCTAGGGCAAAGCAGGGACTCCTTCGTGTCAACACAAAATAAAAGGGTACCCACTCGTAGGATTTATGTGGAATTCCATTATGGTCGTGGGAGGAAGTCTTCGCTTTATCGAGCAAATAATTTACAAAACGATGTACGCAAGCATCACGGCCAGATAATGTAGTGACCGTGGCTGGGGAAATTTTGAACAATTTAGTGTTTTCCCCTCGGTAAATGATCGTAAAACTGATATACACTCACGTAGGCAGGGATGAAATGCGCGTGTTCCTGAGTAAAACTGAAGTTCACGCATTTCATCGACTGTGTAGGCTTCGATAAATGTCACGACGAGATTGAGAAATATATGCAGGTTTTCGCTTATGTGAATACATAGTCAATGAGGAATGAGCTATGTGAGAGCATGCGGGACTATTTCGTTGCTTCTGAAAAGAGTATGCTACTATGCAGTAAATTTAGATTGAAGGATCACTTTTTCTCCTAACTAAGTTCCGTTCAATAATTCCAGGGATTTGTAATAATAGTATTCTTCTATTTACTACAACTATTCAAAGAAGCACGTTAAAATACAAAACCGAAATTTTTGAAAATTGTTTCTTCAATAACAACTGAGAAAAATATACAACACACGGGAGATTTTCTGTTTTCTGTGAGCCCTTCTAGCAGGCTGAGGTATTCTTCAACAAATTTTTGTTTGACATTCTAAGCTAGTTGTTTAAAACTTGACAATTGACAAATATACTTGAATATTTTTAGGGCAAGTGATGCTTTGTATAAGAAATCATAGAATTGAGAAACACATGATCGAATTGCGATCATTTGTCAAACGTGGCCTAGACCGTAAACCCTAAAATCAATGGAGTGTTTGCTGATAAGTCGTGTTTCTTAACTGCCACAAAGGAGTGGTATACTGGAGTATTCGTCTTTTAGCTCTAACTCTATGCATTAGTCTTTTGATTGCTGAGCCCTTGCTCATAACATTTTATCTCTAACAAATGGTGCTAAAAATGTTTCTATTATTAAGCTTTGACTAATTGTATGTTTATATATGTCAGATGTATGCATTTATGCCTAACTCACACGTTCAACACAGTTTCTTGTACTGAAACTGAATAAATTCATTTTATTATTATTATTATAATTTACTGTAAGAAAAAATATTTTAAAAGTAATAAATACATAAATCAGTTTTGTATTACTTCACTCCACCCCTATTACTGAATAAAGCCATTTTGCTCTACGTCAAATGCCTTTCTTCTTAGAAACAGAACATCTCATAAAATTCGTACGAGTTTAATTTTCAGCACCGGAAAAGCTAACACTATTTGCTGCATTACAATCAAAATTATTACCAGGTCCTCATTATGTTTCCGGGACCTGATGCATTTCATCCGAAATATCCACTCAGCTTTTTCCCCAAGTTCCATCATACGGCTTTGCACATGTTTAGCAGTTTTATCGAATAGGTTCCAATCAAAGCGGATCGACTTCCTTTCGGTTAATTGATGGGATCTAATTAAGAAAATCCGATTACATGTTCGAACTTCACAAATGTCAATTTATCTCCCAATCCTTGCTTTCGTATTGTGCTGTTGACGTATCGAACGAGTTGACGTAGGAGGACGTTGCGTTAGATATACTTTCCGAACAAGTTTGTAATGGTTATGGAATATTGAGAGGAGCAATAGAACATAATAAAAAATAGGAAATGGTTAATGATATCGTATCATTTCAAATGGCTAAAATAAAAGTTTCAGATGCGAAAGCAACGCTGTTTTCGGAAAAAAAAAACAATTTGAGGCGGGAACCTAATCAAATTCTTTACGTCAGATAAAACGTAAACTAACCCATTTCCACGCAACTAAGAAAATTTAAGTCAATTAATTTTTAGCTAAAAACAGCAAATAACATAAATGCAAATTCTGTAAATTAGCAAATCATTTTCCTGTAGCTTTATTGCATTGAAAGTATTTTTCATAAACCGGATTATTCTGCGAGGTAAATCTAAATTTATGGGCAGATTAAATAAAGGATTGCAATAAAGGACGCATAAAATAGATTACCTACATGTCTCGAATAGAGCTGCTAAATTTAAGAGCTTCCAGGAAATAAAAAGAAGGAAATACAACAGAAGCCAAGCTGCAGAAAATATATCCCGTCAGGGATTAACGCCATCTAGCAGACACTATTTTTCCTTATACTACTTATTGATAGTGATTGTTAGGACTGTACTGTATTTAGTGACACTCTATCACGCTTTGTTGAATTGTGCAAGAAATTTTATTAGACTACATTATCATCAAATTTCAAAAGCGATTAATAATATCCTTAAAAACAATACATTAATCCGTGCTCGACATCTAAGAGCGCTTTAAATAATTTATTAGGTAACCTGAAAGAATACACAGATTTGGAACAGCGGTGGAATATTTATAAAATTGGTTGTAGTGAATGCGAAAAAGCGTATATAGGACAGTCCAGACGGTGGTAGCAAATATTTAGAAGGATCTATCAACGGTTCTCGTATGACATTGTGAGCACCTGGCTCAAAGTCTGCTCTCGTTGGCCATTCTTTCTTTGATACATTTTTCTCAGTTTTTGCACTTTATTAATTAATTAATTTTAAGGGTTTTCGGGTAAATGAACAACAGATTTCGATTCAACGGGTCGAAATACATAAAAACATACTTGATTCCATAACTGCGTTTTTCGCGATTTTTAGCCATTTCTGACGGCAATTTACTCGAAATTTTGAGGGTATACGGGCCCAACTGACCCCAAATTCGGATTCAGCGCATCGAAATACATATCGGTAGGTGGGTCTCGTCAAAAGTACAGGCCACTTTTTTATGTGTGCCGGTGTTATACTTAGAACGCTGCCTACGCAGATAAATTTATTCCTTAGTTAACAGTAGTCGAACAGCTTATGAGAATGTAGATTTTGGATTACTATTACAACTAATAAGATAAAAATAAGGAAAATAAAACTTGAAAAATGCGCATACAGTTAGAAATATGTAGGTTAAATGGCGTAGATTGGAATTTTGTTTTGCTGATTTAGCGACGTGGACTTCCAGACCATTTGCTTTCAGATTTACAACAATAAAACCTTAAGAGAGTGAATAGGAATATTACTAACAGAGATGCTAATATTTGGAATATCTCTGTTATTTTAAAAAAAAAAAAAAAAATTTAGACCTAATTGTTTGCCATCCCTAAGATCCTCATGGTAAGATATTACGCGTATATAAAATTAAAGGAGAGAGATTTCGATGCTACATAAAGAGCAGGTATGCACGAATATTGGGTAATCTCAGGGTAAAAACAGAACTATATATCGCCATATCATCAAAAAGGAGGCACAACCGAACAGAAGTTATATGAAATCTAATAGGGACCCAGCTAAAATTGACAACAATCTCCTGAATACTGCGGAGAAATTATCAAGTGATTCTATGAGACGACATACGTCAACATTGCAAAGTTCTAGCTCTCTGGAAAAAAAAAACAGATTCTGAGGACATTGAAGAAACTATGAGAGGGTTGGAAAACGAAAACGACAACGGATATCTAGGAACGGAACGGAATATATGCTGCAACGAGTTAGAGAAGCAGTTCTTCAATCATTGGCAGCAATCGTCAACAAATCTGGAGCAGAAGGATTGTTTCTGAATGAGCTGAAGCACGCAGGTGTTTGTCTCATTCCCAAAGGAGGGCAGCCACCACTCAAAAATCTTGGAAATACTAATCAAGGCATTATCTAAATTTCAGAGGAGCTCGTCTTGGTTACCAGGTGGTATGTAAGTATTATGCTCTAAAACCGCAATCACAGCCTATGGGGAAGTACTAGAATAAATCACGGATGTATTCGGCAACAGCGAGGGAGTGATGCGGGTCTGTTGCAATCAGAGCAATTAATTGCATAGATGATAACATCTTCCCATATAAGCTCTACCATTTCAGCATTAAGGAGCCCGCCTTCACACCACTGCTGACGTCGTATTTAAGGGGTCGTTAAGAGATACTATCTTGGAACGCTTCGATATGCGTCTTTCCACATGACATATCTATCTTATGTGGAAGTTCCAAGAGAGGCATTTTATTGGCAAAAACCGAGATTGTATTGCGGTACTTAAAACCAAAATGCTCTCTGTATTAATGTATGATGAGGTTGCACTTTATCTTGTGAAAAGTATGTATTGTGGCCCTCTATAACCACCGGGTTGAGATTAGCTCAAGCTGCAGCTATTACTTCAGCTTGAATGGCAGTTCTACGAAATCTTGATTTGATCTGAAAATGGTGGATTTTTGTCCTCAGCCTGGTGGTACCTCAGGTATCGGATAATTAAGTTCAGTTTGCGGCACGCTCTTAGAATGTGTTGCGAAATCGCAGCTTCCTCCTTGCAAAGCCTACAAGTGTTGTTGTTGTCAGTAGATATTCAGTCTATGATGCCTGGATAGGAAACCTAACTAATTTTTACTGTGACCGATGAGAGTTTCTCTTTCGGTCATAAATCTTGATAAGACGTTTGGCTTCCCTCAGTCCCTCGAGACTTGCCCGGTATTTTATCCCTATTCCGATGTTCTTCCCTCCTTAGCATCTCACAAAGGAAATACTCACTCAGTCCATAAAGTGGCTCGGGTACCACGAATGATGTTTATCGCCCTTACATTGTTAATTTATTAGATGCTTATTGTCGTCTATTACGGCGTGATATCCATTGAACGAACATCTTGTTACAGTTGAAGAATTTAGTTTCTAGTCCGGATCAGCCAAGAATTGATAAGCCGTGAATTCAGAACTTGAATGGCTGCTTGATTACCAATAAAAAAAATTCAAACCCTCGTTATATACAAACTACTAGTGTGGAGGATTGAAATTGGTATACCAAAATCTGTCGGAGATTGTCAGATGTCAGCTTCGTATACTATCTTAGCTTAAATTTGACATACTCGGGGCTTCGTCAGAATTTATACGACCCAAGCCCTTTTGTAGGCTAAGTGAGCGTCAGTTTTCTGAAGTGTTAAGGAGGAAAGTCCCTCAGGATTAAAGGAGACTAAGTGCCTTTGCGAGAACTCTGAAAGAGATGCAAAACCCTCATCGACCTCACCAAAAATGAAGTAAGGTGATTTTTCTGGGTACATTAGACTGAATGGACACGCAGAACAGGTATAGCCAATATTGGCACCTATAGACTTTGCAAGGTGACAGTTGTGACTGCGCAACACATTCTCAAAGAATGCTGCAAATTGTACCAGCTAAGGGTCCGGCACTTGGAATAGAGCTAGACTAAAGACAAGAATTTACAATCACTGAAACCATTCAAAATCTAGATCGAGGAGAATCTAAATGCGTCAGTAATCTTGCTCAATAGCTACGGCAAATATTGGATTTTTCCTTTTACTTTAGAACTGAAAGCGTGCATATAGGATAGAGCAATAAAATACAGTTTCGAAAATTGATGCACTGCTATTAGTATTACGGAAACTATTGCTAAATAGGGGTTCAAATTCAAAATTAGTCACATGGAATTCAGAATATAAATAATAAGTATCTGTAGTCTAAATCCCTTTCTACAATTACCATTTTACATTTTTGTAACACACTGTGCAGAACTCATTCTATTTAAAAACGGAGGTTACATCTCCGATCCGGATCCCAATAAGTTCGACGATTCGTTTTTCCGATGAGAAGTGTTCTGCAAAACTGCGATAACGGCCGAAACTAATAAACCTCTGACGTGCACTTACGCTATTACTGGAAATCGAGCTCACCGACCATCATAGAAGTGCAGGAATGCAGAAAATTGAATATAGCCCTAACGATCCGCGATGAAAATAGAATAAATCGCCGTAGATTTCTTTATACCCCAAGCAACTGCACAGTTTGATGTATACGAGTGTATCCGGAAAGTTTTCTAGGAGGAAGTTCGACTTTTCCGTCGGGTCAAAATTTCATAATTAATTGGACGCCACAGATCGGCGAACCATAACAAATGCGAAGCTGGTTTGTTCGGTATTGTTTATCGATGTTTTATCAAATCAGTTTAGCTCGACAAATGTGTATAATAATTAAGAGCGATTTCGGCTGTTAATAAATCAGAAATATTTCGAAACCATTGGCAGCCAAAATGTAATTTATGATTAGGGAACCATTTAGGTAATTAATGGATGTATTTCGGGAACATAATGAAATCGATAAGATACAAATGGCAAGAGAAAGGTAAAACTTTCGATACCACAGTTAAACTTTATATGACTTGAAACTAAAAGAGAGACCAAAATATTTATTGATAAGCATCGTGGCGGAAAGTTGAAGAGTTTTATTTTATACATGCAATATTCAGCTTAGTCTATGCTTAAATTTCCTTCAACTAACAGAAGATCTTTTGGTGTATCCACACCTAAACAATAAAGAACTTCTACCACAATATCTCACTAATTTGAAGAACGTTTAATTCAAAACTTTAAGAGAGAAAAGAACCAAAACGAATCTCCCTCTTTTAATTAGATAGCCTACAATGAATTTTACATCCTATTATTGGATTGGTTAATTATTAGTTATCCAAAATTAGCTTTGGATGATATCAACGAAAACCATCTTTTGACTGTTCCAATGATGTAATGCGTCACATTTTGGTGGTTACAAGGTATATGGTAATTTCTTTTTGGTACTGTCTTTTGGGACACCCCTCTAAAATGTACCAATAGGCTAGAAAATGTGATTGATAAAGTTTCAGCCCAATCTGATAATGTTAACACGTGCCTCATTAAGATTAAAGATAAGAAAAACAGCGATTTTTCAGAAAAAAAAACTAGTTTTTCGTCCTCAAAATCGAATCCGCTTGTTTCAGGAATCTGATGCGAGCATTATTTGATAGGAAATTTTATTCTTATTAATTTTGATCTTAATTTGCATTTATCAGGCCAGATCGTAGTGGTCGCATTAAAACACTAAATTTATATTCTTCATTCATCAGTACGTTGTAAATAAGAAAGCCTACACCATCTATTTACCCGTTTTAGTATCAATTATAATGGACTCAAATATATCTAGCACAAACTCTAAAATTTTTGTTAAAATATCTCAATTATTGACCGTACGAAACTGACCAACATTCGACAAATAACACTCACCACTGTACATGTGATGGTTTGTTTTTTCCATTAACGTACATATAAATAATTATAATTCGGGGATTCCCATTTTTTATGTAACAAGTCACGTATCAAATTTCATTCAGTCTGTACGTATCTCTCAACACGTGGTTTTGTATATAGGTACAACCTCTTTTAACTGTGTTTTTCGATTAGATTTCGTAAGATTTAAAGAAATATGGGTCTACCATCAACTTCCAGATTATCAATGACCATGAGATCAAGGCAGAAAAATTGGTCACATGAGTCTTCAAATAATTGGCAGTAAATTACCATCGAATTGTCAAGTCTTCCGTGGTTTATTTTATAATATGCGCCAAGTTAAATTAAACAATAGAGAAGCTGCTAGACTTACAATAAAGGAGGTTCTCCTTTTTTGGAAGAAAGCAAAGACACCAATCAAAGAAATTAAACATTGTGTCGCAAAGCTGGGAAAACTATATGCTGACTGGAGCAAACTGCAGAAAAACGCTGCAAGATTTGCAAACGCTACTCAAAATCAAAGAGAAGAAGAAGAGAAGAAGTCAACCTTTGACGACTTATTTGACGTTTCTCATCTGGATGCACTTACCAAGATCGCTGAAGAGGACAGGCAGTTTTTGTTGCTCCAGAGAGAAAATGGATGTACTGGTTAAAAATAAATAATCCAGACCAAATTTCAAATTTTCTTTTGAAAAAATCGCCAGCCCAGGGATGATTATAAAGAATTTATCCAACTTTGCCTGATGTGCTTAGGACGTCTTCCACCGGAAAAAATACTTGCAGAGTACCTGAAGCTATTCATCGCGCCAGATGGATGTCAAAGGCCATTTATTGTCTCAAAATACATCTTTTCATGAATCAATTTTCGTTAACTGATTGAGAGAGAAAGGGTATTAAATATATATGTTTATTTACAATCAATATTTATATAAACGCATGGTTTACCACAGCCCCACCCTGACCCCCAACCGAGACCTACAATTAGTAAAATCGTTAGTCCAATATAGAATAATTGATAAAGAAATTGCAGACAACGCATTTTCTAAAATAGTTAACCATCTGTGGTATCTCAATTCGGAGCAAATTCCTTTTTCATTTTTCGATGATACTTTGGAAAAGAATGTCAAAACAACAATGGTTAGAAAATTAAAGTCCGAAGTAGAAAACGATGACGTTAATTCTGTTGACAGGGATGTAAAAGCAAAACTTAATTTTCAAGAAGTTGATAATTTATTGGACAAAGAAATTGAAAGTAGTTACTTGCCCGACTCTAAAAATGTTTTCCTCATTTTAACCTCAATGACACCCGCGTTAACATTATCAGATTGGGCTGAAACTTTGTCAATCACATTCTCTAGCCCATTGGCACATTTTAGCGGGGTACCCCGATGGAGAATCCAAAATTGATTTCTTCACCCTAAAATCACATGCATTCAAGACTTTGAAATTGGAGTGGTCGGGAGCAAATGGTTGAGGGTGGCATCGTATTTCTAAAGTAATTCTGCAGCAGCCCAGCGGTTTTTAACAGTTTACGATACCTTTGAAAAGATACAACACATTGAAAGTTTTCAAATAGACCCTAGGGTTACTTTCTTAATCGCAAAATTTGATTTGCTGATATAGACGTCAATCACACGCATTAACTTCATTTATTAGACACCTTATTTGTAAATATTAGCTTCGTACTAGTCTTAAGGAAATATATTAATAAAATAAGCGCTGGTGATTTGTAAAGAAGGACCCGAAATTGTGAGGTAAGGCTTTCCTCACTCCAATCACAAGACAAATTATTAAATACGCTACCCTTATAAACGACACTAATTTTGTTGTTCTTATTTTCTCAATTGTCTGTAATCTAGTGCACGCTCCGTGGCGCACGCTATTTCACGCAAACTGTTTCTTATTTTAAATTTAATAAATATTAAACAGGTTTTGACTATCAAATTATAATACTTCTGCGAAATGTCTTACATCCGTCAGCTGGCATGTATGTACTTTACCCACAGTTTGCTAAACAGGAACATATGCAATGTTTGTATGTCCTCCGCCAGTTTTCTTATATACTGTAACAAAAGCGAGTTTAATGTGCTTTATGCTGCGGTTGATGTTGCGTACAAGAAAATGAGTATTCGCTTGTGCATGCTTGGTGATGCCTTCCACGTGAGCAGGAAACCTATTATGCGGACATGCGGGAAAATTGCAGCGTTAGAACAACTGAGTTCAACTTTCCTAATTTGTTTGACGATAAAACCATGTTTGCACGTGACAACGCATAAGCAACATTATTTGTGATTTGTGGTAACAAAGCTCTGAACAGTTACTTTGAGTGGACAAAGATAAAAGATAAAACAGAAATAATATAACATCAAAAAGGAGATAAGAACATAAAATAGCAAGAATATCAATTAAAATCTGGTAACATACGAAGATGAGTGTAGTTGGGTAGGAAGGTATTAGCGCTGATTACGCTCGTATTTTGGGGGAAGGAGCTTTTTAGCGAGCATATTAATAACATAAACTGTTAGATCTTCACACCCCTTTGCTACAATGGTACTGTTAGAACTCATAGAATTCATTAAAATGTATAATGGGAATCGACGAGTTAGAGCTTGGCTTTTACAATACTTACACCTATTGGTTTTCGATTCGTTAGTACTAAAAGTGAAAATAATCTAATTTATTTCTTCGTTGCTTGAAATAGGGATCGTACATATGACGTCAAAATTTCCTCGTCATAAAAAGTTCTGATGAGGAAATCTCCAAATTGCTCAAATTATTACCGCTTTCTCTCTTAATTTATCGTAAAGTTATCGCACGTTGTATCACCAGAAAGGTTGAATGTATGACACCTACACTTAGCGAATCTAAAACTCCATTTACTAGAAAACATTTTCATCGAAGATAAAAGCTCTAAACGACAGTATTAACCCGAGCGATATATTTACGTCGAAAAATTTCCTTTCAGTAATGAATAGCAAGTTTTATGAATTTCATAGCAATATTCTCGGCCATAACAGGGGAGATTACGAGAAAAACTGTTATGGCTTCGTAATAACGTCATTATTCGAGATTTTTTCGGATTTCTCATGTTATCCAGATAGAAATCAATACGATGGCGTATAGAGAGGTTGCCCTTATGAATTACAAGACAAACACCAAACACTAAGGTAGGCGACTAAAAAGTTTTCTGCTTGAAATGTAGATTTGATACAGGAGCAAATATAAGGATGAGATACAAAAATATATCGAAAACTGACAACAATATTTACCAAGGTTGTTCTTGAAGTATGTTTATTGTGGTAAAGTAAAAGTAAAAGGACGGGGACGTCTAACTCATTCAACGTCAGTTTTCCAATCGAGTGAAGCTGACAGAAATGAATTTGGTGAAAGTAACGTGCGGGGAAGTGATTGAAAGCATTCAGAATTGAAATGAAATGCTTTTCGATAAAACTTTATAACTGTTTAATAATTGTGGGAGCATTTCACTAACCCATGTAGAAGACGTACAATTTTATTGATTACATTTGGTGGTAACAAGAAAGTTAATTCAAGATTTAGTTTGCCATTAACATTTAGTTCGGAGATCTATGTATGTACATCTTATTCCTTGATCGTATATGTTTTCTATGAAGTGATCTATGAACTTCTGAAGAGGCTGATTCTGACCTGTTCCCAGGAAATCACAAAATTTCAAGCGTATTGGGGAATTATTAAGCACACTCCCTCTTCAAACGACATTTCCTATTCCGTTGGCAGTAGACCTTGAGATTGGGTAAACCAAGACAAATTACTGTCAGATCGCTGTACGAATTATAATAAACCAAGCTACAGATAGACACGTTCTTTTAACTATAATATCAGTTAGTCTTTCAATAATAGAGCTTTGAAAATTTGCTTATTGTTGATTCTTTTATTATCCAGGAACTCGATATACAATCAAGTATCGGGATAAGTCAATCTGCGAAAATATTTCTTACCGTTTGTCTATACCAATGCATGCCCAATCCCATATAGACCCTATTATTTCTGCATATGCTTCTTTTCTTGTCCCCATGTTCATTTTCGAATAAATATCAAGTAAGTTATATGATTCTATGATTATTCTACACCAAACCGTCAGTTTTTCAGGAAATTCGATCATTTGCCACAATAAACTCAATAAGATTCCTACACCCTCTCCTTTGCCTAAATCGTCTACTACTGTGTTGGCTTTGCAAGCAAAAGCAAAGCCACTTCGCTTTTCCCCTTTACAAAGAGGCATTGTGGTATAATGCAGATGAATTTCTAGAAAACTTTGTTTTAGTTGGTAATTATGTCAAGTGTCTTTGGGTAAAGGGAAACAATGCAACACTTCAGGATCTTTGAGTAAATCACATTTGGAAAATTCACACCTATTAATAAGTGCGTGTAGTACAGCTGGTACGATATTTGTTGAGCCAGAATTCGTAACAGGGCGCTACGTCATTTCTTGGAATAAACCACACTTGACATAAGGATCTAATTCCTAGGGATTCTGGCTCAAGAAATGTCGTACTGGTTGTTAATCGTTGAAGTACGATCATTCAGCGCATTGGGTAGTGTCTGCAGCCACGAGGCTAACAATAAGAGTTGTTCGTTCATATCTACGTGTTTTCTATTTTCTTATTACATTTCATGTAGTTTATTATATAATACAACCACATTTCGGAGTAAACGGCAAAATGAATTTGTCATCAAAGTACATGTCTCAATCAATACGTATACTATTATTCTGCGTAATAATAAACAAAATGTAATAAAAAATATACATTATTGATTGGAAATATTACTCCCTGCGCTAAGTGACCTTAGTCCAACATTTCACTACACAGACTTATTAATCGGAGTGAAATTACCAATTTTGATTTTGTCGAGGATGCATTGTTTCCGTTTACCCAAAAACACTCAACATAAATACTGAACACGAGTTTCGTTCAGATCGATTGGTGTGTTACCAACGCTCAAGACGAATACAACGCAACGAGTAACGGATGGCAACTTAGTCACTGGAACACTTATCTGGAATTGTTTTCGAAAAGTATGGTAAGGATAATTTTATTTCTTTTATATATTATTTTCGCCAGGGTTTCTTTATTCTTATTATCTCTTTGTTTTGATCCTAATTAATAGGAGAACAAGGAGTGAATAGCTACATCCTCATATCGAGTTTATTGTTAATCTCTGGATCATCTCCGTCAAAACGAAAGTTTGAGGAGCACGCTGGCTCCTAAGAATGGGCAGCTTAGTATCGTATTTGCCAGATTTGATGTATTACCTTGCAATCAAGTGAATATTTATATTCATTCATTCTCCTAAAATTTTCGTAAATTACAAGGTCCACTCCATAGAACTTAATGGAATTTCTTCTTCTTGTTCCCCAAAAGTGCATCACTCTGTACATATCTTGTCAATAAAATATCAATGTCCTAATAAAAGATAAAAATGGCCAATTTAAAAATGCAGAAATATATGCAATAAGTGCAACCAAAGTAAAAGACGTTTTATTTGGTTCTGCTGATTGGTCACCATATGTGAGGAAAGCCCCAACGCTAGCGTACGGATCAGAATTTAGCATTAAAGCTGTCAAACGTGATAGTACCAAATAATTGGATGCTAAAACAACCTCGATAAATGCAGGCGACATGTGGGAAATATTCCAATCGGCTTGAATTGCAGTTCTAATTGAGGATTCCAACAATCAATTCATTCAATCTACTTAACGTACCAAAGAACATACACTGCTATTTATTTTGAACGATGTATGTAGATAAGAATCAATATTTCGTATCTAATCGTGATAATATGTTTTCTTAAAACGCTGTTTCTTTGACAACATAATGTAAGGACAATCTTTATAGTATGTAGAAAAGAAAATTGGCAGCCCAAAATTTGTGATTGTAAATTTTTAATTAGTTTATAAATTTTGCACCACTGCTATTTTATTGAACACAATTTTATATTAGGAAATGGTACCTCGGATGCTAGATTTTACGTCATAAGCTGGTGAGAAACGCACACAAAACGTATTAGGTACAACGAATAGAAGAGCCACCTTGTTTGTCTGCAGCGATTGTTTTAGTAAAACAGGTTTTGCCTTGTGCATTCTGAAAATGAGTGGCGCGAATTTCGAGCAACGGTATGCGATCAAGTTTTACTTCAGACCTAAGTCCAATGGCCCAGGGATTTCGATGGTTTAAGGCATTTGCAGAAGGAAGGCAGAAGATCGAAGATAAACTTCGCAGCGGAGTGCCTCCTGTTTCAAGAACCCATGCCGAGATGATCGGTTAACCACACAGAATGATTGAGGCAGAATTGTACCTTAATCACATCACCGTTGATCAGATTTTGACCAATGGTTTGGGAATGAGAAGAATCTGCTCAAATATGGTTGCGAAAAACCTTATGCAGGATCAATAGGACATAGGAAGCCGTGCGTTGACTTCTTGGAATCGATTGAAGATGGTTCCCATTTTCTGGAACGTGTCATTACCAGTGACGAGACTTGGGCGTTTGAGTAGTACCCGGAAACCAAGCGCTAGAGGATAGAATGCCCCACTCCAAGCTCTCCAAGGTCAAAGAAAAAAGATAAATAAACTAGTCAAAGATCAAATCGATGCTTACTTGCTTCTTTTTATGCTTCCAGGCCCGGGGTTTAATTAACACTTTTATCGAAATGTTCTTGAAAAACTTCGAAAATGGGTCATGCGTGTGAGATCAAACATCAAAGAGAACTGGACGTTGCATCACGACAATGCGCCTTGTCACACAGCAATTTTAGTAAACCGTCTTTCGGCCAGTACAAAACATTCTTATGGCTTCTCAGCCTCCTTATTCTCGTCACTAGAACTCTTCCCGAGATTGAAACAACACTTCAACGGACGTCGTTTTGGAGCACTGTACATTGAAACGGCTGCAACACACCAGCTGAAGACTATTTCAGTATCCCAGTTCCAGCACTAATATGAGTAGTAACAGAACCGTTCCCAGCGCTGTGTGGCTTCCGAAGGCAGTTACTTTGAAGGGGACAATGTTGAATTGTAATATTATTGGAATAAAACCAGTGAAGAAAAATGGTCTTGTTATTTTATTGACAAACCTCATACAGTTTAACTAAACTCATAAACTAGTCCAAGATTAAATTTGCTTTTTACATTTTTTATAGCACAGATTAAACGAACGAATTGCAATGCATATAACAAATCTTTTATTTCTGGAATAAAATTAAAACTGGGTAATTTTCCGGATACTGTTTAATCCACTTTTAAGAGTTAGCAACTAATGAGGAAGTTCAGATAGGAAGGGCGGCAATTCGCTCCTGCAACAATTGCACTTCGTACTCAACCGCTTCGGAACTTCGACATTGATTTTAGAAGATGGTATTCCTTAGGAACCGGAATCTTATTGTAGAAGGAGAACCTCTAGGTTGCTATTTTTATCTCATATACTTTGACCCACTTTGGGATTCACCCACAAAGTAAAATCGGTGCACTATAAACTATACGATATCGGCTGAATGTTCGCGTAGACGAAGCACGTATACACAAAGATTTCATTGTAGAGTTGTCACAACTTTAAATGCATTTTGCGAAGCGGAACCGCAAATTTCCGAATTTAGAATATAAATTCCGTAGCAGAAAATTTCAACGGTTTAAGGTATTAAATTTCAACGAAGGGTTGGAAGTCTGTATTAATAGCCTGCCTTTATTGGCGGGATTGTTCCGCGAAACGCTAATATAAATTTTTGTTTCAGATATCGAATAGCATGTGGAATTCAACGGATCCTGAAGCAGACGAATATACACCTTACGACGAACGTCCAGAAACCTACATTGTTCCTGTGTTGTTTTTCATTATATTCGTCGTCGGCGTACTAGGAAATGGTACTTTGGTCATAATATTTTTACGTCACAAACCGATGAGAAATGTTCCTAATACGTAAGTATGAAAAATTACTAAAAATAGCTACTCCACGTCCTAAAATAACAAATACCAGAACTCGATATATGCATCGTACGATATTACAATATAAAACTAAATTTAAATTGTAAAAGGGAGTACCATGCTGATAGGTCACGAAATTATACATTATTAATTACCCTACGAAAGATAGCTAAAGTATGGATAGATAGATAAAGTTTAATCCTAATAAGATCTCAAAATTCATTCATCCAAGACGAAAAATGCGAGACGCCTTTACACAACAAATAAGTATGTACCATTCTAGGAAATAATCGACCGACTTGGTCGTAATCGCACGGGCTGTACCCTGCTTCAACAACCGTTAAGTGCTCCAATTTCCAATATTATTCGAGTATCAGACGACGTGATAAGAACTCATAAAACGGAATTGCAGCTACAGTTCGCAAGAGAGCTGCGGGATTAATAAAAGCGACGCAAGACCGCCGAGAAGTCTCGTCTATTCGTTGAACTTGCACCAGAAAATTCCTATCTCGTGCTTAAGGCGAGTACGCGATAATCCAAGCAAGAGCTGCTGGAAATATAATAGTAATAATAACAATGTTGGCTATTCTCGGAGCAAATCCAATATTTTCTAAGCTTACAGACAGCTAATGTAATTTTGCATTAGGGAGTTTGGTGATAGATTGTGATTGGCGAATGCGTTGCTTTGAAAATTTAGTTGCAATAACTGCTGGGTTTGGAAATGTTTGTTGTTTTTTACCAGTCGCTTTCATCAAAGTATTTTCACTATTGGTAGTGCAACGTTAAGCTTTATTTACTTCTGGTTTTTGCTATAGAATGTCCTAAACACTTATTGGCTTCGAAAACTTTTGGAAAAATGATAATAGTAAAAGGAAAAGTCGAAAACGTGACCGATACGAACGTTAGTCGTTACCATTCGAATAACCCACTTAATTGGTTACAGGGATGGACATCCAGGCCGTACTAACTTAATGGAATCGGCGTATGTTCTAGTTCGAGAATTTATGAGTAATAAGACTCCATTCTATTATAAATTGGAGCGCATGTAAGTTTCTGAAGTGAGAGAGACCTTCCAGCTTCATTGGTAAGCGAGACCAGGTTATCCGAATCGTCTAGGTTACTGATTCTTTTATTCGGTCGTGAAACCAGCAAGGTTATTCGAAAAGTCTGACTAAATCGTTAAGCACCATAGCATATACTAGGTGCATCTAGCACTCTACTAGCGCTATACTAGTCCCCTAAAACAACGTGGAAAATAAAAATAACGACATCGTAATTAGCAAAAACGAAAACTTACCTCCAATAGTGAGAAAGGCAAACGCACAACGTGGTCGATAGTTCGAGGAGTAAAATTGGGGAAGCGTAACTCCCAAATTCATAAAACGATTATATTAAACTTTCCAGAGTCAAACGAGACTTTAAAGCAAAAACGGAATTACCTGTTCACGGAAGACGAGTTGTTCAACCGAATGCCACAAGCAGAGTCGCTACACGTGCACCAGTGATCGGCAATGCATCGTTTTTCGCTATTCATACTGACTCATGAAGTTTTAAATATAAGTGAGTAGGCATCATTTAAACTCAACTACTCTGATTTACTCATACTCACGATAACGTTGACTCATAAGTACAGGTTGCAATAAATATCAATGCGACGGCGACATCATACACATACTATACTAACACTTATATATCACCTCAGTTTGATTTCTAATCTCAGGAAAAGACTTACAATACTTACATTGATTCAGCTCACTCAACTCATCCATGTATATTTAAAAGTTTAGTCATTAAACAGTTTGCAACCAGTATAAAATGTATAAAGATATACAAAAGCATAAAATTGTAAGTTTATACAGAAACATTTCGGGAATATTAAAATTTTTTATTATTTATCATTTTTATGAGCAGGTAGTGAAAAATGGATAGCAATAGTGAGATTGAGGAAAAAATAAATAGCAGAGTTGTTCAATTAGTGCAAAACGTAAGGACAAAAGCACAATATAATATGAAATAAGCAACACAAATCCACACATATTTCTTTGTTTAACTTTAGTAAAAAAACAACAGTAAAAAAGGCAACAGAGCAAACACACAACCTCAAAATGAGTATATTATATTATATGTTCGTATGCGAACCATACTTATTTTGCATCGTCTATACACATTGAGTTAAGGAGAGTCGAAATCAACAACGTCATAAATGTTGTTAAGTATGAATTCGATGAGTACTTCAAACTTTCGAGTGGATATGAAGTTGGACAACATTGCAATAAGTATGAGTGCGTATAAGTACAAGAAATTATAAGTCATGATTCAACTCTACTCACTTTTTCACTACTCATTGCTGATCACTGAGGTGCACCCACAAGCACGAATTGTATCAAAAACCTACGAAAGAGGGAGGCCATCTACACGTTGGACGTGGAGCGAGACGCCAATAGTAACAATACCGGAACGCTGTGCCAAACTGGTCGCAACAAAGTAATACTTCAATTAACTTCCAAAGGAGAAATTGTATCCATGGATTGTGGGATGCGTATGGAATATCAAACCGGCATTTTTCGTCATACTTTACTACAGTAATATAATTAGACGTTTGGAGTTGAAGTGAATTACTATTAGAAAATGTACCTTCAGTGTCGCATGATCGATTCGACTTTAGGTTGATGATATGTCAACACCCCACCGTCAGCCTATTTTAGTATGGTAATAAGAAGCAAAAAACGGCGGACACATAGCACTAATCATTACATTCGCTAAGCGAAAACCATGTTCAATAAATTTTCTTCATTCAAAAACAAACATCAAATCGAGGATCAAGTCAAATAAATAATCAATGTGGATTGATATAAGTTCATAACATAATGTGCGAGATTGCAGGGAAGCTTGTTATATACTTACCACATGCTCACATTAAGCAACTTTGACTTCATAGAGAAACCCGATTTATTATGATTTATTATGACTTAACTTGAAGTTAATTCAACGCAACGCGCTAACATATGAAACTTAAGCAAGCTTACGAAACATGAAACGTGATGTAGACGAGTTATACACTGTGGTAGTAGGACCCTATGGAGCTGTAATCTGGTGGAGTAACACAGAAGTGTACTCGGCAGCAAAAATGCTTATTACTTTTCAGAGCAAGGCTTGGTCGGGAATGAGTGGAGCAATGGGTAGGGGGAAGGGTGCATAAAGAAGACTGAGCATAATGACTGATAGTCTGGCGAATACTAAATCCGCTATGGAACCTATTACGAAGTCAAAGCTGATAAAGCATTACAAAGAAGTCCTCAATGAACTGGCACAGAACAATATTGTGTCGTTAGTATGGGTGTCAGTAGATGAAGACATTAAAGACAACCTAATTTCCGATGAACTAGCCAGGGAAGGCTGTAAGCGAACCTTCCTAGGACTAGAACCTATATGCGGGAAGCTGAAGGATTCTGCCAGACAGGAAATACGACTTTTGGAGAACATTCAAAGAAGTGGAAATTGACTGAAGTTCAATGCCACATTCTAACACTGTTAGATGCCCTGGATGCAAAATTATTAGCTGACCTAAACAGTAGAAGCAAAGAAAGACATAAGAATCAATACCGGTCTAGTAAGAGTAAGTCTTTAAGACTTAAATTTAAAGATGGAAAACTATTGGGGATTGCAGCCAAGGAACTACTAAAACCAATAAAGTGGTTCCCGAGTAGTATGTGTAATGAACAAGATTTTATTCAATTTAGTTACATGTAAGTTTCAAAACACCTTAAATTTTACTTTGAATTTTAACTCATTTCAATTTTAAATATATTCCGATGTGGTGTAATCTTGACATTATTCTGTTCAGTTGCTTACAAGCTGTATTCTCGGTTCTCGTGGTTAACTATCTGATGAAGGATTAAACGAATTCGAAAACTTAGAGTTGCTAAAAGAGTGACTTTTATTTCTACTCATCCTTGGCTGCAATCCCCAATAGCTTTCCATCTTAAAATTGAAGTTCTGACGTTGTACAGCCAGTACTTGTGCTAAAAATCATCCTTTAAAAACATTTAAGCACCATGGGAATACACCGTGGTGTAGAAGATGTGAACTACAAGAGGAAACTAACATGGATATTATATGTGCATGTAAGGAACTCAAGGAACTCAGACAGAAGCATTTCGGGAAAGACCAATTGATGCCCACGACAATACTCAGACCTCCCTTGCGCAAGGTGGTGGTTTTTGTGGAAGACACGGGACAAACAGCGTAATGCTGAAGTGCCTGATCTATTGGTGGCCAATCCTAAATGAGCGAATGAATGTATGAATGTACGACGAAAAGGATTGATAACTATTGAACGCAACTGCATATTTCATTGTTGTACCAAACGAAGTGGATCGTGCTGCATAAGGAAACACTTGATATGTTGTTACGCAAAATTAATATTTCATACTCTATGTATATTTCGCCTTTCGGCATTATAAAGAGATTGACATTTAGCTCACTCTCCTGAAGAGGCCGAAAAACAAAATACACATAGAATATTAAATCTTAATTTTGTGAGCTATACCAAGTATTTTATTATTTTTACTGTCAGTACAACTTGATGGGAGGAAGGGTGTACTCTGAGAGTTTAGCGCAATCAAATCATCATTTCAGAGCTCAGATT
Source organism: Chrysina gloriosa (assembly GCA_038088585.1). Classification (NCBI taxonomy): domain Eukaryota; kingdom Metazoa; phylum Arthropoda; class Insecta; order Coleoptera; family Scarabaeidae; genus Chrysina; species Chrysina gloriosa. Next base: position 13,081,461 of record CM076092.1, read on the forward strand.
CAACAACTACTCAAAGCGAATAGTATAATTCCAGGAAAACGCTGGAGTATTGCCCGGTATACTATGCGGTTTCAGCATTGCACCATGGGGTTTTCATTTATGTGTGCATTTTGTTTTGAGCAGAAGCTTGCATTTGATCAATTTAATCTTTGGAATGGTTATTACTAATGTGTTATTTTAGCCCCACTATTTTTATTTTATTAAAGTTTTGGCTCTGATATAGCGTTTACTATTCAAATACTTTGGCTTAATTTCCGTATCCCTAAGAAAGCCCCTTGATAGAGTAGCAATTTCAAAATAGCTACATTTAATTCACTTCAAATACAACAATTTTGATTTGTTTGTTAACAACTCTGGTACTGATAACAATAAAGTGTTCCGAAATAAAGAATACTAACTGGCTGATTTAAGGTTAATTTATGCAATACACAAAATCTTAGCAATTTGATTTCTTACACCTATATATATGACTAACAGCACTTGAAAGAATTATTTTCTTCTTTACAGGTATATTTTATCATTATCACTGGCTGATCTCCTCTTGATATTAACCTGCGTTCCCTTCACATCAACCATCTATACGGTGGAAAGTTGGCCCTGGGGAGTGGTTATGTGTAAAACGTCGGAAATCGTCAAAGATATATCGACTGGCGTTTCAGTTTTCACCTTAACAGCTCTCTCGGCGGAAAGATATTCAGCTATTGTAAATCCTCTGCGAAAATTACAGGTAATATATTCGATATATGTAGATATATGTACATGTACGTTTGTGTGTGCTCCTTCATATCAAAACCCTATTTTCCGCCAGTATTTGGTTCTTAAATGTAGCAATAGTAGAAATCACTTTGAAGCATACCGCAGTATTCATAGGTATAGCACCACTAGGAAGATTAATATTCCAGCTGGTTAACCATAAATTTCATAGCATCTTCATAATACGAGTATTTCCAATTGGAATTAATATTTGCTACTGCTTTGACGCTGTTTTATTTGATACTAATGGGATCTGTCTAAACGCTGTTATATTGGTTTTACTACATTAAAGACAATGTTAAGTAGGATTACCTTTAGCTGAATAATTTCATTTGTAACTTAAATTAAAATAATTAATCATTTACTATTTACTCGACCTCGTAGCTATTAAACACTAGCAATACCCGTCAAGATCCTCAGTTTCCACTGCCTCTCACGCTTAAGTTGTCATCTTGAGGGAAAGCCATATTAACTTGACGTTCCCGTAGTCCCTTCTAGTCTTCGAGAAATGACTGCAAAATCAATTAAAATAACGAGTTTAATCAAATCGGGACCCTCAAGTAATTTAAGGTTAATTATATACCTGACGCGTATAGAATGGATGCCGAGATTATTTGTCCCTGCAAGTAAATTAGCAATTAGCATATCTTCGAGCGGGTTTTGTACGAGTCGTCGATGAGTCCGTGAAAGAAATCTAAAACAAAGTTCAATTAATTAATGTTGGGACGCGAAGTTTTTATTATTGTTTCGCGAACTGGAAATAGAAAGCGTTCGGATGTGTATTAATTAATCAGCTCTACTTTGAACGATTTAATTCAATACTACAAATATTTTTTGTCGTACCCTAAGAGATGAATGAACGTGATTTTGCACGTTATCAAGGATATGCTGGAAATGAATTTTGAATTTGAGCAATAAATCTTTTGAATCGTGTGAAGTAATAGAAAGAAATTGCTGAAAAATTAGCTTTTTCTTGCGATCTTTAATTACTTTTAAAATAGAATGCAATATAGCCTTAATAATTACTTCTTATGCATACCCAAGATAGAACAAAACAGTTTGCGACTAAACAGCAAAACAGTTTTGTCTGAAACATCCCGAAGTAGCTGATAAAATTCCACAAATGTCTTTTACATTTGCAGATGAATGTTTGCTTGTTTCCAACTTCAACGATGAAAGTTTTGCCTTTAATCAAACGCCTTATGATCTAATTTCATAGCTCGCTCAAGTATTTAATATTCCTGGTACAAGTACTTAATTGTCGGTCATATACGTGGAACATAATTTTAATAAGGTTCCGGATATTGGAATGAAGGAAGGTTAGTTCAAGCTAGTTACGAGAGAGACCTTACCACGTTCGACCAAACAATTAAAATAATTGTGCGGCAAAAAGGTCAAGATTGGATGCCACTCTCTCTAGGGATGATTTTAGGAAGTTAGGATTGACTTGGTTAGTTCAATCGAGAAACTTATTTCTAGTAAATATCGCGCTGGTTTTGTATTAGTGAACGAAACGTGTCTCAATTTTTTAAATAAGTAACTCAAGAGTGTACAAATGACAATTCCAGTTAGCGAAGTAATAAAGCAAAATAGAACGTCCGTCAAAATAGATCATTTTCTATCGAAGATCCTTCATCCCCTGCGACGGGTTATTTTCTTACGAAAATATTCCAACTTTTGGTGTGCCTCAGTGCTCTAACCTATGGCCCTTACTATTTTATTTATTTGTTTATTTATGACGTACTTCTGTTATTCACCTTCTCAGTTCTTGCTTATGCAGATGATATCAAAATTTATAACAACACTGAATACATCTAAGATTGTTTCCTGCTTCGAGGTAATTTAACTATATTAGCTGATTGGAGTACAACATGCTATCGGTCTCCTTTGGACGTATCCCCAGACCTATTCATATTTCTGCAGCAAGACCAAAGATGTACAACAGGAATAATGCAGAAAAGGAAGAATTAGTTTTAGCTTGTGTTAATAATGTGGATAAGGGTGTTTCTTTTTAGGGAAATTGTGCAGAGTGTAGGTGTGCCATAAACTGAAGTTTTAGAAATTTGGAAGAAATACAAGTACAAGTGTTATAAATTTAAACCTTCTCAAAGATTAAGACTTGGAGATACCGCACCTTTGCAACTGGTATTGGAGCCAAGTGAACGCAAATCCCAATTTCAAGAATATCATTTTGTGGACAGATGAAACTATGTTTACCAATTGTGGAATATTTAATAGCATTATTACCCCCAAACTAACTTACAACTGACTCCTCCAGTTTAAAACAAAATTAGGTTCGGTTTCCATGTTTGGCGTTGCACAATAAATAATAGATTACTAAACCCCATTATTTTGAATGGCAGTTTAATGGGGCAAAGGTATCTCTATTTTTCACAAGGGGAGATCGAAGATTTAATTGAAAAAAAAGTTGCCAATAGAAATTGCTAGAAAGATATGGTTTCAACAGGATATGTGTCTTTCGCAAATTACTCGCGCTGTTATGGATTATTTCAACGGGCGATCTAATGAGAGGAAAATTGCAACTAATGCAACGTACCGTTGGCCTGCAAGAACACCTGACTTGGCTCCTTGTGATAACTTTTATGGGGTACTCTCAAAAATGTAGATTATGATCCTACATACAACAACGTTAAAGAGTATCAGAAAGCAGTACTTGGGATATTTTACAGTATTAATCGTAATACGAGGCGTATTTTTAAACTAAGTACCGTTTTGACATAAAAAAACAACAAGTAAATTTTTTTCCAAAAGTAATTTATTCACTTGAAAGGTCATACTTTACTCTACTTTTCTACATAATTCCCATTAATATTGAGGCACTTATCGTATCTTGGGACAAGGTTTTGTATGCCTTCGTCAAAGAAGCTTGCCGCCTGATTAGACAACCACTGCTTCACAGTTGTTTTCACTTCGGGACAGCAGGAAACTTTTCAGCTAACGACGAAATCGTGAATCGTCTGTTCTCTTTCACTTTACAGTCCACTTTTTGAATCAGATCATCGGTAATGACTGAAGGTCGCCCACTTCGTTTCTCATCATGAATGTTTGTGCGGCCATCTTTAAAGGTCCTAACCCATTTTCGCACCATTCCACCACTCATAATGTTTTCACCATACACTACACTGATTTGGCGATGAATGTCAACTGATTTGAAGCCTTGAGCACAGAGAAACCGTATTACAGCACGCACTTCGCAGTCGGCGGAATTCTCAATAGGTGGAGGCATTTTAAAATCACGCAAACAGATGTAGATTCGACCGGATGGTTCCGTAATGGCGTCTATGGCTTCCCAACAGAGGTAGCTATATGGCACGCATGCGCTAAACGGCGACCGCAGTGCTGCGGCGGCGTAATTTAAAAACGGTACTTAGTTTAAAAACACGCCTCGTACTATTCGTAAAGCAATTAATAGTGTTTACCAACTTTAGTCGTTACCAACTTTACATTGCAAACGGTGGTGGATTATTTGAGTAATTTCATTATTCTTAATTATTGTTTTTGTAGTCGAGTTTGTATGACAGTTCGCTGTTATAAATAAATTTTCATTTTCAGTTCTTTTTCTTTGATATTTTCTGAACTGTTCAGAAGGTAATATTTTTCTCAATGGAATTTAAATCAGCACTTAAACCTGCACAACATTGTCCCTACAACCAAATCTCTATCTTCAATAATAAGGAACATACCCATGTTGTCCTTACGAAATCCGGGCAGCCTGTATATATACGACTTAATTAATTTCCATTTTTATTAGGTAATTATTTTTTTCTCTTTTTTGCTGGTTTTGCTGCTTTGATTGGTTACAAGTATCTTCTTTTTAATTATCTTTTCTCTTAAGACATTTTCTGGTATTTGTGTCTTGTTATTGTAAAATGTAATTATATTCTCCTCTTAGGGAGCTTTGCTGTTGGATAATAAAAAATATTATTATTATTATTTAGGTATATTGAAAGTTTCAAAAGGGGATGAGATAAAGTTATTTCCTAATACCCAGCTAAGTGTTACGTATAGCGGTCGATACAAACATCAAGTTATGTCCACGTCTTGGAAAGTAAATGTTAGGGAGTGCAGTCTGAGGGCTGAACAAACTCTAGAAAAATTTAGCATCTGTGGGCTATGTGTTTCTCCTAAGTCTTATAGTTCTTATGTTTAAAAATTACTTAAAAATTACGAACTTAAGTGTGTGTTAGGGTATATTACTAATGATTTCTGATAAGTCAAAATAGATAAGTGAGAAACACAAGTTCTCAAGCGACACATTTTGAGTCTACTATTTGAAGCCAAATCCAATAGCAATTTCGGTCGTATGGTTGTAGAAACATTCTTGGAATTTCATAGTTTTCTAGTATTTCTCAATTTATAACCTTGCAGGGGTGTTTCCTCTAGAACAACCTGCATTTCGTTACAGGTAGCAGTACTAACCTTCAGCAGCACTTGGAAGTGCATCGAGTCTTAACGCTTCTGAGGAAATAACACTTAACGCCTTTTTTATTGCAACATATTTTGTGAAGAAAATTTCAGTTGCACGTATGTAAATTAAGGAACGTTTATAAATAATACGGTAAGATCCATTTAACTTTCCATACAGTAGGATCCCAAGATTCAAGATAGCTCTAATGCTGTTATCTCTAGTTATAATTCATTTACCCTTAAAGTGCTCGCGGTTAAATTAATTTCCGGCCATTTATTTTGGGTCGTAAATTAGCGGGACTTGCACATCTCAACCGAAGCAAATATGTGCATAAATCGGGTGTCTAGTATGTTCATAATTCATCTCGGATACATGTACGTACGGCAAACATACGGTCTACTGGTTATCCCTTTTCCAAATTATTTTCAGAATATTCAATTTCTTAACCTTTCTTGTGAATGTTGTAAATTCGAATTGCTAGATAAGCAAGGGAATAACGCTTTGGACAAACTGAACTAAACTTCGTAGATTTTCCATGTGCTGATGAAACAGATTCGAAATGAAATTGAGACCGTTGATACTCACGTTGTGTGAGAATGAATCGAAAAGCATTTGCAAAATGAAATTTGAAAAGCAATGTTCTAGAACAAGTTCGATGTCGGAAAGTGTCATCGGCAAATTGATTCTAAGTGTTTATTCCTGTTTCCGGATTTCGTAGTTGTAGGAAATCGAACATTTATATTTCATGAGCGAATTAAGATGGAACGAACGTAACTAACACATTTCAACAGCTTTTAACTCTGTAAGATTAGATATGTCTGGGAGTAAAATTCAAATTGTTGCAGGTATTAGTTAATTGCTATATGGACCAAACGTTGTCCATTAAAACGTATGCGCCCTCCTCGACGCTAAGGCGAAAACCTTGAGACGGTTTCCTGAAACTTAAGCATGACTAAAAATCCGTAAGAAATTGGTGTTCTTTCAAAAAGAGAGTGAAACGTAGAAAATTCAGATAAAATTTATTAGAGATAATAAAATTGAAAATATTCGTGACGAGTATCAGGAGAAGATATCGGATCGAAAAATGTAAATATTCACATAACAAAATGTACAATTAAATGTAAGCAATAAAGATGATACAAAATGAATCTCGATGATTACATAAAGGAAAAGTTTACGATTATTTATAATAACAAATTTCAAGGATAAGCACAGTTCTGGCGGTACTAAGATACAAATTACAATAGAGGTTGTTATGACAGGAAAGAGCTGCCCCTTATAACGGTCCAATGATATCCCGGTGTAAAGTTGGTAACACAGTAGATTTGACGCGCTCGCCAAAACAATACGATGTCAGAAAATAACATTCATATGAGCTATCATACTCGGAATAGTCTGGAAGTGAAATAGAAAGCCGCTGCAAATATAGGGGAAAGTAACGGAAAATACCGAATACGGAGTAAATAGTAAAGCAACGAGGGTTATCGGATTTGGAATGATCGGAAGGAAACGGCGGAGATGTCAGGGCTGACCAGAAGAGCAGGTACTGAATTTGGAACCGGGAAAAAGCAACCCAAACGGAGATTTCGACGGTTTTATATAGGCCCACACGCTATGAGCCTTCGAGTATTGCCTAAATTTAAAAATATCACCACAAAATGGACACCTGCACAGTATATATGTAAGCACAACTACGTAGTAATATAAATAGGGATTTAATTAGGTGAGTCTTCATAATAGGTTTACAAAAACCTTATCACCGTATGCAATGTCGGTTCTATGCTATTTACAGAAAAGAAAATCCGAAATGATTTTCAGAACGAACAGAATTATAAAAGGAAGGCCAGTTTTATGAAATTTATAACTTTTTCAAATTTTATTCGATCGGGAATTCTGTACCTTAAAATTGTTGCGTTTATATGGAAGATTAAATCACCGTAGCTATAAAAGATCTCAGTCGACCGATGTTGTTCTAGCAGTTAAATCACCAAAGCAAACACCCATAAATTGTGCGAAATCGGCATTTCGTGACCTGTATGTTGGTATTGGATATAAAGCGATGCAGCAGTAAAATACAAACGTAGTGTATGTAATTGTCAAAGTGACAAAATTCGTCCTTACCTCAAAACAGACTACAATTAAATGACCTGCACCATATTTCAACTAGAACAATAATTCCTTGAATCCTCCCCCATTTATTATTTAATCAGAAGTTGTAGCTACTTATAGTTCAGAGATTAAACAAAAGTTTACAAAAAATTGATGGCGTATCGTTTTACTCTGAACTTTACAATTAAGTGTCAAATTACTGGAAATGTATTAAAAATTTAGGTTAAAACAAATAATCGTCCGGCACCTCCACCAATCAAAAATATAGTCGAAACTTACACCTTATAACTGAAAGTATCTAAAATATTTGGGCGCAGTGAGGTAAAACATCCACGGCTCAAGAAGGCATACGAAAACTTACTAAAAGGAACTTTTTGTAATTATTAGTGTATGTGAAAGTCTGAATAACGATAGGTTGAGGTACTTAGATTGCCTTAGCTTTTACATGTTGCTTAAAAGATGCGCGGGCACTTGAAATGTATGGTGACTGGTGGGCAGTTCGGTGCGGGAAAAAGGGGTTTCATTAGGAGTTTGAAGGGGATTAACTAACTAAGTAATGGTCACTGAACTAAATGACGAAATAACTGGGACGCCGCACCCAGTGAGAGGAACTTACCAACTTAGTCTATGAAAGTTGACGCAATTTGTTTTAAATGGGGGTGAAGTGTGCGAAGGGTCAGCTAACGGATCAACAGAATTGAAGGTACGGCGTATGTGTTATATCGCATAATTGGTCCGCTGACATAAACATTGGGGGACGCAATAAAAGGCTGTAACAACCTGAGCGAAACGAAGATCATTGCATTACACCCAATATGTTTCTATACACTCAAAACCAATGTGAGTAGGATTGAAATACATTGTGTGAAGCGAGACATAGGGACACAGAATAACAAGTGATTTGAACAAGACTTAAAGCTAGTTGCTCATTAGGGTCGACTCCGTTGTATATCCAGCTGGAATGAGATGATGATGAGGTGAAGATGCAAATAATAGTTGAGGAATTAGAGAGAGGTTTTGATAGGTTAACGTTGATGCTGAATGTGTGGGAAACGAAATCACTCGTATTTTGGAAGGCATGAAGGAAAAGTAAGCAACGTAAGCTAAAGTGGATGGGGAGGTATTCTAAAGGAATAAAAGCTTTGGGTAATGTAGTAGTAACGTTACAAACAGATTGTACCGAAAAGTGTTTAGAGGAGTAACAAGACAGGTCTGAGTACAGTAAAATTGATAACATTGAAAATGTATTATCCAACAGCTTGGAAACTAACGGCAGTATAATACTATTATATAATACTCTAATATATATCCTATCCTGGACTACTCGATTCCTAAAGTCAGCATAATTATCCTGCTTGGTACACCACTAAAATAATCCAGTTACTGAAACTAAAACAACACTTCTTTTGTTTGTGAAAAAAGGGTAAGGTTCATCATCACCGCTTGGAATTCAATAGGTTAAGATCGTTTACTAAACATAAAATTAGACTAGCTTATAATGTTTATCAGTGTCATATCGAAGCTCAAGTTGTTCGTGAAGCTGCTATATTTTGGAAGTTTGTTAATAGGAGGAAAGGAGATCCAGTTTTTCCAGGGTCCATCGGACCATGACGGCCTTCCGGGATTTTTCAGCAGGGATTGTGCAACTGTGTTATCTGGATCTTTGTCCATTATCTTCAATCTGGTAAATGCATCGTCTAGCTTCCAGAGCTTTGGAAGATTGGCAGGATTATTCCCGTACACAAAAATAGACATTGCTCCAATATCCACAACTATAGGCCTATAAACATCCTTAGTAACTTCGCCAAAATGTTTGAATCCTTGATTTATCACCAAACTGCAAAACTCACTAAATACTTTCTTCCTACTCATCAACATGGTTTTATCCAAGGACCATCCATCATAACGAATTTATCTGTTATAACAAAATTTATCAGTAAAGCTATTGATGAGCGACTGCATGTTGATGTGATTTATACGGATTTTGCTAAAGCCTTTGATTCAATTGACCATTTGTTACTTTTGGCTAGATTAGACAACTTTAGGTTTTTCTCATCTTTGGTGAAATTCAAATCCTCCTTCTTGAGTTATCGTTCTTGTTATGTATGTTTGAATTGATTTCACTCGTTTCATTTTACTTCTGCATCTGTTGTGCCTCAGAGATTGGCCCTAGATTGGAACTAGGGCCACTGCTATTAAACCTTTCCGTTAATGATATCTCAACCTTATTGGGCCGTGACGTTTTGGCATACGCCGATGATTTAAAGATTTTTGTAGAGATTGGTAATGATGCAGATTGTAACAGATTAGAAAGCAATTTGGAGTTAGTGTGTGGAATGGTATAGTGAAAATAAATGTAAATAAATGTGCTGTGGTCACATATTCTAAGGCTTCCAATCCCCTTATTTACAACTACCATGTTGATAAACTAGATATTCCGCGTAAAACACAAGTGAGAGACTTGGGAAATCCTATTTGATACTTCTCTACAATTCACTCACCACATTTATGCTATGCACAATGCTACCAGGAAATCCTTGGGCTTTTCATTCGCGCCTGCCGGCAATTTAATAATCCGTCTATTTTGAAGGCTTTTCTTCGTTGCCTTCGTTAGATCGAAATTAAAATTTTGTTCTATTGTCTAGTATCCTCTTTGTACATATCAACAGTGGCACTTGAAACGGTTCAGAAGCGTTTCCTCAAATACTTGAGTTACAGATATGATGTGATGGCTCTTATCCACTTCGGGACTTAGGCTATGACTCTCTTCTTGAGAAAGCTAGTCTAACTTTCCTGTTGAAACTGATCAACAACCATATCGACTTTCCAGCCCTTTTATGTCAGGCCAATTTCGCTGTGTCTGCACAAAATACACAATCTTCAGACACATTTTTAGTTCCTAGTGGTAGAACAAATATTTCGAAGAAGGCTTCACTGCACTACATAATCACAAATGTTTATAAGCTTCGATCTTGACCCGCTTGTCTAATATTATTCTTTATTGTTAATATATATTCTTTTTTGTAAAGCACTAATATTTTTGTCTTTTTGAATTCCTTATTGTGCATATCTGCAATATTATTCCTTATCGTCACTTATTTTATGTAGAAAGCATATGTTATCATTATTGTATTACAATTTATTATTATCTATATCAATAGCAATAAAAGAATGAGGTCGAACTAGTCCATATAGACGAGATGAATCTGTGAAAATAAGAAGTTGGATATTTTCAAGAAAGAAAGAGCAAAAAATATAAAACATTGTGTTTAGGTATTATAAAACAGATGACACTAAAACGAGTGAGTGACAATAGTATTATGGAGATGGAGTGATTACGACATTTGAATATGGGAATAAAAGGTGGATATAACTGTTGTGTATGGAGAAAGAAACGGATATGTGAGATAAACAACAGCATATGGGGAAAAAGTGAAAGCACTGAACAAACGATTATGCATGAATTAATTGGACAAACGCACGAAGAGCAAAGCTATAGAAAACATCGAAGAGGGAAGGAGAAAGGTGATGCTGGTTGGCAAGGAGGAAAGGGAGAAAGATAGAGTTTCGAGGACAAGAAGAAGTAAAAAATAAATAAGTAGCCGAATCTTAATTATTTAGACGTAGAAAATGCCACTGCTATATCTTTCGACTATTTTTTCTTGAGTGCAGTTGTTAGAGATAGGTCAATAAATAACAAAGTTTAATATATCCTTGATGCTTGGAAATATGCATAATCAGAGCACGGAAACCCAAAATAAGATTCTATTCAAGAGATTCTACCTGTATTATAGATAGTGGCTACGATGTGGTCAAAATGATAATAATCAATGAATTTCCACTGAGAAATTCAGATTTCCTTTTATTATTACTGGGTGAACGGAAGATAATAGTTGGCTACAATACGGATATACAGTTAACACTTCCTTTCCTTCTTTATCTTTTGCCCTCTTTACCCTTTCGGTAGCGCGAAGAGAGCGAGACGTATACATATGTAAGTATGTGTGTATATCGTACGGCTCTTGGCCCGCTCAGTGATATTTCCTTGTTTTTTAAACATTTTGGAGATTGTCTTTTAAAGATTTTAGACTACTACGTCTCGATAATAACGGGGCTCGTACCCCAGATCTTTTCATTCTTGGCTTATGCTCCACCATTCAGCCACGAAGCAGGTTTACAGTCAATACTAAGTTTGATTATGATCTGTGGAAACAATTAAATAGAATGTGGTTTCTACGATCACTTTGAAGCGATTGTTGACCATTGTTGGACCTCAAATATTATTAACAAATTCTGCAGGAGCGCAGGCTCTTTCTAAACCAACTATTACAAGTTTGAAATCATTGCTACAGGGATTCCACGGACTCATTGTCGCATGCATGACTAAAAATATAGTTGTTTTCAAAGTAAGTGCTAACCATTATCACACAATATGTAGCGACTGTACGAAAGACTACTCAAGAATTCAGGGATGATCTAGTGTCTTTGTCAGAACATAATAGAATGATTTGACATTGGGTGCCTGGTAACCAGAGTATATAGAGAAAGAAAGAGGCAAACCCTCTTGCAAAAGAGTGGAGGAAGGGGAACCCCGTAAGGTCAGAACTTACTCGTATATCCAGAATACTTTATCCAACTGTAACGACACTGAAGAATTGCACCGAGATTAAGGTAGTCCTGCATGTTCGTTGCGGGATTCTCATATGACGAGGCACCACCACCAAATTGGAAAAGCAATTTTTGTGCTAACAGGATACTGTCGATTTAACAAACATCTCCACACCGTAAAAACAGTGGAAAATCTTATTCTCAGAGACTACTTTGAGGAAGAAAAAACTTTGCAACATCTCCTCTATGAATACCATTCAGACAATTTGGATCTCGGTTCCTACAGCCAAAAGAGGTAAAAAGGATTCCCATTAGCAGGAAGGCAAGCACCATCGAGAAGACCGACCTTCAGTAAGATGAATGATGAACCACAGAGAAAATAGACTACGTTTATATTTTTGTTAGATAATATACTATAAACTGTGCATACCTCTACGCTTGGTAGTAAGCTTGAATAAACAAAATCGACTATCATCTAGTTTCGGAAAGGATAATCTGCGTACAAACTGCGAATTACGTATTTTGTACAGTCCAACTTTAAAACAAGTTAATTTCCAGTTAGGCAATAACGTCTGGTTAAACTAGCTTCAGGAGCTTGCTATTTTGCGTAAATTATCTGACAGTAAATCCCTCGACGTACACACCCTAAACTTCCACTGAAAATACATATTTAATTAATATTCGGGTCGGAAATGATTTGAAAGGGAAAATCGTTTCTGAACGATATATTTTGACGTAAACTGTAACGAAATGAATATTTGAATGCGTAACTCTTTTAACAGTCGCAAAACTGGCGTTCTCCTTGGCAATTATACACACACGTGTTTGGTGGAAGTGTCAATTTACTCATCAAATATTTATGCCTATATCTGTCTTATTTGGGAAATTAATAAAGCAGGGAGTACATACCACACATGTACATTTTTGTTTATTCTTTACGTTTCTGTGAGTAATGATATAACTAGATTTTAACAGTTGCACAGTAATTTTGCAAGTATGAAGCTTGTATAATGAAAAATGTAACTTGCTCCATTATTCTTGCACGAGAGAAATAAAGCAAATTGCGCATATATGTAACTCGTACACTTTGTCTCCGGATAGAGTTGACAAAAGGGAAACAAATTCTTATTATTAATATTACGACAAAAAGTCATTCTTCCAAAAAGTTCTGCTTGTTGAATAAATAACTTTAGCATCAGAAAATCTAAGATTAAATGTACAGAATGTCTATAAATTAAGATAATGAAAATGCTTCAAGAGTAAATTATTATTTGCTGCATTTTGAACTTGAAGAAAATTTCATTAAAAACATAAAAATAGTTAAAATACAAAATGTCGTCTAAATTTAGATTGTTATGGGTGTATGTTGCTAAGTTTAATTAAGATAACGTGTTATCTTGAATTTAATGTAGATAATAAGTACTAATTTAATTTTATGGATCAAAGTTTGTTGAGCTGTCTAATAATATTGAACTGTAAAACTTCATTAAGTGTACATTTCTCATTTCAGTTATTTCCCGCTGGTTTTACAAACTGTTAACCACTGAGAAACGTATTTATTTGGTTAAATGTTATGGCATTGGAAACGTATCTTATCGATATGTTATAGACATGTTCCACGAAAAATTTCCAAACAGTGTGGTATCGCACGAAGCACTGCACAAACGTGTAAATATATTTGATTTAATTGTATCTGTAGTGACTGTTAAGATACCAAAAAATACAACGAAGACGACACGATTACACTTTTGGCATTAGATTCAGTGATAGAAACATCAAAGTTATCTTTACGGAAACCATGACAAAGGCTGCTTTCTTAATTTCTGGACATTCTGAACATTTAATCTTATGTTTTCTGATGGTAAACTTATTTATTCAACTTTATTCAAGACTTTGAACCCGTTGCAAAAGGAAAACAACCCCTTCTGGAGTAAGAAATATATGCAGTCACATTCCAAATATAACTGAAAACGTGTGTGCTACCGATTCAAATATTTTTCCAGTCTCGTTGAAATTTGTTCAAAATTGCAATGTAAAATTTATCGAGCAAGCATAAGTTTTGGTCGAATAAAAAGTATATAGCTCACACTCCATATTAAAACAAGCAAAATGTAGCTAACGTACTGAGCTACTAAAATAATCTTCACCACTTGTGAGAGTGCACTACACGGGCTAATATAATAAAATAACACTTTATTTGTTCATTTTACTTTTATTCGTTAATTGTGGAAATAATTTGTCATTTTATTGTTCGTCCACGTATGTGGAGCAAAACTGTTGTGTTCTGCCTAAGCAAGAAACATATAAATGGTAGCAAATTTCCGGGTAATAAAATATAATCCAAAATTATATACACTGTCTAAGATAAGGATGTAGAGCAAGGGAAAAAATTGATAAAATAGGACGAAAATTACGCAAATAAATCTCAAATATCTGGCTCTTTTATGGAGATATTAAGAAAATCGAATCTTGTTACTTTCGAAATTATTTTCCCTAACGTTATTAGTGAAACATTTTATCTTTGCCAACTTTTTCAAATTTGTACGACGTTTCGTTTTCGAGATGGCATCATCAGGTTTATTATTTTAAGCGGGCCGACAAGACTGAATGTTTTTTTATTGCAAAACCAATGATATGTTAGACAAGAGTACGCCTTATTTATTTTGTTAGAAATAAAGCGATTTTTTCAATAGGTTTGTGTCATTAAGTTTTGCATAATGTAGGCGGTGAAAAGAACATCACTTATTGTTGGTCTATCGTTTAGTTGTAACTAATTATAGTATTTTATGTAGATCGTTGGTTATACACCAGCTATACATATGAAAGGTGAGAAGAAAATTGATATGCTCTCACGTGCTACATTTTGTACCACAAAAATCGTGCAGAAGCGGATATAAATTAACTTACAAAAGGCTGGCATCCAGCTTCAAACAATATGATTCCTTTGAAACTGGTCTGATGTCTACACAGAAACTATTTAACGAGAAAAATTAAGCAAGGTATTATTAGTCGTTAGTGCGCACCCAGGACCATCAACAAGGGATACACAGCGTAATATCGGGGAGGCAAATTATACGTCGCAGTTTACGCCAAACAGACACAAATTTCATTTTTATAAATTTAGAATCTGTCAAGAATTGGGACCGCGTGGCCAAGCAAAACGATATTTTTTTGTGTGCTACACGAGAAGTTGTCAGGTCGATGAAAATGTTGCTCTGCGTCTTACAGGGGAAATACCCACTGTTGGTACTAGCATTTGCAGAAAGAGTCCCGACAACATCGCTTTAGTTTCATGGGGATCGAAATTTTTTGGTATAAGGATCATTGGTCCTTTATCTATAACAATTCTGTGTAACTGTAATTAAACTTGCGCCAGCATAGTATAGAAGAAGCTTTAAAGAACAGTTGGCATGTTGCAAGATTATTGGTGTTAGCAGGACTTACTTCGTAGTACAATGGCTAACCCGTTCACAGGATTATATATTTTTTCATGTGGTTAAGTACAATATCTAATTTATAAATAATTAAATTTTACAGTTGAGCAAGAACTGCGAGGCTTAGTTGGGATAGCTTTTGCCAAGGTGACACCACAGATACTAGAAGTCGATTGAAAGAAGCGTGTTCCTTTTCTTACAAAATAGTGGCGTTTTATCTGAATATTTATTATAGTTCTGTTTCCTTCTGTTTTTTATAGTTAACAATCTTACTATCTGTTTTGAGTTCTACATTTAGCGTAGCATTAAACATTAATTAATTAAATTGTTACATCCATGGTATCCCGGTTTTGTATTTTTATTTGTATTATTCACGCCGTTTACTTTGTACACAACTTAATGACTTAAGCCAGATCAATAATCGCTTTATTAGCAGTAGCATCTTAAAGGGTATTATCTAAAGCATTGAAAAATCGCAGTGGAAACTGGAAGAATAATTCCAATCCTACAATGTTAGCTCTCCAAAACACAAGCGACAACAGCGCTAAATCGAATAAATTACATACATTCAGTATTGCAATACCCGAAATTAAATCGCTTGGAAGCTTAAATAGAATACTCAAGAAATGTATTGCTGAGTGGCAAAAATATTGTGACTTCTTCAATTTTACCGTTTATTTCATTTTAGAGCTTTCTCGATACATCAATTTGTGTTCCCAGATATGTACTTAATCTGTTTAGGTTCTTGTACTTCCCCGTCACGCATGTCAATATCTGAACTTTGTTGGTTGGTATCGTAATAATCTTCGTCCTCTTCATATTGATACTTATATATAAGTTTAATCTTGTTAGGGTTTATCTCTACTCTTAAATCTTTGTTTTTACTCTGCTGCTATGTTTAGTACATCAGTTGATGTTCAACTCTCTACTCATACTGCATTTACACTTAGTTAGTCTTAAACTGTCCTACCTTTAGATGTCATTTATATTGTCAGGAGGACTTGTTATAACCCTAGCCATTTGGTTGGTAACTATTATTTCTTTCATTGCCTTCCGGATGCCTTCCTTAAAGCTATAGCACATATAAATAGTCTCCTACCAGTAGCAATTTTTTTCTGTCTGTTGCATTACAAAAACTCAACCTTATGTAAGATGTAGCAGCTCTAGAGACTGCTTCTGAATCTCGCAGAGTTGTCACTACTTTCTTTCCGAGCCGGTATTGTACTATTTATTCATGTCTTGGGGGTTATGAAGACCAGGAAGAGCCTCGTGTAATGTGAACAGTTTCCTTTTTTTGTGCATTGATGCTAGCACTGCCGTTCAACAATTTTGAGCTGGCTCGTTACCTGACTGTTTATCCAGAATATAACGGACATAGGTATATTCCTAAGTGAAAGATTGTTTCCTTTTCACTTTATTTGGAGAACCATGCCCTGCAATCTATTTACTTTGAATAGTATGTTGGGAATTTTCTTCCTTTATTTAGTTGTCAATTTAGTATAGCATTTACACAAACCTCTTTTCTCAAAGTACTATCTCTAGAACTAACCTCCCGAGATCCAGGTTGCGTTGAAAATTAAAGTTTGACAAATTTATTCTGACCTGGGGATAGTAATCGTATCCTATCAAACTTTAGAATTAACCGCATTGACCAAACAGTAAAACTCCTCTGAGAGCGAATCGGGTAAAACCACTTCCGCAATCGTTCCCTAGATCCCAACCTACAAACAAATACACTTTATCTTACTTACTCGTGACTTTATTTTTCAGACCAAACCACTGACAGTATTAAACGCCGTACTGATATGGTTATTCGCCATCGTCCTCTCGATACCCGACGGCGTATTTAGCGACGTGACCGAATTACACCCGTCGAATAGCACGCGATTCATCGAAATCTGTACACCGTTTCCGAACACTACAACTACGCGCACATATGCAAAGTACAATGTAGCAGGTAAAGCGCTGATCTTCTACGTGCTTCCTCTATCGATCATAGCCACCTTCTACATCCTTATGGCGAAGACGTTGCACGATAGCGCGAAAGAAATGCCCGGAGAAATGCAAGGTCAGAGCGTCGCCCAAGTTAAAGCCAGACGGCATGTCGCCAGGATGGTCCTCTGCTTCGTTTTTCGTAAGTATAGCAAGTAAAATCTGTTTGTTTAACTCGTACGTCGGTTAGAACGATAAAACTTTAAATGGGTTGACCTAGAAGTTGCTGCCATTAAAGGTGGGTGAAGTTCAGAGTAGAAGTTTACTATAACATTTCAGCGTAGTTCAGGCAAGAGTAGTAAACAGGGGTTTCTAAAGTAGTTAAGTTATGGAGAATTAAAACAAGAATGCTTTACACAATAATGTAATGTACAAATATTCATAAATCGCAAATTATGTAACAAATTCTGTCTCTAAAGTTTCATTTATTGACTGAATGCGAGAATAGCTCTTTCAGTATTTTGCTACCGGCGTTTAAAGCTTTTGGTGAAATGAAAATCATAAACAGAAAAGCCAGAAACGTGATCGATACGGAAGATGGTCGTAACATTTCGAAGCAATGAGAACGGCGTAGGTTAAAGTTCGAGAATTTAGTAACAAAGCGCCACTCTCCAATTGCAGAACTGGATCACATCTGAGTATCTGGAGTCAGAGAGAGCCTTCAGCTTCTTGCGTAAGTGATGCGAGCTTATCGGAACCGTCTAAGTTGTAGATCTTAATGCCGTCATGAGGCGACCAGAAAAATTACTTGAAAACTCTATTCAAGAAAAGGAATAAAAAATGAATTGGGGCGAGGGAATGACGTTTGACAGCACTTTATTTGTTATTTGAGTTGAAACGATTAAATTAAATGTAATTAAGCTAACTTTTCATCTAAGGTTTGCACACTCTTGGCAGCCGTTGGAATTCCAGCGGCCTTACAGCCACATTACCCTTTTAGCAGAACATAATTAAAACAGTAATATGTGCAAGTGGCAAGTAACTGTGATCCTCCTTTTAACTACTGAAGGAATTAGTTGTTTCGTTAAAGTATATAATTAAATTACCCAAAAACAAATCCGTTTGTCCCCCTCCCCTTTAAAATACGAAAAGAATTGAATGTCTCAAAAGTAAGAATAAATTAACTAAAGATTTTAGGGATTTTTTCCCAAAACTCAACGAGTCAAAAATACAAATAGAATCAAACAAAAGCGGGACTTAGCGTGATGTAGTTTCAATTGTCAACCTTCGTACGGCGTGGCAATCGCTATCGAGACGGAATGTCCAAGAGTTTTCTCTCACTTGATGTAAAAATGTCGGAAATATAATCGGACACCGCAAACGGATAAATAAATCGGCTTCCAGCTTCTACGCTACTTCTCAGATGTTCTCAAAAATAAATCTCTGCTCTCTTCTGATCCTATACTAGTTACACTAACCTACCTAGTTCTATACAACAACGGGAAAGAGAAAATAACCCATCGTAAAAACTCATTTGCAATAGAGGGAAAAATAATTGTACAACGGCCGATACTTCGTTGGGGAAGTGAAACTTCCAGATGCGCTCAGCTTCCCAGAGTCGAATTTCCGTGTATGTCCTTGATACGCGAGACTTAAAAACGAAAACGGAATAACCTAGTTACGGACACCGATCTGTTCAACTCAACGCTGGAAGCAGAATGGTTAACACGGCAAAAGTTGAAGCGAGAAATCACAAGTAACAAATCGAAACTGTGATAAATTGGCCGCTACACTGTGACAAACCGGAACTGTGACGGATAGCTGTTACAATTTAATTTTCGGAATAAACTTCTATACAATATAGCGTCTACTACGTAATACGGAGTAAACAGTACCCATTATTGACCTAGGGTTGCAAGCATTTATCATCATATCCGGCTGTTTACATTTCCTGTTTGCCATAGTCGAACGGACACTATTTCTAGGGAAGTAAATCTTCGCCTCGCCGGGAAGTAGAGGATATACTAGATATTAAACGGTTGTCCGACTTGGAAACCAAACCGATGACAAATCTATTGATACAGTTATGTAGACAAAAAGTAACAATTGTGCTTCAGCACAAAGAGAAGATGAAAGCATTCATTTTATTGTTCCAAACACACATGATTAATATTATAATACATAATTTAAATAATATCCTCGTTACAGACTTGTGTATGTGTAAATTTTTGTATACAATTTTCGGTAGTAACGATGCATAGCGTTTTTGTCCTGAAAAGGACCTTTACTTGAACGCTTCAACATTCATTTATCTTCGTCTAGAATACAATGGCTTTTATCTTTCTGTATACATATTATATGACCTAAATTCCCACATATTTTGTATACTGCGACAATAATTATAATCCCAGAAATGGTTCCAGTAAAATAATGTAGGTGAAAAACGGCAGATACACGAGAACACATAATTGAATACTTTTTTTTGAGAAGCAAAAGCTACCTTTTCGTTCAAAACATTGTCACATACTTGGTCCAACTTTCTTAACAATTTGAAAAATACAAATTGCTGATAAGTGCGGAATAGGCTACCGCTTCGCCGACGCCCTCTTCGTTCGATTGAAATCACTCTCAAATTTGGAAACAGAATTATCGTCTACTTTGACCTGCTTCACCAGCATATCTTTTGGCGGCGTTCTTCTCCAGTTTTGCAGTAAGTGAGAGCAATAAAGCAGCGAAGTACTGGGCTATGTTCTTTCCACCTTTCTCCAAACAAGGATTGAGTTACGTGGATTTGGAACTACTATTACTACTGATATTCCGACTGATGTAACAGAATTGGACTACTTCAAAAGCGCATTCTCTATTATTTGGTTTCTCATGTGTAGAGAAGGATACAAATTTAATCAAACGCAGTAATTCCTTAGCACTGCTCTGGGTAAGCACTGCTTCGAAATAGCCACAGGACTTTGTTTATTTCCATTCGTTCCTTCATGCTGAAATTGTTGTGTCATATTTTGAGCACAACTTTGCACGAGGTATCTTTGATTTTTGCTACTTCTTTCATTTCATCCGGCCAAAGAGAATGGTGTCACAAACCTCGTTGATAACTCGTTTAGTCGTAATTTTAACCGGCTACTCTGCACGCTTTTCCTCAAAGCAGATATCCCACAACTTTTAAAATGATTGCGTTAATTAGGCTATTATAAAATTATTAGTGAAGATTTAAATTTCTAAAGATACAATCTAAAATTCTCTATTTTCTCTCAAATCCTACGCGATATGAAATCACGCGCTACTGCTCATTAGAAGACTTTCGCATCGACGTCATATCGTCCTTACTCCTCAAAATTTTAATTACATCTTACACCCACCATCTGTCTACTTCGTCATTCCGTAGACATTCCGTGGCGGTCTCTACAAACACAAAACCGCATTCGTTTGCAAATTAGGAAATAAATATTCTACTTTCGATTCATTCTTAGTTATTAGATTGAATTAGTATGCATTGCTCATGATCCAATATCTTTCCTTGGCGAAGAATTTTACATTGTACGTACATATCGATGCTTTCCAGTTACCAGCGATGAAGTCTGTAAATTTTAAGGGAGTGTCAATTTGGTACTGGAGAGCCATTGCTGCTCCAGGTAGGTAATGAAAAGAGTAGTTGACCTTAGCTGTTGATTTATTGATCCTAGAGTGACAGATAGCAGTCCTAATTTGAATAAAATAAAATGTAGAGGACTCTCTATAAACGCCCTAATAATAAAATTAGGTTCGTTAATGGGCAGCTAACAAGTAACCGTGCAAGAGCTTACAACGTAAGCACAATTTGCATATGCCAATAATCCTGTAGGAAATGTTGACTATGTCAATCGCAAAACGCAACTGCAACTGCAACTGCAACTTGTTAACTGCCCATTAACGAACCTATTATTATATATTATTATTAGGTCGTTTATAGAGAGTCTTCTACATTTTATTTCATTAAAATTTTGGCTCTCGAAAATACACTGCTATCCTAATTTGAGAAAGAAAATTAGAGCAAGTTCTGATAATTATCTTAGATGCAGGCTTAATACTTAAAAGCTCCCTTCCTTTCCTGTCTAGAAGTCGGAAAGACTCATCGAATATATTATTTTTCTATGATTATAAAAATAAAACTCGAGAAAGTAATGTAAAATTTGAAACATAAATAGATATAGTTAAATGTGCTCTCGGAAATCCCAGTCTTCCTTTTCTAAAAACGCAGAGACAACAAAACAAAACAATTAAAAATCAGCTCAACAAAGAAGCATTAACCTTCTTGTTCCAGCATTCGCCATACATAGCGTATGATTCCAAACTGCACAAACATATAAGGGAACGTTTTCTAAATATTTTAATTTCTTTCCCATCAGAAGCGGGTGACATAAGATTTTGGAGTCAACTGTTTAATGAAATTATTTCGAAAATGATAAAAACAATGAAGGAACTTGCTCTATTATCGACCTAAAATATCTCAGGTATTCTAAGAAAACGTTTCAAACATTCCATATTTCACGAAGAACAAATTGTTAATGTGCAAACTTCAGGAGTAACAACGTGTTAGACTCTCGGGGGTCGAGGTGAAAAACCTAAATTTTGCTACCGTGATATTAGGATCCCTACAAATTACTTGGGAAATCCATAGTGAATTCCAAGTAGTTTGTGGGGATCTTAATATCACGATTGCCTGCACTGAGGATGCCCTTAATCTGAGGGCGAAAATTCTGTAGCAGCAATAAACGATATTAGCAAAATTTAGGTGTTTTCACCTTGACGTCCCCGAAAGTACACGTTACTCCTGAAGTTTGCAAATTACGTTGTACTCGTTACTTCTGCCTGACTTCAAATTGTGAATATCTTACATTATTATATTATTATAATTTATTCTTCGTGAAGTTTGCATTGTTAGAATAGAATCAATTGCGATTGCTTGAAAATGATTTGCGATTACTTAAAATAAGTTTATTGTTATTAATCCTTGCCTTATCGTTATTGTATAATTCGCCACCCTCTGACTGCAAGGATATATAACAAGCAAGTGGCTATAACTGAATAACAAATCGGTGTTATCTGCAATTTCTTGTACATTCCTTATTTATAATGAAAATCATTTATAAAACAAAAATTAACGATGTAAACCCCAACACCTTATCCTGTGGCATTCAAGTTTCCAAAGTCATTATGCCGAAATGTATACTTTCGTTGCTTCGCTCGAGTCTGATCGTGTGCCCTTCGATCTCGAAAATAAGGTTTAAACCACTGCAGTTTGTAATTTGATAATATGCCTGTTCCTGTATTCCATACCCAGTAACCATCTACAAGCAGGATCTCCCCCATCCAAAGCAAAGTCGAACACTACAGTAACATTAATAACGTTCTAAAATTAGCATTCCAGGGGGTTACGTACAACATTACTGTTAATTTTTGTTACAGTATCCATTGTTCCAATACGCAGACAACAACGTTTCGGAATTCGACAACATACAATTTTATTCCTCCCAAAAACCGCACTATGAAATGTATCGTTAGTTTCAATTCTTCGACCTCACTCGACAACCACTCTATTAAAATCCAGATGTTAATACTCAAAGAATTTACATATAAAAGCATTAATGTGTTTTGAATATAATAAAAACAGTTCGTGAGAAGCAACAGTACCAGCAACAGTAGGGTAACACTGTATACTCATGATTTAGGAAACTCCATGAACAGAATCGTACTGTACACAAATGTATGTGGATCGTGTTACAACGCAATTAGTGGCTACATTAGGTTGTAGACAGGGCTAGTAATAGTAGAGAGGACCTTCGACATCCATGTTTGATCACAACCGCAAATTGTATTTGTTGAATAACCACTTTTATGATACGGAAGAACTTTTACATAAATGATTCCATGTTATATTGCGCTTCATTGTAATAACCATCTAATTTTAATTCTTAATGCTGGACAGAGACTCCTTGAATGAAGGTTGCTTTCATTCTAACATATATTTTAGATATCTCCAAATTTCGATAAGCAAGTCATCATCATCAGTGACATTAATTATTTGACTGCAATTATTCCTTCCTTTTCCAATTGTAATTCTGATTCAGAACTTTGTTTTCTGTACCGTACTTCATTCTATTGGATTCGCTAGCAATATTTCGAATTTATCTGTTACACAAATGCCTTTTTGTGTAAACTATAGAATGATGTTCCACTCGTAAGTACTACTAGATACAACTTCCAAAAAGCCAATTATGTTACTTTATTTAATGATATTCTTCAGATGGAATGGTCTATTTTGAAAAATAACGCTCAATTGAATTCAGCGGTAGCCACGTTTTATGACACACTATATAATATTTTTGGCTCTTCTGTACGAAAATATGTTTTGCAAAGTCCCAGACTCCTCTTTGGTTAACTACGGAAATTCGATACTGTCTAAAAATTAACGAACATTTCCGATCAAAATGGAATAAAACAAATAATATTTAATTTAATAATGAATTCATCTACAGCTAAGATTGCTTATTAAATACCAAATATGTGATCTTATTTTTTATATTTAAATTTAATTGAAAATGGCATTAAGTGTGCTCGACGTAGAGTAAGAAAATTTCTGCTTTTTAAACGCAACACAACTAGAACACATGCTATGCTTCACCGCGGTGACAACAAATATTGGAACCTTCAAAATGTTGTAAACACCGTTGTTAATGTTGTCTTTCCGATGTGATGATCTACCTGACGCTAAAGCAGGGTTACATGGCACTCCTAGCTACTGCATACCGTCTTCTATGAAGACAATAGCTGAGGCTGATGCTCTTTCTAGCAAGGATTGCAGATCTGTTTTCGCAAAACTTGCAATTTTGCAATTATTGTTGGTGTTTTTCTGTAGTCTCGGAAGAGAATTCAAGAAAGGTGACTTCTCAAATATTGGAAACTACCATCAGTTTGTAGCGCTATAAATTGACAAACCAAAAACGAAGGTATGCATATATATGTATATATATATATATATATATACGTAATAGTTGCTTGCCATAAAGTTATAAATAGAAAAAGTTACAGTTTGTTAAAAAAGATGTCTTCATAGTGGAACTCAGTGAGACGGCACATTGTATCAAACAACATCCTGATTAACTTAGCGCTCACATTCCTTGCATACGCCGATGACCCTAAAATCTACTGCGCAACCGAAAATGATGTCGATGCTTCCATTTACAATCTAACTTGCTGCTAATTAGTGAATGGTGTCAGACTGATAAATTGGGACTCAATGGGGTAAATGTTACACAGCCTCCTTCTGTAGAATATACCATTTGACACATTATATTACATGAGTCAGTATCAACTATTGACAATCACTACAGTATGGGCCTTGGCATCACGCTTGATACTTTCATGAGTTTTGGGACACACATTTAGCAGCTGTGCTTCTCGGCAGGTACATCTTTGGGCTTTGCCTGCAGGTTACTGATACAGCAAATTTGTTAATCGTTTGTGGTGAGCAAAGTGGATTATTGATTATGGTTCCACTGTAAATGAATCAGAGACTATGGGTGGACCGTGTACAGAAAAAGTTCTTAAAGTTTCTATCTCTCAGGATGGATGGTATATACCTTTCGAAAACGTTTGTAAACGTTCTGAGAATATACCTATTATTTCAATCACTCTTGTTTAATTGATCTAATTGTGGTAGAAAGCTATCATATAAGATGAGTATAAAGGTCACGAAATAGATTTTATCAAATATAACGTATGCCTGTAGAAGCGCCAATGGGAGAATTGACGATGTATTATATTTTTTTTTGTGTTTAGCATAGATTGGATTTCGCAGATTATTGTTACTTTATTATTGTTTGGCCCAAGTTGTATTTTTTTTTCTGTTTTATTTCTGTTGTTGTTTTCCTTTACATTTAGCATGTCCTGTAATTGGATACCGTTGGGTTAAATATATATATATATATATATAAAATATTTATGTGAAAAACAGCAGAGCGCTTTTTTCGTATACTAATAAGAGGATTTTAATTGGAAACCTTTCATCGTACCGGTAAAAACCAAAACCCTTCATAATTTTGATTCGACAGTTATTCTTAATTGAAGTATTTTTCAACGTAACAGAAGGTCCGGTAGTACTTCAGAGTTCTGTTGAAACGTAATTATGCTCCAGCGAGGCGATGCACCCGCTTTTTGCGCTCTTTCTGCAATTTTCTCTTTCCGTACAGGCGACTGTCTGCAATCTCGGTATCTATGACGATAACGAAATTAACCATTACCATAATTGCGATGGAACCTCTTCAAGTTGCTCGTTGTAGGAAATTGCATCTGCTCCCATTTCCTTCCATTGTTAAATTCCCTGGACGCTACCCTGGTATAATTATATGATACGTAATGCATTTCTTGTCTTAATTTATATTTGTCCTTTTTTTTTGTAAAGGTTTATTGAGTCATTTCTGATGTAAGATTCAAACTTATGACGTCTAGAATGCGTCAATACGATGCAACACATTTCTGAAGTCAAATCAGTAATTATACCAGGCGCCTCCACCATAATTACCCTTCTCCTTTATATAGTGCTGCAAATGTAATTTGTTATAGTTATCAGTGGTATCTTTGTTGGTAGGTGTTATTATAATAAATATGCATTCATATACGAAAAATACAGGAAACATTTACGTAAATTCCAGAATAGAAACAGAATAGGATTCACCGTTTTCATATCATTATCATGTTATGTATATGAATATTTCATTAAGTTCAACTATTCGGAGTGCAATTTACGTGCGAAATGTTTCAATAATTTGATTTCTATCTTAGACTAATTCATAATTTCGACATTTAATCTCAAGAATGATTTGCTAATATTAAACCTACTCAAATTTCCAGGAACCTCTAATCTAACCGAATGAAATTAGATCTGTGAGGGGTCGGTTAATGCCGAAAATACAGAATTACGGTTCATAAATACCCCGATGAAATAGAGTTATTAATAGACACGTCCGTCGGGCGAAATCCGTTCTGCATTTTGGAAATATGATGAGAATTTCGCAACGGATGGTTTTACAAGGAATTTGATATTAGAAAAGAATGCTGACGAAATATTTTTTATTGCGGTCTTATAACGGGTGTAGATTTCAATTCTCAGTTTAATCGCCTTTGTTATGAAGTGGCTCGTATTCCTCAATTTCTTGCTTCGTTCTTTTATGTAGACCGTTATTCCTTCCATGCTCCTTCAGTTCCTTTTGAAAATGTTGTTAATATTCTATTATTAGTGGAGGGTTAATTACACGGTATGCTAATCACTAATGTACATAAAAATCAGATTACGTCCAACCCGTAACTTTGTTGTATTCGGACGCATGAAGATATGAAGACGCTTTCCTTGGATGTGAATATCATGATACTGTCAACGCAATGCTTTGATATGACAGGCGCAGATTCTTACGTTTTCTTTTACGTAATAGACGTATTTGTTGTTGTACCTTACTTATGTGTGTCATTTTTTTTTAAACTGAAGCTTACACGAACTTGCATCTGACAGTAATGCCTTTCTTTTAGGTCGCTAAAAGGTTTCGTTCGAATTGATTTAAAATTGCCTGCGAATTTATCCGTATGAGGAAAACTGAATTTTTATTTCAAAGAGGAACGAGATAATACTTTTAAATGTTTGGAAGTATTCGGCGATAGGAGGACGGTAAAGAGGACCAATACATTGCACATTTCATCCGGTTAAAATTCCAATTATTTTCGTACAAACTTGTGATCTTCTCTAAGAAATAGGATATAGAACCTACAAACCTCAAAAATGTAGTAACTTCCATTTTGAAAGAGACTTCAATAGCTGTCCAACTTCCAGATTATCATTCTAAAATTGAAGAGAGATTGGTGAGAACAGGTACATATATTTTGTTTTCTACTACAAAGACGTGCAACACGGCCTAATTTAGGCAACTTTTAGGCCCTTTTATTTGCAACAAAAGCCCGAAGCGGTAGTACTTTCTACTTAAGGATATTATCCCCGTTTATCTAATTTGTGGTTTAAACAAAATTCTAGAAGGATTCATTGAAAATGTTCGAATCCAATCGATTCATACCTTCGTTAACTATTCATCACTTTCAACACTTTCTGTATAATATATTTATTTCACGGAAGACAATATTCTTTCCACTTGGTACGAACTCGCTCATAGGTCGAAATACAAAATATATCTAACATCATGGCAAATTCTAGTAAAATATTTCTTACTCTTACCACACAGATTACGATACTTCCAAATGTGACAATCAGGAGGTGAGTCTTTTTTATTTCGTTAATTACAATGTCGCGGTGTTGTAAGGAATTACATAGTATAGGCTGGTATGACTAGTGCAGACTAGTAAACTTGTGTGAGCTAGTATAGGCTAGGATAACTAGTACAACCAAAGATTTGTTTTCGAGAACATCTGAGAACTATCGTAAATTATCACATATCTTTCAGAGATCGCCGACTAAAAGTGAGTGAAACTGAGGAAGCCGTGGGCATCTCTTATGAACGAGTAGTTCGTATTTTACATAATTAATTGGGTTGAAGAAAGCTCTCTGAAAGATGGGTGCTGCACTTGCTTAATTCGGAGAAAAGCGCATTCGAACTCGAACCCTAGGGCGATTGTTTGGAAGTGTTTACGAGGAATCCAGCAGATTTCAAGAGACGATTCGTGACGGTGGATGAAAGCTGAATTGATCCCTATACAGCAGAAACAAGAATGCAATCAAGACTGTGGATTACATGCGGTGAATCGGTTTCGAAAAAAGCAAAGACTATTCATTCGGTTGGAAAGGAATTTTGCTAATTGGTTATCTTGGAGACGGCTAAACTGTTACTGGCCTATATCCTCCAACACCTTCGGTAGACATGCACTTGTTTCCGAAAACTCGAATCATTTCTGGGTGGAAAGAGATTTTCGTCGAGTGATAGAGGCTGTAAACAATTAGTTTGGAAACTTCGAAGGAGATCACTTCCGGGAGTGAATCAAGAAGCTAGAGAAACTTTGGACCAATTATGTCGAGGGAATTATATTGAAAAATACAATATAACTAGAATCCGTATTATTTTGTTTTTATTACTATTCCGAAAATTTTAAATACGGCAATGTATTCCACTGAAATCCTGTGATATTTTGGAATTGCCAAATCTGGTACATTATACTTTTATTCAAATTGCATATTCCAGGTTGGTTACTTGTTGGATATACACATCTAAATTGATCCCTAAATTTTGGTTATGCAAATTAAAAACCGTTTCATCAAATCTGGTAAGATGCAAGCCGAATTAATAAGTGACCTTTATTTTGTCGAAAAGTCAAAAAATATATAAAAAGGAATTATATATACCTATAGAAATTACTTTCAGACTTTCCCAATATGCAAAACATTCACCAAATCCCACTAAGATAATTTTCACCTGAATATAAATTCGACGATAAAAATCTCCCAAATCCGCTGCACAAAAAGGTCTGCCATCCAATTTTCTCCAACAGGGCAGCAACGTATATTAAACCGGCCGCAAATTCCACTTTTGAAACGAAAGACATTCTGCGTTTCACGCAGCTTGACTGGATCGCAGACAAAAACTTTAATTTGGATATACGGAGAACGTAGGCACTGCGCACGTATCCCATTATCGTATTTTTGCTCCGTTAGCCTCGCTTTAAAGCGAGATAACAAAAATTAAAAGTATGATGTGATGGAGTATTTCCACATTAAATCGTCCGGGATATTATTAAATTTGTTGCAAAGCTTGAACGAAAAGCGTGAAGGGAGACGGGTGACGCTATCACCACATTAAATCCTTTAAAAATATAGTAGCACAGTGGTAGGTTTAGTATTCAATACGTTCTGAATGTAGGCATCGTAGGAGAGCGCCTTATGACCACATATTTAGTAAAGAGTTTTCAGTCCTCAGTCTTTAAGAAAACGGATAATATTCTTACACAAACTCTGTTAAAATTTTAATGTATCTCCCAATCGAATCTGAAGTAAATCTTGAAAGCACAAATAATTATAAGTATAAATGAAGTAAGATAACGGCATGCCTATTAACTTGACAAGTTAATAACGTTGTTAGAATTACGATTCAAGATCTATCCAGTGCAAATCGGCGTCTTCTTGGTTCTGCTGAAACATTAGAAATACATGGATAAAACAGAACATGCAACTTAGAAACTACTCTAGAAACTCCCACACGAAATTGGAATTGAGACACGTGTTTGGATTATTCATTTCGACGGTGTAAGTCAGGGGTCTCCAAACTTTTCAGCCTTGGGGCCATACTGACTATTTCAGTGAGTTTTCTGCGTATTATACTTGTCATTAAGCTTTACCTAGCAAGTAAATAAATCCGAGTTATTAACATTCTGTGTTTTTATCCAACTTATCACAACAACAATAAGCTATTAGCTGTCGCGGGCCGGATTGATGACACTGGCGGGCCGGATTTATCCCGCGGGCCGTAGTTTGAAGACCTCTGGTGTAAGTCATATAAAACTGAAACTGTTAATCGATGTGGAACTCCTATTAAACACGAGTATGTAGGAATCTATTACATCTATTATTGAAATTCTTTTACAATTTATGGCTCGAAGTAGCGAGCCCTTAGCGATCTGAAACAAAATTTATGGGTCGTAAGAAATTCTATTCCAGGTAATATTCTAATAATAGAATGAATATCGAATTCAAGGAAGTAAAGCTTCTCGATAGATTTTCCACCAGTCACCTATATTTAAGCCCAGGTAAATTTACGATACTTTCGATATCTGCAATA
Source organism: Chrysina gloriosa (assembly GCA_038088585.1). Lineage (NCBI taxonomy): Eukaryota > Metazoa > Arthropoda > Insecta > Coleoptera > Scarabaeidae > Chrysina > Chrysina gloriosa. The sequence goes on from CM076092.1 coordinate 13,111,541, forward strand.
GCTACTATTTGAAACAATCGTAACTTCAAACTTGAATGTGTTAGATTCATCATTCATTCTGTTGGGTGGAAAAATAGGGGAACTGCAAGACAAAAATACTAAATACCGTAATGCACTACCACAAATTACATGTATTTTTATGAATTTCTTGAGCCGTGTATTTTCACACCAATTTTACACGCAATATTTCAGATTTAGATGATGTTCTATTTTTGAAGGTCATTCTCATGAATTTTTACATGTAATATTTCATGTATGTATACATGTAATATATAAAAATTTTAACCTGTATTGCCTGCTTAACTTCTACCGCTTTTAATTTACCATATTTTCTACTTGCTACACACATTAAGTTCATATAGGTACATTTAATGCTGGGAATCATATTACATGCAACAGGTAAATTATTGAACATAAAGGTATTTATCTAAAAATAGGATCTAAAGCATCTCTTATACAAAAAATGGGTTCTTATTAACTATTTTAGCCTCGTTTCTTACTGCTACTAATATATTAACTTGCCAAACCTTCATATCTAGAGCTCGCAGGGAGGTTTGTCGTAGAAGCATTTACGAGGCTTATGTTATTATGCTGTCCCACAAGTTACCCACAAAACTTATGGGTTTCTTGCTAAAGAACATAGTCCGATGTATATGTAATAAAATGTGCGTAGGACATACATACAGATATGTTCTACACCAAAAGGCCTTTGAAACGAAACGAATTACATTCTGTGTTATTTAATACAAAGCTCAGATTACTTCCTCAACATATTTTTCTCTTTAATGGTAGTAATGTTATACGCAAGCATAGTTAGCCTTCATCGCTGAAGTCCTACATCTCTTTTCTTATTAATTACTTCTATGGTATCATTTCTGTCTTTATCTTTCAAACTTGCTCAGCCATACACAAGTGGGAATATATATTTATACTATATTAAGAGGAATATGAACAGATAAGTTCTGTTGCGATATATTTTGTAAACATTGATGGTGAGATTCAAACCTTCATTGGGCACAAGAAATTCAATAATAGAGTATAGGCACGATTGTTATTTATAATTTAATTAGATACTTTAACATTATTAATTACACATATCATTATCAATTCGATATAAAACACATTATTTCGGGTGTAAAGTAATTATCGAAAAATGTTATTTAGAATTCCCCGGCAAAACAAGTGCGACGTATAAGTATTTATTTACATTTCCATGTTTAGTGTTTCCATGGTTACTTAGAGTTTATTATTTATTTTTTGACATATAGCACTAACCTATAAATTTCATGTATTCCAATTGCATGCTAATAATACGATAATTAATACGCAATAACAGTATCTCTATTAAATTACTACATATTTAACTCATTTTACTTACGATTCAAACTTAACTTGTCTAATTTCGGCCGCGTAGAAACAATCGTTTGAGCGAATGAACTAAATCAACGTAAACGGGTAAAAATCCAGTGAATAAACTCTTTTGATCTTTACACATGCATTCTCGGCAATTTCAGCAATTCCAAAGTTTCAAGTGAGAACTGAAACACGTATTAATGCTTGTAAATAAATTTAATGACGTCGCTGGACTCGCCGGACGCACTCGTAAGGTCTTGGGTGTTAATCGGAGACATTCGAATAAGTTGAATTTGAATTAAGACTTATAACATATTGCTCGCGTAATTAATTATTATTATGCAACAAACGGCACCTATCTATGTGATTGCTTCAATAAACATATATTTTGGTGTACTTGCTTACTACTTAAACTTGCATACATCCTATTATGTATATTTAAAACAAAAATTATCTTTAAGATAGAGCGCATATCCTTAGAACTCGAACTAAGAAATTATTTTCAGCTTTTTATACATTTCACAGGTCGAATCTTCGACGTTTTTTCATTTGACATGTTATTTGAGAAAAAGCTATAACGTTAAATTTTTCAGAGCATTTTCCATGTTGCATTATATAATTATATAATAATTTTCAATAATAATAATAATAATAATAATAAAAAATAACAAAATTATCAATTGCTGATGATTTCTGTATTTCAAACGTGTAAACACCGGAAATTGCTTGCAACACACTCGCACCTTGCTTCTGAATACATATTGTAAAATATTCCATACTCCCTTTTAGGTTTACATATGCATCGCATTTACATTTACCAAAAGGAAGACCATATCCTCCTTTGAAACAAAGGGGAGTAGCACTCGGTTTTCCTTTTATCTATGGTACTAAGGATAATATATCATAATAACATTGAACACTTCGTTCTACTTCTACTAAGAACCTATTCGTACTGTTTCTGATGCCAAAGTAAAGTACAGAGATGTGTAGGTGCATTACCTTCAATCTATATTTATCTCCTAAGTACGCGGTGGCGAAGAGAATCTCGGGTATAAATAACTTATTTATGTAAGGCTATTATGTGTACACTTGCATAGGTGTGTATTTATTTTCCCAATCTTCTTAATAAATAACCACTTAACTACACTATTTAGTGCTACGAACATGCACATACTAGACCCCAACTAAAACGTTAATTAGTGTTAGCTAACCCAGATTTTGTAATAACATCGTCCTTATACAGCACTTCAAGGAACTACTGCTACTAGGAAGCGAATATAATAACAGTATCTTAAGAGGAAAATTTATTTCACCCCCTTTATCATATACCTACAAGGATTAGAGCTCCGCCTCTAACAAGTGCGGCAATTGCAGCATCTTCTGTGATGCATGTGCATAGTTTGTCGCTTCCCTCAGTAAAATTTCAAGGAAAATTTCCTTCTAAAAGGATTTTGTCGTAAGCACTCAACCGTTAATGGCCTATGCAGTTATAGAAAGGTTAATTATCTACGAAGAGGAGGTTCGTGAATGAAAGTGCGATTTGAGTTAATGATGAAGTACTTTGGTAATTAGGAACTTGCGAATTTTAGTGATATATGACATTAGTTTAATTTCTACATAAATTTAAATATTCTCAACATCAAACTCATATTAGTGCCTGTTGGCACTTCAATCGACTATTTCCTTTGTTCTTGGTAGAACATATTGAACGGCAAAACTTCAAATAATTCTGATATCAGATTGCACCTAGGTTTTCTGGAAAAGAACCCAAGTTTATGAACACGTAATTACGGTGTGGTGTAAAGGCTAGCAGAAATTGACTGATAAAAGTAGAAAGGAAGTTACTCCCGCGGTGAAATTATTTCTTATTTTCGTAACAAACTAGGAAATACTTAGTACCCAGTCCAATAAGAGTGAAAGGTATAGAAGATATTTATGTTACTTGAAATTTTAATCAATATTTGATGGTGATGTCCACCACTTATACTTTGTGGTATTATGGGAGACACTTTCAAACAGAAACAATGTGTGCTTGTCCAAAATTAATTTCTTCAGATCAAACTTTTGAGAAATCTAGCTGAAGGGGTATAACCTTTGCTTTCTCAAATATGAGTCTATGGTAATACACCGGGGAAGGAGATGGATACTATATAAGAATGACATCCGCTTACGAAAAACGAAATCCTTCTGGAGCTGAGATGGAGATACAAAAGACGTTTGAATCGGAACAATACTTAATTATTCACATGCAAATTTTTACGAATAAATTGGCAAAAGAACTCTCTGAAATTAGAACATTATTGCATTCAGTGATTTCGCTTGAAAATTTGTAAGAGGACAGTTTGGTACTGCTAATTGCAAATGCTATAATCATTGAATGGATCCCCAGACTGTGTATTAGATAGGATGAAGAATTCATTTGCTCAATAGAGGTATTCATCCGAAACGATTTTGGCGGTATTAAAAACAAAGATTGTGGACGTGTTCTAAAGTTTAGAACGCTGATGGTTCCAGTATTGCTTAGGTTACCAAAACGAATGAGTAATTTTGAAAATATTACAAACAGGCTTTAAGTGTTCTTGATGCGTGCCAGTTAACGCACATCAATGTAGTCACCTAATTCTCTGAATTAATATGTTGGCACTGGTACTATAGTCACGTTGTGTCTCCTTAAATAAGTGATATAAAAACCAAGTTCTAGTTTTTCTGTGTATAAACTTGTAAAGTAGTTCATTAATTAAACTAAACTTAAATCAAAATACGTCCAAATCAAATCTGAACAGAGGTAGCCCAAAGCTTTTTCTAATTGAACTTTGACTAAGCAAGCGATAATAGATTAGTTATATTTAAGGAGTTGTAAATCTATCGTCTCCAGTGAAATATTTGATGGTTCCCTCTGAAGTCATAACAACCGTATTATGACTTCAGAGGGTATGGCAACTGTTGAACTTCCACTGAACGCCTGATTCAATTGTAGATCGTGCTATTTCACCAAAATTTGGATGAGTTGAAAAGTGGACCTGGACTTAAAAGCCAATGTCTGTGGTTGAAATCATAGACATTCCAACCGCGACTGTGAGGTAAACAGTCAGTAGAATCTAAATACCTACGTTCGTTGTTCATCACATTACCACGTAGCATTCCTAAACGGATGATGCTTGGAAATTGAGTTCAAAAGCAAAGATTCGAGATCTCTGATGCTCTGCTCCACAGGCGAAGCTCCTCCAGAAGCATTAGAGTTTTACTATTGTTTATTATTCATGTAATATGGCTTTCTTTATTTAACTAAGTTATTTGTGGCTCCGAAATTCCAAAGTGGGATCCTGGTTATACTATTCCTATATTAAATTCCTTTTGTCTCATCCGAGGTATTGGGAGTTCTTGTTGATTAAAAGTACGAGGTTGTGAAGCTGAGAATAAATCGAAAGTGATCTATATATTGCAGCTGCAAATAATTTCGCATCTATTCTTAGTTAAATTGTGGGAGAAGCTTAGGTTTGTGAACATAGAGGTTGCATGCTACTTTTGTAATACGATGGAAGTCTTTTAAATTTTGACAAATGACCGCTTGGTGGTGATATTGAGATGTTTCATTACTGTTTTTATAAAATTCGGCATTGTTATTTTGAAAACGGACGCAGTTTAGAAATTAACCGAGTAGTTTGCTTGCTGTGGACGTTTTAGAAAAGCAATTTTGTGAAAGAATAGAAATTTCACGTTAAAGTTTTCGTTGGATGACTATTACGATTTTAGTAAAGGCTTAACACAACAACAATGCATAGAATCGCATAACTTTGGGTACTGAAGCACCATCAGAAAAGACTATTTACAATCAGTTTGTAGAATTTCGTCGTTGTCGTGCATCCGCCAGTGGTCCGCCTGAAGGTCGACCAAAGTCGCTTATTCCAAAAAACATAGATGCTTTGCACAACGTGATTGAGGAAGATGTGGCTCGCAGTGAGATAGTGGCATTATTAGCCGTATCGAGCAATTCAATACGTTCCACTTTGCATGTACATTTAGCTTTGAAGAAGATCTATTTTCGATGGATTCCGCATAATTTGTCCCAAGCTGAAAAAGAGGCTAGTGTTAATTGATGGAAAGAAATGCTCAAAAGGTTCGCCCAGGGACCTGCAAAATCCGTATGCAATATCGTAACAGGCGACGAAACCTGGACATATTCATATGAAGCGGGAAGGAAGCAACTATCCACTGTTTGGGTGCCCCAAGGTGAACTTAATCCCAATAAGTTGTTCTTTTACGAAGCACTTCCGAGGAAATGATCACTTGTTTCTTCGGTTGTGCCGTACATATGGCAATCATTCCTTTAGACGATCGAAGAACAATTAATGCTGATTACTACACCACAATTTATTTGCCAGAAGTCATCAGTGACACAATAACCGAGAACGTCGTAACATTGTGCATCACGACAATGCCAGCGCTAACAGAGCACGCCAACCAATTGATTATTGGGAGGATAAAAGACACCGAATTATTGTCTCATTGCTTTCCTTTTGTTTCCCAATGTTAAACAAGGAATGTGTGAACATCAATTTTCAACACTTCAAAAATCGGTTGATGTCATCAAAGATCATGTTTTGAAATACCAACTTTAGAGTGAAAAAAATGTTTCCAGAATCAGTTTCAAGGCACGCAATAGTGTATAAATCTTAAAAGCCAATATTTTGAAAAGCAATAAAACAGTTTGTTTCCGAAAGATAAGTTTCTTTTCTAATTTTTCAACTTACAAGAAAAAAACAATAAATGGAAAACAAATCTACAAACAAATCCACAATAGAAAAAGAATTAAAGGAGAAAGCTAACTAAGGATAGCTTCAAAATCTATTCATGTTGACAGTATAAGGGTTATAGGTGCTTTTGACTCAGATATTGGTTTTAGTACGCGGAACATAAACAAGTCGAAAAATTTTGTGATGTGTACGGGAGTCACAAATCCTACCTTAGACAATAAAACCGAAGAACCTATATTACGCATAATAAATATCTGGAAGAAGTAAGCACACATTTCTCATACCTAGCTATTAAGCAGACTATAAAAGCAAATACCGTATTTAGGATAGACATTATCAACTTTAAAGGATATGTATTTCAAGATTCTACGTTTAACACGTGCCACTGCAAATTATTTGTAAAGAATATAAATGTACAGTGAAATAGACCCATGTTCTTATCTGCTCTCTATAAAGACATGAAAAGAAAAGAGATTTAATAGCAAAAATATTATTAACATCTCTAGAAGATGTAGAAACAAAATCTAGGGACTTAAACTCTGCAGACCGACCTGATCAGCAAATAGCAAGCATTTATAATCTTGGCTGATTTAGCAATGACCTCATCACCTATACCATAATTAAGCATGGGAAGACGACTACGACCACTGTATTGCAAAATTTTATGATTATCATCATAGGAGAGTACACCTTAAGTTATAAAATGAAAAAGATCATTTAAGTATGAATTAAATTAAGTTATCCAGTATGCAAGATCGGCTCTTTGCGGTACTGTTAATGAATTGATAAATATAGACACTGCGAAATACATAGGATATGCGTCTATCCAAGTGAACTGCGATAAAATTTGGGTAAAAGAAACCAACAGCATCAACTTAGGGAAAACAAGTCTGTGATTAAACTATGTCAAAAGTATTAGTAAAACCAATGACGGTTAATACATGCACTTTCAACTGATTACCGAGAGCTCCACTAATGAACTGAGTAATTTCCAGCAGATTTGTAACAGTACAGGAAACCATGTTTTTTCGTAAGACTTAAGCTCATACAGGATAGACATGTATAGTTTACACTCATTGTCAAATAAATTTGCAAAATTAGAACAGAAATTAATATGTTTGTGGTTTTCAATGTAATTTGTTGATCATTTTTAAAAACTGGAATCACTCGATCTACTTTCCGCAGGCTCGGGAAGGTACAAGTATTACTGGCAAGCTTAACAAGTGCAATTTGGTTATGCTTTTCTTCTCACTAGACTCCTACATATCACAAATAATCATCATTGTGTTTGAAATGAAAATTAGTGGCTGGTATATGTAATGGCAATCGTCTCAGTAGTTCATCGAACGCCTGTTCTCCCACATCACTTAAGTAGACGTTCTTGGTCCACCAAAAATTTAATTGCTCTTAAAGCTTGCCTGTAAGATAACTGGGTGAGATTTAAACTGATCATACTGAATGTAAGTTGAGAATTTTGACTTGCCTGTAAGGATAAAGATGAGGTGTATCACCAGTATTATTTTCTCTGCCTTTTTCTCTAAAATAATCTTGAACAAAATATAATTCAAAACATAAGAAAATCTATCGATTTAGGAAATCATTGGTACATTATTGCTCTTGATACGAGTTAAATCTTCGCGAACCCACACTATCTGCAGTATTCGTAATAGACGATGGTAATTAATCAAAAAGTGCCACCAACTTTAAAACATAACGCGAATTATTCATTAAAGGTATTCTGTACCCACATCATTATTTCAGCTTCCTTTCCTACTTTCAAGAAAAATGCAAGATATAATGAAAACTTATAGGATGATGGCTATTAAAATAATATCTACAATCAACTCTAATAGGTACAAATGTAGATGTTTCTATATTATCAAGTTATAGAACTAACAAATGAAAATAATCTAGAAGGAACACATTGAGTAAATTCCTTCAGCTCTCCGAATTTTGGTGTTTAAATTTTCACAGTAAGATACACTAATTTCATGTATAAACCGCATATAATATTTTTGGCCGTACAGATCCGACGTAACAAAAAATAGGTCGTCCATGCTGCTACGGCAAATATAATGTTCACAAGGATTTAATTAATTTATGCGACAGCAACACAATATACTGGACCGCCTCAACCCTTTTTTAATTATTGTACATTTTATTCGCCGGCAGTAGATAGTCCCTGTTATTTGTAGGAGAAGGAGCGTTCTAGTTCGAAACAATAGCTACAAAAGGGTCGTCAATTTTATGTCGATCCATATACCACGGGCAGCTTTAGCAGTAGATAGCCAAAGCTCATTTTATTCCTACGTAGACGTATCGATGCATGAGCGGATATTTTATGGTTATCTGAGTTTGCACTGACCCTGATTTTTTATTATTTATCGCTAGGATGCACTGTTAAAAAGGGAGACGTTTATAATGTGGAATATTTGGACGAAATATTTTGATTCCGTGTTATTTTTATTTGTGAAATAATTTCTAACTTCTAGTCTACTTCGTTGATGTATGACGTGGATTGCGGAATTGCAGATTTAGACAATAACCAATAAATATTTCCCTAGAACTGTGATTACGTATCGCAATTAAAGAACACTATGGTTTTGAAAATAATAGCGCACTATTCTATACAATAAAATATCTATACCTATGCATATACATAATTATTTCTAGGCTACACTTAATAATGGAGAACCTTTAAAGGATACAATAACATTTCAAAAGCTATAATCTGCTTCGTGACTTCTGCTAAGACTGAGAAGCTACGATAGGTCAAATGTAAGGTTAATATTATTTGGAAATCAATAGCAATCAAAGAATATTTATTTACCGTCACCAAAGTAATTTATTCTTTATCAGTTCCTCAAATCGTCATTTGCGTTCCTCGAAAGTCAAACATGATTAGTAAAGCTGACCAACGTGGGACGAATACATGAGCGTTACGGAAGAGATCAACTGTGGGTTTGTATTGCTAATACGCATTAAATCATGGCAACCTTTGCTGGCATAAATAAGTAGGTTATTTAATTTCACTGGAAATTTAAAGGTATTTCGAAAAGCAAAGTAATTTAGTACATATATTGATAGTAGTAGTATACTAGTTATAACAAACACCAATGCAAGTGTTTGTAGAATTACAATCTGATCATAGACTTGATCAAATCAGCAATTTTTGTCTAACTTATGAAAACATTGAAACTAAAGTCCGATCCAACAACGTTCTTTAGGTTCTAATATCTATTTGCATACATATCTTTCGTGGGCACTACCGCACTTAGTTCTGCTTTTGTCATTTGTTCACGCACTGACACCAACTCGAAGGGTTTCCTCCTTTTGAGTCGTCTCGTCAGTTCTGTGCTATCGAGAAGCTCGATCGCCTCAATTTTTACATGGTTGCTTAGCCGTTGTTCGTGACTTCTAGCATACTTGGTAATGATCTGTTTAGCGGTGCACATCTCGTTTCTTAAGTATCAAGGAGCATCAGTTATGTTTCTTCGCACTTTGTTTTGGTATCGTTGTTTTATTTCTACATTATTTTTACTGGCATAGCCCCACAACTAGATGTCATAAGCCCATATTGGTTTAACGGCCTGTTTGTACAATAGTAGCTTATTGTACGTTGATAACTTGGAATTTCTTTCAAGCAACCAGTACATTTTTCTGTATTTAATTCCAAGCTCCTCCCGCTTCTTTTTGATATGAGTCTTCCAGCGCAACTTTGCATACAGGGTGATACATAGAAACTTTGCCTCGTTGGCATATGGTGTCTGTGTATCATTAATTCTAGCAGGCACATACTTTATCCTCTTATTAGTATGGTTGACATGAACTGATTTAGTTTGATTAAGTTTGATTCTCCATTTTACATTCCAGTCATTTAGTTTGTTTATAGAATTTTACAGTTTTCGTAGTTGCTTCACCGCTTTCGTTTCCCACTGCTAATATGGCAGTATCGTCAGCAAATGTAGCAATTGTTTGATGTTCAATTTTTCGGTATGTCTCCCGTATATAAAAGATACAAAACAGATCCCAATACACTTGGTTGTGGAACTTTTGCCTCGATTTCTTTTAGCTGTGTCTAGGCGTCTTCATATTTTATTATTTGACGTAATCAGGATTTTTGCAAAACTGAACGTAATACTTCAACCACTTTTTGGCTTATTGATTCAACGAACCTTCGATGATCATGTAAATCATGGACTGTTCCAATGACAAAGAAGTGTCTTGCCAAATTAAAACTACGTTCTGACTTCGTTGTTACCATAATATAAAACTGCCCCAAGCCACGCATACTATTTCGTTATAATAGATATTGGTGATATCCAAATTCCTAGACATGTTTTTCCGAATTCCTTTAGGAAATAGAAAAAAAATTTGTTTTATTGATTAACGCTCTAACTGCAAAATAACAATCTCGTCTAACAATCTCGACTACCAGATGCACATTTTGTAAACAACTTATATATGGAGGAGATTAGGAAAATATATTTTCAATTTCCTACGATATATATGAAGCTTCATCCGTCATTAACATACGTACTTTATTGGGTTCCAGTGTGGGGTAGTTATGAAATGGAACACTCTTGTGTGTGTAGCAACTTTGATCATTCTAGTGCTGCACGAGAGGTTCGGCACAGAAGCTCCATTTCTTTCCCAAATTCGTACTAAACTATAAAGCACGTCACGTTTTTTGAATCCGTTGGTTCATCCATCGTGGACCACAGTGTTTCATTTTCTAGTTCAAATTTTAAATTTGCTTCTACAATTTTATTTTAATCGCGGTAATGTCGTCATAGGAAGTTTCGGGTTGGTAACTTCCAAGTAGGTACATATCTCTTTCAGGGCACTTTAAAGTGTTCGTTGTCAACTATATTTTGCGAAATTTTACACACACTTAAAGAAATGAAATCGCATGGAAACTTATGGGCAGCTGAATTCTTTCTTTGTCCGCATTTAGCACTATTTACATAGGCATGCCATGTACTTACAGCTTAACTTTACAGCTTCACATTACAACAAACATAGTACACCCAATTTCCTTTACACTCCACCTCTGGAACTCGCGCGACAAGTGCGCAGTAAATGGCATTGGTTTCACACACGAGAACTGAAATCTACGAAATTATGCAACACGAATACGGTGTTACAACTACAATAGAAAGCGGCTTACCGACGGCATGCATGTTTCGCGGCGCCACTCAAATATCGATACGGACGACTCGCAAATGGGATTAAATCGATTTCGACCACTTCTGTTGATAGGGAATTTTATCGTTCAAAAAGGAATACCAGTTGATACTCTGAGGAATCCGGCGTTGACCTTTGCCCAGATGTACTCCTTTCCTCTTTTCCTTGGGAAACAATGATCCAGCTTTACACGGTCTCCGCTCTGCAAATATCAGCTTTAAATTCGTATAAAACACACATCCTCTTACAATACCTCCATATCAACCCTAAAATAACATTTGCTGTATTTATACCGACAAATATTGCCATCAGTAATACATACATACATATTTGCGTTTATGGTACGTTTAAATAAGCCAGGGATATATATTTTACAGACAGTATTAAAGTTAATGTTACTTTAAAATTGCCTGTTTATTTTAAAATTTGCGGTTGTAGGTTGTGTATAGTACAGAGAATGCCATTGCAGCGTGCATATTTTTATGAGATTGGAGTTTTATGATGCCGAAGATTATTTCTCGGCGTGTATACTGAATTGTTTGTGTACATTGTTGGCTTCGAAATTTGGGTGTGCGACATTTTTCAGAATTATTTGTGTCATTTGAAACACATACCTATTGTTATAAACCATATGAAATGCAATTTAGTCTGCTATGTTTTACTGTTGTAAGTTTAGTATCTGAAGTCTTCCAGTTCGTTACTTTGTATGAACTTTGGTTAAGATACTAATTTATGATTACTCGCTAGAGGAAAACGCCCTCAATATTTTACAAAGTCAACACTTTTTGGAAAACTTTCAAATTATTTATGCACCACTGTGCTTAATTCATAATCAAAAAAGTCGCGTATTTTAACATCCCTTTTCAGGTTTCAGGTTTCTAAACGGATAGATAGTGTTTTGGTATGTTAAGCTATTTTGCTTGGAAGCAAGATGTAGTAGCTCAGTGCATTTTTATTATTAGAGAATATCTTGAATACACAGAAAAGTAGATTCATTGAATGTAAAGCTTTCTTCAAACTTCAGATTTGTATTTCCAATATGCAGTAGAACTTTTCTAGCTCGAAGTTGCAAGGAACAGGAACTGAAACTCGTGTTTGGGAAATTTCAAGTTAGGGACAAATTTAGGCAACTTTTCCTTCAACGTTAAGCACTTCCAATTAGTAAATAATTCGAGCTAAGGAAGTTAGATTTCGAGATCTTCCACTGTATTGTGATTAATTCCTTCCATTTTTTTTCTAATTTAATTCTGATTCTAAAAAGTCAAGGCTTCATGGGAAGCAAACCGACTCATAGCATTTAGATATTGCTGCTTATGGACCTAAAGCGGAGATAGCTTCTTTATGTGCAAAATTATTAGGCAAGCTTTCTTGGCCAATAATAAGCAACTCCATTCATGGAGCTAATGGTATCAAGTGGTAACTATCCATACCCCATGTTTTGTTTTAATTCCTTCAGAATGAGAGTTACCCGCGTTCGATTTTTTTGCCCCATGAGGATAGTAGTTTTGATGAAATTCGTTTAATCAACTGATTATGCAAACTATTAACACCACAGTATATTTTCGACTGATAATGCAGACTACATTACTTGTCCAGGTTTTTTTATTAAATTATTCGGCCTTCCACCTATTAGTACATCTTTACCCAAAATTCATTACTACATTCTTGCGGATAGAAATACTTACCTAATTAAGTAAAAATGAATTTCATCTCGAACAAAATTGTCTGGAGGATACCAATTATGTATTTCGACTAAATTATACTAATTATTATTGTCACCTTCTCACTCTTTACTTTCATTTGCTTTAAACCTATAGCAGAAAATCTGCTACTATCATGCTTTCATTAATAAAACTTCTTCAGACGATTTCATATTTTATTCCACTCCGTCTACCCTGTAGTTGTTTTCTGAATATTTGGAATAACTTGGGTTGTGAACAATCACTTAAATTATCTCTCAAAATATATTTCCCCTCAATTTCCCAAAACCACCCATTGCAACAAAAATTTAAAATATCAAACATTCCTTCTTATGACAATTTCCCTTTTCTAAATCAATGGTCTCAATGCAGTAGTACTACCGTTGGTGAGCTGATTGAGTACTAAACAACCCGAAATGACAAGTATGTTCAAAATGGGCAGCATTTTCCCGAGAAATAACGACACTGTCTAAATAATCTCATTTTGGCTAGTCTAAGATGCATTTCAAATGATTTTTATTTAGTTTGATTCTATTTTTCATTTCCATTACCTTATCGTCCAAGCGACCAGACTTTGACGTGTAGCCAAATACCTTTTATGTGTTCAAATTGCTTTGACGATATGGTAGTGTAAGTTGAAAATACAATAAAATTCAATAAAAACCATTTTAAATGAGTTTTAGGGTCGGAAAAGTGATAATATTTAGACTGCCATTATTTGTTAAAAAAGTGTTGCCAATTTGAAACACTCCTTAGTGATTTCGGGTTGTTTAGTATTCAATCAGCTCCAATTTAGACATCAGTGAAATCCAAAAAGCTTACGGGATATACAGGCGCCTCTCCAGGAATGATTTCAAGAAAACCAGCCCATTCTAGGTGATGTCATATATTAAATGCGCATACAATGAGTTTTCGGTAATCGTTGCTTAGTGAAAGAAAAGTGTTTCACTTCCTGTTCGAAAATCAACTATGAAAACTAGCACAAACACCCGAAGAATCCTTTTGCGTTTGTTTACCCGGTAGATATAAAAGAATGTTCCTATTGGGCCATATCGAAGGCGTGGAAAGATTATTCAGGAAGAAAGGGGTTTGTTAAACTGTGAAGATGAGTGCATAAATTATTGCATTTAATCACTAAAATTGATGAAAATTTTGTCTTCTAAGATATAGTTCTAATGTCATTGAGTAACTGGAAAATAGAAAGTTCAGGTGATGAAAATTGTCCCATTCGTTTGCAAAATTTGAATTAGAGACTTCACACAGTATGTTAATAAAATAATCCGTAAATCATCCCTACTTTATGCAACTAATTTCCATAAATTGGCACTAAATAAAGTATAAATTACGATTTTGAGGACCAAAGAGAGTAAATTGGTACCACAACCGCAACACCTTAGGGTAGAAAGAGGACAGGATGGTACCGCAATTAATTTAATTTAAGACCTATGTAGTTACATGTCCTGCAGGACCTTACTCACCGCCAATGTGACCAACTGCATCAGCAATGATTATCAAGTCTGTGTCAAAAATATCAACAATAATCTGGTTGAAAAAATATACCAACAGAAAAATGTTTGGTGGCCACTACTAAATGCAGAGATAAGAATATTGAAGCACATGTAGAGAGAACTTTTCTTCGTCTTCCTGCACTACCTTATTCACCGCCAATGTTACAAGCTGCATCAGCAATGACTGTCAAGTCTGCGCCAAAAATGTAAACATTAATCTGGTCAAAAAAGTGTACCAACAGAAAAGTGTTTGGTAGTCACTATTAAATGCAGAGATAAGAATATTGAAGCACATGTAGAGAGAACTTTGCTTCTGTTTCCTACATTAGGCGTTCAGCCTATGTCTAACGGGCTCTTTTGAGGTCCATGCCCAATTGTCTCTCCATCTCTTGTTTGATCTTTTCAGTGGTCTAGATCCTTCAGGTTTATTGTCTCATACTACGATCACTATTCTACACTTATTTATTTTGGCAATGATTGGTTCCAGTTTCTTCTTTTTCCCTTAACCCATCTTATTTCTATATTTCTTGAGTATCACAGTGATGTCTAGTGCCGTCGTCCGGTATATGATCGCGTCTGATTTTGTCTCTTATGGATTTCAGGTTTTTCATTTCGTGTATTCAAGAACTATTTTGTTTTGTTAGTGACAGTTCAGGTTTCAAAGGTATATGTTAGTATTGGACGTATACAGGTTTTATGTATTCCTGTTCTGACTTCTATTTTCAAATATTAGTGGAACATATTGATTATTTAAAACTTGACCATATAAACACATATTAAACAACACATTACAATACTTCATGCTCTTCATGTTAGATTGCTTAACCTCAATAATTATCATTGAGTCGACCACTACATTTTTGTGTAGAATTGCAACACACTGTTCTTGTCTATCCACGCATGTCCCCAATTTTCAGATGTGTCTACAATCCACGTGACCAGACATAGTAACTATTTCAAGGACTACCAACTGATGGGTTATGTATCCAATAGAAACTACGTGGCTTGCCAATAATCTGAAATGCACAACCTTCTAATTCTCTCTTCCACTTCATCGACAGTTTTCTGGCTCATCTACCGAAAACTTCTTACTGCTATAGAATTTTTCCTAAGTTTTCATTCCAAACTTTAGCCAGTCTTCCTCTTGCTCTTTTACATATATTGTATTCTAAACTTCCAAACTTTGTAGAGAGCAATGTCACTGTTCATCCTAATTCCTAAATTCCGTGCCATTCGATATGAGGTCTCACAATTTTGTCCACGATCGGTTATACTTCTACTTCTCTCTCTGTACATCACCATCTCTCATCTTTTCTTCCTATCACTCTATTTAACTTTACGCTTACAATCAGGCCTAAATGTTACAGTTTTTTTCTAGAAACTTTCAAATGTTAAAGATCTTCCATTTAAACCAAAGAATCCTATCTAGTTTTTCAGAGCAAGGAGATTGCACCATATGTATTCGAACACAAGTACTTTCCATAACAGTTATATAATATGAAACTTGGTTTAAGAATTATTGCAAAATGACAGGCTAACCAGCGATCTTGACGTCCTTATTTGGATGTGACTTGATTTTGATGACGCTATCCCGTGGTGAACCTAGCTATTTACCTAATGGATATAATTGAAATGAAGAGTGTATATTATTTATAAAATCACTTAGATGGCATACAAGAAAGATTTGTATGATGGAGGTAAAGTTGCGTCGCACGTTAAATCAATATTTGTTATAAAAATGCTGTATCAGCTTTCCAAAGTTTTAGGAGAGTAAAAGTAGGGAAATAGAGCTCAGTATTAGTTAGTAACAAAGTTAGTATGATAAGTGAAGAGTAAAGAAAATAATTTTAATGCTCTATTAACACCACGTGCTGCGATATAAACGGAACAAAGTTTAAATTGCTCTGTAGATCTGCAGCACGTGTACTTCGTTCCTTCAGTAGCATTTCTAAGCGCTCGCTCGAAGACGTATGACCGTTGAAAACACGTGGATACCACTAAGGGAAAAAGCAAATAAGCTATGTCTCTCTAATCCTTATAAATGGTTTCATATATTTTCAAACAGAATTAAGATGTTTCTAGAAAGTCGTTCTCTATAATTATATCCAGCGCAATTTACTTGATTCTGCTCTTTTAAGGTCTCAAATATATCAAGCTTACCTTATAAGCAAGCTTAAACACATACGTGCGGGATGACGTAATTCAAAGACAGGAATATCTGATGTAAAAGCGCATAGATGTTTGGCATGGAAGGATCACATATTCGTTTTCACGGTGTAATAATTTTTCTTGGAGCTATTAGTAGTTGTAAATTTTTCGTATTAACGTTAAAATTAAATTCCGTTTTCTTTTCGTTGAATGCAGTATCAGTTTGGATTTGGTTTTGGTTTTTAGTTTTCTATTTACTCTGTTTCTGGTATTGGAGAATATTTACTATAAATTTCGCCCTACTCAGTAAGTGCAGTGTAGAACGAACTTTGTCAGCATGCATAGGTGTTTCAACATCCAACCAAACAAATTTTGCGCCAGATAATTCAGAAATGCTTCTGACCCTAACGATTAATTTGTTTCTTCTTTTCCCGACTTGAGAGATTTAGATTTTAGTTCTCTTTTTCTTTCTTTTTATTTAGATACAGAAATGTATCAAATGCGTGTCATATGTTTATTAACAGTTTCGCTAAGAGCACAGGTATTACACATTTTATTTTAAAATAAAGTTATAATGTTTAGGTCCAAAACCCGATACGCCACTACCATACCGTGTCAATGTGTAATATGCGCTTAAGGTTGTAAGGTACTTTCTTTCAAATTTTGTTGGTTTCAAAACTATTTTGAAAATTATATATCTGACCTTTAAAAGCAGTGTATGTAACGATAAAGTGCTAGTTCTTTACAATGTTAAGAGCTTCTACAGCTTTAATTTTTTTTCAATAATACTTGAGGAACCAGTAACTTTAGGGCTAGAAATTTTGCATACCCTGCATTCCTTACGATAGCTACGTCTTATCGGTCTTTTTTGTAAATACCTTGTTTGTTGTTGAATTTAACCTCAATTAGGGAACAGAAAAATTACCACAGGCTAACCGTCACTTTTGGACTTCAAGAAAGCACCGATAACAAAGGAATTTACAAAAAGTCTCTTTGACAGGTCTTAACTACCGTATGGAATATGTAGTGTTCAAAATTTTAAGCCCACAAACTTCCCACTTCACTTATCATTGACAAAAGATTAAACCTGCCTGAGCTGTTAAAATTGTAAGCAATTAGTGTTTTATCGTTACACATACATCTGTTAGAGCTAAAATATACAGCTTTCGTAATAGTAGTTTCGAACCGACCAACAAAATTAACTTCAAGCAATTTTGATGATAATTACCTTACAGCCTTAAGTAGAAGTAAAGGAAACACAATTATTATGTGCCTTTAATAATACATTTTTCCACTAACCATCCACATTCTATTGTTACAGTGTTCTTCATTTGTTTCTTTCCGTACCACGTATTCGCATTGTGGTTTTTCTTCAATCCAAACATGGAGCAGGAATACGACGATTTCTGGCATGCTTTGAAGATTATTGGCTTCTGCCTAAGGTAATGTAGTCTAGTGTTCAAATACATCCTTCCGTTTAATGTAGACTTGATAACATAGGAATTTTTACCAGTAAATTTTGTTTACCAACGAAAGTTTAACATGGGGTCCTCAAGTTTCATTGTAAATGGTATTCTTATAATTACCTGCATGCAGACACCTTTATGGGCAATAATTAATTCCACATCACCCAATTTGTAGCGATTTTCAACAATAATTTTACGAAATCTCAGGTTTGATATGCAATATTTAATCTGTAAATTTTTCATTTCAGTTTCTTGAATTCCTGCGTGAACCCGGTTGCGCTGTATTGCGTTAGCGGTGTTTTCCGACAGTACTTCAACAAGTACCTATTTTGCCAAAATTACAGGCGATTAAGGAGGAACACGCCGTCTTCTATGGGTAATTGCGACACAAGTCTGAGTTCCACTTTCAGGAGGCATACTCAGGTAACTGGCTATTAACATAAAACGATCGTATGTATATAATGTAATCTCCATCATTTTGTACACAATTAACAGAAAGCAACTAATCATATTGACGAATATCTGCACCTATATATTCTCTCTTCCCAAAAGCAATAATCGCGCAAATAACAAGTAAATAACAAGTGAAGACGAGGGAGACTTTAAACTGTATTAACAAAGTTTTTAGGGAGTTGTCGAAGGAGTCATTATCTATAGAAATCCCTGTGCAGGTTATTCAATCAATTCGGTTACTATCCAGACAGGCTGCTACGCGAGAGTTTGAGATCATTTAACAGTGACATCAAACACTTGCTATCGGTTAGATATGCGCGCAGACATCGCCAAAACATTCCGAAACCTCCAAACTGGACTTGAAGGAACAAATTGGAACAAACTATGCGTTGGGAGATGTAATGAAGGATAAATTAAACCTCAGAGAGTTTAATAATGAATTTGTGCGATAAGAATAACGATTATGTTATATAGGTCTAGCCTCATTCTGTCAACATTCATGGTATGTCACTCGTTTATACAGTTCTTTACCAGTGTCTGCATGTAATACTGAAAAAGCAATTTCAGAATTTTGATTTAAAAACTAAATTTAATACAGGTGCTTTCAGATTCAGAAAGGATCAAAACAAGGTATCATTGTTTTTCAAGGACTGTTCAAGTTAATATTTATTAACCAAACAGAAAATATTTAGGAGAGAAATAGAATTAAAATTTAACAAACACACTTCCTTTCGTTGTATTAGAGTATTTCCAAATTACATTTGCCCCGAAGTGTCCACTTAAATGTAAAATCTTTATTCCTATCCAAAGACGCTCAAGGACCATAAAAATCATTACTCCTGTAATAGTATGCGATTAAGTTTTAATTGCTTTGTGGCATTACCGTAGTTGTTAAATTTACAACGTAAATTGATTGAAGAAAATATACATAAAACACGTTCATTCTATTTGATTACTTAATACCGACCACAAAGACAAAATTCTACTTTATCGCTAGATATCACATCATCCCAACTACATCACCTAACGTTAGAAATTTAGGTACTTACCCGAAAATAGTGAAATAAATTTCATTGTGCGGAGCAAGGATTATACGTATGCAATTTGTTCAGCTGCGCGGCTTATCTTTACATGCATATTTATACCGCCGGCGCTGAAGTACAACGTACGGTCCACCTCCGGGAAAATACGAACAAGAAAGAGGTTTCCCTACAGACCTCGATAGAGTCTGTTTACTTGGATGTTCTGTTTAAATCACGCTGGTCACTCAAATCCGACGTGCTGACAATTTTGTCCGCTTGACCTTTGTCTAGTTTCAACGTTGCGGATTGTACGGATACACATGGCGTAGTGCTGAACACAGGCTTATATTCGAAAACTGTTTCACAACACATGTCGAACTTTGTCGATGTTAAGGAATTTATATTCACAACGAACGTTGTCGAAATAATAGTAAACATTTTCTGTGATATGAATATTTTTTTACAACTGCTTGCTTTCAATATCGAGAAGATTGATGGCAACCGACAATAAAAAAGAAGATGAAGATCAAAATAGACGAAAATACATAAATTAGATCAAACGAGGTACGGAATCAGTGTAAAGACTCACCCCGACTTCGTATAGATAGCACGGATGAAGTAGCATGGATACTTTGCTGTTAATTTAATTTATTTTGTATAGATATCTTTGGATAGCCAGCAACCATCAGAAGTAGAAGGTGGGGCAATGAAAAGGGAGTTTTTCAGGATGCTGAAAATAATCGACAACATCTTTTTAATGACTTGATGGTAAACATTCTTTCCCAGTATCTCCTGCTGTCGTGGTAGAGCGTCAAAGTTCAGCTGTTTAAGGTTTTTCATTTAATTTCCTCCATAGCCTTCGATTACTAGCTTTTAGAGCTTTTGTTAAAAATGTAAACAATGAAAGAAAAGTCAGAAACGTGACCGATACAGTTACAGTGCGGATAACCCGTCTCGTTGGTGATAAAGATGGAGATCCAGGCCGTGCTAGCACAATCGAAAGGGCTAGGTAGTAGGTTAAAGTTCGAGAATTCAGTAACAAGGCGCCACTCTCCAATTATATAATTGGATCACCCTGACTTGTCTGGAGTCAGAGAGATCCTCCAGCTTCTGTAATAGGTGGTACGAGGTTATCTGAACCATCTATGTTCTGGATCTTTATCCTGTCGTTAAGCGACCAGCAAAAGTATTCGAAAACTATTTGAAAGTAACATAAACGAAATAAAAATAGAATGAATTGAGGCGAGAGATTGACGTTTAACAGTACTTTATTGTCACTTGAGGTGTATCTAATAAAATTAATTAGACTAGTTTTCCGCAATTTCCTAACTCTAAATTAACTACAACATTCTAAGGAATTTTTTCCAAAAACTCAACGATACAAAAACATAAATAAAATCAAATAAAAGCGGGAGTTAGCGGCACGTTGTTTCCTGTTGTCGACATCCGTGCGGCGTGGTATTTGGTATCGGGACGGAAGTTGTCCAAGATGGCGGGCTTTCTCACACTTGATGCAAAAATGTCGGAAAACAGGTAACCTGAAGACTAGTCGGCTTCTAGCTCTTACAATAGTTCTCAGATGTTCTCGAAAATAAATCTTAGGATAAACTAGTTATAAATAATTAACGCTTTGTTATATTCCATGGTTCAAATAAATAAAACACACTTCTTATTTTGTAACAATATCACTATATTTCACTTATTTGTGACTGCAGTTTCGACATACCATGTCATTATCAAACTGTCAAGCTGTTTGACAGTTTGATAATGACATGGTATGTCGAAACTGCAGTCACAAATAAGTGAAATATAGTGACTAAACTAAAACTAAACTAGTTATCCTAGCCTACACTAGCTAACACTAGTTTACTAGCCTGCACTAGTTATACCAGCCCATACTAATTCCCTACAACAACGTGAAAGATACAATAACGACATTGTAATTAACAAAAAAAAAAAAACTCACCTCCAATTCAGGGAAAAGCAACGTGGACTATTAGTGTGAACAGCAAAACTTGGGGAGGCGAAACTTTTAAATTCATACAATGATACTATACACTTCCCTGCGTCGAATTTCCGTGTATATCCTCGCCAAGACGACAGTTAGAAGCGAAAACGGAATAACTTATTCACGGAAACCGATCTGTTCCCACTCAACGTCAGAAGCTGAATTCCCACGCGCGCATTCAACAGGCGTAAGTGGTATCACGAACTTACGAAAGCGGGGCGACATCTACGGCAAAAGTTGGAGCGGGAGACCAAAAGTAATGGCACAGAAAACTGTAACACCAGTGCGAATTCCTTCAATTCTCTGGTCGTTCTTCCTCTTTTTTCTACTATTTTTGTATTTATTGGGACCTTGATGTTTGTACATGTGAGAGGGATCCCTCTCACATGTACAAACATCAATGTTCAGACCATATATACATAAAATTTGTATACGAAATTACAGCTCTTGCAAAGCCGTACTGACGAGCGGTATAACCGCGAAACGTACGTCTACGGATGGCAAGAGAAGATCGAAATTTTGTAATTTTATTGGGACCGTATTTTTTAGGTCTTCCCTTTCTGCTCTTCTTCGATCTTTTTCCATCGTATATGGTCTTAACTAATCTGTTTTCGCTCATCTTACATGCATGTCTAGACCATTCCATTTATTTCCTCTCAATACCTTCTATTATAGATTCCTGCTTTAGATTACTTCTTACTTCCTTATTTCGAATTTTATCAAATTTCCGCTTATTTCCCGAAGGTATTTTATTTCCGCAGCATTTATTATACTAGCACGTCTTCTTTGTCTTGTCCACGTTTCGCTTGCGTATGTTACTCTGTGTGCTGCGACTGCTTCGTATATATGTAACCTTTTATTTCTATCGATTTCTTTCGTTCCCGGAGTAGTAATGGTAAAACATAAAAACTAAATTATTTGCCACTTTCTTTTATGTGAAAATTTTGAAGATAACGTCACTGAAGTGGTGTCCATTCAAACGCGTACACCCTCAAGTAGGAATCTGAAACATCTCTAAACATCACCAATGGAGTTGCAGCCACTTCACGTCAAATCCACCCTTTTGGAACCTCGATCGCCCTAGGACGGTAACCTTAAAAAATTGTTTTGAGGTAACGAAGGAAGAAATTACTGAGGGGCTGTAGAATCTAAATTTAATAGGCGTGATAGTAAAGATATTACAAAGCAAATTTCAGGTCGATTGGCACATATGAGCGTGAAAGTTGGGTGTTGGTACCTACCAAATAGTAAAAATGAAGTATTAGTGTCAAGTTAAACAATGTACTAGGCGAAATACAGCAGAAAGTGAAACCGGTGGACAATAACTGGAGATAGATGCAATCGTAAAGGAAATATTACTATTTCCTTTCTTATTTCTTCCTTCTTTACGGAAGCAATTAAAACATCTGAAAATAGAACAAATGGGAGAATCTAGTAAAGGCAATACAAAAAGAAAAGAAGCATTTTGCGTTTTGAAAAGGCTAAGAATCAAATAAAAAAAAGGGGTTAGATAGATAGAAATAGATGGAAAACTGTACAAAAGGTTGGATATAGTTATACAAGTGCAAGATAAAGTCCTATATAACCAAACAACAAATAATTCTTAGTACAGTTAGCATTTATTTCGGCTTATTAGGAAATATTTAGTAAAATTTACGCTTTTTCTCAACGCTTTGGCGATTGTCGTCTATACTCTTCTCAAATGATAATTAAATCGAATGAACATTTAAAATTGCTGTAATTGTATATAATGTTAAATGCATTCAATAATATTTCAAACGGAAGTCAAGAATTGACTTTACTTTAAGTTGTAGGGAAAGAAGCCAATAACAATTCAGAGGTGCTTATCCTGAAAAAATATTACTACGTTGGCAGTTATACCACCTTCCTTGAAATGTAGTGAATGTTGACTACTTGATTATACAAAAACAAACTTTTGTCCATAACTTAGGGGTTCAGTACAGTCTTTTTTCAGTCCATTGTATCCATTAGATATCTACTCCAACAAGTCTATGTCGTCGATGTAACCTACCACCGTGGAACTGGTACTTTTTACCTCTTCTGACGTAAACTGTATGTTGTTTCCTCTTTCACACAACAGGCTCTACGGATACGAACCTTCCACGTTTAATTGATTAATGCGGGAATCACTTGTTGAAACTCAATAACGACTAAATTAATTCAAAAGGCTTTGTACCACTACAATATTCTACCACAATGTGGCTTCATCAGGTGGATGAATACTAAAGGTTACCGATCGATAGCAACTACTTATATACAAAACAATAACTAAATATAAAGAAATAATTTAGTGCTAGAATGGGGGAGTGACAAACATCTGTTTGGTCGTTTGATGCTAAACGACCACAGTTTAATCATAAATATTTTGAAACCTACAAAATCGTTTGGTATAAGTTATTCCTTTCACGATTCTTATGGTGTGGAGATACTTGCTAATTTCACAATATTCTGTCAACAGACTGCCTTCCCAAATTGGTTCCTAATCATTCACTCCAATTGTCGAGTTTTGTACTGTGGAAATCGTGTAGTGATGTTGATGTGAATATTTGGAAGAAATCTGATGATGTGAACATCAAATACGTTACATACAAGTTTCCGTAACTATTCTACCCGCAACAAATTTTTGTTTATTGCTCTAATCGGAATATAGTGTTAACCCTGCCTTCAAATGCACGCTATATCAACCGCTTTCGAATCATAAAAAACTTATTTCACCGTTTATAGCTTCATTCTTGGTTTCATCTGCTTCTTCGGGTAGCAAATACTCGTATAATGTTAGATCGTCTTCCGGTTTATCTGATTCTTCTAGGTATCAACTTTTTTAACTTATTAGGACACCTGGTGGTTAGCCTTACTAGTTCAATTGTTTTCGTCCAAGTTTTTCTGCAGTTATTTTCCGTATTCTCGCTGTTTTTGTATCAAAAGATTCTTTTGCTAGCGAATTGTTCTCCATTTTATTTGTTCTTATCATCCTTATTTACTCTCTCTCTCTCTCTCTCTTCCTGTTGCCTCAATTCTTCTCAACGACGCACTTTCAGGTCAACATTTTGCCCAATTCACTGCATTGTCTGCTTTGAACCCTCTTTCTATTAGTTACTAATAATCTACTCATCGTTCTGTGTTTGTCATTCAGTTTTCTCGTCTGCGGTATACGTCTATGTAAGAAGTTGCATTCCTGCTGTGCTTACCTCATTTTCGTGTTACTTCAAAAATATTCATTATTTTCAGTATAATTGGAACAGGAATTGGCATAATTCTGTGTTGTATTTGCAGTTCTATATTTCTTGTCATTCACTAGTTTACCTAGAATGGAACAGGTACTTGCTTGGTTCCTTATTGGTTGCTTGTCTGTTTCTTGATTTAGTTGAAATAGAATTACGGGCCAGCTATTCTCCTGTTTCAGAAACTACAGCAATTCTTTGGTTTCAAAATTTCCTCTGTATTCATCTTTTCCATGTCGGTAAGCAATCCTCATGCTTACGTTAAAACCATATCCATAAGCAACTGTGTAAGAACCAGTATTGTATGGTCCCTAGTAAAATTAAAAATGTTTATACATCAATCAGCATCAGGAGTTCGTCAAAGTTCTAAAAACACATATTAGAAGAAATATTTTTCTTCAAGTGCTTCGAGAACAAACGATTTTCTTCGGTTTGGCTTACCGTGGAATACTGAAATATCTTTTACTTTATCCTGTGGTAGACCGCAAGATTATGATGGTATCCTTCTCCGCAAACGTACGTTGTCGTTATCTTCCTTCACAAACTATCTATGGCTATCTATGACTGTCATTAACCTATTAGTTGTCCCAGGATCTCTTTCATACTATCTTCTTGTTTCCTATCCAATACGCCTTGAAAAAAAAATAAGTGGGGGTAAAGTATCTCATCGTCAAACTTTTTCCACCTTCTATATCAATGTTTACTGGTTTTCAGTACACAGGTAGTTAAGGAACTTGTTTAGAAAAATATATTTTTATAATGATCCACATCAATTAGCAATTTTCATCTTTGATATATACATTGTACTTTTCGTCCTCTTGCCACAAATACCACACCTATTAACTTGAATATTTATTATTAATATAATATATAATATATTATTAATCACACAAACAAAATATACATATGCATATACATATATCGTACGTACACATAATAGCGTGCTCGTGGAATCGGACGCTCGCTTGTACAAATAACTTTAAACATGATTTATCTCATTTGATTTTTAAATGGGTATTCAAATACGTTGTTATGTATAAAAAGTAAATACAAATTTTGAAATTAATTTTCTCTGAAATAGCATTGCTTTTTTTTTCGGAGACGTATCGTGTACGGCATATTCATATACGGAACCATATAATACGTGCACACATATGCAGTATTAAAACCCTAGAGGCAACGACCACGCCGCAACGTACATCTGAAACAAAATGGCAATGCCAAACACACGAGAATGACTCTGATACACCCATGTTTGTGATATATTATACAAACAGTTCGAAATCAATACTTAAAATGATATCTAATACGTCTGTAATAAATCTGATGCGAAGTGCATGTGTGCGTAGGTTCTAATGTGCTTGAAATTCGATGTCTATTACAATTAGTGCGTAAATTCCAATCAAATACAAGTTGGAAGACAGAAGTTAGGATTTCAGAACTAGAATTGGGCCCTAAGAAGGAGCTACACTCTTGATAATAACTAAGACGAGATTTCAGTTTTCAAATCGAATCCAGTATACAAGTTTAAAACATTTTGTTGCACTAAATGTTACTTCCTAATTTACAAATTTCAAGTTTTAAATTACCCTGATGGGATTCTAAATTATTACTGGCGGTGAAAATTATATATCTAGAAATACGAATGGGGTGCTTCAATCCTATCCTTCAGCACAGCAAATTAATCCTCGGACAGCTAATGCTATTTATTTTAAGTTAAATCTGCTTATATAGACAGTAACTGCTGCAAAACACATCCATCATCTGTCCAGGAAATTAATACGGTTTTGGTGTTACATTTGCCACTGAAATTTATATAGCCATTAGCAAGTAATGCACAAGCATTAGCATACTCCTTGGTTTACCGCAGTTGCGATAATGTGTTTTATGTCAAACGCTTTTGGTGATTAGTTTCAGACACAAAATAGTTGTAATAGTAAAGAGTAGAGAAAGGCCTAGG
This sequence comes from Chrysina gloriosa, assembly GCA_038088585.1. NCBI lineage: Eukaryota > Metazoa > Arthropoda > Insecta > Coleoptera > Scarabaeidae > Chrysina > Chrysina gloriosa. The sequence continues at coordinate 13,138,342 of CM076092.1, forward strand.
TAATTGGTATGTATGCTTGAAATCGCACAGAATTGTATGTATATTAATATACAACTTCAATTATTAACTTTAACTAGAAATGTTCGGATTTAAAGCTACCCCATCATACAGTCAAGATTTAAAGCTTGGTCGGAATCTGACGGAGTCATAGAGAAACATAAGCAGATTCTTTGTATGTAACGTTGTAAATGAAGGAATCATACACCGACGTGTCCAAAAATCCAATCTGATGGATGAGGTGTGAAACTGAGCGCAGCATATTGGCAACAGTCGTAACTGACAAGAATAGGTTGCGATTACTGGTAGAGTTAAATTCGAACCAAACTAATTCGCATATACTACTCAATAATCCTTCATTACCTGTGGACACGTGGGGAGCGTCGTAAGTGGTCCCTAAACTACTCGCCGAAGAAAGATCTCCACTTCCTGAAAACACTGTTCTGATAGCAAGTGACAAAATTCACTTTTTATCTAACATTGATCATTGCACAAAGTAGTCAACCTCTCGGATGTGTATGCTGGACTACGTTATTGCGCAAACCATCCGTATTCGCGAGTTCTTTCTGGTCATTCGCATGGATTTGCGACAAGCTGTTTCCTCCATCGAATTTCGAAGGCAATTCAAAAATAGGTTTTGCCAGTAATCTGGTCCACAGGATTACTGCCAAACCCAAACAATTAGAGGAGCAACGGTATCTTTGCAAATTTTCAGATTCTACATTTGTCTTGACAATTTATGGTGTGGAATCATCTCATGAGAAGCATAAAAGACCTGCGTTACATATTGTTCCAAGAGGAGTAATACAATGGAATCTTAAAGGTAGCATTAAGCATGACTAGTTTCAAAGAAGATATCTATTCGATAACTAGTTTATCATCTCTAGTAGGTAATTCGACAGCACTATCGTGCTGTACATGGATTTTGGTCAAGGAACTGAACTGAGTACCGTACATTACACATACCCGCATTCAACCAGAAACACACCTGACGCCCAGTTTCAAGTGTAACCTGTTATTGTACACTCTATGGGTAGTGTTTAGTGCGGTTTTTCAACCAAGATGGCTGTGCAATAGACAAATAGATAACGTATGTTTATTTAGTGGATCTATGTGTTGAAGATGAATACTGAATAGAAGAAAATTGGAATTATTCAATATCAATAAGTCAAGCAGGGTGGACAACTGTCACCAACTAGAATCGATAGATTATTGTATACAGGTGATATTGCACAGATAAGAGACAACAAAGAAAGATGCAGCCACTGGAAATAGAGAAAATAAAAATGCCGGTCAATATAAAAAGGAATAAATATATTATTATAAATCCAAAAATAAAGAATGCATAAAGGATATGTAACCTAACATGTGAAGGTGAACAACCAGAAGAAGTCGTGGTATATGAATCTCTAGGAGTAATGATAACAAACGATGACAAATTCGACCTGAAAATATCAAACAACATAAACAAAAACACAAGAATTTATTACTCACTACACAAACCAATGTTTGAAAAGAAAAAAGCAGAAAAGAAAAGAAAATTCCAAGTATTTAACACGATATCTGTAAAAATTTTGACATACGGAAGCGATATGCGTCTTACAGAAGAAATATACGTCAGCGCTAACAGCCATGATAAAATATTCCAGAAAATTAAAAAAGAACAAAAAACTAAAACAGGAAATAGTACTTAGTAAAATAAATAGATATTTAAAGTATAGACATGAAGAAAGTGGGAAAGGAAGACCAAGAGAAACATGGAGGAGTGAGATCGCAGGATTAGGGAAATCCAAGAACAACACTAAATGAAATAAAAATACTGGCAAGGGACCAAATGGTTGAAGGAGGCTGAGAGAAAGATGACATCGAAATATCTCCAAAGCTCAGAAATGGGCATAGGGGGTCTATAGAGTAAAAAGAAATTACAGTGAAGGTTGTCCAAACAAGCTGTGCACGAGATAGATTTCATTTAATTTGCTTATGTCTAAACCGATGTCTAAAAATAGATAACTTTCAAGTGCCATATCGGCAAAAGTTGAAAATCGATTTGTTTAGGAGTATCAAATTATGTGGCGATCATTTAGTTTCCTATTACCGGGTTGGTAACTTCTATCAAACGTAATGGAAAATTTATGGCAGGTCAATTCTGAAAATTGCATTATCTGTTCTCTTGTTATAATTTATCGTCTTTAGGAATGCCTATGCTTTCACAATAGGGCTATACCTCAAGCCAATTTTGGGCTGATTTTGCTCAGTTGAAAAATACATAAATTGCAATTTATTTAAGAACGCTTCAATGGGACAGAGGAAACTATCGAAGAAATATGTCTTTTGCCCTTTTCTGAACATATAGGGAAATATATATAGGAAACGATAAAAAAATTGTCTTCGGGATAAATGTAGATTTAGGTAGAATATTCTGATAGTTTGTGGTATTCTTGGTATTTAGAATGTCATCCGGCAAATTCACTCTCATTTTCCTTCGTATAATGACCACGTGTTGGTGTGTAACCCGCACTTGCAGTAATAGGTAATCCACCAAAGATAACCAAAATAATGTTTAATATCAGAGATGCTGAGAAAGTAATGAGGAACAACTACAATTTATCGAAAGTATGCAACACCATTATGCACATACACCATACCTAAATATAAGCTATTTCGCATAATCGAAGCTTCCATTGCCGTAAACATTTTAAGTTTAAACTTTCTATTTTTACCAAAGGAATGCCCGATAATAAACTACCAATTTTTGTGCCATACTCATAAAAATATCTGCAGTAAAACAAACATTATCGTATTAATATACAGCCCTTAAAAGAAGTTTCTTAAAATGTTAGTAATATTAAATCCCTTTTCCAACTTTCTGCAAAATTGGTCCTGAAGAGGTTAATAAGCATTATGAGCATATCTCTTACAGGGCAAGGCATTCTAGTTACCTCCAGTCGAATGGTGAAGGTATTCACATATGCACATATATGAACTTATCTAAAGTATCTATTATTACATGTTATTCCATCTTTTAGTTCTCCAAAGCGTATAGCATTTTTATCTTAAACTTCTACATCTACTCCAAAACCATAAAACTCGCGTGCATGTCATATACAACATACATAAAGTGACATTACAGTAAATGAACAACTCGAAATTTATGCATGTAGTACGTGTATCAGTATATCTGTAAGCATTGCGACCTATTTACATTGCTCTATCTCTAACGCGTCATTTCAATCCCAAGGGCACGATGGTCGAGTCTCTTTGCATTCAAAGGAAAAGTACGACTCTGACAAAGCATAAGTACCCTAACAACGCGCTGATTGCCCTAGAATGTCTAGGCAAGAAGGATACCAAAGAAGCGAACCGGAGGACTTCTACGTTTCTCCACAGTGGAACAGACAAAGAACGTTGCGGCCTCGGAAGTTGAGAAATAGGGAAATCGCTCACCGAAGACGAGATTACGTTTAATAATACCGATGTTTAAATTGTAACGGGAAGGTTTTAGTGTATGTAGATATTTGTAAGAGAAAGTTTGTTAGACGTGTGGATCTATAACAAAAAGTTTCTTATTTCGCTTGAAAAGTAAGTAGTTTTCATTATTAGTGGGAAAGTTAAATGGTTGTCATGTACTGCGGCAAACCGAAGCAAGTGTTTGTTTGTCAAATAAATTGATCGATTACGAAAATTGTAGTTGTAAGAAGCGACTTTACAAGCTTGCTGTAAACCGGGAGAAAGCTATAATACTAAGGTAGTTCGGACTACTTAATAATCGATCTCAAATTTGTAACCCCATCGATTGGATTAAGTATAATCTTCGGGCCGTGCAAAAAATGTAGCATCAAACTTACATTTATTATTATTTATAACAGATCAACGCAGAGAAAATAGAAAAGCATCAGGTTTAAAACCTACTGGATTAAAATCATTCTTGTTTTTAGGACACCAATTTAGATATTTCCTGGTAAAGACTTCACCTCTTAAGTTGCCATCTTTAAGGAAGCGCCAGGAATAAACTTTGACAAACAGTTCTTCGTAAGAAGGCAATGCGTTTGGGAATAAACCCTTTCAGTACTCCAAAGGCACCAGACCCGTTGAAGCTGCTGAAATTTTGGTCTTGGACATACGTCTCGCGCGTTTCATACAGTGAAAGGGTTAGCACTCAAACGTTTACTAAAAATTTTAATTTGGTTATTGAAGTACCTCTTTGGAGTCGTCCAAATTGGTGTGGTAACGATAAGAATTCATTTCACAAATTTTACCCATTTAAAACAATCAATTTGTTTGAATACTACGGCAGATATCATTAACGAGGAAGTATTCTATAGGATTCAAGTTTACGACTAAAGTAACCGCTTGATTGACGTTCCTGAGGACCCCATGCTGCTACTAACATTTTTTATTTAGAACAATGCTTCCTGAAATTTTTAAAAGTCCTATTTTCGTTGTCGTAATTGTAGTGTTTCTGTTTTTTAAGTGTATAGAAGCGAGGCTGGTAGGGCATTGGACCACAAATGCTCTTGAACAAGACCCTTTTGGATTCCAAGTGCCCTCAACTTGTGAGAGTGAGTAGGTGGCAATTATTTCTCGAGTTATGCTACGTTGCAGAATGTTAATTACAAGTTCACAAAGCTAAAGTTTGATAACCCCCTGTAGGTAGTGCAGTTGTTTGCTATTATTATCATTTCGATATTTTCGACACATTTCCTAGCTGTGTATTTCGCATTGTTGTCTAGGATAATAATATTACATAGTCGTGCTGGTTGTTATTAGCTGCTATTATCTCATAAAAATGTATTTCGTATTCTTCATAAATACATTATGAATCCACTCATTTTCCACTGCTAAGAGTAGAGCATATTTTTTCTTTTGTACATGCCGTCAACAATTCTTTTCCATTTGTTCCTGTCCCCAGTTTATAATTCTGCTTGCTTCAATTCATCTCATTTTCTTTAAAGAAATTTGTTACTTCTGCATTTCATATCTTTCTAGGTCTATCTCTCCGTCCGCTATCTGGTTTTGGCACCCCCCATATTTTAATCACCCACCTGATTCTATTCAGCCTATTCATGCGACCACACCATCTTAGTTGTCTTTTTTGGATATATTTATTGACAAATTCTGCTTTTGATCTTTCTCATATTATGCATTTCATCTCTTATTTTATCCAATAGTGGAGCATGTGCGATTTTTCTTAAATGTTCTATCTTTACCACTTAAAAAAATTAAGATCAATTGGTCTTATCATTTGGTCAATTTTGGGCCGGTAGATACGCAGTCAACTTCCCCAAATATTAGGACGCCGCAAAAACTGTTTCGCTTTTAAATGCAAAATGTTGATTTAAAGTGGGAAGATGCACTAAAATTGAAAATAAAATCCATTTAGATAGATGATCTGTTGCCATTCTTTTGAGAAATTCATTATACATCGCTGATCTTTTAATAGTTTAGAGGCGAAGAACTTACGACATTCTGCTTTTACCGCCACGAGAAGGCCGCAATTCGATCCAAGGGAAAAAGTGCGCTATTGAACTAAGCAGGTGGCGGACTAATAGGAACACATCCGAACTGCATGCACAGTGTGGTAACGGTTATAGTCCATTGAGTTCTTAGTTTTGACCAATGGGCGATGTAGCGTTGTCGTACTGGAATAGTATGAAATTTCCGCTCAGCATTGCAATGTCTCTCTCCTAAACTTGCGTATATCCTATACAGTCAATCACTTTATCGCTTTCCCTTTAGGTACCTGCTCAAAATTGACAATGTTTTCGTAATTCCAGCAACTAACCCGATGTAATCATTGTTTATTTGGTAGGATTATGGTAATGGATCTATGTTCTATAACAAGTTATAATTCTCTAAAGAAACGGCGATTCGGAGCGTTATAGCACGCATATGTTGCACCTGTCCCTCAGTCGTATCGTAGAATACTTTTCCACATCGTTCCCTTATTTTCTCTAATTTATGAAAGTGGTGAATTATGCACTGCGAAGCTACACGCTGTCTTGTCAATTGTCGTCTTCTAGCGGATGCTTCAACAACATGAAGTAAGATTGCTTTATCCACAGCTAAATGTTTAATATAAGATACGGATCCTTCTCCTGATGCAATATAAAAGCAGCAATAACGACGTAAAACTACCAAAACCTCAGTATCAGTGTTCAAATGCTTATTTCTTGGACCTGGAAGTGTAAAAGAAATAAATAATTACTTAACAGTTCATCGAAATAAAAAATGATTAGGTAGAACACGAGAAGCTCTTCACAGTTTGCTAGCATTTTCTCCTTTTTTTGCTGCAAAATTGAAGCCTATACGCCTGCGCACTTTTTAAACATTATCTTGATCCCCTTCTATTCCATTTGGACCTGGACCGCATGGACTTCACTTCAGTTTAAAGCATTCCGATTACTGCAAGGAATAAGTTATATCCGCCTTTTGCACGTTTCTTCGATTAAATAGGGTCGCTTTTATAGTATAGTTCCCACTGATTCTAAATCTCCTTTCCAAATTTGTATACCAAGCATAGTTCTTGATTAACAGGTGTTTTAAATTTTAAAGTACGTATGTTTTTCGTATTCCCTTACAACTTAAGATAGTTCAAATTTTTATATTAATAACAGTACAAGAGTAATTTTTACATGATTTCTTCTGCACTCAATAGCAGGAATACCTCCTTTTAACGTCCGAGAATAATCGGCCAGCATATTTGGACCCACATTGTCCTGATAACTCGATTCCATGACGGACATGTCCTGATGGAATCGTTCACCGTACTCGTCGCTGACGTCACCCAGGTTTTCCGGGAAAAAATCTAAATGCGAATGAAGAAGATGTATCTTCAGTGAGATATTGTAACTAAGAGCTTTATATGGTACTTCGGAAGTAATTCCTCCACAATGTCCTTAATAGTTGTCCGCCCTGTTATTTTCAAAAAATGCTGAACTGCTTTCTTGAATGACTCCCATGTTGGTGTTTCTTGCTAATTTACCGTGGCATCGAACTAAGCATCATTCATTAATTCTCGAATTTGGGAGCCATATCACCATTTCTATCCATTCCCTTAACATTCTTTATCAACCCTAGTTTAATGTGTAGAGGTGACAGGCAGAAATTCTGGGGATCCACCAGGAGTTGACTGACGAAATTTTTGTTACCGGAACGATCTGCCTTTAGTGGTAATTGTTTTTTACATAATGGCTTTGTTTATTTCTGCTATCCTACTCGCGCAAGAAACAACAAAGTTTAGTTTGTCCTAGTTAGAGACCAAGTAGAAACGCAATCATTTTCAAATCTACCCAAAGGTGCCAGGCATGTCTTTCATACGTGGTACGATGCGCGTTGCTTGAAGACCAAGGACTACCCCACATCAGTTGAAAATGCAATTGTAGGAAACTGGTGCTTGATAGACGATTTCTGGCAATGGATGCAAAATCAACAGATGCATAGGAAACAGTACCCAGCGTCTAAGAACTAAAAACATTGTTTACTAGTGTTCCTTCTTTCTCTGCGCTTTATTGTAGGCTTTTAAACGCTTGCTCTTCTCTAGTTTCCCTCGTTTAGATTTTATGTCTCAAATTGTCACTTAAAGAATAGAAATTTCAAACGGAGTAAGGGCCAAACCACAAGTTTTTACTAGGGAAATGGGAAATAAAATCTTTTTGCTTTATGGCCTAAGGAAAGCCTTATTTTTATAACAGTTTTATGGATATTGAATGGACTACATTTGAAGATTAATAGAGTGTACAAAGCTTACTAAAAGCGATTCACAGAGTCAAAAATCACTTACAAATTTGATAGATATATTTCGAAAAGGAAACCTCTCCAAATCTGTTCTTTCGGCGGCTACGAATAGGTATATATACGCCATAGATTAGATTGCAAAATACAAGCAAACATAGAAAGGAAACGGCAAGCAAAGGTCGTGTTCGAACTCCATCAAAGAAGGGGTACTGTTTCCTTATATCGATGGATCTCAAACGATGTTTGTGCCGATTTTAGTACATTGTACGTCTACGTCTTCGTCGATCTTTTTTATGTCACGATGGTTTTGCAAGTCGGGGCGAAAATGAAATTGCGTCGTATTAGCCGCGTTTTGTAAACGAAGAGCTTACCAATACAAGACAATATTTTCAGCGACCACTGTGACAGCAAAAACGAAAACAAGTTTGTTCTATTTGTGTTCATGGTTTTGGTTGATAATGGTCCCCATAATTTCTAGGAATCATGGTTCTTGTTAAGTACTCACAGCTTTCGACCATGTGACAGAGATTTTGCTTTAATAGAGAAGAGCAAGAAAAACATGAAAGCAATCGTAGTGGAAAATCTCGTGGGTTATAGAATCAGCAAGGCAGCCCTCACGGTTGGATATTCTAGCTATGAAAGTTTCATACCTTGCAACGCAGGAAGCCCGCTGAAGAATTTTGAAATACTTCAAAGTTACAAGTAATCAAAGTTGTGAAGCTCTGCACTGAAAAATACACTGAAAATCTACAACAATTACATCCGCCCACTCAATGTAACACCATGGAGTGAAACCAATGTTTCAAAGAGAGATAATATTTTGCACAATTTCAAAAAGGGCCGAATGGTAGTGCAAATATAAGTCTCTTTCCAATGGTCCCATACCTCATCAATCCTCAGAACCAGAAATTCTACAAGAATTTATTAGGACTCGTTGGTGACACGCTAAGTCTCTACAATATGCTAGAATAATAATTGGCTTCAACTTTTCCTGAAGCAGCAGGAAAAGGCACTTCTCCATTCTGTTTTTTAGAACTATTTCGAAGATAGTTCCTAAAGGAAAAGCAAATCAGTTACAGTTTTTTTGAATACAAGAAGGTGGTGACACTAACACTATTGACGCAATTTGTTTAAACTATCTTTCTGAATGTATAAAAAAATATGTTTTCGTATGTACCATTTTGGAAACGTCCGCTCTCCACTTCAATCTTTTGGACGTTCTGTACTTCTCATACAATCTGGAGATTTATCTGATACACTAACCTCAAGCAGTCCTTACCAATATATTAGTGGTATCATTGTATACTCCCGTGACGTACCCATTTCTTGACGTTCTCTGATTAAACGATCTTTTTCTCTCTAATAATATTCATTTTCTCACCTACCTGGTCTTCGAATTATCGATCGGTTGTCGTAATATACTTACAACAGTTGCTGCTTTACAGTGGATGTTTCCTTTCATTATTATTTCGTCTGTATCATTTTAAAAGCAATCTAGGTTTGCGCTAGCAATCGCATACCTAATTGTGCATTTCTCAGAACAATTTATGTGCGTTCAACGTTCACCGCTCATCATTTACTAGTATGTTACCACAGTTACGTGATTGGCGTTTGCTGTCTCTAACTACTGACCTCAGTACGCAGTGGCGTTCCCGCCTGAAACACATACAGGTATCTTTCACTCGTAATCGCCCCTACTCCACTGAAAGCATGAACCTGACACGCAAAGAATATTACTATATAATAAAATAGTTGATGTGGAGAATGCTCAAAATACAGATTTTAATAGCTGAGTTGTCACCTCCAGTAAAAAAAAGTAGAAAATTTAATGTACATATAGAAAAATTCACCTGACGACCAACTTGAGCACCGTACACAGTAGACTACCTGCACTGTAATTAACATGCAACTCACCAAATAACACTTAGCACTAACAAACACTAATTTTTACATCCATTCCGTGGACTACAGTTCAGGAGAAAATTCGAAAAAAAGACAAAAATCGTCTGATCGTGCATCCCTTTCCGGCGTCAAAAATGCCCTGTCTAGCTTAGTTTTCCACGTGGGGTACTATTTTTTAACTACGGTGCTCTGTACTGAAGTCTGTCGTCTGCAAGTCGCCCAAGAGCCTTAAGTGAAATTTGCTCTGGAGCCTTTATTCGACGTCGTAGATTTATTTGGACCACGCCGTCGTTTTCTACGATAAATTCTACGTACGGATGCCGAGTTATGGCCAAATCTATTTTCCGACAGGACTCGTAAAAGTCCCATCGCCCTAAAAGTACATCGGCATATCAACATCGATCGGCTGCATCGATTCCCGGCATTTGAAATGCCGTATCTAGCTTAGTTTTTGACGTATAGTACTGTTTTCCAAATATGATGCTGTGGACCGATGTCCGTCGTGTGATTGTCCGCATCTTAGTACTTGCAACTCACCTGTGACATTTTATAATACTGTGTACTACAATTTCTTCCAATTATTATCTAAGTCAAATATAGACATACTCTGACGGGGTACAGGAGTACCTCGGGGTAATATCTATCCTTCAAATGTATTAAATTCGTGCTTAGCTTACTAAACCAAAGCAAAAGTCCTAGTTTTCTCTTCCTTGTTGTAAACTTAATCGATCCTTTGTGAAATGTTTTTGAGTGTAATTTTCTTTCTAATTTATAAATAGTGTTCTGTTCTGTTACATATCAATTAAAATTTGTAAGGATACATTTAATATCGGAATTACATCCCCAGCACATTTAAGCACATAAGTGATAAATCCTGCCTTAGTAAATAAAAGGGAACAATTTCAACTGTAGAGTCTCGAGAATATACTTTTGACTTAGATATATATTTGTCTTCGCTTTCAAGGCGAAAACTAGCGGTTCAAACGGTAAAAGCTACGGGCTACAATTGAAGTTAACTTTACCCAATTAATTCTGGACGAGATATTAAACGTTAAAGATCCACATTTAGATGATATTGATTTACATGCGATTGTGTGCTACACTAAATTCTCTGAAACTGAAATATTTCTGTTTCAATCCAATTTTCCGATTTTTCAACTTTTTCTTTGTGGAGCAAGAAATATTTCACGTTTGGGACATCGAGGGTAAAACGTCGACGTGTTACATTTCCTCACTTGGGAGTGACAAATGTATGGAGGCGACATTTAAAATATCTACCAATAAGCTCGATGCCGACTGAAAAGTATTTATTCTGACATAAAAAATGATCGCGGAATAAAGTATATATATATATGTGTGTATACATAGCACATAAAAGGAGATTCAAAATGCTAATGGAACATCTATCAATCTTAGTACGTTCCAAAATAGATCTAGGGTTATAAATACATGCGTGTGTAAAATATTCAAGTGCAACTGAAACGATTTGAAACAAGGAATTTTGTATACCTGAAGTTCCTTTGAATTCAATATTGATGTGCAATTATACCAACGCTTTTCATATTATAATCATATTACAATTATATTACCACAAATTTTAAAATAATCTTAGAAGTGCTAAAGGTGTCAATAATTCTGAAAGTTATTGCGATGGTTTTGCATCGTAACTTATTAGAAGAAATCGCTATCACAAGTTTGTCTTTAATATTTAGAATAGGATTCCAAATATAATAAACACATTCCAAAATTACCAGAATAATGACATGATATTTTAAATATTCTCTCTTGTGTAGGTCACTAAGTGCGAACTCGAATGAGAAGACACATCTAGATGGTATTAGATAGCTCTATATATCGTCTTATATCTTTCGCAGAAAAGAAGGTTAATGTGTATCTACTTTATTGTTAGAAAAATAGATTACCTATATTTGCGCACAATTCACCGCGAAGCTCGATGACGCTGTATTAATATTTATTATATGTCTACTATAAGCTAGATAAGAAGGGGAAAGCATATACAGGCTTTGTAAAATAGACTATTAATGTAAATAAATGTATGTACATGTTGCACAATTTATGATATGTGTGTAAACAAATGTGACAAAGAATTAGCTATCGTATTTAGATTTAAGAGCACTGATAATTTTCCAAGTCATTGTGATAAGGCTAACTAGTAAAAGTGTAGTTTGTAGAGACGAAATGATAAACTAGTCAAAGTAGGTTTACTTTTCTTACTTGTAGAGTAGAAGAAAAAAGTTCAATATTCTTTATGGTATAAAACTAAATGTCTAAATGTAAGTGAAAATTGTGGAATTTTGAAACGAATAGTTTGTATGAGATCTGTCGTATTTTATGTCTTTAAGAAATTGATTTAAAGGGCAATAATTTAAGAAGGCAATTGATTAACTCAGTCGTTTATAACGTTTTATTAATTTTGGTTCCCGCTATCATAAAATAGTTTTCAGCTTCCTTTCCTCCTCTAATCCCGAGATAAAATTATGTTTCGGTTGTGATTGAAAGTACTCGAGGAATTTTAAACTTGCAGACAGTTATTAAAGTTCACGTCAATCTAAATTCCAAGGAGCAAACCGGATAAAAATAAACAGGTAAAACCCGGTATAACTTACAGAGTATCTTGCCTTTATGCACTTTGCAACGCAACTACAACATTAACATTAGTAAAAGGAGTTTTTAGATAGTGAAAACGAAAAATTAAATATTAATAATGTAATATCCAAATTACAAACAAAGACCAAAAATTTTCACCATCAATTTCGAAGCCTCCATTTTGAAACCACTAACGATCCAGCATTCGCCTCGGAATTTTTAATTTAAGCCCCAACAGTTATACGATATGTCAACAACAGACTTTTATTATTCAAGTTCTTACATTAATACATCAAATTGTTGTTTACTGCTCTATCATCAAAAGCTCAACTAACCTCTGGAACGTAAACAACATTTTCCTTGAAAATCTCATGGTTTGGAAATCTTTCTTAAACTATCATTATAGATTGTGTCGAAATATTGTTGTGCAATTGTCGAACAAGGCCCTTATAATTACTCATACTTTACTAAAAATGGTTTTATTCTTTCCATTCCAATTTGAACTTTGAACAGCTTGGCTAAGTTTTCTTAAATTCTAGTAATCAGTGGTCACCAAGTTTAATTACTTCAGAAAAAGGAAACTCACATTGACTAAGACCAAGAGCAAATTGAGGTCATAACGGTAACATTATCTTTATTAAAAATATTTATATCCATATATCGACCTACCTCTAAGAACCAATATGAAAATATGTTGAAAACTTTAGGATAAATAGTAAATCGGTGAGTAAGTGAGTATCTTTATGTAGCAAAGTATTGAATGAATTTAATGTACAACAGCGGAGAAACCAATGCACAGTTTGAATTCACAGTCATAGACAAACTAACAAAAATCACTACGGTAATTCGAAAAGTAGAATACGGACTTCGAAAAGACTGGTAATAAGCTAAACAGCAAGATATAAGAACCCATTAACACCGAAGATCGTTGATTTTCTTTAAAAGTTGAAAATATACAACTATTTCCATTTCTTGGCTTGAAATTAGCCCTATTTAATTTTCTTATTGAAACATCCCTGAGTTCAGATTCCGAAAAACCACAGCCAAACATCAGGAAACACTACTTTTATTCATTTATTTCTTTAATATAAACGGGGAAATGAAGTTTTAAAACAAGTTAAAGAATCAACGAGCTTCGGCCCTAAAAGGTTAAGATAAGTGAGAGCAAAGTACTGTTTGACTGAGGGGCGTTACACCCAGCTCCAAATTTTAAATACTTAAGTAGTGCCATCATTGGCGATGAAATCGAAATAGCTAGGAGAATTCAGAAGATGATCATACTATGCCGTTAAACATTCAACCTTTAATAAGACAGAAATTGACAAAAGAAACAGTGCCACAATTATACAACAAGATTACGATGGTGTCAATCTTATACGACAGTTAATCTTGGGAATAATTACAAAGTCACGTAGGATAATTAAGTATAATACAGGCAAGGCTTCTATGGAAGGTGACGGTGGAAACTATACTGGACCAAATTAAAAATATGCAAATAATAAAGGTTTTGAAGCAAAAGTCAATGACCCAAAAAGTACAAAATGAACAACTTAATATAGATGAGTAAGTAGGAGTTCTAGAAACAAGCAAGAGGTCAAAAGGTAGGCATGAAATTAAGATGGAAAAGCTTGATCACAAAGAATCCAAGAAACAGGAGAAGATAGAGGTAAAACCGCAATCAAGTTAAATATGTTTCCCAAGGAGTTTAAAAAGTGAAAGGACTAGATAAAGAAGAAAGTCCTGAAAATGGGAATGTAACCTGGGGGTCTAAAGGGGACGAAATAGTCTTTTCGGGAAAAGAAATGGTATCGCGCATTGCAAATAGGAAAGACCAATTCAAGCAAATAATCTTTGCACAACTCACTTGATAATGAACAGAATCATTTTCTGAGTAGGAACTTAATATGTATAATTAAAAATATTGCGAACATAAGCCAGATTATCTACTAATACTACTAATTAGCAGGGCACTGCAGACTCAACAAGCACATAAATAAAATGGGCTTGACAGAAGAAACGATATGTAGATTCCGTCAAATTAAGGAATAAACCGCGATCCATGTACTGTGCCAATGTAAGAAATTGGCAAGGACGCGGCTATCACACATGGGAGACGAATGTCCCGAGGCGAGACTATATGCCGAAGAACCGCTCTCAAAGCTGATAAGTCTAATTAAAGGAATAAAGCTGGAGAACCTACTCTAAGGAGGCATGAGGACCACAACAGATCTATAAAGGTCGCAGTGGCACAGGCAGCATTGCCACCTCAAGTAATCTAATCTAAACTAATCTAGTAATACTAACGTCTAGAGCCTTATAAGTGATTCAGACGTTCAAATAAATAAATCTAATAGGCAATACTGACATCAGTAACTTTGTCCACAAAGTTAATAAAACGATGATCCACTGTGATCCACTTTGTGTATATTTCTTTGCTGCACCAATACTGTCATCTATTTCTTTTATATTATACCTCTAACCATTGCAAGCAATTAAGTATTAGTGAAGATTGAGAACTTACCAGAAATTATTTAATTAACTCCTTTATTACTTCTAGAGCAACAGAAAGTTTAACCCAGAAAGATAAAACGCAAAGAAAGTTCCATTATTATATGGACACTTGAGATAAATCATATCAATAATTTACCTATATTGCCATGGAAATATCATATCTCAATATCTTCATCCAATGCATCTAACATCTGGAGAGTTATATACATTATAAAGGTTTCTTCTGGTCCGATGTAGGAATCGTTGCTATTTGAAGTCAATTGCCGTTGCCAGCTCCCTTATCAACATTGGCTGTCTGTAATATTGTGTAGAAAAATAGAAATCTATATGAATGTAAGCTTCTAAACATATTTGTAAATTAAATCAAGAAAACATTGTTAGAAAGTTACAATATCCCACAGAATGCCACGCCTTATAAAACACGCAAACTAAAATCTAACACTTCATAAAACAGCAAACTAAATATCTGTAAATGGTCTTCACAATGAGTATTCAGCCGCAATGATGTATCGCTCTCAGATCCAAGTCGGGAAGAACCGTTCGACATGTCCCAAATGAAATTTTGATGGTTTAAGAATAGCTAATATTGCCCTTCTTTTTCTGCAAAAGGCATATTGTTTTCATGGTACCAGACGGATATAGCATTTCAATCAGATCAAGTCTGTTATCAACGAAAAGCAAACATATCCAGCAGATAAATAAAGAGGAAAAGCAAATCTCTTCTGTACTACCTTGAGGAACAGCAGAAGCTTTTGATTAGAAATATCGGTAGTGTTATTGAAAACTCTGCAAAATTATCGCTGATGTAGGCAACCTTAATAGTCAGAATTCTTAAACCTCAAAACTACTGTCTATATTTTCGCATATTTCTGCAACTTGCTCCTCCTTCTGACTCGCATAAGGGCCATATAAGCTTGACTTCCATATTTAGCAGTGTTATAACACGTTCCCCCTTAATTCCTAGACCAAAGGACTTCGCTGCTTTACAATGTTAAAATATCTTTTGCCATAATGCGCCGAATTTTGGCAAGGATCATATGACTTCATGGCAGGATAATATGTATAAACTGTAAATAACGGTAAAGTTACTTTTAGAATGTAAAAGGGAAAATGTAATTTCACATATAATTCATATTTCGAAACACTTCGTATTCTGTTCCAATAAAAGCCGAAAGATTAATGACATTTTATTCCACAGAGACTTGAAATTTATTTTCTTAATTGTGCCACACCCATTCATAGTGTAGGAAGCTAGGAAACCGAAGAGCCTAATTTCAGATTGTGATGGACCACTTTTTCGAAAGTTTGAATAATATCTTTAGAAAACTTTCCTAAACTATTCGAGACATTAAAATTAAACTTCCCGGACAGCGTTGTATTAAAAGCAAGTACTTTATTTTCATCAAGCAGTTTCCTTCTTATGGCTGCAGTTGCGGTCGCATTGGTACTTCAAGTGACCATGATCATGGCAAGTTTCCAAGACGAAGAAAGCAAGTTAAATTAATTGATTCATAATAATACGTCCACTGACAAATTTTATTTTATCCAACTTATGATATATTTTTCTTACGTACGCCCACCTTATTGTTGGTTTTCTGTATACCAGCTTTCTTCATTTGGGCCGGTACGTTACACCCGCTAAAAAATTGTAACTTATTAATCATACTTACATATGAGTTAGTTTTGTATTACTGTTTCAATTTTGTTACATTTATGTCAAATAAATTCGCCTGAATTCTAGAAGCGCTTTATAACGTCAGTTTTTTCTAAACACCCTCGCTTTGGATTTTCATATTTATGAATACAAGGTTTCGAAAGTTAATAACTGCCAAAAACTAATAGATAAAGAAAACTAAGGGAATAACTATAGCACATAGTAGAGCGTGTCACTTCCACGGGAAATGAACAAGGATAATCAATAATAAGTCTTAAGTCCAGTATTGCAAAATATAAGATGAAGAGGAAATAATAATACTTTCATCATTGCAACTGTAATCTTAAGGATACGTATAATTACGAAAATACTATTATGAAATCTTAGTTGAAATAACGGGACAATGTATCAGAATTTAGGATGTTCCACAATTTTCATAGTAGGCTCTCTTTAAATCATATCAATCATTGAATAGGGACACAGTAAATTATATAGCCTCATGAAAATCATCATCATATTAAAAATATATACATTTATCTTATAAGATTCATCAAATGAATGTGCAGTACCTGTAGATTACTTGGACTAAATTAAATGTTTAGATGGATTTAACTTTTACAAGGATCTAGATCAGATAAACTATGTTGTATACTCTTAATGTTTACTACTTGTATATATATAAATATATATTTCTGTATAGGGACGATTGTGAAGAAGAATCTCTTTCCACTATAGCTACATCTGTATGTAAAATATTTGTACATTTTTAATAAAACAAATTAAAATACGCAAGTTTTGCTTTTATTTTCTACCCGTACAGTTTGTAAAAAGAGAACTAAGTTTTGGTCATTTTTTTGTAAATTCTATACGATTTTAGATAGTAAATGTAGTCCCATCCCCAAATACAGGTAAGCATAAAAGATAAGTGGTAATACCTAAAAAAGTATTTGATAAGATAAGACAACGTGGAATAAAGTCTTTTTCTGTGTATTTCCTTCATCAATCTGTCTTGATCCGTTTCTGTTCCTATCCTGCAGTTTTATTATGTACAATTTCATAAGCAATATGCCCTATAGTATACCTACTGCCTCCTTTTTTATTCCACATCCTTCCCGGCAATAAGTTTTTTGCTGTAAAATAATATATTTGTCGTTTGAGATTTAATGCCGTACCAGCGCATCTGTGACGTTTACTATCATACTTGGATTTACATTCATCGAGGAGCGAAAATTTCTGGAGATGCTTACACAAGAAAATTGAGAATCTATCCTCAACAGCGGTAAGTAGTAATATACGGTTTCGTCAGCAAGTCAACAATAATGTATAAAAATAAACCGAGAGTACCACAAAATCATAATAAATAATTTTGAAACGTCAGAAAGAACAACGCCACCAATACCAAAAAAGTGAAAAAATAAGCGGATGGCCAAAAGAATGTTCAAACTTTTAGTATCATATTGTTTGGTCACACATGCCAGTCGGATCCCGACTTACCCCAAATATATTTATTTCATTTACTCTAAATTATAGTTAAGTAAACGCATGCTTTATTGGCAAATTATACAGATATTATTTTGTATCATAGATCCATATTACTTTAATTAATTTGATAATATTTGCATGAATAGCTTTTGTTTTACATTGCCAGCTAATAATAACTGGTTATTGTACAAATATTTATGAAATCATTCACATCTACTAGACTATTTGATATGTAAATTTCTGGGTCATATTCCACGTTTTTGTTTTTGATTTCTTTTTCTATGAGTTCGCGAAGTAGAATTTTACAACAGTTGTATAAGAATAATTTCTTTTGCAACTTTTTTATTTATCAGTATTATTATAACGAAATTGTAATAGGCCATCTTCGTATTTGTGCTTATTATGAATGTTTGAGCAAGTCGGCTCGCGATTACTATAATCGATAATTACCTGTGGTTTCTTCCTTTCATTGTCAAAAATGTTGCAGTTTTAGGGCATTGTTGACAGCTGAGAACTATTTTTCTTGGCAGCCAAATCTAATTGAGCATATTACTCTTCCAATCGATGTTTTGCTAATTCTCGAGGAAGTTAGGCCTTGTTTTTCTAATTGTACCAAGTAGAGTAAGATTTTTTATCCTAGATCTATTGCAAGTACTTGGTTCTAAAAAGTTATCTGCAGTCACGCTTCTAATATTTCTAATTCCTTTCTCATATTTAAGATCCGTCTTTCCTAGTTTTGGTCACGTATATGACCTACTTTACTAGTATATATTCGGCAATTGATAACATGTGACTGTCGCAAGCTGCCCAAAGTTTTATGCCATACTTTCCTGGTTTGAAAGGTATATACTGTTCGAATTCTTCAGCAACTATAACGTTCTCATAAGGTGTGCAAGCTTCCTGATATGCTGGTGGTCATCGTTAAAAAATTTGCCTGAATTACGATTTCTTCTTCTGTTTCAACATCATCAAAACGAAGACACTGGGGGATTGCAGTGAACCTGCTTCTACTCCTTGTTTTTTTTTAAATGGAGGACGTTCTTCATTATTCGCCAAATTTTTAAGTTCTCCATTATGTGCTTCTTGATAAGGGTATTTTACAGAAATACAAGTATCAGGAACTCATGGGATCTTCAAGGACCCCACGGTATTATAGGGGTTAGGATTATAGTAGAAAATGTAACGTATTGCAAATATTCTATAAATTTATTACTTCTAGTGTATTAGTGTAGTATTAATGAAAAAAATATATATATTTTGATGGAAGTTCGGCTTAGAGTTAGAAAGAAATATCAAGTCCGTAGTGATACTTCTCCTATTGATGAAAACTGAATAGAAGAAATACATATTTAGGAGCATAAATTCGCGAGATGAAGGTAACGGTTAGTAACAATTTATTAATTACTCATTTATTATTAACTTTAATGTATATTATACAGTGGTTACCTTCTGTTTTTTCCTCATTTGTCTGTATTTATTGCGCATCTTAAGGTTATTCGGTACTTTTTTCAAGATCGGTTAAACTTAAATTTTTATTGGTTCCAAAACTATTTTGAAAATTGTATATCTGACCTTTAAAAATAGTGTGACTAACTGTAAAATACTTGTTTTTACAATGTTAAGAGCTTCTACAGCTTTAGTTTTTTCAATCATAAGTGAAAAACCAGTATGTTTACGGGCTCGAAATTTTGCATACCATGTATTCGCTACGATCGCAAAGTCTTTTTGGCAAGCTCTTTTGTAAATTTTCTGTTATCGTTGCTTTGTTGAAGTGCAAAAATGACGGTAAGGTCATGGTCATTTTTTCATTCTTTAATTCAGGTTAAATTCAACAACAAACAAGGAATTTACAAAAAGCTCGCCAATTAGACGTAGCTGTCGTAACGAATACACGATATGCAAAATTTGAAGCCCGTAAACTCACTGGTTTTCCACTCATGATTAAAAAATAAAGCTGTAGAAGCTCTTAACATTGTAAGAAAGTAGTATTTTACCGTTACACACACTACTTTTAAAGGTCAGATATACAATTGTCAAAATAATTTTGGAACCAATAAAAAAATTAAGTTTATCCGATCTTGAAAAATGTACCGAAAACCCTTAAAATTGATTTGCATATTAATATTATTATTATATCTCCACAGATCAGCGTATGTGACATTAATCATACTTTCGTAATATTTATCTGTTCTACTGAAGGCTCCTCCACCAGAAGTTCATATCGGAATTTGATGAACTAATATGTAAAACGCTACATATTTCATTCACATTCGGTTACTTTGACGATGAAATTGCATTCTACGATAAAAATCAAGGAAAAGCTTTGTAGATATTTCTTTTTGCAAAACTGGCTTCTAGATATTCAGGTAATAAATTATCTCTAATTACATTAATATTCTGACAACCGTAATGCAACGAACTCCCTTACGAGCATCATGAAGATTCACACCGTATAAATTTTCTGTAATAAATAAAGTAATATCTTGAGATTGCGTCGTCACTACTATTTATTGTTTTTCTGAATGTCGAACGAAACAGACACAAACACTACAAGGAAATTCTATTTTAGTATTTTCCCTGAAACAGCAAAGAAGCGAAAACAATGTCACACTTGCTTAAATCCGCATCACGTAATCCTTCACGATCGTCTTTCTGCAAAATCATAGCGGATATTTGTGTGGGTGGCTGAAGCATGACGCCTATATATAGAGATATACCCTTACTGTAAACGATAAATCTAACGGAATAAATATATTTGTAATTCTGATTTTCGCATACTTACACATAGATATCTTTCTATGAAAAAGCTTAGTTGCTTTGTAATGATTTCCAGCTATGCTGATAATATATACCTTCGATGAATTCCCTAATTACCCTTTGGTGAGGGAATCGTAATACATTTCTTTACGAAAAATAATTGTGCATACCTAACTTCGCTTCACGGAAAGAAGGTTTAAATACCACCATATCTGACACTAAACTCTATTGGCATCTGTAACATACAATTGTTAAAACATCTGAGACATGTGCTTCGCCTACAACTTGACCAGTCATCGAGAAGTGGTCTGTTTGTTAAGGGTGAATGGATAATGGGAATTTAGCTTGTACCGTTAATATCTAAGTGTTCATCTATTTTAAATTATTTGACTTCAATATTTATAAGTCGATTCTTACTTAGTTACTGGGGTATACCCTTCCTGGAGACTACAAGAAAAGGTTGAAATATTAAAATTCATGGACAATAAGAAGCTTGCTAAAAGTTAAACAGTAATTGATAGAGAAAGGAATGTGGATACAATATAGCACAGTGCTTACGGCCGTTATACTAGGAATCCACAGCCCAATTTTAAAATTATGAAATGAATATATCATATAGCAATAGTTAATAAAGTATTAAAAATAAATAGCTTCAAAAGTTTCAAATTAACGCTAAATTCTCATTTTGTATAATGTGTAAGCAACATATTTTTATGTAAGAGACTTGCGCCTTTCTATACAAGTAGTAGTCTAAAAGGATTGCTTGAATGCAACATAGGGGTCAATGGCAGAAAACATGATATCCAGGAATCCATGGCAAGTAGTATTTGGGAACCGCTGATATAGCATGTCCATGGCTTCAGTTTACTTTAATTTTTCATTTCGGTGCGTTAATGTTTCTTTTTTTCCAGAAATGATCTAACATCCATGAATAAATAGTTTAAAAATCGCGCAGTTTGGCGACCTTGATGAATTACTACAAATTTTGTAAACCTACAGCACATTTTTTATTTACATTTATGTGCAATCATTGAGGTGCCACAAACGCGCCAATAATTAGCAACCAACAGAATGCACCTGCAATCAACTATCCTCGCAAACATACATATAATCAGCTAATTTGTATACAAATTAGCAAATGTGGAATTTGATCATACAGGGTATCGTAACCAACTGTCTTATTAGCAGTTTTCGATGGCTTATCTTTTATTTTTGTTTCAAACTTTTTTATACCCAAAATTGATATCAAACTTTATTACTTTAAACAGAATGTTATAGCCACCTGCCAATTTTGCGTTTTAATATAAGTCGACTCGTAGTACAGCTGGCTACGCCTACATCAAACTAATTATCAATTCTTCTGAATTATTCCTTTTTTTCTGTTTCGTGGGATACCTGTATATCAACAGCATAAGTACATCTAATAATATTTTTTAGGTTTAACGCCTTTGCTCGAAGATGTCGAAATTAAAAAAGTCCACCAATTCACTTTTAGTCTACGATGGTCACTAGCACAAATTGTAATTCCATTGACCTGTAGAACAGAGCAGAGAGAGCACTTCCCCAATGAATAATCAGACTTGATCTACTGAACTTATTTAGAAATATTGCTTAAGAAATTTCGCTTACTTTCGTTATAAATTATATCAAAGGAATCATCGCATTGTATTTATTATAAAGATTCAGCTTTCTTTCGAAATTTCTCGAAAACTTTTCAAGGCTTCACCTACTTACTTCTAGAAACTCAGTCACTCAGTCACTTAAGCGATTTTATCTGTATATGGATTCGATAGGTTGCGCTCCGTTGGTTAATTGAAAATTCATATCAGCTACTTTGTCTAAATTCGACTTCTTTCTTAACGCGATATCGATTTAGGAGGCCATTAGGCTCAGTTCCCAAAGAGTGTACATTTTATACAAATGCCCAATAAATGGCAAACGTGACGGCAGGCCTCGATATTCATTTCAATTTTAAATAAGTCGTTCCAATTCATACCCAGACGTTGTTCCTTCAAGTCCCCTAATTGACACTAAAAAGTCACACAGCTAGCAACAAGGAGATGTTTGAAATTGTACGGTGAATATTGAAATTTAATTTCTTCTTTTCGAAATACATGTATCTATATCGTAGCATACTAATCAGATTTAACATTAGGTACATATCTAGTTAATATAGGGAAAGTCTCAGGGAATATGTAAGATATTATGCATGTCTAGTGTTTTCTATCACTGCATCTGGCTTAGATTTACCCGCAAACCTGGTGTCATTTCCTCTCCTACACAGTGCCAGTAAATTCAGTTTTGCATGTCTTTCAGGAAATGTAACCTTTTAAAGGGTACTGTTCTGTCGGAAAAGGAATTTAACTGTGGATAGATTACAGAAATAAAACAGATATAAACGAAATGCACTTTGATAAAATCCTTTATTTGTAAAATACAACGAGATCTCCAATTTTTCAGAAAATGTTTAATCTAATTTATAATTCATGAATCAAATTGTTCGTCCAAAGGAAGCATGTCTGTACAGTTGTGATAATGTGCAGGTACAAATACGCTAGTGAATGTTGATACACGTAGTTATTTTCACCGCAGCAACGATCGAAAATACATTTTGAAACAGCAATATAATAATCTTGTGAGTCTTCCGTGTTCTATTTGACATCATATTCCGAATTCGTCAGAAAAATTTGGTGTTTCAAATCAGTAAGTAAAGCGAGCAATATAAATTCATATATTAAAGCTTCAGCCCGACATTCACAGCAATAAATCAATACAGTTAAAGCCTGTGATGTGCGATGTGTTAATTTGAAAATATACCATGTGTAAAATGAAGCAACAAGCTTGACAAGTCCAGAATTTGTCGAAATCGACAATTGGACACACAGGAAAATAAAGGAACTGTTGTGGCGCAAAATTAAAAATTAATTTCCAATCTAGTATACGAGGATATCTACTGGAATTAAGGAATTGAAGCTCTCAAGTGTACGCATATTCATCGCTGAGCCAGATAATATTTTTCTTGCGATACATTTGATTAAATCAAAACAAGTCATTGATTTCTCTAGAGATAAATCCTTTGAAATATAATTTCATTTCGTTAGATTTTGAAAAACCCGTCGGTGCGTGAAAAGAAAGGTATGAAATGTATAATATAAATAAGCGTATTCTTTGTCTTCTTGTTCTTGCTGTCATCTGTTTTTCCTTCCCGAGGTATTGGACAATGATTTCTTGTCCTATTCTATGTATTTTTTCATTTCCTATCTCCCTTGCCAATATATTCATTCTCTTCCAACGTTTTCCCTAAGCGTCGTCCAATTTCTTCTGGTTAATTAAAGCAAATTTCCTTGGTCTATCTCTGCGAAACTTCGTTGGCTTCCTTCCCTGTATCATCTCATTTCCTATTGTGTTTGCATCCATTCTTACCCATACCAATTTAGTTGTTTTCTGCTTTTATTAATTATTATTAATGTCAGCTTCGTTCATTTTGTTATTTCTTCATTTCATTATCCCATGTCGTTTTCCCCACAATTCCTTTCAGGTGTTTGATTCTCATTGTATTTATTCTATCCTCGTGGTTTTTGTGTATTATCCAGTTTTCGGTGACGTGTTTCCGTTGGGAGTGTTATGGCCTTTGGATTTTCATTATCTTTGATTTATTTATGTCTGTTTCCATATTCATGGTTACCCCAAACATTTATTAAATTTTGCGTTTGATTTTTGCTGTCGGCAATCAGCATCACATCGTATGTTTATAGCAAATTACTTATTTTAATCGGTTCTAGAGTATTTGTATCCTATTACTGTATTAAGTTGTCCTCCCCTTTTCCCTCACTCGTTTTAGTACTTTATTCACTACTGTTATCTTCTTCTTCTCCTTCGGTTCTCCTTTGGCCTTCTCAGGGCGTCGGAGTTTCGTGCTTTATTTTTCCACCTACTATCGGCATTTCCTTCTGCCACTGGCCGCCGCTTCAATCTCCCTTATTGTTCTCCCTCTTCCTTTTCCCAACTGCTGCATCCACGTGTTCTTCGGTCTACCTCTCCCCCTTCTTCTTCCGACTCTGTCCGCACCACTCTTCTCAGCATCAGCAATCGGCTGATCCATCCTTATTATATATCCGAACCAGTTCAACATGATCTTCTCTTTTCTACTCCTTGTGGATTCATGGTTCAATTGTAGGCTAATATCTTCATGTCTTTTCCTATCCAATTGCGTCCTTTCTGCTATTTTTCTCAATTCTTTCATTTCTACAGCCGTGTCGTGTTTTTCCGTGTTCATCCACATTCACATAGTAGTATTGGCACTGTTACTTTATTGTGCAAGTTTTTCTACTCTGTGATTTTTCTTTCTATTTGCCTTCTTACTAAATGTTTCTTGTCATTTGTTTGTCCGTACGATGTAAATATCGTCTGCTCCTCTTCCAATATATGTACACTCCATATGTCGTTGTTCGGTTGTCCCAGTATATACCTTGGAAATTTTGCTAAACAGCTTGCTAGGTAGTTTTCACAGTTAATTTATTCTCGTTTCTTTTAGATTGCAACTGTTAGATTTTCACCCATTTTCTTGGTATTTTCCACTTTCCATGCTTTTTTCAATAATTCTGCAAACAACTCCTTCCTCTTCTTCCCTGCCCGTTTTAACATTTTCGAAGCGACCGGTGTTCCTGTTCTAATCTTTTATATGGTTGTTTCTATTTTTCTTTTGATATTTCTTGCAAATCTTCTGTCTCTTCCTCTCTCTCGTATTAATTCTGTTCCTGACAAATGCATTCTTTCTTCATAATATTCACATCCAAATATCTAATGTTTTCGCCAGTAGTTCATTTAGTTTGTTCTTTATTATTATTATTTATTTCATGTCTGGTTGACCCTTCCAGTTATCTTATTTTTCTTATTCTTTCCTCGATGTTCTCCTCGAATTTCTAGCACCTTTCAGTTTCTGTCTGTTCATTGCTTTTTTACTATTTTGTTTTAATATTATTCTTTATATTGTCTTATTTCCTTTGTACGTATGCTGTTTTCTTTTTTTATACGTTACTTTACGTTGTTAAGCCGTCAATAGGTTCCTTATTAAGACAACAAAACTAGGGAAAGAATTTAAAATTTAGTCGGATGTGAGGATGTGTGAAGTGAAGCAAAAGCTGGTCTAAACATGACTGCGAACTTCTAAACTAAAATATACAGATAGCCATTTCTATAACGACTCGTTAGGATTAGATTTGTAATCAGGCAGCTTTCTAAGATAGCTATGCAATGGCTTATTAAGTGCTTAGATTCATTAATCGCAGACTGTGACAGCAGGCAATTTCGTCCTCACTGGTACCCAGTCAGTGCAGTACAGTTGGTCTGCGATTAAGAAACTACATCCCTCCCAGTGATGTTAAACTTGTTCCTAACTAAAGCCGGTTTTACATTATCATATTAAATTGTACCAAACAATTGAATACTATTTTATAGTAGAATGTAAAACGCTTTACCAGTCCCTTTTACAAAATTATTTTATGAACTTAGACTCCATCAGACTAGTGAGCAGGGGCAAGTCAAAGTATTTAGTATCAAAATAGGATAGGTTATAATTTCATGCAATGATTTTACACAGAAAAATAGTAGTGTTTTACATTGTACTATGGAATAATATTCAATTTTTACGTACAATTTAATGTGATAATGTGAAACTGCTTTAACATAGGATTGTGCTTATGAATGCTTTAAATTTGAACAACGGTCACATCGGCGATTTCGCACTAAAAATCATTAATTTAAGTGTTCCAATTAAATTAGTAACTGTTTGATTCGGAGCTGTTGGTAAAGTTTAGTGCCATTCATTTATAGGTGTGATTTACAAAATATGTAGTTACATTTTTGGCTAAAAGTTGTAACAGCAGAACATTTACTCAAAAAGGAAATTTCAAATACATACATTTTCAAAGTATTTTAACACTGAAGGGAGAAAGTGAAGCTGCCACAATTTTGTTAATGTGTAGGTGATCGGTTAACAAATTTTAAAGTTGTGTGTTTAACATTAGTTAATATATTAAAGGCAGCATTACACGTACATCTCTCAAAGCATATTTATAGAAAATATTCATAAATCACTAGACGCAACTATCACTATAAGAGAATTTACAAAGCAATAAACGGCTTTAGAAAGCTTAAACTCAATAACAGTAGTGCAAAGCTCATAATATACTCAAACATAGCGGCACATAAATTGAAGTCTCAGATGCATTTTCTCTTTATCGTACTTAATTTGCAGTCACTAGAAAAAGATGATCATATTTGAGATAGAGGGAGGCACAAGACGACTACGTCTGCGTCTGTGAGTATATTTGTAGACTTGAGTAACTCGCAGTATCGGTATATCGCAGTTGCTAATGTTTTCAGAGAAGGTAATAAAACAAAAGTGTCGAAAATGTTACAATGCGGTATTCGCAAGGCTATTGAAAAGTATCTTCTGGTACAGATGGATGTAACAGTAATAGTTACATTAAAACATGAAGTGGTTAAAGATACCAAGAAGTCAACAAAATCTACGTTCTTTTTCGTGTTGCGGGCAAGTTAAAATTTTGAAGTGTCCAGATACTTCTTGAAGCTGCCAATTCCACATAAGATAATTATTAACGCCAGAATTCTTTCAATGATATTATAAATCTTCCTATGTGGGGAATTATGCTAATAGGGTGATGAACTGCACACTTACTTGGGAGCGGAAAGCTATAGTCTACCAAAAACCGGTCGTCTTCAGCCATGGCGAAGGACAATTCTCCAATGTAGACCTAGAGTCGCTTTAGGAAGCTGACTAACAGGTTGCTGTTCTCTTACTCATTTTATCGACAATAACTTGGGCGCAAGTAATGTTGAAAATAAAGAATATTTCTTATCGAAAAGAAATAAGATTTCTGTGAGTTCCTTTCTATATTCTCTCCTATCGTACATCATTACAATATATACGCAGAGGCTGAATATTTTACATTGTTCATGCTGTATTTTTGAGATTATATACTGTTATACGTTTGAATGACACAAAACTATTAGTTTGAAAGGAACAAATCTTGAGATAGATTGTTTATGATCACCATAGACAAAAAAGAGGTCCAAAACCGAATAATGACGGCAGTTTTTGAAATGCCTCAAACGCCAAAGGTTTACAGAATAGAAGTTGTTATACCGCCTGGACAAAAATTACTACTCGTTGTCCTTGCATTATCAGCTTCAGTATCTATGTAATTTATATCTATGTTAGTGCTTGGTTACGGCTTGGAACGTAATTCCGTTTGATACAAATTTCGGTTATAAAAAGCTAAATACCTCTTTGACATAAAATTGTTAAACTTAAGACCATCGTATCTAAGTTTTTATAGATGCAGCGAATATCCATAATTCCACATTAAAAGTACCGAACGCGTAAATAGCAACATCAGCAAAATCCCATGAATTTTACATAAAGCAATTCGTGAGAGCCGAATGCATTTTTAAAACGAATAAAAATATTTACGCTCAAGTTAAAAGCGTTATATTCTAGTCGATTACTCCTGAAAACTTCTAAATACTGCTCTAGAGTATGTAATGGCGCTTTTGAAATTGCTCCCGTATAATTTTGAACTGCTTATATTACATTTCAATTCGAATTAATGCTGTTTCTACGGAAATTTAGACTTTTATTAAAGCTCTGCACGCAGATTATTTCCATTTGAGCCTGTTTGCCACACCAGTCACAAGATTTATATTCATTACGAATTGAATTGTAAAATTTAGTTAGGAGTATTTAACGAAGATGAAATTGCACAACAGTGATTATTAAAATATTAAGAATTACATGTATATAAATATACTTAGGAGTAAAATTAAAGCGGAACTTAACGGTAACAAACCCGGAGGAGTTCTAGTTAATGTTTAAAGCTTCTTTAATTTGATTGCGTTCTTTAGTTTACATTATATTCAACACTTTTATATGGGGCGAGAAAGACAGTATAGGCCTAGGTCTATAAATTCAATAGACACACGAAGGAACGGTTATCATGCCCCTTATTTGTTATTACCGAGAAAAAAAGGAAGATTAACCGAATATGAGGAATGCACCATTACTTTAACTTTTTACGGGATAATAAGCCCGTAGTTGTAATACTGCGCGCATATTTGCATTATCATAATGAAGAAGAATGCGTCAAATTAAACATAAATTAGTTACAAAATAGACGCTAGGGCTCCATTCCGTCTATTTTATGCGTTTGGGCCGAACTTTCAAGTCGCTCGCGCATGTTAATTTATGGCTAGATCGTGATTTTAAAGCTAGCTTTGACTAAGGATTAAACGAACACTCTAGCACTAATAGTTTTTACGTTAGAGCAAAAATATGATAATTTCAGGCACGAATTTTGTTCAAACTTGAAACAACTCTCCGACAAAAGAGAACCTTTAGCGTCCAATCGCGTTTAATCCTATACTAATTGGCGCGTTTTGGCGAGCTGATGCCAATGATATGTTATTTATTAAGATTACTCCAAACGTTTCCCTAGAAAACGTAAGAAACCGCACAAAATATCCCAACAATTCCAACAGCAATTTCTCAAAATCGCATACCCGTCTTTTTTCTGTGGAATGTAGGCAGGTTGCTCTTACGTCAATGGACACGTCTAGAGGACTCAAGCTCACCGGGGCGCCCGAGAGCTTTCATATTATTCCAACGGTTACCGAGAACATCGTAATATGTAAAAATTGTAACAGTATTAGTGCAGGAAAGAATACAGCCGATAGTGACGCTTCAGATTAGTTTCGATTTTATGTGTACATTTTTGCAGTTGCCTTTATGTTGATTACTTTATTCCAGATTATAAGTACATATATTTATTAGTTTTAAATAAATTACAACAAATTCTGCATATGTTTCTTGTTTTCGGAATCCCAAATAATGTTTGTCTACTAGATGCATTGCGCCTTGCCGTGCAATTATTTGATTGCGCCCGACAATGGACAATGTACAAGAAAAGCGTCATTAAAGGTCTACAAAATTACGTTCGTCATCGACAGTAAAAAATATGTAAAATTTAGTAACAGAACGTTAAAGCAATCACTGGGTACAAACGGACAAAACTTTTTGTAGATAAAAGGAGACAAACAACGAGGATATCAAATATTTCACTTAAAATCATTGTAGGGGAAGTTTTTAACACTATAAAAGGTAATTATTGTTTACTATGTTTATTTTTTCATGTAGTTAAGTGTATCATCCTCCATATGACAACTGACAGTATCCTTTCCTTGATTAACAGAAAATCTATTTAAATCTATTGAAATTGAATTCATTGACACACAGCAATTCTACATGCTTCCTCTTACGGTATTTTCCTGCTAATCGGTTTACGATTTACCATATTTGTTACTTGCTAATTATGAGACTTGGTTATTTCATCGAAGTAGGCTTCTTTTATGTCATTTCTAGAGCGTTGCTAAAAATGTCTTTTGCTTGTGATGATCGGGAACGCCAACATTTCTCCTGCCCGGGAGATGGGGTCATTATTCTGAACATATCCATCTCAACTAGATATCGACGTATCACCTGGAAATTTTCACTCGCAGAACGATATACTGTACTGACGAATCCTAATAAGGACGACCCTAATTAGTCTGCGGTTGCGTTTTGCGATTGACATAGTCGCGATTTCCTACAGGATTATTGGCATATGCAAATTGTGCTTACTTCGTAAGCTTTTGCACGGCTACTTGTTAACTGCCCATTAACAAACCTAATTTTATTATTAGGTCGTTTATAAAGAGTCCTCTATATTTTATTTTACTATAACAAGAAATGTATTAAGTGTGATGTTGTAGTCTACTGATCTTTACACTCATAATATGTGTAGGGTAACCTGGGGAAAATTCCAGTAAGCGCAAAACGCCAGTTCTACGATTTAGCGAAACTGGCGCTAGGATTGCACATGTAAGTAGTTGATGCACTTCAGCACTGTTTATGTGTTCATTGGCAGTGGTGCTGGTAGCTTACATTTTAGATTTTATTTTGTTAATACGGTAAGCAAAGACTAAAGCAGACTATTTACACCTTTCTCAATGAATATAGTAAGCAATTTTGTAAAATTTATGAAAGCAGGGGCTCTGGCGGAATATTATTATAACTGTATAGGTCGGGATAGGACTACTGTATGCTTAACCGCTTTATTTTAAAGCCGCCATATTGTGTAAAATATACATCTACTGTATAACTGCATTTGGGATAAAATGTCAGTTTAACGTCAGGATAAAATGCCATAAGATATTACATATCAGGACAGTGACAGCGATATGAACTAACATGATAATCACTACTGTGCTGCATGCAATCGATACTATTATGCCGAAAACGGTCCAAAATGTGATTGGAAAATTTCTGAATGTTGTAGTAAGTGGATACCCGAGAACTGTGCAGGAAAAGCTTTATGTTGTACTTAAGCAAATCTGGTTAACATTACTTTCACTAAGATATGTATTTAGGAATTTAGGAACTATAGGTCACCTATTTTTGTTATAATGTTCAGGAATAAATTGTTCATTTAAGTTTACCTAATGTTTTTTCCCATATTGCATATTACCCCGATTGGTATGGCATATTACCCACGCCACTGGGCAATATGCCACTTTGCAGGCTCAACGATTTTTATAAATTATGTTCTTAAAGGTGTATTTTTCCTATACTGAAAAGTGCGTGTAAGTTTACAATAGATCTGATATAAGAGATAAATGTGCAAAACTAATTCATACATAACAACATTTGACAAGCGAATGGAATTTCCCTTAACTATGGCGTATTCTCCCCAGTTACTCTACACAAAAAATCACAATCTTTACTAAAATATTGTAGACTCGCTACAAGTTAAGAAAATGTTAACTACATTGTTCGCAAACAAATCATCTGAGCCATGTACTTTTTAGTTACTAAAACCGATTTCATAAATTACTAGTAGATCAGGAATATTATTCGTATATTAGCTTCTTAGTTAAGGTAAAACTGTTCCAACAAATATGGTGTACACTTTATAGTTTTCTCTTTCATTCGTATCGGTTATTGTAAAAAACAAGACTCTTATTTCTGCAAAGGCACTTTTCTGTAAAATCTATTTTTACGTATACACATATAGAGCAGTTGGGAAAAATGTGTAGTATCCTTGGAGATGTGAACAAAGCTCTCGACATCTAAAAATGGAATTTGTGATCCTACACAAACTCTCGCAATCTCGCAGAGGTGGAACTTCGAATTAAACCAATACAGAAGAATGAATAACATATGTATCGAGACAGCACGGTTTCAATTATTTCCCCTTTTCTTTTCAGACCCGTCTTATAAGACAAGTTTGGCCATTAATTCGAATTCCTCGACAGTAGACTTCGAAGCAACGGTTTCAAAATACATATGTGCAACAAACGAATACATAGGTATCGAGTGCTTCACAATAAATTACCTCAATATATTTCCGTTTCCTTTCGAGGGAATTGACGGTGAAAGTGTTGCGCAGATATACTTGATTGCTTACTACCAAAGACGAAGGCAATAAATTGGTTATGAACTTGAAAGTGAACCGGAGCTGTTGTAACTGCCACTTAATGTATATACATATGTCTTAACCTTCCTATACTCACGCATACGGTCTGTGAGACCGATTTATATAGTATAGTATACGTGTTTCATATTTTGAGGTGAGTATAGGAAGGTTAAACGTTTATATATAACCCCAGAATTAAATATCATATTGATCAAGAAGTTCTTAATAAGTGGTTAACCTAATACCGTGAAACTCATAATACTAAAGCTAATCTTGATATATAATAGATATACGATTGTTTTCTACCACAATTAGGTCAATGAAACAAGCGTGATTGAAATAATAGTTATATTCTCATAACGTTTACAAACGTTTTGGGAACATCCTCATCAGTGAAAGTATACCTGGAAAAATGTATAAACAAACATTTGGTTTTTATTCGGGAACTATCAACAAAATAACCAATGACTAGAATTTCTTGATATATAAGATCTGCATTTTTTTATATATCGGTTCTGAAATTATCTGCATATTTATCGCTTCGTATATTAGTCGTTTTCTATCATTATTTTCTGTTTTTAATATAATTATGTTTTCAAAATCGAAGTAATGCCCCAGACCTTTGTAATGTTTTGTTACAGCAGTCATTGTACCAAAATCATTATTCAAAGAATACTTATGGCTATATAATATTTTCTTCAAATATTGTGTTGTCTGACCGATGTAACAACCATCACGGTCTTTACAGTTTATTTTATAAACTACATTACTTTGATTTTGTTTATTAATTTTATATTAATTAGTAAAAAGAGATATGTTATTATCATTTGGAATGAAAGTTATGTTTATATTGCTTTTATTAAGTTCCTTTCTTATTTGTTCTCTTAAACCTTTTTTATAAGGAATAGCGTTATAACTTTTATTGTCATTATTTTTAATACCGCTGTTATAAAATTTATTAACCCTATTTTTTATTATTTTCTCGTAAAAAATATTTGGATAATTATTTTTATCTTAGATTTCGTTAACTTTCATACTGTTCATACGGAACAAAAACAGTCATCCACATAACGCCTGTAAAAACACTAGAATTTAGTTTTACCGAACAATTTCGAAGATCTGTAAAATCTTTTTGGAATTCAACTTTTTATCTAATATTTCTAGTGCTAAATCCACAAGAATATTAGTAAATAAAGAAACAACATCTAAACTGATTTATTCGAAATTATTATGACTTGCTTGATTCTAACTGAAATCTAAAAATTAATATGAATTTTCTACATTATACGCTTTACCTACAATATTGCTTAAAATTCTAGATAAAAATTTGGAAAAATTACATTTAAATAATACCAAAGTAAACTTAAACTTATGGTGTTGTAGAGATGTACCCCAGATTCAGACTTACGCTATCAGTGATGCCATTTCCTCGAGATAAACTCCCACACAAAGTTATATAAAGCTTAAGTGTGGTAATACTTTCGCGAAGGAAAAGGAAATCTTATCTTAAGTGGAAGCAAAGTGTTAACCGATAACGCTACATATCCCTCCTGCTTGATAACGGGTGAAAGGAAAAGTATATAAAAGGTATATGTCACATTCACTTCTTTCCTTTGAAACTTGAAAGCTTTGTTCTTAGTGGGGACACCGCATTATATAGATGGAGGATTCGTTTTGATGAAACATAGTTTTCTGAACACACGGATTAAGTTAATTCTGTCGAATAACTCTAAATTAACACTGGACAGAATATTTATGTGTAGTACTTAAATCTAAAGATGGAAAAGTTGTTGGGGATTAATTTTTCCATCTTTAAGTTTAAGTCCTGCACAGCCAGTACGTCTGCTAAAATATTGATATGTAGTGTTACATTCTCTGCGATATTTTTATAGGTTATACCGTTAACGTAACAGCAACGTTAGCAATATCCTAAATTCACGAATCAGTATTAATATAATGAAGTACTTGTGCTGAAAGCAGTAATAAAAAAGCATACCGCAACTAAAACATAAGTAAAAGGCTTTATATCTACGTGCCCTAGGTTCCTACAAATTGTAAATTATTTTTATCTAACTGAAAGCTCGCGCGTTACTTCCAAAGTTACGTAAGTTGTATCCCACAAACTTTATTACCTTTCCTAACATTGTGTGCAACCAGGATGCGGACAAATTCATCTAAAAACAGTGTACACACCCTATCTTAAAGCTGAGCGATCACAAAAACCGCTTTAGAGCTCTGAAATTGCACCGCAAAGCAGGACATCAAAAGAACGTTAACGTAGCAGTACACCTGAAACTTTGTCCGCTGATAAGAAACTAGTACACAGCTACGTTAGTTTTTGAATATATGTACGTTGCGAGTTAAGGAACTACATATAATGAAATCTGGTGGCTTACGTCTGCACTAACGCGATGGTGTTACGATATATGTAAATTACATACATATCCTGCGATTATTTCAGAATTTAAAAGTATCAAATGCGGCAATAAGTGCAATCCCTAATAAAACTTTTTTAATGGCATGTATAAAAACTCAAATTTCAAGGGCGAGAACGAGGTTATAAATTCTACCTAAATGGACAAAGGTAAAGAAGAAATAGCTATAAACCGGTAGTTTATGGTCTTCGACCCCTCATAAATTCGCATCGGTTTTTGGAATACTCGCTTTGATGAACGACATCAGATTCTTTAATATTATCCCAAAATAGCGTCAGATCTAAAATTGCGAACGACGGAGTGTCTTTAAAAGTAATAACTTTGCTCTATGTCAGGAGTGTTAGTCCGCTTAAAGAGGACTTTCATTATGAGCATTCTGACCCAATTAGATTTGGCGGTGTCCCCTTTTATAAAAGTAAGTACTAGTTCTAATCCCGATTATTTACGATAATGGTTTTGTGCTCATTAGTGACACTTTCTGATGTCTGCATTTAGCATAACGGCCTAGCAGTTAAAATACATGTCTGAAAGTGCAGGAACTGATGTCTTAAACATTGCAACCTTGGGTTCTATTTGGGTTCTACGTAAGCCTTATTATTTCAGATTTTCGTTGGTTTTGAGTTTTTGGCAAGTCAGTGTAGCATATCCACAAAATTTTCTGTGCCGGCACGTTTGCTTCCAAGGGAGTGCATTACTAAGAAAGATGCCATTATCCTACAGCCAAATCGTATCTTAAGTAAAAGCGGCAAATTCTTAATGATTTAGTCATGATAAAAAGCAATATGATATCTGAAAGCTTCAGTATGGCATGCCATACTAGGTATGCAGAGGGTATATGCCAAATGGTCCTGTTTTGTATGTGAACGGGACGGTGGAACAGTACGTAACGAGAATATGACCGTCAAGACAGTTCTTAATACCAGAAAGACGAAACATTGCTAACAGGCCACTAGTTTCCCCAGATAAAGTAAATTGCGGTGACTGCACATAAGACTGGTGTTTATGAAGAGCTTTGTAAAACTATGGACAAACAAGGACTAACGTTTAGTTATTTAGGGCGAATTTTTCAGAATCGGTGACGCTAAGCTTAAGAAGGGAATTTTTGTGGGACCTCACATCACAAATCTCTTCAAGGACTGCGAATTTGATGCCAGTCCAGGAAATACTTAGATGGAGAGGGCAGTCAGAAAAATTAACATACCTCGCCTATTTGCAAACACGGACGAAATATTCCTAACAATCAACATATTCATATCCTCAACGGATCTTAAGATTATAAAACCGAACTCAATAACAACAAAAATATGAAAAGCATGAGTTTCGACACGGATGCTGATTATAAGGACTAGTAGATGTTACGGTCAATTTGTTAGAGCGTTTCCGTTTGTTACTTTTGGCTTCTCGCTTCTACTTCTAACGTATAGATGGCGCCCCGCTTCCGCAGTTTTGATACAACTCGCACCTTTTGCATGCAAGTATTTAGGCATCTGCTTGTGGCTTTCGGTTGAATAGGTCGTTTTCCGTGAATAGATTATTCCATTTTCGCTTTAAAATCTCGTTTGTCGAGGATATTCACGCTAATTTGACTCTGGGAAGTTTAATATTACCGTTGTGTGCATTTGGGTGTAGCGCTTCCCTAATTTCACTGTTCGTTGTTTTTCTTTTTGTTAATTATGATGCCGTCATTTTTTCTTTCAGATAGTTGTAGGGCACTAGTATAGTGCTAGTAGGGCCTAATATATGCTGGGTTGAGCTAAGATTATTTGAGAACATCCAAGAATTATCGTAGAAGCTAAAAGGACGCTGGTCTCTATTCACCTAGTACCGAGCCTTAGCTTCGTATCTCCAACTTAGTCTTAAATTTACTATGTCCGGCTGGCTCTTTGACAGCTTCCGTCTTGACAGAGACTACGGACTACAGGGGGTGTTGACAACCGCCTCCACGATTACACCAAGTCACGTCTTTATTTTTTGTTTTGTCTTATTGAGCTGTTGGTAAGAATTCTATACATAATATAATTTCCTTATTTGTGTGTTCCTCTTTTATAGTCTATCCAGAGCTTTTTGAAGCCCACTGAAGGGCTAGAAAGCTGAAAATGGGCATGCATATAGTAAAACGCCTAGGCCAGATCCTAACATAGCCGAATTTTTTATTTATGGTCTGTGGGCGGAGAATTAAGACGAAAAAAGGGCGTGGCAAATAATGTTTTGCTTTTTCTGTAAAGCAGATTTTCTTTTTCTTCTTGCCTGGCAGGGACATGCTTAAGAGCTAGTTCCTTATAATTATTTAATTAATTTAGATTTAGTAAGTCGTGGATTTGTTTTCAATTAAAAGGGGCTTTCTTAACAATTTAGTTAGATATTTGTTGAATGAAACATTCAATTCTTTTTGGTATTTCAAGGGGGAACACTTTTACTTCTTACTTGAACATATTTTTCTAGTTGCGTTCTGCTGAAGCTGTAATGTGTCTGTGAAACCTCTACAATTCCAACGGTTACCGATAGTTCTGTAAGCATTATTTAAGTTACGAACCTAGCTTATTTGAATTTTATTGAGACCTGTGCCGTCAGTAACAAATAAAGTGCTGTTCAACGTCATTCTCTTGCCTCAATTTATTTTAAATAGAGTTGTCGGGTAATTTTGCTGGTCTCTTCACAACTTAATCGAATAACACATTTCAACTCATTTCACTTACCAACAAAGCTGGAGGGTCTCTCTGACTCCATAAACCTAGATGCAATCCAGTTTTATAATAGGAGAGTGGCGCCTTGTTACCAATAAATTCTCGAACTTGAATCCATACCGTTTCCATTGAGCTAGTACGGCCTGGATTTCCATCTTTATAATCAACTAAGTGGGTTATTCGGATTGCAACGACTAACTCCTCTATCGGTTTCCGACTTTTTTATTATTATATTTTTTGTCTCTATTGTCACAAGGCATTACCAAGAGGTTTGAAACCAGTAACACATATGTAGTATTGCTGACACTATATTACATCAGTAAGGTACGATTTGAAGATGCTTCTCTCGTTGCTAGCGAAATAGCATCGGATTTAATTAAATAACATGGTGCGAAGTTGCTCAATAAAATATTCTTTTTACGACCAGGAAATTACAATAATCGGTAATAAATATGTACAGATGCAACAATTTTATTTCGTCCAAGTATTATTGACTAAAGCAGTTCTAATATACAACTAACATGCATGAATGATTTATTCAATTCCTAGCTGGCGCCGCTACAAATCCATATCAGATTAATGGATGCATTGGCTTTAATGCATTTATTAATAAACTCAATAAAATTATTCGTCACGGCGATAATTTTGAGTTATTGAATTAGAGTGGTTACGCATGATGCATCAGCATCAAATTATAGTTGAAACTAAAATTGCAGCTAATAAATGGATAATATAGAAGGAAAAGCGTATATTACATTTCAGTAACATTATGGT
Source organism: Chrysina gloriosa (assembly GCA_038088585.1). Taxonomy (NCBI): domain Eukaryota; kingdom Metazoa; phylum Arthropoda; class Insecta; order Coleoptera; family Scarabaeidae; genus Chrysina; species Chrysina gloriosa. The sequence continues at coordinate 13,176,410 of CM076092.1, forward strand.
ATCCTCTTCAAATTTACTCATGAATAGCGTGGTAATAAGCACCTGCTTTGATAGTTGTTTATGTTTCTAAAATATCAACTAAAATAGAACGTAGTATGTATAGAGTGATGTTCATTTCAATGTGGAATCTAGATTGCGGAAACGTGTGCCACTACTGATTTATTTATAGAGAAAGCAACAGAAAATATTTCCTTGACCTATGCTTACCCTTCGCTTAAAAAGAAATTGGATATTTTAAACAGCTGAACAGATTTCCGCCGAGAAATAAGCACTGCACTACGTCCGTAAGCCCATTATCACAACAATTATTAACTACTTCTAAAATGTGTCTTCCGATGACACTAAGATTGGCACCGTTTTGATGATTTAGTGTATCTATGGAACAATTTTTATACGAAGCAGAGAAAGAAAAAGGAAAACTATCACTTTCTATTAGAAATAATAATTGGAAGAACGACAAAAAGTTGACCAAAAATGGAAATGCGTAATTTCTATAAAAGTGAGTTACTTACCTCAGAAGCTGCATTTCACATAAACTAATTAGGAAATAAGATATTTTACTGGGATAAGACTTCGTCCGAATCAAAATATACTCCTATATTCGCCTAAAATAAAGCTGACGTCTTTTGGCAAATTTATTTAATATTTTCCGAACACCGATATGAAAGAAGATACCGGCGGATATAAAAACAACTTCCATCAATAGCTTATCGAAAATCCTATGTACTGCTACAGTGACCTCCCATGAAAAATCTGTTGCAATCTGCACTGCTTTGAGCGATATTGACTTCTAAACTTGCATGCGGAGAAAAAGCAGTTCTGAGTAGAAGCAATATTTTATGTTGAACTTCAAAGGTTTCCTTTTATACCGGCATTGATCTGGACCTAAAACATATGCCTATATTTTTTATATCTTGAGCGTGGCCAGTGGAGCGATTTAAATATATATTTTATTGTTGTGGTTGCAATTTTCCATTATGTGTCGCATACAGAAATAATGTTATCTTAATCCGTTGGTGGTGGCTCATTCGTATGCACGTATTTCAAAGAGAAGTGTGAGGAAAATGCTTATATAGCGACCACTGATAGGTTGAAACATTAATTGGTACTTTGTTGATTCGCTGTTTTCGTTGACCAAATTGTAGAAATATTGCGTACGGGCATGAATAACATCACGCCACAAAATTATCACTTAATCTCGGACTTGCTACTGGATCACCACAATGTAATCGTATTTTATCGAATCGTGTTTCCAAACCTAAATATTTGAGGCAGAAACCCACAGCAGATTTTTATTTACATTCTTGAAACGTAGAATTCTAGAACAATCCGGAATAAGCAACTCAATCTTTAGATACTACACATTTAACGAACAATGAAAATATTGTATTGCAAACAAAGAGATTAACAGCAGAAGATTGTATGCTACTATTTGGTTACATGATGGTTATATGCCTACATTAGTTAATATGCACATCCAAAGTTGGAATTGTACTAGAAAGTAACATCGTCTTGAAACACGTTCCAACATGTTGCTATCCAGGAATTATATACAGGAAGTATAACGCAAAATTTTAAACAAAAGGCAACAATCTCAAAGAAAGTAGATTTAAAATATTCACGTGTCTCCGTAAAAATACATAATAATAAGTAACAAGCATTCATAACACAAAAATCCTTGCTATTTCCTTTTTGGCCTGGATATATCTATTTACCAATAAACCATTACATGTACCAAATACGTGTAAATTAATAAATAAACAGAATGAGCCTCATTTAACTACGGCGTAATTTCTGTATTATCTAAAATCCCCACATAAAGGCCCGGAGTTGTATATACATATATAAGAAACCAATAGAATTGAAAAATTAAACAACACGAAGTAAAATCTTTTCTGCCTTCCGTCCCCCTAATTAAATTCAGGTAGCATTTTTCTGATAATAATAAAGGCAATAAAGCTCTGCGGAAGCTTAAAGGGATACTAAATAATTAAGGAAAATAATTAATGAAAGTATTATGTACGTAAAGTAGAATAGAATGTTGCTAGAAAATTGATTGAAACTGAATTTATATCTGCGCCCCTAATGTATGTCATGACCTTTTCAAGAGAATAGAATGGCGCAATCTGTTAATGTAATAATGTAGAACAAAATTGCCAAAAAGAGTTCAGATAATGTTTTCCAATTTCTATTTACCATTATTAGTGACAAATTCTCTACCACAGTGTTTGCAAACTTAGTTTTTATCAATTAAGTAATTAACTAAGTCTTAAATGTTAGACAGTAAATTATCGTCAACATATGCAAAAATCATTATATCTTCTTCGAATTGAAGTTATTCTAATCTGACGATATCTTTTCCATAATTAAACTACTTTATCGAATTAAGAAACATATTAATGGAGAAATCAAGTCGTTTCCACACAGATTAAGCACAGTTGCTTCAAATCATTCTGAAATGCTTAAACATTAAGAAAATCGAAAAGAGGCGATTATGGAAAATGAAGAATGTGACAGTGAAGAAGTAGTACGATATGTATATTTTTTGTATATTATGTATATAGTTAATGTAAGAGAGTTTAAGGGCGTGGGATAGGAAATTTGAACTATAGATTAAATTTTTAGCATGTACCTTCCTGCGAAATCTCTAATTTCCATAAATCAAATAGATTTATCTATTTGAAAACAATAACTTTTTTATAGAAATTGTTTCTGTTAAAATTTCCTTTTCTCTTTCGTGATAACCACAACCATCTCTTATATCTTTAGATGCAGAGTTTAGGCAATCGTTAATTCCAAAGGTATTTACAGGACATACTAAGAGGAGAGGATGCCATGAAGTGATAGAGAAAATAAAAATTGACCCACTTTGTGGATTAGAAGGAAAAAAGAGAGTTATTGAGTATATTGGGCTACTGCATTAGCTCATATTCTTGTTGAGATCGATAAGTACGCAAATGTAAGCTAAGGTATAATATCATGAAATTAAATACGACTACTGAAACAAAAGCAATAAAAGCTATCAGTTTTTCGCATATCTACATACGAGGGCAATTCGTAAAGTAAGTTGCGTTTCCACCTAGTGACCAGAGGAGTCGGGATATTAATTTGATTCAATATGAGTCTGGCAGTGCTAGTGAAAGGACTCTTCAGACATTCTTTTATGCTGTTCTGGTTGTTTAAAATGGCTGTTGTAATTGTAAAATCCTGCCGACTGCGAGCTGGGTGCTCTTATCCGATTACTGTGTGCAGAAACATTGAGGCTGCTGAGATTCGTCGTGAATTATGTTCTGTTTATGGTGAAAATGTCAGGAGTGACAGTGTGGTTAGAAGATGGTGGCGCATGTTTCGACAAGGACGAGCTAATGTCCATGATGAAGAACCGAGTGAAAGACCCACTGTTGGGTAATGTCTAAGAGAAAATCGACGATTCACCACCACAGAACTGAGTTTGTTTTTCCTTCAAATTTCAAATTGCAACAGCATTGCTTAATTCAAAGGCGGCCAAGTTCTATGAGAAAGGCATTAAAAAACTAGTTCATTGCTATGACAAATTTCTCAATCTTAATGACCATTATGTAGAAAAATAGCTGAAATTAGTAGCTTTAAGTTGTATATAATAAAAACCTCTTCATGTATTGGTGTTCTTTGAAATAACCAAGTGGAACTTACTTCATGAATCGTCCCCCTATATATACCCTTATTAATTTACCAGTGACTGAACGATAATTAAGTACACTTCTAATATGATTCGTCCACGAAACTTCAAACAGTACAAACAAGATACTTTATGGTCATCAAACTTATCTGCTGATCATTTTTACTTTGTATCCATCTGGTCCTGCATACCAGGTCCAAATGTATTAATAACATGTTAACTTCGACTGACATATTTTCCATTACTAGGCAAAATCGTCGTACCACTCGATCCAAATTTCCGAAACTAGACACAAACAGAGTGAAACAGCATTCAGTGCTGCCAGTTTCTTGTGTTTCAAAACATACTCGCTGGGGTTAAGTGGCAGAGATAGTAGATTAATCAGCAATTCCCGGACTTCAAGTGTCTTTTCACATCTCTCCCGCTTAAATGATTTGCATGTAGTCGGAATAGCAACAATGCCTCTCAATTATTTTGAACTAACATAAATGCTTTGCAATGTAACCCCAATGACAGTAAGCCCCAATCTTTATTCATTTAGCAAAGTCTGTAAATCCTTGGCGCAACATACTGCTTACACCTTCGTAGCTTTCTGAACCTGTTGCTACCTCTGGCTAGGCCTCTGAGCCTTTATTTTCAAAGACTTCAGCCTCTGAACAAAAGCCCGTTTGTATTGGAAAAGTTTTTACACTCGATCGTCGCTAAGTTTCTAGCAGTATGGCTTGCGGTTATAGTGAAAGTCTGTTAAGCTCTCACCCTACTCCAGCTGCGTTGCGCTTAACCCTGAGAGACCAAACTTTTCTATGATAGTAAAGTATTAGAAAAGCAGTGGAATCGGCAGTGTATGTATTGAATGCACACACAACGTAGGAACATAGCTACCGGAACGGGACACCCACAGAGCAGAAATGCATCAACCCCTAATGAGGTACATATAGAGCTCGTATAGGATGAAGGAAGGGCAACAGAAGTGGTGCTGCCAAGATTGTTTACTAACATAACATTCGATCGATAATAATTGGATAGAAACAATTTATATTATTATCCATATTTGAAAGAGCAAAACGAAAAGAGCCCTCAAGGAATCCAAATGGTGGGATAATCGATTAAATACATTAAACTTTGTAGACCTAAAAGATAGAAAGATCTGACATAGTGAAACTGGTTAAAAGCGAACAAATACACGACAGAATAATTAACCTGATAAAAGATACTAATGAGATTAATAAGAAATGTCGTGATATCAGAAGGAATAACAAAACATCAAATTGGGATCTGGAATAAGGAAGGCGAAGCTACTTAACATTTTAACATAATCATGAATCAAATAATACACTACGTGGAAAACGAAAAAGGTTACGGAATAGGACAACAGAAAGTAACAGTTATATGCTGCAAAGACGATACTATTGCCCTTACAGATAATAAAAATGAACCTGCAGGGGAAACATCATGCGTTTAAAAGAGATTCGAGGGCAGAATTATATACCAAGTTATAGTCGGAACTTTTTGTTTTGGAATTGAAAGTAACAGACAAGCTATCATTAAAAAGTGGAAAGACGAGCAAAGGGACTAGCAAAACAACACGAGTCAGTGATACTTATAATATTTTATACAACAAACAAAAGCAGACACATGAAGAACAAAGAATACAATAAACAATATTAAAATGAAAGCACTTGGATACCGATACTAGAGATTGGGGGTAGCACATGGAAGGAAGGGAACCTAGCAGACTAGCTAAAATATTTAAGAATCACAAGCAAAAGACCCAAAGAATACTGGCAGTGCGATTTAAGAAATGTTGGCAAAAAATAACAACAGACACATAGTGAGAAACAAACAAATGAGGAAAATGTTGAAGAAGAAATCGCAATATCAACAAATATATGATTTGGTAATAAAGAGAAACCTCTTACCATGGTGAAGCAATTGTGCCACAGAAAGAGATCGTGTCCTTAAACCAAAATGGACCGAAGTAATGCCATTGACAAACAGAAGAAGGTTACACATGGTTCACTGTTTCGGTTTCTAATAGTTTCTGCACGCCAGTGAAATATCTTCGCTTGATTATTGCCTCCTAGTTGGCCAGTACTAGCATGTCGAATAGATCGTAAAGACGACCGCGATAAGACTTTGGCTTTACACGGCCGTGAAGTGTTCACATACTTTTCTATTTTTAGCTGTGGGAGGCTTCATTGCTGTATTTTAGAGTCACGTTACCAGCTGATATTATGAAGAAATTATGCAGCAGTGTAGTAAAAATCTGTTAATATATTCTGCTGGAACAAGGACTGAAGCCAATTTGCAAATAGTAGATATCTAGTTCACTGCCTGCTTAACAGTTACAGCTGCTATCGAAAAGATACCAGAAACGTACATGGAAATACAAATAAGATCGCATTTTCATTTGTTAAGAATAATTAATAAAGAATTACACTCACCACAGTCCCTCCAATCATTACTATGCACACTTCTTTGCTTACATGATAATAGCTATGATATGATTTCATTATTAACCAGGTCACAATAAACGCAACCTGATAAAGTGGCTTAAAGTATTCATGGTGGATGCATAAAATCGATAGACAATGAAACAGTGGCCACAATAGCAATAGTCGCAGATGACGCTCCAAATAGGATTTTATATTCTAAGTACATTATTCGCAAATTAATCAGCACAATTCACTACTGTAATGCGATTTGAATTTGCGTAGGTAGTATTTGCGGTATTGACGTTAACCGGATTATGTGATTTGCAACCGCTTTATACTTGCCGCGCTGTAACAAATGAAATTCATTACGTAAAGCGAATTCCCAATTTACCAGAATAAAATATAATAATCCTAGCACAAAAAATAATGACGACAATGAGGATAAGTGTAACGAGACGGGTTCCAAAACAAATCGTTCCTAAAGTTTGCAATTTGAAATTTCGTCCTCGTTTATTTCTGAAGTTCCTTCAAGCTGCAAAAACTTCGTTCCCGTGACTAACTTTGTCCTTTGCTCGTTTAAAAAGATCAGCTTTTCTATACCGCTTTTTCCCTGAGAATTTTAGCACTTCAGCACTCTCATAAAGTGATTTGTTCGAGCAAATTCTTGGAATTTATGAACCTTTTACGTACTCATATAATATTCAAGTATGTAAGATTAAGGAGTGTGTATTATCTGCAGGTACTAGAAAGATCCCTTCGGGTGGCAGTTCCCTTTTCACTAGTGTTTCGTGTCGACTCGTAAAACGAGGTAACGTTTATCTTATGAAGGTAGACAATCGTTAACGATGAGAGAAATATATATAAAATGGAGATGAATTAACTTAAATAGTTGACCGAAGTGAGCTACTGAACTTGAAAACTATATATCGCAAATTAAACTCTGATGATCCTTTCTGGAATGTATGTAGATGGAATTCGTAATAGCAAACTAAAGTATTGACACAATAACAAGATAGCAAGAAAGATTTATAGGTAAATAGGATAGTAAATTAAGTGACCAGATTTCTTTCCATTTGGTGTTACCAATTTTAAAGATATTTATAACACTCCCATCTCTGTTGCTTTCCTGGTACCAAATCCTGGACTATTTTTAACAACCCAGTAGCAAAAGATGCTTTTGACCTCGCTAAAATCACTATTTAATAACTGGAGAAAAAGTCAATACGTCTCCAGAAGAACATACTTGATTTCATCGTGTTACTCCAAGAATGATAATCACTGCAATATTTTAGCATTGCCTTTCATAGGTGGGAGAGAAGTTGGTTGTACTTAATCCAGTGTTGGGAACAAAACTAACCACTAAAACTTATGGCAAGGACATTAACATCTTGAGGTTGATCAAATTTATCATCATCATCAAACAACACTAAAGGAATACTCCATTTTCCTTTTCTAGAGTTAACATGTTGTCATAAGAGTTTCGGATCAAACTTAGCCCTTGATTGAAATCTAGTAATATAGGCAATGTAGGTATCTGATATTTGGTCTTTAACTAATTTTCATATCCGTTTAAAATCATTATAGAACTCGACGCAACATGTTCCTTTCCATATTTGATGGCAATGCCCTTTTGTTTTGAAGTTGTTCCTGCGTTGGAAGAACGAAAGGAGAATCAAAGTTAATAGCAGTAGATTACATTTACCACAACATGGACCCTATACCCACAAATAATAATAAATAGTGCAGTAATTCCGGTTAAATCTGTTGTTAAATACTTGGCAATACACTTTGATCAGAAATTGATATGACAGACGCACATAAAGGGCCAAAAGGCAGCGAGTGACACTAAAAGCTAGTAATATGAATTGGCTAATAGGTAGAACGTCCAGTTAACCATTGAAAATAAACTTCTAATATACAAGACAATTTTGCTACCAATATGGAAATACGGTATTGATTTCTGGGGCATCAATCCAACAAACATCAAGATCTTGCAAATATCCCAATTTAAAGTGCTACCCATAATAATTGATGCCCCATGGTATGTATCGAACTCAACGCTACAAGAAAACCTACGACTACTTCTAGTTACGGATGTTATCAAGGCACATGCAATACGCTACAGAGAAGGATATTCATAACATACGCATCCCATAGTCAAACAACTACTAACTCGACACGAAGATAGAAGACTGAGGAACCAATGGACGGTATTCCCACTCCTGTCCATCGGCTGTTTTATTTTTTGTTTTTTGAATAGATCGTAAATAAGCAGATAATAATGTCCTTACTTACTTAATTCTTCAGTCTCTTCTACTCGTTTTTCTGGGGTGTAAGGTGTGTGTGGAGTTGAATTCTCTATATTGTGTTCTTGCATATTTACCTCCATCTCTTCCTACATGGTATGGCTTGTTGCGCTTCCTCCCACGATACTGCTTTTTATCCAATCCACATGTTACGTTCTCTAGTCACGCCCGTCTGGCCTTTCCTCTTAGTATCTTCTTGTTCGTCCTGGCTTTAAACACCTGTTATGCTAATATCCTAATATCCTAATATCAACATTGATGTATCATATGCTGTAGTGGTAGCGTCCAATTCCCAACTGGAAGATCTTGTATAGCTTGTATCCACTTTCCGTATTTGGACGCACCAGTTTGTGATGTCCCACCGTTCACGGGTCATAACTTCCGTAAAAATTTATTTGATTTGCTTGCTGGCAGCTTTTAATGAAGTAGAGGTGTGTTTCACCAATTTAATTCAATTAAACGAAGAACAACACTTGAACCTTTTAAAATATGAAAGAATACGCCGGTACACACTAGAAATATATTGAATAATATAACATAAAAACAAAACTATCAACGTAACAGCATGGCAACCATCATATCGACCCAAAACTCAGCATGCGGTGCCCAAACTATGCGTTTAAAAAGAAAAATGATTACAAAAGTTGCTCTCAACAACGAGCGGACATACCACTAGAGTTCAAGAGCTTCAAAAAGGTATTGCAGTATGGATAATAGAAGAATCCTTTGATTCAGAACACAGATCTTTATGAAGTGCAACAAGCACACTTCCATTCCTTGTAAGACCCACGACATCGTCTTTTCTGTCTTTGCGCAGCACCGTATACTTCGAGGCAGAAAGCTCTCCATCCGCCATTCCACTGCAAAGCCAATCTGTTAAAACTAAAATATCAAAGTCAGAAGAAAGTGTGTAGGTGTAAATTAATGCAGTTTTAGTCCGTGAACACTCTGGTAATATTCATCCAAGTTAAGGTGGACCAGCTGTGCTGCTCTAGTTTTCCTGGCGAAGACAAATATTCGTAATTACCAGCACAACACGCATATTTTTTGTTCTCAACACAGTCTCGCCGTTCTGTTTGGGTCCCTTTAATACGGCATTAATAGCTTGGTACAATATACACGGAAGAGGAGTCCAAGCATTTGTAATAGAAACGCCATTAAAACCGTCAACATCTCCCAATTCCCTGGAGTTAAGACGAGTTTTGATGACAAAATCCGTTGAAGACAGACAGTGTGATCTTAATGGGACGTCTTTTTCATGGTTTACTGGCGTCGAATGGTCCCAAAGGAAGTCTTTCTCCGCCACATCTGGTTGTTTGATATTGTCCGACACTGCCCTCCTGCCAGATTCTTCACGCATCTGCTTGGAGAATCATTAGTCTCTTCAAGACCATGAACGATAATATTATTTTGACATCTATCCAGTGCATAAAGTTGTTTTATGACTTTCTCATTATTATACAAAGCATCGAGTTGGTAGTAATTTATGTTGATGTTTTTTATGATGACCTTCCCTTACTTAGTTATGTCCACTCGTTTTTAATCTCTTATTTTCCGAAGTAATCAAATAATATCCTAGGGACCTTTTGAACTCCTGCGATACTTTCACTTTTTAGCTGTAAATATTTAAATATTTAATTAACTCAAAAACAGGGAGATGAATAACGAGTAATATCCAAAGCAGATATTACGTGATTGATTAGTATGTAAACTTCGAATTTGTAATTTCCAACATTGGAACACGAACGCAGAAAATGGTCTCATATTTTATCGGCGAAACAAATTATGCCTGATATAGCTGCCATCAACAAATTATCGTTGTACAACCATTTCGATGAATAAGCATATTTTAACGGCGTCTAATGTGAAGTAAGAACTACAATTGATTCAGAAAATAGTCTCTTAAGAGGCGTCAGAACTACGATATTAATAAATTCTTAAAACGATTTGATACTACTGTGTCAATGTTGGAGAAAATGTATCCTATTTATACCTTGCCCTTATTTATTCATTTAAGTGAGTTGCTGGAGAGCAATGCATAATACATACATTGAAAGTAGTGAAGTAACATTAAAATGCCTTACAAAACTAAAACAACAAAAATTATTGCATCTGAATTAGAAACGGAATGAGAATTTTAACTACAAAGTCCTAACCTAAATAAGCATGAGTACGATTTTTGTAAAAGCGCAAACAATTCCGTGTTGTGCTACGAAATGTGTATTCCGTAAAATGTACGTAAATGGGAAGAAATCAGGACTGTCTGGAGAGAAAACTAAAAATTTCACTGGAGAAAATTTAACACTTTAATTGCGGGCAACACCAGCAAGTTTATAGGGTTAAGATTTATTCAAGTATCTTTGTTAACAATAAGGCAGCGTAGCTCATAATCAGTTCCGTCAAGCGACAAAGTAACAAAACAACTTATACATCCCTCTATAATAGAATACAAAGTATTACTACTTATGAGCCACGGATGGAAAGTTCAGCAAAAGTGATTCAAATAAATTGCTCGCTCAGGAAATCGAGTTTTGAAGATGAAGTAGTAGCAGGTGTAGGTTATAACACGTTAGAGGGATTATGGATATGAGTAAAATACTATTTGATACGATCGAGATAAAGCAATTGCTATGGATGGATTTCTACGAGAAATTGATGAAAGCAGAAAAGAAGAAAGCGACCGAGACCAGCAAAAAGTTGGACATTAATGTCACATCTCTTTTCGCCAACTTTGCAATTGGAATATTTTCAATGTCTTGGTTTGCGCTTTCAACTGCACCTTGTAGTTGACGACGTCTTGGCTTTCCATAAATTATGTTGAGTATATTCCACATTCCACAAACTTTTTTAACTATTTTATTAGCAAATTCTCGGCCATTGCCACTTTGCAAGATGAACGGTGTTCCAAATATGGTATTACGAACACATCCGAAGCATGATACACAGCTTCCTCGGTTCATTTCATTTTCCAGGATAACTATTTTCTCATAAATTATTCACTTGAACTGGTTTAGTTGGTTGCTATTATTATTATTATTATTATTATTATTATTATGTCTGGTGCGCCTTGTCTTGGGCTCCTTTGGACTTAGTTAACAGTTCAAGGAGTTAAAACGTTGATAGAAAATATTTTCTGAGCTAGGAATTAAAAAGTGCGTGTTTATTAGTTAAGAATATGGGTATTTAATAATTTGCCCTCATAGCTTATGTATGCTCAAGCGATTCTCAGGTATAAGATTATGCCCTGCTAGAAAATAAAATTGTAACTTATGTATTTAATTAAAACATAATAAGTTTAGAACAAGTAAAACAAAATTTGTAAGAGGATATACATAAATACTACTACTAGTACAATTAGGCCAAATGTTTGTACACGACGTGTTTATTTAGGACTTCTTCTACGATAACGCGTCTAACGTCGAGTGCATATAGAAGTATGGTACGACAGCAGTCGCAAAATAGAGTTTATTTGCCAATTTTTGTTTGTTTCAATTTTTGTCTACACTCATTAACTTACTTTTACCTCATTCAATCTTATAAATAAATTTAACGCATTAGTTATGAAATTTGTTATGTATACCTTTGTCGTGCTTTTGCTCCTGTCGTAATACTACCTGAGAAATTGCACTACCTAGAAAACATAACTTTTTGTGATTGTGATATGAACTGCCCAGCATTATTAATTATTAATAATGTGTTGAGCTACCTCGATTATTTACGTAGTAATACGTCCTGTCACCGAACCTAAAAGTGGATCGGTGTGAACTAAATCTATTGCATCGAAACCAACTGTATTTCATATTGCAAACTTCGAAATTACATTAGTTCCCTAGATTACTATCCATAATATCCCATGTATGTCCTCAGGGAGGGGCGATTCAGAAATCTTGGTAGTCAAGACAAAAGGTTGATGTGGATGTCTACCAAATAGTTCAATGTCGATTTTGCAATATGATAATGAGCATTTTCTTGTTGAAACGGAAAATTATCCATTTTTTTAAGCAATAAGAGAACACGGAGAGCGGGGGTAAATAACGAAAAGTGGACGTCACGTCCATCCCTTTGACTGCATCTCAATGTGAAGTTGATGTTATGTAGGATCTGCTAGCTTCGAAATGAAGTACGAATTGGAACGTAATATTAAGTACTATAAATCACTCTACGACATCCATTTGTAATCTTACAAAGCGCGGGTGATAATCGTGATTTACAGATTTATTTAAGATCTTGTTTAGCTGCGCGTTAGAAGAATGAATGCCTTGAAAACATCCAAGAGCGCCAAGGTTATATATCAATCCCAGACGATAAGCGAACACTTTGAAGGCTAATAAAATGAAATTTATTGGGAAATGGTGATTGTGTACCTCAGAAAAATAGAAAAGAACTGCTAAGCCATGCCCATAATTTAACAGTACAGAACAATTCTATTAAATTTTATATCTTTCGAGAATATAAAACATATACGTATGTCAAATATGGATTCCACTCCTATGTTAGTAGAATTATCCGAACAGCGAGATATGGAAGCTTTGTGCTGATACAATAAAGGATCTGTATTACGACAAATGTGTACGCATATATTTCTATATGGATTTTATGCTCGATCGAATTCCCATAAGTGCGATAACGTTGCAAACGTTATAACCCATTCTCGCGACGGATCCTACATTTTACGCAATATTACTTCATCTAATGGATTTCTTACTTCCAAATGCAACGCAATGGGAGTGACTGGAATAAATGTGTTACCCTTTCCTTGTGTGGAGAAGAACTTCGAATCGGGATAACGATAGCGTAGTTGCTGCAGCATTCTTAGATATTCATGAATCGGTGAAGCTTATAACCAGAGTTGGCTAACACGGGACGAATGCGTGAACGTTACAAAAGGGACACAGCTGTGGCCTTGTATTATCAATACTAAATTATGATAATTTATATTTGCATAAATATGTAGGTTATTGAGTTCCACCAGAAAATTAATTGCGTAACAAAACCCGACGACTGTTATCTTATAGTAATAAATAGGAAGTACAAGGTTGTTACTTCTTATGAAAGTAGTGTGAATAAGCAATCTTCGAATTTATTTTAAAATCTAATCTTCAATTCAAATTGCCGCGGTTACCACTAAAATATATATCTGTACGTCCAAACAAAACAACGGTATCAATCGAGGTAAGACTTACAGGTTGTAAATATGCATCAATGTAAGTTGGAAACACACCAGGAGGTTTAACGTAATAAGAATGTTTCGGTAAAACTGAACATAAATTTTCAGCTAATTGTTGGCCTGTGGAATCAATTATTTAATTTATCGTGACTTCGAACGTTCATATAAATGTTATCGATTATTCCAACAGTAAATAGATGCCCTTTAAATACTTAACGTGATCGGAGAATTCCTAATATTGTGGAATAAGTTGTACATCTGCTGCAACTTGGTTTCCACTGCAAATTGTTCCAGAGCGGATATGAAATGGAACTCAGGTTCTTTCGTTGTTAATATGCGTACTAAGATATGAAACAGTCAATCTTCTGCATCCATTGTTTCTCCCATTGTGAACCGCAGTGTTTCATTTTTAGTTCAGATTTTGAATTTGTTTCAACCATTTCCTTATGCGCGGCAAATGATAGGATCCTAGGACGCTTCGAGTTGGTACCTTCCAAGAATGTACGTATGCCTTTTAGAACAGTCAGAAACTCGTTTTCAATTCCATATTGCTGAATGTTCTACATAAAAGGATGAATTCCATTAAGAATTTGGAATACGGTAAACTGCCTTCTCCCTTCTGTCTATGCTTTGCACTGTTTGAATGAGCATGCCATTTACTTACACGATTACTGTACAGTTCCATATTACAGGAACTACAGTACATTTAATTTCCTTTGCACTCCAATTCCGGAAGCCACACGACAGATTTTTCTGGGTGTACAATTTTCACCCGAAATTGGCAAGTTTACGAAATGCGGAATACTAAAATAGAAAGCGAGGTACCGACAATATATGTGTTTCGCGGTACCACCTTAATCTAAGGCCATAGTCGCCACGAGTCGCGGATCCTTAGAAATGTTTTTGGTACGTTTTCATTATTGGTAGCTTTCCAAGCGAGGATTTAATGCGATAAGAATTCCGCAGTTTTCCACTTGCTCCTTCAATGAAATGAAAATAATATCCCATGGCGAAAGATATATTTCTCGGTAAAGTGATAAATCGTTAGATATCCTTCACACAACAACAAAGAAGAGGACGACAATCAACGTCCATTTTAGAGCGGAATAAGCTATTCGGTAAAGGGGAAATGTATTTCCGGTGCAGCAACTTTATCATTATACAAAGATTGATGTGCTATGTTCCAATCACAAACAACGAGTCTTTCTGTGTGTATGGATTCTTTTATGCTGGGTAGGAAATCGGTGTGTAGGGATTATCGCTTTCCTATGTATCGGTTCTGTTTCCTAATTTATGACGAAGAAATATGTCTATATTATTTAGAATGTTTTGGTTTCCGTTCTATTTAATTTTCTATTGTACAGTTTTAATGGTTTATTTATGTGGTGTTTGTCTTCCGATGGATGTCGACTGAAAAGTCCCAAATGAAATGTACGGAAAACTAAACTTTACTTTGCATCATATTTACTCCAAACTTTTCCTCATTTTGTTTTCATTATGCTAATGAAATTAGAACAACGTGTTTGTATTCAATATTATTTTAACCTTAACAAAAACTGCGAGTTAAACATATGAAATGATTGAGTAAGTGTTTGGTGCACGTGCACTAACTCGTATGCAAGATTTTGAGTGGAATCAACGGTTTTATGCCGGCAGAATAGAGGTTGAAGATGACGAACGAACAGAAAGCTGAAAACATTGCACAAATTCACCAATGTTTCCGTAGAGATCGTTGCCAAACAGTTCGAGACACTGCTGCTAAATTTTGGAATTGTCTATTGAACACGCCCATTTTTAGTGAGGAATTGAGAACGTATCGCAGCGTCGGAAAATTTATTCCAAAACTGCTGATTGTTAATCAAAGGCAGAATCGAGGTAATCTGTAGACTGAGCTAAAGAGATTTGCCCCGAGTGATGAAAACTTATCAACAATTTTAACAGATGATGAAATCTAGATTTATAAATACAACCCTAAAAAGCAACAAAGCAACAATCAAGACCATTGAAGGGTCCCGATTCGCCAAAACCAAAGAATTACAAAACAAATGAGAAGGAATATAAAGCGCGTGCTCATTGTTCTTTTCTCTTTCGCAAGGCGATAGGGACGATTAATTTTTGCCGGTGGGAAAAACTATTCATTCTTGCAATGCTTTGAGCCCGCTTCGCAAAAACATCAACAAATAACGAAAGGCCTGAACTTTGGCGGGAAGGAAAGTTTACGATGCACTACGGTAATGCACCAGAGCACAGCTCACTCCACACACAATGATTCTTAGCAAGGAGTTACATGATTGTTGTCCTCATCCACCATATTTACCGGGTTTAGCACGCGGCAACTTCGGTCTGTTCCTCAAACTAAAGATTAAGTTGAAAGGTCGACCTTATGATGTGATCTTAGAAATTTAGGTGAAATCGAAGGCTGTGCTGAACTTATTTGCAGAAACAGACCATCAAAAAAATTGCATGAGTGGAAAAAACTAGAACTAGTGCATATATGTGGGTGGGGACTGCTTTTGAAGGTAACAGCAGTCACGATGCCTAAAATTAAATATTTGGATATTTGTAGCAGCAGCTTGAAACCTTTTGGATTATACCTTGCATATTGCACGATGTACCAATTACTAGCGATCAGTATCCTTAATATACTTTATCTGAATTTATTTCTATGGCTGGTGTATCTGTAAGATGGTATTTCCTAAATAAGCGCTCACCCTAAGTTTGCTTCTAAATAGAGTGATAATGTTAACTTACCCCAATTTTCCACTAAACTGTGAGTCATAAGATTGCTAACATTTAATTACTGCAGAAATATACTTAATCTGAAGATGTTTCTGTATACTCCACAAAAATGAAAAACTCGACGGTGATGTAAGCTGCAACAGCTGTTAAAACGAAATTTATTCAAACTGAACTGCATCCTTTGTTCTCAAGTTCTCATTATGCAACGAAATCAACAATTTGTCGTCAATATTTACACTACACTTTTGGATAAACAGACCTTCAGACCATTTACCAATACGGCTACAGCGTCAACGATACAAACGTCTAAATTGCACAAGCGCTCACCAGAAAGCAATTCCCAATGTCGCGTGCATAACTGCAATTTATTGTGCCACCCGCCTAGCGTGCGTCGATCACAAACACATTGAAAGGCAATTACTAAATCGTAGATGATTCGCAAAATCTGTCTGCTGCATAGCCGATGTTGAATACGGAACTAATTCTAATAGATCATGCCCACCGTCGTGCTTGTGTAACTGATGCGCTTTTTATTCTGATTGTAGTTGAGAACGTGACACCTTTCTCGAAAAAAGCTAATTGGAAGTTAAAATGAATGTGTATATTTCTAGGGTGGAAGAAATAAATTTTCAAGTTCTTTTTCGTATAAAATCCGAGCATATATTTAGTGCTTTAATTTTCTGGTAATTTTATTTGGATTACACAGCTTAATTCTTTATTATTTCGAGACAGCTAAAATTGGTAGGTAGATCCTCATTTTTCAAGAGATCATTCTGATGGTATACGGAAGTTTCTAAGTGTGTGTCAACTGAAATAATTCGCAGAATCCGATTTTGCACGAAATGTATGACTATCACTTTAGAAAAAATCAAAGTATACAACCTGAAATTTATACAACCAGCAGTCGTTTATTTTTCTGTTAACGTACGAATTGTCACCTTTGAAAATTCTGTTTGTGGCTACAATGGCAAACATTTTTGTCCCTACTAAGCAACTCCAATTCTAAATTTATTTATTTCCGTACACAAAAACTCTAAATAACAAACGGGAGGGATCGAACCCTTTACACAAATTGCCATTAACATCTAACGTGATCTTCAGGGAAACGCCCTATTGGCATCTATATAGACATACACGACCCTTTTATACACCGGCCCTTCTACATTCCTAAGGTAGATAAAGGAAAGGTTTGGTAGGGAATTGAATATGTAAATTAGTTTGTTATTTACCGCCAAGTGAAGCGTACGCATTGTGATGTTTCACCAATAATTATGACGCAAAATTTTAATTTTCAACACCTCCAAAGAAAGCAATACAATGTTAATATGCTTTCTTTGATTCTAGAAGTTATACATTTGAAGAGAGCCTCCAAATTAAACTATTAAAAGTTTAATAAATTCATCACAGGATATACAAGAACAGGATTTATTTAAGAACAATAGGTGAAAATAGTTACAGTATAATGCGAGCAGAATTAATAAAATAATAATAAATAAAGTTATACAGATGAAAAGTCTCGCCTACAGAGATCTCTAGCTATCCAGTAAGAAACACGACGCGAATATTGGTCATCCATTTTCCAACAAAGTAGGTAATATGCATTAAGTAGGGCTAATTGTAGATTTCAGTAATGGAGGAAAGAAGAATAATGTGAAGTTGCCTAAGTGTATTACCGGGCAATGCAATAGATACCCGGCGCCTCCACCATTTCGTATACGTATGAGTTGTACACACAAAGTGGATGATTTTCCTCACATGGGCATACCATTGCATTCTGGCTCATGTATAAAGCAGGACAATGATTAGCAGAAGTCTCCAGACAAAGTAACAGCACCGAAAATTAACAAATCGATCTATTATAGAATTTTTTTGAGCTTCCTATAAAGGGGTGTAATAGATGAGTAAGAACAAGTACCAACCAATTACTCGCGCTGAAATTCATCTAGATAATGTTATTGATATATTGCCGAAATAATTGGAAATTTACTCAGGGATAAGTGGCATACAAAATGTAAACTACTTGTCGAGAGATAATTCGCAGCAGAACCAAATTTAAACAGTGCAAGGATATTCGTAGTACAAAACAATTGGTAACGAATATGGCATCAAGAACGGGAATTATCTTAGTATCACCCGAATTTAATGATTTGGAAGCAAACTGAGCAAGAAGAGAGCCAACAATGCGTTTAAAATCAAGCGTCAGTGATCCAATGCCGTATGAACCTTCAGGTGAGAATGTTTGGCCTTAGAATGCGATTTATTATAAAGAATCCAGTCTGAACTCTACCTGAAGCTACACGGAAGCCTTGAATAAGGGAAGTGCAATAGTAGAAGACACTCTGGCCATTTAAAATAGTTAATGACATCAGTTAATGTTTATAAATAATAATTATAATGCAGCATTAGTAAAGGGTCAAATTTATGACATCAAAAGAAAATTGGAAAGCACAGATTTATTACCTTGAAACGAATCCCAGGTAGTTAAAGATATAGAAGAGAAATATAAAGTCAACTTTTACACTGACAACCTCGTTAGAAACGTCAGGCAGAAATAAAACTAAATACATCTACCAGAGAGAAGATAAAGGAGACACTGATAAATGTCTTGTCATCATGATTAGGTATAGCTGGAAAAGCAGGAAATCAGGTGGCTTATCTGAAGGCGTTACCTATTGGTTTGTTTTATTTAAAATTTATTATTTCTATTATTATTCTTTTTTATTTCCGTATATATTTTTACTTAAACAAATAAATTATTATTATTATCTTTAAATTAGGTTTAAAGTAAATCAGCGTCAAATTTACTCTTAATACGTGAAAGGATAAATTTTAGAGTTACAAGCTAGATAAACTTATAAAAAGGTTCAGAAGAAGAAAATTCCTGAACTTAAACTAGATACATATTTGCGAGATTGCAGGATCTTTTTGTGACGTTCAGGTAATAGGTAATAATCAAAACAAATACTAATGTTGTCGAAGCTATTACTAAAGAAGTGTTTTTTTATGACTGAATGTATGAGAAATATTCTGAAAATTTCCTGACCTTCAAATAGGATGAAGACAATTTGAATGGATTAGTCATATGTACATTAGGAAAATTCTGAGAATATAGTCAGATAAGTTCTCAGTAACGCCCTTAAGTAAAGAAAAAAACAGAACAAGCCAAGAACACTTGTATAAGGATGGTACAAAAGAAAAAAGATGTGTTGTATGAATATGATATATTGTAGCTGTAATATAGAGGAGTCCAACTGGAAACTTTTTACAAAAACTGGAGAAACTTTTAAACCGTTTGCGTGAATATGGAAACTGTAGGTTAGTAATATGTAGAAATCTTAATATTACTTTTTTTTTCTTTATCCTGTACATTAGATAGCTTCAATGACCTTTTAACATCGTGCAATATAACAACCACTATGGCAGAACCTATCCGAAAAAACCGTGGTTTGTATAATATAGATAGATATCAATAAAACAACTTCCAATTACAGAACGGAATTCAGATCATTCAGCACAGAAAGTAATATTTTTTTAACTGAGAACTATAAAACTAAAAATATGCGTCTAGTAAATAAATACACCGTAAGCAACTTCAAATGATATTTGAGGAGCAAGAATTGGTCAAATGGGTTAAATAGTGTGAATCCATATGTTTAGTGCAACAATTTAATAAACATCATCACATGCGAGTTTAGCAAAGCATTTTCACAAATAACCAGAAATAAAGTAGGTAAATAACTGCAGAAATCCACATTTCTTTCAGAAAATTTAAAGAACTGTATATTTTGGTAAAGGATGGAAACCCAGATCGGAAAATGTTATCATTATATATAGAAACAAATTTATCGCAGTTGCAAAAGCGGTCAAGTTGATGTACAGTAAATAACTAATAAGCAAAGCACGAAATAAATCACAAGCAGCATGATAGATACATCAATACAGATATTAAAAGTAACCAAAAATCAGGATCGAATAACACCAATGTGAATAGCAACTTAACAGATCAGCATATTTCAATAAAAATTAGGACAAACTTGCAAATAGTTTAATAGAAGACGATGATAATGGAAGTTTCCATACGTTCACAATACAAATACTAAGTTAAAGCCTTTATTTTTAGAACCAGTCAGTGAGAATGAAATGCGTGATACAATTCTTAGATTAAAAAGTCATATCCTTTTGGCTATGATAAACTCAGTAAAAACCTAATACGACAGTGTCCCGAGAAGCTTGTTGTGCCGTTGGCTTCTCTCTCTAATAAGCTCATTTCTACGAGGCGTTTTTGTGGATAAATTAAAACCGGCCAAGATAAATCCAGTATATAAAAAGAATTCTACAAGAGACGTGGTTAACTACAGACCAATCTCTTTATTAAGTACGTTTTCAAAAAATATAGAAACATCTTGTGGCATCAAGAATAATAAATTTTCTGAAAAAATGCAGGCTCTCTAACCCTCGACAGTATGATATGCGTAGTGGACGCAATACGATATTTACTGTAGTACTATTTCTAAATTCTTTATATGGAGACAGAGAGGGCCCACATTACTAGATCCTATGTCTATGTGCCAATTTTGCAGGAGAACTGTAAATCCTTATTGTTACACCCTACAGACAAAGTGGAGGTCCTTATCATTACATATAACCATAGAAAAAGTCTGCTATCTGGTAATAATAACATTAGCCCCATTTTATTGAACACATGTGCGCATGAACTGGTAAAGCTACTAACCAAGCACTACCCACCCTTGCCTAACTAGATGCAACTATCTAGTGCAAAATTATAGGCTCATATATACCCGCTAAAATCTAAGGTAATTTAAGAAAGAGCAATTTGAATGCTTTTCTTTCTATGTTAAATGGCTTACAAGCAATTACTCAAACAAAAAGAATAAAGTGTTGGAACATATAGTTGTTAGAGTTTGAAAATAGAATGAGTTACATCGCAAAAGAAAAGAGTCGAGTACATAAAATTTATTACTTCCCTTTGTTAGAAACGTAAATAAGGGATATACTACTATAACCTTATTTTACCAGCAACAAATCTTCACAATTTTAATAATCAGTATAACATTAATAATCAATGCGAAGTATCCTTAATCAACATCTGCTTATTTTGATTTTGTTCCCGAAACTAAGTTCTCAACACTTGAATAAACACCAACAAAAATCACTCAGATAACTATCCTAATAAAAAATACACTGATAAAAAAGGAAAATCGTTGGAAACCGTTTGTGTATTTAGTTTTCCGTCCCTGTTGTTGTAGAAAGAATACGCACGTAGTTGTTCGGAGTAGTCGGCCGCCTACTACTCTTTTCGTCGCAGAAACTATTTGAAAGAGATAGGTTATTGGGGCGGTTTGTGTAAACTCGGTTGAGGGCGAAACAGTGCGGCAATAGAGGAAGGAATTGTTTACTTCGAACTATTGATTTCGAAGCAAATGATCACTTTACGTGTCTAGAGCTTGGTCGTTTCAAAAGAACGTGTAGCTCGGATGGCGAATGAAATGTAACGGAAACAATCTTAAAATAATCTCGTTCTCTTCCACCGATAAAATAAAGAACCACACAAAATGTAATTTAGTAAAATTATTGTTATATGAATGTACATATTTTATGTGAGAAGTGCCTTACATGATAAATCAGAGTATCTATGGAGGCTAAATGACAAATAAAGTTTTTAAATTTGAGGGGAAAGTTCACTTAGTAATGTTTCAATCCGATAACTTGCATACCACTGGGCACTGGTAATGTGAAAGCTTTGCGTGCTTGGAATTCCCGACTTTATGCATTTAGTGCTCGTGGAGCGACCTTATTTACGTTCAATATTTCGTCCTAACGTTAAACTTGGCATGACAATATACTAATTCCAAAGAGGATTTAAATCTTTACGAAGCAATATTTCCTCTTTGACGCTATGCTAAGTAGTTTGACGATGAAAATGCTTCTCGCACTTGAATTCTTGCGAACGAGACTAAATTAGATCAGGTTACACTTCAACCTGAAGGAATTGTTTGCGATTTAATCCATTATGTATTCCTAGACTTGAAATTTGTAAATCTTCCGCGGTTTATGACTTTTAGGACACAGATCATTGTGCAACATTTACAGGTCTAGCGATACCAAATGGTACAATTGTTTGCTTCAAAACCCACGTAACATTTAATTTTCAACTTATATTTGACCCTATATCATAACGCTATTCTAATAATATTTCTATATCCAGAACGTATTCAAAGTTCCTAAATAGAAGAAATTGTAGTTTGGATAATGTTGTTCTTTTCTATACAAAATAAATACAATTACACATACCTCATCTTTTTGAAATAACTCAGATACGTATGTCGGCAACTAAATTGGCATCATCAATGAAAAACCCGAGAAAATTAAGTATCACCAACGATATCTGCCCAAACTCCAAGGCGAACACCTCGCAACGAACAGCACTGCACAATGAACATCACATACTGAACACCTGCATGAACCGCACCAGAAAACAACTAACACTGAACTTCCATTTTAAAGAGTATTGATACTAATTCTAAACTTGAATGGTTGAATAATAATGCACGAAATCTAAATTAATTTAATAACTGGTACAATTTGGAGTTTCGAATAGGTATTCCATCTGCACTCATAGTTCCCTGTTATCTTTTACCGCCTTAATTAATTTCAAATTGTCCTTTGTCCAAAATATGTCGCACAGAGCTTGACTTTTCAGACCTGCTAAACAGAAAATGAGCAATATGCTCTCCTTATATCATGCGCGAATTCATCCCTCAGTTGATCCAATGTATTTCATGCCATATTGCTGACAATCGACTTCGCAGATACCTGATGTTTTATTTGTTTCACCCTTGGCATTTCCCGAAAGTATTACGTAATCAATTAATTCATTTATATGTGACCCAAAATGGTACAATGGTGAAATGGTAATCTAGCAAATTCTTTAAAATTGTTTATCTGTACTAATTTAAAGGTGTTTTTTTTGCTGAAAGCTGTGGTTAGATATCTCAGCTATAGAGCTTTCGACATTGAGTTCTTTACGATACTCTTTACAAAAAGTCTAGCTACTATATATAATTTCTTATGTTAACCAAAGTCTTCGTACATTTCTGTTCCTTTCTGTTTGTTTTATATTGAGAAGTAACATTCTGAAACATTGTACACAACACCAAAGATGTTTATTTAATGACTACTGTTAGCATAATTCGTCTAAGAGCGTCCTTAGCTTTGTTCGCAGACTAATCACAAAGTATTCAGACATTTGATTAGCTAAGGCAAGACTGAAAGAATCCCAAAATTGACATCGCAGCATATAATTCGCTCTGACTGCTCTGATTACTTGCTGATTAACTCTGCGAACAATGCTCTTACGTTATATTTCTATTTCTTCTGAATGGTCAATTTTGCTTTATTTGTCCCTCAAATTTCGAAAGTAAATTGCGAAATCAATATTTCCTTCCGATACATTCCGTCCACTCCTCCTTACCGTCCCCTCATTCCTTTCCGGCTAGAGCTTAGCAACATCGCTACTTTAAAGATGAGCACGAACGCTTGAGGAAAAAGCGCGAAGCAATTCCACTAAAGGGGGGCCCAGATTTCCATCTGCGTCGTAGTTATGGGTAATGGGTATATTAAGTTGGGTTCATGTTAGGTGACGAATTTCGAAGATCACTTAATTATTTTCAATATTCTCGATGTAACGGAGCGGGATATTAAGCAGCTTATATTATAGCGATTTTATATGTAAACGGTTGTAGATAAGAAGGGGAAGTTGGATTTTCGGATTAAGAAAGCACGAGATAACTTTCATATTCAACATTAATGATTTTAATAAAGTTCGTAATTAATTCCGAGAAGTAAGCGCTAGAATTGCTAATTAGAATTTAAATATTCAATATGGCAGATTGTTACCGGTGCGGTATTAAGAAGAATGAATGAGTATAATTTATACCTTTTTGCATTTGAAGTCCCGTATAATGATAATTCGAAATCGGGGCTTTAAGGTTCTCAGTTAAATGTTTGGATAGTTTTAGAATTTTAATTATTATGTGTCAATTAGAAACACTAAAATAGCTCTCGATCTATAAGTAATTATCTTGATCTTCCTTATATTTGCTTTTAATATACAAACAAATTTTTCGTAATATGTTCCAATAAGGCCTGGCAATAAATCAAAAAACAACTAAGAATGTGATCTCTTCCGAAATGATGTGCTAGCTATCAACTCCAGATGCTTTTATAATTGCCAGATCAGAACCAAAATACAAACCCAAATCAAAATTTGGAAAATTACCATTCTAGATGCATACATATTTACAAAAAAGAAATATGTGTAGCAAATGAAAACTCGCATATCACTGGAGAATATAACGGAATGAAAGCGTTCCCACGAAAGATGGCCATTTGCTAGTCGAATTTCGTGTTTGGATTATTTCGAAAAGACGTGGAAAGAATAAGAATTAATTTATTTCTGTTATAAACCACAAATGTACCTTCTCCGTACCAAACGGTACTAAACCAAAGGAGAAAGTGGCGACCCACACTAACTGTTACGCTGCTTCTATATAAATTCTTCAAATAACCAAGATATGGACATAAACCCGATACAAATCTGTGTAAAGCAGAACACATACAACTAAACAGCGACACCAAAAAAAAAAACAAGAAATGAAAAAAATATCTCTAGTAGTAGAATATAAAAGTTGAGGAAAATAGATGCGAAGGAAATCATAAAATATATCATATAGGAAGGTGGATAGGAAGAAGGGAGATAATCTTTCCTCTCTAGTACCGATAGAATCCGCTATTAGATAAATAGGGTCGTTAAACAACAAAATATACAGTAGTAGATTGAACGAATGGCGAGAACAAGTCGAATATTGCTGTAACGTACCAAAATGTCGAATTTCGAATGTTCAACGTGATTGTGCTGGAGCAGCTCGAGTTAATCTATCGCGTGAGAAACCCAACAATAATTTCAATAATCTCTGAATGAGTACCGAAACTGATCCGTCTTGTCGGAGACTCGATAGTAACTCGAGGAATCGGTGCTTTCTCCTAAGACAGAAGGTTTTAAAGAACTACCAATATCAATTGCAGCCGATCAGAAGAGAACAAACGGACATCTTCCAATGAGGGTGTACAGAAGAGAGAGAAATAAAAAAGAAACTAACACGCGGGGCAGATTGTCAGTAAGTTGCGGCTTGGTCACGTCTTCGACGTTAACGAACAATGTGCACTGTAAAAAAGGAAACAGGCGAATATTTCCTAAATGTAGTCAACATGACCTGAAAAGATCAAAACTACGAGCCTCTAATGATCGCTGAAAAAAGGGGGTACTGCCATAAGGTCGAGCGAGAAGTAGGCTGCATCCCTCATATCGGTTGAAGAACAAAGTATGCAGTAAAACAAAATATGGACAACGTGCGATTGACAAAACGCTAAATGGTTACTAAATTAGGAAAAAGAAAATAAGTAGTGAGGGAAAATCGTATTCACAGAAACAAGAATTAATTAATAAATTAATATAAATGCTGTTTTATTTTAGTACGCGAAATGTATCAATAGGCGACCATTTGCTTCTTACGCGAACAACTTCTGCTACGCTTAATTAGAAAACTACTTTCACTATTCGCAGACGCGCGTTTCGCGGTCATACCGCTCATCAGTGCGATCATTCGTACATATGAGAGTTCAATTACGAAATTCGGCCATATTGTACTAATTACGCATTTTTACAGCTGTTTAATTCTACAGAAGTAGACAACTTGTTTTGCCACAAACTCCTGTAGAATCTGTAGAATCAAATAGCTGCAAAAATGCGTAATTAGTACATTATGGCCGAATTTCGTATATGAACTCACATATGTACGAACATCTAACAACTTCTGTTACGTTTGGCTCACCTGGAAACACCCACACGGTCAATAGCTGTTTGTTTTCGAGCTCATACGTCTAAATTCAAAATTTGTCACGTGTTCACATGTTATTCACGGCTTTTGAAGCACAACGATTATATTTTTTAGCTTTTCTTTGCACCAATCCAGTCAATAGTCAAATTATGCAGTATACAACATAAACAAACCTTTTCGCGACTAAATGTTCATGCAATTTCTTATATATATGGGATTCTTACACTAATACCCAGTTACATGATGAAACAACAAAGAGGAATAACACTAGTCAACGCGTATTTTGCTGCCGGAGTTTTTTTACTGTTCTTAACTAATTTTGATGTGCTAAATCCAAAAATACTATCAGATTTTCCCTATCAGCTCGTCTTCAAAAGATGTGAGTACGTATTTGTATTAAGCTAGTCTTATTGCTGCATATAAATATTCGTTCCAATACAACCTATAAAAACGCACAAATAAAAAAGAAAATAAGTTTATTCTATAAAACAACTATTTACAAATGCTATTACCCAAAATAAATATTTACAGTAGTTGGTAACTAATTTAACAACTTTATTTTGGCTGCTTTTATTGCATATGCCTGAAAGGGTTTGTCTCCTTTAATACTCCAGGAGTAATCAGCCATCATGTGTGTATCCCATCTGCCCTGCTACCTTTCTTCAATTATTCTGATATTCTGGTGAAATCGTTCGCCCTGTTCCTCACTAAAGTCGCCCAGATTTGCAAGAAATCTCCCAAAATGACTGTGGAAGTAATGGACCTTGATGTTCATATGGCATCCCAAAATTCGAAAATTATTAAGCATATCTTCCACTATTTGTTCCTAATTTCCAGACTTATAACTACCAAGAAAATTTTCCACACCTTTAAGAAAAGAAGACCATGTATTGGACTTAATTTTGTAAAGTATAGGTCTTTTATAAGTTGCTTTATCTGATGTCCATCAAATATTCCTGCTTTTAATTTTTCATTACCGATTGCAGGGAATTGATTTGCCAAATATTGAAAACAAAGACCATTTCTATCTAAACCTTTCACAAATTATTTCATTAGCCCTAGATTAATGTACAAGGGAGGTAAAATTGTTTTCTTTCGTTGTACTAATGCTTCATTAATAACATTTGCTTTTCCCTCTACTAGAGCGTCTCTGTTAGGCCCATTTCTTTTTATCCGATGTTGATTTTTTGCTGTCTCAAAGACACAAACAACGAGAATATTTTGTAAGTCCACATCTTCCAACACTTCTCGAACAACCACACTCGCAGGAAAACTTAAGTTTAAACTGAATGAAGGGTTGACACGTAGATATATAGTTATTCATGGCGATATTATTGGAAGGTAAACCTTACATACCAATTATACCGCTATTTTCATAAATCATTTATGACATACATTCTTCAAAACTGTTTATGGCATGAATACATTAAAGCCGGTATTCTTGGAAATCATTTGGGGTAATTAGGGGAATCTAAGATGATAAATAAATAGTTTCTTCGCTAGATAGGTTAGGGAAGCAAAGAACAACTGTAGTAAACAACTAGAATTGAAAAGAAGTTTTGTTCAGAAGGTTTATTGTAGCAATATGAATGAAAGTATATAAAATATTTAATTTTTTGCGCAATAGCTAGAGCTGATACAAGAAGCAGAATGACATTATTCGAATCATAGTTGATTATATAGTTAAAATCAGCTTTTTGTCGAGCTGTGTAATAACTGAAAAACGATTGCATGTAAGTGTAGCCAAGCATAATAAGAAGCGACTTATTGTAATGCACAGGATACAAAAATTTTATAAAAGCTATCCGTTCTAATTAAATAACAAAGTTGACATCAATTTCCGGTATAACCCGAAGTGATGGTTTCGTGGAAATTCTTTCCCTTTGAAGATAAAAGGTTTCCAAACTTTCAAATATAAATGACTGGTATATAATCGAAAAGTTCGAATGAACTTGTTACATGCAATACGGTGCGTATTTATTTACTTTTAACTGAATTCAGTATAAACTCAATCAATTTTCAAGTACATTTCAGTTAATTAATACATAATTTAATATCAATTCCGCCAACTTGATGCACCTAGTTACGATGAAAGCAAAATAAATAGTGTTCGCGATTAATTTCTGATAAATCACTTCATTGATCTGAGAAATTGACTTTGTCTGTACCTGGAAGCTGTTACGTTTTAATTAAGTATTCTATCGATTCCACAATACTTTTCGTTTTCGTCTTGGTTATACGGCAACAAATAATTTCCAGAGAAATCCCGTTTATTTCCTGTAATGTATTAGTTATTTAGTGGTTATGGGCTCCAATCTAGAACTAAGAAATGTTATTGCAGCTCGCCGAAACATAGGAAAATGATTTTCCAGGCGTGGATGTTTTTATCACTGGAACCAGATATACAACAAACATGTAGTGACCAATATTACAAAATAGTATGGGGCAATTTTTAGCTAATTTTTTGTTTATCGAATTTATAACAGCATGCTAGGAATTTATAACGTTTTTAATTTAAACGGTCTCGCAGCATGTGCGACTCAGCTTGTAAATTGCGGCGTTCTTTAATTAATCGTTTCGTATATCGAGCGTCTTCCTCATTTAGAATTTATGCTCGTCGTAAACAGAACGCAATATTATTAAGAACAACCAGCTGATCGCCCTTCTATTGCGTACTAAACTGCAACGAGCTGCCGTAAATTGCATTCATTTTACAATTTATTTACATCCATTTCAGCTCTTCAATCTTGTTAATAAAATTCCTCCATTCGTCTCTCGTTCGTAAAAACGGATACCTTCCAAAGTCGATTTACAGTTTCGCATGTCTGACTGCGCCCTTCGTCTGCGCCCTTGTTATTATTCTAAATAATTCGAAGTAGCTCACCTGTATTCCGAGACGCTAACAGCAAAAAAATATATATATCGTTTACTAAGTTTGGTAAAAGTACGGAAAATAAATTAACCGTAAATAAAGAAAAATGAATTTAGCGATGATACGCGAAATTTTGCTTCTCTCAGAGTTTTTCCTCAGAAGATTACCGAAACGCAATACGAAGCCTGAAGTAGATAATGAAATTACAGACTTTTACGTATAGCGCCAAGCAGGGGGAAATTGAGAAAATGTATTTACTCCTTTGTGACTTTTGACTTTCTACTTTCGACTTGGAAACTTTAGATTAGCGGATTAATGGAAGAGAATACATTTCATTTCAAAACATATTTGGCTCACATTAAAAAAGGAGATATATCATCCCAAAAAGCTTTTGTTTAATGTCTACACGCTTACAATTTGTTCTCTTACCGATGCTATCCACATCGAAAATTTATGTCCTGTCACTGCGGTGTAATATTCATTGCAATTTCTAAATTGCTCCTTTGGAATCATAATGGGATTCTATGAGGAAAGAAATGGGGTAGGGACGTACATTGTTCCCTCAAAGCTTAAGATGTTTAAAATCTGTATGTGGCGCAGACTAGGTTTGTTTGCTACAGGTTTAGTTTCACAATTAAAATATCTTTTGAATCATCTGCAAAATCACAGTTTGTTAAACCATCCATATTACCGGCGTTGTCTTATGAGACATACGTACTGGAAACGAAAAAGTTGACGTCAATTTCCTCTTGTTTATTAATATTTTGCGGAAACAGTAGATTTACATAAAAGTTAAATCATTCTTAACTACCATTTATTCATGAAGCTTACGTAACCAGAAATATTAAAATTTGGTGAAGGCGCCGGAGAAAGTTGAATTTATATTTGTATTTAAACTGGAAATATTCGGAGATTATTTATTTTCGTGTTTATACTAACTAAAATAAAGTTTAGTGTGATATCTATTTTTAACGGAAAAGCTTATCGTCTCGTGTACAGAACATTTTCTTTGAAAATTGTAATAACTTCAAAGAAAGAAGTAATGTTAAAAAGATTACAAATAAAAGAGGCACAAAACGTTTACATGAATTCATTTCTTTCGAAAACAACGAACCTAGTGACATCACAACATTTCAAAATCAACTACAAAGGCGAATAAACATACTGTCAATTGGTATACCCAGATTGATCAATACAGGACTAAACCAAGAAGTTGCCAAATCGAGTGCACTGAAATAATTCCACGCCCTGATATTGGAAATACGTTTAAGACCACTAATAGTAAAATTGTAGTTTAGTACTCCAATTTCTGATAATGTACTAAGACGAAATCCAGCGGAATATAAACCTTTGCTAAATAGACGGCAAAGTGAACAACGCTTAACGTTGGCCAAAATATATGGAACTGTAAAATTGAACTAATGCAATTCAATTAAAAAAGTAAATGTCGAAGGAAATCAAATGATAGTCTTTCATTTCCAAACAAGAATAAAAAAACATATCGTATTGTAAGGAAGCAAAGGAACGTTGTGTTACTCTTTTAATATATGTAGAACCAAATTCCCCTAACGAAAATCTGATGAGTAGTTTTTGCATTTGCTACAAAATTTGATGGCAACGCACGACTTGGAGCTGTCCAACTTCAGAAGATGTAAGGGAAACGTTGATATACTCGAACAAGTTCTGGAGTCGTTTATCACTATTTCTTTTATTATGATACTGCCAAGCTGTTTTTACAAACCTGTAATGCGTCTTAGTTATGGCTTTCAAATTGAAAATCAATACTTGTGGCACTAACTGTATCTCGTTCATCGCCGAAAAGTTAAATTCAATACTTTTAGTTTTACTTCTACTTATGTCGATCGCTTCTGATGAGCTTAGAGGTGCAACGCCCAATTTAACGTTGGTTTTAGAATTTTTAAATGGAAAACAACTGCACTTACTTATTAATCAATTCGTAATAGAGAAGATACGTTGACCCCCACATTGAAAAGTAGATTTGCCCCAAGCTCGTCAAAGAGGGTCTTTGCCGAAGTTTTCTTTCAAGGTCACAAGAGAAAAAAATTCTAACCCGTGTTTAAGTGTCACTTGGCGTATCTTTTATTCAAAAATTTTCGGTTTACGTGTTTTCTTTCCATAATCTTAGTACCCTTTCGTTTGCAAAACATGTGTAACATCTTTTATCATACATTTTGATGTACTAATTACAATTTAATACATATTTAATCCTGTTGCAATAGAACACCTTCCCAATTCAATACGAACACGACAACCAGAGTCTAGAAGCGAGCAATAAATGAGAATTACAATAAACAATGACTATCGTTTGTTTTCCCTTCATGTTTTCCTTCCATGTGACAAAACCGACATTTTTATAGCCTTATTTTTACCATCATCGGTATACAGAATGGTCTAGGAACCACTTTTCTGAAACAGCGCCCATTTTCAAGATCAAACGCCTGTCAACGTATTCGAAGTTAACTTTAGCCCAGCCCTTAACACAGAACATAGACGAGAACTTTCTGTAGTTAGTATATCCCTACTAAGGGGCAGTTTTACAAGTTAATTCTTAACAGACCATGCCCATCTTGTGCCAATTAATGTGTTGTCAATGTTCTTGGTTCCAATTACTCATAGCGTTTCCCATTATAATTAAGCTGTCGTCAAAGGTAGGACGTTGCAGCCTATCGTATTACTAAAATGACCAAAAGCTTGCCTGCGGAAAGTAGAATGCTTATTATATTATTATATATATTATATATATTATTATTATTATATTATATTCTTATAACCTTGAGATTTGATCCAAATTATAAATTCCAAACCGAATATTGTAAAATGTAAATTCAAAAAAGACAAAATGAC
Organism: Chrysina gloriosa; assembly: GCA_038088585.1. Classification (NCBI taxonomy): domain Eukaryota; kingdom Metazoa; phylum Arthropoda; class Insecta; order Coleoptera; family Scarabaeidae; genus Chrysina; species Chrysina gloriosa. Next base: position 13,208,369 of record CM076092.1, read on the forward strand.
TTCATCATTTGTCGATGACATGGCAATAATGGTAAATTCCGAACAGTACTTATAATATATCGAGGTCCTCGAAGCAAAACTATAGGAAAACAGTATAAAAAGAAGTGCAAAAACAACATTATTAATAAGAAGATTCCCCTTAATACAGGAGAAACAAAATCAATTGTTATTTAAACGATGAACTGGTAGAACATATTGGAGGACAAAAAGTGAAAAAGTAGAACATCTATATGACTCTATTGAACGAACTTAAACAGAGGTTTGCTACTTAGGCAGCTTTAAAAAAACTGTGTAATGACTTGCACTCTTTTTAATTATTTTTGAATATCGAACGATTTAAGTGCGCAAACTCTCCAATCGAAATGGCAGTTTGGATACATAGATCACTAAAATAAAAAGTAAAATATGTAAACTAGAATCGCAAATCCAGAACACTAATAAATAGAGAAAAGAACGAAAGATTGGGTTTGCTGGGGAAGTAGGAAACATAAGGTAAAATAATTGTCATGAAAATTTGTAATCAATATCCTCTTGGAAGAAATAGAAGAAAAGCAGTTAACACTTAAGTGGAGTAGTGGAGTGAAATACACAGCACGTATAGGGAATATAAAATTGAGAACAATGGACGGAATGGGTAGGAAACCGGAGAACAAATAGGAAAGTAACACAAGAATAAAAGAAAAGTATCAGAAAAGCAGAATGTTGGTAAGTACCTATCACGAATTGGCATCCAGTTTGACTAAGAGGATATTTGTTGAAATATGTGTGTTAGCATTGAATACCAGTATTTCCAATGAGGATGTCCTCTCATTTTCGTTTAACAAATTTTTCAGAAAATGCAGGAAGAAAATATTAGCTGCTAAAAATAATAAAAGATATAACTAATATTTTCTCAGAGTAAACGCACCAACACACCACTAATCCTCCAGTTATAGATAATGAGTTTATTACGGGGCAGTGCCAATTAGAACAAAAACGGAAATAGATAATCCTTTTCGAAATGTATGTCTATATACGAAAGCAAACAAATACAAATAAAATATTATATTTTATTACATTCAACTGAAAGTTCTACCACAAATAAAATGAAAGAAAGAAACAACCACCGATTCCTTAATTATAAAATTCGATCGTTACAGAAAATACAGAAATACAGACATTCACGCATGAATACGAAAAATAGTAAATAGCGAAGCGAAGGAAGTTTCCAAACCCTTATATATATTTACAAGCTTTATCCCATGTTGACTATTGAGTGCTATGTCTGCATCCGGTATAGAAAACAAACGCGAAAGCTCTACTCCTTCTATTGACAGTAGGCGAAAAGCAGCGTAGATAGCTTCGAACATAAAATACGTTCGAAATGCCCATTATTATAGTCTAGTGACTTACTAAGCACAAATAGTCGACTGAAACACCGAATAATATAACAGCTTTTACAGAAAATACAACGTCTGGGAGTTTAATGAGTATTCTTTCGATGTAATGCGGGTTATACTCTATAGTCATAAATAGATACTGTAGAATTTACAAATTCATAAAGTTGATTCGATGAAATGTAAAGTATGAAAATTTCCAATTTATACTAAAGGCTAAATTAAATGTACAAATACAGCCAAAATCGCCAATGGGAAACGAACGGAATTGGAATTAAACTGTTCCGTTAGATAGAAATTAAAGAAGCAAAAGTCTAAACACGTGAAACTGACTCGATCTCATTTCCGGGATTCTCGTGACAACCTAGGAAAACAGTCTAAATGCACATTTGCCCGAGACGGAAAATAAGAGATGCAATTCTAGAAAGAATAGATAGTCATGAATTTGTCTTTAACAACTTCTTGCGACTGACATCATAAGACTTTACGTTCTAGTTAGCTTTAGCTTGTTCGTTTGTAATTAATGTAGTATCTGCGTGGGTAGAAACTTATTATACCGCGAAGAATAGTACAAACGAGGGCGATATCAGAGGAGTCCTTTCACAAACAGGATAAGAAACTGCATATAGCTAAATTGTGTTAGTTTTGCTTAATTGGTTACCATAAATCTTAATAAACACAAACTTTCTGGCACATTCGTGTGCGGTTTTCGCCCTATTGATATACATTATCGTAGCAACAAAAACAAACCATATTTATAGCTAATGGTTACACAAAGCTTCAGGAAAGTGGTTTAGTTTTCTATACTAGCCAAAATAAATACTATAACGAAACACATTCTAGAAGAAAACTTAAAGTAAAATGAAATTACTATTAGAACAGTGATAATGCTTTATGAATGCACTTTAATTACGAGGGGTGCCTTCTAAATTCTTACGAAGATTTTTTCGTAACGAACTGTTTTATTGCTTTTCAAATCTTATCGCCTTGAATACTTATACACTTTTGCATGCGTTCAAACCAATTCTGAAAATATTTCTTTCACTCTGAAGTCGCTATCTCAAAAAACATGATAAGGTGCTGAAAATCCCTGTCCAAATGATGCGGCGTCTTCGGGGGTTGTTTCAGATTTAGTCGACGACTTCTCGCAAACAGATTGTGCTATACGTTGGTTGCGAGACATCGAATACAACCGAAGAAACAAGCGATTTCTTGGAAATCCTTCGTAAACGAACAACTTTTGTGGGATTGAATTCATCTTGGAATACCAAAACCGTGAATTGCTGCTTAGTTCCCCTTCATTACAAATATATTCATGTTTAATTACCCGTTATGACATTGTGTACGGATTTTCCAGTCCATCGGTTGAAATTCTTGAGCATTTATTTCCACCAATGGCACGGACCCTTCCGGTCAAATTATGTGTCCATATGTAACAGATCTTTTTCGTAGTTATATATTCATGTAAAATGGAATCTATTGCAGTCCTCAATATACCTATAAATGTCACGTTTGGCACAACATCGACGTATTTTCGGATAACAACCGATTTTGTTAGACCTTCAAGCAATTCACTACTGATGGACGTACAAGCACGATGAAATTCTGCAAATCAATTCTAAAGAGTCATATCACATAACATTTCCATTCTCTCCCTCAAAATCACCTTTTGTTACACGTTCGATATAAACTACTCAGTTGCCACTGTTTTCAAAATAGCAAATATGAAATAAATAATAAATAAATAATAAATAGTAGCTAAAGTATGGACATCTGCATATTAGATTCTATATAAATAATAAATACATCGGTTGTACAAAAATACGCATGCTATATTTAAGAGTCAATAGAATATGCAGACGTGCACTAACTATCATTAAAAGTCGATATTAATACAGTAACGAACGTATACGCAAAATATATGTAATTAAAACAAGCACTTTGCCAACCTACCAAAAAAACTTATTACTCGATGTAAGGCTCCTAATTAGATTGTAGGAATCTGGTAGAGTACCGTCTCCTACATGCGGTAAGTGCTTACCACTGCTTGAGTTAAGAACTAAAGTGAAATTAAACGGGAGCATTGATTCTGTAAAGAAGTTAATTAAAGGTAATTACCATTGCGGACACACCGAGATAATTACGTCTCGATTGACGCGGTTATAATAGAAAAAACGCCATTACCTTTTGCGACGATTTACGTACTTTATTGCATTATAAAATAGTCGATAAATCGGCCACAATATTAAGTAGAAGTAGAAAAAGTGGAACGCTGGGGTAATTTGAATGGGTGACAAAAGAAAACAAATACAAATAAGTTATTTAAATTTTATTGTTAGTGACTGAATCATCGAGTGAAAAGAAAAACTTAGTAACAATATAAAAAGAACGATAATAAATGGAACACGATCCCATAGAAAGGTTAATACGTTACTTATCTGTTAAGTCTATCTGTCAAACTTATAGGAAGTAGATAAATTAATTTCTGGTGGAGGCGCCGGGTGTATTACCTACTGTACTTGCAATGGTGATAATAGTTTCCTCTGAAAGTGTTGATTTATAATATTAAAACGTGATTGCCAAGTCATCATCGACAATGTATTCTAAGCTGCCCCACAATAATATGGGGATGATTTAAAATACCCAGTCAACTTATTCATTTAAACAGCGGCACTACCAACGTTAGCTTACATTGTACACGAGACTGACTGTAATAAATGATAGCACAGTACAAAATGGAAGTTGATAGGTAGACCCCAGTCAATACAGTGAAAATTTAGCTAGAAGGAAAAATTGCGACCGATGCTTCGAAAATTCTAGAAATTTACTATAATTTCCGTATTTCGTCGTTTTCCATCAAAATTATAATGTATTTTTTCAATATAATGCATATTTAATTGAATACTCCTACCCCACCCTGAAACTAAATTCTTAAACTGTCGTCAAAGAACTTTGCTACCACCTATTAATAGCAAGTTTTATTTTATTTATGGTCTCAAATCGAATACCCCGCAATGGTTCTCTCAAATTTAGGAAATGATGAAAATCACTAGTAGCCACATCTGGCGAATATGATGGAGATGAAAGAAATTCCCAACGCGATTCGCACGTACAGCTTTCTTTTGTTGGATGATTATAACTATTTTCTATAATTCCTGCAAACATGATACGTAGTCGGACAATATCGTATTGTGACATGCAGTTGGAAAACAGAAAAGGAGGAATTGCAAATTAACTTTAAATAAAAGAAGCTAGAAAGGACTAATAATGAAATTCACATAAACTGCTTCATTTCTCAAATGATGATGATATAAAGGTTTAACGAATGAGCTCTCAAACAAAAGCCACCCCTTAATAACACTATGTTGCATTTTTTCAACTTTGGAACGATGTATGGTGATCTTAGAAGCAATTTTTGCTCTGATTTCAAATCTGCTTTTGACTCAATCAATTATTCAGCTTCAGCTAGAAATCGTATTGTTTCTAACTGGCAAAATTATTTTATTTCCATTAAAAAAGCAAATTGGGTGTTTTCTAACCCTGCATGGAATTAAAACGCACTGCATTAGAGTGGAAAATGGTACTTATTCACTTAAAAATGTTAATTGATTATTACGAAAACAAAAGATATAGGTATATGACAAATTTAATTTCCCTTCTTCGCTGATTTCACTTCTTCGAGTTCATTCTGACGTGGGATGAAACTTTCCTTCCTTGATTTTCTCCCTTTTCCAGGCAGTAGTCAGGTATCATGTTTGCATTCTACCTTCCCTGGTATTTCTTTTCCATTTGGCATCCGAGTGGAATACGTTCTCCTTAAGAATGTAGAGAATAAAGCTTCACACACATGGCACATCCTAATTGTAATGAACTCTGCAATATCTACTTTTTTGACCATGGTTTTATAGGTTGCATTTTTATTGTTGCCCAAAAAGTTGGCTACGACTTTTTCAACAAAACCCAAGTACTTTCCTCCTCTGGATTTATTGTACTTTCAAACAAACTCCCTTCAATAAATTTATGGTCTGCGAATCCACAAAAATCCCATTTTCAAGTTTCTCATGAGACACTTTTAGAAATCTGGTTACCAAGTACTGAAAACCATCTTTTGGAAGTGCTTTTAGTGAACTATTTCAATAATCCAAGCTGCATGTGAAGAGGAGGTTGTAGTATCCTGCTTGATTGGAAAATTGATTCATTTATTATCTTCTTTGAGCTGGATTGGAGGGTTTTTCAATCAAATACGGCATTCTTGTGTAGCCTGATTGTTGACCAACTAGTATATGAACTACTTTTAAATCCCTACAAATCATCCACGAATATTTGTCGTAGTTTACGTTCTTCACTAGAGTTTTGAGATTTTCGTAAGACAATCTCCATTGGTGGAGAGAATTTTAGGATATTCTATAACTTTCTAGCTTATTGTGTTATGACCTTTAACGTTAACCATACAAAATAACAATGGTGTACATGATTTTGTGGCTTCCTCCAAACCATTGGAATTGCAAAAGGCATTGATTTTTTCCGCCTGACATGTTGGTGTAACAAATGTGGCTAACTACACCCTCTTACCAAAATAAAATATCCCTTCCCCCTTTTTGTGGAAATGTACGTTTAAATGAATAATAAGCTGACTGATTTGCAAAAAGCTATACCCCACAAACAGAAAATAAATATAGATCTGAAATCAGACCGAGAAAGTCGTTAAGAACGCCGAAAATTACATGATCACCAACACTCATGTTACACAGTGTAATTTCTTAAATTTCGATAAAACATTTTCGCCTTACTAACTTCAATCATAATTTACAACACGCGTGTACTTCGTTAGCTGCGGGGGTTAATTGCGAAGTAATTTAATTAGATCCACTTACGTGGGACGCTAGACTATCACGTCATACGATCTTCAAAATTTGACAGTATAATGTAACGTCATTTCGCGGGACCTAAGGGGCAAAACATCATCGCATCTCGACGGCGTATTAATCATCTTTTATCAAACGCGAAAGATATAATAATCTAATATAGCCTTCGGCGTACAATAGGCGCCGTATAAGCAAGCAACCGGCACGACACAGTAACGTGATAAATGACAAATAGTTTCGTGCATTATACAGTTACATATCGGAAGACGTCGTTATCAATATTAGCGTTACGCCTAATTTCCCATTTTAACAAATAATGCGAAGACGGGAACTTCAAGCTTGCATGCGTGGATCCATGTAATAAATATCGAATTTTTACCAAGACCATTAATGACAATGGTCATAGACGCAGCACTAAAGGAGAGGAAAAGGAAGATCATCAAATCTTTAGCCGCAAGATACAGAACCCAATGCAAAGAATTATGCAGTGACGATGATAAGGTTTCAATAACCGAAAGCAAGAAAACTGGGAGCGAAAACTCACTGCAGAGCTATGAGAAAAATAAGTATTAAAATCTATGAAAGCATCAAATGGATGGTGATAAACAAAACGGCACAGAATGAAAATAGCAGCAAAACACAGACGATCACACTTAGAGAAGTTCAAGTAGCTTTGATTATGGGTAAAAGAAGCAGCAGAAAATTACTGACCAATGTAAAACTGTTGATCCTTCCCACAACACTATAGGAATCACTGTTAAAGTGGTAGATATGAGATAGTTAAGAAAATCGGTGCCAAATACATAGTGAAGAAGATAAGAAGTGAAACACAGACAAAATCCGAAAACAAAAGCTGAGGTTGGGTTTCTAGACAAAGAAAATGATATATGAGGTGAGACCAGGACAGAAAAAAAGACGACGATGCATGGTAAAACAATACCTTATAGTCGTTCTAATATTTAACACATTTGTCGATACCATGGTAAATATAACAATAGAAAAGTTATCAAAGCTATAAGAATCTTGTATTTCCGAGAGATCGTAGACCAGTATTTATCCCAGAAAACAAGACCAAACATGTTTCGAACAATATATGTACATATATGCTGCTGCATGGGGACCTTAAATTCTTGTCTTACCGTTCAGAACTAAGTTCGACACCTATTATGCTTGGTTGCCTAATACGAGGGCGGAAGAGTGACTTTTCAAAGATTGGCAACACTTCCGCTACGGTGATTATGTAGCTGACTCCCGCATTGTTTCCGATGTTTGATGTTGTCTTTATTGATTATTTGCAAAAAGGGAAAACGATAACTGAAAAATATTATGCTGACTTCCTGACATGTTTTAAAGTCGAACTTAGGAACAAACGACCGCATTTGCTGAAAAAAATGTGTTGTTCCATCACCAAAATGTATCGTCTTTTTCGTCCATTATTAGTACAACAAAATTTATCGATCTGGCTCCCAATGATTTCTTCTTGTTCCCAAATTTTAAAAATGGCTGGGTGGAAAGAGATTTTAAACAGAGTTCCTGAAAGATGACTTTTTAGGAGCTTTTGAAAAACTCGCTGAGCTTAGCGTGTTGATTTAAAAGCGGATAGTAAAATAACTTTTCTTAATGAAAAGTCAATCTTTCACCTTACCGCCTCAGTACTAGCTTAGTGTAGCTAACGTCAGCAATAGTAGTAGCCTAAAACAACGTGGTGCCTGTCGATAAATGATTATGCTCAGCCAGTAAGATCACTTAAAGATAGTAAAACTTACGGGAGACACATTCTACGATGGTGGTGGTAATCCTAGAAATAAGATCGCCTAGCTTTTTAGAAAAAATATTTTCCATAATTGATACACCATTTAAAAGCTTGAATTGTACTCTATTTAAAGCATCATCGCCATTTCGGTCGATGCATTTTTGTAGGCCCGGTGGTACTTTTTACATATACATGTCATACTAGCTCGCCGTTATATGGTTCAGTAAGCGTTGAACGGCCTCTTTGACCTTGCCATCGTGGCTGAAACGCGTTTTCTTGTTCTCTCAACTTAGAAAACAGTCCGGGGTTGAACGTCCGGTTCTTTCCGTGCCTCACAATACCTTTCAGGGTTTATTGTGGTCCCATGAGCTATCCAGTGGATCAATTACATCCCCTTTTGATCCCAAAACACCGTTGTCATGACTTCGTCGCCAGACTGTGCCTGTTTGAATTCTTGCGCCTTGGACGAAGATAAATGCCCCAACTCACGTGATTGTTGTTTGGTCTCAGGTGTAGAGTGGAACGCCCAGGTTTCGTAACCGCTGACAATTTTAGTATGCACAGTGTTGAGGAAGTTTGTGAGAAGGTTCGTTTGTGGTCTTTTCTGAGCATTTGCAGTACCCATTTTGGGTACACCTTCCAATATTTCAACTTCTCAGTCAAAGTGCCATACGACATAAATGGTGCTTCGAGAAGACTCAGGAACTAGTATGCAGAAGCTATAGCAACTGTCTCGTCGGGAATTGATAGTCTCCCACCTCTTTCTTCAGCATGAATTTCCATCCGTTTTTTTGATATCTATAGATTTCTGACAGTTTCGGTTGGTTTAACGCCTTTTACGGTTAACGAAAAATACACAGACACAGGCTATATTATTTTTTGCTTGAGAGTATCGAAAGTAACAAACAACAAGTATGGACAACAGTTGCGCAAAAGGTTTCCGTGCAGCACTTTGGAGAACTTATTTTTGGGATTATCCCAGTATTAAAATTGCTGAAGAATTACATACCTATTAAAACGTATGGATAATAATTAGGGCGTTCTTTTTATAGTAACTAATTATGCCTAGCTGCTATTACAATAGCAACTCATTATGTTACTAACCTACTATATCTTCCAACTCTTCCTAATGCTCTCCAACGTCGGGACATAATTAATTTCGAATAAAATAGGTTTAACGTTTTACCTTGATCACCTATGACTTGGAGTGGAATTTTATTAATATTTTTGTGTACCACACAATTTGAACCAGACTAATCAAAACTAACCATCTGTTATCAACCTTAATCTACTTTCAACAAAACATTAAAATTGCAATTGAAACGAATTAGACCAATGAGAAATTCAATCTCTCCTGTTGTCCATCGCCAAATTTCCCAATGAATAAAACAAAACCAGCCTCCATTCTCGCTTCTTTAAAAAAATCTCTGATGCTGGAGCTTACTTTTTATTCATTGTAGTATGAAACATTATTCGATGTTTTAATTGTGAAAATTATTCAGTAAATCGACATGAAATTATACCTGATGTTTGTTTTTGGGACAATTTGCTTGTGTCTATTCGTAACCAAAATAGATGTATGTATTTCACTGAGGAAATCTACAAAAGCTTGCGTAACGTTTTGAAGATGACATTTTTCAAATGTATTGTATTGGCGAGCTTACTTTCATTTTTCGTAATGCATTGTATTCATTGAACTGGTGATAGACGTCACCTTAACATTATACGTAATTATCCTATGTCACTGCATCACAAAGGAAATGGATATTTGAGAAAACATAATTTTCTTGTGTTCTATGGGTAAATGAAATCATCACGTAAAAGTAGCATTTTCTAGTATTTTTCTTTTGCCGACCTCCATCCGGGCATTCGGGACGGCTCTGGATCGGCAAAATAAATACAACAAACATTTGATGAGAAGTTCGCGAATGAACGCACAGTGCAAAATTGGTTTACGAAGTTCCGATTAGGAAATTAGTTTGAACGGCGATAATGCTGAATACCGCAAATATCGATCGATTACGACCACCTGAGGATCGCTGTTGAATATGAAGAACGGCGGAAGAATTTGCAAAGGAATTCGGAGTTTTGGAGAAGACAATTGAAATGCATTCGAAAGTAAATGAAAAATTAAAAAGAGAATAAGCAAGTTACGTACGAATTGAACGATACACAGAAATGGTGTCACGTGGATGTGATGTTTCACTCCTACTCCCAAACAAAAATAGTCTTCTTGAACGCCACAGACACTATACCAGAATCAGAGATGTTTAGCTTACTTACTGGATAAGTCTAGGCCACCACAACAAATACCAAATCTTTACAAAATCCCTTTTAGTTCCACAACACCTTAGTTACAGTTTCATAGACAACTAAGGAGACGATGGGCTTTAGATTCCCCCACTTTGTAGAACCATTATGGTAAATTCCTATTGTGGCGAATTAGAGGTAGTGTACCAGACTCAACCCACTTTTGTAACTAGAATGATATCAAAACACCCATCAACACACAACGCCAAACCACACCTCACGCCTCGAAACAGCTGGAAATAGCTACGTTTGGGCTTTAAGACTGTGCCTCATCCTCCTTCTTGTCGCAAGTTATCACGTATCATTTACTACTTGTTCAACCAGCTTGGTGTGTTTCTACGCAGAAACGCGTCAAAAGCCAGGACGACACAGAAAATGCCTTTCCGAGAATTTGTCGAATGCATTAGTCCACATTTCTTCGTTAAAGGAATTTCTTGCTCCTTGACAAAAGTGCGTTGATTATAACCATCCTTTAATTAATTTAAACATCGTTGCAGAAAGCGAAAGAATAAACTCATCGGCAAAGATCGAGGCAACACACAGACACATAATATTTTAATCTACTCAATTATTTTCGACGTATTCTTTTCAATCCAAACGAACAGAGGTGCTAATTTTAATTGTGGTGAACAATGGAGCTTTGTGCTATGGTTGTATTTCTTTTGTTAAATACTAGAATATAAAATAATAAAATAATTGTATAACTACTAAAGTTGGCTAACACAGAACGAAAACATGAGCACACAAGCAATTGTGATCTAATTATTATATTAATTATACTAATATTAAATCATGAAGATTTTCACTCGCATAAATATGTAGGTTATTTAGTTTCACCTGAACTACAATGGCACTACAAAAAACGACAATTGTTACCGAATACTTGCAAATTTTAGACATGGATCAATGTCACTCGGAAACACCAGAAAGTTTGATGATAATCAGGATTTTTCCCCAAAATCGAACATAATCTTTCAGCTACCAGTTGGCCTCTAGAATCAATTAGTTGATTGGACGTGGCTTCAATCGTATACGTAATGTTACTGATTTTTCCAAAAGACAAAAGATGCCCTACAAACTCTTAATAAAATCAGAAACAATTGCGTAATGTTGCACAATAAGTTATACATCTGTTCAGTTTGAGAATTATGTTGTTGACTTTTTTAATCGAGTTTACACCTAAAACTACGTTTTCTAGTTTGTTGAAATGCTTGCTATAATATAAAAGCACGTCAGATTACCTTCCCCATCTCGTTATGATAGGTTGTGCTGGTACCAGAATTCCTGGACACGTCTTGTAAAATACAAGATGCACGGCGTGCAGTAAACATGTTATACTGCCTTATATTTTAGTACCATCTTGGAAATATTTAAATCACACAATCCTTTAAGGCCACTGAAATGTGGTTATCGCTGTAAATAGGTTGATCCTTTGCAAAACTTGAAAAAATTGGAAGATATCAAAATCTCTTTGGAAAGAGTACCGCATGTGGAAAAGCTATCCAGCCTAAAGGTTCTTTTCTGCTTTACTAAAAAGGAACGAAGTTTCGTATTGTAATATTAGAACGCCAATCCCATCCCGTTGATTTGTTAATTGATTCTAATTGAAAGTTTGTATAAAAGTTACGTGCTACAGTGTAAGTAACTAGTAATAATATTATAGGAACGGATGTCTTTCTTTAGATTGAAATAATACTATATTAAAATTAATCAGGTTTCCATTAAACTACCTCTTTCGTCGGTATTGCGGAGAGAACGAACGGATTTAAACAAAATCTTATCAAATTGCACTTATAGTTAGTTAATTCTTGCACTCACCTGTTACGTTTCGAAATACATCGTTCCACGTTCCCTTAAATGCCTATTTTGCTTCAGTTTCCTTCGTAAAACGCCATTTGTTTCTGAATACTGGATAGAATGGGATCCATTATTCAAATCCACCTACATTTTTCACTTTGCCCATAGGTTAGTAGCTTTTAGTAACTTTGTAGAAATCTGTGGTTGTGGTTTTGATTCTGAGGTATTTTCCAAACTCAGATAGCTTTCTGACAGCCTACCAAGATTTCTTTTATAAATAAGGTTTAATAACGTTTTCTACTGGCAGTTTAACTCCTTTAGAACTAGTTTAATATAAAATGGAAAGTAGATAAAATATGTAAGATATGATTGCCGTAAAATGCACATTATTGCATTGAACCTTCCAGAAAGGCTAAGTCACAATTAAATTGACGACTAGTTTATCTTTATGTGTAAACATTTACCTGTCTCGTTGAAAAATGTTGATGTCTAGCCTTTACAAAATCAACGCCCGATCGTTGGAATTGAATATTATATTTAGCCTGAAAATGTCGGGCAACTGTGCAGGTTATTTATGAAATGGCGATTAGATTCTTTGCAACTTTTTAACTGGCAGGATCATTTTTAAATATTTTTTACCCAACTTTTCATCCCGTTTACAACTGTCTAAATTATCCATCGGCAATACGTTGAATTTTAACGAAAATAAAATTGACATTTCATTATCTTTCGCCCGGCGAAGCACCAAATATGTGCAGACGCTAATCCAGGTGAGGTTTTCATACGAGCACAAACATGCACCGATGGTTAGGGGATTATACGTTAATTAAATTTCGCGTCCCGATATAGGAGCGGATAAAATCCGTAAAAATTAAATCATCGCATGCTAAAGCGATTAAAATACGTATGTAGATGGTGCAAATGAAAGGTACAATCCAACGTTAAAAATTCGAATCAGAAGTTAAATTGGACTTTAGCCGACAACAAATGTAATGAAATCAATTTGATATTTCGGAATCGAATGGATAGTTAGATGTGGATAATGTTTGATACATAATACAAGCATTTACAAAAGTTGAAACATAAAACTATTCTAAATTTAGTACATACATAAACAGAAATAAATATTAATTTTAACACATTGATAAAAAATAAAGAGAATTATTGAAGTTGAGAGAAGTGAAAAATATTACTATACAGAAAACGTATTAATGTGATAGTCTATTGAAAATGTCTTTAAATCCTTATCAAAGTTTGCTTCACGTTCTCAATTGAATGAAAACGATTTTCTCAAAGTAACAATGTGAGCTTCGGCAACAGGAAAGTAACCTGGGACGACTTCAGACGAATACAATGCTTAATCGCTGACACTAGTTTAGTTAGTTAGTTAGACACTTGTGGAAGGATGAATTGTGTGATGGTGTATTATTGTGAGGCAAATTCATTAATTGATTAAATTTTCGTTCCATAAATCTGGTAAATATTTTGGCGCAAACATGTCAGGACAATTAAATAATGTTCTTTATCTACTGTTTGTCCTTCTCGAGGAAATTGCAAGCATATCATGACATGTTAGTCTTCTTTCTACATATTTTTCTCAAACTGTCTGGCTGGAACTCCCTAAAGGTTTGGTTCGGACATAATAAAACATCTTTTAATCGGTTCTATTCTTCATGACAACTTCATAATTATTTCATCATTTATCGCTGCCCACCATTGATTTACTTTTTCGAATTGGATAAAATCAAAGAAAAAGGTCAAAATAAAATCGGGACGAACAATTTCGAAACTAGGTTTTTACGTGATTCGGTTTTGCCCTCAGAGGAAGCCACTTAAAATTGACCAACTGAAATTAAACCGCTCCCTCTCATTCAGTAACAAAATTCGGGACTAACTCACAGCGCTCCATCGAAACTAAAAATATTTCTATGAAATAGGTCGAGGTCAAACTGTATATCACGAATGACCAATATCGAAATCTATCTGATTAAAATATCTAAAATAAAGCTATACTGGCCAACATGTTCATTATTGTGGTTAAACAGTATCATTTTTTAACCAAATGGTCTTCTTCAGTACCTCATGAAATCAACTCAATAGATCAACAGAATATTATCCCCTGATTATGCTTTTTCCTGTGGAAAGTGCAAATTGATCTTAAACAATTGTGACCATCACTTTGTTATCAAACAAAAAACACACCTCATCTTATTCAGAGCTTGCAAAATGTGTTCCTGTTCCTTATGGGTGATGATGGATCCAAATCTCGTCGTTGGTCACTAAACGATAAAAATTCCTTAGGAACGCCTTACGAATGTCTCAACACTAACTCAACATGATTATGTAGTCTTGCTTGCCGTTATCACTGATCAATCGGTGACATTTATTGCGCCCATAACTGCTCCATACCAAAATCTTCGTTTAATATTTGTAAGTTATTAGATCATCTTAACAGATCTTACTGCATCTCACAATTGTAAACGATAGTGTAGAGTCCTTATACATGATATCCATTTTTCCTGTTCCAACGCTTTCCGTTCCAAATAAAGGAATCAGGCCACTGATCAATTATATTTCTTTTCTATAGCAGCAACGACGTCGAACGCGCAACTCCAACGTAAGCTGACACTACACTCATCGATGATTTGGTCTGAAAATTTGACAGATGTTCTGAAGATACAACAACATAACAACAAAATAGAAATGATTTATTTACCATTTTTCTTGAAGAGACCTTTAAAAGGCAAACCTTCATGCTCACACGCAAATAGCTTGCTGAGTGATTTAAAACTCATCAGCTGAAATGATTGACATGATCCTGTAAATGCATAACAGGAAAAACTACCACAGCCACCGCAACGTATGATATTCAAACAGCCCAATACATACTAAACACAGAAATAATCAAACCCGTTTCAACCGTTAGCGTTTAGGGTTTGGTACATGCTGATATGCGTTTGCATTTATTCGGTAATGTGTAAATTGTAGAGTATGTCTGACAGTTTGAGTAATTATTCAACGATATCAGTCGTACATTTTCCATTAAATACGTCAAGTTTGCTGCTGTAACGCGAAGCAAATGAGTTTTTTAGGAATCGTTTTTTATTCGATCGTAAAGGTTAATTCAGTGTATCCACAACGAAAATTTATTTACATTATTTAATTCCAACACTAACGGTCGGAATAGAATTGATACGAATGCTGTATGTCCCTGTTTACACTGCTCTGCAAAATAAAACTTTTCTCTCCCTCCTATTATTATGCATGATTATTATACAGTAAATTTGATGCTTCTGAATCGATGTATAGTGAAAACAATATGTATCACGTATCTTTCCCTCTACTAGATTTTTAAATAACACGCTTTTTCTGCTTAATGATTATAATCGTACACTTAATAATTGCGACAATATACAATACAAAAAAAAAGTTATAATTCATTCCAAACTATTTAAATCGTTAAGACAATCTACTAACTACTTGTGTAATAATAACATTTCACTTCCTAGTTATCTTCTTTTTATGTTTATCATTGGAGTTTCGAGATGAATCAACCAGTAAAACCCAGCAAGCATTGTTTCTGACTATTTTTCGTTGTATCGTATCTCTACGTGCAATCTATTTTGATGAAATCTTTCACCATGGTCATCTCATACCGCGCCAAGATTTTCAGGAAAGAAATCTAAGTGCGAGTCCGAAAAAATCAATATCAAGGGAGATGTTGTATTTCAGAGCTTTATAAAAAAATTCTTGGCTGATTTCCTATTAGTTCTCAACTTTTTTGTTTCCAATAAAACTAGGACACACTTCTATAAAAGCGGTGAATGCTCCTTCTCCTGGTTCATTCAACTTTATTTTGGAACTTCCGTCCTTAATAAGCTCTCGTATGTGCGAGCCTATCAAGATTCCTTCTTTCAATTTTGGCTCGTTGATTCGCAGGAATTTAGTTTTAAGGTATTGAAAGCCTTCACCATCCTTGTTCATTGCTCTTACAAATTTCTTTATAAGACCCAGCTTTATATGGAGTAGTGATAGAATTTTTTTATTTTTACTTTACGCTTCTTCATTTACATCTTTGTCTGTGACCCGTGGAGTTAAAACTGTAAATGAAGAACCCTTAACTCGCTGTTCGCGGCCAGTCTTTTATCTTGTGTTTATCTCGTGCGCGACTGTCCCATTCGTTAAGCGTGAAACAACTTTCAGATCAGCGCAAGTTTTTAACGAGTATTGTGAATATTTACTTTTCTCCAGTAACAACTTCATACTTCCATAGTTTTCTTTCATGTTTCTTGCATATGCGGCAGGAACTAAGAGATATTGAATGCCTTTGTGAGCAAAACAGCTTTTACACTGATTTTAGAAAAATCAATAGAAAATCGCTCTTCCACAGATCTTCCAGGGAAGCCCAGTTCTTGTCAAAGTCCTTTAGCATTCTTACAAAACATCAAATTGCCGGCTTTGATAAAGTAACTCATACAGTCTTCTTGTCTGTTAAAATATGAGACTCTCGTATTTTTATTTAACAGATTATGTACATTGTTTTAATCCCGTTTCGAGAGGTTGAACCTCGATTTTGAGAGTCCTAAATTTCGAAGAAGATCATCCAAATGAGGTTATTTAAGAAGATAAGGTTCTGTTGATGAACTTGTATGTGCATGAAGATGAAGAAGTAGAACAGTTACTCGCCGGAGTTTGTTGAGAATAAACGTTTTTATCACCTACCATTACATTGCTGTAAGGATGCACTAGAGGTAAAGCATCATTACTTCAGAAAACTGTTCAGATATATTATTTTACTTTCATTTTTTCTTAGTAAATTCCTGTTGCGGTCATATAAAAGTAATAATCGTTTTCATAGCTTTGTGGTTCACTCCAAATCATGGCTGTTGCAAATGACATGGACCTATGACTTCTTTCGAGCTCTTAATGTTCTTTAGCAACTGTTGCAACGTATTTTCGGGAGGCAATTGCTGTCCCTTTCATCGACAGGAAACCCAAAGTAAAATCGATGAGCTCTTTTTACCAGAGTAGTTATTACATCCTGTTGAGATTTTAGAGTGTTATTGAAGGTGTAATTTAAACAAGTCGTTCTTTTAATATGTGTGTAAAGAAGGAAGTACCTTGCTGCCGTTACTCATTTGCAATGATATCTCCATGCACCAAATTACAAATAGTAGCGATCTTGTTATCCAAACTACTTCTTTAGTGTCTGCTTTCTCTTCTTCTTCTTCGCTTTGATAATTGAATAGCAACGTTACATATTTACTCTTACCAACTAACCAAGAAATTCACGAAGAATATAAATAGAAACGAAATCATTTTGTAAAACTTACAACGAAGGAAGCTCAAGAGTACAAGGATATAGTCACAAATGAGGGTAAGCTTTGATAGAAATCATGATGTAAAAACACATTGTAGATCTAATACTAAAAGTTTGATTTAAAGCATATGACTTCTTTCTAAGCTGTTCAAATGTGGAAATTCAAACGACTCAATACAGCTGAATATTCAGTTATTTCAATTGGGACACGCAAAAAGCGACTTCCAGTACGCACACCGCCATAAAAAAATAAATTAAAATCTTGATATCTCGAGTGACTAAAGAAGAATAAAGCCCTGGCATCGGTAAGCACGAAGCGTTTATTACATGATTATCAGGTCTGACCATACAGTTATAACAATGCACTAGAGGCAAGCATGCAGGTGATAAAGGTAACATACAATAATATAAAATATTGAAAATATTCAGTACACACCGCCATGAAAAAATTAATTAAAATCTCGATATCTCGAGTAACTAAATAAGAATAAAAACCCTGGCATCGGTGAGCACGAAGCGTTTATTACATGATTATCGGGTCTAACCATACAGTTAAAACATTGCACTAGAAGCAAGCATTCAGGTGCCGCTAATAACAAGGTGTCCAATTGCATCAAACTAGTGCCTTTCATTTTTAATTTATGCTACTCTCGTGTGTCGTTATCTCGGTCGAAGTACATAGGTGCACGGGTAATGTAACTTGATAAACATACCCCGGCTTGGCCTATATTTTATAGTACCAGGCGTAAGTTGAAACGCAGGTACAATTTGTTGGAGCGCCGTCTTTCATTTTAGGAGTATATAATTTAATCAAATTCTGGAAAGAGCCCGAATAAAAATACGAAAAGCACTGGAACTATGGTATAAGTAGTAAAAAGAAAATGTAGCTCATAACATATATTGAACGTTATCGTATACCTACACATGTCCATATATTATGTACTTATTTTATATTTATTTTATTCCGATATAGCTAACGCTCTGATGCTACTAACGCCTACTAGGGCACAAAAAAGTGTTGACCCCAAATAAGAGCCAAGAAGAAACGAAATGTATACAACCGTAACGGATGATATATGATACACCACGCCAGCTTTTCCGATAGAAACAAGCAACTATAATATCTTTACTCCAATCTCTTTCATAACATTATCCCACACGGATGTTAATCAAGAAGTGATAATGATTCGAGGAAATAGGATAAAATAAGTTTAATGATTGGACTAAATGAAATAGCTATTATAAAACTATAAAAACTATTATTACCATCAAATATCCTTTAAGTTTTGCCAGAGAATAGTTTCTCATACGAGGTGCGTTCTCTTCCCGCTGGGCCTATGAAGCAGCGGTGATATTTTTCAATAAACTTTAAACGTCCTAAGCAATTTATTTACATGTTTTTTAATGACTGTAGAAAGCGACAAACATTATTCATGAAGTACATTATAAAATAAATAAAATTACCCTTACCAAACCTTTCGGAAATAATTTATTTAACAAATTATTGCAATTTCAAAAGATGGCTTGCACCGCAAGATATCTTACACGGAAATCAATTAAGAGTCTGGTGACAAATCGTGTTATTTAGTTTCAACGAATTTGAACGTAGCCAATTTCCCTTAAATAACAGTGCTGGAGGCTATTACCGAAGACAACATTGGTGTTATTCGGAATAGAAGTACTGCACACCCTTTATTACAAAATGAAAGAATTTCAATCTTCATCACACTACAACCTGTTGAAATCATATCTACAAGAAACAAGAGATCAGAAATAGAATCAATGGTGAAGTGTTCGACTTTTACACTGTAAAGTCTGGAGTTCCGCAAGGTAGAGTCCTTGGACCTTATCTATATTTAACATACACAGCTGATATCCCAACAACGCCCAACATTACCATAGGAACATTTGCTGATGACATTACTGTTAGCAGTAAATGGAAACCATTTTGTAGCATCCTCATTTTTACATGACGAGCTCGACCTAGTCCAAATATGGCCCAAAAAATGAAACTAGGAGTTAACGAAACATATTCAATACATCTAACTTTACTCTAAGAAAACAAGCATGCTCACCAGTCTTTAAAGAGATTTGAAATTCAAAGAACTTTATTGGTTACTGGAAAGATGATCCACCTATTGCTAGAAAACAATTCCTTTTATTAATTCACCATTGAATCTATCAAACTATAAGCTGTTTTAAGAGAATGTACTTCATATTATTACCTGAAATACACATAGGAAAGTAATTGCTTGCTTAAGTCTTGTTTCCGCAAAATTTTATGTATTTCATTTGGTTAAACTTCTGTACTCAGAAGACAAATATTTTCTTTTGCAGATTTGTGCTTTTGCAGTGATTTACATCAGTATAATTGTAATTCGGGGTACAAATAGGATTACTGGAAGTGGTTTTGGAAATATCGAAAAAGGTAATCTATAAAAGAACATAATCCGGGACAATCTTAAATTATAACATTGATTCAGCTAAAATTGCTGGGAATACGGTGCATAAGGAATCCTCCCATAAACGTAACTGCTTTAGTTTGCGTTTTACAGGATATATAAGATATTGATTCCTAGTCAAACTTTCTAGAACAAAGATTGATCTACTTACTTACCTATAAGGATCGTCATTTTCAAGATGTTCAGCAATTACAGGTGATTATTGAACTCGAAGTCGATTGCAGAGCATTAAAACTAGAATAGACGTTCGGATGGAGTTCATTTTAATAAACAGTCACAGTTTGGGTTCTATCCATATACACTCAGCATGTAAAAAGCTTTAAGACGGATGGATCACGATAAGGGGATGAATAATTTTTTATGAGAAAGAACGGCATTTACTTATATTATATTCAATACGATTGTTCGTATTTCTGCCTACCTCTAAATCTCCTACAAAGTTGTCGTTTTTGCATTGCTTCTTCCATTTCGTTTTGTAAAGCTTTTCTCGGCTTTCCTCAGTCTTCCTCTACACGGCTTCTGCTGCTAAACCTTTGGAATCGATACATTTCCTTTCATCCGTCAAATATTCCTGTACTAGGGTACTATTATTATTATTTTCTATGGTGTCTACTAATTTTATATCGATATTTATTATACATCGTTTCATCTAGTGTACTCCATTACAGTTAATAAACCATGGGTATACTGCTATGATCCCCAGAAAAAGAAAATACATAAATCAGCAGTTTAGGTCTGAGAATGAGATGGTCGCTACATGTTTTAAAATTATAGGACACTATAGCACTGAAGAATCGCCATACTATGACTGCTGGCTTTTTACCCTTTTTTGCCTCAAGTTATCCAAAAATATGGGCGCAAAGCAACCAAGAGGGAGGATAATTTGGAGTTCTGATAGTAGCGCCCTGGCTCATAATTCGAGAGACTGAGTACTTAAACGCCCAGAACTTTGACATACATGCGCCATATAGTTTATCCCTGCCAAATAATAATCTCTTTCTGTTTCCACTCGTAAAGAATAAAAGACCCGGCATCGAACAAAGGAGCGTCAGATGCATCTAAAAAGCAAATGAACAGCATAATCCAGAAAGATTAGCAAAAAATATTGTGGAAATTGATTTCCACGGATTCAAAAATACATTGATCTTAAGTGAGAATACTTCGAAAAATTATAAATAAATCTAGTTCATCGATATACGGTGTATAACGTTATTTGGCTTGGCGTAAAGGGAACATCCAGTCCTCGTACACAATCAAGTCTAACTGACGCAATCCACAAATTAATTTTAAAAATTATGTATTTGTGCAAAGGTGGAAATATTGATTTCCACTTTAATATTCTAGCTCCCGTATTTTAAATTACCAAACTCTGACGACTCAAACACCCTATATCAATCAAGTATCTAAATATGATGAATGAAGTAGAGCAGGCACAGCAAGAAATATCGCACTAATATATTTTCTGACTATGACGAATGGATTTGAAGGCGACCTTTGAAATTTACACACTCCAACTTTCGTTATATTTTGACGTTAAGAAAACGTAAATATAACTATGTTATTAAAGGAGGTGGTAAAAGATATAGTAAATTTCCACTTCTACTTTCATATCTGAGAAATGGATCACGATAAAACTACAAACGTGAGAAAAATGGAATTATTAAGAAAAATGAAGTATAAAATGAAGTATTAAGAAAACAGAAACAATTACCGAAGCACCACACAACTCAACAAAGAAATTTAGATGGATAGCGCATAAAGAATGAGTAAAAACAGACTAATTAGAGGTATTTACGAAAGTAGATCTGCTGGAAAAGCTAAGAAAGGAGGACCAAGGCAATCCTAAAAAAATATATCAGAAGAACACCAGAGAAGATGGTCATAATATTTGAAAAATGGCAGAAGAAAGAAAACTTCAGATGGAAATGTGTAATATAAACTCAGCCCTAGAAGTCAAGTTCGGGCTTAAAACATTAGCTAGAAATTTAGCTACTTTTTCTTTTTGATAACGAAAGGAAATAATAATAGGATATTTACATCATACTCGATATCATCTTGCTCTAAATCAATAAAGGGGGTGAAGTTACTAAATGATAAATTGATGCGAATTACATACATGTGTTGCAATTACTGCAAACATAACTGCACCCAAGTAGAAGATTTAGTCCCTATGTCAACCACTACACTTTAGTGCTTTTGATAAGAGTAAATTGGAATATGGCGGTCAACTGAAACGCATAAATTTATTTTATTGCAACTTTGCAATTTAAATTCTTCTAGTAGTCCCTAATTACTATTTTAGAATACGGCCTTCGCATTACGTTTAGTGCTAAAGGTGCATGTACTTATTTACAGTATATATTTGCATCGTAATAACCGATGTTTCTATTATTTCTCAATGACGTTCTAATATTTGGAATTTGTAGTCGTTTCTTATACGATTAAGATTGGTCCCATAAATCAAATATTCTGTTACAAACCTTGGGATTGTGTTTCTGGTTGTAACAGCAGTTCTGAACTCTTGGCTTTGGATCTTAAGAATTTTTCAGTTACACTAGATTTAATGATGATTGTTCGAAACTGAATGATCTCAAAGTGTACGTTCAAATAAAACACACAATCACTTTCTAAATCCGATCACATTGCAATTCATACCGTAACTCAATTCTTCTCTATTCTCAATTCTAACCACAACTAAGAAATATATTACGTAATGTAATCATCCAACTGCACTTAACAACTTCCTTGCATTCAACAACTTTCTACAGGGTAAACACATGTTTCAAATCGAACGACGGATAATTCATTAACGACCTGTTTCACAAATTTATGTGTAACTATGTGGTGCAGAGTTACCAGTGCAATTTAGTGCCCACTTCGAAGCCATGATTAAAATTTTATGGTACACTCTTTTCTTTCCTTTCAACGGTCCATAGCGTACAGTGCAATCAAGGAAACAATCGAATTTAGTTTCAGCAAGAGAAATGATATGAGTACTTTTCGTATTGATATTATTTTTAAGACATGTCGTTATAGATGTCTTCAAACTTAATTATTATGGAAAATAACCAGCTATTTACCACGCAGAAAAACAATGTTTGGCAAGTTTTTAACATGTGCGCTTACGTAATTAGAAAAGGTTCTAAGGTATAAAAATGATACTGAATGTATCTGCTGGTAATGGATACATTGCTGCAACCTCAAAATTCAAAATGACGAATCCGAAATGACAATCAAAGTTCTTAACAAATGCCATTTACCACCGACTTTCATTGAATTACATGGAAATGGAAAACCATAAGAAATAGCTGATTTATTGCTATAAAACTCAAAGTGGTCTATCCAAAATTGTGGAATAAATTCTTTAAAAATCCATTTACTACTCGTTTTAGGACAAAATCAAAAGCAAATAGGTGAACGTAAGAGATCTTGGAAGTTTTATTAAAGGAATTCCAATGGCCATATTGGATAGATCATTTGCAATGACAGTGACAGTGACCGACTAATGGTTCACAGAAACCATATTCCTCCTGTTCAACCACTTGAAAGCGATTTGACTAAAAATAAGCGGTGGACGGCTGTTTTTAGGAATTTTTACTACAACATTGAATCGATCACTTTGAATTTCGAAGTTAAAACAAGGTATCAGTCACCAACAGACACCTTTAGTATCATATCTACTACATATTAGAAACTTTTGTTCATTACGTAAGCGGAAATGTTGCAAACTTCTTAACGATTGCTCTTTCCGTCGTATGGTGTGTAATTGCTCTTTCCGTGGTATGGTATGTAGAAGGGATTATATCGAGTGATCATTCAAAACACCAGAACTGCCACCATTAAACCTTCATTTCTGGGTTCATTTGAAATCTGTGGTGTATCACACAAAATTTAACGCGACCGTTGAGAATAGAATTGGAATTATAGCTACACTGAGGAAGATGAATGCATTGAATAAACGCAAAATGCGCTGTGGGAACTAAACATCTTATTCACCTGCTAGCAATACATTTTATGTATTCTAGTATAGAGGATGTCAAATTTTGCAACTTGATTTGAAGTTCACTTGCTTTGGAAGAGCTTTACGTGCGTGTGGAACTTCTTGAAATGACGTATCTGTGTTTTGTTATAATAAATACAATGTTATATTGCACATGAAAAACTAAAAATGGTTAAAATAACACATCAACGTAATTTCTAGCAAATATCTAGTATAATGTTCATTTAGTATCTAAGGTCATTAAAGAAAATCCTTAATAAAATATCTGTATATAAATATTTCATTAAGGATTTTGCGCTTATTGAACGCAAAGCTGCATCCAGTCAGCAGTTGAGTAACTTCATTGACTATTTTGCGAACAAAAGACGCACATTTACTTACCATTTCAAAATATAATATATATAGCATGTCTGTAATAGAAACGGTATTTCCATACATGAATATCTTTTAGCTAACATTAAATTAATGGTATAATTAGTATGAACTTACCTTGTTAAAAGCACACAAGTAAATGACACTTTTTAAGCTTAAATCTATAATTTCTAGTGGGCGTAACAAAATATTGATGAATCGAGAAAGCACGCATAAGAAGAAGAAGAATACTATAATATGATATTTGTAATATGATAATATAAATACGAAGATTATGTGTCAATAGAAAGGTGTATATCATATTAGATGAATATATAAAATAAGTATAAAATATAGAACAAATAAATTTTAGATTGTAAATAAAAACAACGTAAAACAAAAGCAATATAAAGAAATAAACAGATCGATATATGTAGATCTTCATTCTCGCGTTGTCCTTGTTTATTGTGTTCTTTTCTTTAGGTACTCCTCAACCAAATAGAACGCCTCCGAGAGCAGAAACATATTCAACCACTTGAAGAAAGTTTTATACCCCATTTTCCTTATCGCTTTGAGAAGATGGTTATGCAACTTTCTGCCCATATGATTGCTACCAGTTTTTAGCCATTTCCAACCTTTATTGCGGAAAAGTAAGTTTCTCTGTGTCAGGTAGGATAATTATGGTTATCAAAGTTGGTGCAAAAAGTTTGAAGAGATTGATGTACAAACTGGGGATAGGACAAAACAAATACAAATTATTTGTTCAACTTTTTACCTTTGTTCAAAAAAGAAAGGTACAAATATTATTACATAGTATTTTTAAGCTTTTCATTGAATTTACATAGTTTAATTTGAGGTTTTCCGTCTATTTGTTGAAATGAGCATTTTCTGTTCGATAAACTGAATAACGGTTCATTCAGCTGACATTCATTGGTTTGCTGATTTGGGTACTTAATGTTTCCCGGGAGTAATATTACCCCTAATCTCTAGAAAGTGTTGAACAAGTATTTGTAGTGAACTTCAAGTATTATATATTGTCACACAATTGTAAGGTTTCGATTAGCGCATTTAGCTTAATTTCAACCAAATAAATTTCATAAATATAAAAATCTGATTGCTATTTTGACTCCATGTTCTTATAAACAAAATTACATGATATGTAAAATCCATAAAAATCGAATATCTTTGAACTCAGGCCTGCCCAGTGCATCAAAATATGAAGAAGGTTATAGGGTGTTCCTTTCAAAAAGTTGCTGATATCATAGTCCCACACATGAAATCATAAACATGACCTATGCTTTATTGCAGCGCCCTGTATAATAATTATGGGCTGCTCCAGATCATGCTGGTAGTATACACGGTTATGGACTATCAACCTCTTCCTTTATTCCCTATAAATTATATAAAACTTGTCCCTTCCTATCCTACACTTCTTTACTATATACAGATTCAACACCAGACATTGCAAAAGCTTAAGGATTGGTAAATGAGTGGAAACCGACCATCTAGCTTAACTACACGCGATGCATTGGATTGGTATATGAAAATGTGAATAGCAGCGTCCCCAATGAATCAATATGTAGGATACACTTCCCCGTACTTGCATGTATCGCAAGTGTCTAGTATAGCATTAGCAATGGACGTAGCCGAATCTATAGAATTCAAAATTACCCTAATTACAACGTCGAAAAGTCAAAGTTGATGCAACGTTCCGTCGGGCTATAATGTAATCTGAAAGTTTCGAGACTTTTGCCCAGCTCTGTATGCGAAAAGCGATTTTATGGTTGAGACCGAATCTTGCATCTCATACTTACTCGGTCAACATCACATATTTCCCATTTTTTATGTGGTCCCTCCCAGAAGCTTTAGAAAACAAAGAAATAAAAGGAAATATGTATGTAGCTAACATATGGAGAAAAGTTATGGATTTCGAGAATTCCAGTAAAAACCTCTGACTCTGTCATATAATAAAACCATAAATTTCCAATGGAATTAATAAACAGGCGGAAAAGTCTCTCGGGGATTGAGGAAATTGTATTACCGTCTATAAAACTTTTTGTTGTTTGCTTGAACTTTTCGAAAGGAAACTAAATAACCGCGAGTGAGTCCCTTGTTCGCCGAAAAGCTTCCGATATGAATTTCTGCTTTCACCGACGCTACGCGACGAAAGTTCCGGCACATTCGATAGAAACATCGGCTTAGATTTTTTAGATATGTCTTCCAAAATTGCTATATTGCGTTTATTCCCTACACTTGTCCTAAATAGGATTAAGTTATGCATGCTCTTGTAGATCCGTATTTGCATATGCGGTGTGTTACGGTGTTCAATTATCAAAACCATGTTATCCGCAAACATAGACGCTGCTACATTGCCGAAAATTTATGAACTGACTTCAATTTAAAGGGATTCGCGCGAAATTTGAGGAATTGTCAGAAATTCCATTGTGGCGGACATGTCATAACCTACAGTTAGTTCATAAATTAAACTAAAGCTTAGAGGTGAGAACAGAGTTCAAACATGATACTGACATCGCAGTAATAAATACCCTCTTTTTCACAACTTATACCTCAAATTAAAACAGAGAAAATTCATAACAAAATAGGAATTGGAAGAGAAACCGTTTTTAGTATCACAGAAAATCCGAAAAGAATTTTTGAAATCTCATGTACCTTTCCATTTCCTCTTTTGAAAGAACTAGGAACGATGGGGAAGTATGATTCTTACTCTTACCGTGACGATTTATACAATAAACTGATTTTCTCTTTCGGAGTGTACACTATGTTAAATACAAAACTCACATCTATGGTGCAAAGGATGTGCTCCTCTCCTTCTGGTAAGGTTCACTAAACCCATGAGGTTTTTCAACAAATGCTGTTCTTAATATATTAAGCTACTTGTTTACATACGACTACGACAGTTGACAAATACTCCCGAATGGAATTAAATAAAGAGTATTATCTAGCTTTGGTTTTCCACAATTTAAAATGTAACTTAAGCCGTAAGCAATATTTTGATGAACTCAATTGAGTATTTCGTGTTCCTTAGCTACCATAGAACGTTGATACAATTAACTTTTACGTATCCAACTTCAACTACATGCCACTACCGAATATGGTATTGGACTTATTCAGAACATAATTGAAGAGGATCGACATGTTACTGTAAGTAGTTTTTACACAAGTATTTGTTTATTGACCCCAGTTCAAAAAGACGACCGTGTCGAATTGGGCAGATCTAAGCTTGATTCTTTTGATAACAGATCGTCTCATCTGGTATAGACCATCATTACAGGGGATGTAACATGGCTGTGCAGCTATGATCCCAAATTGAAGCAACCATCAGTTGTTTGGATGTTTAAGAGTAAGTTGGCTATAACAAAGGTTAATCCCAATCAAGAAACGAAGTAAAAAGATGGTTATCACATTTTTGGGAGTTATTAAACATGGTTTCACCATAGCACTGGAGTATTGTCGTACTGTTGTAATGCTGGATAATTGATGGCAGTTTGTTTGCCTCAAGTTCTCCAAAATGCTCGAAAGAACCGCTCAGGAATCTTTTTGCATTTCGGTAATTCTCGGGATTTCACTTTTGATCGAATGATAAAAGACCAAAACGTTGGCATAATTGAATAGGTGACTAGAAACACGACATAACTCCAAAAAATTGAGTTTTAAATCGAGGTTGCAATAACTATGTTTAAGCCTACCTCTTCCTGCTGGGCTGACAAGCAAGATTTAAAATATATACGCTTCTACTTAGCCCAAGAGTATGACGTTTACTGAAGTAATTATATAACTGCATGTTTTATATCGTTGTTCAATTCAACCGTAAGCTTAAATGCATATTTACTCAGCTGATAATATGATGTTGGTAGCATGTACATAGATACCACATAGCCTCTAAATTAAGTCGGTAATTTGTTGTTATATTAAATTGGATGGCATTAAAATGTCTAGCAGTAAAAGTTCGGATAATGAAGAAGTGGAAAAAAGTGTCCTGAGACATGGAAGCAAAGTGAGAGGACAAATGCTTCTTGGAAAACAATACACAACTAAGACTGGAAAATTGATTGAAAAAAGACACCGTAGGAACACACTGCATGTATGGCCCAGAATAAAAAATGAACAGAATGTGTTTTCCCATGGCCATGTCGACTGGTAGTTAGGAGCCGACCAAAAGGAGAAAATAAGCAAAAAGAAACGGGAAGGATCTTCTTCATACTTCATTCAAAAAAGTTAAAGTTTGCAAGAAAGCTTTTCTTAGTCTGCATTCAATATCGGATTACAGGCTACCGAGGCTAAATAGATTGTTGGTTGTTGGAAATTTACCTACAAATCTACGTGGTAAACATAATAATCGACCGCATATTTTACTACCAGATGCTATTAACAAAATACGTAAACATATTGAATCGTTTCCGCGTAAAATCTCTCATTATAATAATTCTAAAGAAGTTCACTATTTTGACTCATCTTTTATCGTTAAGATTATGTATGACCTTGCCATATGACAGATACTTTGGATCCCTTAAAGGGGTCACACGAAAATATGTTTGAATCTACCTTCCAGAAGATTATGAAGCTATGATGTTGAGTAGCCGCAAATTAAAGCCGTTCAGTACTTCAACAAATGCCACAAAGGTATACGAGACTACTAACTAACTAACTAACTACTACTAACAATTAATGGCGCGATTAGTCCAAGAAAACGTCAATCTTCTGACCAAGCTAAAGAGAAATTTGCAATGTCGAATTACAGACAGGTTATGACAGTTGTATACCTAGGTATCCTAACTAGCGATTACATTAGGTTGCTTCTCATAAAAATTTTCAAATTACTTAAGTCTAAAGCTTCTCCATCTTTACCTACTGCCCCTGCATTCATGTATATATCAACAATCAACAAAAGAAAGGTTGCAGACACTAAACGGCAATACAAGACTGGAGAAATTTTGAAATTTTATTCCCATATAACCTCATGGTCAACCCTCAATGAAGAATCTATAGGCCATTAAGAACTAACGTTTTGTCAAGTTATATTTGGTTTTAAGTTCTTGTACCTATACACTGAATTCGATTTAAATGATAAAGACATTACAAATATGCAGCTGCATCGATTAAATTAATATTAAAAATTCAAATTCAGTTTATTTTCAAAGTCAAGTGGAAAAACAGTATAACTTCACGTGACAGTTTGTATCATATAACATCGCATGGAACAAAATCTAGAAACTCTATTACACATTCTTATAGAGGGGTCAGTTGTCTACAAATTTGCAATGTATCAGATTATTGTAGTATAAACGATTTTTCAATGAAGCGCTTCTTCGTGATAATCTCGAGATCGTATGTTTGCACTTATACCGTTTTTTCCACTCACCGATTCAATTGGTCATTCGCCATATAATACAGATCTAGTGCCTAATGATTTATTTACACTTCCACACGTAAAGAATGCTATACGAGTTTTACAGTTTAGAACGGCTGAAGAAGCGGTGGAAACATTTCAAAATGAAATAAGCAACCTAACACGGGAAGATTACAATATATGTTTTTTTACGAATGCAAAAGTTGATTGACTGTAAATGGGAATATTTTTAAAGATGATAAATAAATATGTTTTGCTAATATGCGATGTATCACTTCAGTAGGCTCAACAGAAACGGAACATCCCTTGTACAAATATATCTAAGTATAATTATCCATACCGGCGCAGAATGAAACAATATAAACGTCACTATCGCATTCTACCCTAAAATGAAACGGATTATGTTACAACTGCAGAGAGAAAATTCAATTTAAATGATTGACATTCATATCCTATTAGCTCAACTCAGTACCGGTCTATAAATAAAAACGAAACTTTGTCTCAATCTGCTTTCACTCTTGCTTTCCCTACGTTTCCCATTTCGCCAATTTTATTCAACAATTCAGCGGACCACAAAACTAAACTCGCGTGGCAAGGGGATCGAATTTTAATAAATTTTCCAAAGTGCATTCGCAAAAGAAAGAACATCAAAGACTTCCTTGGTTTAAATAATGCTTGATTTAATCCTTTCGATCGGTATTACAATAAAATCTACTGAAGGAAATCCAAATACTCTCCAATTTTTCCGGATTGAAACACCTCATTCTGACTAAAGCTTGTTATACAGCATACACAAGTCTGTAATTTTAGTGATGTAGAAAACAGGAAGTTTCAACCTAGTAAACGTATTTTTATTTATCATCTTCCATATTTTGTACTTCAATAGTACCCGTAGTAGTTCGTAGTTTGTAATAAATTACAAACTATAAGACAATAAACTTCACCGAAGTTAACCGGTTTAAAGCGCGTGCATATGCGAGGACAAAATTTATTACATCTTTACGGCGCAATGCGGTACATTATCGTGTGAGTAACGGCAAAACTGATTCAGTTTCTTCCTGAAACAAAACCCCAAATTAAAGTGATTTAATCTAAAGTTAGCTACAATTTTCGTAGAGTTAGTCGTTCTTCTGTGCTGGCTACATTTCAAGATTTTCATCTTATAGTTCCTACCAGTATTAAATACTATAGATTTTAGGATGTATTTCAGACGAAGCGTCGTGGTAATTTATTCAGGGATAAAATGCTGACGTGCTGAAAGAGTTTGTGATTTCCCCCTTTATCGGAGCTAAATTAACGTCACTTTGAGGCATCGTAAAATTAAAGAGCCAAATTTAGGTGTTCAACGGGATATTTGTGAAATAATTTTCAGCACTAATTATCCTAATATTATTCTGCTATCAGACATCTTAGTTTAGGAGCAGAAAGCAAAGGTAATTGAGGGCTTTCGCGTTCTTATACGATGATACGACAGGTGCTCCTTCTGACATCCTGAATTAATAACAAGAAACGAATTATGTAATTATATATAAAGTAATTAGTAGTATACGATGTTGCTAATACAATGTGGATATACACGTACTTACATATGTACATTGCTAATTAGAGTTGACCAAATCGATTCAATCCCATCTGGTACTCATCCATACGGCCTTGCGTTAGGTTGGCACCGCAAAACATACATATATGCTGTCGGTACGTCGCTTTCATAAACTGATGTCTCGTGAACTGCATGTTCCCTTTATTGCGTACTTACAAAAATGTGTCGCGCAACTTGGAGAATTGCAGTGTATAGAAAATAATACCTATTCTTTGTAATATGGAATTGTACAATAACCATGTAAGTCAATAAGGTACCCAGAATAATAGTGCAAGACATGAACAAAATAAAATCTGGAGGACTCTCTGTATAACGATCTAATAGACCGGGTATTCCAATACTTATGTGGATTGCATCTTCTGCGATTGACAAGACTTAGTTCTCCTCGCGTATCATTGGCATATGCAAATTCCGCTTACTTCGTAAGCTTTTGCACGGTTACTTGATAGCTGCACATTAACGCACCGGATTTATTAGGTTATTATATAGAGAGTGCTTCAAAGTCACTTTTGTTAAAGTTTTGGCTCTCAGAATAGTTTTCTAGCAAAGTAAGTGTAAATCATGGACAAGTAAGGAAGTCAGTTTACCGTATTCGAAGTTTCTATACGATTTCATCTGTTTGATAAGTACGTGTACCATCCCACTACGAGTAAATCACAAAAGCATTTTTGTTTTGGAAAACATATATACCTGCTTGAAGGTTACGAAGTCAAGGCGTCCAACGATGTCATCTGTCAAGCATAACAAAATGGTTGAAGCAAATTTGAAACCTGAACTGAAAAACAGAACACTGTGATTGATAATGGATGAAACAGTAACGTGCTGTATATTTTGCTACTTTAGTGTTAGAATACTGGAAACGAATGAACCTTCTGTGCCGGATCTCTTATGCAGAACTAATCCTATTTCATAGCCACCCTGTAAAAAACTCCAGTAAAATCTAAATTAGTACGTGTGTTTGTGACGAATGGAACTTCATATACGTTAAATACCGGTACGGCACTCAAAACACGTTTTCCTAATTTCCTCCATATAACATTTTTACTGCATGTTTGTGCATCTTTTGCCCGGAACTGGTAGACAGTGTTACCCTGCAGTGGATACAGCAGTAAAACGAAACAAGTTTTTCTGGGCGAACTCGGTAATTTGTATCCAGGAATTTCGATACGGCCACAGCCTGTTGTAATGAGGTAAGGAACGTGGCTTTCTGCAGTTTGCTATAGCAAGCATTGAAACAATGTGAAACTCCTAATTTTAACGTTCAATTCGCAAGATACAAACGCGATTAACAAACGTCACCATCAGCTTAAGAATCCTTAAGTTGGAATAGATGTACAACTTATTGGGCAACATTACCTCTGACTACATTAAGAATTTGCAGGACGTCTTTTTGTCCTTGGAAGAATTAATCATGTTTACACCAAAGCTCGAAGCCAATTACTTAATTCTACAGACTAGAAAGTAGCCGAAAAATTCAACTTTGCGAAAAGATTGTGCGTACGTATGTGCGAGTTATATTGAAATTTTCCAAACCTTACCTTGACTGATGCCGAACATTCTTTTCCTACATATGACGACATTGCAGGTCTGGACAGGTCTGGAGATTGCCTGTCCATCCTACTGGCGTGGCAAGTAACGACTTTACATTGCATATTTACTACTATTAGGTTAATAGTTGTCGCCTTTTGTGACGCCATTAAGTTTTCGCTGAAAATACGTAACCTACTTATTAATGCGAGCAAAATTTATCGTAATTTAATATTATTAATACCCACAGTTGCTCTTTTTTGTAACGCCCATGTATTCGTTCCGCCTTACCGAACTCTATTGGTAATTAACATATTTAGTATTCGGTATCATAGAGTATTATGTAACAAATTATTTATATCTAAACTGCTATATCTACGTAATAACAGTGATATCAGCGAAAATCGATAATATTCTAGTACAGCTGTAATGTGTAACAATCGCGTTATACTGTAGATTATGCAAGTAGGCAACGAGGAACACAAATCAAGTTAGATAATGTCAATTTTACTTTAGAAATAGCAGCCACTAACAAAATCTCCCATGTAGAACAAGTTCCTCGATGCTGTGTTGATGAGAACGTTTTCCGCTGGTTCTCTGCGTCATTCGGTAGCTGATCAATCCCGATCTTTTGCATATAGATTGCAGATTACAGCGATGTAATTACTCCTCATAGTAGATAACCGCTTCATGTCATGCATTTCGCATGGTTGGGTGAAAGAATAGAAAGACATTTCTATAGCTCTCCGATTTGTAACCTCCACTTTCATTAGAATACAAATAATATTAATAATGATTCCATCCGCAATATCTCACAGTAATCTAGGAATTTACAAAAAAGGAATCGAAGCAAGCATTTTTCGCGTAAATTCCATTCAGGTTTGGAACTTTTAAGTATTGTTCATAATCAACTTAGTCCATACTTTTTTAGTATCTAAAGCAGTTTCAGAATTTACCGACGTCAATATGAGCTGCTCTCCTGACTGCACATTTTTCTTTATTAGGTACATCTATTTGATATATATAATATTAAGATATTACAAGCAGGTTTATCCACCCTTGTCTAAAACAGTCTGTTCATCTTTCAACTAATTAAAGAACTTATAGTTCCGGTTTTGTGCCTATTATTCATATGAAAGTCTTATAGATTTGCCCAAAAGAAACATATACCCCTGTAATTTTTACTCGTTCCATTATTTATATTTCTATAGATAGGCAATATTGAATTTTTCTTTTGATCTCGTTTAGTTTTGCGTTTTACTATACCATTTTCTAAGTCTCCCCTAAAACTTAGATCATTTATGTGCGCAGATTATCTACCTATAAACTTGACTTGTCAGTATTACTTCTGCCACTTCTTTATATGTATCTCATACTTCTTCTAGGTAAAAGATTTTGTGTCGGTTATCACATATATCGAATTTCTGGACAAAACCTGTTTCCACATCTGCAAAACTATTGCCACTTCCACCTATATATTAGATTGATTCTATTTCCTATCCTCTAATATTCTTCTTTGTGCTTATTTAAGTTCTGCCACAATTCTCTCTAACTGATTTTGTATCATGTGTCAAATGTACCTACGTGTTAGATCAAAAGAAATCCTCAAACCTATTGCCGGTTATTCAATAATCGGTAAATACGATCTAATGCCCTAAACATCATATTACTAATGAATACACATCGAACAAACACAAATCGACTTTGATCTATTGCCTTATATTTTTCACATAGTGTATGGTATTATCCACCGAACCCTAAATCCTTTCAAATATATTTAAAAACACGATCGGAGGAAAACTACCCGGTAATTTGTGGCAAGATATTAATTATTCTCCATGTAAATGGAAGCTACTTTCAATAATAAATGGGAACACATATCGCCAATAAAAGATTTATTAATTGATGCTGACAAGAATATTGCATGGAGTCACAAACTAATATATTACCCGTAATCGCATCAACATCGCCATAAATCTTGTTAGAGATATCAGCAAATATATTTAAGATTTCAGTTTCATCTCTGAGAGACAGATAAATTGACCCAGAGGGTGTATGGATATTTACAGTATGGTAGAAACTTTCCTGAAACGCCTACCCCATTACAGTAAATATTTGATACAATATGCATTGGAACTTATTTGATGCGTTCTTTAGCAGCAATTTAATTCAATTTCTTTTTTGTATTTGTAATCAGTCCCCATAATCTCTTTTGTATGCTGTACTTATCATCTTAACCATACTGGCCCTCTTCTTTTCTCAATTTATACGTATCGCTTACCTTCCGTCATTCAGCACTGGCAATATCACCTTTAGGCGGATAATATGCAGATTTACTTCTCTTTCAAGCCCGAGAAGTGTAGGATTGTCCAACAGCTGATCAATGATGA
Source organism: Chrysina gloriosa (assembly GCA_038088585.1). Lineage (NCBI taxonomy): Eukaryota > Metazoa > Arthropoda > Insecta > Coleoptera > Scarabaeidae > Chrysina > Chrysina gloriosa. The sequence goes on from CM076092.1 coordinate 13,243,488, forward strand.
CCTTAATAGAATTGTCAGATTTTCGGAGCAGTTTGAATTATAAATTAGTCCAGCTAAAACCTAATTGATTGTGTTTGGCACGCAACGTGTTCGGGAGCATGTTAAACTAAATCTGGACATTAAAATCAACACACTAACGATTCAATCTAGTGGTAACGTCAAGAGTCTGGGAGTCATTCTGTATAGCTCCCTGCGCTTCACGTTAAATACATCACAAATGGCTCAAAGGGCTTTTGCTGCGCTCAAATCTTTATTTATTAATCGGCACTACTTTACCAACTAGACTTCTATTATGTGACTCGTTGGTATTGTCTAATTTTCATTGTAGTGACGTTGTATACTCCTCGTTTATTACTAGGAAAACGTCGAATAAAATCCGAAAAGTGCAACATTGCTTATTTGTGCATGGCCTCCGGAAATGTGAGCGGGTTTCCCATATTTACAAAAAGTTTGGCATCTTGAATATAAAGGGTCAACGTATGCTGCATATACCAGTATATTAGGCGAATGTTTTGAAAAATAAAAGGCCCACTTATCTATATGATAAATGTAAATTTATATTCAATATGTTAATGTACGCAACAGTAAATATTTGTGTACTAGCTGTTAAACCTGCCCCTGCCATTCAGGAAGAAAAAGAAAATCTGCTTGGCAGAAAAAAGCAACAAATTATTTGCCACACCCCTTTTTCGTCTTAATTCTCCGCCCATAGGCCAAAAAGTCAAAAATCCAGCTACGTTAGGATTTGGCTTAGACGTTTTATTATATGCGTGCCAATTTTCAGCTTCTTAGCCCATCAGTGGGCTTCAAAAAGCTCTGGATAGACAAAAAGAGGAACACACAATTAAGGAAATTATATATTGTATAGATCCCTAAGCATCGCCTTAAACTTTTTAAGCCTATTTTCACTTACAATATTGCCAAAAGTTTTAACAGCTTTCTACTGGATGCGAATGTTTTTGAATTACCGATACGTGTCATCAGGTACAGATTGAAAGTTAAGCCTTTTGAATTGCAATAATCCCAAATTTGAGTTATAGTTTACATGAAATTCACTTCCCTCATCCCTGCTACTGCGATGTGTCACGTTTTGGCATTTTTTTCTTTTTCTTTTTGTTATTCGACTCTGATAGGCTATAGGAAAAACGCTAGTATGCATATTTTAACTATGTTTAAGTATGTTGTGTTACGCACTATTATATATTATTACACATATATTGTAATACATTTAAGTATTATATATATTTCTGTATTTCAGCTGTAGTCAATAAACTCAATAAACTAAATTACCGCTCTTTGCACATTCCATTTATATGTATGTAATTAGTAATGAGCAAATATCAATGCAATATTATATATTTATGTATATTTATTCCTGTGGGTTTCAGTACCAATAGCAATCATCAAATGCAGGATCGTCGTAATACCGCTTGGACAATGCGAATTCGCCCTTTTTCCCTGTTGTACGGCCTACATTGCTCCTCAACGTGGAGATGTGATAAACGTGGAAGTTTCTGGAAATCTCCCCCGCGTCCTGGTTTACTTCCTGTTTTTCTTCTGTATATTCATATTTGGAAGTGTTCCGTTCACCCACCTTCGGATCGGCTTCAATTGGTTAAGTTTTGGTAGTCCGTTAAAATCTTTCTACTTAGGAAAGCACAGCAATTCATTTCGAGCTTCAGATTCGGACAGATTAATTCGATCTTCAAATATATTCACACTCAACATTCGAAAATCGCATTTCGGTACTTAACATCTAAACGCGATATTCGACTTCGTTCTTGCGACTCGTTCAGTCGACCCTTTTCGATTCGATCAGTCAGTGTCAGATCGCGAATTCGTTGTGAACATTCTAATGTATCTAGTTAAGTGAGTTGTGTGGCGTATAGTGTATCCTTACACTTCAGTTGTACATGTAGTTAATTATCAGAGCTATTGTTCGTGGACCGAAGCTCCAAGCGTTGGACTTTTACTCTAGGTTTGATTGTATCACCTGTTTCTTTAGCTGATTACCAGTTTTTTTATGTTGCACCGAAGATGGTTCCGTAGGCCATTCATAGAAAATATTAATAAATAGTAATAGTACTACCATTGTCGTCGCCACGTCTTTCTTCCTTTTAGTTTGCTTTATGTCAGCTTCCACCAGGCCAAAGCGCGTCCTGTTGGATACCGCTTTCTGTTTCTTACTGTTTCGACCTCATTATTTACTGCAATATTAAAACCAGTTTTTCCTCTATTAATCATAATATCAATAAATTATATTTAATCCAATATAAGCCTTAAGGACGAGCTCCCGCGTTTTTTTATTCCTTTCTTTCGCAGGTTCTAATACTTGTTTGCGTTTGTTTGTCCTCTTTCCTTTTTAATTATTAATTATTTACAAGGGAGAACTAACCGATAACTATAGTAGCGAACATTACCAAAACAAACAACCCTAGTCTTTAATATTATTGTATTATTATATATGTATTTTCCACCTTATTTACCTCCTTTCTATGTCGTTATTGTGTGCTAGATTCAATTGCTTCATATCTATTTATTGTATCTAATTATATTGTTAAATCTAATTTCTTTATCTTACTCCTTTGACCCTTAAACGTGAACGATTCTTTCTCGTACTTACCTTAAAATAAAACGTTTTTAGGGTGTACGTATACAATTAGCTTCGAGCTCAGCAAATATTATTATTATTATCTTTCCTCGCCCATAATAAACATTTTACTGGACTGCACTGATTTTACTGGCAACGTACATATGTATAAGTGCCACCAAATTACGTTTGCAAACTACTTCAAACCTGTATTTCATGAACAAATTCTGTCAAATCTTGTTGAAAATACCTAATTCTTTGTTTCCGTAATATGTGTCCTAAATAAATAGTTGGAAGCAAGTGGGTAGGTAGTAATGCATCTCGTATCACTCAAACTATTATCATTAACAAGGTGTGTGAATGCAGACAGGTTATAGAAAACTATTTGCACGTTTGCAATTGCTCAACGAAGCATTAACTTCAATTGGTAGAAAAACAGAATAGGCAATTACCAGATAGGAAGTAATTATAATGAGGAGCATGCGCAAATAATGGATCGACTATTATTACCTGCAATTTTATTAGTTCTGCGGCCACCTGTTGCCCCTAGTCCAACGCACCGAGTGGAAGAGAGGCAAACTCCGGAACTAATTAAATTTCGAACAAAAAATGCTTAACTTATTGATAATTCAAGATAAGTTTTAAAATAGAGAACACTGCAAGATGTCCGCTATAGAGCACTTGGGTGTCTAGTTTTGAAATAGTTTCTTTAAAATTAATTTCAAAACTACTTATGACTTTGTTGTTTGAAAATTCACAAAGCAAAGGTTTAATCATACCATGCAGAATGTCCACATTAATTCAATAATGACATGATCAAATAACTGAAGTTTCATTTTAGATATTTCTAAACAAATTGTCTGATTATAAACATATATCAAACTAGATATTCTAAAAAACTTCTTTCACTGCACCTATGTAGGTAACACGTATTTGACCAACTAAATTGTCGTTTTCTGTGGATAGTTCATTAAGGAAATATATCTCATATGAACTCTGGCAAGCACCTAATCCCCAAAGCGCACTTTGTTCAATTTTATGTTTCCTACGAACACTCCGACGTGTATTCATCGACTTGGGTGTGGTATAACGACAGATTAAAACGACATCTAGAGAGGAATCGAGCTCTGTTCTCTGAGCATTTCCGATTTTATCTCCTCTGTAAGAGATGGGCGCAATTCAATGGAACACACGGTAATTTAGTACTTGCTATAATTGTAATACAAGGTATGGATATGATAATAAACACAATGAAACCCAAAATAAATTAAAATATGCGGGAACGAGGACGAAGAAGAAATAAACATGACTTGAGAAGATGTAGCAGTGGGAAAAGTAACAACAATGGACTACTTTCGAACAAAAATTGACTTGATGGAAAAATTGACACAGATATACTTAGTAGAAAGAGAAAAACCAACCAAATTTATCATAAGATAAATATTGCGGTTCTGGGAAAAATTGAAATTTTATCAAAATAAAAAAGTATGTATGGTAGGGTAATGGTACCAACAGTAGTATATGGATGCGAGACTTGGGTATTAATAGATAATCTTGAGGACAAAGTAATAATAGCAACATAGATAAAATGTTTGAGAAGAATAACGAGAAACGCAATGGGAGAGAAGTGTAGAAGTAAGAACTGGTATAAACCAGAAAGCGATTAGCGGACTAATAGAGGAAAAATAAGTGAAATGATTGTCCACGTTCAAATGATGAAAAATCATAGATTGACAAAACAAATAGGCGAAAGAAGGTGGAAGCATTTAAAATAGGGTGGAAAATAAAATAAAACAACTAGCAGAAACAAGGGAAAGCACTGAATCAAACAAAACCTACGGCAAATCGAAAGGAATGGAAAAGTGGACGGAAACTGCAATTGGCGTTATGAAGCATAAGCATACAATAAAGAAGAAGAAGATTGTAAAGCAATCACTAGTTTGCGAGTTATAAAAATATTAACATTAGTTGGAATATTTTAAAGAAAGAGATGATCAGATATTAGGACCAAATTCACTTGTACTCATTAAACCAGTGATTTTCAACTGTCCCAATTGACCCCCAAAGTTCCACGGCCATTTTACTGCAGGTCCACGGTCCAATTTTTTAATTATTAAGTGTTGAGCAATTTTGACTGCGACCTACACGTAAAATTATCAAAACGCGTTCGACCAAACTTTATAAAACTTAGGACAAATACTTGACAAATACAAACAGAACAAATACACAAACATATCTATTTCGTTAATAATAAACGTCAGTAAACTAATAAAACTGTGACTATACTGATTAACTGATGACGTCTTTAGTAATAAGCATATAAACGAAACTATACCTCGGAAAAGAATTGATATAATATTTGAGATGTTCCATTATTTTCTACGTGTAAGATTTACTTCTCGTCCAGAACATTCGTTCAAAGTTTAAAATCGCTGTTATTTTATAATAACACTTTATTTCCTTTGTTAGGGTAAAAAGAACGAATGGGTATACTTTCCAACAATCGTAAGATAAGGGATAAGAGCAACTACAATTTTTACTCTCGTAGAGCGGTGCTACAAAACGACAAGTTACAGGACATAAATTGAACGTGACAAATACGAGCAAAGAAAATTTCGGTCTAAGATCTTATCGTAAAGCACAGGTACAATGGTGAAAAGGCGGCGATAAAAGTATTTGCAGAGATTCGATGGCGAAGAGCTTTTGAGTTACATTTTCTCCCCTTCAGGCGCGCTTTATTATGGCGGCTGCGAATCGATTTAAATATAAAACACCTGAGATCTACATGTTTGCCCTCGCAAATAAAGCAAAATAAACATACGAGGCGAAGGCGCTACATACGAGAACGAAAAACTCCGTAAATAGATATAAATGACCGAGAAATTCGACTTCGAACATTGCAAGTTTCAGAATTAATGCACATTTGAATGAGTGAACGTTTCCATTCATGCTTTTCAAACTGTATTGACGATGGCAGCTGACATATATTTATGCCTCTCTTTGTCGTTAAAATTCATATGCTTTTATACATATTTCATATGCATTTTACTTTTTGTCGCAAGAAAAGAGTCACGCATGGTAGAAGAGATGGAAGATAAATAAGAAAACAATCAAAATTGTAAAAGAAGTCGAATCATTTGTCATCGTCTATCAAATACACAAAAAATACTGAATACTATAAAATATTACAATAGATATGATAATAGCAAGTTTATAGATCAAAGCAGACGCGCGACTTCAAAACCATAAAATTTCATCCCGTGTTATTAACGATCACCTCCAGTTTTCTTAGACATTTTCAGAAATTATAAAACAGCAAATAATTGTTGATATATAAAATATACACCAGAATAGGAAAAGTATTCACTGAAATTAGCTGAGAATGAGATAAACTCAACTTCAAACGGAAACAAAACTAGATAGGTCTAAAAGCCAATACAATTGAAACTCATACTACATAAAATGTAAACGGATACTCTGCTACTACATGTTCATGTACTTAAGCACTTTTTCGGGAAATGTGCGATTACGAGAAGAACATGGTCCAACCAGGCTTATTCTGTAATTGTTGTCACGTATAGGGTAGGGTTCAAGCAGATGCGTATAAATATAAACCTACTAGTTCCGTCTTCCATTTAATCGCCAAGAGAAATTTGTACCACCCAAGAGGATAAGAGGGATTTAGAATAAAGTGGTAGTACAAAATGATGAGATACAGCTGGATCAGAACGTCAAAGAGAAAATATATTCCAGTAACTAGCAATTGATGGAAGGAGTTTCGAAACAAACTCCAAATTCAACTGTTAGTACCCATATCTAACCTACCCAAAGAAAGGATTTTCGGGAAATATTTAGATAATTATAAATCTCTAAAAAGGGGTACAAATTTGCTCGGCCTTAACAATAATCTAAAACGAAGAGAAATAGGATCATTAAAATTGTCAGCTGTCTCCTGAAAGGAGAACAACGGAGAACTTGAAAATTTACCTGTTACTAACCATATGAATGTAATAAGATGGAAACTACATCGATTTCAATAGAAGCTAGATTCTACTAAGGCATGATTACTCCCTTCATTCAATTCAGTGCAAGTGGAAGATTCAACAGGTCGCCTTAAAATGTTTGCGACATGAAATTCACGTAGGTTGTGATAATATAACTGTAGAACTAAGGGAGAGGTTTCATTCGAATTAATCTTTCAAAAGAAATTAAGGGCAATTTTTCCAAAACGATATTTAACGACACATAAACATAAGGATAACTTACAGGTGAGCAAAATATCGAATAAGAATGCCTTTCAGAGATTGAGATCCTCAGGTCCACTTCTAATCCCCAACCTTTGTATCCCTTCTTTCATCTGCAAAAATGCATAGATCAGATATAATCTCCATTTATGAGGATGCCAATTCGCTGACAGCCACGCCTTCGTTTTCTTGATTTCTTTGTTCTTTCAGCACAGGTATTAAATAAGACCAGTATTGATAGAATCTATATGGCAATTTATTTGTACAATGCCGTTATTGTGAATGATTGTCAAGTTCAGGAAATTTAATGAACCATTTAGGTTCCTCCTCCACATATGCAAATGTTAATTTCTTATGATAGTTAATAAAGAAATCCAATACTTCATCAATACTATTGTTTCTTACGGAACAAGGACAGTCATCCACGTAACGCCTGTAAAAACTTACACTCTGGAATTTAGTTTTGCCAAAGAATTTCGCTCTAGGCCCTCCACTACGAGGTTTGCAATAACTGCTGATAATGGGAAACTCATTGTAGTACCAAAAATTTGTTTATAAAATTTGGTTTGATATTAAGAATGGTTCGACGCCTTAGACGGGGGAGAAAGATAATGTGAAAGGAAAAGAATAGGGTATTAAAAATATGTGGAATTTAAACAAAGTTTCTAAGCTGAGATGAACTTCTCTTTTGGAAGATCTGTACAATCTTTAAGAAATTCCATTTTTGATCTAAAATTTTTAGTGCTAAACCCACAGGAATATTATTAAATAAAAATCTAAGCTGATTAATTTGAAACTAGTACTTGATTTTTAACCTACTTTTACTTTTACAAATTCCCATGAAGTGTGAATTTTTCACATTATACGTAATTTTAGTAACAATATCACTTAAAGTTTTAGATAAAAGTTTAGAAGGATTGTAACTTGGGGAATTAACAAAATTTACAATCGCACGTGAAGAAATACTATTTCTTTCAGGAATTCCATAAATTGTAGGTGTTAAAGAATTTAAAATTTTTTAAATGATTGCTTGCATCTTTGGTAATATACCTTTCTTTAGACCAACTATTTATTAATTAACTTATTTCATTTTGTAATTTATCTGTTAAATCCGATAATAATACCGAATAAGTTGATTATCTTTCATATATTCCAGTAAGGGTACTGGTGACCCATAATCCTGTGTAGTTATTTGACTCCTTTTTGTTACGTTTTTGGTAAGAATGGACAAAACAAAATGGACAAAGCATGGAATATTACAACGAAATCTGAACATCATCAATTGGGAACAAAGCGCAAAGAACATAACACTATTTTCATACAGTTCCACTTATTATTGACCTCGTAAATGTAACAGACTACCACATCAGTACCATGAAAGATAAGTTTTGTGACCACACAATTGAAAACATTGTCCAAAAATATTCAACGTAAGATTCAGCAAAATGACTCCAATTAAAGAGGCAATGAATTTTGAAAGGTCCAGTTCGAACAACATACTAAAACCAAGAAATGGAGAAAGTCTATTTTTTTAGGAGATAACCATTTCTAAAATGTTGCAAAGTAAGCACGGTGACTTCAAACCTTACACCAAAAGGTATAAAAGGTAAAAGAAGATAACGATGAAGAATAATAATAGTGTTAGTTTTTATAAATAAAAATTAGATAAATAAATCATAGAGTATTTGCCCGACGATAAATTAAAAACTGAGATAACGTCAATTCTATTCTTGTTCACAGCTAAATAAGAAGTGAAACATCTGAAATAAAATCTACATAGGAATTTGGACAGCAAATAAACGAACTGCACACTTCAAACAATAGATACTTTTGAAACAAACAAAAGTCTAAGAAGCAGGAAGAGGCTAATGGGTCCGACCAAGACCAATAAAGAAGAAAAAAGACAATTAGCACTTCTACAAGGCGTTTTGAAGAAACCAAAACAGAAGAAATGCCAATGGAGGAAGAAGATCTTATCGAACAGAAGGAATGAACGAAATCACAATGTCGGAGTTAGAAGTGGGCATAGCATAAATCAGATAATTGTCTGAAGTAATAGAGAAGACAAAAGGAGCAGAGAAGGTATTCATAGCTTTCATAAGCTTTAAAGCTGCCTTTGATTCTATATAATCGATCGGCTTAAGCTCCAAGAGCTAGAATGTGGTGGCTAGTAAGCTTTCTAATAACTTTGGCCTAATAGGCAATGCAATAGATATTCGGATGGATTAACTTTCTAAACTGTACATAAAGGGAAGTAATCCCTTATTGCACTAAATTTTAAAACTCAAAAATTTTTAAGTTATATTTTTGTTATAGGTACTATCTCCCCCACTTTTCGGCGTAGAAGTGTATTCGTTTATAACACGCTGTAAAAAAATGGTGTGGGATCCTGAATGGAGTTACCCAAACACAAATCCTTTTGTCCAAAACAGTCATCATGTGTTAGAAGAGGAAAAATAGTTATAATCCAAAAAACCCTCCTGATTTTACGTATGTAAATACATTCGATGTGCTATGTGTTCCACTTATCTGTGTTACTATAATTCTGCTTATAATTCTGTCCATGTGAACCATTCACTCTTACTACGTAACTAGACTAACTAGTCATTTCAAGAATATTCAAGTTAATTCAATTTCTGGTGCAACGAATATATTCTTACAGTAGAAAATATTCTTACATTTTCCCAGCTCTTGGACACCCTCTTAGTATCCTAATTTTTAACTTGAGCTGTGACAGCATAATTTATAAAAACTGAATCAGTAACAATCCAAATAGCGCACGAAAAATTTCCATCACTTTCCTCCCCTCCTCCCCCTTTTTTTTTCAAAAATAAGTGCAAATGATTGTCACGAACGCCGCTTTAATTTTTAATAAGGCTTTTCTTGAATTAGTTTGAGAATGATTTCCATACTTTTTATATTATCACGTTTTATTCTTACGCTACAACTTTCGTACAACTTTCTATCTAAAATACTTATTGTTATAGCAACATTTTACTTGAACCAATTAATGAAACAATTCCATTCATACATTTATATTGAAAGAGCAAAACACGGTTGTGACCTCTATTTTCCTAATAAAGGTTCATACATTTCAAAACAAATATCTACTCCAATTCTTTTTTAATCGTTTCCGCAACAATGCGTGCTATTTCCCCGGATTCCTTTTCAACTCCTTAGACGAATTTAGGTCACCACGGAGAACCAATTGTAAAGAAAATTCCGGAAGACTGTTTACATGGAAAACGTGTCCGAAAGGAACGAGGAAACAAAAGTAAATACAACGAAAATACATAAAAATAATAGCGGCACACGTTCTGACGTTCAACCTCACAATGGAACCGGTAAGGGGTAAAAATGTGTTTATTTGCGTAAAGCCGGATATTTTAGTGTGAAAGCTCCGGAACGGCAACATTGGTAAAAGAAATTCAGCGTGTGCACCCAATAAGCGTTAAATTTGAACAAATTTCATTAAATGAAAGCTCGATATTGCGGTTATCGATAGATTACGACGAAATGATGGTGCCACCCTCGCGACAGATGCTACAAGTTCGTCTGTCTTGTGCGGTAGGATTTTGCCTCCCTCCCGTAACAGCTGCACTATATACACCTATAGAGCTTAGTGTACATGAGTTAGAAATACGTAAGCAGAATTTCACAACCACATATGCGGATTTAATTAATTTTAACGCTCCAATTATTGATGTTACCATTGCTACAATCTTAATAACGATTACAGAGGATATCCCTTATGCCTACCACATCAACTTGGATGCCTTTAAATGCGTATTTCGATAATCTTGTTCTCATCCTCAGTGGACAATATACAAATGAGAGATAACTTTGGTTAATATTACTGTTGTAAGGGTGCACTTCTTCACTTACACATACTCTTTTTCTGTATTCTGAACCCGGGATGACAATTTAGTTTTTGAAAAGATTGTAGGTATCCAGGTTGATTTAGTGCTGATAAGCATAATTTCTGGAGATCATCTTAGAATAATTTCCAGAAATTGTGCTCGATTTTTTCTTTTATGGTGTAGACCACAGAAGAAACTTCTTAAATTGCTGACCAATACCAACACTTCCTACAATTCGTTTAAACATATTGAACCTTTGAAATACGTCGAATGCCACGTACTGAATCTTATATTTTCAAAAGATGAGCAAATTCCTAGATATATTCATGTCTGAGTCTTCGATTTTATAACTTTGCAATGAAAAGTGCACCTACACAATTAGAAATTTTAACTAAATTTTTAACTAATGATACATTCATCTAATTACCAACAGTAACTGTAATGGTTATAACTTTAAACTAGCTTGGTTAATATTCTGTCTTGTATATTCAATGAGAATCAACTGCATTTGCTACTAGGTCTTCGGCATTCGATTACAGCCTACAATCTTTCTTAAGAAAATATAAATCATGCTGTTTTAACTAGACTTAAACTGCCATTAGTGTTTGTCTATATTTTCAGCAAATGAACATCCAAGAACATCCAAGTCCCTAGCATGAAAAGGAAACGCGGACCTCTTGCTCATTAGTTAATTGACATTATATTGTGAAGAACTATAACAGTGGTTCTCAAGTTTCTTGAGCTTCTTTTCAAGCGCAATCTCATTTTGGGCCAATATTTTATTAACGACACGCTCCTCTCATCATGCCATCAATTTGTACTCTACTCAAGTTCATACTTAGTATTTCCCCCAAACAGTTGGAAAAAGTATTGACAATTACAAGTTGATTCCCATAAAATCCGTTTCCAGACAATTTCTCTCAACATGCTAAGATTTCAATACAAAATAACATACTTTTTCTCTAAAAACTCAGATCACTTTTAGACCAGAAAGATGCAGATTTACCCTCAACTGGCAAATGAATATATGAAGTGTTTGGTGTGGTTCAATTTGTAACCTTATACTTATGTAAGTTTTTCGTCTATGGCTGCTATAAGACAAAATTGACAATTAACGTAAAACCTGAAAAGCGTCTATAATCAAATGCAAAGACCACGTTTGAAAATTTTTGAAAACAGCCACGTACGCTTGTTTTACTTTGTAATTTTTCTTTCCTAAATTAAACACTGAACTGACTTAGTAACTTCGTATCACAGAATTAATTGTTAACTTCGGGAAGGTGTTTCCCTAGCAATAAGGCCAACATCCGCAAATAGCTCGCTACCAATTTCACCGATGGGATGATAATAGTGGGGCAGTGTTGGTCTATGAAGAAGCATGCCCTTGAAAGGGGGCGTCAAGAACACGTATCTTCGATCTCAGATCCGGTTGTCGCGCATCAATCCATTCTGGAATGATAGGCGATGTGGTAAGCAGCACACATTGGTTGAGTTTTGAACGCAAGCCAACGGTATCGTAGCGGTTTTGCCACCAAGAATTTTAAAACCTCGAGCAAGTGTCTCGAATTAATTAAAAATTATGTATTGCAGTTACAATTTAGTAATAGTTATACGACACCACAGTTCTTCCAACCATTTGTAATATTTTAAGATTGATAATATTTTTGTTTGTGTTCCGTAAAGTAAAAGATTGGATTTACAACAAATAGATTAATTCTTGATAAATTCTTGGGAAAATTGTGGCTGACAACTTGGAAACCATTGGGTTACAGCTTTCCGAGAATAGAATTTTCACTTTAAGTAGCTTAGCGGGAGACTGTGAAATATTCCATACGTGTGTCAAACAGGGCCTCACATTCGTTTCGACGAAAAAATAATAAATGCGTTCCGTCGCCGAGCTTTTTTTTTAATTAAATATAAAATATAAAATTATACAGCCAGTACTTCTGCCCAATATCACCAATATAATTCTTTTGTCTCCAAAAACACATCGACAGCGTCCAACGATGAAAAGAACTAAATGTATACAAGATAGTGAAAACCTTGGATCCTCGCACGAAGTAATGCAAGGCTTTAGGGGTATGTTTATAGGGAATGTTGTTTGAAAAATTCTTCATCGATGAATCGACGAAGTTCGTGACAACATTGAACTATACAATACTTGTAAGCCAAAATGCCCGATGAAAAACAAACAGAAAAAAGGGAACCGGACTATCATGATAATGCCAGCTCTCACACAGCATGTCAAATAATTGATTATTTGGAGGAGAAAAACATCGAGTTAATGTTTCGTTGCCCGTATTCATCTGATTGGTGACCTAACAATTTCTTTCTGTCTTGGAATGTCACACAAATGTATGTATAAAATGATTTTCAGCAACTCAAGAAGCTGCTAAAACCGTGAAAATGTTTTTGAGACACTAACTTCATAATGGAAAAATGTTTCGAAAATTGGTAAAGGTAAAGTTTGTTCCAACAAAAAAAATTGTCCTTTCTAGTTTTTGTAACAATATACTACACTATGTCACATCTGTAAATACCTCACCACACAATCCTATTATTTACTTAAATTCTATTTATTATTATTTATTTAGATTCCCTTTATTATAATTTAACTAATTCTATTACGCGTCCAAGCATCTTTAAAGCGTTTAATTACCAAAGGGTAAATAATTGTGTGGTGAGAAATTTATCGATGTCGTATAGTGTCAGTAACTATACCACAGTCACTATCAACTGCATATCATTATCCTCAATTTGAGTTAATTATTTTACATCTTGACCAAAAGGAAAATACGCTCCTCGTCACTTTCCAGTCTTCGTCATGGTTTTCCTGAGACGCAGTTTTGAGGCCGATGCACAATGAAGCAAAGCTGATAACGCTAGAAACGCTTAAGAAAAACTTTCTGTAAATGATAATTACTAAAACAATCGTGGCGATTGTTTTAGTGAAGCAGGTTTTGCTTGTACAATCTGGAAAAGAGTGACACAAATGTCGAGTAACGGTATGCGATCAGGGTTCACTTGACTTGGACACCGTGCAAGGGACAGTTTTGCAAAGCTTCGAGTGTAAATAATCCACATCTTCTGGAACGTGTTGTTACCAGTGACGAGACCCGTCAGTGTACGACCCGAAAACTAAGCACCAGAGCAGGGAGCGCCACCCTTCAAGCTTTCCAAAACCAAAAAGAGAAGACAAGAATAAGCAAATTTGTGATTTGCATTTATGATAGCTAGGAAATAGTTCACAAAGTGTCTGTGCCACCAGGGCAAGGGATTAATCAACACTTTTGCCGAAAGGTTCTTGAATGACTTCGAAAAAGGGTCATACGTCTAAGATCAAACATCAAAAAGAACTGGGCGTAGCATTACGACAATGCGCCTTGCCACACGGCAATTTCAGTAAATCGTTTTTTGACCAGTAACAACATTCCTTAGCCTCCTTATGCAAGCGACTTGAGTCCTTGTGATCTTTTCCTTTTTTCCGAGATTGAAACAACACCCCAAGGTACGTTGGTTTGGGGCACTGGACAACATTCAAACGGTTGTGACCCACCAGCTGAAGGCTATTTCAATATCCTAGTTAAAGTACTGCTATGAGGAGTGAGAAAACCGTTCTCAACGCTGTGTGGCTTCCCAAGACTTTGAAGGAGATAATTTTTAATTGCAATGTTATTGGAATAAAGCAAGTGAACAAAAATCGGTCTCACTACTTTATTTGCACACATCGTATACATAAAAATTTAGCAGAATCATGGACACTACTATTTCGCTTGTTGTTGTATTGGGGACCAGAGATTCAATTCTCCTTACCTGGAATCGTGAGTATAAATTTAATGGAAAATAATGCTCAAATGTTGTTTTTTTTTATTAATACTTCTATTCTTAGTCAAAAATATTATGCAGTTCGACTTTCTAAACGGCTGTGAGTATATGGTCCCATTCCCTTGTAAGCGTGGAAGAAGAAATGATATACATATCTGTATTTTTCCCTTGTCTTACCTTTACGTAAAATAAGTAAGATTTGTACTTTAAGTTGCAGGTAACATTAAATTGCTTATGGCCTCTCCTGAAAAGCAAACTCTAAAAATTTGCTTAAGTAGACTGATCTTTGTTGTTTGTAGAGTTCGCTTAAGAGCAAGGAGTATTTTCTAAATAAAACGAATCCTATTAGAATAGATGAGGTCTACAGACCATACTGTACATACAAGAAATACCTTTACCTTCTCTCCTAATTACTCCAAATTTGTTCCAGCAATTTCTACTGGATACTAACCAAATTATATAAGGTACATACGTACAAACTACTATTTATTACTTTTCCTTTACTAAATACACGCCTAGCACCTGTCATCTACGTATACCTACCTACATACACATACGTAGTACATTCATACACGCATATAAGAAATGTCTACCTATTGTGCGCTTAGCGCAGCGCGTTCAGTAAAATTCCGAGTCTCGAAAACAAGGCCCATAATACAAGTTCGTATACATCTGTCCCGGAACATCTGCCGCACAAATCACGAACAACGATAGCGGTACGCTCGCGTTAAGGTACACGTTCGATCGCGACAAATAGGAAATTCCGAACCGCTCCCTACGAAACGCGCTCCGAATTATTTCAGGGGCCACTTCTCGCCTTACCCACCGACGATATCTCTATTTCTGTCCGGTTTGCTTACGGGGGTGGAAAAATAGAAAGAGAGAACTGAAGAGACGGAGGCGATGATTCTGTGGGGATACGGAACCATGTTCGAAATTCAAGCTGTGACTGAGTATATTTTGATTTCCTTGCATTCGTGATAAACTTTCGATAGGTGATAGGTGTTATTTTTGTGCGTCATCTCGTCGCAGATGATTCTCCCGGTAGCCGAGAAGACGCGAATATGAAGGTGCCGAAAAAGACAAATGGTGCGCAACGTACTAGAAAGAGTAGTAAGGTAATATATATTTAAAGCTCAGTACTAATAAGTGGTGCTTTATTAGATTGTTGGCGAAGAAGAACATTTGCATATATTAAATAACATGGAATTCTTTTGCGTTTTTTCAGTGTAATACTTTAATAAAACACCTGTATATAAATATATTTATGAGAAGTTGCGATTACTGTTTATTAAGTTAAATATTATAGCTATTAGTTTTCGTGTAATTTAATGATCTGTAGCACATATACTACACATACATATATGTCATCATTGCAACACTACAAACTTTTGCGTTAATAGTTATTACAATGTACATTAACTGATACTTAATAGCCCTGAATCCTTTTGGATACCAAAAGACAGAAGTCAAGTTATTTTACCTCAATATATATTTAGTATACAAACATATGAACGCTAAGAGTTAAGTATACAGTTTCATTCATCACTCTCATCAGATCATTTTCAGCTATCACGAAATATGTTTCTCTTTTAAAGTAAAATCGTATATTTCAGTAGTAGATTTATTTGACTTTTGGACATTTTCAACAAGCGCAAACTTCCGAATACAGTTAATATTTAATTATGATATAGATAAAGACACGAGAATGTTGCTGAAAACTTAGTGACAGGATTTTAACCATTACCAAAGATATCACCAACATTATGTTTGAAATTTTTAAGTAGTATGCATACAATTGTTGCTGATTATTGTGATATCATCAACCTCAGAATAAATTCACAGTAGGTACTTTGTGGGAAATCAGATCTGCATTGTCATACCTTCATTGTATGAATATCTGAAAATCGATATGACGATATAAATGCACAAAAGGTGGCAACGAAGCTTAGGATAGAAAGGAATATTTTTATGTAATCTCTACGTGCTAAGGTAACTAGTTCGTAAGAGAGTGTACTATCAACTCGATCTAGAACAGGCTATAGGCACTTATTTCTAAATTCTTTGCTATAGATGCAGTATGGGATTTACTACGACTATAATCTATCAATACCGCCATCTCTATGTCCGCTTACAATGTTGCATGTTGTATCGAACGCAGGTGCTATTAATAAGGTTTGATGAAAGAGTTAAGTAGTATAAACCGAACTGACACCTTTACTTCTCCAAATTTTAATGTCGCGCCTTGCACGTAAGTGGAGACACAGACCGTAGTTGTAGTTATAATAAGATTCGACAGACGCGGGTGTTGTTCGCTGAAAGAACAGTCGAACATGTCTTGTTCGCTGCATATAGGCTGTTCTTTCAGCGAAGAAGTCGCGCGTTTGTCGAATCTTAGTTATTAATATTACAACTGCCGGCTGTCAGAGATGATTTGTCAACGCTGTAATCAGCTCCCATAAGACCTGTACCGCATCTTAAAGTTGGGACGGACTGTAGTTACTTTATGCTTTTATTAACATCTATTATTAATTGACTTCCGTATCGTAATGCATTTGATGGAATTTTGTAAATTAAAATTTTAATGAAATTGAACATAGAAATAAATATCAAAGGAGAAAGTACTGAGGCTGTCAAACACACAACAAGCTGTGTTTAAAAGTGAGGCATAGCTTCCAAAAGATTACTGAAACCTCCATTGGTTAAGTTGATGTAGAAAGCAGTCTTTTTAAGTATTGAAAAAAATTGTATTAAACATTAAACGGAGAATAATCTCCATTAAATGCACAACAACCTACCCAACATCCAGAAAAGGTCAAAATTAAGCAAATATATTTTAAAATTGCCTTAGGATAACAAAATACTTCTCAGGGGCGAGCTTGCTGAATATTGAGGAGTTTTATATTCAAATTTTTAAGGTCCAACTATTCTTAATGAAACCACCTAGCTACAGTACAATGGAGCACCAATTTATTATGCCTGTCTAGCTCGGACCTATTTAGACACAGTATTTTTAATGGAATGAATTGAAAGGCTAGCTTTCTTGAGCTAACGTCTGTCACTCTAATTATTAGAAATAAATCTTGCGAAAGTTCGGGGATAAACGTAACTAGAAGACGATCGGCTGTGGATGAAGGAAACGTTGTTGCTGTGGAGAATTCACTGAGAAATGGTAGGCAAATAACTATTTGTGAAATCAGTGTTGGTGCAGAAATATATACGTGATAGGTTCATGATATTTTTTACGACCATTTGGGCGTGAACAAGATTTCAGCCCTCTGGGCTTCAAAGCTGTTGGGAGCGAAACAGAAACTTAACAAATTTAACACACGCCACCAACTTCAAGAACATATTGCGGCGACCAATTTTGGCAACGGATAATAACTACTGATAAAACATGGATGCCTTGGTTCAAACCTGACAAAGGGTCTTCGCTTAAACCACGTGCAGTTCTGTCGGTTCTGAAAAATATTTCTTTTGTTAACTACCTGTCCTCTGTTAAACAGAAGTCACATGATCATAATGCTGGGGCAACTAATTGCTCTACATTCCTTTAGAATACGATATATTTTTGAACGTTTACCTTTTTAGGTGTAATCACCATTTCCTTGAGTTTCGTCTAAGAAATTGAGCAACTTCGTAAACTCCAACATGTTTGCAATCGGGATTTGTGTTTGGCTGTGTTTTTTCTCGTTTGGACAATTGTTCAAGTTAATAGCGGTTAGCTTCGTCTTCAATTATATAAAAAGACTGTTGTTGTTAAATCTAACTAGTACTAGTTCTAAGGAATATAAATATATGAATTTTCCAAATTCCTT
The DNA here is from genome assembly GCA_038088585.1 of Chrysina gloriosa. NCBI lineage: Eukaryota > Metazoa > Arthropoda > Insecta > Coleoptera > Scarabaeidae > Chrysina > Chrysina gloriosa. The sequence continues at coordinate 13,261,825 of CM076092.1, forward strand.
TGCTAACAGAAGAAGCTAAAACAAGTAAAATAAAAGTGTGAACACAATGGGAAATACAAGAAATAACTTTGAAATATGTGAATAATGAAGTTGTATTGATGGGAATGAAATTTTAGGTGCTTGCATTAATACCCATATTCTTTACATAATCTACCTATCCTATTCCAATACATACATGATGGAAATGTCGATTAATAACAAATAGAAATCAACAAGATGTTAGCAGAGGCAAAGGATTGCTAAACAATTGCACGTGAATGATTTATGGACTTCCCTAGTATGCCAATAGATTCGTTCAGAAACGATTTTAACGCATAATGTCGGATGCGATTTTCTTAGAATAATTTTACCTTTAAAAGAAATTAACCGACTGGGTCTGTTTCAAAGGTATTCTCATCAAGCTAACTAGACAGTTTCATATAGGATGTTAAGTTCTTGGAGTGTACAATTCTTTCATTTCCATTTTAGAAGATCGTCATCTGCATCACTGCCACCCTCCTTGCAAAATCTCCAAAAAAAAAATAATATGATAAAACTGGGATCGGAAAGAGTCGAGTAATTCTCTAGTTTGGAGTAATGAGAGCCAGAGTTTTTAATAAGAATAAGATGATCGGTCTCGAGTTCTTCTTGAGACGATTTTACTTCGACAATCTAAGTTGTGATTGTGAATATTCGTTTTTTTATGTACTGTTTTGTCTGTCCCACATAGGTTGCGTCACATATTTGATAGTCCAGTTTATAAATTAGATTGCTTTATAATGACATCGGTGTTTTGTTTTTAAGGGGATGAATAGGAGACACGAAAACCTCAGCTCTCCTATCCTCCTATCCTAAAAGAAATTGTTTCTCCGTACATTCTTCATACAAACCTTTCCCCTTTCTCGCCTTTTGTGTCCCTTCTATAATAATATATAAATATTGCCAAATTTTCGCCTCCGTCTCACATATGCTTGGATATCTCCCTACACTACGATCCGTAGCAGAGACTACCTTATTACATTGTCTTATACATTTTACACTCCCGCCTTAATAAATTTAAAAAGAAAATTTCACACTCACAATAATAAAGTTTAATGGACCGTAGTTAGTTACATATTTTCTAAAATTAACCCTCAGTACATCAGGTATGAACTGGTACAACTATTACTCTGATGATTCTTTGATTGTTTTAATTTATAATTAACAGTCTGATGATGCTATATAATTAATAGCGAAATTGGGTTTAATTAATTATACCTTTACTGTCCAAAACTCCGAATAAACTAACCTAATTTACCAGAATCGTCTAAAACGCAGCAGATGAAATTGACGAAGAAAAGGAAGGCAATCGAATAAGATTCTACAGTCTGAACGTCTACCCCCAATAAAGACGTTTTGGAAAAAAGAAAGGAATGAAAGAGAAGATATCAGAAGTTAATATTAATCAAAATTACAAATGCAATGCGCTTAAAGGTAATTAAAGTAATCAAGCGTGTGATCACAAAAAGCCGGTGGTAAGGAAAGGGACTGAAAAACCCAAAGTATAACATTAGAATCTGCATAAGGAGAGTGAAAATGACGATGAAGAGAATGATAAGAATGTAGAAGATGTGTAGTCTGTAGTGAGTTTGGCAGACATGTCATTAATATAGTCATGGTTGCTGTATGTTTCTTGTGGAATGTACAAAAAGATACCAAGAAGAAAGTGTTTGTTTGTGACTACTACGCTTAATATAATATTTGGTGGCTGCCACAGCTACCAGGTACATGGGGCAGTGGGAGCCAAAGGAATTTGTAGTTCCTTATTTAGAAAAACATTATTTTTATTTATTCAAATTCTTAATAAATTTGCTATAAACGTTACGTATTTATTTATCCTTATTAATGTTTGGAGGAAATATACAAAGAATTCTAGCAGCTGTAACTACAAATGCTGAGGCGGCCACAATTACTAACGTGTTTTTACACTAGTATTAATTTCTTTGCCGTTTAGTTCTGATTGAAACTTTAATAGTTCTAATCCAGCATTTACCATCTGTATTTATATATAAACAGAATTAGTACATATCTCAATATTTTTAGTAGTTAAAAGGATCTGTAACAACCGGAATTTTAAAACAAAAAGACAGCTGCATTTTATAAGGATTCACTTCCATTCAAACTAGGATTAAAGTATTTGCATCCCCGTGCAGATTTTACAATAGCTATTCTCTCCTTAGAAAACAAAAGCAGCAAAGGAAATACCTCATTACTACTACTATACACGTTTATGTTCCTGCATATTGTCACCAGAAGTGCTGTTCAAAAGAATTTGTCAAGATGCTTTCGCAGGTGTTTATAGTTGAATGCTGCGTTAATTGAAATGTATGTACATACATAAATGAGGATGGTTTGAAAACCTGTTTAGTATGTATTTGGGGTTGAAAAGTATTTTTTCCTAAAAACTGCATACTTATTAGCTGCTTGTTCAAATATTACAAAACATAATTTTGGAAAACAGAAGCGATGAAGTAAAAATTGTGGAGCAAGACGAAAGCCAGAAATGAAGTGATATAGGAGCAAAGATCTTAATTTATAGGAGGCATATCTTTCAGAAACTTTTTAAAAAACCGCTAAACAGCATTCCGATTCATTAAGGAACATTATTTACTTAATATTTCAACGCATCTTCTCTACACATACCATAAAATCTGCCAAACATACCGAAGTGGTACCGGCTCTTTTATTGCCACATGTATTATTTACTTTTCCCAGTCAAAACGCTTTATGTACGAATTAATACTGACAATCATAAAATATATAAAACGCATAAATTTTAAAAGCAAACAATTTGCTTTGAATATTTTTCTCTGTAGCGGAATGAAACTTTATGGGACAAATATTTCATAAAGCCGTACTTCGGGCTAACCTAGTTCTTATAATTTTTACAACGCGTACGTTTTTTACTAGCACATGAAAATGCTCAAACGTTAATGTTTTATGTTATTTTCTTTCAAGCTACAAAAATCGCCCCGAGCTGTAACTACTCAGTTCTAGGTCAAATTTGAAAGCTCATACTTAATTACCACCATTTTAGTCTTATGAAACGCTGAATTAATTATAAAGGATAAAGGTAATTATATTTTTATTTTACCTCTGAAAACTTTTAAGCCAATTTAAACACTAAGTTGCTGTGCGATAGTAGTTTATGTCAGTGGATGTCAATGTTTTCGTAAAAATGGAAAAACGTGATGACTTTTTAAAATGTGCTTCCACAAATAATCAGTCGAAAATGCTTTTTCTTATTCACTTCATCCGTAGCCTTTTACTCCGTTTTACACCCCACGGAATCTATTCCATTAGGGGTAAGGTTAACAAATTCATGCTTCTTGCTTGATATCTATAAATGTCTCTCTACTTTTTTATCTTTTACACTGATTACTTTCTGGTCTTTATTGACCTCCCTGTTATGTTTTACTTCATAGACTTTGATAGGAGTGTCTTGATATCATGCAATTTCCTTTTCATTTCGAATTTTAAATTTTCTTGTCTTTCCTTCTATTTAAAAATTTACTACAATACACTCAAGTTGGTCTGATCACTATTTTTACCAGTTCTACTCAAATTTGGTTACCAATTTCGCTTGTACGTACTCCTCATCATAGTGAACATCTGTCCCACTTCGTGACTTTTTCCTGGTTTTCTTTGTCAATTTTTCAGTGGATTTTAATGCTGACATTTAGATAGTTGAAAGTAGTTAGTTGCTTCCATATCTCATATTCCAAACTCATTTTATGGTTTTGAGCTTTCAACGATGTTATCGTAATTGCAATTTTTGTCATTCACTGTCAATTATTTTTTATTGCTGATGATATTCGTCTACACTGACGACCAAAATGTTAGTTTTATAGATGCCAACGGTCATCTACTCATCCCAGTTCGATACAAAGGTACAGTAAGAAGTAACTAATAGATTGTGTCCACTTGATGTGATCATAATCCAAGTGAATATTTCAATTAGTCTAAAACCTTGATACTACTTTTACATAATAATGAATAAATCTTCAACCAGAAATTACTCTGAACAATAACATTGAAAAAAGCCATCAAATGGTAGGGGACATTGGGGAGTTGTAAGACATTGGGAGTTGTGAGACAGCGTTATTTTCCTTCATATGTCACAAGTTTAACGTTCGATTATGATTGTCAATATTGTTTTCAATGCAACTTCACTTTTTAGCTAGCATTCATCAAGTAAAGCATTCCGAGCGTCTCTCCAGGTAATGTGTTTTAAAATTATTCCAAAAGTTTCTTGACCAATTTTGTTTTTGATACTTTCGATCAGTTTTTCAAGCGAATTGCAAAGGTCAGTATATACAAATGAATCGTTAATTAATAAAGTTTCGACACAGTTTCATTTTTGCATGAAAATACAATATGTTAATAACTATGCGCCCATTTAGAATATATACGATTTGGGGAGTTCTGAGACAACAGATTTGGGGAGTTGTAAGACACTATTTTTTGACGTTTTTACACATCATTTATCTTCATCGGATTCTGAAGACGAAGACTTCTGCATTATCTGCAAAGGTGTAATGCCGAAAAAGTTGAACAGAAAGACCTCTATTCATTGCAATGTATGCGATCGAGCTGTGCACTTGAAGTGTGCACAATTTACAAGCTGAATATTATACATGTGTTCACTGCGAATCAGATTAATTGTATTGCATTTTCATAAGATTTTTTCATTAAAATTGTCTCATGTTTCTTATTTTCCATCTTGAAAAAAATACCAAAATACGCCATTTTTATTGATTTCAAGTAGTGTCTCACGACTCCCCAAACTTTTTAACATTCGAAAAATGAATGTCTTTTTCGTGCAATTTAAATGTTGACAAAAATTTTTATTTTCGAAGAAAAATTTTACCAATAGCTGCCATTAGTGTCGAAATAAAGTTTAAAGCTTGCAGATATGCAAAATATTGTGATTTTGGAGTAGTTTAAGTTCAAAAATAAAACCCGTCTCACAATTCCCCAATCTCCCCTACTGAATGACAGACGAATCAAAATAAGAGAAGTAGCAAAGGATATAGACATATCTAAACAAGACGTTTATAACATATTCCATAAAGAATTTGACATGAGGGAATTGACTGTGCATTGGGTGCCGCAAATTTTCACTTTAAATCAAAAATGCATTCGAATAAACATTTGCAATGTTCTACAGGAGCGATTTAACCGAAACGCGAAGCATTTTTTCCATCGATTTATAACTATTGATAAAGCTTCGATCAACCACTACACCCCTGAGACGAGGGAACATTGGATGCAGGGAATTGCAAAGTCCGAGCCTGCTTCTTTTGTATAGCCATGGCATTATATTAATTGACTATCTTGGAAGGAGTAAAACAATAACGGGAAGTACTACTCATCATTACTTCACCAGTTGAAAACAAAAGTTGCAACAAAACGAGTGCATTTGGACAAGAAACGGGTGTTATTCCATCAACACAACGCAACGTCTTAGACTTCGACAGTTGCCATGGCCAAAATTCAAATATTAGTCAGTTCAAATTGATTGACCATCGTGCCGTATCCACCAAATCTACACCGACTAGTTTCTGTTTCCGAAGCTCAAAGTTTAACTCAAAAACCAGAGATTTTCTTCAAATGAAGAGGTCATACAATCCGTACATGCGTATTTTGTAGAGTAACACGCCAACTACTATTTGAACGGGTTAAAGATGTTGAAGCATCGCTGGACTCAGTGCATTACTTTAAAAGTAGTTTATGTCTAAGAATGAGTTTGTGCTTGACCGGGGAGTAAATGGTTTTAATGTTAACCCTAAAAATTTTCAGCCCATCCCCGTACGTAGGAAATCTTCTTTCATAACGATTGATATCCATGTTTTCTACAGCAATATCATTAAATTATTCTGGAATCGTTCCTCCCTAACTCATTTTCATAGGCATTAGTGGTCCTCTGCACGATAGATTAAAGTTGCAAGAATCTAACTAACTTGTTTGAGCCAGATGTTTTTCCTGCTTCTGAATCATGTGAGCACACAATAGCAAAAAAGAATATTACGATACTCTTATAAGTTCTTTTTTAAACAAAACTACACCAACACATACACTAAAAGCTCTGACAAGGAAAAGCTAAAGGTGCTCTCTTCATTCATTTGCTGTTTATCAAGTGATAATGAAAATTTACTGGAAAATTACTTTTCAGCCCATTTCAAGGATAATTGGTACACATGTGTATTACGAAATTATTGCCTTTCTGTCCTTCGTTACAGGCTAAGAAGAATAAAAGCGATCACGTAACCGAAATGTTGAAGGTGTGCTTGCAAAAGGTATGCGAGCTCCAACAAGATCTGGAACGGGCTGAAGATTTCGAGAACGATCCTCAAGCAGCAGGTTACGCCGCATGTGCCGTCGAAACAATGAGATTTCTGGCCGCTGAAGGTCTTCCACCGGATCACCCCATCGTCCAGACGTTAAGTGAAAGATTAACTAACGAAAAGGAAGCAACATAATCTATAGGCATAGTAGAAGGAAAATACGCAAAAATTAAAGTTTATAAATAATTCAAAGTAATTGTCTAAGTTATAGAATTAGAATATAATTACTTATAGTGATAAATCCAGAAGAATCTTCTGATGATGGCCCCTTGCGGGTTTATTTAAAGCGTTGTCGTAGCGGTGTTTATTCCAGCAGTATTTCTAAACATAGTCGTTAATAGACGTTTTGGTATATTTTGATTTAATGCAAACATATGGAATAATGTAATAATAAATACGTCTTGTCATAATCATTTTATCTATTCTAGTCATTTTTTGATAGTATCTAGGTGTATGTTTACGTATTTATTATATTTATTTAGTATTTTTAATCGCACTGTATCGTATCATTTCTTCATCTACAGTGTACGATTTTGAAAGGCTGCCATCCAAATATCTTGTACTCTTAAGCAATTGAGAACCCATTCATTAATATGGTGTAAAAATATGAGCTTAGTGTTATCAAATATTTATGTTTAGTATAGGTTTAAATGTAAGAATGATAAGGATTTCAATTATGTATGCTCTAATACTACTTATTCGTAGAATTATATTGAATCGTTTCTAGTCACAATCGGAACTAGTCATTTTATTGTCGATTTATAATAAAAACTTTTTTAGTATTATACTTTCTTTATTAGTAGAATAGTGTCGAAGTATTAGAGGGATAATAATTTTTAAGCTTTTGGTCACTCTCGGAAAAGAGGGAGAACTTTACCTAGCATTTATAGTTTAAAGGAACGAGTTTATGAGGGCCAACCTTTTAGACGGGGCTGAAGCCATAAGAAGGAAACATAAAAATTTACATGACCGTATTTTTATAACTAAAGGTATTAAAAAAATTTCTTTCTAATAATTTATTCAGAAATCAGAATTTTACATAATTCTATAGTTTCCATAGTTAAAGAGCTGACAATCGTCACATGACATGGTCAGGTTAATATCCATGGACATCACCTTCTGTATGAACCTAAATGATCGTTAGTACACATAAACTTTAAACTCAGTTCAGTTGGCCCCAATTTTGTAAGTCTTTTATTAATTAAAGATTCTAGAAGTTGTTCCATTAATGGGTTAAAATGATTTTCTAAGAGATCATATTGTTTAATGACATTTTTGCGAATAACTTCTTGCACAGTTGGGACATGGAGGTCAGTATGCAGTGCGTGATTCGATAGATACCACGGGGTATCTGCAATCTGACGGAGTCAGTTACACTGACTTCCTTGAATAACAGCGATATTTGATTTAGAGACAGATCCCCATAGTTCTAAGACCATAAGTCCAAACAGTTTTGATGACTGCTTTATGTAGCATAATAGGGCTTTATTTTCCATAGACATTCTTGATTTTCTGCCTATCAACCATTCTAGTTGTCTTGTCCTGGTTTCTTTTGGCCTTCTTTCTTTTATGATATGTTGTTTCCAAATCAATTTGCTATCTAGATTGTATGTACATTACGGCTCAAACGTACTTGCCCACTACGAAAATGGAGTATTCTTGAGGTTAAGAAATAGATTTAAAAGCTTCTGATGAGTAGTAATTATGGCATATTTGAAGTAAATACAAAAAATTGCACAGAAAGACAAACAAAGACAAAACTATGTTACATTCTTCAAGTGTCCAGTTTTTATGTTGTCTAGCCCATTGCAATCGCTGCTTCTTATTGACGGCACGTAACAACAGTTTTCCCACAGCTAATAGGCCATGTAGTCTGCTCGTTGAAGTCTGCGTTTAATAGAAATTACAATCTTCCTATCTTCAGTCGGAGTCGTGGTTCTGGGTCTTCTACTACGTGTTTTGTTTCACTTTCTTAAATTTCTTCACGTCATAGTCAATTGTTCGTCTTGGTACTTTCGGTTCCCTTGAAATCTGGCAGTTACTTCTGCCACTTTTATGATAGCCAATTATTGTAGAGCACATTTTAATTGGAAGTTCTTTCGTTTTCGGCATATTTACGATTCGATATCAAATCAGGTCGATAAATCTATTTTTTCCTAAATCTTAAAGGTTTGTATAATAGATCGTTCACATTTCGTATTTTCCATTAGCTGCACTGAAAATCTATTGATGGAAACCATGTTTTCTCTAATCTCGTACACCCCGAAACGCCCAATCTAATCGGCTATACCCTTCAGCAATACCGCCCACATCGGGTATCATGAACTTTGACATTATTCTCAGTAGTCGTTTCTAAATGTTCCGTTAATTTCCTTTCGAAGCAACTTATGCTAAACTCAATGATTAAATTAACTTGTTATTTGATAAACATGATATTTGCCACCATCAAATAAGCCACTGACCTTTTCCAGTTGCGAATAATATATTATTGAAATATTTACACATACGAGTGATGCTAATAGCGGTTAATTTACGTTTCAGTATTTCTCTTTAGTTATACTTTTCGAAAATTTATATGAGCAGAATTTCAAACCTAATTCAATTTGAGCTCGAACGAAAAAGAAAGTGGGGGTGCATATTTTTGGAATGAACTCAAATACTTAGTAATAATGAATAATACTCGCAAAGTAAACACTTCACTATATTTAACAAAAAAATATAATGTTCGTTTTGCCGATGCAATGACTTCGTCGGACTATACCATCAAACTAACAAGTTAATTGGGTCCTCTGGTTGGGAGTTTCTCAAGTGACTCCACATTGCGGACTACTACTTTTGACATTTTTCTATATTACAAACAAAATGTAATATTTAACAAAAAAGAGCGGGCGCGTTTTGTAATAAATATGAATGAATTTATAAGCTTTTCGTCGACCACTAAAACATCAATACCGTATTATTGTGTTAAATCTTTATCACACCAAACCATTACCTTTCCATGTAAAAGCATCACCTTTTTTCCATTTGATGATGCTTTTGTACTCTTTTATAAATGCTACTACTACAGTAATTATATTCTCACTTGTAAAATTACTTAACCTCTTATCGTTTTCCATTTTCAACGTATAAAATAATATAGAAGTTCTGGTGTAACTCGAATTAGGGTAGCTGCGTCCAAAGCGAAACCCGCCAAATTTCTTCGAGATGCAAGTTAGTCTAATAGGTGGCAATAGAATAAGAGCAAAAATATACAGTAACATTCTTATTACCAACGTAATTATCTACCTTAACTAATAAGTAGGACCAATGTTGTGTCAGGGTGTTCGGTACTTTTTCAAGATCGCTTAAAATTAATTTTTTTATTGGTTCCAAAACTACTTTGAAAATTGTATATCTAACCTTTAAAACCAGTGTGTGTAACGATAAAATACTAGTTTTTTACAATGTTAAGAGCTTCAACAACTTCAATTTTTGTCAATAATAAGTGAAGAACCAGTAAGTTTAGAAGCTCGAAATTTTGTATACAGTGTATTCGTCACGATAGCTATGACTTGTCGATGAGCTTTTTGTAAATTCCTTGTTTGTTGTTGAATTTAACCGCAATCAAGTAATAGGAAAATTACCATGGGCTCACCGTCATCTTTGGACTTCAAGAAAGCAACGATAACAAAAGAACTCGTAACTCTTAAAATTGTAAACAATTAACATTTTATTGTTATACATATGTACATCTTTTAGAGCTAAAATATACAACTTTCCTTTATATTTCCTGTCTGGTACAAATCTAAACAGAATACTTTTTGTACGTCTTATGCAACTAAATTTAACTTATTTACTCTTCCAATACAAGATCTTTATAACAGAATTTACCCACATATAAGTAATTTATTGTAGACTAAACAAGAATATTAGCAGAATCAAGCAGACCATCGATTCTTACAATTCTTGCGGAAAATTACACAAAATTGTGAGGAACATGAGCGGCAAAATTACACTATTCAACGTTGAATTAAATGTTCTGATAGTAAACTAGTGAAAAATAAAGTGACACTTTTCCGAATAAGTTGCTTTAAGAATTAAACCAGGTAATAAGTACCTTACTTATATTACAGATTAATTAATTAAGCTAGAATCCGTTTTCCGTTATACAAATTTTCCCATCCAAGAATGGTGAATCTAACCTGAGTCATTTTGCGTGGGATGAATTGGAGCCTTGATTTGGAAAACAGGAGATTTCAGCTTGTACAATGACAAGGAGACAAATAAAAATTAATTAATGCGAATCATTAATTCACTGAAAAGGCTGGTCAAAATTATATTACATTTGTTGATTTCTAAGAGCTTTCCTGAATAATCGTCTAGCAGTTACAAAATTTTAGACGCCGACTCTTATTGTTTACTTGGCTATCGCCACACTATTGGTCCAAACGGAAAATTTCTCGTGTTTTATCTTACTTCCTTTCTGCTGACGACAATATTGGAGAAAGTTGAACACACATCTAAGCCTGAGGCGATACAGCCAATTTGGAGAAGAAATTTCAAGGGAAAACTTAAAATCAATGCGTTTCATAACACTGATAATTTTACAAAGTTTGACATCCGATTGAGATCTACTAGCAACCTTTTTCAGTTTTGATCGTTTATATTGTAATTGCAATTATATTATCTAAACAACAGAAAGATAAGGTATCTTATACTATAGCACATATTTTGTTTGTTTGTTATCAAGCCTACATCTTCATCTAGTAAATTTATCACTACCTGAATATGTACGCTTGGCCTATGAAATGTACATCTTGTTTGATAAATAAACAAATATCCTGAAACTTGCGGTAGATTTATTTTCCCTGAATTATCGAGTTAATTTTACAAGTACTCAAAACCACAATTAGCATGTGCTATTTATATATAAGGTTTAAACAAAATAAATATAAAAGTTCCCATTTCTGGCTCGTAAACTCAATTTCAGATTAAGAAAACAATATAAAGAAGAAATTCTTAAACAATCACGCAATTTAATCCAATCTTTCTATAATTAAATCTTTCCCCTTATGGATGCAACATTCGTACTTACCCAGCCATGGCCTTTCAACTATCTATAAAGATATTAGTAAGTATACATTTTCACATATTACTTAATGTGCTTATTCTTTTAAAATACACCAATTGTTGCAAAATTCACAAAATAATAATTTCAAATAATAGCCAGAAAGAAACGATTAATTACAAACTTTATTTTACGTAATATTACATTGCAGTCTCTTGGTACATCACAAAAAGGTAAAATACAGATATCTAAGTAGTAATTGCAAATCGACTAGATCAGTTATTAAAATTTAAAAAAGGACATCAATTTCTGCTAGCACCCTGATTGGATCTTAAAATATCTCCAAATTGATATAGATCTTTTCCTTTATACATTAAAGCCAACAATTGTTTAGATTCTTCCTGCGTTAATTCCTTATAATCCGCCCATTTGTCACAAATTTTCGTAAATTCCGTGTAAGCGGAGCCCTTGGTAAGGTGTTCTGCAAAACGAACATCTTCATTTACCGCCCTTAGAGCCATCTCCCGATAACTCGAGAATCGAACGTCATCTTGGGATAACATCGAAGCACGTGGAACGAAGTACAGAACTACAAAAGAACGCACACACCTTTTTACTATTTAGATTATTTCGGGGTGACCTACTACTGGCGATAGCAGCTGCTCAATACCAAAACGACACAGTAACTGTGTGATTATTCCGACTGAGGCAAGCGGAATCTTATTAACAGTTTTTGTGTGGGGGATGATGATTAGAGGGCCGTCATGTTAGATTGCTCACCCCTACCACTTAATGGTTAGATATTTGAACATCTGGACCCTTTAATAAATGCACAACGTGATTATGCCGGAGGTTCGAGAATTACCACTTTTAGTAGCAAACAAACTTACTGGGCTGCGATAGAAAAAGATTTAGAACATTTGAGTAATTAAAAACAAAGCATGCTAGGTACGATATAAATATTCGAAATTTATTCCCATTAGTAATCTATGCATCTTAAATTAAAAATATAGTATTAAGCGTTAAAACTAATTTTTAATACTGGAAGGCGTTTCCAAGAACGCACATCTTCGCTTGCACCTTTGATTTTCATATGAACTGAGAATTAAGAATTGCGGAGTATGTGGCATATTAGAATAAATCTTTACCACATTTAGATTATTATAAAATAGAAAAGCTTTGCCTAAGCAACTTCTAGATATTAAAGCCAAGTCGCAACTAATAATTATTCCAACTAAAGCAAGGGGGAGTCACAAACCTTTTCATACAGGGGATGATGATGATGCAGCCGTTACCCCTACTATTCAATGAACTGTTTGAACATCTGCAACAAACGCACAATGTGATCATAGCGGCATTTTCAATATCACACTACTTAATAGCAATGAACGATATTAGAGTTTAGTGATGAAAAGTTTTAAATTTTCAGATATTATAACAAAAGTTGTAACAATTTTTTGCCTGAATGAATTTGGGGGAAATGAGTGATTAATTTCACTTAGTAAACATTATTTCATAATTCCAAACACTGAGAAAGGCAGGATGATCGTGGATAAACCCACATAAAATGTTAACCAATATTAGGAGATTCTGCTTCTCGCTCAAGTAATAAACGCATGATCATTGTAACAGTGATGATCTATCATAACGAGGCGTAACATAAAAGATAAAGAAAGTTGCAGAAGAAATCGTGCGCTTGAATACCCAAACTCAGAGTTCGAATCTTTTAAAATGTACCCAGATTCAATTGTCCTGGTGTGGTTATTAAATCAAGAATAAAATAATTGAAAAAAAGAAGATGAATGTCGATAAAAATGCTGTATACTGTATACTTACAATTAAATGAAAGTAAGTGAAACATCAACGATTGAAAATATGATGGTGTATACTCGTGGGGATGGGAAGTTCTATAACTTGAAAAATATACTACAAAAATATACAATGTATAACATTTTTGGATCAATGATTGCTTCGAATTCATGAAATCGATAGACATCACATCTATTTTCAGCAGATAATAGAATCCTTCAGTTAACAACCAAACCCGACTGTGTCTACGAACCCAGTTTATACTAGACCACTTTTTATGTGAAATACTGAGATGATGAGACTATCAAAAACAAGTACTTTTTGGTGGTAGCAGAGAAGAAATTGAGAGGTATGCCTCAACCAATGTACGAATAGATACTATAAAGCTGGCCCTACGAAATTTTGAAATCACAAAATTACAGAGACAAACAACAAACTTGTGGAAAGAGAAGAGAAGGAAAATTAAAAAGAGTTGGGTAACAACGTACGCATGGATGCTGAAAAGCTAATTTAGTGGAAGTTTGGAATTACAAAACAGAAGAAAAAGGCAACATATTTATAGGAACACGAGAAGAAAGGATGGAAGCATTTCTCTGGAATGCTGGAAGCAGAAGAGCGGTAATGAAAAAGAATGAACCAAAGGATGAACGAGTGAGTGCGATAAAGCAGAACTTCTAAATCAGCAAATAGAGGAAAAGATTGTCAACGGAAGAAATGAAAAACTTGGAGCTGAATAGAAGAGGAGAAGTCAAGAAAAATGTTCATATTTCTTTCGCTCCTAGTGGAGCATTTCCGTTCCTTATCCTTTTTGGATTCGTGATTGGTGGGCTAGGCCCATAGACGACCTCCACTTCTTATTTATAGTTCTGTTTTTCCATTTGAATCTTGTGTTTATGTGCTTTACCGAGCATTTCTATCGTAGTTCTTCTTTTTTTTTTTCCTATCTTTTGCTACCATTTTATTTCTCCCTACCTTAGTCAAATGGATTTATGTTCCTAGATCACTTTCCTTTTCCAGCTGGTCCTTGGTTTGCCTCCCCTCCTGGGTTATAATCCAGCACTTCTCTCGTTACATTGTTAGTTGACTTCCGCAAGGTGTGCGCTATCCACTTCCGTTTTCTCCTTTTAATTGTCACTATGTTTGTAGTCCTCTTATGGCATTTTTACGTGTTGTCCACTATTCCATATGACAATTCCCTTTTGACACTACTATAGAAAATTTTGATTTCTATGTTTTCAGATATTGCATTCGTTGTCAATATTATCGTAGCTGGTTAAAGGCATGTTGTGCTTTTGCTGTTACGTTTTGAACATCCATTTTATTTCCTCCACTTTCTTTTACTATTTTTCCCACGTGTCTTAGCTGCCATACACTTTCCACTTCTTTGTGCTCTATTTTTGTACTCCTGGGTATTCTCTTCGTTTCAAGTAATAACACCTCTGCTTCAACCAGTGTTTATCTATATATTTTCCGTAAACTTCGACTTGTGCTCTAATATCGTTATCTCTTCTTTGTACAATTTCTTCATTCTAATGCGTTTGTTTGGTATTGTTTAGTACATCTTCACTATTTTCCACCTGTTGTTGCTATCCACTTTCTTGTAGTCAATGAAGTTTACAAAAACCTTGTGGATGTTCATAGGTTTGTTCTAGTAAAATCTTTAGTATGCTAATTTGATCCATAATAAAATAAAATTTAATCTGAATGACTCAGCATAAAACAACTTAATTAAATTGGGTACGTCAATGAGTCAGCTATCAAGTAACTGTGCAAGAGCTTACTAAGTAAGCACAATTTGTACATACCAAAATCCGTGAAGAGAATGAAGCTTTGTCAGGACCGCAGACCGAATAACCGCACTGAGAAGTCCCAATAAGAATGAAACTAATTAGTCGTATGCGGTCTGCGATCTACAAAGCATAATTCTCCTCACAGATTACTGGCATATGCAAATTGTGCTTACTCTTACACAGTTACTTGGTAGCTGCCCATTTACGTACCTAATTTAAGTAGGTTGTTATATGGAGCGTCATCCATATTTTATTTTATTTGATTAAGATTTGGCTCTCAAAAATAATTTACTATGTGATCCATAGTTGACCGATTTGCTCTAAGATCTGCTTAGTTGTCCTTTAGCCTTTTGTGGCGAGTAATGTAACTGGTTTTCAGTTCGAACATTTGCTTAAGTTTTCCTTCTTTGCCATGTTGAAATACTATAAAACATAAATGAGTAGATGCCCCAAAATAGACCCTATAGATCATTGACAGTGGAAGATAGAAGCAAACGCCTACAAGCTCTAGGAAGTGAAGAAAACAAGAAATCACGATTTGATAAGGAACTTGCTAACATTTCCAAGTACTTTGATACAATAGATTTCTAAAATTTTAAACAGACAATGGCGTTTTATCACCACGGATTAACCATTTTATTACTTTCGTGCAAATTAAAAGAACCCTACTTACACCTCATTCAGTTGTATTTTAAAATTTTGTATTGGGCGCTCAACCCTTGAAGTTTGCGCTAGGGAATTCTACATTTCATTTGAACCCATACAAGGTTGGCAACAAAATCAAAAATAAAACCTAACCATTTAATTTAAAAATGTCATTATAGTGTCATTAGAAACTTCCAAAATGCTTTAATGTTGTTTAAATTTATTACAACGTATGGAAAACAGAAATAATTTTATTATGATACAATATGAATACCCCTACAACAAACAAACGTAAGGTAAAAATATTTAAACAGGCAGCACTTCAAAGAGACCTACATTGGAATATTACAGGGATGGAAGACGTTTAATTTTGATCAAATAAACGGCGTTTCAAATAATGATTCGAAAGAAATCACTACTCCCAAGACAATTCCCAAAAGGCAGTTCCAATCGTTCAATTTTGAAGAACAAATTGAACCGAAAACTGTTGACGATCTGGCTATTCATAGTAAGAAAATCAGCGATGTTGAATTGTGGCTAAATAGTAATGTTATATCAAGAAAGCCAGAGCAGGTACGGATAATATTACAAAGTATACCTATTTTTCAATTGCAGTCATAATTAATTATTTTAGAAATCGTCAATATTATTAGTCGCTGGACCAACTGGTTGTGGAAAAACTATCACCGTGAAAGTATTATGTAAGAAATTAAATATCGAAGTGTCAGAATGGATTAATCCTGTGGATAAGGACAGTGATTATATCATAGGTCAAATCTCCCAATTGCTGGGATTTTTATCAGAATCAAAATATCCATCATTACTTTCGATTACAAAGCCAAAAGTAATTGTAATTGAGGATTTCCCAAATGCTGTCATACATAATCCAAGTATCTTTATTAATGTTTTAGAGTAAGTTATCCTTTAGCCATATCTAATAGTATCTATGTCGATCATAAACTCATCTATCTTTTTGGTGTTGGATTTAATCAGATTTTATATCTAGGAAATGTCAAGACTGCAAAAACTCGGTGATATTCATTTGTACTGATGCAAGTAATCTAAATTTAAATCTACTGGAAATATTATTCCCAGACGAAGTTAGAAGACAATTTAGTATAGACACTATTAGGTAATATAGTTTGTTAATGGTTTATGCATTTTATCACACTTCAAGTATTTCTTTATAATAGTTTTAATCCTACCTCGAACACCCTAATGAAGAGAGCGTTGAAGAGAGCCCAAACTTTAATAGAGAATGCTTCAGATATTTGCAATATCCCAGACCAATCAGTAATAGAAAGTATTATATCTGCATCCATGGGCGATATCAGATGTGCCATAAATCAATTTTATTTCACTTGCAGGAAAGGTAATTAATTATGCAGAGGTGGGTAAAGGTCCTGGAATTATAGCCCATTGGAACAGCAGGTTTCAGAAACAGTAATCAACAAAATTTTTGGAAATCTATAGCGTTTATTTTGCTTTAGAAAAAATGCTATAATTTTTTAATAATTACACCCTCTATTAAAAAGCAATTAATGTTACTGGCTATTTTGCCATTGCTTATACCAAGCGGAGAGAAAAAGTGTAATTGAATATTTTGTGAAATAATATAACAAAACTGGAGCTCTAAGTTAAAAAGGGAAAAAAGTTGTGGTATTGATACTGTGTGTGGCCTCTATGGACCCAAAGGACCTTCAGACACTTAATCTGTACTATTACGTTTCCTTTTATAGGGTGGTCCAAATGAACTGGAAACTGAAGAAAAAAGGTGGGTCCTTGGGTCTCATAAAACACAGATTAAACTGAATTAAAGCACACGACTCAGGAAGCAGACAGCTCCCAAGTTATCTCCTTTTGATAGCTTCTGACACACAGAATTCTCTGGTTAGTTAAGTCAGGGTTGAGAGTGTGGGATTAGAGTGACCCAAGCAAATATTCGCAACAAACAATGTTTGCTGTGTAAGGAGACGCCACTTACTCTGAATAGAACTTATGCATTTACTAAAACGACGTCCTTCACCGTTCATTCAAAGAAGCCGATTGATTAAAAAAAAACAAGAAAAAGCAGAGAAACATACATTGTAAAATCTAGCATCATGTTTAGCATACGAACAATACCTATTGAGACAATTCCGTTAGATGGGCAAGTAAATGTTACAAAATTTTAAGAACAAAACGGTTTAAAAAATTCAAATAGAGGTTACAATATTGGTTTCAAGTGAAACAAAACAAAAACATTAATTATTTTCATACGCCATGGGGTTCAAGGGACATAACTCTTTTCACGTCGGTAAAAAATGGATAAATTACAGGTGTGTGCGGGGTAAAGGGGACGGTAATGAAAATGTATGGTAAATGCGTCGCTTCACATATACAGTGATATTCAAAAAGATAAATTAGAAATTAATTTAAATTAATTTCAAGGAAATTGTAACAGTACTGCGTAATTATCCCCATTCTTCAATACGTTGATTGACCAATTTCTGCAGGTTCTATAGTGGTTGTCGTTGCTGTGATTATCTTCCTAGCTTGTTAACCAGATCGAATTAAAATCAAAACTGCTAGCTAGTCAGCTACTTCTTGTTTGGTGGGCATCCGGAAAAGTTTGTATTATTCTAACCACGGCCATGTGAGGACTGCCATTGTATTGCTGAAAAATAAATCTATCACCATGGTTTTCAGCATATATATAATACGTTCCGTTCGGCTCTAATCAAGCCTTCCTGGACTATTGCTCGACCTTGTATATCTACATAGAATGCTGAACATATCAAATTCAGGATAATATATTTGAGCAATAAGATACAAAACTATTTTAATTGTGAGGCATGGCCAGAAAATAACTTTCGCTGTTTCAGTGTCCGAAGATGTTTCATTCACTACACCTCCAATTAAAATAGGGAATAAAAGGAAAAGAAAACTTAAAAACAACGTAAAAAACGGCACTACGATGGTAAAAAATGAACGTTTAAGTTTCTTCCACAGTTTGGGTAGGGTACTGAACCCCAAACAGGAAGAAAGAAATGGTTCATGGCGGCTGCAATGTGAGGTCGAAGCCCTAGTCAATGAAATCAGTATACAACCCGCTACATTTAATTCCTTTTTACATGCCAATTACATAAAATACTTCGGAAATGTCGATGATGTGCGTGATGCAGCTGAAATTTTAAGTTTCTCCCAGAATTATTTAAATAAATGGGAAAACCGTTGTGATGTACTAAAGTATGGATTGTGGGTCCCTATACTGGGTCTCATGGTACATAATAAAAATAGGGTTTCTAAATGGAATCAAATTACTGCACCTAGAAAATATAAAAAGACGTAAGTAATAATTACTGTTTAATTTTTGTTTTAATATCTTCACATTTTGTTGTAGCATAAACAATGATATCGATACAAAGTCCTTTAATATCATCGACCATTGTTATTATAACATCATAAATAAGTTTGATTCTAAAAATAGTTTTAAAGTTTGTGAATAGTTATACATTTTATTAAATTAAAATCATATATTTTTACAATTCTATTCTTTCTGAGCTTCCAGTACTATCCTTATCCTTACGAAATTCTGGAAGGTGTTTTGTAAATCTGACTGTACGCTTTCGATAATTTGTCGTAATCTTCCGTCCGATATACCGGCGATTAACTTTTTATCCTCTCTGATGGGCATCTTACTAGTACTACGGCTGTTATAACACCTAAGAATGAGAAAATATGGTAAACGTTATGTCGATATTTTCCCTTAACGAAAACATTTTACGGTAAAAAAGCGATTTATGTAGATTCTTTTGGGAACGTTGGATAAAATGGAGTAAGATAAGCGAAGGTCGGTTAAGCAAGTGTAATTGCTGCAATTATATTTTCAGCCCAAGATATAGACAGTCGTCGGTTTTTATACACTCATTTGCCCTACTACGACTGCTTGCAATCAGATCTCATAACTTTGGTAAGAACCCCGAAAGCTGTTGGGAACTGTTATACTACTTAGAAAAGAAACATATCGACAGATTTCATGTCCACATTTCTTTTAATCAGTAGAAAGTATTACTGAAAATTTCATTAAGCACTCAGCTTTTTCTGGATTATCGTCTTTTCTAAATTAAGTATAAAACATACCTTTTTCATTAATATCATAGTATTCCATAAACGTTTCTAACAAATATGGTATTTCTTGTGGTAAAAAATCTAGGAATTTTGCCTTAACAGATGTTACGATAATATTTTCGGCTGTCTGATCGGACCATATATTTTCGGAAAACATCCATTCATTAGGCTTAGCTTCTTTAATGAAATAGTCCTTTACATCATCTAAGCCATCGCCTTAAAAATTACATCAGATTTAGTCCTTTATCTATGTTACTAAATTCTATTTACCAGCTAGAGAAGACACCATAAATACTTCAGCAAAATTCGGCCATCCTCTCTTATCTGCATCTTTTATTTGTTCACTTTTTTGTGCCAAAGTAGGTTTTCTATTTATGCAATTCTCAGTTATCGTTCGTGTTATCCCAAGTAATTTTCGTTTCGATTTTATTGCATCTATCTACACAACCAAAATAGCCCTCAAGAATGATTATGTGAGGAACAAATACGTTACCTTATTCAAAATCAATAAACTCGGTTTCTCAATATATTTCTCCAGTAGATTTATAATTTTGATATCTAATCTATCTTTTAGCCAGAAGTTACTGACATCATGGATTACACTGATAACATCAGCTTCACTCAAACATGCTATGCTATCCTCGACAAATGTCGTTTCTAATTTATATCTGAAAACCTTTCCAGTAATAAGATCTCAAGGCTGCGTATGTCTACCTACTGTTTTCTTTCGCGATCATTTACTAGGCCCGGTGTATCTAGGAAGACAATTTGGGAATCATGCTCTGTAAAAATAGCACATGACCGCTTCCTTGTGGTGTGAACCTTCGATGACACAGGACAAACCTATAATGTGGTAATTTACTAACGATATAAAGTTAAGTGTTTCATTTCACCTTTCTCTCCATTAAACGGTTTATGAAGGTACTTTTTCCGGCGTTGGGCATACCTATCACTGCTACTTTGAGTAGCCGCTGCTGGAGAGCTGTTTTGGGGGCTTTATCTACAAATTTGGTTTCCAACGAACATTTTCTGATATTTGCTATGATAAAATTATTGGAGAGTAATAATGTTTTGATGGATTTAATAATTGCCATAATATTATATATTAAATATAAGTTAATTTGAATCTTATTTGCTGGACATTTGTAGGTTATGTACAGTTACGGAAGTAGTAGGGAATTTTGATTTTGTGTGGCACACATTCAAAATTAGATTTTAATAAAAGAAATACTATATTGATCCGATGTATCTTTAATATATCATTACTAAACAATGATAATTCTCTTTTAAACTATATCCCTTAAAATGTGTCCACAATTATCATTTAATTAATTTAATTTAAACTTAGTGATATTTATGGTAATTCTTATTCCTTAGTGTTGTCCGCCCTGATTGTCAACGGTGAGTATGAAATTTGACAGTTGTGACTTAACCTAAGAAAATTAATTTTGGCGCCTACGGTGTTTACTATTTTAAATGCAGTACTTTATTACTTCGAGTGCCCCCGTTTCTAAAAATGCATTTATTCTTATTACGTTGTAAGGTACGGATGTGAATTATACCAATAAATTGACCAACATTTATGCTATCAATGAATGTAATAATGGAAAACAATACTAGTGATATCCAAGCTGTTAATAGTACCGAGAAACGAATTAGGAAGCACAAGAAGCGAAGCAAGAGACGTAAAGTTAGTGATCCGGCTGTAACTAATATTTCTCATTTATTTTCTACTAGCTTAAATTTAGTGTCTCCAGAAAATCAACTCTCTAAAGCAGAAAAGTTATTATGCTCTTTGCGAAATGACAACCCGGCTCTTGAATGTGATTCTAGCCAAAATAATTGTTGCACACCTATAAAGTCTACGTCAAATATGGACAATGGGACAGCCCTAGATGAACAACAACAAGACATTTTCGATTTAAGTATAGAAGAATCAAAATCAGAAGATACTATCGGCTCCATTAGTGGTACACCCACAGATGAAAACAAAGTGAAAAGGCAATCTAAAAATGCATTTGAGTTTATGATGGAAAGTAGTAAGAAAAGTATAGGGAGAAATTCGCCTGGTAAAGATATGGATAGATCTATCGATATCCAGAATGATGAAAAAAGACTGCACTATTAGCAAGAAAATTTTTATTTGAGAGGTGGGCTACCCTAAAAAGTAATAGGAAGCGGAAATTTGAAGAGGAAGATAGGGAAATTTATGTTAAACAACAATTAGAAAAGAGGGCTAGAAGAATGAAGAAAATGTTATTGATTAATGGGGTAAAGAGACGAAAGAAGGGACCCAGCAAACCCATTCTTGATTCGGAAGACAGTCAAGATATAAACAATGGAAATAAACCAAATGAACATGTCACTATAAATATAGATACTCAAAATACTCAAAGGAAAGGTCTAGAATCAAATAAAAATGAAAGTAAATCAGAAGGAAATATCATAAATGTAGATGAAGTTACTCAAGATGATGCGAAGAAGGAAACCGAAAAAGTTCATGAAAAGGCAATTGATATTGGTAAAGGAAATGGTACAAAACAAACAAGGGCACAGGGAAACGATTTAGATAATTTCTTAGGGCTGTCTCAGTCTAAGAAATCAGAGGAAAGGAAATCCATTAAGAATGAAAGCGATAAATCTATCTTGGATAACAAAGAATCTTTACATAAGAAAAACCACAACTCACAAACTAATGATTTGCAAAATTTCTTAAGACTATCCCAGTCTAAAAATCAGGAAAAAGGAAATTCATGGAAAATGAAGATAATGAATTCATCTCTGATAACAATCAATCCTTACATAACAAAAACCACAAATCACACAGGAATGATTTGGAAAGCTTCTTAGGACTATCTCAGTCTAGGAAATCTGGAAAAAGAGAATCCAATGAGAACGAAAGGGATAAATATGGATCTTTAGATAACGACAATGTGATAAAAATTAAAATGTTTTCACCAGGTATCTTTAAGAAAAAGAAAAAGGATGCTGTCAGTAATTCTAAAGAGGAAGATGTTGAAGAATTTGAACCTAAACAAACTTATAAAGGAACTAAACACAGGAGGCAGAAGCGGAACAAATCCAGTAAAACTGAAACTGAACTTTGTACAATTACTACTAATATTAATCACCAAAACATTGATTCAAAAAATGAGTCTGAAACAACTGACATTAAGCCGTGTAAAACGCCAAACTTATCCCAAAAGAATAGGACTAAACATAAAAAGAAGTTAGTAGTAAGTGGAAACGTTGAAGAAGGCTCAGATGATTCAGTGTGTGTCATTGGAAATGATTCAAAGGAATATCAACAGCCATCTTTAAGACGAAGTTCTAGAAACAGGATTCCTTCCAAAATCATAAGTAGTACATTTGAGTATTTACTGGATACTGAGTCTGATGATTCTGACAACAGTAGAAGCGATAAGAAAGGAAACGTGAAAACGGACAAGGTTGTAAAATTGGCTCCCATATTTCTGCAAAACCAAAAACCCAAAATTGACTCAAACAATGAGTCTGAACCAACTGATATTAAGCAGTGTAAAACGCCAAAGTTACCCAAACAAAAGAGGACCAAACATAAAAAGAAATCACTAGTAAGTGTAAACATCGACGAAAGCTCAGATAATTCAGTGTGTGTCATTGGAGATGATTCAAACGAATGTCAACAGCAATCTTTAAGAAGAAGTTCCAGAAATAAGATTCCTTCCAAAGCTAGAAGTAATACAATTGAGTATTTACTGGATACTGAGTCTGATGATTCTAATGATGGTAGAAACGATAAAAAAGAAAACTCGAAAACGGATAAGATTGTAAAATTGGCTCCCATATTTCTGCAAAATCAGAAACCAAAAATTGATCCGCTAGTGTTGGAGGCAAGAAAGCAATTTTTGATGAGTGGGATTCCTGATGCATTAAAGAGAATCATAGAAAAACAACAATGGTATGTTTTTATTTTGTTATGTACATATGAGTAAGGTCCGACAAACGAATGCATGATAAGTTGTGTAAACCGGATTGACGCTGCCACTTCTCCGAATTTTAATGTTGCGCTTTGCACGTAAGTGGGGACAAGCGGTTTACACTACTTAATGATTAAGAATTTGATAAAAGAGTGGATGACGTGTTATTAAGAGGTGTAAACCGGGCTTACGTCCTCCGAATTTTAATGTGCATTGCACGTAAGTGAAGACAAAGATCGGTTTACACTACTTAATGATAGCACATCATCCACTCTTTTATCAAACCTAATTAATGATAACTTAGCCTGCATCCGTTCGTCAAACCTACATATGAGGTTCTTTAGATCAAAGCAAGCATATTTTTTTAATGATAGCGTATCACTTAAAATTCTGAACTATGAGTGATACTAATACTCTAATAATTTGAGATAGCATATTAGTATTGGCAAAAGAATGATCACTTATATATATTTGGTTTATAAAAATAAGGGGGTGTTCCTTAAAAATTGTACCCAGAGGCTATTTATTGCATTAGATGTCTTTAGAAGTGTTAGCTAATTTATTCAGTAAATTCTAGCGTGGAGAAGAGACGTGGGAATAAACATTAAAAATCGCGCTTTAGCCGATAAGACACGATTGGGAAATTGTGGCTTCCATACGAGCGGAGCACGTGTCCCGAATTAATTGAATTATTTATTATTAAGTGGTGCGGATTTGGCGGTGTACATTACAGTTTGGTGTCAGTTATAGTTAGTCTGGGCAAACAGCGGTAATTACGAAATAATTTACGACAGCCTACACACACACAGAATTACTCGCATACAGCATCGATTTAGTACTGACTAGAGTGGGAAGTCGGCGATGCTGTAGTAACTTATTTCGTAATTGTACGCTGTTACCACTGTTTTCCCAGGCTAGTTATAGTAGCATAATACTTGCAATTAGTATAAAACTGTACTGTTATCTCTGTTTTAATCATGGGCGTAACTAGCGAGGGACAAGGGTGGGCATTGCACACCCTAGAAAATTTGTTGCCCCACCTAGAAAAGTTCTTCGCCGTATGTATATATATATATATGCATATAATCAGCTGGCCGACTGCCCCCTCCCTAGTAAAAGCCCTAGCTACGCCCATGGTTATAATTGTAATTAATTTATTGATAGCGAAATATTTTCTAGTGTGGAGGAATGTGAAGTAAATTTCTTTCCTGAAATCAGTCATGTCCAACAAAAATCGAATATAAGTGACGGTGGAGTAGATTATTGGAATTTACCAAAAGTCAAGCTAGAAACAGTCGAATCTAATTTCAAGATTGCATTACCCAACACAGAATCCTTGAAAACGGGGTCTTTAACTACCCCTTCTAACGTTACCGATCAACAGATTGTACATCCGCCCGAGAAAATAAAAAATTTGAAATCAATCTTGTTAGAAATTAAACGGAACAATCCGGATTATCCAGTATTTCGAACCTGTCGATTATTGAAACAAAAATACGCAAGTTTGAGATGCGAAGAAGTAGAACAGCAAGAAATTTCAAGACGAAGCGTAAAGGGTCGTAAAGGGAAAAAGCAAAAAATAGAAAAATTAGATGAAAGTCGTCAAAACTATTATGATGATTCGATGATGTGGACTGAAAAATATAAAGCGACCACCTACGAGGATATAATTGGTAATCGTAACGGTTCCTTACAATTAAAAGAATGGTTGAAAAATTGGACTGGTATTAGTGAAAACCCTAAAATATCGAAACGCAGAAATTCTAGTGGTTCTGAATTTGACTGTGATAGCGAAAGTCGTGATAGCGCAACGTGTCCTGGTAACGCAATTATAATTCATGGGCCACATGGATCCGGGAAAACAATGACCATTTATGCTCTATGCAACGAATTGGGAATTAATGTTTTAGAACTTAATGCTTCTAGTAAAAGGACCGGTAAGTTATTGGAAAGAACTTCAGTTTGGCCACATCATTCCGGGAATTAGTAATTTTATTATTTTATATTTTTATAATTCCATTTGCTTCTGATGGCTTGCCAACTAAAAATCTGATTTGTTTTTACATGTAAAATTTTTACCGCGTCTCTCGTAGTTTCTTAATTCGCAATTGTTTTTGCTCCCTTCTCAATGTAGGGTTACACAAATTTTGCAATTACAGGTAAACGTCTACTACAGGAGCTTCAAGAAGCTACCCAATCACATCAAGTGAGAAAAAACGAAAATCTCGATCTAAACACCTTCTTCGAGTCTACAAATAATAAAAGGGGAAAAACCCAGATAAAGGATACACCCACGAATAACCCTAAAATGTCTTTGTTATTGGTTGAAGACTTCGATTTGGTGTTTGAACAGGATGGCGGATTCTTGGAGGCTCTTGTACAACTTCTTTCGACAAGTAAACGACCTATTGTACTGGTGGCGACAGATATTTCATCCCCCAGCTTGCAGAAGATCGTATCGCAAACACCAATAATAAAATTCTTGCCTTTACCCCCGGAAAACGATGACTGTTTGGTTACAAATTGTATGTTTAATCGAGGGTTGTTTTGTAAAGAAAGAAAGTTTGAGCGAATTATTAGAATGGAATCAAGGCGATCTTAGAAGAACACTTCTCCAGTTACAATTTTGGATAAAAGGTGAAGGCGGAAAGTACACTAATGTACCTCTAACTGTTCCCATTGATAATAACACAAATGAAGGTAGACTGCAAAGTGGTAATTGTCGATTATCGACGGACGAAGTGCGTGGGCCTGAATCAATAAATGTTGCAATGTACTCTCAGTGCATATCAACTTTCCTGAACCAATCTCAAGTTAATTTAGATAGAATTTGGTGGAATTTACACAGAGGAAAATTGAAATTGGCAACACATATCAAAGAAGATAAATCAAGATGCGATAAGACTGAAATCGGCAAGTTTTACAAATATTCAGAAATACTTTCATTCATTGATAATAATTTCCTAAAAATGGATGAGATAAGAATCAAACAGTTGTCTGTTAAATACGCTAATTTAGAATTGAAGGACAGTATCGAACTATCAGAGGTATATACCAGTTGTAATGGTTGCAAGGACATCTCAGGGGAGTGGATACACACCTTACTTTCTGGATATATAAATGGATTTAAAAATAAAGAGAATGAATCAGTAGACATGGGACTGCCCGATGCAGAAGACCAAAGGTAAGAATTTTATTCAAATTGCAATTTAGTTGAAAATATCATTGCAATATATTTACAGATATCAAAGAAAACAAGGAGCATGTGCATCCAAATTTAGATCAATTGTACCGTTCTCCTACAATGTAGATAGAAGATCATTCGCTTTGGATTATTATCCGACGTTAAGGACTATGTCAAGGTCGGAAGAAGTGCGATTTACTCACAGCAACAAACGGAGAAAAAGATTCGTTAATTACCTCGACACATTGAGACTACATTGTAGCGAATCTATCGTCGATATTGCTTCTAAAGTACTGAATCCTACTTCAAGTGAATGTGAAAAGACGTAGCCTAGCGATCACCTAAGAATATGTTATCTATAAACTATGCTTTTGTAAATACTGTTTAAGGTTTTAAAGTATAATGAATATTTTTACAATTTACTGCTATTGATTTGTAATATAGGCCGCACTTTTAAAGTTTTAAATAAAATTTGGTCATGTATCTCTTTTCTTATGAATTTGTTATGAACAGCGGAACTAATTTGTATCATTTGAAATATGAAGAATAGATGAATCTAAAGAAGGTTTAGTAAAGGCTAAAGGAAACCTCAACATTTCTAGCGGTTTAATATTTCTCTATACCTTCTGCCAAATTTGAAGTAACTACTGACAAGGATTCTAGGAATTTGGATTCCAATTCTGACGAAACTTAAAGCAACGATTTTCAAAATTACACGACTTTTTTACATATTTTTGGAAAATAACACTACTTCTGGTCCCAACCGAATTATTTCTAGTTAATCCTAGAATACATTTTTCAACAATTTTTCCAAATTTGAAGTGCAAAGGTAGATTGACAAGTTTTCAGAATCGCTGCTAGGGGGTTACTTTTTCTTCTTCTTCTCGTTAATCCTTATGCCTTTCAGCGTCGGATTATTTTTGGATCTTACGACGATTTAATCCATTCTTTCCATCGTGTGCGGTCTGTACTCATTCTTCTCATTTCTGCTATGGTCTTCCCTACTTTTTCTTCAAATACTTTATATCGTTGACAATTCTTTCAAATCAATTGAGTGCAAATGTTAAATCGATCTTTCAAATACTCTGCAGACAAGCATTTGTGGATAAAAGCGAAGTTCTAGCGGAAATCAAATCATGATTAGATGGCGTTTTCGAGGATTCACCACCTGCATTTTCCAGTTTTTTGAGCTTTCGGAGTTCAAGAGCAGCCGCACGCATACAATTGATGATCCAAGTTCAGGACGTCTGAAAACGGCTACCATGCCCGAAATTGTGGAAAAAGAAACCATGGCATGGTTTTGGCAGATTGCCGAATAAAACTGTGTGAAATTGAGGAAGCTGTAAGCATCTATGAACGAGTAGTTCGTATTTTACATAATGAATTGGGTTAAAAAAGCTCTTTGCAAGATGGGTGCCATATTTGCTTAATTCAGAGCAAGAATGCGTTCGAGTTCGAACGTCAGGCGATTGTTTGGAAGTGTTTACGAGAAATTCAACACATTTTAAGAGACGATTTCATGACTATGGATAACACCTGGATTCATTACTACATACCAGAAACGCAAATAAGAAAGGAAGATTGGTCATAACGAAGGCAAAGACCATTCACTCGGCGGGAAAGGTAATGCCATCGGTTTTTTGGGACGCGAAAGATATTTCGCTAATTAGTTATCCTGAAAAAGGCAAAACTGTTAGTGGTCAATATTACACAACACTTTTGGGAAAATTGAAGGCAGCAATTTAGGAAAAACGGCCGGATATTGTTAAGGAATAAATGTGAAAAGCCGTAAGCCGTAAGTAAAGCACTTTTGAGTGGAAAGAGATTTCGGTGGAATGGAGAACTGATAGAATCTCTAAACGATATATTTTTGCCTTTTAAGTAGTTGTCAAAATGAAACGAGTTGCGTATTCTGATCATTCGGTTTCTGCTCAATCTTTCTTCCCTTGGCCTTAAGCCCACTCGAGGCGTCGAATGTGGAACTGTTTTCAATACGAATAAATTCCGGAATACGTAAACCAATATACAATTTTTAAAGATAGGTCTAATAATATTTCTAGCGTTAAGTTCCCGTTTAGGATTCCAGTTTTGATCCTTGCCGAATACTTCTGAGATGAGAAAATTTCGAAAGACTGGATGGTATTGATTATTCGAGTTATGAGATTCTTGTCAAATTATTTCAAGAATGGGGAATGCTCAAAAGATTTAAGTAAAGTCGGCTTAATCTCTTTTGTGACTCGATTGTGCTGACTTAAAATGGCGGCTTTCGGTAGGCCCCTATCTCTTATAGTTGAAACAGGTTATTCGTGTTGTGCAAACTTACTGATGTCGTGGGACATGCGTGTCATTATGGATAACATAAAATGCGTGTGCCACTTATTGTCCATTTACCAAAATTTACCAATAGCGTAAACGGTGGGCAAGTAAATGGCGCAAAACATAATAAAAAGAAAAAATGCGCTAGAGTTCAACCAAGTACGTATGTTAGTGATGTCTGGACCTTCATATATGCTGAACGTCGATAGCGCACTGAAAATACGTTTTCCTAATCTCCTCCATATAACATGTTTACTGCATGTATATCTTGTAGCTGAAGCGTTTCCCTGCGGCTGACGCAAACGATAAGACAAAAGGTTTTCTGAAATTTACCACGCAAATAAGGAATTTTTCCAAGTTATGTCCAGGAATTCCGATGCCATACTTATGTTACACTTTTTATATTATAGCAATAAAGTGC
Source organism: Chrysina gloriosa (assembly GCA_038088585.1). Lineage (NCBI taxonomy): Eukaryota > Metazoa > Arthropoda > Insecta > Coleoptera > Scarabaeidae > Chrysina > Chrysina gloriosa. The sequence continues at coordinate 13,291,471 of CM076092.1, forward strand.
AATTCGCAAGATGTTAACGCGATTAACGTAAGTCAACGAATTTCCAACTTGCAACAGAAATCTACTGGTTGTTTTTTTACCACACAAATAAGGGATTTTTCCAAGTTATGTCCAGGAATTCCGATGCCACACTTATGATACACTTTATATTATAGCAATAAAGTGAAATTCCCAAGATGTTAACGCGATTAACGTTAGTCAACGAATGATTCTACAGGCCAACAAATAGCTAAAACTATCAGTGTGTTTGCGACTGAAACAATGTCAGTCGCAAACATACAAATTTGTACCTGAATTGATTCCGAGCATTATTTTCCTACATACGTGTGTTAATGCAACTCGGACACACAGACTTCCACTGCTTTTGATGGAGAATCCGAAAACCCCACGTTGTTTTAAAAATATGAAAGTTTCGGTAAAATACATGACCCAAAAAACGCGTGGATGAACAGCGATTTGTTCACGAAATGGTTTGAAGTAAAAAAATTCAGCAGCATTGCTGCAAAGAAGGTGCTACTCCTACTGGATAATGCTCCATCACGTCCATCACCTGAATGTTTGAATAAGGTTAATGATGTGTTCGAGGTAAAGTTTCCGCGCCCTAATGTAACTTCTTTAATTCAACCTATGGGTCAGAGCTTTATCGAAACATTGAAAATACTATACCGAAAACAGTTTGTGCGTCGTCTGCTTTTAGGGGATAAAAATGACAAAGAAACAATTATTTCTATGTACAAAAAATTGATTCAAAAGGGTGCTGGATAGTGGTGATCCAGGGTATCAGATGGTGACACGTGAAGAAAATGTTTACGAATTATTACATGACAACGATCACACAAAGGATGGTGATAGAAACGACGATCCAGATGCAGATGACTCGGGACCATCTCATGCTGAGGCCTTTTAGGTATTGGATTTGGCAATCCGGTAGTTCGAACGGCAAGAAGAATCTACATACGGAGACATTTTTAGTGATAAACGCCGAAACATAATCTTCACACCTTTTGTAAAATCGGAGCTGTCTATTCACACTGCTTCTATACCAGGTATAACTACCTTTCACTTCATATTTGTTAGGTACTATTAAGTAATAGTTTTCACTTTCGGTAACGCCATAACATTGACGGTGAAAGTAAATTACCTACGTATTTTTGTGAAAGTTATCATAACTCAATATTACCAATACAAGCCCACACTTGCTTCCTTTCGTGACGCTCATGTATTCGTCCCATATTAGTCAATTTTATTAAGAATATAGTAGTGTATTAATATTCACATGGTTAATTGCCACTAAATAATGTATTATTAATTACAATTCAATATATTAAAATTCACAGTAAAGGTTGAGATTTGGATGTTCATGTTCAAATGTTCAAATCACATTTGATTTAGTTTTGGGTTCTATTTATACTTTCTCGATACCACGCACGCCACCTTTTAAGCTTTTAATTACCCTGCGGGTGTTAGCCTTTTTTAAATCCATCCAGCGACATTTAATGGGAGAAAAAATGTAACTTTAAATAAAAATATTAATTATTATAGAAAGCATCGATTAAAAGATAAAAAACAATGTAACCATTTAAAGACATACATTCAACACTTTCACATCACAAGAATTCCTAATAACCACTGGATATATAATACCAAGTATACCTGGGCATCAACAATATAGATCTCTAGAACAACGTCGCGCCATGATGAAGTGTTTTCTATGGCAAATAGTAAACAGCTAGTTATCTGGACAACGGAGAGATGATGTAGTAAACTTTGGAAGGGGAAACGTCCTGGTTTCCGAAAAAATGAGGGTATGTTTGGTTGACGACCGAAAATGACATGACAAAAAAGTCATTGAAGTACAATTTTACTGTGTTGGAAGTGGATTGAAGTAGAAGTTTCAACTGTACTTGGACCAAAAGGGTTTTAAAGGAAGTACCATTAAATAAACAGAGCTTCACCACATCGAAGAAGAAAGAATTTAAGAGGGGATCCAATTACATACTGACAGACACACAACACAATAGGTAATTATTTTCAATTTATGTCAAATATTTCTAAAATCTTGTAAATACAATTTGTTATAATTTATGCTTCTTATGATATCGTTAATTAAGAGCTCAGCCAGTACAATCTTGTTAATATGATTATCTAAATTATCAGTACAACATACACAGAAGAAATATTTTGAAGCTAGATATAGCTAAAATATGCCAGTAAGTTAGAGTATTGTGTAGAATGAAGTTATAAACAAAATTAAGTATTCTTTTACTTATTGTTAGTCGAAACCTGATTTACCTGCTATGTAGGTGTCGAGGCAGCCTACGAATTATCATTTCGTAACTGTGGAAATACGTATTAAGAAGCAGCTAAATTAATTCCACTAGTAGCTCGTGATTTGAACGCAAATATCAAAATTATTTCAATACGATAGACACTATCACTCCCTAGATAATAAAGATAAAAATCATCAATTAATTAGAACCCAAAATTTATTCACACCAGAAATTCTAAAGAAATGATTTAAAGCGAGTGGTTACCCATTACTATCAAGAAGAACATTAAATTTCATCGGAAAAGGTAAAATGAGAAATTAATTGCAAATCAATATTGAACCATTCGCGACAAAAGAAGGTGTCCAGTTCAAACATAGTTAAACGATGTCTCGCAAGAAATTCATCGACTCGAAATTAAGTAAGAAGCACTTTAGTTCGCATTTCAAGTTAATTAAAAAAACGATCGTCAATTTATTTACAATGTAAAGTGTTCACCGGAATGTTGCAGGTAGATATTTAAGTGTTCGATTAATTTTAATTGTAAAGTCGATTCGGTCTTCGAAAAGAAGCAATTTAGCTTCGGTAGATTTACCTTGAAGCGTTAAGTGTTTAATTATGTATGAGGTTTAAGTCGATTGAGAGTGATCTATAACTAGTCTGGGGCAAGGAGGATGCAATTGGAAATCTTATTTAATGCAGATTTTTGTGAGAAATATTCTGTGGTGCTCCTCTGGCGTATAAAGCTCTAAACTTCGATGTATAACTTCTTGAATATAAGTGTAGAATTGACCCCCGAATGTACTTGAAATGGTAAATTAATTAGTTTATGAAAGATATAAAGAAAATTTCGAAGAATGTTAGTACTACAGGAAAATCAAGTTCGTGGAATCCTCTACCACTTCTGTCTAAAAGCAATTTAAAGTGTTAAATTTTGCATATAACTAGTAGCATATTTCCTGCATTAACGCAGTTTCCTAATGTGCTTCATGCATATTGGATTAGATTACTGCTAAATTAATAAACTATTTGCCAAACTCTACGTCTGTTTCGTTGATTCTTAGTTTATAAAATCAATTGTTCATAAGGTTTATCTTTAGCAACAAATGAGTATTATCATTTATGGGGGCTAATGGTTCTTGATTTATTCTATTATTGTTTGTTCAAACACACTAACAAAATGTCATAGAATCTGACTTCAGTACTTTTATTCTGTATACGAGGTGCGGCTATTAAATGACGAGACTTCTTGTTTTCGTTTGAGATAGCAACATTAACGTGCTGTCAACTGTCCCACGCTGTGTGTGTTGCAAACTGCTTTCTTACTTTTGAAGATATTAACTTCTGTTGAATATCCTTGGCCGGAGAATTGCGTGACATGAGAAAAGAGCAACGGGTCATCAAATTTGAACTTTGTGTGTGAGAAGTGAGAAAAGGCGCACCAATCGGCTGAGAAAGAATGGTTAGTGTATCACGACAACGCGTTATTGCATTCAGCGTTAATTATTCGGGAGTCTTTGACTGCAAAAAGCATTACTACGCTCGGGAGAGCGAGGGCTCCACAGCCCTGATACTGTCCAATAGGACTCTTCCTCTTCCCGAAAATGAAAACTCAGATCAGGAAAATCCGTTTTGAAGGAGGAGATCCAAATGACTCGTTAATAATGCGTGCCATGAACGAGATAACTTCAAAGGAGTTCCAAGGGCGTCTTTCGAGTTGAGAATGTCGCTGAAAATGCCTCATCCTGTTAGGAGGGACCTATTGTGCAGATTTACAGTCATAGTTTTATTATACGGCTTAATATACGTTTGTAAAAAAGTCTCGTTATTTAATTGCTGTACCTAGTATGCCTTACACAAGTGTCCAAGAGTGATTGTCAAAAACAATAACATCTCTTAGGTTTACCTACGATGATGCAAAATATTGACAAAGATATCTATATTTACTTAAGCAATTTCCATCAAACAGTCAAGTATTAATTAATATTAGTAGTTACTTGCTCCTAACTACTTCGGTCTGCGTTGTTGTTTTTTTTTTTATAAAAAATTTGCTTCTTAGACAACAATCCATATTGCTGGTTGTGGATGTAACAGTACGGAGATTATTTTCTGTTAATTATGCTGACGTTAGTCTTCCAATATTAACAGCAACACTTCGAACCTGGATCCCAGAATTTCTCTTTCTAGGAATTAGCAGTTAAGAGTACGATTTATGGTTGATGGTGGTGATACTCGTCAGTTTTACTTCCCGCTTTCAAGGAATTTGGTCTTGTTCAAGTATAACTAGCTCAAATAAAGAAAACTGACGTTGCAATCAACCTCTAGTTTATCAGGGGCTTCAATTATCGATTGAAATGGAAAGTTATCCCTATGATACCGTTAAAATGTACTGCTCAGAAATATGGATATGCCATATGTACGTAACATGGTAAAGATCCAATAACATCAAATTTCTTCTGGCATTTCTGGAACAAAAAAATATGTAAGTGTCGCTCTGGGAAATTATAAATGGCTTAGTTTCTAACCAAACACTCTAAGACGCAAAGTGTTATCCATGCAAACACCAAAAATTCAGAATAACATTAGAATACCATTTTCTTTCTCTGAATATAATTTAGCGATGTAAAGTATTATTTTATTATAATAAATCAGCTCTGTAGGCCCTGTCGACCCATGACTTGGATAATCTTCCATTCTCTTTTATTCATTGCCAGTGTCTTTCATCTTCTTACTCCCATACTCCATAGGTCACCCTCCACTGCACGCAATTACCTTTTCCTCGAACGCCCTCTTCTTCGTCCCATTCCTGCCTCTCCCTCCACCATCAGCTTTGCTACTCGTCCAAATGACCCAACCATCTCAATCTCTGAGCCTTAATTTTCGTAGTTCCATTGGCTTTAGTTTTAGTTAGTTCCTCTTCTTCACATATCATTTTCTTTTAATGCCTCCATATATTTTTCTTAAAGTCTTTCGTTCCCATGTCTCAATTTTCTTTTCCAGGGATTGGGTGAAGGTCCATGTTTCGCACGCATATAAAACTGTTGGTTGAATAATGGTCTTGTATAGCTTTACCTTTGTTCTTCTTGTGATGTTTTTTGCTCTTGGTGTCCTATTCAACGATTCTGCTCTTTCACTTCCTTTCATAAGTCTTTGTTGTACTTCTTATTGCTCACTTGCATCATTTGAAGCCGCTACTCCTAAATAGCCTTTTTGAAAACGTATTTTTGACGAGAATTATTCTGAATATTTATTTCGATCTGATTCGAATCATCAGCCATACGCATTTTTAAGTATTTAGTTTTATGTTCATTAATTTTTGGTCAATATTCCCTTGCCGTGCCCTCAAGTCTTCGGAATACGTCTTTCATTTCTTGCTTGGATCATGTTATAAGGGTCATGCCATTCGCATAAGCTATGCACTGGTGTCTATGGTGACAGATAGTTCCCTTTGTGTGCGTTCTACTACTTCTTAGCACTTTCTCGAGTATCAAATTAAACAGTATTGGTGAGAGCGGATCTCCTTGTCTAAGTCCTTTATTAATGCTGAACACTCCGGACAATCTACCTCCCAGTACAACTCTACAGTTTCTTTTCTGAAGTGTCATTTGTATCAGCCTAATTATTTTTGGGGGTATTTCTAGATCGTTCAAAACTTCAAATATCTTTGCCCTTCCTACAGAATCATATGCCTGTTAAAAATCTATAAATAAGATGTGTAGTGGTATATTATATTTGTGTGAATTACTCAGTATTTGTTTTACCGTAAAAATTTGATCAGTCACAGATCAATTGGGTCTAAATTCTTATTTCCTCCCTTTTGTTCTTACTATACTTATTATTTATTTTTAAAATTCACTTCTAAAATTTCTGAAAACGCGAACACATTCTACTGGTTTTCCAGAACTTAATTTTCTATCGTCTCGCCCATTTCTTCATTCATTCATGAAAGATAAACCACGAAAACACAAAATAATAATGTGTGACAGGTAACACGAACAGGAAAGAATTCTTACGGTACATATGCAAGAAGAGCTCACTTACAATTTAGAAGGAGTTTAAGAATTCACGTCTTTAGGTATGAAAATAAAGAAGAAAGAGCGTTAGGTACAAGAAATTAAAGTAATAATCACAAAAAGAATCAGAAAATATGGTATGTTATGAACATTGGCGAAAGAATTTAGATGACAGTGCTTAGCCTAACAGTCATATATGCTAACGAGATGTGGACCCTAACAATTAGAAATATTGAGAACAGTTAGAATTGATTGAAGGGAAAGTTGCTAAGGGAAATTGCCGAGGAATAAAGAGGGAAGAATCATGGGGAAGCGCAAAATAAACAAATAGAAGAATTACATAAACAGCCTAGAATATCGACATTAATGCGTTGGTTAAACCACATTGACCGATTAGGAGAGACATCGTCCATAAAGATCTTCGAAGAATGTATATTAATGATTGATAGAATAAAGTAACAATTGGAAGAAAGTAGAAAGAAAAAACATGAAAAACCGTAAAAGTGGAGTAAATTGAAAAAGTTTTCGACCTTGTCTTGTCTTTGTTCTATCTAAGTTTTGTTCTACAGGATTCCAACGAATTTGCTGTGATTTCAGTAAAGCAAAAGAACGTAATCTAGACTATAGTATTCTCCTGAGTACGCTGCTTTATCAGGGTGGATCTTCCACGATATAGTGATTTCGTACCTTACCAAGAAAAGAAACAGTTGACATTGTCAATAACGACAGTCGGAAATGGGGTATCTTAGGGTTGAGTTTTAGGTCTCTTATTATTCATAGCTTTCATCAATGATCTACCGCAAAATACACAGACCAACAGATTATACATTTATGTCGATAATACATCTTTCATAAGTACGTGTAACCCATCGGATTAGCATGCACCTAAAGCACCTTGAAGCATATTGAGCAATGGGTCCATAGCTGCAAATTACATCTCACGAAAAAATCTGTCTCGAGTAAACTGCGTTGACTTTAAAGCTAAAATTCTTGAAGAATTTGGATCGAATTAGATATGAGCTATCGATATCCTTATACCACATTTTTAAGAAAACCTGGAACAGAGGAAGAAATTGGAGTCAGACTGACAGTGGGAAATAATATCTGGAAGGAATGTGATAAACTGGGAACTAATCTTCAGAAAATGTAAAGTACAGATTTATAAGACAGTAATAAGATCAAAGTTCTGTTTCGCAGTAAAGGTATATAATAAGAAGAGAAAAATAAAAATGCTAGAAATATGAAAACGCGAAATATTAGGGAAAATATGGAGGTAAAAGTGTAGAATGAACATGGAAAGGATAGACAAATAGTGAGTTAACCAAAGGAGTAGCAAAAGCGCAAAGAATCAATTGGTTGGAACACGTAGGAGGATAGATGTTCTAACGATTCCAGACACGGTAGCGACAAACGCAATAGGAAAAATGTGAAGAAGAGGAAGACCAAGAGAGAGATGGAGAAATTAAGTAGGAAAGGACTTGTGCTATTGATTGCAAAAAAGAAACAAGAAACAAGGGGAAATGTAATAACTCTGGAAGGCTCGAGGTTTGTTTTGATATTTCTTATTATTACTCCTTGTTCCTTATTTTTCCAGACAATTCGAATTTTAAAGCTATGGTAAATGTTAAGCTTTCAGGCATAGATTAAGAAGTTTACCTGAAGGTTCCACAAAAACATATGCACAATCTTTGTCAAGGTAACACAATATGTCATTTACTTCATTCTTAACTCAGCAGCGTGTGATAAATTAGGGTAGAAATGTGCAGAGGAATACCTAGTATCAATAGGTTTATAGGACAAAATACGTTAGCAAATGTTAAAGCGAAGCAATACTATGTGATTGAAGTAACACATTTGGAAATATGAAGAATTTTGGGTACCTTGCTTTTCATAACAAAATTCTATAACATAAGGGAACCACTTCATGTTAAATATGCTCTATGTGGCGTTGGTACGGCTGGGAAATCTTGATCATAAGAACCCTGCCCAATTTCTAGAACTTGATCCTGTAGTAATTATTGTCCGTTGATTTTCATATATTAAAGCAATTCAACTTCATTATTTCCATAGTGTTTAGGACTGATAATTAACCCAATCTATTGATTCGCTCCGAAAGAAAGAATAAAGTAGAACGCAAAAAAGTTTGTAATACGGGATTCGTCACTTGTTTTCCCCCTCTTTAACTTTATACTAATATTTCCTAAAGTTACATTGATAGAGAAATTGAGGATAACGAAGATAATACAAAAAAATACTACTAACTATAAAGATGTTGTTCAGAGTGACCACAAATTTGTAACTCGTGCCTGTAGAGGCGAATAAAATTCCAATTATTGATCAACCATTCGTATCGATTGAATTTATAAAGCGACGTAACTACATCTCTTTAAACGCTTACTATCATTACCCAGCGAAAATTCAAAGCAGTAAAAGATTGAAAGATTACATTTTAATATCTAAAGAGTAGTTTCGTTGCTGCCATGCAGATTAAACGAAAGAGTCAGTCGTAAGCTCTTCACTATTTCATGCTTCCGCCTTGAGTTTCTTACTCGAAAGCTCCTTAAAAGACCAACAACGTTGCTGTAACATTTCTGATTTTAATTATGCATGTGTCCTTGTTACCTTACCTTAGGCTTGCTGTCAGACAGCCTTATCGATTCAGCGAATACTTGAGACAAAAATACTTCTGTAGAACATGACTGACGAAGATGTAACATATGTAAGTACGTATGTAGGTATGGAAAAGCCGCAATTTTTGTACATTACGTATGTACCTTTTAAAAATGTAATTAAATTTATATAAGTGCATTAAATTATGTTGTGAATCGTGTTACTAGTTCCTAGATCCTTTAATAGGAGTTAGTTTACTTGAAATATTAAAAACCGACATTTTTTTAAATTTTAAGTAGTAACTCGTTTTCTTCTTCACATTTTCCATTTTCTACGAAATTTTGGAATGATTATGACTATTGCTGATGCTTCTAATTCCTGCAAATAAGAATAAGGAGAATAATATATAAAATAAATAAAATTACCCTTACCAGACCTTTCGGAAATAAATCCACATACATATTTTGGCAACTAAGATACGATCCTCAGCCTGTTTTGCGCGGGCCTTCAGTGTGTGATGTTCATTGTTCAGTGCTTTAGACTTCTGTAGTGCTCGTTGTGTGGTGTTCGTCGTGGGCGTTACCCGTATATCGCTTGTAATATTGAATTCCCTCAGTTTTCCATTGAGGATGAAAACTTAGTTGCCAAAATACATATCTGAAATTATAATATTTTATATATTCTAACTTCTGGCAAATCTGAAAGGTGATTTATGTATAATATTTCTCAAATAGCGTTGAAGTAAAAGTGTCACTTCCGTGTAAAATTTTCTGTTCTATTCTTTTATTTTAAGGAAATCTGAAATCCATTTTTCCTCAATTTTATAAATTATTTAAACAGTCCATTATATTTTATATATTCTATAAAAACTTAAATATCTATAATTCTTTGAGTTTACTTACCATTGATGCTCTTCTTTTTCTTATTCTTTCTTATGTACTATATCCGTAAGTTAATCGCCTCTTCTACCGCAATTAGGCCTCTTCCAAAATGGACGTCCAGTTCTCCCTTCACCACTTCAGCGGTCTGCTCCAAGGTATTCCTCCGCAATGTTTATTAAATTTGGCTTTTTTAGAAATCTGTTGTCGTGCATTGGATTCACGTATTTGTTCCACATTTTCATTCTAGCTCTAGTCCATTTATAGATATATAAATATATTGTTACTCAACTGTCGCAGGTGTTTCTCTCGAATTCTGTCATGAATAGTTCCTAGTCACCTTTATTTCTATTGTACTCATCATTTGTATTATTTGACATGTATCAGATCTTATTTCTATAGCATATGTGAGGGCAGATCTAACTATAGCCTCATATGTATATCTTTATTTTGGTTTCCAATGTGTGGCATTTTTTACTGGATTATATCTTTTAAGTCCTTAAGAGACCTATAAAAAATCGCAGATAGATTTTATCATTAAAGCAAGGAGATTACAGTGGCTGGATCACATGGAGAGAATGGACGAAAAAAGAACCGTTAGGAAGATAGCATGGAAAACACCAGGATATAAGAACAAGAGAGGAAGACCGAGGAAAAGATGGCGAGAGGCGGTACTGGAGGACCTGGAGGATAAGGGAATAGCGGACTGGAAGAAGAAGGCTGCGGACAGGAAACAATGGAGAAATGTAACGAAGCTCTGGGCCTAAAGGCCCGCAAAGAAGCCTATATATATATATATCTTTTAAGCAACCCGCTAATTGTGATGTTTTCATAGCCTGTTGTTGTACTTCCTTTTAAAGTGTTTGTTGTTACGGTTCAATTTCCATAGCATCTAATTTCCTTTTTGCTTCAATTTTAATTTTGACGAATTTAAATTCATATGCTTGGTTGTAGCCCCGGATAGGCATAACTACATAGGTGTATATTATCGAGCACTGTAAATTCCATATTTTAACTTCACTTGTAGGTTATTTGGCTAACATCTAATTAGAGTTTATCTTCACTTACTTTGGTAGTTCTCCTTCGCTTTGGTTTAGTATTCGTAAAAAATGCTTTTGGAATAATGTCACCATTTTTCTTCGCCGCGAGGTGTGAGATTTAACCTTAAAACAACTTTTTGATTCGTAAGATGTGGTCGCTGTGTTTTAGTTGTTTTTCCTTATGTTAATTATATTTCATTGCCTGATTTTTCATATCACTTCGTTTGGTTCTATTTTACTTACTCTTACCTCTACTCTCATAACTACAACTCTCTAGTTTAGGTTTTATGATGGAGAATTAAACCATCTGCCTAGACATAGAGTTTGGGAGTCGTAGCTTTGTTTCTGTTGGAGCCGAGGTTTTTTAGTCGTCAGCTGTCACCCGGACCTAACCTTGTCGCAAGCTTGTGAACTTCCGGTGGCGTTATCCATCGCAGGACAAAGGACACAGAAATTTGTTCGTGTAAATTTGGTGTTAGTTTGTATGCTCCTCCTCCATTTATACTACAGCTCACTTCTGGGTTTGAGAAAAACCGGGCGAAGTGCCCAAGACGTACTACGTTACTTTCTATCTGGCGATAGGAATCGGAGACCCATTTCTTCGTCAAATATTTTCGAGGTTACAGCAGCACCAGCAAAGGTTTCATGCACAGTTTCTGTTGGTGTCTGGCTACTTTCCAGTTTTATTTAAAACGCCACGAGCGCAACACTGTAGCTTGTTGTCGTTGTTCCCAGGTTTTTGAAATTATTAACCTCTTAATAATTCTTCTCTAAACTTCCAACTCGCGCTTACTTACTAATTCTTTTGAAGCTGCCATGCTTATGATTTTAGTTGTGTTAACAATGATATTTAGTTTACTTGCTTCCAAATTGAAGTTGTCAAGTATCTTTTGTAGGTTGTCCTCAGAATCGGAAATAGGGACCGCGTCATCGGCGTAGACTTTGTAGAAGTATATGTTGGGCATTTTATATCCTTTAGTTTTGGAACATTCTCCACTATTCTATCCATGATGAAGCCGAAGATGAAGGGACTAAGTAAATCGCTTTGGCTTATTTCGGCAGTTGTTTTTGCTTCGTCAGTTAGTAGAAATTCCACTTTTATGTTAGTTTTCTTTTTACCTCAATCAGCATGTGGTTTGTCAGCTTCTTCTGTAATATTTTTAGAAGTGATTACTGCGGTTTACTGCAGTTGCTGGAAGAGCTTTCAATTACTTCTGACCAGCACAAACTTGCCACAAATTCTACAAATATGGGACATTTGTAAGATTTTCTGTAGATCACTCCGAACATTTCAAATCCTCTAAGGCTACATGGGAAGAAAGTAGAAGTAAAAGCCTTAATATATAGGAATGGGGTTCACATTTTTAACTATCTATAAGCAGGGCTAACTGCATGCTTATTCTCTCATAGGATTCTCTGCAAAAGCTATGACTTCTATAAATTTTCGTACATTCCACTAGTATCTGAAGGAAATATCGATAAAAGCTTTCCTAGACTATTCTCCTATTCGTGTCCTGCATACATGTTTTAATTTTTTTAAATATTATACGAGGGGTGAATTTAAAGCTTTTACAAGAACTAGAAATGACAAAATTTAAGCTGTTTAATTGTTTTTCCAAATATTTGCCTTTAATATCCATTTACTTTTGCATGCGTCCAAACCAATGATCGAAACATTTTTCCACTCTGAAGTTGGTATCTCAGAAACGAGGTTTTTGAAGGCTTCCACAGCTCCTTGATGCGCCGAAAATCGCTGTCCATGCATTCTTTTGTTTAACATTCGGGAACAAAGAAGTTGTTAAGCGATAAATCAGATGAAGATGGCACAAGACATTAATTCGATGTTTCTCTCCTCCAAATAATCAATTGTTTAACGCGCTGTGTGAGAGGTGGCATTGCCATGATGCAAAATGATGCGACCTTTGCGGTTTTTTTTTCCTGATTTCGTCGATGACTTCTGGTAAACAAATTTTTGTATACCATACCAAATTTTTGTGACATGTCCAGTACAACCGAAGAAACACGTGATTATTTTCTTGGAGGTGCTTCATGAAAGTACAATTTTTGTGGACTTCAATATATATTGAAACACCCAAATACTGATATGAATTTTTTGAGAATTTCCTTCCAACAATTAACTTTCTTTGAGCTTCAGTCTAATTATGCGAAATCCATTGGGAACAGATCTCTGCCGTAGCCTAATGCTCATGCCAAATCGAATGTACTGCAGTCTATGGTATGCCTAAGAATGCCTCTATATCACTGTAAGTTACGTTCCAATCTTCTTTAACCATGTTGCGCAGAGGATCGATGGTTTTGAAATGACAACCAATTTTTGTCGACTTTCACGCAATCATTGAAGAACGAACGAATTTCTACAAACCAATTGTAAACAATTTTTCTGATGGTCCTTTATTACTAACACTTGATCTCAGCCATTCTATGCATTGTTGTTGAGTTAGATCTAATCGTAAAAAATCATCCAAGTAAACTGTTCCCCTGAAATTTCCATTCTTTCACAAAATTGCTTCTTCAAACGTTTACTGTAAGCAAACTACTCCGTCAATTTCTAAGCTGCCACTGTTTTCACAAAAACAAATGCTAAAATTTACGAAAATAGTAATGACACATCTTATAGCATCACATAGTGGTCGCTTGTAAGAATATAAAAGTTATCACTGGTATCTCGAAAGTATGTCTTGCTGTCAAGACTGCTTTTAAATCCCGACTTTTGTAGTTATACTACGAAGTTTTCTTCTATATTGTGTCGTAAGATGAATTAGGTATAAACCTACATCCTTAATTACATAAACTTTGCATAATAATTTAGCAAAGCGTTGGTCTATACACTTTATAATTCTGGACGATCCGAGTCCCATTCCACCCTTCAGTCGGAAAATAGAAGCCACGCTTAAGTTTCCATTTCCTCTCAACGAGCAGATACGGCGGCTACTACATTTAGAAAATTAATTTGCCGACGAAGGGGCGACGTTTTTAAGAACATGAATTTACTTTATATTTTATGATTTTATAATGTGGTACAGTGTTCGCTTACGGAATAACGTTCTTTAGGGCTTTAATTAAGCGCTGTTTGTTTTACTTATTTGAATTCGCTCGCAGAGATTAATTAAATGCTTTCCGGACAAATTGATTAGTAAATTGATTCAGCTTTTTCTGTTTCCTTTACTAATTATGACGATATATCCGCGAGCTGGAAGGAAAACTGATATTTGTGTACGTTGATAGCGTTTGGTATTAGACAGGCATGTAATTTATTCTACTTAATTACAAAATTACATTTTCCTTAAAAGCGATTATCGATCCCTTAAAAATATTTCACAGAAGTCAAACAAAAATGACTTCATACTTGACTTAGGGTAGTTAGTAGATTCTACTGGCCTTGAACGATCCCTCATGTTGTTGGTCTCCAATTTAATCTATGACTTTTCGTCTTCCTATGATGAAGTTTTTGAAAAAAAAAAGGCAATTGCGCATTAAAATATCACCACGCCAAATCAAAAGTAAATAAGCTGTTTGAATCTAAATTGCATCCTCAAGGTAATCTTATCTAGACATTTATTTGTAATTTTGTAGATGACGCTCGATGATCCATCTGAATTTCAAATAATATTTATACAATATTCAAATAATTATTAACTTGGTTGATGTAGTTAGTAGGTTTCAAGCTGCATATAAATACTGGTAAGATAATGTACATTCTAGGAAGTAAAAACGATATCAATCGTACAAGTTATACTAAGCATTCCTCTTCATATATTATTAAAAAAATCATATCGAATACGGAAGAGCTTTTATCAGAATTTTATCATAAAGGTGTATCCAATAATATGGAAAGTTTCCGGATTACACAAACAGTCTGAAAAAACTGATTGTTTGTATTGCGAAAGGTCGGTTCATATCAATTGATGTCGTGGTCCAAATGTATCACCTCTAAAGGGCAAAGATTTTAATGAATTCAAAGAAGAAATTTCGTAACATATCCACTGCGAATACTAAGGACTGAGCATCGTAAGACCTAAACACCTTGGATCTCAGTTCGTACAGCGAAAAAGAATTTCATTGGCAAAGTGGTAAGTTTAATTAATACCTCATAGAGTAAAATATCTAAGGTGCACAGTCTGAAAGAACTGATTGTTTGTATTGTGAAAAGTCGCTTCATACCAACTGATGTCGTTGTCTAAATATATCACTTCGAAAGGGCAAAGATCTTTATGAATTCAGTATGAGCAATCCAAAATTAGTCGGTTGGTGTGGTCTGATGTATTTCTTGGCGCGAGGTAATGATTCGGACCATATAGTCTAAGGAACAAAAGATCTCTGTGTACTTTGTCGTTGATTCGAGGGAGTTGCTCCCCTTTATTAGCTGGAAGTCATCCTTTCTAAATGTTCAATTATTTCGACAGATAATATTACAGCTTCAAAAGGTAAAAGTTGTGGCACACTGATCATTCGGCGTTGGAGCTCTAAATTTTCTGGTATGCAGCACAAGGTCTGCGGTAACTAGGATTTTATCTGCGACTTTTGCAAAAGAGTGTTTTTACAGTTTTTATATAGGATAGACAAAATCTAAACAAGCGATTGAATTCAATTAGGGTTTATCTTGCAACTAATTAACACCTCGTTCAGGTGCACTAAAATTATTTTCAAGAAAGGGAAATTACACTTATTTTGTGGTAACAGAATGTCAGATTATTTTTTGTGAAACCTACGATATGCACTTCAAAGTCGATTTATCGGTTCTTGTATCGTCTTCATTCCTTTAGTTTGATTAGGCGTTAAGGAAAATTTGGCAAACAAGTGTCACGTCGGAAACAACAAAAATCTAAATATTCGAGAGTTGCGTTAAGAGTATACTACGATATGGCGCAGAGACTTGGAAGTATGATGGGGCAACAAATAGAGAACTACAAACCTTTGCCAATAAATCTCTGAGGAAGGTCCTGAAAATACGTTGGCAAAATAAAATAATAGACATTGAGCTATGGGAGAGAACAAGACAGGAACAAATATCAGTCGCAGTCAGAAGGAAGAAGTGAAAATGGGTTGGCCATACTTTGAGGAAAGAAGAAAATAATATAGCCAGACAAGCCCTAGAATATTAGCCAGAGGGAAAGCAAAGTAGAGGACAATTACTGGAGGAAAATAATTACAAGGGAACATATAAAGATTGGTCTAAGTTGGGGTGAAGTCAAAAATAGAGCGAGAAACAGAAAAGAAAGGAGGAAACTGGCGGATGAGGCTAGCTAATCAGGTATCCTATACTCGAGGCTAAGAAACACAGGAGCGTCCAGTATTCCAATAGGAGTGATGGAGATAGATAAAGAGAGAGGGAGGGTTCGGCTAGGCTATAATGACATATGATTCAAGAAAAGAAAATGCTTTTTGGTATTAGTTAAATAGACTGATCTCTATCTTCTACACGACGGACAAACTTCAGCGATACGGGTAAGGAATACGGCTTCTTGTTAGAGAGTTGTTAAAGAGACGGTTTGAAGATTTTTGAACGAAACACGTGTGTGTGACTATATATATATTAATAAAGTAAAACATATTAATCGATTGATTGTAGGCATTTTTTTCTTTTTTTCAATATCTGATATCTTAGTAATATTGAAAGCCTATAAGGAAACATAAAGGTAATAGCTGCAAGTAAATTTTACAATACAAGGATGACAAGGTTATGGTGGTTGCTCGCACACCGGAGCATACACTGAATCGATGAAGCGAACTTCCTCGCAACGAAGGAAGCATAGAAAAAGCTTATATAACCTATACCTACATGTAGAATTCCTCATCAAAACGTTAAGACTGGATGAATAGCTTGCTAAAGGAACAGCCTATTGAACACCAGAAAGCCGCACCAGGACTAAGACTTCCTTGCATGATGATGCGTGACTTTCAGATGAAAAAAGACAATTGCTGCGATTCAGCAGGAATCAAAGTTTGGATAGTAGTGGACCTATTGACAGGAGACTGCCATCTAAGCGAAGATCTCCGCACCATAGAAATAGTGGAGGATTTTATTTGTAGGACCTGTTGTGATAAAGAAAAATTTCACAACAGATCCATTGTGAACACTAAAAACTGAGCAGCGTAAGACCTAAACACCTTGGGCAGCGAAAAGGATTCTCATTAGCAAGGCCGTAGATTCAATCGAGAATACGTCATGGAGTAAATTATATAAAGTGCACAAGGAGCCAATGAGCCTCAGTGCGGTCAGTGAAGAACCATACCCTCATATTTTTACCTAACTTTGTTAATTACATAATTTTTACAGACTATTCTGGAACACTTTCACGCACCCAATATGATACTGATGTGGTGTATACGTGTGAAATTGTCAATATGATATTTGAAAATTAGAGGTGTACGATGGAAACTATAAAATTATTACTGGTGTGTATCTCTTCTTTGGGAAACTTAGTTATTTTTCCCTTGACAGGAAAGTTATAACATCCATTTAGTAGTTGCTACACAAACAACTTTATAATAAACCATGCTAACTTATAATTTCGCAGTAAGAAAGTGTATTTCTTAATTAAACTTTTGGGGCGTAAAGCAATTATAAATTTATGTGCGGCTTTGTGACAGAAAGACGACGAGTAAGCGTCGTCGACAAACATACACAAGTAAAATAACGTAACAAACTTTTAAACTACTTCCGATGTGTTCACTCGTACCAAAAGGGGAACCGAAAAGGAGAAAAAGTTTATGCGAAAGAGCACACGTAGACTTCTACTTTGATGTTGGAATTTTTTTGTGTGCTTCTTTTTCCTGACTCTTTGAGCGTTTGTAGGTATTCT
Organism: Chrysina gloriosa; assembly: GCA_038088585.1. Classification (NCBI taxonomy): domain Eukaryota; kingdom Metazoa; phylum Arthropoda; class Insecta; order Coleoptera; family Scarabaeidae; genus Chrysina; species Chrysina gloriosa. The sequence continues at coordinate 13,309,103 of CM076092.1, forward strand.
GCGCGCTGGGATGGAAATGACATCTCGTTAAGGTCGAAACTTGTGTCGATAATGATATAAATAGATTCGCGGAAGTAACGACTCAGTAAAAATAAGTTATGTTCTACGTAACTATTTCGTTCATCTTATTTCCTTTTTATATATTAATAATAGAAAATTCAAATAGACAGTTAGAAATCACCTAAGTCTAGAGAGGGGTGCGGATTTATGTACAGAAGCATATGAATCTGGTATCATATGACTCCGATTGAAAGTTTTTCAAAGTATTTGTCTATCCTCTTTTCATAGAATGCGTAGTATACACATCAGAGTGTAGGCTAGAGTAGATTCTTGACCAATGAGAAATGTGCAAGAGAAATTCTCTCAGTCAATTTATTTTTAAAAGTCCAACGATAAAAAATGTGTGACAGACGGTTTGGGGCAATGTTCTCCTCATTGTCAATGTCGAAATACTAACAACAAAAGGCGAAAATTACAATGAAATCAAAGGGAACAAGGTGATGGCGAAAAATAGGGAAGAAAAAGAAGGCTAGGTTTTCCCCGTTAATTTCAACGACTTGAAGGGAAATCCTATTGTCACCCCCATATGTATATAAAGTGTTAACAGGCCTCTGGCCCATTGGTTTGTAATCTTCTTCCACTCCTCCTTGTTTCCTGCGCTCTTCCTCCAGTTTGGCATTCCTTTCCTTGCCAGATCTTCCAGTATAGCCTCTCTCCGCCTCCTTCTGGGTTTGTCCCTTTCCCGTTTCCCTTCTGCCCTCCTCCATGCTATGTCCCTTATCAATTTATTGTTTTCCATTCTTCCCAGGTGTCCTGACCATTGTAATCCTCTAGCCCTTACGACTTCTGTGATTATTAGTTTGTTATACAACATGTACAGCTTTGTACTGAAGCGCATCTTCGATTCCTCCTCCGTTCTCTTCCCACCAAACATTCTTCTCAATATTTTCCTCTCCCAAGCTTTCAGCTTGAGTTAGATCTTCCTGCTTATAATTTGTCCCTCACAACCGTATATTAGTGTCGGTTTTATAAATTTCATAGTTTCTAATTTGCGTCTTCCTCGAGGACTCTTTCGATCCTAATGCTCTGCTTAATCCTTCGGGAGATCCATCGCTTCTTGCTATTCTTAAATTTATTTCAGCTTCCTTATTGCATGTGTTGTTTATTAGAACCTCAGGAACATACAGTTTTTCACTTTTTCAAACTTCATGGCCTATCCCTCCATCCACTCCTTAAAATATGTTTCCGTTGTCCTTCGTGCCTTCTTGTTAATCCCCAAAAATTTTGTTTTCTTTTTATTAATATGTAATCCTATTTTACTTGCGGAGATAATCAAGTTTCTCGTGACACTTTCGAATTCTTGTTTGCTTAGCGATTTCAGCACCACATCATCAGCGTAAGCGAGGCATTGATGACTCCTATTAAAAGTACATTTTTGCCTATTGATTTCACTCCCTCTGATAATGTTTTTCTAGCATATTGAATATCATCGCTGACAATAGATCTTCCTGTTTAAAACCCCTTTTCGCCTCATATTCTTTGGTCGTTCCACGTTCTTTTTATGTGTTAGTGATAGAAAATTCAAGTAGACAATTAGAAATCATTCGAATCATTTCGCTAAAACGCGTATGAAGTGTGCGTAGCATATACCTTCGTATAAATTCATTTCAATAGGTTACCAACAGCAATTTACTTATTAGCTTAATGCTGAATAAATGTAATCACATACAGGGGCCCAGGGCGCAGAGCTGCAGCAACGTCAAAATTACCCAGAATAGTTTACCAACCTAAGTTCGCAGATCATTAAGCCACTGGAAGTTATTTGGACAAAATGAATTTTTAAAGTAGACAAGCGCAAAACAATTGAAAGAATGGAAAAGTAGAATCCATATAACTCTTCAATGAATGACTTACACTGAAATTCATTTGTTAGGTAATACTCATAGAAAGATGTTCAACGTACACAGATCACAGACTGAGAACTGCCAGACAAATAAACCTCGGCGTAGGTCATTCACTGCAGAGTTATGCAGCTGTTCTACTTTTCTATTCTTTGTAATTGTAACTCCTTCAAGCATGCTTTGAAACTAGTTTCCTATTTAAAAATAATTGAATTGCATCGAGAAATGTACCCCGCAATAACTTTTCACAACTGTTTTTATTATCTTAATAATGAGGTCTCAAAGAGTGGATTTCTATTTTTAATCAAAAAACATAACATCCGTCTACAATTTTCCGCTTGCACTTCGAATCATCAATGCCCCAAGACATAAGTCACATACAGAAATAACGAAGATGTGTGCCATCCTATCAAGAAAAATCGACGTGTGCGATATCGTGAGGTTGAGACATTCCCAGATATTTCAAGATCCTCAATACGAAGGAGCCTGCATTATAAATTAGGTCTCAGAAAGTTAGCTTCCTCTCGGACACCGTATTCTTTAATTGTAAAGAAAAAGGAAGTTGGCAACAATTCATGCTGGAAAACTTTGGGTCAGCAACAGAAGTTGCAATTATCACGCCAATTGGCTGTTTGCGTGGTTCAAGATGAGGATAACTTCAGAAAAGTTATTTATTTCCTCAGTATATCAAAGAAGATGGTCGCACACTAGAAGAAGAGAACTTGCAACAAAAGAAATCATCGATAGAATCGGTTATGAGTTCCACCAAACTTAATTTCCTCTAAGTCAAAGACGTTAAAAGATACGATTGGTAGTACCAGAGAAACATATCCCGAATACGATAACTAGATTAATATAATTTGGTGCCTGTCGTACTACATCACAGTTCTTTCAATCATTAAGCATGTTATCCATAATATTTATTATACTCTACCATTACTTGTTTCTTAAATGTATATACAACAGGCAGATGGCCAAAAATAGACCAAGGGAAACCTGGAACAGCTATGTAGAAACGATCATAAACGAGAGAGGAAACAGTTGGACCTCGTCCAAAGAAATGACAGAAAACAGAAAGAAATGAAGACGATTCGTATACGAAGCTTTTACAACTTAGGGTAGAAAGAAGACAGGATTATGTGTGTTTGTATTATCAATGACGATTTGGCATTTAGTAAAAAGTATCTCAGTGTGATGCAAAAGGTCTCTTTATTTGAATTAAAGAAGGCAAAGATGAATTCCCGCACGCTTTGCAGTGAACGGAGTTGATCGGTGAGTACAAGATCGGAAGAGTATGGTTGATGAGGAACTTTAAGATTTTGTTTAAAGTCATCCTTGCTGTATAGAGTCTTGCACTATTATACAGGAACATCATTCACGTGAGTCAGTACACGTTTTTCTCATTGTTTGTGTTGCATTCTCTCGAGCTGATCATCATAGAGTGCTACTTTGTGATAGTTTTGTTGCGGTTTAGAAGCTCGCAGTTAATAATACCACCTCGATAGCACCAAATTCATGACCGAATCGCGCGACCTTGAAGCTTTTCTTTACAGCCAATGTTGAAGAATCATTCGTTTCAACTCACTGTCTTTCTCGAACATTTTACCATATCTTGTAACAGTCTTTCTTAAAAGGCGCTCATTGTGACGTATTGAAAGAAGCTTTTGGGAATAGCTATTTAGTCCAGTTTCTTCTATTCGGTGGGACGTTGGGGTATCTAAACTTCCAATTTGCTTAGCATTTGTGATGTAACTAAATGACCAAACATGATTGATTGGAAGAGGACCGCAATATTGTTGAAGGTTTCCAATAGTCTAATATGGATTTTGTTCCATAGGAGGTCTGATACATCATCGTCGAAGACAGTTGAGCGACCAGGATGTGGTTTATTTGTAAAGAAGTAATCTCAATGGAAAACTTCAAAAACGAATTTCGAACCGTCCGTTCTGTGGTTACAGATTTCTTTGGTAGTCAATTATCCCGTGTTTGAATTCCTAATATATGACATGGTAACTGAGTTCCTTTAAATTGTCCATTTGTTATGGTACAATTTGTTTTTAACAACAATGTAATCGGGACAACAGTTTTAGACCTGGGAGTGGTTTACCTGAGCCAAATCGCTGGCTGTCATAAGCCTCCAGGAAACTACATAGAAAATGTAAAATATACAATTGCGGTAAGAAACAATGTTCTCCTATACATTTTGACTATTGACGTAGTCTATCGTTTATAAGTCCATTCGGATATACTTGTAATTTCTGACGCGATCAGCCACTAACGGCACTTCATATCGGTACCTACCATAAAGGAGATTAACTACTTCAGAAGTCAAAATATATAGAACGACATGATATCTGAGTACGGCTGTAAGTAATGATTTAAACTTAAATGGTTCTGTTGTGTGCAAAAATACCTTAACCTTTCATCTTCCGCTATATTTGCAAGTGTAAACAGGTACACGTACACATCCAATGTAAATGTATTCATATTAGTTTACTATGTTGGAATAAATAGTACATAATATACCTACCATATGTTTGTTTTGTTAGCTCGATGTAAACTTACTCCAGAATATTTAGTAAACAATGTTCAGCAAATTATTTACCGAAATTTCCCTATTGCAAAATTTACCGCCAATACGGGCTCTGTATCGAACTTTAAACACTTTTGGCCGTTGATAAATAATACAGCAGAACTTCAGATTGAACTAAAGTTCAAAGATTTCAACTTCAGATAGGGTAAACATAGAATTTATGTGCATTAGTTTTGTATTCCTATAAGATAAATATACAGCGCGGCCGTCAGTGCACAATTTAACTTCCCGGGGCCAACAAAACGGAACTTGAAATTTTTCAATTTAAACTTCCTCCGAAAAATTCCGTATAGATCTTCGAATAAGTTACGAAACGCTCGTTGTTATCTCTTAAGTAACGCGATTTTCGTGTTTAAAGAGAACGTACTATGTACCGTTTACATTTTCTCGTGTCCCTTGTGATGTCATTTTGTGTTTATTTGTTACCGCTGTGCGGTTGCTGCTGTTTTCCTTTTTTACGGGGAAAGCTCTGCATTCGAGATGCTGGGCGACCGTTTCGACCGCTTGGGGCGTATAAATTTCCCATTTTGGCACCTTGGACAATTTGATCTGTGTCTTATAAATATTTAACTGTTGTACTCGGAATACGTTCATTTAAGAAGGTATCCGCGATTTTTATTGCAGCAGTAAAAGTATTGGTCCGACATGTATAGAATTTTAAAAGAAAGACACTTAATGGAGCAAGTATTTGGTGAAGCTCTTGATATTATAAATATCATCAACATCAAAAGATTTATAAGTTCTTAAATAACTTTAGTAGTTAGAAAATAAAACGGAGCTCTAATAGATTTAATGGCGGTTAGTTTCCAAGCAACAAAATTCGATTCTAATTGATTTGTAGAAGAACAGAGAGATGAGTATTTCGGATGAGCGCTGATTTACATAGATATTTCCAAATGCTTCTGCAAAGATAATTCCACTGATATCGATAATTAACGTTGCTACCAAATTGGAAAATCATTTCGGGCATTAGGTCGACATAAAAGCGCCAAATGCAATTAGGAAGTTTAATACGAGTTTCGACAGCGCGTAGGATGGCCGCTATCGAATATTCTATCTCAGTGCAGATGACAGGTGTTTCTATTGCGGATGTTGTCTAATTAATTTGCGTGCGTAATTTGTAATCCTCCGGAGGTAGATTAGTCACAAAACGTTTCGCACCCCCTCTTCTTGTCTGCATTTCGAACTCTCTAACCGTGTCCGATATCTTCTGGTCTGTAGGTGTTTAAGTGTTTGTAGTGAGTAAGAGCAGGAAGTAACGGACATTTTATCCTAGAAATGAAGAACAATAACGGTCCGGGAACAAATGGAATAAGTGCAGAGATGGTTAAAGCAGGTGGTATCCAATTATATAAAAAGTGTATGAGCTGATAAAAATCATCTGGGAATTGGAGCAAATGCCAATAGAATGGGCTGAGGCGCGAATATACCCAATGTATAAAAAGAGTGACAAAATTCTATGCACGAACTATAGAGGTATTGCCCTACTGGACGTATGTTACAAAGTATATAGCAGAATATTAAAAGAGAATTAACGAGTATGCAGAAACTTTCTTGGGGGAATACCAGGTCGACTACCGCCGTAACAGATCAATGATAGACCAGGCCTTTGCACTTAAACAGATCCAGACAAGCTGCTATGAATATAGAATGATGCTGCACACTTTATTCATAGATTTTATTAGATATGAGAGAATAAACAGAGAAAAAGATGTATCAAACAATGTCACACTTGGGCATCCCAAAAAACGCTAGTACGACTAATGAGAATGACTTTGAAAGGAACAAACAACAAAATATTGGGAAGCGGACAACAATCTGAGAGTTTCCAAAAGAGAAATGGGGTATGTTCAATTTAGTTTTGGAAGCAATCATAAGAAATAGCGGAATAGAAGAAAAACGGTATTTCAGAACGATCATCAATGCCTAGTTTATGCGGAAGACAGCAATATTGTCCAAATCCAAAAGATAGTTCAAAAGAATTGTAACAATGGCTAGGACCCATAGAGCAAATGGCTAGGGCGAAAATGCCGAAGACGATTTTGGGGAGGACAGCGATTGGGAGGAGACAGAGAGGAGGTGTGATGAATGATGCGAAGTTGAGGTTGAGGTGGATGGAGAGAATGAAGAAGGATATGAAGAGAACGAATAGTGGTGATTGGGAAACGAGCTGGTCGATAGGGAACGATGGAGAAATATTGTGAATAGTTTTGTATGCTAGTGTGGGAGTGGGAAGCTCCAGTAGTGCCTTAGACCCAAAAGGCCTGTAGTGCAAATTAAATAGCGAGTAAGAAGTCATAGAAAGGTGAAACATCTCGAAAATAAGTCTTTCTCTTTTATCTCTCTTCTTCAATACCGGACATGTTTTAAGTTGACAAAATCCATACCTGAATGCAATTGTTACAGTTTATAAACATTTTAGTCTTTCGTTTATGCGTACCTAAGAGGATGGACATTTTCTGGAAACTTAAATGGTGCTTTTCATAGAATTCTATATATGTATGTACGTTCACATTTGAATGGACTGCCGATATAATTCTAACAAACATATGGATTGGTTTCAGAAAATTCCAGAGTTTACATTATCGTAAAGCGGCGTGCTTTTCATGGTTTTTTTCGGGAAATCTAAATCTTAGAAGCAAGAAATAAATTAATAAAAATAGAAATGAACGATTTGTCTGAAAATAGAGGGAATGGAATAAATAATTTTGGTTATAGAAAAGCGAAGTTACTATATGCATTTGATGACCAAAAGTTAAAGCAACTACCAGCAAGAATCATAACAAAAAGGCATAGACGCTGATTCCCTTTCAAATAATAATAATAATAACAACTAAGATTACAAAAACATATTTAAAGACAGTGGAACTTAACAAACGGAAAATTGTATTTCAGCTAACGAAAATTGTACATCAATTAGGTAAGTGTTATTTACTTCGTAAATACAGACTGGGATTGGATAGCATCTGAAACGACAAGAAATAGTTTTGACGAAAATCTCGATATGTGCGAGATGTTCGAGCTAATATTTGATGAATGAATAAGACAGCTGGTAGTAATGCGAAAGCTACTGTAGTGGTGCAGATCCAATATCGAGTAAATTTCAATAATAATTTTTTTATTAATTAAAAATACCTTTTATTGAACTACTTTCCTATAATTTATTTTTTTATTTCTTTATTATATTTTTTAAATTCCCTACAGGTGAAACCTAAGTGCAGGAAATATTTAATATAAGCACTAAATAAATATTATATATATGATTATAATTTTATGAAAAAATGCCCAACAGAATTGTATATTCCATTCATGGACAATGCTTAGTACAAAGCAAATAGAAGAATAATACAAATACACAAAATATATGTAAATTATATATTAAACTTATGGTATGCAAATTGTAATATTAAAAATGAATTAAATTATAAACACAAATGCATGCAAAGCAAATGAAAAAAAAATTAGAGCACAAATAAATAGAGGGGGATTCCTTGCAACATAAAATTTGGATAGTTTTAAATGCTACTGATTCATTAGAATAGATGAAAATCGGCATTGACAACAAACTTTTGCTCACCCAATGTAGAATTATTAATTTCTCAATAAGAAGATAATGTATTACAATTGTTTGACATGACATATGTATCGGATACTCATCGAAGAAGCTATCCAGGATGCTCTATAGATGGGGTAGAAAAAACAAATTCAGCTGCGATATGTCCATTTCGCGTTCCACGCCATGATTTTTATTTTTCATAACGTCGATGCGGTGAGGAAGAAGCCGCCATACCAGAGATGTGAGCTCTAATTATTGCATCAATATGATCAACAAATGTCACTTGGTGTAAAACAGTACACGTAGATCTCTAACAAGATCAATACGAAGCATCACTATGTTATTCAAACTGTAATCAAAGAGTATACAATCGATTTTTGACATAAAGGTTATTGTTTGATATTTGAAGGAATTACAGAAGTTCAGAATAAGTCAGATTGAAGTACCATACGGTCGTCAATTGTGCAGCTTTTCAGATCGTCGACAAATAGCAACCTTTTGAGAAGTAACAACAGGTGCGATGTGGTTCGTAAATATAGCGAAAATTAATGAACTATGATTTGAACCCTCCGGCGCACACGATATGAACCGGATGAAATAATAATCATTCTGAAACCGCTAAAGACGTCTTCTAGACAAGTAAGAGATCAGGAAATTGATTGAAAAGCTGCTCAAGTTAAACGACATTAATTTGTCAGGAATAAGGTAGTGATCCAGGCAATTGAAAGTCTTAGATTAGTTTATGTAAACGACTTCAACCTGAACCCGAGAGTTTTGATGACTTTACCTTCCGGAACTACAACTCCAGAAAAAATGTAACAAGAGAGATAAATGACCGCTATGTTGCTGACGATAGCACAGAAACTATAAGGAAGAAAGCAGTGGGAATATAATATATATCAGAAGTGTAAGAAATAGCTTACAGAAAAAGAAATCTGATATTACAGTACCAAACTACAATCCTTCAGCCTTGACGTCTCTCATAACAACGTTTGCGTGGACAGAAAGGGTGATATGGTAATCTTTATTGTAACTAAACTATAGGCAGCAACGACTGAGGAACTTGTTACTTTGGGTCAGTATAAAGTAGTAGATAAAGTTAACGGAATACAACATTCTCTTGAAAGGGTAGATTGTATTTTGCAGGAAAAACCGCAAGTAAATGTCTGCAAACTGGAGGTTGTGCTTGGTTAACACAAATCGAACACCCGAATAAATTAAACGTAAAGTTTAGAGCAACGCCATTAATTTATTCATCATTGCGTGCTTGTGGATGAAACATGGATCATTCCTTCACGACACAATTAAAAATTGTATTCAAAGCATCTGACTAAATGTGATCCGCATAAATGGAAGAAGGTCGGGATGATAGCAAAGGTATTTTAGGATTTTGGCGATATTAGTTTCATCGATTATCTTGGAAAAGATTCTGAAATAACAGGAGAACGTTATTGGATCATCTATATTATGAAATTACCCCTTGCTCAGGCAAAATATGCTGTTTCATCATCATATCTTTGCAGCAAAGATATTCTCAAATGACAATGAAATACATTAAGGAATATTTTCATGTGCAACTTTTTGGCGCAGATTAGCACCGTGCGAATTTGCATTATCGCCAAACCTGACAAAATTACTTACTCGTAGGAGGATTTAGATTAAATTATAACGTTCTGGACACAACTGAGACTTACCTTAAGCTTGGTAAGTCGTACCATTCTGATGTTGTCAATAAATAACGAAACCACTGCGTCAAATATACCAGGTAGATTATATCGAAAAAATCAACTAATTTTTCCCGAAGAAACAGTTTCTTCGCTTTTTCGATAGTTTTCTTAACCCTTAATATTTGGAAATGCCAATTTTAAGGGTATACATAGTTTTCATTACGATCTAAAGACTATAACATTACAACTTTTCCTTCTTCTGGCGCCTCCGCCAATTCTACTTATTTTGAATTATATTTGCGTTTGGATGAAGACCTACTTTAGCATATTTATAGACTGTAGAACTGTCCACTTCCTATCCTGGAGTGTGATGGGCCTAAAAATCATGTTAAAGCTGTGATATATACTTCCTCTCTTCAATACAAAAATGCAAGTCGTTACTGCGATGTTGCATTAGATTCAACTATGTTTATATATTTTCGCATTGCAATCTCTGATTATGTTAAATACAATCTTTGCGTTTATAAAAACATGCTTTTTGCAAAGTTTGAACAAAATATTTACTTGTTATGTCGAGCAGCTAAGCCAATTTTATTAATATATGTCTTGCAAAATTTAGATGCAAATTTAAAACTTACTCAACTGTTGGCATTTTTGATTTTACCCGTGAAAGCTTGGCTCTTACATGCTCCAGATCTGAATCTTTAGAATTTAACACGCTATTACTCAGTACTGCACCTCATTACGGCATATGAATTGCTATTATACGTATAAATTGCTTTCTATATGTTGCACGGTATGTAAGGGAAAATAAATGGCTGCTCAGGAAGATGTATGAGTTCCAATCTAGGCGCTTTAATCTCGAAAAGTGTTCCACAACACTAGATTGATTGTGTATTAGTTTACACTGCATTAGGTGTTTAAAGCAGCTGTAGTGTATTCTGGCGGGAAGCTATATATATTTTTTCTCCTATAGGGTATATCGGGCACGTAATAGAAAAAGTTTTAATTACCTTAATCAGGATTAATTGGGCGCTGAAATAAGTTGGGAAATTAGTTCGTTAATTGCTGCCATATATTGAGGGTAAGTGGAAATTAATTCTGTTTAGATTTATATACCTATGAACTTATACTTTTCAACACCATACAGTAAATATTAAATCAAGAATTAATCAACTAATTTCTTTCATTACAAAACCGATTTTCAATGAGGAAGTACATGCTGATTAAAAAACAATATTTTCTTGCAGTTGCTTCAGAAACATACATGTCTGGTTGAATACGCTCTATCAGAAACACGGTCATGTTTTTCTCTTTATTCACATACTCCACAAATTCACACATTTCAGTAAAGCGGTCTGTACTTGCTTTCCATCACTTCGAAACTATCCACAAAATTACTTACGTTGGTATTTACATTCACCCTGCTACGTACATATATACCACGGTTTGTAACTGATATTATCCAACGAATTTCCATTAATTTAAGGATACACGACGTAAAGGGGATAGCATTACTACAGTGTTACAGTTTCGCCTGATGTTTCGGGACGCTTTTAGAGGGGTTTTCACAAACACACTCTAGAACGGAACTGACAACGAATTGGAAATTATCCACGTTAGGAGGAAATTTATTACTTGCCACGGGATGATTTATAATGTGGCGTTAATTCCATGATTGCCGGCAATAAATATGACGTAAAATACTAATAATTATAATTGCGAAACATTATTTGTTTTAGGCGTTTAATCGTAGCGTTTCCTAAACCGGAAAAGGTAATACCGTTTCCAATATGTTTGAAAATTGATTTGAACGCGGTCGTTTTCACTTACAATTCGAGGATTTTTGCAATTGGAATTGTGAATTGATTATGATAATTACCAACAGAATTATTTTGTATAAATTGTTGCATGTTTAATACAATATTCGAGTATTATAATAACCTATTTGTTTAGTGTATAATTGTATAATGTATTATGTTTAATTGTTACAATGATTCGACACTGAAATCCATTGTTTAGTAAATATTTCAGATTACATTAACTATTACGTCCTGTGCATAATACATATTTCATATATTATTAGCAAAGTTGGCTAACACAGGACGAATACATGATCGTTACAAAAGGGAGCAAGTATGGGCTGGTATTATACTTACCTACTTACTTAATCCAAAAGCCTATCTATCTTTAGATGTAAGGCTTGTGAGTCGAGTATCGGACACTTCGTTGTTTTTTGCCAAATTTATTTTCACAATCTTCTATCTTGGGCGAATTTTGGTAAGTCTTTCCTTCACAGTCCTCTTTTCTTTCTGCTGCTCTTTTAACTTCCTCCCTCAAGATCTTTTCCAGGCTCACTTTTTTCTTTTCCCTATTTCTCTAGCTTCATATATTTTCTTTACTAGCATGCCTTGCTTCATTCCTTGTGTATGTGGAAAGTATCTGAGTTATCCCTGTTCTGTAGTTGACTCTATTGGCATGATAATCAATTCTTCTCTATTGGACTTTTATTTCCAATCCTGTCTCTTCTGGTTACGTCCTGTATTTTTCGCAGAAATCTCATTTCTGTACTCGTTAAAGTTGTTCGATACTTTTTCTCAAGATCGGTTAAACTTTTTTATTGGTTCCAAAACTAAAATGAAAATTGTATACCTGACCTTTAAAAGTAGTGTGTGTAACGATAAAATACTAGTTTTTTACAATTTTAAGAGCTTCTACAAATTTAATTTTTTTTTTCAGGTTTACGGGCTCGAAATTTTGCATACCGTGTATTCGTTACGATAGCTACGTCTTAGCGTCGAGCTTTTGTAAATTCCTTGTTTATTGTTGAATTTAACCTTAATTAAGGTATATAAAAATAACCATGGGCTTACCGTCATTTTTGAACTTCAAGAAAGCAACGATAACAAAGGAATTTACAAAAAGCTTGCATCTGTGCTTTGTTGATACTCTATCATTCTTGTCGAAAATTACCACGTCATCTACGTAGCAAAATTCTGATATTTCTACCGTTTCCGACTTCCAATTTCCTACGTACGCTTTCTTGAGTTCATTCTTACAATTTTTCATCACTTCATCCAATACTGCGTCAAACAACATCGAGCTTAAAATGCAGCCTTGTTTTAATCCCGTTTTATTTGGGAATGGTCCAGATTCCTCTGATTGTGTATCCCTCTGCTCCTTGCTCTTCTGATTTCTGGCTAGATACGTTTCTTCCATATGGTTATCTATGATTTCTCCGGTTCAGTTTTATAGAATTCTTGCGAACACCACAATGCGTTATATTTCTGTAGTTCCCTGCATTTCCGGCTGTTATCTTTTTAAAAGGAGGGACTATTATCACCACTCTCCATGCGTTTGGTGTTACCTTTTCCATTCTAATTAGATTGAGAAGATCTAACAATTCTTCTCCTGTTATTTGATCTTTCCCTAGAGCTTTTCCTATTTTAACTTTTGGGCTTGTACTATTAATATTAAATTATTATAAAGATAGTTACTCACATGAATTCATACGTAGGTTTACTTTCACCGGAAATTTAATGGTGATATAGAAAGCGGCAATATTACCTAATAGTTATATATGTTAATAGACCTGTTGTAAAATCGGTGTATCAGAATGTTCAGTATCAATCGAAGTAAGATTTCCAAATTTGAATATTGATCAATGTCACTCGGAAACGCAGCAGTAGGTTTGACGTAATTCAAATTTTTCCACAAAACTGACTTTTTGTTAGCCTGTAGAATGTATTAGTAGATTTAATGTGACTTCGAGCCGTCGTATAAATATTATTGATTGTTGCAATGAAAAAGAAATATATTGCAAACTCTCAGTCCAATCGGATATAACTTCGTAATCTTTTGCAACTTGGGAAGTCTCAAACTGTCGTTGACTTTCTTTAACCTTTAACCTTCTTTGGGTTTAATTTTAAAACTACTATTTGTTGAAATGCCTGCTATAATATAAAACTGATTGAGGTCACGTTCTCCGGCTTGTTATAACAAGGTAGGTTGGTGTCGACATTCCTGGACACATATCTAAATTCGTTCAAGAAATTTCAGAAGAACTTTTTGTATTTTATTGATTAATGCGTCAACGAGAAGGTAACGTTGCCTAACAGTTTTGGTTATAAGATGAACAGTATGCAGTATACATCTTATATGGAGAAGATTAGGTAAACATACGCACTTGTTTGGCTTACACCGCAAATTTTTGCAAGGTTGATATGACATGGAACGCGTGCAGTTACTTACTACTATTACATGTTGTGCTGTTGTTTTATCCATTGTAAACCACGATGTTTTGTTTCTTAGTTCAGATTTTAGATTTGCTTCCATCATTATTTTATCCGCGGTAAACTATATCGTAGGACCCTTCGGGTTGGTAACCTTGAAGCAGCTATGTCTTCCAAAACCGAATGTTATCCACATTTAAGAAAAGAATAACACAGAAGTTGAGTTTCAAACAGATACTTGACAGAGACAAAACTATAAACTAATAAAAAAGTAACTCTTGAATGGACAACCGATTACTGAGGTTCTTTTGTTAGGTAACTCTAACAGAAAGTTGTGCAAGGGTTGCGCTGCAGGACTACATTGGGTATGCCAACAAATGTCAGGTGGTGAATCGTATTTTATTAGTTGTAAACTGCACCCGTAGACTAGTTTCGTCCTTATTAGGACTAATCAGCACGGTATAGCATTCTGCGAGTAATGATGATGACCTTATCCTACGTCCTGCGACGTCTCCGCGTCCTCCTAGCATTCAAGAGGAAGGACCTAAATTGCCATATATGTAGGTTTTGAAAATTTCCAAGAATGCAGATGTTGGCATTCAAAAAAGTTTTAACTCAAATTGTGGCAATTTTTCACCCTGCCAAATGTCATACATTAGATTAGATTGTAGGATGGAAGGCTCGATAACATGTGTCTTCCGATGACTTCGACTTTCAAGAGATCTTTTGTAGATTATCCTAATCTATACGTGGCCTCGGATTCCCAATCCTTTAGCATAGACTACGAAGTTTTGGGGAGGACTCACTTTGACGGGCTCCCTTGTAACCTTCCATAGATATGTCATACACAGATAAGATGTAGATCAAATTTGAGCATCGTAATCCTAGAGATTTTGAAGGACTTTGGTCCTGGCTATGGAAGATATCCAAGGAAGGTGCTGCTCGTTGTTAATGCAATTTTAATATAACCCTAAGATCCAAGAATACACTGATTGGTCTCGTTTCTTATCATTCTGTGTCTACTTAATCACTTTCCCTGTAAGTAGTTTTATAGTATTCATTTCCCACTGGATGCAATTTAAGGATTTCTCCTGCATTTAGGAGTAATTTTTATATTGATTGACTTATGGAAATAAGTTTTATTTGGTACATTCTCATGTTAACGTAAGTATTATGCAAGTTACCAAATACATGACACTTTTTTCTTTTTAAAATGTTGTGCCCATATACGTGACTCACATATTACAGCAACCTATGTACATTTAGCTTTACAAGAATTGACATCTTGACGATGTGGAAAGGCTTCTGTGCCCTCAGCAAACACTGGATATAGTATTACATACCCATTTAGGGCTTTGCTCGATGCAAGAGCTGAGAGACTCGAACGGAATAAATTTTCTATTAGCTAGGTGATAGTTTTAATTGAGCAAAGCGCGAAGAAGATCAAAATGAAAATAGATGAAGTAATGGGCGATTGAGACAATACCAGCTTAAAGGAAATCTTAAACAAAAGGGCAATTATTTTATCCAAGACAAAAGAAAGATGGTGCTGCATCGTAATACAAGATGCTAGGACAGAGAAAGGGAATAAGTGAAAGAGAAGATGAAAAGCTGTACCTAAGAACTAGATCCGTGAGCAACTACCATGAATAGAAACAACAACGAACACGAGTAAAAGAATCAATTTTAGAAGCCAAGAAACGGAGACGAGAAAAGTTCAGCGAAAAGTTAGTTTACCATGTACTCAAAATGCTGAGAAAGAAAGTAGAACATAAATTGAAGCACAAGACGGAAGAATGAAAAAGGGAATTACGGACCGATAGAAATACTTTAGGGATCTTCTTTATAGGGGCAACCAAGATGAAACTGGTGTCTTGACCAAGGCGAAGAATACAATAGCAAGAAAGAAGAAGTTCCAGAGATAGTTAAAGTCTTAAAGAGAGGGAACTCGGTGGACCAACTCAAAATTACGGCAGCCATTTACAAGATCTAGGACAAGGGATAGACATGTTAACTAAAGCACCTAAAGTATGGCACACGGGGAGGGTACCAGAAGATTGGAGGGTCAGTGCAATAATAAATATCGCGTTTAAACTGTACGAAGGTGTAATGGACAAGAAGTTGAGAAATGCGGTAGAGAAGGATTTAGATGTAGCACAAAGTGGGTTTAGAACATGAAGAAGCGTCCTGGACTACATTATTACGATCAGGCAACTAAATGAGAAAATCATAATAACAACTTCAGAAGCCTACTTAACGTCGGTCAATCTATGTATATGTTAAAACGGGTTGGACCGAGTTTCTCAAAAAGTAATCTGGAAAAGCCTAAACTGCAGAAATCTAAGTCAGGAGCAGACTTTTTGTCTTAATGTAAACAATAACAGTTGTGTGATGAAAGACCATACTTAATGAGTGATTCGAGATGAACGATGGACTGAAACAAGAGAGAGTATTGAGCCCGATATTATTCATAATGGCTATGGGTGATGCTACTGAAAAGAAAACGCGGAAATACTAAGTCCAGACAGACGCCTCCGCAGATGATAAGGTTACTGAAAGAAAAAAGATATACAAATAAATAAAACACTGTGGTAAAAATAATTGCTGAAAAAGAATATGGAAATAAATACAACTGAGATAAAGGTAATGAGGTTGGGGAAAGGAAAACAGCAAGGTTGGAATTGAAATAAATCACGCAAAAATCGAGCAAAGTCAAGACGCTTAAATATCTTGCAATATTAATAAATAAAGAAGGAAATATAAGGGCCGGACTTGATGAAAGATTAATTAATGTTGTGCAAATGTACCACAACTGAAGTCATACATTCCTGGGTAAAAAGGAGATTAATACAAAAAGGAAAATGGCAACAAAACGATTCTTTTAGACCAACGTTGATTTAAATGCTGTGATGTCAAACCCAATATGGGAGAGAATACAAGCATCAAGTAAGAAATATATGCGTGACGTGAAAGGAGTACTAAGACGTGATAGGATTCTAAACGATGTAATCGCGAAAGAATTAGGAATTAGAACTGATGGCGAAGCCATCGAGAAGCAACAACTGAAACGATTTGACCACCTCGTCAGCATGCAAGGAAAGGGACCGGTAAAACGTATTTAGGAAGCACGAGTGCGAAGAAGCAGAATAAGTGAAAGACCCACGAAGAGTTGGAATGACGACGTCGTTCCAAGAGAAAAGGAATAGGATGGACGGGAAAAAACGCAAAAGAAGAGAAAATATGGATTAAATTTGTTCACACGGTTGAACTCTAGTTGTTTATATCTTACATTTGGGGGAAAGTAAAGCTCAATTATATTATATAAATAAATATCACTACAGACGTAATAAACAGAAAAGAAACAAGTTTTATTAATAAGGTGTTTATTGTAATCGGTGATTGCTTACAATATAAAGTGCATATACTAACTACATACAACTCTCCTAGATGATTATCATACGTTAATAATAATAGTAATAGCTAGGTATTATAGTGTTCATTTTTATATTTACATACGCATACCATTTTTCCTGAAAACTGTACCACTTACCAATTGAAGAAGAAATTAAGAAATGAGCTGGTTTTTGAAGGTCGTAACAGTTCAATACAGGAATCAAATTATGTCTATACTCTTGTTTAAAATTTTTAAGTTGATATAAAAATTAAGAATAATTAATGATTTATTTATTAAGTGGATTTCCATCGTTTAGTTTAGTAATAAAATAATTACTCAGCCGCTATGCTTTTTGAAGTAATGCTAGTGCGGTTACTACTTATGTATGTATAGACGTTGTAACATATTTATTAAGGGTTTAGGTACAAAGTATTAGTTACCATTAGCCATCGGGCATTAGGTAATTCCACGCAGTGAAATCATTAGCTAATGGCTGTTAATTATTAAGGTCCAATGTGGCTGTTAATACCTGGTTATTGTTTATTGATAACCGCAATTTCGATGCATATGTAGAACATTGTCTCGTAGTATACAATTTTCTATTGATAATTATCTTTTTCTTAATTTCTTCTTGCGTTACTAAACATCGAAACACATCTGATTAATCGTCAAATTGTGGCAGCTTTTGTTTCATATACATACGTTACTTACATAACATATTTACAGAATCTAAACACTTCTTAATGTTTACATTTAGCGAGCAATCGAAATTATTTTCATGATTCACATGCCATCCCTTAATAATGGTTTGTAACTAATATTTCTACGAAGATGTGGCAGTTTCAATCGTCGAAGTATATTTTCTTACACTACTTAAATTACGGAAACAAATCGAGCACAATATGTACACCTACACACATCGATTTTTCAGAATACACGTGCATACAACTTAAACGACATCTTCATGCATACATTTTATTACTATCACCAGATATAGTTAACGAACCAGCTGGTCTCTATTGTTTATTAACGAAACTTAAATTTGATTAATATTTAGTGTAACACGCTCGTTTGCTAGTTTAGAGTTATATTTACAATATCTACATACATCGTATTTTTCTAATTTGTTAAGGAGGTCTGCATTCTTATGTTACGTACTTGTATGTTTCATGAAGAAAATATATAATATAATTTGTGTGAAATACGGGCTACTGCACGTTGATAATAACCTGCAAACGTAAGAAATGTCTCGTGTTACAATGTGTATTATGATAATTTCAGTCAAATAGTTTCAACTGTTAAATTAGAAGATATAGCAGGATAGATATTGCTGAATATGCTTGAAAGGTTTGCCTCAAAAACGTTATATTGCAAATTTACATCTCCTACTAAATTATTTAGGTATTGTTAAGAAGTATGCTGTACTTTCTCTTCTAAATTATATTATTAGTCCGTTTTAACTTGCTCCAAGAAATTTTTAATTTTCGAAGTAAATACAATAACACACTTATTGCTGAAGTTACTGTGGTCATTCCGCTCTAGAAAATGGGTGACTTCGCTAAAGAATTTACTACAAGTTAGTGCTATTCTCACAAAAGTCTTATTTAGGTAGGTAAATGTATTCATATATTGGGAATTAGTTAACCTTGATTAACGAAAAAGGAAACAAAATAAACCATACGAGAGTGGATTCACAAGTTTCCGGAATCGCTGCTAGGGGGTTGAAATTCTTTCAAATACTTTATGTCATTGTGTTGGCAACTATTTCATACCAATAGACTGCAAATGCTAAGTCGATCTGTCAAATAGTCTGGTTTTGACAAGCATTTAAGTCAAGTCTCTTTTCGTGTTTCCAATTATGGACAAAATCGAAATTCCAGCGGTTATCAAATTTTTCTGTTTGGAAGGGAAAACCGCAATGAAAATCAAACCAAGGTTAGATACCGTTCTTGAGAATTCATCGCCTTCATTTTCCACCGTGAACTTTGGATTTCGGAATTCAAGCGTGACCGCACGTATACAAGTGACGAACCACGTCAGGACGTCCGAAAACGGCTACCAGGCCAGAAATTGTGGAAGAAATACATGAGATGGTTTTAACAGATCGTTGAATAAAAGTGGGCGACATTGAGGAAGCCGTGGGCATCCCTTATGAACGGGTAGTCCGTATTTTACATAATGAATTGGGTTTAGAAAAGCTGTCTGCAAGACGGGTGCCACATTTGCTCAATTTGGAGCAAACACGCATTCGAGCTCGAACCTCAGCCGATTGTTTGGATGTTTTTGTGAGGAATCCAGTGGATTTTAAGAGACAATTTGTACCATGGATGAGACCTCGATTCATCACTAAGATCACGAAAAGCAAAAGTGCAATCAAAACAGTGCATTGAACGCGATAAATTGGTTTTAAACAAGGCAAAGACCATTCATTCGGGCGAAAAAGTGATGGCTGCGGTTTTTTGGGACGCGAAAGAAACTTTGCTAACTGACTTCCTCAGACCTGTTCCCGAAACTCAAAACATTTCTGGGTGGAAAGAGAGTTTGGTCAAATGAAGAACTGAAGTCACTTCCCGAGGGGAAACCAGAAGGTAGAGAAACGTTGAACGGAGTGTGTTGAGCTTCGAGGGAATTACATTGAAAATTAAGATATAAGTTGAATCCGTATTATTTCGGTTTCGTTGTCATTCTGGCAACTTTTCAATCGATCCTCTTACGATTCGAGACATGGCGAAGCAAAACTCCTTGCATTGGTACCCATTAATAATAATTAATAATTAATACGAAAATTAATTAGCAAAATTATTCGAGGAATAAAATAATTAAGTTTCCTTTAACGAACGCTTAAATTCTCTTCGCCTCCTTTAAAGTATATGATCCTTAACTTAATGCTTACTTCAGGTCGCTTATGTAAGAACATTCCTTTTATATGAAGAGTTAAAGAAACATTTTTAATAACGTAGAATGGAACATATACTGGTAGCGCTACGCGAGTTGGCACTAAATTAGGCTCAGTTCGTGAATAGCAACTGAAGAGATAAATACGGCAAGTAAGACAACTCTTAACTGTATGAACCAGTTATGTACATGCTGGCTGCACAGCACAAAGACCCGAAAACTTTATAATGCTTTAAGTTTTAATAACGAAGTTTATTCCAGCTAAAATTATATTTCCCATGTAATTTCCTCTTAAGGAAATAACACACGCACTGCGCCCGGACTTTTGAAAATGACGACGCGATGCGAACGAGGTGTATACCGGAAGAACTTTCGAGATCAAAAAGCGCTATTATTAGCTATACAAATAAGGCAAGAAGGTAACGCGTACGAAACTTGCAAACATTTCGCTGTAACTTGTTTTGCTTAAAGTTAGTTATGAAAGTTTTCGTGCAGGGCAAAATTTAAATTGCAAAACGAATTGCCGATCGATATATAAATAGAATATTTGGGTTTATACAGGTTTTTCACGAGATCCTTAGATAAACGGTAATGCATTGCTTGAACTGTTGTGTTAGAAAGGTTTTAATATATATACAACTGCTGATTTGTGTACAAAGCTTAAATAGGATACAGGCAAAACAATAGACTTTGATGCGTAGAGATAAGAATTTTTACATCTTTCAACTTTATATTTTACCAGAGCTCTGTACTAAAGGAAAACTCATTACAGTTATTATTGTTACCTCGCTATAGATATACTTATTTATTCAGATATACTAATCTCAAGAGCTTTAAGAAACAGCTTTCAGTAGACCAGTAGACCTTCGATATTGTAAACACATGCTTTCTTTCCTGAAACCACATCTATCAACATCAATTCGGTAACATTAGTAAATAGCAATTGTCGAAATATAACGTTTCAACAACATGGCCTAAAGGAAGCTATTCCTAAATTACAGAATTAAATTAGTTCGTTAATTAGGAATGTTTGCCCACAAATACTGATAGTACTGCCGCTACACGCGATTCAAATAGAAATTTGAATAGAAATTCGGCATTAGGAAATTGCAGTTTGAATTAACACCTGCAACCATCGCAGAGTACTTTATATTGGATAATTCCATTTACAATTTGTGTTGGGGGTTCGATACTCCGAATCGGTTATGTATAGGTATTTACCGCTATAGACCGGAGATGATTAAAGTTGAATTTATTCGGTAAAACAGGAAGCTATTGTTTTCTGGAAGTGTTAGTTTTGAATGACAGATTTGAGGTACATTTAAACACCACAGCCTTTTAACAGTATACGGCATTTACATATTGGAACTTTTAAAATACGTATTCAAAAACCGTGCACTCGTTGAAACAAATTGTTTTAAACATGAATAATGATATGGATAATAGGGCAAACTACCGCTATCCTAGACATCATATTACACTAACTAAAAACAATGTTGTTTATAACTGTATAAAATTTTATAATAATTTATCCAATAATATTAAGGATATAACATTATTTTCTATATTTAAAAGAAGTGCACACTCTTTTTATGTAATGTCGATCCATATAATCTTAATGAGTTTCTAAACATATATTCTTCTATTGTTCTATTTGATGTGTTGCTATTAATGTACTATTGCGGTAACAAAAATCGGGACAAGTCCTATAGGCTATTGTGACTGTTTTTTAGCTGTATAAACTACTCGTTTGTCAATGTCACGTCAATCATATCTTATCTAATGTCAAAAATAATTTACCCACGAACGTAAGAAAATTCTGTTAAATGCAATGTTTGAAATAAAAATCTTGTAAACAATAAATTAATCTAGTTTTTAGTTATGATTATTTCTTAAATACTGAATAAGATCTTCGTCTTCTATAGAATTCGATACCAATTTATGACCAGAACCACTCTGCCTTTCTACAGTTCCCGGATGTTGTGGGTAGTGCATTTGGGTACTTCAAGTCTATTACCTAGTCTTCTTACCGACCATCCTTCCCCAAATAGTGTAATTATTTGCATTTTTCAGTAGCACTTAAATGCGGTATAATGGCATATGTCAATAATGATTTCAAAATGACATAACATTTGACAAGGCAAAAGCCAGATTTAAATTACACTATTTTAAGTGTCCCCTTTTTTGTTGCCGCAATAGTAGATTATGCAATAAATATTATTATTATTACTATTAGGGTAGTTACAATACCTATACCAATGGCAACACGAAACTAATTATTGCAAGTGGGCAATAGTACCATATGTAAAAAATTGAAAACTTGAAAATGCTTGCCTTAGAGTTTTCCATAATATTCTCGAATGTTTCTCGTTATAGGAGTTTCATGCATCTTCTTCGCTTTTGTTCCGACTTTTCTTTCTAATTTTGTTATTTTTGATATTTTATGAATGACAGATTATATTAAGAGGTTCATTGCAAATGTGGTCAAGACATTGAAACGGCTCCCCACTTCTTGCACATACATCATACTTTTAATAACGGTGCAACTTAAGCAAATTAATTTCACTTGTAATATATTGCTTTTATTTAGTTTAAGGATATGGAACCTACATTATATTCAATTAAGGAGATGCAAGGAATGCTACGACGGTATTGGAAGGAACTGGTGATTGAAGAGACAACCGGGCCTATATAAACTGCGTATGCATCGAATTCATAAACTGAGAAGTAACATTTACGAACTAACAAGATGGTGTCAATTTGAAAATAGAAAATGTGTGATAATTAGCAGTAATGCGTGTAGTACAACTCTAGAACTGTAGGGCTCCCTAAGTTTCTTTCATGCTTTAAATTTCTCAAGACTAAAATAATAAATACCGCATCTGAAGGAGATGATAGCATCCTCATAATACATAAAGCACGTCTCATAGGTTTTCATCTATCTTGGAAAAAATTTTAGATCCCACAAATTTTTAGAAACAGAAATTGCCGATATAAAATATAAAATATATATTACGCCCTTAACAAAGCAATCCTTACGAACAAAGAGTTAAGCATTGCAGTACCAACCATTTACGTAAGTGAAGCTGGGACACTACACTATAGACAAGAAAATAAACTAATAGCAGCAGAAATGAAATTTTTGCAATAGAAGACCAACCTCACATGAATAATAGAGTATTATTAAAGACAACGATATTCGTTGTATCAGATCAAAAGTTGATTTTCTTGTCTCTCATGATAAAGAAAGAGAATGAATTTAATAAAGTTCCTAGCTTCTACAACCCAATTTGTTGATTCAAAAGTCAATGATAGTGATTGCAAGGACTGCGGTGTATTTACTGTCACTATATCACATTGGTAAACTCTTCACCACACAATTGTTGAATGATAATTTCAGTTGCAAGTGTTCCGCTTGCACGAGCATGCATTATCAAAACCATTTTAGCCGGTTTTAGTGGTGCTTGCGAAACACATGTCATGGAATTTATGAAACAATTATGTGGTGAGGAGTTTACCGATGTGATAAACTGTCAATTTAAAGGTCACTCTCTGAAAAAGAGCTCTTAGCACATTCACTTTAGAGCGTCTAGAACCGCACTTTATATGGACACGGAAGGATTTTGGGGGTTTTACGTGGATCTTGTTACGTTGGAAAAGACTGTTATAACTTTTAAAATAATTGACAGTTTTTGAGGAAATTTTTAAATCAAAGACACCTTTGAAATTTACAGCTTATATTTCATAACGGTAACCCCATTACTGTTGTGAAATATAAGTAAACTGGGTAAATATGCGGTATAATGAGTCATCAGTCCTTTTCACAATGTAATATTATATTACAGAGGACAAAGAACAGGTGACCGATCATATTGCATATTTGCTGAGTCTAAATATAAGCTATAAGTTCTAAATTTGTCATTGCTTGACGCTAAAACGTGGTGGAGGTAATTCCAATGACAGATATTTTGAAGTGAAGTATCAGCTTCTGGAAGAAATTCCCAGATATTAGTGATTTCTAAATTTTTATATTGTTAAAATCGATTAACAATTATTGATTTGCTTATATAAGGTGATTGAATTCTTTCAACTTTTTATCATTCCATATACATATATACTAGTAAAGCCGTATTAATGAGAACAATTAAGCCCAGATTAGCCCGATTAGAGTCAAAATCGTTAATTAATCTAGAGGTTTTGTTCGCGATCTCATCCGGATATATTTAAATAGTTTCGCTCGGGTGCCGGATGTGATGGTGGCAATTCGTACCCGGAAAAAGGCTACCCCAATTAATTATAAGCCCTTGTATCTGGGTCAACTTCACTGGCCCCATTTAAATAATTTAAGCCTTTTATTAGTCCCGCGCATCGATTTCGCCGCCCTATCCGCTACTTGTAAACCGTATGGCAATCTGGAATGTAATTTATTGACTTCGCAGGATAAATTTCCGATTCCTTTTTCACGCAAGTTAATGCATTTTTAATAGAAGGCGCTGTGGGTAGTTTTTAATTTGTGTGTAATGGAATTCATTGATGGTTACTTGTTATTTGGGTAACACCAAAGGACTGGAACAAGTCTATCTTAAACTTTGATATCTCTTTTTCATTCTAGAATGGTTGAATTTGTATTTCCACACAGAGCGGCATAGTGCTAGAACCTACTTTCACCTTTCAGGATCTTAGCGCTTTTATTGTAACGTGCACAAATCCGCAATGCGTATGGTTGGATATATAATGAGGAACATGAAAGATTTCATTCATCTAAGTACAACAAAACATTATAGATTAATTAAAATTTTGTAATAATATCTCGAGAATTTTAATACTGACATTATTTGCAGATTTTTAAATTTACAACCGTTTACGATTTCTTACAAACTGACTGAGATTTCATGCTTCTTATATGTTCATCCATTTAGAAATTTTAATTTCCTATACTCAATAAAAAAACTAGTAAATCGAAGGAAAACAGTTTGGAAATAACGAAATTTAATAATGGAGAATCACGTCACGAATGACAAGACAAAATCTGTTAATCGTAACCTTTCCATCCAACGTCAAAAAGTTTCAGCGTTTAAATAACTGAAAAATTCGCCTCTGCGCGTTCGTATTTTCACTTATCAAAGAGAACAAAAACCGATGCGAAGGGATGCTGTCAGATGGGCAACTAAAGTATGAAAAATATAATACGTGCGACCTTCCCCGTTCTTTCTCGACGGCGATGTTAAACTACGGATTTTCTTTTGAGAAAGAAATTTTAATATTGCTTGCGAAACGCGTTTTTATTTGTATGAATTTATTAAAACACTAGCATCAGAAGAAGGAGAGCAAAGTGAGCGATGGTCTTTAAGATAGCAGGACCGATGCCACATCAGAAGAGGAATTTTCATTATACATTTATATTTAGAGACGTTTAGTTTAAGCTTAATGTTACTTCCAAAATTCCTGGCTTGCACTTACAAATTCCGATTCTATTTCTGGCTTCGTTATCTATTTGCTTTTAGTTGACACCGTATCTAAATTAGCTGCAATACTTCCATGTCTCTATTTGAATCTTAGGGATATTTCATTAAAAATATGTTAAAATGAGGAGGTCCTCACGCTTTGTCTTGGATTTGTTCCCATATGAAGTGATTCAAACAACCTATTATCAATCATAAGATTTCTACATGAGACTTCGTTTGCATTCTAGTTTATTTATTTCTCTATTTATTTAGTAGATGTCACAACATCCAATTACAGGACAAAAGATAGACACTAAGGTCGTAAAGTCCTTTATAAGGCGCCTTGCATTACTGAATCTGGGTCCTCTTGGAGCTCGTAGTGGGCTTTTTAATTAGTTTCTGCAATAATACGTGGGCTATTTTCTTTCAAGTTCTGTTAGGTTGGCAGTGGATACTTAGCTACCATAGAGACGTGATGCTTGCGCACTAGTGTTTAGCAATCTATCCGTCAGCACCTCCCAAACGGATCGGGCCTTATGTGGCATAGCTTTAATGTGAGCGCTGTTTTATCACGATTACTATCATCGAAGCCCTCACCAAATGCAAGATGCGCTCTATAATCCGCTTTCTTCAAGCTGAAGGCAGTATCGCGAATGAAATTCATCGAAGATTATGTATTGTGTAGAGTGAAAGCATTATGAGTGATAGTGCAGGGCAAAAGTGGTGTAGAATTTTTCGAGAAGGGCAAATTGATGTCCATGATGAAACGGCTCTGGGCAGAAAGTCCGTAGCAACAGACGACATTGTCGAAAAGGTGAACACTGTGGTTCGAGAGCGCCGCCGGTTCACAATTTCTCAACTGTCTCCCGAATTTCCTGAAATTTATCGATCAGAACTTTGTAACACTGTTACAGTACGACTAGGTTACAAGAAATTTTCTGCACGATGCGGCCCCAAACAACTTATAGACGTTCACAAACTGCGGCGAATGCATTCTGCACTAGTTTGTTTTGTGTTGTTTTTGGGAACAATCGTAACGCCAGACGAAACGTGGGTTCAATTTGTGAACGTCGAGACAAAAGAACAATCGAAACAATAGATGCATACGAGCTCGCCTAACAAACCAAAGAAGTTTAACCAAACATTGCCCGACAGAAAGCTTATGGCGACTACGTTTTGGAACTGCAGAAGACTTTTGCTAGTGAAGTTCTTGGACCTTAGAACAACAATTGCTGCAGCGATGCACTATAACACTCTTGAACGTCTACGGAGAGCAATACAAAACAAAAAACCATGCATGTTCTTATCAGGAATTGCCTTTCTTGATGGCAATACACCCCTCATACAGTAAGAGCAATAAAAGAACTGCTCAAGAAATTCCATTTATTCACCAAGATGAAAGTATAGTTGGAGATGTAGCGGTCCAACCCCAACGAGGAGCTACAAACCAGTGCGAAAGTTTGGCTGAGAAGTCAGGTGGTAACATGGTACGAAGAGGGTATAGAAAAGATGGCGTCCTGTGACAACAAATGCTTCAATGTCGGTGGGAACTACGTTGAGAAATACTTCACTTGTCTGAGTACCTCTTATGTAATAAATCTTTCCTTGATTCTTGCTTTTGTTTTTGCCAACTTACCGGAACTTGAGAAAAACCCTTGTATGTGACGACGAGGCCCAAATATTAGTGAGAATATATACTACAGCTTTCGCAGTTCTCAAGCAATTTCTGGTTTTTTTAGGCACTTATGCTGTTTTCTGCATTGACAGTTGTATGTCGGGTGTTAATTCATGAATGTATTAACCTTCTCGGAAACATAAATGTTGTAACTATCTAAATTTTCCAGTGTTGAATGCTCTTTATGTCTTATACGTTGCTTACCAATGTTCATTCAACTATCAAAACTTTCCGATGGTACAAGTTATGGAATTTTATTATTCATAAAAGGCATAGATGACATTTCCAACAAAATGGAATAACTCGAGCTAGGTGCTTTCAAGAAGTGAAACAAGCAGCACATGGCTATAGAATCAGAAATTGTAGAATCAAGGTCGTATGTTATGCTGACGATGTCCTATCTCCATCACTTCAATAGATTAACCAAGACATATAATATACAAATATGTGCCACAAAAGCCAAATCAATGACTATATAAGCAAAGAACAAATTCAATGTAAACTGTTATGTGCCGCAATTAGTTAAACGTATGTAAGTACGTTGAGCAATCGGGATATATTGGAAGAACAATAAATACCGGAAACTAAGGCAGACATTATCTCTGGAATTTTAAAATGGCGCAGCAAGCACACGTCAGTAGAAAGTAAAGTACGAATTTATAAAACATCAGTACTCAGCACCTGATACAACAGCGGAAACTACCAAAACGAAACAACTTCCTCGAACAATTGAGATGAAAACTTTACAAATAATAAATTTTGTGACACCATCAGATGAACTGACAAAATGGAAAATAATGTGATGGTGAATGCCATGCGCTTTTAAGACGCCCACTCAAGCAATAAGCCTACTCATGGATATCAGGATCAGAAGAGGAGATAACGATGAGGGCCATGCTCGAAAGCTATGGCAAACAAAGTACCCTATATTTAACTATATGGTTAGATCTTGTGCAGAAAAGATAGTAAAAGGAAAGAAGGTTTTCATTAGAAGGGATCTGATGGTCCACATTCAGGAATAGAAAATTAGCGATTCCATCTTTGTAAGTATAATTACAGACATTTGTAGACATGGAACATTATGGTAAAGAGAAGCGAAGGGACGTTAAATGCAGAAAGAAACCCTATAGTACCAAAGTAACATATTAGTTGATCTATGTGTGGTTTCTTTGTTGACACACCCAAAGAATTTATGATTAACATCTCCTACTTCTTGATACTCGCACAGGAGTACTATTGCTCCAATACGATGGAGATGCGATCTAGTTGAGTAATGCGAAACTCGGATTCTGCACAAAATAGCTGAAAAGAATTTTCGGGATATACAAGGAAAGCCTGTGAAACCAGGGTTATTCCACCACACTACTCTGAATGTTATTGTAATATGTTCCTTTTAAGTTGGATGGCTCGTTCCATGCTCGCTGGCACTTCTATGGCGCTTCTCTTTGCACCGTACCGCATAAATCAGTGAAATGTATGGTTTTAGTTGCCCATGCGTCTTCCATCCGTAGCAAGGAAGTCCGCTGTTTCATTGTCGTAAATTCCTATGTGAGTCGGAATGCAACACTGTTGAATTTTATAACCCTTTTCTTTCAAAACGGCAATGGCTTCAAGTATACGAGGACCGGCGGGTGGTGCAGAAGGTTTTCGTTACTAGAAGCTATATGCAATTCCTTTTAGCCAAGAATATGACTGAGCTTACTGCTGTATTGACAGCTATGTAACCCACACTAACCAAGATGGCCGAAATTCAGCTAAGAAGACAGACGAAAGAGGGAACAGAGCCCCTGCGATGCTAAGGTTTACATTAGGAAAATCTTCGTCTAACCCTATCCTCTTAGGGAGTTCGGAGTTCAGAGATGCGCCCATGAAATGATATTCGAGGCAAGTTTCTGGCACAGAATTCTTCAAAATAGTTATTCACTGAGCAGTTAGTCCAGAAAAGGGTTCGCAGCCATCCTGTTTGCACAAATATAGGGGGACCAAAGAAGGTTTTATCAAAATATGATTTAAAGTAGTCCAGATAATGATTTGCAGGTAAAAATCTCTTCTACTTAAAGAAATCTGTGTATGAGTTGATCAAAGTAATGAACCAATGACTAAATTTCGCAGCTATCCAGAAGGAATGCTACGTTGAAATTGATTTCAGACCACAGAAAGGTAATAAATTTCTAAAGGTGGGGGGTAACATACTAACAATGTGTTTCAACCACTACTGATTAATCTTTACTTTGCCTTATTATTGTGTGTTATTTTACTTGATTCCTATTTATTTGATAAGTTAATTATCTGCATTTTACATTAGAAAAATGAAAACCAAAAAAGTTGAGAAGTCAAGTATACCACTCAGGCTTATATTGATGCTGAATTAATTTATAATTTTGAGATATTGCAATATTGGTGGACTCCTAGCATTACATCTGTGGTCCGCGTAGCTGACTGGGTTCTCAATAGCACGCAGTTATGTCAATAACTAAAGTGATTTGACTGTCTGTAGTGCATAGTGGCAAATACAAATTGTCTTACAAAAGAATGTAGTTTCTTACACTACTGTTTTTCAAGCAACAAAGGAAGGCTTCAGGAAATATAACTCATGCGATGTGCACAAAATTCGAAATTATTGGTCAGCTTTAGATTGAAGTCTTGCAGAGTCGCGATATATATGTATTTAACAATTTAATTTAAATTTAACTATTAGCATTTGTCCTAATACTGTTTGGAATAACTTATGCCGGATATTGGATCCATTTCGGTATGTTTCAGTTTTCACCTTTACCATATACAAACAGTTTCAAACCTTTTTTTGTTAAATAAACAGGGTACTATTGCATAACCTTCAACAAGCTCAAATTTTGAACGCGCGAAGTTGTAGAAAATATCGGAAACTAATCCATTTTCCTGCATAATACACTAGCCCTGGGGTTATTCGACGGTGTGACAACGGTCAACGCAGCAGTCCGAAAGTATATATTTTACGTGACAATATCCATATTTAAGGACCGATCCCCAATCCAATTTATTTTCCTCTACCTCTGCCCCAACTTAAAGAACTAAAATCCAGCTTAAGGACACGGAGGTCGCAACTTTAAGGTCGATCATAAATATTTGATAATGGTCACATTTAAAACTCAATCGTTGCTCTGTTAACCGTAGATACCGAGTTAAAGTGAATTCTATTATCCCGGCTTAAAACGTTCAATATGGAACGAGTGCATTGGAGTTTTAAAGTTCAATAAAAGATGATTACATATTGGATATCGCATCGGATGGGGGATTTTTAGCGGGAAAGGCATGTTGAGTCAGAAGAAAAGACTATAACCTTGGGCGGAGAAGAAAGTTAACTCGAAGGTGAAATTGATATTGAACTGTTGACATTTAATCTTTCAATTCCGCCTGATATCTTTACGTTGATAGCGAAAGCGTTTTCGGAAGTTAAAAAGTTCGATGGCGCGGATTATAATGAAATGTTTGGGTAAGGGCGGATCTTGGATGGACTTTCCTTTTAATAATTAATTAGAAGGAAATTGTATGTAAAAATTCGATTGCAATTAAATTATAAACATGGTTTCATTTATGATTATTATCTTTCGGGTTGTCTCTACTACGTTTAGGTCAAAATAATTTATTTGACTTACAAAGATAAGTAAAATAATAGGTAAAGATAGGTCAACATACATTTTGTATTATTAAGCGAGTAACAGCTGACTCAATTGTTTGATTCTACTATAGGCATAGGTGAATGCGCAACAATTGGATGATTTACTGGACTTTGCTGGGGCATAATCTATACGACATCTAAAAGTATGTAAATTCATAGAAAGCTACTCGCTTCCATTTGTTTGAAGTGCGTCCTGCATTAATTATACGCGAGACC
The DNA here is from genome assembly GCA_038088585.1 of Chrysina gloriosa. Classification (NCBI taxonomy): domain Eukaryota; kingdom Metazoa; phylum Arthropoda; class Insecta; order Coleoptera; family Scarabaeidae; genus Chrysina; species Chrysina gloriosa. Next base: position 13,340,334 of record CM076092.1, read on the forward strand.
GAAAATCACATTTCTCGCTATAAACACATAAAATGGAAAGTCAACACCATCCATCCTTTGTAAAGCTACCAATGCGGCGCCGCTTAATCATTATCGGACGTCGGCGCCTATTGTTATATTAATTACCGTCTAGCATATTTCAAATGGGAGCCATCGTTGTTAATAAATGCTCTGTCAGTTTCAAGCGTACATCGTTCTACAATTTTCGACGGTGTCGAACAAACAAATGCTAAATCGCCGGCCCGCGAGGGAAAAGTCCGGATCCGACGACCGCCCACAAAGCAAGCGATGCCCTACACATTTGTTATTCAAATTCTGCCCATAACGCCTTTCAAGCAGCGTGTTCGCGTGAATGTGACATTTGTAAACAGAAACGTGAAGAATCTGAACGCTGTTTCGAATTTATCAAAAATTTATATCCTGACCTGTTCCTGGAAAAAAGCATTCGAATATTGACTATTATAAATCCCTTCGATTTCCGGTGGGTCTAGGCTCTTCCGTACCGGCGAGAATAAATATTTGATAGCCGGATTTTAACGCGAAAGGATATAATCCCTTCAGTCCAGCTCGAAAACCGCGTATCTAAAATAAGAACTCTTATACTCGAACCACATTTCACTGAAAATTATGTTCAGTATTGAGCGGGGCAATGTAAGTATGTATACGCAATATTTGTACCTGAAAAGTTATTTGAATTTAATAATGTGTAATTATAGAAGTGGACAGAACATGCTTTTCAAGAAGTAAATCAATTCACGTATTTGGGAACGATATTTACAGGGATGACAAACATTACCATGGAAATAGGGACCATAATCATAGAATGGAACAGATGTGTTCTTTGTACAACAAAAATAAACGCGATTTTGTCACTAATGGAGAGGTTCCCAGTGCAGTGACCACCCGTGGCACGTGTAGCTTGAGTATACCCAGCCACAGAACAGCGACATTTGAAAGGAGCCCTTATTACTGGGCTATCCAATTCTATAACAAGCTTCCACGCGACATAAAAGATAATATATCATCAAAACAGTTTGGGATTTAACTGAAGAACTACTTACACAATAGAAGGTTTTATAATACAGCTGAGTATCTGTCGTGTGCGAAATAACTGCTCTTCGATGACTTTGTTGTCATTATGGGTTTTATGTGTGCTCTATTAATTCCATATATATTTTATATTCTCTTTATTTTGTTTTATATTTTAAGTATTGTATCTATGTGACGAAGTCTTGTTCCTGATAGAACTATCGACTAATAAAGAAATAAAGAAATAAAGAAAAGAAAAGTACTCAGTAGAATCCTGAGGAGTAAATCCGTATCGAGGAAAGCAAAGGTGTAGCTGTATAAAATAGTAATAAGACCAATTGTGTTATACGCTTGACACATGGACAATAAATAAAACGGAACAAACCAGGCTGAAGGTGTGTGAGAAAAAAGTACTAAAGAAAATATACGGAGAAGAGAAAGTTAATGACTCACGGTTAAGAAGAACTAATGAGGAGCTGAAGGAACTGTATAAAGAAACAAATATAGTGGGGATTGTGAGAGCACAACGATTACGGTGGGGAACACATAGAAAGAATGTCGGAAACTAGATTGCCAAAATAGAATAGAAGAACAGGACGACCGAAGGCCAGATGGAATTTAGAAGATAGAGAAGGATATTAGCAGTTTGGAAATTTCCGGATGGAAACAGAAAGCAAGGGACAGAAATACATGGAGAAGAATAATTGCACAGGCCATGTGCCAGTTAGGCTCGCAGAGCTAATATATAAGGTGCGTTTCATATTTATAACCCACGCATGAAACTATAAAAGATATTAAAATAAAAATTGGTATATTAATTTCCTATGAATAGATAACGATGTTGTAAGTACTGTATGGTGAGTAGTTTATGGTGGAAACTCTGTTTTCACATAAGTCTTGACGTTTGGTTATTTTTCAACGCAAACGTGAAAACGCTCTGCTTTGGTTGTGAATTTACCGTTTCATAATTATAACCCATTTGCAGATTTTCCATTAATTAAAAGACGTGTTAGTTACGTTTGAGTTATTTACGTGGTAGAAAAGTATGCCATGTGTACAGTATTATCTGAAGTGGAAAGAAGCAAAATTTTGGCCTGGGCCGCCGATAATAATTCGGTGAGAGAAGTTGCAAGGAAACTCGGACGAAGCCGACGCGTAATCGCCAATTTTTTAAAGGCACAGAAGGATATCCCAAGAAAAAGCAATCTGGTAGAAAAAGAAAGCTGTACGAAAGAGAAGGAAACGACGAAGGGCGAGGAATTTGCAGTTTAACCAACCATTGCACCACGAAAGTTTCGGAAACAACTGTTTGGGGTGCCTTAAAGCGCTGTCCTGATATTTGCCGAGCTAAAATGAAGGTTGTTCCAAGGCTGCTTAAACGGCATAAGGTTGCCCGTCTTGAATTTGCTAGGAAAGATATGGACACTAACTGGTCCTCGGTAACTCAAATGAGCAATATGAGCTCTATTTGCTTAACCCTTGATTTTCTCCTTCTAGCTGATATTCTCTGATGAGAACAAATGGAATTCAGATGGACCAGATGACTCAAAATTTTATTGGCGCGATTTAAAGAAGGAACCCCTATATTTCTCTAAGCGCAACTTTGGGGGCGGGTCAATAATGGTCTGGGAAGCATTTTCAGAGGAAAGAATGCTCGAACGTCATCCAAAATTAAATGTGCCGACCACATTGCTGTGTTGCACAGCAGTGTAGTACCATTCCTGCAGCAACTTCCTGACCGAAACTGGATTTTTCAGCATAACAATGCTCGAATCCACACAAGCATTGAAAGTAAAGCTTGGCTTGGCAGTAAAAATATTCATGTTTTGGACTGGCCAGCATGCTCTCGAGACCTAAGCCCGATAGAAAATTTGTGGGGAATATTGGTTCGTCGCGTTTACAGCCGTGGTCGTTAATACGGCAACATTAATCAATTAAAAGCTGCCATCTTCAAGGTCTGGGAGAATTTGAGCGAGACAATACTTAACAAAACGTCATTTTGTCAATGTGTAAACGAGTTTTTGAAGTAATAAAGTCTAAAGGGTGCCTAATAAACTTGTAAATACTGGACTTTTATTTTTTATACTCTGAAAGACGAAAAAGAGGGTTAGGTTATAAATATGAAACGTTTCTGTGATTGAGTTTCAGCTCTAATTGAACTAATGTTGTAAATTTAACATATAATATATATTATTTATTCTCCGTTTTGATCAAAACTTTATGTTTTTATAGTTTACAAGAGGTTAGAGAGAGTTTTAATACTACCAAAATAAGTAGAAATAATTATTTCTACTTATTTTGGTAGTAAAACTTTATGTTTTCATAACGTACAAGTAAATTCTTACATTATAAAGGTGGGTTATAAATATAAAACGCACCTTATATATATATATATACATAAATATATAGAAAAACTTCAGCCAATTTAAAAATAACAAAGGAACTCACAGAAACATAAAAATGGGTCTACGTTGATGACGATATAATCACACACAAAAGCATCTAGGACCAGAATTACACCATTGAAGAATCAAATGACATGGTACTTATAATTTACGAAATATAGTATCCAAATTTTGGTAGTAAATTAGAACATGAACAAAGTTAAACACAGGTTATCGATTTTAACAATCGGAATTAAAAGCGAAATCGTAGGGTAGGTTTCATGATACATAACGGTGGTTGTGTATCATGTATCGTGCCTTAAAATCAAGAAATAATTATAAAGAAAATATTGACCATTAATGGGTATGTATGTTTCAACAGAAGGATAAGGAATTTAAAACAAAAGAAAAACATGAAGAAGTACAAAGACCTTCTAAATGAGGTTCAACAGTATGATATTAAATTTGGTGCGGATGACAACACCAAAATCGATAAACAGTAAAGACAAAGACCAATAACCTGAAAGAAAAACCATTTATCAAGAATGTAATAACTATGGAAAGTCACTGCTGAGGTTAGCAAAGTCTGGACAGTTGAGATTCAGGAGCATTTCGTTTTAATCCGCGCCCCTATCAAACTTCTTCAATTTCCGAAAACGCTTACGTTGTCAACGTAAAGATATCAGACGGAATTGAAAAATTAAATGTCAACAATTCAATATCAACTTCACCTTCACGACGAGGCTCCCAAAAGGCAAAACAAGAAATCAACTTGCTCATTTTCTAATTGAAAAATGTATAGGAAAGTCATGAAAGACCCAAGGACGTTCATCCAAATACCAAATAAAGCGAAATAAAAAGTAAGAATAAGGAAAAGATTCTAACTGATGCCAACTTTGCGGAGAAGTGTACACTAAAGCTAAGGCATTGTCTGGCTATGTAATCGCCGTAAAAGAAGACTAGAGAGAAGAAACAAAAAGAATTTGCCACTTTGGACTTTCAGTAAAGATAGGTTTTGAAAGTCAGTGCGTAAATGTCAATTTTAGCATCCTTATTTAGTTGCATTTTGAGACAAATTAGCTTCATATGGCAAACGACTCACTTGGTGGTTAATTATAACCAATTATAAAAGAATAAATTAAACATGATGAACGGATCTATTGGAAAGTATACAATTAATTAATCACTCCGAATTGCTTTTTTAACTTGAGTTTTGAGCGAAGATTTGTCGCCCAGCAGATTTCTTCAATCTTTAAGGTAACGTCAAGTCCCTCGGCGATCATCAAATTCCTAAATAAACAGTGATCGTTTTGTTAAAAAAGGTTAAAAAGCAGATGTCTCTTATTCCCTATTTAGTTTACTTACTAAATTAAATCTCATCAGCCCCAAAAATTGCAGGTTTGCAGCAGTTTATCTAATGAGATAAAAGGGTTTAAGACTTTCTGTCCGACCCCAGATTCGAATTGAAATGCCACGTTTCAAACTGAGTTTGTTAATGTAATCAGCAATGATGTGATGGTAGCTAACAAACTAGACACACAAAAATTTATAACTCGATCGACAAATTGAAATGAATAACATTAAAATCATCCCCAATATTATTTCTACCTGTTTAGCAATTCCGGCGTAGACGAACGAGCAACGTTGTCTTTTCCCGTACATAAATAGATGCCTAACTTAATTCTATAATATTAAATGCGGTTCGAGTTTCGAATAATTTAATAAGGCGTCGGGGAATATTCGCTCAAAATTTCATCCCAGGAAGCTTGCAAGGTTAGCAGACAATACACGAAACAGCCTTCTAACTACGTTTGCTCGTTATTAGATTTACCGCGTCAACTTCATATCCTACGCCGGCAGTTGAGTAACAGGGTGAATACCTTCGGCGTCGCGCGATTTTTTCGATTTTGTGCGTTTGGTAATGCGGTACACGTGCAGGTTTATTAAAAATCGAATTTGCTAGTTCTTCTGGTAACGTAAAGTGTGATAATAATAAATAGTAAGTGGTAGCTTTGCCTGATATTCAGAGATGTATTGATTAAGCGATTCTTCGCCAACTTCGAAACTTAATTACTGTGCTAACATTTATTCGATATAACCTTCATATTCAGAGCGTCCAGTAGTTTTCTCACCGTCAAAATTCAAGATATGAAATGACGTTTCTCTAATATATTTCCTTAAATACTTCGCCAAAATCTTACTCCAGTGGTAGGTCTAGGAATTATTTTTACTTTGTTTATGAATTTTAGGCAAGCCATCAAATCAGGGAGGTTTTGGGGCTTAGGAAACTAATTAGCGTGAAGATGAGATGCAATATCCAAAGATTTGGTGGTAGTGGACATCTGTTGATCAAATTTGGATATGGTGTCACGATTAATGGGATTATGCGAACCATCTTGTGCAATCCCTTGCGATTTGATGTAGGGTGATCTCAAGCGACTTCTTCAGCAGAGATAATTTTAATTCACCCGAGGGCAACTTACAATTGGAGCATTTTTTTCTTCTTTGGATATATTATCTCAGAATTTTTCGGCAGTTTTAAGATACTTAGCAACGGATTTGGTGAGCAGCAATGTGAATCAAATAAAATGTAGAGTACTCTCTATATATATCTAGAGAGTCCTCTAAATTTTAGAGATTAAGATTCTACTGTAGAGGCAACTTCTTCTTTGGAAATGGGGCTGGGAGTCATTATTCCCATTACGTGTCTAGCAAGCCTTATTTGTTATTAGATCACTTTTCCAATTTATCTTCTACTCCAAAAGTTGTTATTAATATTGTCTTTTCCTATACCCTCAACATCTTCTATTCCACTAATGTGAACGTCTATGCTTCACTCCTACAACTAAATATTCCCCTTATGACCAACTTGTAAATTCGCATCTTCAATCTCCTTGATACGTTACAATTTCTTAGGATCTGTTATGGTACAATTTTCACGCCAGTGTATCGATTTCCACGTTTCTGGATGGCGAGCTTTTAGTGCCCTTAGTGTACTAATCTGCAGTTCACATTTCTGATTTGTCGAAAATCATCATCCGATCTTCCTTATTTAACCATTTTCTTTTGTTTTTGGAGCCAGTCAACAGAGAAAATCGATTATGGGTGGTTACGTTGGTCTCCGCGTGAACGTAATCAATAATTGTTGTATCGTTTTCAGTAGATTCTTTTTGCTACAAATCCGTTAGAAGAAATTCCGGATAAGTGATACAACTAATGGCGCGCTTTAGGCAAAAACACTAGCTGGAACTTTATCGGTTGAGGTAATTTAGTTTTCGTATCCTTTATTGCTTAGTTCTTCGTTTCCTTAAATTGTCTTTTCCCTCTACCGCTGGATATCTAATTCTGGATCCTTGATACCGGATTTCTGTGTCGAATCTTTAGTTTTGAGTTATTTTTCTGGCAAGCTCGGATTCAGAAGTCCGATGGATTCTCTCAGTTTCCCTCGACGTTCATGATTCAACCTCCAAATACGTACTTCAATTTATCTATTTAACTCCTTACATGTTCTTTTTTTTTTTTTGATACACTAGGCACAGATTTTTAAAATTTGCGGAGTGGTACCCTTCAGGAAAGCTCGCGATGTTTCCATCCCACCTCTTCTTTCCTCTTTACTTTCCTGTTCCCGATCGTCGCTTATTGACCACCGATCATTAAACCATGCATCTACCATTCCGGGGAATACGGAACTTTAGGTTTTCCTTGTCTAAGTATTCGACGCAGTACATTAACTCCCTTAGGTCGAGGTGGCAGATGCTATTCAAGATACAAATGCAGTGATTACTTGCCGTTAATCTCCTACTGAGGTTTTTTTAATACCAGTTTTCTACCACAGAATGTTCCCAAATATTTATTTATTTCTTATTCGGCTGCACATACCTTTTTCATCTTCTATTATATTTGTACATTTTTAGCTTATCTCGAAACTCTTGCTATTTCAGGATATATATTTTACTTTTTTATTTATTACCAATCCCATCTTGCCTTGCTTGCAACAGCACCAGGTCATTTGCAAAGGTCAAACATTGAATCAAATATTAACGTGATCTGTTTATGTTGGCATGAAAACTAAGCAAGACATTAAACTTATTCTAGCTTGATTGAACTGAAGGTACCTTCTTGTGGAGACGATAGTGTTTGATTCGATAATTACATTTCGTTCAATGATGATCGGGCTTCTTGATGTATTCCCGAGATGCAATTCTTTGGACAAGGACGATGATTTGAACGTCCCTAGAAAAGCATTACTAGTGAATGCTCAGTATGGGATTCTACCACGGGCACGTTGCTAACTCTTAAATAATAGAAAAGATATTTTGAGGTATCCAAAGGACATTGAAGCAGCAATACGTGCGATTAATTGAATGATTACTTGAATTAGATGAAACAACGCAACCTTCCGCTATACACTGTCATGATGAGTAAGAAAGAAACGGTGGGACAATTAGCATATATTAGGAAAAGGAGCAAGTCAAATATAAAGAAAACATTTTCAATTTCGGAGAATAATTGAAGATGATACGGTCGATTAGAAATAAAATGAACAAAAGTGACTCTAAATCACCCGAAAAGCAGAGGAAACAACAAAAATTTGAAACAGGTAAAGCCAAACCAGATAAAAGCAAGCTGCAGAGGTTCTACATAGACTTAAAGGAAATAAAATAATGTGGAAACTGAAATTAAATAAAGTGAAGTACGAAGCAGAGATGTATGATGACCAGATATGCTAGGATAAGGAAATGCACATCTCATATAAAATTTTACTGCAGGTTCAAGCTAACATATGTAGCTTTCAACGCTTTCCGGTATTTTAGGCGGAAGTGTTGATAATAATAATAGGCCATGAATTGATGTAAAGTATTTTTCTCATAGATCTAATGGGTGTAGTATCTAAGATATCAGAAGAATTATGCCAAGGAAACCTGCACTCTCTTTTTTTATTTTCAGTAATATGTTTAGAAGGAGATATTTATTAACGTCATGTTACAAATTTTTAATTTTCGAACGTAAATCATGCACAATTAAAAACGCAAGATTTTTCTAAAATGAGAGCATTTCTGCACCTAACACATTATAGGCAATTCGATCCAGTAGGTTGCAAAGTTGTGAAGAAATCAAAATCCTCAAGAAATAACGAAATTATTGAATTTAACTAAATGCCAATGGATTCAAATACATTAGAATAATGATGGATAAGAATGGTGGAACCAAAATACTTATTCAAACAAGGACAACAAGGACATAATACAGACTGATTGGCATTGTACGCTTGCAGAATTGTCTATCATTCAACTAGTTTCTGTTAGTATAGTGAACGTATGTTTTCTGCAATAAAAGAACTTCTAACAATAAGTTAAACGAGCCTAGTCAGAAGAAGTATCATACCACGAAGATAGAAAGGAAATAACTAACAATGATGGGAACCAGCTTGGTTCATCCATTTTAGCCCATCAAAGGTCAATGGTCAATGGATGATGGCGTCATCATGGTGACCACCGTGCTGCTACCAAAGTTGACTTCTCATGCACTAACGTGTAGACGTCACTAGGATGGATTATTGTGGAACTACAAAGAGAATCTATACAATTTATTGCACAGAATTCATCGAGAAAGAATCGTAGACGTTAATAATATCTCTTCTACGAGCATGATATCGGACTGTTAGAGTGTAGAAAAGAATTTATTAGCCTGTATTAATTCCGAATTCATCGAATTCTCTGACAGGTGTGGGTTTATTTGCTGTAAGCATCATAAATGGAAACAAAAGTAGTTGTTACTTCAACTATGTCACATATTCTATACCGACGGTTATAACAAAAGATACAATGTCATGGATGATTAAGCAGAGTAACCTAATTAGCAGCTGCGCATGAATTTAGTTGAATTTCTAATTAATCTGCAATAGTGCAGATTGTTATGCAAGGTACCAATGAAGTACTTCACAAAAGCTTGAACCTAACTGTATTAAACGTATAGTATAAGATTTTCGTCAGAAGAAATGTGTTTGTGTGTAGTTTATTTATTCTGGTATATTTGAGCAATCGGTGAAAGGCAAGGAATGGTTGATTAACGATAGTAAAACAAAGGTCATGAGAACAGGGAAGACAATGGGAAATCCAGTGAAACAGTAAAATGAGATTAAGAATGGAAGACGCAGTTTATGAATTGGAAGATGTAACAAGGTAATTAATAAGGAAAAGTAGATGCATGGCGAGATGCATGTATTAAGATCAAGGAATATTTCAAAGAATTCGAAAAAGAGAATTTACAGGACAATAATAAGACCAGTGGTTACATATGGATGCAAAACCAGGAAAATTAATCAAAAACTGTGTTGAAAAATTTTGCAAGGAAAGCTCTGGGAAGAATATATATATGCTGGGAAAGAAGTGGACGGGCCCTGGAAGAGGAGGAGAAACGAAGAACTGATACGGGAAACCATCCATAACTGGTATGGTAATAGCTTAGACAATGAGATGGCTCGGACATGTGGAGAGGATGGAGGACGGAAGGGTAGCAAAGCAGGTATTGACAAGGGGAGTATGGGGAGAACGAGGAGAGAAAGACCGAGAATTAGGTGGCTGCAGGCGGTGAACATGGACTTGAGGGCGATTGGGATAAGTGACGAGGGACGCGAAGGACAACAATGGATAAACACAAATGTAAAGGAGTTTGTAACAAAGCCGTGACCCTTCTTGGTTCGCAGTGCTGAATATATACATATATATTTGTACAATATCTTCATTTCATTACAAATTTTTTGTCGAGTCAATTTTACTTCAAGGTATCACTATTAATTAAAAAATGGAACTACTATGCATTTTTATTGAAACTGTAACTACCACCGTAAAAGAGCTTTATTCGACCAATCATCTTGCAACATTTAGATTTACGACAATCCTTAGAAAGGGGCAGAGCACTAACTTGCCATAATAACAGGGAAACTTTCACGTGGTATTTTATGTCGATACTTCGCAGATGATTATTTTTGTTTATTGTTTTTAGCGTCGGCGGAGAAATATAAAAATACGTGTAAGTAACAAATAGCTCTCGGTGGATACGCTTCTGAGGGGAAGGTTCAACGCCAATAAAAGGATACATCGTCGACTGTCAGCTGTTCGTTTCTTAAACGAAACGCTTAAGGAAGGACATCGTTTATTTGAAGTGTACCGCCCCGACACGGCGACCCATGTATTTTACGACGGTACGTACGCTGAATATGAAGCTGTAAAAATATGCTGATTTCGCAATTTGTCCTCTGTATCCAACGCTTTTATTGTTATTCGTTCCCGTAGAAATGATATATTGCCGTACCGAAACGATTTATACGTAGTTCGTGAGACAACATTACGTGCGTCTAATAAAATTACGTAAATTGCCAACCCTCCCAGGAAGAGATCAAAAAAGAATCGTAGATTGTCTGTGGAGGAAAAGCATGTCATAAATGTGTAAAATAATTGTATGTCGGATAAATGAGAATAAAAGCTTTATCAACACTCGAAGGTACAATCATCGAGGAATACTTTTGGAATAAAGTGTTAAATTTATTGCCTTGACCATTAAGAAGCTTTCGCTCCAATTTGAACCCGCTTGCAAATAGAAGCATCATCTAGGCTATAGATGGGCAATCCGGCCCGCGGGCCACATGCGGCCACGAGTAAGATTTGCCCGGCCCGCTACTGAATTCTTTCGTTGCATATTAGCACGGCCCGTCTAAACTTAATTCATAATGAATCATAAGGATACCACAAAAATGTATATTTTTCAAGATTACTCGCAGCATAAAACTTCTACAAAAAAGGTTGCCCATGCCTGATCTAGGCAATGCATGACTGTGATTTTAGCCTGCGAAATGGGAAGACCCACTGTCGATAGCTTAGGTAAATGTAGGTACTATTTTATCATTCCTCCATAAAACGAATGCAGTCTATGTTTCCGCAGTTGTAGCACTTATCGGATCCCATTAGCGCATGTAATTCATTTTAATATGGTTAATTTTTGGCTTATGGTGTTTCTTTTTCCAAAACTTCTCTCTTTTGTAGTTAATAGGTTAGTATTAATGGTTCCGTTGAAATAACTGTAACTTTTCCCGTAGATTATTGAAGAGAAAAAGCTCGTTTAGTACATTTTTTGATAAGATATTGGTTGCATGTTAATTGCTACTAACTGTGGTTTTCATCTCCGTGGTTGGTACCATAAACTTGTTAGTATCTACTGTTAAGGTTGTAAGGTACTTTCTTTCAAGATCGGTTAAAGCTAAAATGTTTTTATTGGTTCGAAAGCTATTTTCAAAATTGTATATCTAACCTTTAAAAGTAGCGTGTGTAACGATAAAAACTAGTTTTTTACAATGCTAAGAGCTTCTACAGCTTTAATTTTTTGTCAATAATAGGTGAAGAACCAGTAAGTTTACAGACTCGAAATTTTGCATACCGTGTATTCGTCACGATAGCTACGATTTGTCGACGAGCTTTTTGTAGATTCCTTGTTTATTGTTGAATTTAACCTTAATTAAGGAATAGAAAGATGACCATGGACTTACCGTCATTTTTGGACTTCAAGAAAGTAACGATGAAAAAGGAATTTACAAAAATGCTCTTTGACAAATCTTAACTACCGTATCGACTATGTGATATTCAAAATTTCAAGCCTGCAAACCTGCTGGTTCCTCACTTATTGAAAAACGATGCCTGCCCGAGGTCTTAAAATTGTAAACAATCAATATTTTATCGTTACACATACATCTTTTAGAGCTAAATTAACCTGTAGCGATCTTGAAAAGTATGTTACAGCATTTGATGACGGTACTCGCACGCATCCGTATCGCATGGAAATCAAATAACGATTAGGTTTACGAATATGTGAATACCATAATCGTGCGATTTTGCTCAGACGTTATTATAGCAATTATCTCTGAATATTTCGTAGAGAATAAATTACTTCGTAGTAAAAGGATAATAGGTTTGTGTCGAATTAATTACTCCGAAATAATTAGAAACATGAAAAATTAAAGAAAACGACCTCGGCACATAATACAGCTTCCAGTTCCAGCAAATTTTGAATATTAAAAGGCCGAATTTCCATATTTTGATTGGTTCCACGGTCCGAAGCGTCGAACAAAAATAGATAATTTGAAAATTATCACGAAATTTCGGAATCAAGAAAAACAATCGGCACAGAATAAAATTCGGTAGCGTATTTGCTTAAACTTTTCCAACTGGAAGGGTAGAATACAATCAGCACAACACCAGCAACAACAATAACAACAGAAGCAACGGCACGAGAGAAGTAAATGAAAGAGGAAATACACGTCCGGTAGTATTGGGTCCTACATCCATATATTTACATAGAATTAAAAAGTAAATAAAAATCTGCATTAATTATGAGTAATTTGCATCTTCTTTTCATTAGCATGATTCCGCTGGAAACTTTTCAAATGTACGAAGCCGAATCCACCTGGTTCCGTGTCTGAAACGAGAATGGCGGAGATAGGGCGAAAGGGAGACGGATAGTAGGAAAAGGCTTTTTCTGAAATTACGAATGGCCGGTGTGCTCCGCTCGCACTTCAGAATTGCAATTCATCCTCACGAGCGGCTCTCGGGCACCTACCTAGTACGTGTACCCCATTCTGTGTTCTCCCATTCCACACTAATTCCAACATAAATTGAATGAATTCGAAGCGCGGAATCTTAATTAATGCATTAAAACTTGTAGTTTCTGTTTGCTCTAACAATATCTTCCTTCGTTCGCCTTACTCGTCGATAGTGGGGGCCTTAATCTGATAAATTTATTTTTTGATTCGCTCGGAGTAGACGAGGAAGGAATTTATTTAGTCCTGGCACATTACGGCGGTGAACTCACTGGTTAGTTTTCAACTGAAAGAAGGTAGATCTCCAATGCCATGCCATACGTTTTCAATTGCTTTTCTCGATTACATTAGAATTGTAACCAGACATAATTCTTCTGAGCACAATATACAACACGCTGCAATTTAATAAACTTTGTATTGATGGCGAACAAAATTATGAGGAGAACATTATTAGCAAGTCCTTGGATAACCGCCTTCACGTTGACGTGATTTACACGGATTTTACTAGGGCCTTTGATAGTATTGACCATCTTATATTGCTACATAAATTGGACGATTTTGGCTTTTCTCCAAGTCTCCTTAAACTAATGCAATCGTATCTGGGTAATCGATCTAGCTATGTGTGCTTTAATGGTTTTCAATCCGGCCATTTTACCCCAGCATCTGGGGTACCGCAGGGTTCTGTTCTGGGTCCGCTGTTGTTTAATATCTCCTTGAATGATTTGCTGGAACTACTTGACTGCCGTGTGTTAGCTTATGCTGACGATCTAAAAATTTTCACTGAGATTAAAGACTTAAATAATTGTTCCGAACTGCAGAGGGACCTGCAGATCGTCTATGACTGGTCAACACGTAACAGAATTTCTTTAAATGTGGACAAGTGTGCTGTTGTCTCCTTTGGTAGAGTTGCCAGCCCCACAGTATTCTCTTATAATGTCAATCGAATTTCTATTCCTTGTAAAACACACTGTAGGGACCTTGGCGTACTGCTTGACCCTGCTCTACGTTTCACGGACCACATTCTTGAAACTTGCAAAGCCGCTACTAAATCCTTGGGTTTCCTCATACGTTCGTGTAAAGCCTTTAGTAACTCGAGTGCTTTGAAGTCCGTTTATTGCACCTTCGTCAGGAGTAAGTTGGAGTACGGTTCTATAGTTTGGTATTCCTCCTACTAATATCAAGAAATTGCCTTGGAAAGAGTGCAAAAATGTTTTTTTAAGTTTCTAAGCTATAGAATCGATGGATTTTACCCTCCCAGATCAACTGATTACACCGCATTACGTGAAAGGCATAATATCGAATCCCTAGGTGAAGAAAGTATAGTAGTGCGGTTTTCTTGCTTAATTTAATTAATAATGTTGTGGAATCTCCCATGCTGTTAGCTGGGCTTGACTTTGCGGTCCCATCTCGCTCTACTCGATCAGCTGATACTTTTCGTTCAGTCAGGGCTAAAACTAATGTTTTGTTTAAGGCCCCTCTGTCTCATATGGCTAGGAACATAATTAATACTTCTCCGGATGCGTTTAGATAATGTTTATTGTACTTGTGTCATTGTGATTTATAGCTGTATTTGCTAAGTTTGATTGTTGATTTTGTAGCTGTTCTTGTGTATTGTTTTTTGTTTTCTTGTATAATTATAAGTAATTGGAGATTTTTCTCTGTTGGGTAATAAAGACATATTATTATTATTATTATTATTATTATTATTATTATTATTATTATTATTAAACCGTTTGACGCACCATTTGTTAGGAATGTACGGTAAAACTGGTTATGTGTAGGTCAGCTGATGCTAGAAGGATTTGCCTGAGTAGAAGGTTTGGACAAATTCGCTGTTTCCATATTCAATTCAAATATTTACAAAAGTGCCTGCGAAATTTTGTATTGTGTAGTCATACCGAGATTACAATTATTTACTTGATTTATGTCATTTAAAATGTTATACGTAATTACTAACGTTTGAAAAAAGAGTGGATGATGTGTAAAGGCGTCAGTCCGGTAGTTAATGGTAACACGTCATCCACTCCTTTATCAAATATTAGTAATTACATAATTTTGCTTTAGTACATCCTAAAATAGTCCTAAGAAGGACAAAACTAAATAGTCTGCAGATGCGTTCTGCGATTGACATAGTTAAAATCTCCTACAGGATTATTGGCACATGCAAATTGTGGTTACTTTGTAAGCTTTTGCACCGTTACTTGTTAACTGCCAATTAACGAACCCAATTTATTATTAGATCGTCTATAGAGAGTCTTCAACATTTTATTTTATTAAAATTTTGGCTGTCGAAAATAATTTATCTTGGTAACTACTAAGGATTAAGATATTTGAAGAAGCAAAAATTAAAAAAGAAGTGCTATACCTACAGCTCCAACTTGTAAGATTAGCTTCCTCACCAAATAAAGTGGGTTTAAAGATCTTTAGCACCAACAGCTATTACGACGAATCTCATTTCTAACAGCTATTTTCCGAAACGTAACTGTTAATATGCTTGCAGAAAATTTTCAAGAAATTTGACATTAAATGAATCTCAAATAATTATATTTTCTAAGAGGATTTTTATATGTACGTGCGGATATAGGCAGTAAACATGTTCCTAAAACAAAGTTCCTTTAGTTAGCAAACCAATTTCTTCAGTATTTTTTGTAAAAAATTCTAACTTTTATTGTTGCCATAAATCGTGTTTAATTCCGCAACTCCACAACTCAGAGCTTACGTAAGATTTTGTGCAATTTTATCTAAATTTGAAAAGAATAATAGAAGAGGGACACTACATGTTCGTAGAAGATTGTAATTATGAATTAAAATCTAGTGCACATTAGTGACTTAGGAGTTGAGAAAGTAGACAAGCATATGGAGCATGGAGTCTCCAGGGAACTTGAATATCTCCAATTGATGTTACCACCACACACGCAAGTTTTCTTCGAAACGTTAAAAAGGCCAAAGCCAGAGAGAACAAGAGCTAAGGCGCACCGAGCAAGGTCTTAGTGGTGAATCTAAGGATCAATTCTAAACTTACATCTGGTTTAAGAATGGAACAGGTAACAAGATATTTAGTGAATATGATGTTTATAGAAGTTGAACATCCTCAATTTTGCAAACGTTGTAAATGTTTCTAGAAATTCTCAGGTATTAATAATAGAAATAAGAGGAATATCGCTTTCACATGTAGAAAATGCATGTTTTGGAAATAACTCAGAATAAAAAGCAAGTACAAAGATAATAAATTTAACTTGGAACAACAGTTTTCGCGGATATCATGAGATATGGAGGATAAAACTTCAAGATGTTGAACTTACTTTGAGATGAAGTCATTTGGTGATGTATTGTGTCGTCTTCGTTGTCTCTGAAATAATTGATGCGAGCGAGAAGACCTGGTATGAGATTTTATGCAGGACACCAGTTAAGATGTATCAGACGCCCGCACACGCTTTGGATGATAGACTTACGGATCAGATCCAAACTTAAAGACGGTTTTTGAATTAAGAAACGAGCAACACGCTCTCTGAATAGAAGTTTTAGAAGGATGCCCTGTCTTCAACTGATGCTATTGATGAAAATATGGCCAAATTTTCTAGATGTTCTAAAATCCATCGATCGCAAACGTTGAGTGTTCATAAAACGTTAGACTCATAATACGAAACAATTCAACTACAAACATTGGGGTACGGTCCAGCCGTTCCACAATTTCTTATCTACTGCTACTAACGATATGAACAAGAAAAATTTTATTTGATAAATATTATACAATATGGTGAAAAACGCTTCCAGATGTAGAAATCGTTGTCATAACAACAGATACAGAAGCGGTGAACTGGACCCAACTAAACAGTAAACTATTCAACAAATAGAATTCTTAATAAAGTTGACCATCCTCAACTGATATTACCGATGTAAATATCGCCTAGGTTATTATGTGGAATTTATTAGTAAATTTTGGTGTGATCGCAATGTTTTATGTCTTTTCTGTGCATGATAGGAACAAGAGGAAACCATGATTTTCACACATTTAAGATGGTTAACCGAGATTGTGAAAGCTACCTTGGATCGAAGCAATACGTAAGAATGATTTGAGATACGCTTGATAAAATATTTTTCGGCTTTGAGGCCGTTCCCATTACAAATTATATTGTTAATTCCTTTTTTGAAAAAAAAAGTCAGTTGGACCACAGCTAAAGACCTTTTTGATAGTAAACTTGGAGATTAGATCTAAACATAAGTTCTTTAAGATTTAAGAGAACGAAAACCATGTGGTGTCTGAAATTTTTGAAAAGATTGTACATCCTTAAGCGGTGACTTACAAAACTTTTGTAAGGGGCTCTAAAAACTGTCAATGACAAACTTCCGATGTTTGTGAAGCTTTAGACTGATTGTATGAAAATTGTGTTGGGAAACTGACGATCACAACGTTTGACGATAAAAGCGAGAAGATGTAAATTATGTAAAACTCGGAAAGACACCAAGTCACTTCGAAGTTAATCTTATGAGTGGTTTAGGAATATTTTCAAGTGAAGTTATCGATGTAAACATAACCGAAGCCTCAACAAGCAGATCAAAGTACTGTTATAAACGAGTTTCCATGGTTTTGAAGTCTTAAACTTCTTCTCCGTTTTCCTCTTTCATCCTCCTACACCGCTGAGAGTCGGGGAAGGGGGAGGGTGAACACACCGTGGCATAGTAATAGTTGTTGCCCGGTGACGTACTGTCCACTATTCGATGGTTAAGAGTGTTAGGCTACTGCTTATTGTTAGCCAATTACTACTTACCTAAATCAATTGGCCTGGGAATAAGTAAAACAAAGACGGACGTAATGACAAACATCATAGAAATGCTTAAAATTCAACTAAAAAGGGAACACTACAACAAGTACATTACAAATCGTCTACCGGAGACAACTAACTCAATCTATAATTTTAAGAGAAATCACGAGTTTGAGATGGGAAGCTTTCATAGAAGTTAGACGTTATGGTTTCGCATGGAAATGGAAGAGTATCTCAATGCGTGGCAAGAATTGAGGAGGTTAATATTCAACGATACAAACAAGTAATTTTTTTCTTGTACCAGGAGTTACTAAAGTGAATTTTAAGAATTTTTATTTTGTTTATCTTATATCTTCCTCCAATTTCTTTGCGTTTAATAAAATTACCAATTTTTGCGATTATTTTAAATTCAAAGTGAGAAAAGCTCAACTAAAGTTTTACCGAATGATAATGTGCCTTATTGTTAGTGCCACATAAAATTCGAAAGTACATACATAAAAATCTGTGTTAAATACTCAAACCTATTATTGAACTTTGATCAAGCAATTATTGAAAAGCAATCAAGGTACAAACCTTTCCATAAATTTTGAGACCATTAATAATTCAACTGTTCTAACACCTTAGTTAAGTATACATTTACGTTCTGGAAGTTTATGTCTCAAACAATCTACAAAAGTAAAAAAACAGAAGACAAGTACTCTGAAATGGATTCTGCATAGCAGTTTCTGAACACGTTGCGTATACTACCTAGGTTAGCTAAAGAGCTAAGTGAATCTCAATTACCTCGTCTCTCGCAAATACATTACCATAATACTCATTCATATCACTACTAGAAATGTTACAATTTGATATCGATTCAAAACTTTTACGTAACACAAAAATGAGACTGTAGCATTTACCTAACAAGATAAACGTAAACATTATTTGTTTTCTCGAAACACATGGCGGCGTTTCGTTTCCAACTTGAGTTTTCTAAAGGCGACCGTCTTGGTATACTCTAACATTCGTATTTTTAGTGCACCGGTGGTATCGAAGGTCTACGAACTTACATACGTTACGTACTTACTAAACCATATAACACATAAAATAACGTTCATTGTTCTTGCGAACTTTTGGAGAAGGAAACGGAAACTATTAGACGTACGGAGTTCGTGGCGTCTTTTTGTTGCAGTTTCGAAGAAGTTTCACACTGGCAGCGATCATAATTCACTACGAATCGTTCGATAAAACAACTAATTTCGTTTTATTCTTTTTTGAATTGGTGCAACGTTTGGCACATAACGAAGGGTCCGCCGACCTTTCTATGTTTAAATTTTAATTATGATTTCGATTGTCAATTAGTTTAAGGATTTAAACACTCACTCACTTATTTTTCATTTTATTAGATATTCCGTGACGTATTCTTATTGTGGGATTTTGTTGTACTACAATGATTAAAAATAGATGATACTTGGACGAAAGTGGGTATCGTAATTATATTTCGCATTTCTATTTTTGTTATTTTACGATTTAACCACTGCTGCTCGACTAACTCATTTTGTACAGATTGTCAGTAGATATAAACTGGTGTATTGAAATGTACATATGTATATTGTTTGTAGTAATAGACGTGTAGATACCCATAATGAAGATATCATATATAATGTATAATTGGTGTTTCTTTCTCTAGAAATCTTTAATTCTTGAAATGTTGACGTGGATAACTTTATCACGTACATATGAGCTTCTTTAAAGAAATAGAGAAATGAAAGTTGCCAAAAAATAATGACATCGTACATTACACGGAGTTAGAACTTGTAATTATGTCATGATGAAACAATGAAAGAAATATCGTTTAATTTCTAAAATCACTAATCACAGAATATGTGGAAGGTTCCCGTTTTGCTTTGTACACAGCAAAATCAGAAGCACTCAAATTTTTAGATTCTATTCTAGAGTCACAAAACGATAAAAATGCTGCTGTTAAGGAAATATACAGCTGTATGCAGATATAAAGGGATTTATTAAGTTTCTTGTTATTTACTATATTCACAGGAAAAATCACTGGAGAATTGAGAAAAGAGAGAGAATACCGTGATGTGAAGATCAGTGTAATTTATTAGGCAGATGACATGGTATTACTGCAGAATGCTTTTCAACATAATACATGCACATTACACAAATGATGAACATGGAAATTTCAACAAAACACTACGTCTGTTGTTAGAAACGAGTGAAATTGATGGGTAGATATCAGCATCCAATTATCTAGGAATAAGTCCGATAAGTTATAGCGCGGTTAAGAATCAAAGGAGACAACAATCATTGGAAGCATCCAAAGTTTCAGCAGCATTGGATGTAATTGTTAGGAAAAATAAATATCTAGATATGGAGGTTAAAACAAAGTATATAAGCAATTACGACCTATCTTAACTTGCTGACTATTGAAACCGCCAAAATTAAGCAAATATTAGCAGCAGAAGCAGAAATACTTATTGTAAGAGGCAGTGGAGTCGCACAGACAGCAAACGTATTAGATAAGAATGAAACAATCATATTAAAAATATGTATGGAAATACGATTGCGAGGATAGTCAGAGATACACTTCTATTGGGAGAAGGGATAGACATTGTTCAACGGAGAGTTGTAGGCTTGTAGGTAACAACTAGGAGCCTATTTCAAAGTAAAATGAGAAACGAATGGACGTGTGTTCTAATCTAAACGAATCCCATATTTATGGTAAATTGGGCTCGATAACATTTCCGTTTGACTAACATTTGACATCCTCAAGTTGATCAATTACGACACATTTACTATTTCTTATATCTAAAGTGATATAATTTGTCCTTATTGTAGTCGCCATTTTGGGTATATAACAACAGCAAATAATAGAGTGTTGTTTATGTAATTGAGCGTTCTTCGTTTGAATATCGTGAGTAAGTTGTTTCTGTACAAAAAGAGAACACAATAATACACTATGTATAATAAGTTGAAGTTAGATCAAGTACACGACTGCATTGACTTCATTCGTACCAAACACTACCACCAGGTTAGCATAAGTTATGTACCTACTCTTAAATTTATATATATATATATATATATATATATATATTTTAAATTTATTGCAGTTACATTTATATAAAAGTAAATTATTATCACAAGTAATTCTGTAAAATATGAAGCTTCTGGTCAGTTTTTAAATCCGGGGTGATTTCAAATAACGAAATATATTCTGTGATAACGTGGAACTCTAAACTCATACCTGAATAATGTATGATTTATAAGGAGTCATCACAAAATTGTAAATATATATTATACCGCAAGCATCACGAAGAAAATAAAATGGAAAATAATAGTATCCCTTAGGATCTCGTCATTCTGACGCAATCATCATATCACATTGATAATCTTCATAGAAGGTGCTAAATGGGGAAGAATTTGCACCGCCGCCGTATGCTTAATTCTTAATTTTCGGTTTTTGTAAAATAATGTACTCAATAAAAAGTGGCTGAAAACAGCTTAAGATAAGATCCACAGGACTTCTGCTTTTTCTTAAATTTGTGGGTTCGAAATGATCTTTTATTAGTCATCTACTGGTCGCATATATTTGCAATTACATCGCAATGTAACGATTTAATAAAAATATTAATAAAACTTGCTATTTCATAGCAATAACAACAATTCCAATAATTACATTCTATCGTCTTCTATTGTTTCGTGAGTATCTTAACCTCATCAGTAATTTGAATCCGGCAGCTCAACAGAGGGAATTTTATTTCATACAAATTTAGGCAATGGAACCACATGGTGTTATAACATATGTTATTCTATCTTTGAAAATATAATGTTAACCCTTAAAAGGATTATTGTACGCAGATGACCTTGCATTGATTTTGGACACAAGAATAAAAATGAGGAATTAAAGGAATGGGAATGGAAATAAATGTAAACGGGACTAAAAATATGATAATAAACCAGAAAACATTAATGGGAATGGGGATAGAGGCACTGCTATGTAAAGGGCAGCAAATAGAACAAGTAACAGCATATCAATATTTGGGACAACTGCAGAAATAAGACAACTAATTGAAATAACAGAAAGGACGCTATTGGATACGTTAAGAAACGATGATATTAGACTGCAATTGAACCAAGAATCCATAAGAAATAGAAAAGAAAAGGGAATGTAGAACTGGGTTTGACATATGACAAGGATGGGAAATAACCTATTGTTGACGAGAATGATGACACCAAAGACCGGAAAGAGAAGGAGAAGACGAAGAGCTGGGTGGAACAAATAGCAGAGTTAGGAAGGGAAAGAGGGAAAACATTTAGGAAGATGGATGCGGGAGCCAGCAACAAGAAGAAATGGAGAAGTTCGATGGAAGAATGCAACAAGAAACTCCAACGTCTTGACAGTGTTACAGGAGAACCAAGGAAGGAAAAGAAGAAGAAGGATGCCTTAAAAGAGACGTCTTGTTTTGAATTTTTACATATCGTCTCAAAGTTAAGAGTCCCAAATATCTATATGGCACAAGGTATTTGCGACGACATTTCTGATGGAGAAGTAGGTGATTCAGATACATCGGAAGAAGACGTCATAGACGAAACCGAAGACATTTCGATTTCGAAACAAAGGTTTGATAATCAAGACACAAGTTTCGACGACAATGTTGAAGAAAGTGAGGGCGAAGAGGACTATTTTGTGCGAAGAGGTAAAATGGCATGATAGAGTAAGCACAAATTCACCAAAATTAATGAGAAATATGTTGTAAAAATACTTTCCGGGCCAAAATAATGTGCTCGAGATATTACCAATTAAAGGTGTGTGTTTGTTTAAGACATTCACAGACGATATGTTTGAGCAGATTGTTGAATATACTAACGTTGAGACTACAAAAATGCGAGTGAATTGTGGTGGAGCCCGAGATGTGAAAGATTTTCAGAAAAATTAAATAGTCTGGTATATTTAGCTAGGTTGAGAAAAGGTCAGACTCATTTTCTTGAGTTATAGGCCAAAGATACCAGTATTTAAAGTTACTATGGGAAAAGGAGCTCATAAACTTGCAGCTATTCGACTGGTTTTGAAGATCGATGAAATGTTAATCAGTTTTCGTGGCAAATGCAGTTTCGTCCAGTATATTCCTAATAGACCGCCCAAATGTGAATTGAAACCATTTGTATTGTCTGGTTCCAAAATATTTTATATCTAGTGGAAACAATAAGGAAGAATAAAAGTAAAAAGAGAGAAAAGGGATGCACCTACATTTGGGTGCCAAGCAGATATCCCGATTGTATCCCTTGTTCCACAAAAAGTAAAGCAGTAATTTTACTGTCGTTAATGCAATAAACTACTTTTCTAAATTATTTCGCATTAGATTTCTAACAAGGGTAGTATCGATATAGTAGACAAAATGTGTAGGACATACTCTGCATCTAGAAGAATTAGATGGTGGCCATTAGTTATATTTTGTCAGCTGCTAAACATAGGAGGTATAAATACTCAGATACTATACAATGCTAGTTATCCCGAAAATCTGCACAGATATATAGACAAAACTATCTGAAAGCGTTGTCAATGTACTTGATGAAATCACGCCTCCAGAAGTGAGTCGAAAATAAAGGCTTACGTTTTGATTCGTTTTTACCTTATCTAATATAGAAAAGTTTTGGAGCAATTGAACGAAGGGAAGCTTTTGTTGCAGAGAAAAAGAAACAGAGTAAATTAATAAAGTATAGTGTATGGGAGTGACGTAATGGTAAGTGGGAACCATTATTGCCTAATCTATTTCCTTTTTGTGAGTTTAACAGTTGTACTAGTAGGTCGTTATTGTTTATGTGATTAGTATTTCTCGATCCCACAATATATATTGGCTCTAGAATTCTTTCTTGTTCATGTTTGAGAAAGAATATATTCCAAATCGTCTTTTACCTAAACAAAACAAGATTGACCAGATACTCTTTACTTTGGAGAATCACATCTTTATAATAATACATATAAATTGTATCGTATAAATCACTGCAACTTCTTTAGGGACACAAAACCCATACTTACTTGGTTACGACTTTTAAAATTTATATCATCTCATTTATTATAACTTTGTCTTTTTCATCTACTTTCAATATTCCACACGATGTCATCACATCAACTTTGCGTTTCTGATGATTTTACCGGAAATAAAATACGTCACGGAATGCTGCATAAAATACTGAAGGCACCTATTATGTGAGCAAGGGGACGGAAGGACAAGAGAAAAGTTTGTCTCATACGGTCGTCTCTCTATCAACATGTATATATTCTACTGGTGGTGCTTTATGTCAAGAGTTATAACCGGGATCCAACAATCTTGGTCCCGTTAACAGTTTCTTCTTTGCGAGTTTCCTCCTACGTCTCGCACGCAGTCGATGCAACGTTAAGCAGAGAAGCAGGATGAGTGAGGCGGCTACCGCAACAGCTGCCGCCAAAGCCGCTCCCGGTAAAGAAGTCAGCAGTCTGGAGGTGGCACCGCATTGCGCTTCGGATTCGTCCCAACCGGAAGGACAATTTTCTTTACCATCGCACCATAGTTCCGGACTTATACACGCGTCTAACTCCGGGCAACGATGAATACACTCGAAATCGGTCTCGTTAACACTCACGTTCACCGGCACTTGTAATTGTTGTAAAAGGGAAGAACGCGATCGCGAAATTTCCAACCAACTAAAAGCGGCGATTCCAGCCTCATTACTGATCCATTCTACTAAGAAATTCGGGGGCGTTTCTGAACGGCCGTTGTGTCCTCACCCCACCATTCTTCACTAAACACATGCACCGCCAACGGTTTTGCCCCTGGTTCCGCTGGGCACAGGGCTTTGATCAATTTAGGTGGTCTACCCGAATAGATCAGAATGCGATTGCTAGTTGGACAACGCATGGGTTCGTCGTATCGCGGTTTCAACGGTAGAAAGGCACCCCAGGATAGTAGGAATAAACTACGATTATATCGAGCTTCTATCAACCAAGGAAGACCCGAACACAACACTTCCGATCGATCTATCGGAGGGTTCGTAAACTTAACGTCGCCTCCGTAACCGCGAAGCCTTTGCCTTCGAGGACAATCTGGCATTCGAACCAGTTCGAAAGTAGCGTGGAAGTTTAAAACGGTAAAGTCCTCACTTATATTCATGTCTTTGGCAGTGTAATGTAGCTCGAGGATGTGAGACGAAGATAGAAAGACCATAGGTTTCGAGGATAACGATGAATTATCACAGATACAAGCTCTGGGCATACGCAAGTCACGCCATGGGAGTTCCCAGATGCTTAACTCGGCTATACGAGAGTTAGGGTAGTAGTCGCAAAACGGGCGTGTGCTGTGCGAATCGGTGTTGGTTTCGCAGGTCGGGTTAAATCCGAACGAAGCGTTGTTCAGAACCAATCTGACCCTCTCGTTCTCTTTAGCTTCGATTCTATAAACGCAGTGTAGATCTCTAGCACCACCGCGACCGAAAAAGAACGTGTTTCTTGGCCCGGTTACCTCAGCGTGTTGGATACTCTTGAAAATCCTATGGCAGGGTCCACCTCTATCTTCATCCGGCCATGTTTCACCACCTAGTCTGACATCAACAAATTCATACTTCAATTTGAAACTGGCGGGATGTAGCGCTGTTCCATCTTCGGTGTGGTGCTGGATGATTAACATTTTACCCGACGATAAATAACTCTCTGATAGCGAGCAAGGCCTTGTCGATCTGGTGGCGTTACTCAAAGCACTGTGATCACATAATTTAGGAGCTTCATCGCATTTATCTTCTAGCATGCTTGTTCCATCAGATATTCTAAGCCTGGTCGAACATACTCCGCTGGAGTTATTCGGTAATAGGGCATGAGCGTTTTCTCCAACTAATAGGGCTCTATGCATGTAAGAAACGAAGCTAACCCACACAATATCACCCGACACTCCGTTAAACTTGTAGGTACAGGTTGTATTTGGAGGTAGAGAATGCCTAGGGCTTATAATTTCACCCCTACGTCCACGTCCAGTCCAAATTTCATCTCCATCTGAGCTTGTGGCGTTCAACTCAAATTCGCACTTCAGAGTTTCTCTTGAATAATCGTATGAATCGGAATCCGTAAAGATCACGTCCACGTCCAACTCAAATCCCCTTAAGGGCGAATGAGACGGTGGCGAGTGCAAAGGTATACTGAAAGGGGAAGAATGAAACGCCACTAACATTTCTGGACCTCTGGATACGACTCGCGGTAGCCAATCACCTCCACAATACTTGGCTAAAACGGGGTCATTAGTTGATCCTCCATCGTAGAAGATCAAATGGTCCCTTTCCCCGGTACAATCCCGCCACGCCCTCAGAGCTCTAGCAGTTTTATTTAAACCGGCAACGGTAATCGAACGTTTCATATGCATCTTATGCGCCGCTTCTTGTCGTACGGCAATCATGGCGTGCTTGCAGGTGGGCACAACTTTCTGCCTTAAACTCCAATAGCACGAAACGTTCCTCGGGTACATTCCGGGGTAATTTGGACTTTGGAGTCGGCACGATTTACGATAACATTCTTCGAATTGCCGTGTACAGTACGTTCCCGGAGCGACTTGGCCCCTTTCCAACGGAGCTGCTGGGGATCCGAAACGCACAACGGCTTCTCTTCGGGATACGAAGCGGTAGCGCAACTTGAATTGAAACGGTAACTGGGGTGAAGCGAAGAGCTTGATGGAAACTGTCACCGTTGAGGTTTCGCTGTAGTAGGCCGCTGGACCTGAAGATGATCCACACCAAGATCCTCCGGTGAAAGGTCGACCGAGTTCACTGAGCTGCATGTAGCCATCCGGGCAACCATCTAAGGCCGATGGTTCGTAGCGACCGACTTTGAAATCGTCGAAAATGAGCTGAAACAAACGAAAAGAATATTAGAAAGTTAACACAATTACTTGACTAATTATTGGAAGTATTTGAAGTAGAATCTTTATTAGTGTTATCATCAGAATAATATTAAAGTTTATTTATTTTTTATTTTATTTATTTATTTGTCTTTATTTGCCATGAAATCCAAACAGATATGGGCTTCGTCAAAAGGTCAATATATGTACATTATACGAACAAAAATATATGACCTGTATACATATAACAATCAAAGAAAAATATCGGGTATCGGGTATGTCAAACCTCGCATAGGAAATAAACACGATAGGGTCAGGTTAAGGTACCACGATACTAAATATAAAAATACAATTATAAAGCGAGATTACATGGACAGTGGCAGTTCAAAGGATAGAAAGAGGAAAAGTTAGAGAGACGAAGAGGAAGGAGACGAAACCGTATTTAGAAAAAGTAGAAAGACGCTGAGATCTCCTCGAAAATCACACGGGAACACGGGAGAAAGTATGGTGAAAATGATGAAAATGATGGAGCAAATGGGCAAAAACGTAGATAATCAAAAGAAATAATGGATATGTGAAAGAAACAGGGAGCAGACACAAAAGAAATAAAAGAACTCAAAGCTGAAAATGGACGACTGCAACAACAGAGCAGGCAACTGAAGAAGCTGATAACCAACGTGGATGAGAGACTGGAAAGAATTGAAAATGGGAAACGACGAAAAAACATCGTGTTGTAGGGATTGAAGACAGACACCAACAGTGAAAAAGTATTACAAACTGACATGGAGGAGTTTCTAGAAGATGAACTGGGGTAAAAGTGCAAGGTAAAGAGGGCGTCAAGTTAGCTACAAAAGGACAAGCTTAATAAAGTTCAAAAATGAAAGCGAAAAGCAAAAAGTTATTCGGAATTAAACGCTAACTAAGAGGTAAACCAGATGGATGTCTGTAAATAATGATTTTTCAAACAATAGTCGAGTTATATAAGAACAAATAAGAATTAGATCTAAAGAAGAGACAAAGGAGAACTAAGGTATAAGCAGGTTTTAGAAAAATGCATATAGGGAATGAGGAATGGAAATGGTATAACGAAAAGGAACAATTAGTTCAAGTCCTAAAAACTGGAACTAAATCATACGAGTAGTACAAAAGTTAAAATAGCGAACATGGCTATGAATAAAGACAATGAGGAACAAAAATCACAAATCCCGACAAATAAGAAACAGGAAAGAAATTATTAAATTTAAGGGCATGGAATGTAAAAGGTATTTACCAAGAAGGAGCTATCAAGATTCTCATCAAAGAAATGGATGTATACAAAATGGACATAGTGGCTCTGAAAGAAACTCATCTAACAGAAGATGGAATTCAGGAAATAGATAATTATATACTCTTGAAGGGTGGAAGCCTAAACAGAACTTTTGAAATAGGGTTCCTAATAAACAGCAACTGGAAAGATGAGGTTATTGATTTGATACCGATATAAGATAGATTATGCAGCATTAGGATAAAAGGTGAGAAGGAGAATATGTTTATTCTAAATATACATGCACTAACGGAGGAGAAAGAAGAGGAGATCAAAGATATTTACTATGAAGAGATATAGGGGCTAATGGATACTATACTACAACGAAATATAGTAATTGTTATTGGAGATGTGAACGCTAAATTGTATCGGGAGGTAGACATTGACTCCGATCACTTTCTAGTAGGTGCAAAAATAAGACACAAAAGAATTGAGAAGAGAAAAGAAAAAATAAACAAATACTGCATGATATAAACGGTCTGAAAAAGAACGGCAATGAAAGGAAATATAAAGCAGATATAGTGGAACATTTACGAAAGCGGGAAGAAACTCAATTATTGACTGTGGAAGGAAACTGGAGTGGAATTGAACAAATAATAACAGATGCTACAAAAAGACATTGAAGTAAGAAAAATATATGTAAAAATAAATGGTTAGATGATGAGTGCGATGAAGAGATTAACCAAAAGAGATTATTAAGGCGGAAAATGCTGCAGAATAGAGACGAAAAAGTGCCACTGAATATCATAATCAAAGGAAGAAAGTAAAACAATTATGCCGTGCGAAAAAGAGGAAGTATATAAACGATCAAATAATAGATATAGAGGATGAATACGAAAGAAACGAAATTAAGAACTTTTACAAAGATATAAAAGGTATAAGAAAACAGAACCAAAGCACAAATTATATATAAAGGACAGGGAAGGTACCCTTATAGGAAATACAGAAGAAAAATGAGCAAGGTACAAAGAGTATTTCGAAGAGGTATTAAGCTCAACAACAAACAGAAATGAAGCAGAGAAAGAAACTTCCCTGGACATAATACTCAACAATAAAGTGATTGCAGGACCATCAAGAGAAGAGGATTTAGGGAGGGCAGAGGGACAACCGACCATATTTTTCACATCCCAATAGAACTAAATATCCCAAAGAAATTAATAAAGTTCGTAAAGATTATTCTGGAAGGTACAGTGAAAGAAATAAAAATTATGAATCAAAAAAGCACCAACACATCAAGGATTACGACAAGGCAATCGACTATCAAGAACCCTGTTTAACTTGGCTTTGGAAAGTGCAATAAAAAGGAGCGGTATAAACAGGAAAGGTATCATATTTAACAGGAGTCCCCGATGGTTGGCTTATGCGGACGATGTGGTCTTAATAGCAAGAAATAGCTGGGTACTGGAAGAAATAACGAAGCAACTGATGAAGGAAGCGGAACAGATAGGCCTAGAGTTTAATACCAAAAGAAGAAATTCATGGAAATAAAAATAAATGCAGAAGTAAAACTAATACCATCTTTAAGTTACGTAGACAAGGCGACACATTGATAGAATTCGAAGAAGTAGAAAGTTTTATGTATCTGGGAGTACTGATCAACAATAAATGCCAAGAAGAGTAATAAATGTGCAAGTGGTTTAAGTAGAATTATGAAATCCAAGTGTCAAGGAAAACAAAAGTAAGGATATACAAAACTATTTTGAGGCCCACTCTAACCTATCCATGTGAAATTTGGATAATGTCTAATAAAACAAAGCAAAAGCTAGAGATTTAGGAAAGAAAAGTTCTGAGAAGAATTATCGGAGGTAAGCAGGGAGGATGGGAACGAGGAGCAAACGCAGAATTGTATGAACTGCTTAACAAGGCACTAGTCAGCAACACCATCAAGGCAAGAAGATTGCAATGGCTTGGACGCTTAGGAAGAATGGAACAAGAAAGAGACGTAAAGGATGTAGCCTGGAAGATACAAGAGGGTAAAAGGAAACCGGGAAGACCTACAAAATGCTGGATGAAAGCTATGGAGGAAGACCTAAAAGAGAAAAAAACCCAGAGCTGGAAGGAAAGGACAAGGAAATAGAAAGAATTGAAGAGAAATTGCGAGGCTATGAACCTAAATGGTATATATATATCACTATATTATTATGTATTGAGAAATCAGTGCTGCAAAAAATAATTTAGCACGTAAAGACGATTTAGTCTCTTACATCTTTATATTTAACCCTAAATTATTACCAAAATTTAAGCAGAGGAAAGAGCATAAACGAAATACCAGTTATTCAACGAAATATTGAATTTGTACAGAATCGCGCAGATATCAGATTTATAATCGGAAATTAAAGGAAATATATTGCTGAACTGAATTCGACGCCAATTTATAATAACTTCTTCGATATATCTCAGAATTTCGCCTGCAGTCCATACAGTCGGGCTCGTTAGGCGTGATTTATCCTTAGATATAAGTCCTAGTATAAGAAATCATCCGCGCGCTTTCAAAGCGAAATTTCGCGGACCAATTTATCAAACTATTATTAATCATCCAATCTGTAGCCCCGCGAATAAACAAATTCGCCCAGAAAGTGTTACAATATACTCGACGAGAAGAAGTTCCAAAAGGAAGGAAGGAAGGAAGGGATGTATACACCTATATAGTACATCCCAACGCCGAGCGAACGCTAGTCGTTCCCCAGCTTCTCGAGGCGTCTTCGGGTCATTATTCTTGATAAACGACGAGGCAATTATATGACAGACTCTCTCTAGAGCTATGCCACCATCAATCACTACCGCAAGAGTCTCCGTTCGGTTCGCGCCAGGTAAGAAGGCGAATGCGAAATCCGGCGCCGGTAGGCAACGAATCGGGGTGAAAAGACGCTTCCGAGTGTCTTCTGAATTATATGGTTAATAATGTCTCAACCAAAAACTGATACCACGCCGCCAAGAATTAAGTTGCGGGAATTTCTCGTGCAAAGGCCCTCATTCCTTCTTTGTTCGCTTACTCTAGTATCTTCCCTGGAACGTTTCGGAATACTTTATCATTACCTCTATCTAGAATCTACCATCGCGCATCGGTAGTACCCCAATTTACTAAACGTGAAAGATCAATAAAATCGCTGTTAATGTATTATTTACTTTGTAACCCCTCTTAGTATGTCATTGTGAGAAACTTATGCAAAATAGTATCTATTTCATTTGAACGAAAGAATCTTCTTATATGAGTTGGATTGATTGAAAAAATTGCCATATTGTCTATTTCTTCCCGTAGATTTATCTCATTTATTGAATTATGTTCTTGCATAATAGCGAAAATGTCAGTTGTATGGTTTTATAATGAGATAGAGGTAGGTCCATTTTTTTCTTTGAAATCTCTTTATTAGATACCTCATTGATTAAAACCTCGTACCCATCTGCTACGTACGACCATAAATTGACGAAAAATATACGGAAGTATGCGCGAACGTTCCGTGGTTACTTCTGTGCAAATACAATTCATATTACTTAAATCAGAGTTAAGCGATTTGAGGTGCGTGAGCTGTGTGTTGCTATGTCCGTAAATTTTGGCCTACACTACAAGTACGTATATGGTTTCCTTTTTGTTCCCCGGTCTTTTTATTTATCAATTGTTAGTCACCAAGATGAGTTATTTGGTGTGATGTGTGTGTCCTTGTATTATCCCTCACTTCCGTTAGCTTTTCCACCTTATAATAACCATTGTAAATCAGTTGCTTCGTAAGATTTAACTTTTTTCGATATCTCAGATTTTGACCGCCTCGGAAGATTTAATTCTGCCGGCAATCGTCCTAGTTTTTGAAATTCGAGTGATGAAGTGTCGTTCATGATATACACGGTGCCTCTAGATCTAGGGATTTTTACCAATACAGTTCCTTACGCTTAAATTACGATAAAACACAACTGCCATTGGAGCAATACAAGATCGTTAAAAGCGAACTTATCAAAGGAATAGCCAAAGGTGATCTGAATCTTCAAATACCAAACTGGAATTCCAAAGAAAATACAGTTAAACTAGTTATCACCCAATTGCAATCATCTCTTGTGTTTATAGCATAATGTTCGTGGATTGCGTTCTATAGTGCCGGAATTTTATATCCCCACAACTGCCAACGACTATGATGTTTTTTAACTAAAAGCTGGCTGAGTGGGAATATTTGTAATGGGAAGCTGTTTCCAGTAAACTATTCCGTTTTTCGCCATGATCGCAACTTTTCAGCTACCAGCCGTTCAATAGGTGGTGGTTGCCTTATTGCACTGAAAAATACTGTTTCTTTGTTGCAAAGTAATTTGATTGTAGGAGATTTTAATATGAAAACTTTCGACTTAGCCAATGCTAACTTTAGATTCTATCTGCAGAACTTTTAATCTTCTGTTAATTTGACACAAGTAAGCCGTTCTGTAAACGCCAACGGTCACCAATTAGACTTAGTTTCCTCAAATTTTCTTTGGAGATATCAAAAGTGGCGTCAATCCATTGGCAGTGAAGATGTCTATCTTCCACCCCTTTGCATTAAGTTTCAGCCTATTAATCAACCTGCTAGGTATTTTGTTCAAACTGAAATATGTAACTATCTTCAGAAGTAAGGGTTAATAAGTCAAAAATAATGAATTCCAACATCAGGATACAGGGGCATTACTATATTGAGTAAATCCAGGGGAGTAAAACTTTGGAACAAAAATAATATTTAGTATGTCTGTGGTTAATAATCAATATAAATAATATAGTTCTAGTCTAAATATATATGTCGACAACTAGGATGTCATCTTCAGTGGAGAAAATACAAAGGAAGGAAATTGTCACGCATAAACCTTGCTTAAATATCAATTTCAGTGATTTTGCTGAAAATATGGGCAAGAAATTTAACCGCACTGTCCATTGTAAACAATAATTCCAAATTCTACAATACTAGAATGAAAGATCCATTGCGACGTTTTGATTCCTTAGTTATCAGTTATAAAAATCGAAGCTGTGTACAATGTGTTGTGTGGATAGGCTGATGTCATCATTGAAACAAAGAATCCCCACATTCACACAGTCGATAGAGAGAAAAGGTACTTTTTAGTGGAAATTCTTTTAGATTGGATATGTGCTTGAGATTGATATTGGATATATCGATAAAATGAAGTAATCTTTACCACACCTACTTTGGAGAAAATCCGGAATTGTAAGCGGTAAAGAAACAATACAATAAGATCAAACCACAATGCGTGTTTTTTTTTATTGAAGATAATAATAATTATTAATAAAGGTAATTATTCTTTCTATTTATATAATATATAGAAACAAACCAAGTTCAACTATCTAAAACATTCTCTGGGCGAGTTCATAAACAAATTACAATCAGAATTAAACACATCTAAATAATAACTATAAGAATTTAAGTGCGAAATGGTGAATGCAGAAAGCGATGCGTATTTGAAGTATGATTAAGAACTGCAACAGAATTTCTACTTAAATCTGGACAAATGAAAATTAATCATAAAATGATGAATTACCAATTATATTATGAATAGTTTTAAATATTTAGCTAAGTGCAATTAAATTTCGACAATTATGATAACCTAACTCGCAAAACACATATCAGGTATTTTTCTAAGATAAGTGTGGTGAGGAATATTTTGTTTTACTATTATAACTTAGACTTGATCCAAATAAAAAGTCAATAGGTATTTGAATGCATGTAACATATTTTATAACACATTATCGGTGCACGTGGATCACGTGAAAATAGACAAATCGATGTGGTATGTTTAAGAAGTACCCAAAAATTTTATCATCAAATATTCAATAGATTTGCGCACAGTTCATTGACATTGGTTAATATTTTGGCTCCTAATTTAGAGCTTTAGAGCTTTTAATTTTAGTATTACATCGATAATTCGACAACATTCTTAAAAATAGTTGATAGTTTTAGTCCTCTTCAGGAAGTCCAATATAATGGTATAATGGTAATAATACTTTCGAAATACCAATTTTGAATATCTCAATCTGCAATCTTCAATGGAGACAAATGTGCTTGTTTAACGGCCTATACTCTTTTGGCGATACCCAAACTCAGGATAGCAAATATTGGAAGAAATTTACATAAATTCAAAACTTAATAATAGATACAATAAACGAAAGATCATAGAAGGACAGCTTAAATGGTTTGGTCGTGTGTAGGGTCACGGGCGAGAAACTAACTAAACGAGTGTTGGGAACGAGAGTGTGTGGAAAAATTGAAGAGGAAGACTAAAGGCCAGATGAATTGGCGGAATCAGGAACGAATCAGAGAAAAGAGGAATATCACGGGAAGACATACGGAAACTGGCACACAGGATAGGACACAATGGAGGCAGAGGTGCAACACTCAACCCCTCCAGCCTTACAACGAAAAGTAGAAAGGCTCAGGACTAAGTAAGTCAGTAAGTATTTAAATTAAAGATGATTTAAACTCAGTTAGTAAAGCACGGTGTACTGTAGGCGACAATTAAGACAGTTTAACATCTGAGAAAAGTCTCTTCAAATCGAAAATGCAAAAACTAAGGAGAGGATTTTAAGAGGAGTGTGTCTTTTCGTAATTTGTCCTACTTCTGCAAAAATTACTGCTAAGAACCAACAACTTTTTAGGGTTGATATTTTTCCTGAGCGCTGCAATGAAAGGAGTTTCTTCACGTTTGTAGCATCATCAAAACACCAAGGATGATCATGAAAGCTCATAATAAAAAATACTTCATTCCTTCCTTTACACCACTGACGTGGTAGAGAATCTAAATGGGGTGTCATATTTATTGATATGAGTGTGTTTGTTGTTCATAGCTTTCAAGTCTAGATATTGCTTTATTATTAATTAAAGATTCAAATTATAAACTCCGTTCTATTCACGTCCCGTAAAATCTTATCAAGATGCAGAAACAGGTACATCATCAATTAAGCATTCATTTGTCCAAAAAGGAAGTAGATTTAAATCTCTCGAGGTGAATTACTAAGTGTATCCGTTTCGTTCACACAATCCAAAAATTACGTCCCTATCAAGAAATATTATTCTATCAAAGGTGTACTCTATCTTGACGCCTCGTTTGCAATAAATCACTAAACTCGGTCTCGCAACCCCAAATCGTCTCGCTAAAACACTTCGAGCACGGTAAAGACAATAACCGCGATCACGAGGGTCATTTTTAAAGTTTCTCGCCCCGCAAACACCCACCGTCGGTTTGTAGACGCGCGCCATCAGACGGCACTGATTGATGAGATCTGCAATCGCAATCAGCGCCGCCTGTCTACCATCAAACTCGCTATCGTATTCTTACCCCATCTTAGCCGCAATTTGATAAAAACCGAGTGCGGGAATATGGTGGAAGAGGAGAAAATTCGCTCGACGATGGAGACAAGGAAAGGGGAAAAGGAGATGGCGCGACTCCCTTGAAGGGCCGGTGTCGTTAGTTAGACGGATGACACGGCTCTTTTTATTGAGTTTTTCAAACTGTTATTGTCGTTTGGAACTTTTAAAACTTGCAGCGCTGATTTATTTCGTATTCATATTACTTCCCAACCGTTCTACGTTTTGGCGTTTTCGATGTTCTTTCCTGTACGTTCCTTTTTCTTTGGTTTCCTTTTAGCACTCTTCTCTTCGTGTTTTCGTTTTCTACCTTCACTGTCCCGTTCCCTTGCCTTTCTTTTTTAAAGAAAATGTCTCCGTACCGTTTCCTTATCTTTCCCGGCCGGTCAAAAACTTTACAAGCGAGAGAAAAGTTTTTGAATTAGGAGTTAATTTTTAATTGACGGGAAATTCTCAGAGCTGGTATATAATTGAGGCGAGGAGAAGACGCCGCTAGTTGAGAAGTCGCGAAATTTAGACATTTTGAAACGACGTCCAATCTTTCCTCTGTGTATTGACAAAATATACTTTTTATTCTGTCAGCATTTCATTAACGCTTTTAGTGGTAATCTTTTTTACTTGCAATACTAAGGCTTTGATTCCATTCGCTTCAAAGCTTGAATAGAAAACTATCGGAAACAATGACGTACTTTTTACATTAATTTATTTTAATTGTATTAATTTAAGCACCTTAACTCTAAACATCTTACGTCAACAACATACGAAAACATTTGTCCTATTCTGGTATTGTCATGTGAAATCGTAACTTGATATTAGTTTTGGTTGTTCAATAATTCCGTCGCAAGCACGAAACACATATGTGGATCAATAAAGACCTTTTGGGGGTGCGTTTCTGTAGGTTCAAGAAGTGGCATTGTCGAAACAAAACCGTTTGCTCTGTCGTGCGTTGTGAGGGGATTAATAATTTCGTTCCATCTGTCTTCAGATGAGCCCTTCCGTTATTTGTCATTGTTTCTTTTCCTATTTTTTTGTGACAAATGATTTCGTTCACCCTCTTTTTGTAAACGTGGTTGAAATGACGCCCCCTCTGAACGGAGGAGCTGTTTTCCTCCATGTAGGGCTAATTGTGCGTGTAAATAAATTTCTCTGCATAAATCTCAAAAACGTAGTCGCTCAATCCGCGGTGGTTATAATTTTATTTTCAGAGGAGACTATTTGCGTTAGGAAATAAAAATACGGTAGCTTAAGTCTGTTGTTTGTATGGAATACTAGTTATTGAACTAATTTTAGGAGATACCTATATATACATTAATCTGTACTAAAACATAAACCAGATATCTACAATAAAAATTCGAAAGACATAGATTATTAAGAAATAATTAACAACTGTTCTGCAATAGTAAAGAAACTTTAGGAAACTACTCATTTACGATCAGGAAGTAATCGATTCGCAAACTGCTTAACCGATGGTAGGAATAATAATGTAGAAACTATAGAGTTTCCTACCAAGTTAAACGATTACTCGACAATCTGTTCAGTTAACTGTGACCTCTTTATTAAAGAACTCAGTTAACCCACGATTAGTTTTAAACTTTCGGACAATTGCAGTCCAATATCGATATGAGTCCATTTCCGTGGCAATGTCGACATTTAACAGAGTTGTTAGTTTAAATAGGTTCAACTTTTCGAACAATCGCGTATCTTATAGATATTGGAAATAAAATCGTCCGAATTATTAATAGAATATTATATTCAATCTAGCAAGAAATCAAAATAAAGGCTTCCTTGAAGGATTACTAAAATGAGTCGAATAGAACACGTTTATAACTGTGTATCGCATACAGAACTACTGTGTTCATAGATTTATAATACATGCTATGTACAAAGGGTTTTGTTTATGGCGAACGGAAAGAACAAAGAGCTTTTAATATAAGCTGGAAGATTTCCATCCCACTAAAATATTTATAAAATTGTAACCGGTGCGGCTTTAATAATTCAGTATTTTACCCTTGTGTTATTATACATATTTTAGCAAAAGAAAAACCTAGATTGAAGGCAGTAGGATAACACCGGATATGAAATATTAATGGTAGGTCTTCTAAAAGAAACCTGCAAAGTAAACGAAAATTGTCCGATTTTTCAAATAAAATCATCCTCTCCTTTACCAAACAGTCTTTCTTGTCGGCGAAAACGTGACTAGATGATCCCCGCGTCAGTTTGCCTATAAAAGAAATCATGAAAACGAAATACACAGGCAGAAATCCAAGAATATTCCCACACACTGATCGAATTCAGGAATTAATTGAGATTGTCACTTTCGTCACTATTTCGATGGCAAGAACCTAAGCAGAAAAAAGAAGCATGAACTACTTTGTGAAACAGACCCAGCAATGTACACGGATCTATCCGATAATGAAATTTTATATGTAAATGTTAATGCAATTATCGGATATCTTTTTTCAATGGTTAAACACTAAATGGAGTTAAATAACAAATGTCATGTAAAAGTCTCTAAATGGGTATGCTTGAATATACCACAGACATTTTACAAAAGCATTGCTGTGCATTGTTTAGCATTATTTTTAGTAATGTGATAGTAAAGATTACATACAAGTACAAAGTATCCAAGTAAAAGGAAAAGAATAAAAAGTTATCAACGATGAACTTTTGAAGCAAGATGTGTATAGCCGAACCCGATACAACACATTCACTCACAAATTCCATGCGAAGTTTGACTCCATTTGAAATAGGATGATAGACCACGTTTGACAGCGAGAATCAACGATGATTGAAGGATTTTTTCTTTTTCTAATCACACAAGCAAACTGAATTAAATATTCGATATCGCAATCTGTAATTTCAGGTAGTCTGTAATGCACACTCTACAATTTATCAAAACAAACGTGACTATGAGGTGAACCACGTTCAGGGCCTATCATGCTCCAATTCGAAGCTAACGCCCAGAATACACAGCGGCAGTGGTGAGAGGAGAAGGTCCCAGCGAGCTGCGGCTAACGTTAAGAGCGGATTTTCAATATATCTATAACTTAAAACCATATTTCCAGACTGCTTCAAGATCTCTTGGTATATGACCCCAGAATACACAGGGGCAGTGGTGAGAGGAGAAGGCCTCAGCGAGCTGCGGCTAACGCTAAGAGCGGATTTTCAATATATCTATAACTTAAAACCATGTTTCCAGACTGCTTCAAGACTTCTTGGCTCATATATTTAACTACACACCCTGGTAGTTGGAAGCAGATGTTTCGGTAGTCCTTGATTAGGACTAGGAATGGCCCTTAAATAAACTAGAAATGAATCTGAAACGTTTGTTTTGGGCGACCTTGTATACTAAACGTCCTTGAAGGGCGATTCAAGACCGCTTTTTCTTATGGCGTCTTGAGCGAGAACGCATCTACATACTATACCTGCTTCAGTGCTGGACACGGGGGATATGGGGCTATAGATGGAGCTCTGTGACGTCATGTTTCAGTGATTGTAAAAAGTTATAATCTCAATATGCTGTTGGATGATACATGTATCATCGATACATTTAATAGCTAAGTTTGTTTCATCCTCCTTAGCGTGAACCATCAACATTTCTTCACTATTGGCCAATAAGTCTCTCTACTAGAGCGTTCCATTGCTTCGTTCTAACGTCAATACGAGACGTTGACCAAATTCGACAAACATGAATATATTCAATTCAGAACTTAATGAACTCTTAAATTTGATATAAAATGTCGCCAGTTTTATAAATGAATAACGACCATGAACTTCGAAAATATCAGCTCTAGAACGCAGAACACAATACTGAATTTTTGTAGAACTTTATTGGGTTGGGAAATAAGTTCTTTTAATTGTTTGTTTTTACAGCAATTGTTTTGTCGTAAGTCAGATCGTAGTATATACCATTTTAAAGGACTTCGTCTGGTCTGCAAGCGTGCATTAACACTTTTAGACAACTGAGTGCTATTGAAGGAGAACGGCCGTAAAATATGTTAGGAGTTGGCCAAGAAGATGAACTGCCATAAAAAGACAGTTTTGAGCCACTTCCACTGAATGGGATTTGAAGAAAGACTCGGAGCTTGGGTGCCACACGAACTTACCGGAAAACAAAAACAAGGAAAATTGCCTCCTCCAAATTGCGGCCTAATATGTCGCCCGTAACCGAGCAACATGCGACCACAAGTAATAAGTTTTGTACAGAATCGTCACGGGACATGAGAAATAGTGCGCTTACGTCAACATGAAACACAGGAAGGAATGGATGGCTGCAGGAAACACACAAGCAAGACTTTCATCTCAAGAAGGCTATGATCTGCGTTTGGTGGGATTGAGAGTATCCAGTGTACTGGGAAAGGCTAAGGTCCATTCCGATCGCATCCGTACCAGATGGGGGATGTTCAACATCTTGAACAACGACGAGGATCCACAAAGCTGGTTCTACAACTTCTTCGAGTCCAGACCAAGCATCAACAAATTAATCGAGAGGGAGGAAGCAGGTTCTGAACAATGACGAAGAATACATAGTTGATTAATACTTTGTTGTAATTGTTGTAAGATATTAGGTTTTGTTAATAAAGAATACACGGCGGGAACTTATTATCCAACTCAATCTTTGCGCAAAAAATTGAACTTGTGTTTATATCAATCTTTTAGCTTATTACGCGCCACCAAATTATAACTTGTTCCAACTAAATTTCCGACGATAATTACAACTGCAGTTTTTCAGATCACCTACCCGTGGATTGTTAGATCGTTACTCAATTTTTCAATCCAAGGAGAGATCGTCTGAAGAACTTGGGACGTGTATATGAATGCTTTTTAAAGACAGAAGACAGAAAACAGAAGTGAAAATATCACGTAATAATACACATCTGTGGAATCTGCGGTGAACATAAGAACTACGAACGGATGGTAGAGCTGGTCAATAAATCTATAATATGTGACATTAACAAATCCTAATTAAGACAGAAGAAATCTATTTTATAAAATGCAATTTCTTTTTACCGGCTGAAAGTCTTCTCCACGCAGACCATAAGTACATTTTCATGTTAATCCCTTTCTCTTAATACCAACTCTTTCCTGTGAAGGGAAATACAAAAGGGTGACACGATTAGTATCGTTTCAAATGACTTTTCGATACACGAACCTCAAATTCAATGACTTTCCGTTTCCACTGCTCGTCACCTTTCTACTCTTTTCCGATCGACATCGGCTTTAGTATTATCTGAAAGCACGCTGTTCTAAAAGCGGCAACGTTCCGGCCGGAAAAGAGAAAAAAGGAAGAAAAATCACACCTTCCAAAAAACCAGCTTTCCCACGAGGCATTATGAAACAAAGAAGGGACGTTTTATCAAATCTCTTAATCCGGTATTAAATCCGGATCTGAAAAGCTAAGTAATGGCCTTTGCTTAATCTGCAAACACCGATTAACCGTTCCGCGATTGTGTCACGCCCGGCGACACAATGGAACGGCATTTTTAATAGCATTCACTAAGAAAGACAATTCGTTATACTTAAAACTTTTCCCGGGGAGAAGACGAACGGGCAGGGAAAGATACCATTAGTCTTGTGCGTTTTACCGTGAAAAATATCGGTAAAAGTTTAAGCTGGGCGGTCTTTCTTCTTTCGACGACTTACCTAGCTACCTAGTCGACGTTGAGAGTTACTAGTTCTACCGTTGCTGCTCTTGCTAAACGACTCTGCGTTCTGTTTTTAGTTAAGACGATGTCGTCGTCGTCGTCGGCACGGAAGAAGAACGTTAAAGGAAAAGGAAAACAACGACTTTTACGAAAGTTCTTAAATATATAATCGATTCAGGAGAAAGACAGGCCATTGTTAATGCTAAGCTCAACGCATATACCTCTGTGAATTTCGAACTCGGTGCTTGCCTGTGGTTAATGTTCTGGGCTGCAATAAAGGCGTCATATGCAGTACTCGAGTTAAGTTCTTTACTACTCTCATAAATGAAATACATGAGTTCAGTAGGTTTAAATTAATAAGATTAAGGACTGTTTACTGAAGAAAAATCATAGAAGACTAAAGAAGATTAAATTATTTTCTTTATTAAATTAATTCATTTGAGAAATTTGTACATCCTATATATGTATACTCGATGAAAGGAACACCGAGAACAAGGGAGGAACAGATAATAGTGTATCGAAACGACCTCGTTCTGATCACACAAAAAATAATGATCGAAATGCTTGCAGAATTAATCCTGGAAGAAAGAAATATGGGATTCAAAATAAATTAAGAAGAAAAAAACAAAATAATGAGAGTAGATAAGGAATTTAAGAAACGAAAAATTTAATTAGGGGAATGTAATTTTGACAAAGTCGATATTTTTATATATTTGGGAGTAATTATAGCCAGTAATGGCGGAAGAAAGGCAGAAACCAAAGAAAAAATAATAATTGCAAACCGGGCGTTCCATGCAATCCAAAATTATTAAAAAAAGGGAGAGGTGTTGTGGGATACCCGATACCCGACAAGCAAAGCTCTTTACGCATTTGATACTTATTTGAATAAAAGACAAAATTCTATAATTGAATAAACAATGTATAAAGGAGAAATATTTCATAGTGAAAGCGATGGTAAATAAGTTGAAGTTGAATTTGAAGTAAATTCGAGTTCGAGCGCCA
The DNA here is from genome assembly GCA_038088585.1 of Chrysina gloriosa. NCBI lineage: Eukaryota > Metazoa > Arthropoda > Insecta > Coleoptera > Scarabaeidae > Chrysina > Chrysina gloriosa. Next base: position 13,382,226 of record CM076092.1, read on the forward strand.
TCTGATGTGTGTGTGTGCGAGCGAGAAAGAACTAATGAAAGAAGAACGATAGATGAAAAGCGTCTATCTGATGATTTCAAGCGTCTCACGTTATCCCAGTTAACTCTCGCCGCAGAACTTCCCTACAATAGCTTCGCTCTAAAAAAATAAGTAAGTAAAAACTGAGAGTGATTGCAAGGACTATGGTGTATTATCAAAACCGTAAACCGATGGTCGGTTTTGATAATGCTTGCCTCGTGCTATCGAAACATTGTAATAATAAAGTATTATTATTATTATTATTGTCACCAAACTTATTATTAAACAATTGTGTGGTGTAAGTAAAATTGCAAAATGCAGATTTATAAGACGATCATTCGACCAATATCGATGTATGGAGTCGAAATACTTAGTATAACAAAGGGAAAAATAACGAGAATAATAGTGCAAAAAAGAAATGATAATGAATATAGAATGAAGAATGAATAGTGAACTTTTAGAGGAAATGGGGGATAACACAGTGAAGAGGATTAAACACAACCAGTACATGGCTGTAAGACCAAAAATCTGAAAAGAAATCTATGAGAAAATGTAATCAGGAGGAGGGGGTTGCTCCTCCCAACACAAGGGAACCTTGAGGTGGCTTGAATCCAAGAAGAATGTTCTGCCATAATGATAATAATAATAATTATTATTTATTTATTGTCCAACAGCTCAAGAGCCAATTACAGAGCAAAAACAACAAAGAAAAAGTAAAATAGAGTAGAGTTTGAATTATGAATGTACACACCATACATTAAATGGATTATATTAATATTGGTAGAAAGAGACACGACGTGTAAACTTGGATATTATTCGGTAACGAAAATATTTATGAGAAGAAAGGATCAATTTCAAATCTATTTCCATTCACCATCTTATGTGTTATTGGCGCCTTAAGTAGCATGTTGGTCGTAGCCCTGGGAAGATAAAAAGTCTTAAAGTGTCTAGTATTATGAGCAGGTACAGTAAAATTAATTAGAGATAAAAGAGCAGAAGAACCAATTCTATTAGTAAGGAGTTTAAGAAGAAAAGTCGCGCTGGTGTTGTTTCTTTTATGAGAGAGAAAAATAAAGCTGCGTCTAAGAAGTAAACTCTGGTATTCGGTACCTCTGTCGGGATAAACTCCATCTATTTTAAATAATAAATATATTTAAGGAACCTCTTCTGATTTCGTTCAACTGCTAAATTTTGTTAAAAGTAATATGAAAACCACACATTAGAAGCGTACTCCAGTTTAGATCGGACAAACGCAAAGTACGAAGATTTTATTGCGTTAGTGTTTGTAAACTGCTTGCAAGAACGAATACCAAAGCCTAAAGCTTTGGAGGCCGATAAGCAGATGGAGTCAATATATTGCGTAAATTGCAATCTAGCGTCAAATTGAACTCCCAAGTCGGACACACGTGTTTTCCCGGAAATAGATGTATTTTTTACGTTGTAGCTATGTTGAATGGAAGTATTCGAGTTTGTGTAAGACACCTCCATGCATTTAGAGACATACAGGGGTATATTATTTGCAGTAGCCCAAATTAATTTGCAACCTAGTGCAGTCTACAAAAGTTTTCACTTTTGTGTAGACCTTTAAGTCATCCACATATGCTAATAATAATAATAATAATAATAATAATAACATATACTTGATTTATTAAAACCTTAAAGTTGTTATACGCTCTGTATATATCTATATTGTCCAAAGATAGACATATTTCACCAGTCCGTGGCGTTTCCATTCAGAAAAGGATAACGCGATCAGAGTCAGTACGCAGATCATAACTGCAACGTTTAAAATTGATGATTTATTTCTGGTGTATTTCATGCGTTTCGACGCGCTTCTGAAGCAGCCGCTGAAGCACTTGTTTCCATTTTTGTCCGATGGGTGACCAACTTGAATATTAGAACCGATCACTGTTCAACTGCAGTGCTTAAACCAGCTTTTGTAGATATTCTGCATGTTTCCAAAGCTGTTTTAATTAAAACCTTAACAAAAACGTTATGCGAAGAATATTTAGACAAGAGATTAGATATTTAGATTCGTACGATCAATATCATACATTGTGACCTATATAAGCATCTGAAATTGATTAGCGCCTTTCAGAAGCTCTATTTATTTCGAAACCAGTTTTCGTTGGTGTATGTATAACTGCGTCATAATTTTCTCGGATGTCTCTGCACAAAATAGGATTACGCAATTACGAAACTGTTAGAATCAACAACGTACAATTAAACGTATTCATCTCAGCCTAAGCAACCGAACCGTTATGCATACATACGTGTAACTGTGAACTGCCACGAAGGAACATTGTTCCTCACACGACTTACGTATTGATTATGAGGACAAACTCCATTAAATGATTCATATTTTGTCTCGCTTGCTGTGTTGATTCAGGGTAGGTAAATATTATTCCTCCTCTACTGTTATAATTGGACATTTGATTATAATGTTGGACTCTCATCGTATGTATCGCTCACATTCGGCTCGTAAATGAATTGATTTTTCGAATTAGTGCAAATTTACTTTCGACGAATTTTGTTGTACTATTGGACGGGTTCTTGTGCATCATGAAAATGTAAATGTGTGTTTTTAGAATATCTTGATCCCGTAGATATGTCCAGCAAGAAATTGTTTCCGGCTGTCTTTTGACGCAAAACGGTTCATCCGGCACACAAACTATATAACATGTGCCAATAATATACGCTAATTTGTCATATTACTGTACTGACATTGTGATGATATGTAATGTGACCTTCGGTAGGTACTGTTCCTGAGAAAATATTATACTATTATATTTCCGATAAAATTTCAGATTAAAAAAGTTCAAGAAAGCCCTATGACAGATAGGATATAGGTTCACACAATTCCTTTTTGTGGGTGTATTGCGCAGTCCTACCGAAATAGTAAATCAAAAGTTACATATACACATTTATAAATACCCAAACACAATCGTAAATGTCTTCTAATATGTGAATCTTTCTCTTTTAATACGACTAGAACAGTTATAAAAAATATCCTTCGACATGAAACGCGTTCTACTTCACCGGGTTCAAAAACAATTTTTGACATATATTAAGCTATTCGCGCAGTTCCTACATATTTTGCACTTTCAGTTGTAAAGTATGTGAAAATGAATAATGTGATGGTCCTCATGCCTCCTTATAGTACGTTCTCCAGCTTTATTCCTTTAATTCGACTTATCAGCTTTGAAAGCGGTTCTTCCGCGTACACATGTATTTTAAAGCGGACTTGAAGCCCTTGCTCCGTAATGCTGTTATATGCCTTCATAATAGAGTCCTGGTTTGCCTTAAGCTTTGCCGGCTTCATCTGGGTGGCTGGATGGTCGTTGCATGCTACCGCGATCCTCTGCAAAGCCTCAGCCTCAGCCTTCTTGAAGGTTAAACCTTCTGGCCCCTTGCCTTTCGGAAGGCCTGCGGGAGTACTGCCCTCCGACCTCGCCTTTTTAGACATCCGTCCTTTCTTTACGTTTAGTAGCCTCCGCCGTCTGTTGAGGCCTAATTTCCTTATCTAGACTAAACCTGACCCCTTGTGCGTGCTTAGTGAAGTTGGCCTTGATTATGGCTTTTTTAGCCTGTATGTAACCTTGGCCCTCTTTCACAAGCTTTTGCACTTTAGCCTTGGAAATTCGAGATAGCGTAGCTGACGAAGAGTAGCTAGGGAAGTATCTGTCCGCCCGATCAGAGCATGGCTTGATCGGGTAAGGCTAATTACAAGGGAGTGTAGCCTGGTGGCCCCAGGGGAACGTTAAATACCGCACACCCCTGCGGCCACGCAACTCTCGGCACGTTATCTTACACCTTAGTTTGAGTTTTAGCTCAGGTACCTCGGGAGCGCTAAATTCCCGAACTCACTTCTTAAACTTGTTAACAGTGAGCCCCTGAGGACTAGTTCAGGTAGGTCCAGAAGGATTTTGAGGTTATCAACAATTCAATTTCCTTTAATCCCTTGATGCTCCGCAGGCATACTACCTGCTTGTTACTCGCCAATTACTTGAAAGTTTGTTCATAGTTGCAGAAAGCTTTTGATGCATCTGATGGATTCAAGGGTCTCTAATTCAGCTTAAATCGTGAACTTTCCCTGAAAATACATCATCATGACCTCTATAAGCATTGAGGGCTGAGTAGTGAGAGACCTAAACACCTTGGATCTCGGTTGCTACAGCCAGAAGAGATAAAGAAGCTTTCAATTGGCATGGTTGGCAAGTTGGATCTTAAACACCCACCTAAACTAGACTGGCAACGGGACGTAAAAAGCCACTGAACTTCAGTGCAGTGGACTAGGGCACCTACAAGAAAAACAAAATTCCTTTGCGTATACATTGTTGAATACAAAAATTGACAGCTGTATAGCTGCATGGAAGATAGGATTCAAATAACCTAACTCTGAACTCAATTGTTTAAACTTCAAACCATTTCTTCGTTTGACACATGTTGATAACTTAGACAGTAAGCATCCTTGAATATACATATAAGCGACGCTCAAGCATAATGTTAGGAATTCTCAAATGCCAAGCTAATTTTCTTGATTTAATTTTCGATTGATGGACTAATTTTAGAATATTCAATGCAATCTCTCTCGGTTGTAAAAGCAATTGCTGTGGTCCTGTAATTTGAAAAGGTTCTAAAGGATTGCCAAATAATTAGAAGGAAAGCAGATGGAGAACATATCATCTGAGCAATTATGTTTCTCGGAACTCATTCATCCTTATTTAATTTCAAGTTGCACTTGATTAGAAGATCAGTACCTTGCAAGTTTGATTTTAATTATACGTGGATTGTTTAAAAAAGCGTCCAGAATCTTCAATCGGACAATTTGAAGAAAATTACCTTAAGAGCCGTAAGACATTTCAGTTTGTAAGATAATAGAAATTACTGAATAATTTTATCCTGTAGAGTTCAATTGATTAAACTCACTAGATGCGGCTTAGCAACGTCAATACTTGGCTGTCATTGGTTTCTCTCTGATGTATTAAGCCATTTTGAAGGGCTGGGTCGATAAAGCTTGAGCCACCTAATTTTTTAACAGTATAATGATCGATCCTCTACAAAAAATGTGATCAGAATCACTAAAATCGACCAAACAATATGCAGTCTTCATTTGTAAAGAACTATTTGTTCTTCTAAGGCTTTTCTAGCATATTCTCGATACGAAGATACTTTCAGGCAATGCATTTGTCGAACTGAATGCGCGAGTATTTATAATACTTGTTATTGTTGTTGTTGCTCATTTATTCATGAATTTTTTTGGGGTTGGTCACCGATAGACTAGGCACTTAACCATTACACTTTTTGTACCATTCTCCAATAACACCCTTACTTCCGTTCCAGCAACCTCGTGTCCTGCAGAAGGGCTAGTATCTTGTTCAAGCAAAGTCTGAGTATTTTTGTGGGTCTTCATAGATTCTTATCGAAATGCTTCCACGTCAGTCCTTTCAGTTTGACCTATATGAGCTATATGAAGATTTAAGAATCTCCGCTGAATTTAAACCAAGGCACGTTTAACATGAATTAGCTAGATTAGTAAACTCTCTCCGGTTTTGTTTGTAACTAGTCTAAATATCTTCTCAGTCTCAGTCTCAATTTCACATATTGGAACCGCTGAAATGATTAAATCTCTAAGATATGAACAATACAATTTTATCTTGCATTTAGTGTGGCGGTTGGTTGTTTGCAGAAAATATAACATCAAGGTCTACAGTCTATACAGTCTTTGGATTCTACATATTTTCAAGGAATAGATTAATTTGGATCTAGAACTTATGTTTCTACAACAAACAGGATTCTCATGTAGTAATTTGGCTAAAGAGTCGTTTCATTTGCGTTAAAAATTGATTGAGAAAGATCACCATCATTAGGTCTTTTAGTAACATTATGCTCGACATAAGAAAGTTCTGGAAGGAAGAAGGTAGGAAGGAGTGTTACGGATAGATATTCTGCAGATATCCTACAAAATATTAAAAAAGGACTGGAAAGAGTAACTACAATAATCAACGTTCTGATAATTGATACTGGAGAGTAGTTATTTTAAGTGGAAAAAATTTAGAAATTTACTCAACCCTAAGACATAATTATCAATCCATTTTGCATTTGTATCTGATATTAAATGTGTAAATATTATCAGTTCAACCTGGTTTCCTCGAGACTTATCGAAAATTCATGAGGATTTCTAGAAGATCTGGGGAATTCAATGGAAACTAGAATAATCAATCTCAACCACACAAAACAGCAAGTCAGAATATTTTCTAAAAATTTCCATGCTATTGACTTCTTGCTGTATCATGATTTGTAGGAGCAAAGTGATTTCCACATTTTTATCAAAAATCGCTATTCGTACAAGGAAAAGCAATAGATGATCTGGGAATTGTTAACAGACCCTTTTGTACCCTTTTTGCACATAATTAGCAATTTACAAGTTATAGAAATGGGATCAAATTTCCGTGCTTATATAACTTTACACAGATATAATTCTTTAGGAGAGGAAACGAAGCAAATTTGGGGAGTAGTGCGAAGAAAATTTAAACTTGTAAGATAAAATATACATACATATGTACATTAGATAATGTTTCTTTCAGGACCCCCTATATAAGTAGAGCTTCTACTAACTAAGTTTCATTATGTATATTTTTAGTTTAATTAATTTTTTATTATGATTAGTGTTTATTTTCCTCATGGTCATGCATTTTGCAATTCTAATTTCCTGTAACTGGGTATTTCTTTATAAGCTATTAGAAATAAAGACTATTATTATTATTATTATTATTATTATTATTATTATTATTATTATAACGACCTATTAAATTAAGTGCCAACAAAGTAAGCACAATCTGCATATGCCAATAATCCGTGAGGAGAATTAAGCTTTGTCAATCACAGACGACAACTGCGGTCCTCACGGATTATTGGTATATGCAAATTGTGCTATTGCACAGTTATTTGATAGCTGCCCATTAACGCACGAAATTCATTAGGTCGTTATGTAGAGACTCTTTCAGATTTTATTTCATTAACGCACTTAATTATTTAATATGTAATAATCCCGGAAAACATACTTATAAATTTCAAAATGTTCCAATAAACTTGGCCCTCATTACTATTGTGTTTCCGTTGTTATAGGTTCTCGAACCCATTGCTTATTTAAAAGCCAACTACAGCAACCTCAAGTCCTTCCCCTGAAATTACATACATTCGAACATCAAATCATTTATTTCAGTAATCATGACTCTGGAACGATGCCATGATTTTGACATTTCAATTTGCCTACGTAGTATTCAGCGCGTTTAATCGTATTATTCGCTTCGGTTTATCCAAATTGCTACAAATTGGCGTCGCCGGAACTTATCTTACATCCGTAGTATGGCGATAGCTGCCGCTTAATCGGCAAATATTGGCTTTTCGGGCAGATAAATATTGTACCACCAAACTTACATCCCCGCATACCTATTATATTATGATAGTGGTTGCGCCCGATTTACATATCAGAGGTAGTCGCAACAACAACGACATACCTCCGGATTTCGAGAGACATACAACCTGCCCACATTGTTAAAATTATAATTCGCACGTGTACTTTAGATTAGTTAACGATATAGGACGTATTGCTATCGTGTTGTATTTGCAGCGAAAACACTGACTAATTAGCATCATTATTACAACACGGCGCTAGCATAATAGCACCACGGTTAGATATTGATTCTCATCTCGACTGCTGGAGATACAGGAAGATGAGCTTTCGCACAAGATATGTATGTATATTCCCACTTCATCGTACCACAATAAGTTTTCCAAGAGATATGTCAAAGGACACCTCTTTGACCTTGCGTGGATCAAATGCAGGGTGGTAAAAGACGAGAAAAAAAGGTGAGACTAAAATCCTTATCGATATTTGTCACTTGCCGGTGCTATTCATTGCCTCTTAGCAGGCAGAAAAGCCAGATCACAACAGCGCGCGATTATTCGATATTTACGGGCGACCATTTGTCATAGCGTAGTCCGGCGACTTCTTGTTTTACCGGTGTTCGTGATATTTCTCTTGTTTAAGCGTTTTAGCGTGGCTTTGTCTTTTTGATTAATTGCCACGCGATTTCCACTTAAAATTTCGAACCGGAACGGGCGTCGATTATAAAAAATCGGAATTAATTTCCTAAGGTGAAGGAATTCGAATGAATAAAGGGACGGTATTGGTTCGACTTTTAGGTTCCTCTTCCGTTCCACGTCTTATACTTTATTATTATTTTTTCCCTCTCTCCGTCTTGATCTCTCTAAGAGATGGGTAATAAATTTTCGCGCGAAACACAGAAACGACGGAGGCTGTAATTCACAGGAAAAGGTACTCATGCAGCATACCTGAAAGGATATCAGAAATATATTGAAATATATGGGGAAATGTGCGCTGCCAGTGTAAACATAAGATATGTTTTTGTCAGGTGTAAATGAAGAATTGGTGTCTTTTATTAGGTTGATTGTATCAGGCGGAAACCTTGTAATAGCTTCGACACGTAAGCTTGGGTTATTTACATTGCATCATATTTTAAATATTAGAAATGGTATGAAGCATATGTTGAGAAATTCCTAGTTTCGGTTCTAAAATGAGCTATCATTTGCTAAAATTATTGAATATAATAATCTTATATGATAGCTCTCTACCACAATAAGGTCAATTAAATAAGGCTGGTTAGAATGATTTCCGAAAACGTTTGTAAAGGTTCTGGAAATATAACTATCATTCAAACCAGTCTTGTTTAATTAATTTAATTGTGGTAGAGAACTATCATATAAGATTAGTATAAAAAGGTCACGAAAAAAATATATATACATTGAATATAATAATATAATATACTGTACAGGCGAAAGCGAATGAAGCAACATGTACAACATATTTCACAACGATACAGATCTTGTACCAATATACCAAATTATTGTTGAAACTTTTAAATGTCTGGATTTTACCTTCAAAACGGGCCAGATATGATCCTTGTGTTGATTTTACACAAAATCACCTGTGAATTGACGTATTGTCAAATTCATGTGTTTCTTTTCAAATTTTCTGGAACAAAGCTTCGCGATACATTCTCTATCTTTCTTGATCAGTACTAAACCAGAGCTTTCACGTGGTAAAAACGGCTGATTTTAGATATTAATTTCTTGAGTGGTATTGAAGGAGATTCAAGTGCTTTTTAGTAGATTTTTTATAATCAGTAGTCGAGACAACGCTAGAAACTATTTATGGATTCCGAATAGTTACGTCATACACCAAAAACACTATCTAAACAAAATTGCTAATAGTAGTAACTCATTAAAAATATCGACCAATGATCTACTGGTTTGTGAAGGTATTATAAATTTGATAGAAATTATTTCAAATTAATTTCAGGATGAAATTTGCAAATGCAATACAATACTTTCCAAATATGGAAAGACATACTAATATTATTTTATAGAGAAGTACGAAACCATTCCTGGATTTAGGACCCGGTGGAGCAGTATAACGGAATTCTAATGTAACGCGAGTTGGCCTAATCTTATTCAGTGAAGTGGTATTGTGTTGGGTGGAATTAGACCTTTGACTTGTGATCCACAGTGGAAAGATAAGTATCAATTCTGAGATGGTAATTGTAAACCTTTAACCCCCTCAATTTCGTAATAGGTACTTCATATGTGTTACTAATAACGCGTGTAAGCGTAATAACGCAAAATCGCGATCATTTTCAGTTGCCGAGATTATATTCATAAATCAATTTGGAACCAACGGTAATAATATGAATGTTTATTTCACAAAAACATAAATGTGCTTGTATTTAAGTCGGGATATACTTACGTGGCCCTGGAAAAATAGTATGTAACTCAAAGAAATGATGTAGATTTGCAAATTCATAAAAATTATACAAGTTTGAAGTAGTAAAGTTTCAGCAAAAGGATTTCAAAGAAATGGTATTACATTTCTTCTATATGCTGGAATATGCGACGACTCAAAGACAGATAAATCTTCTGATTCTAGGGGTGGTAATTTTTGAATCCGCCAAAGTTGGGTGAAATTTCTCCTGGAAAGCTTGTACACTCTTTTCAAGAACCTAGGTAGATTAAGTCAAGAGATTGGTAGTGATTTATATAACAAAAGATTTCAGTTCATAGTAACATGTAAAGTGACTTCTTGGGGAGCTCTATTCTAAATGCTTACACTTGAATAAATCTTTTTGCTTTTTCTTGCAAGGAAACGTTCCGAACCCGAAAATTAAAAAATCTTTGCGCACAAGTAGTTCTTATTTTAGGATGCTCGAAATTGTCTTCCATAGCTGCCACATCTGGCTTTAAAAGGATGAAAGTACCCCCAAAATTATTTTGATTTTCTAATTTATTGAGAAAATATATTTTGCTTTTGTCAAAATGTCTTTACCTTTTCTCCCGCCTTTGATAAACACACACGAATAATAGATGATCTAAGTAATTTTTCTTCAATGTTGTCCCAAGAGAAATCTACGGGACACTATGGAATTAATTCGCCAATTGAGCATTAGAGGTATAACAGCCAATCCTGACATAAACTGCTAAATAAAACTAATACACGAGGAAAACCTCTCATAGAAAATAATTAATGTCTAGTTACTTAGAATGGTATTATCGAAAAGAAGAGATATGAATAAATAGCGGAAAAAAACAATAATTTCAAAGACAATGGAAAGGATGTCTATTCATTAATAGCTTTAAAATACACAAGGTAAAATTAAATGCCAATAATTTGGCTCCAGTGGCGTGTGGATCCTCGTCTAGCTCTTATCATTGTTTTCATTGGCCTGGATACGCTATTGATAAAGTTGTGAACGGCTTTCTGGGGAATATTCTCACATTTGACAGATACGACATGTTCTAGTTCGCTAAGATTCATAGGAGCTGATACGCAGGTGGCGCTTAACTGATCATTTCAGTCCATTCCATAAATGTTCTATGGCGTTCAGATCTGGACTGTTTAGTAACCAATCTATAATTAGAATATTTACGAATCGAAGGTAATCCTCTAGCAATGTGGGCCTAAGTGTTATTTTGTGCAAATATGAAATTGTATCTGACGAATGGGGCAAATGGCATCATTTTATTTTGTCCGTATAAATGGGCATTCATCGAGCTCCTTTTAGTTCTTATACGGAACTAACTCCGTGCGACCATCTAAATAAATTCCTGCCTCGAGTATTAGGAATCCACAAAGAATGGGATCCTTGGAGATATTGCAAGCAGCAAACCTCTCATCACCAGACTCATTGACGTCCATCTGCTGAATTACAACTTATTCTTGTTTCGTCTGAAAGAAGAACTCGATTCCAGTCATCAATTGTCCGATTTAGGTGTGCCCCTGAAAACCATAGTCTAGTAAGTCTATATTACCCTGTGCGAAGTGGTGCTGCAGATGGTCCCCTACTATCCAATTCCTCTTAAATAAGCCCTCTACTGACCGTTCGTTAAGAAATTGCTACATTTCGAGCAGCCGCTAGGGCTCTGTTTAACTCTAGATAGGTATAATGCCTATTTGTTAAGGGGACTTGAATTTAAGGTATAACTCATATCTTACATTTGTAGACTTTTTGCGATCTCATCCTCGGGTTCTAGAGTAATTGGCAAGTTCACTGAAATATTTAACTGTACGGCTAATTGTTGACTGTCTCCTATCAAATTTCCCACATATCGCTGAATAGGTTTCTTCCTAACTAAAGCTATCACTTTCGTTGTTTCATCTTCTCTTAAGTTGCATCGGTGGTTCGTTCCTTCCCCTAGCTGTACTTGACAAAGGGTCTCAGTCACCAATGACTCACATACTTTTGTATTTAAGGAGTGACTGTTCATTCTCTGTTCTGTTAACGTGTTGATCTACCAAAAGAACTGAAATTCTTTCTTTTTCAACCCAGACGAATTATTTGTAGTACATCAGAGTTAGGACAATCACTCGTTATAGAAAATGATGGCCTGTTCTCCTTAAACTTATATCGCATTAAAATGCAAGACTGGCATCAACTAATATTTTGTCTTGGTTTTTATGAAATGAAGATAGCAGTTTCTTAAAAAAAAAAGTGAATTTGAAGATCTTCATTGGATTGATAGCTCATTGTCGCTTTAATATCTCTATGTTATAATCAGAATTGATATCAACCAAACTTTTAATACTATTTCTTAATAGTATCGTTCTTTATCAAACATACTATCTACTGTTTGGACCCCCTTTACTGCTTTATACCTATCGGTTGAAAATGTATAGGATTAAGCAAGTAAATTAACAAAGATCCTCTTGCATTTCAGATATTGAGTGAAATATTTCGAATCACTTAATGGCACTACATTCCATAGAATTACTAATTTCGTGATCTGGATGGACAGTAGGATAAATACATTTTGCTTCAATTTATCGCAATTTCTAACGGAAACCCGTCCGTTCTAGGCCAAATCGATCCTATCTCTCTGTTCTAAGGTATTTCGATGATGTATCAAGAGTTTCTAATTTAACTTTTTACTCACTTTCTACTAGAACAAAAACATTCATGTTCATCTAGTGTTCAATTTTGAACCAGAAAATAGAGAAATATACAGGATGTTCCGTTTGAGAAAGTTAATTTGAGTTAATTTCCTGCAAGTCTAAAAGTGCAAAGCAATTGAGCACATCACCAATAAATTGCGTAATATTGATAAATGGCTCTAAAACTAGCGAAGGTAGTTCACCGTTTCGGGACTTTGTATTGATCCTGTATAGTCTCTGCCCTACAATTTCTAAAAACGTACTGCATCACTGGCCTAAAGGCTAAAATCTGCACAGGTATTATTGTGGATGCTATCGTAGTCAGTAAAACCGATACATAGCATGATCTTCAAGAATATTGTCTGTTTACCATTCAGAATTAATTTTTAAATCGGATCATCGAATCGAATCATCTCTTAATCAACAAGCTTAAATCTTACAAAGATGAAATTAATACTGTGTGTAGTTTAGTAATGATGACAGTGATTTCTGGAAAACCTCAAAAACGCATTTCAATTTTTAAGTGGTTATCTTCAATACAAAATCCAAAGGGAAAAGAGTAATGGATTGTGAAATGGCTAAGTGTGTATCTTCAGAGCATTGTTAACCAATTTCCCCGAATGACGCTTTCTTCCATTTAATTCCTCCACTGAGGATGACTATTTGGCAGTCGAAATGAGTATTTGGAGTCCAGACAATCGATGTGGTAAAGGTAGAAGCTAGTTAATTGTCTTTTAGACTTTCTCTTTGATATGGAGTGACATTACTTATGCCACGCCATACCATAATAAAATTGCCACTATTTTTCAAAAGATTAAGTTTGTGTTGTAAGGCAAAGCCAGAATATTTTGGATTTAAACCGTGTTCCCTGAGTATTTTCCCTAATGTCTATCACTCACATTGGCTTCCCTTATGATTATAAATTACAAGTGATATTATGTTTGTAATATTTTAATTACAAACACTGGTCATTCCTTGCTATTGCATATTTCTCCGTCCTCAGCGGAATCTTCTCTTGCATTCTTCAGTGTCAGTGTATCTTTCACTACAGGAGAAACTACTACCAGTAGCATACACTCGTATATTTCAAGAGAAATAGAAGACACGGAAATAGAGTAAACACCCCGTGACATTTGCAGTCAAGTTTTATAGTGCAAACTCGATTTTTCATTTACTAAAGCTTCTTCTCCTATTCACACTTCTATGCCAAGTAAGTTCTTTTAATCAACGAAGATTAAGTATAACACTTTATCGTTTATCCTTTCAATTAGAGCTCTTAGAGTATGTTAGTGTTTATATTGGATCATGTATTGATGCAGTGTAACAGAATAGATATTTTGTACCACTTTTAGGTCAATTAATCAAAATCACTATTTAAAGAATACCTACGATTACACAATCTTTTCTTTAAATATTGATTGTCTGAATTATGTAACACCCATCACAGTCTTTACAATTTATTTTATAAACTACATTGCTTTGATTTTGTTTACCTATTTTACACTTAATGTTAGTAAACAGGGATTTGTTACCGATCCTATATGTCAAGAATTCCAAATTGTTAGTTGTTTTGTTGATAGTGCTCAAATAGAAGCAAAGTTATATTTTCACCGACGAAGGTTATACGTAAACGTTATTCATTAAGATTCTGAAAATGTAGCTGTTGATTTCTAATTTGTTGTTATTTATATACATTTCCTTAATTATGAATAGAGGGGTATTTATTGTTCAAACTATATGTTTGAAAGCTAGTCTCAATTGAGGTATAAATACCAAAAAGTACTTTTTATCTCAAAGTGTAAATAAAATGTAAAGATTGCATTATCGTGTGTGTGTGTGAAAAGCATACTATTTCAATTTGCATTGCTATAAAGCGACCCGTAATGTAATGTTCCCAAAAAATATGTGTGAAAAATGTGAACAGTCGACATTAAATGATTGAAAAATATGTTCTACATCGACGAGTTTAAATTTACAACCCTCAATGGCAGGTGTAAAATATTCGTCCGTTTTTGACCCAATAAGGACACTACTGAAGCATGTGGAGCACATTCTGTCAAATATGAATAAGAAAATGTAATGTGGCGTGTTTATGACTGAAACAGCAAGTATTCTGAAAAGCAGAGTAAGTGAAATAGAACATTTGAACGGTTTGTAATATAACGCCTCGTTCGCAACCGCTTGTTTTACATATTCACAGGAAATATGCTTTGGCTTTTTTATGCTGTTACTTTTTAACTGCTAGTACGAAAGAGTACAATACTTGTACTTGATTCGACATGGTTTGAGTAGAGAACGAGGGAAGTTTTGCCTTTTACCTCGCCTTTGAAACATAAAAAATTGTATTTTGTATTAATTTCACATGGGATCAGCAACAAATTTTATTACGAAGGACGCGAGGGCGTTCTACACGGTTCAGACCGAATAAAAAGAAAACGTGCGTTGTACATATATCTAGGTGTGCTGCAGTTTCTGATAGGTCAGCAACATTTTGAACAGGGAAAGGCCCCAATTTATATATTTGCTTTCCCATTGAATCGGGATTTTCGCTAAGCGGATAATCCCGACTCTCTTCCATCCACCGCCTCCAGCGCCCTTACCAATTTTTGTATTCGCGATTCTTTTGCTGCCTGCACCAGTCTCTCTCTCTCTCTCTGATGTTGCTTTCTCCTTCGGTACCCAATCTTATTCACATTCTCTTTTTCTTTCGTACTCATCCTACCGCTTTTCTTCTTCTTTAACCCGCGCGAAACTCGGCGATCGGATGAAACTGGGAACGCAGCAAAAAATATCCGCTAAAATCCAACCTGGAGGAGACGATCCGTTCAAATGATGTGCGTTTGCTTTTGCTTTGGTTCGTCGCTTAAAGAAGCCCTTTCTCTCGCTTCTTACCGAGGCTTGCAGTAATTACAATTTGTCACTGTCTGTCTTTTTCGAGAATGGAAAGATACATTTAAAGAAAATACACTCGATAAAAATAGAATTCAAATTAGTGGAAAAGAAAGCCGAAAGAGGAGCGAAAAACGAAGGAGAAGGAAAGCGGCGAAAGCTCCTGGCGTTAAGAGGAGTTTCGGCGTTCATTAAGTTCGAATATAAATTCGGTTAAGTAAAATAATCGAAATCAAATTAAACTCTTAATAGACTTTTTACTTAATGATATTGTCGGGATGTAAATTTTGTAGCACGATGAGATACCATTTCCTGTTATTTAAGCAGGTGCCCAATTAGTTTACGGGCAAAATAGATAAATTTAAATACTTACCCTCTTATGATGAAGTTCGATATGAGAAAATTAGAACACCAATAAGTCAATGTGAACACAGACAAAGCTACTCAAAAGCACCTATACGAAGCGTGCATTTGAGGGAAGAAAAGGGAAAAAAGCACGGGAAATTATAGTTAAGCGCAATGTAAAGAAACGAGGTAACCAGGAAAGCGGTATTAAGGAACAAACATCATGGCGTTTGAGAGAAAAATGGGGAATATAGATAGAATCAAGATGAATTGTACTCACTTCCGATGCCCGTAGTAAAAATGATCTCTTCTAAGTAGTTCCTACTAGATGGAAAACCTTATCCTATTTTATTATTATTCTTTTTTTTTTTGTCTGGGAAACATTCATTTGGAAGCTAGTTTTATGCTAACATACTGCAGCCCACTCCTTTTTCAACTTTTTACGTTTACGTTTAGCTTTGGTTTAAGTTTAAATTTAAGTTTTGATTTAAAAACACTGCATTGTAGTTTCTTTTTCCGTATATTGCCCTGTTATTGGATTAATCTGTTGGGTAATAAAGTTATTATTATTATTATTATCAGTTTACTCATTGCTACTATGGATCCGCGACAACTTTTCCCAGCACTTTTACTATAGTCCTAAGCTAATGTTAAGAGTACTTGGAAGATTATAGTTTTGGAAATAAGTTAAAGAAAGAATTTTCTCCTCATCACACTTGTCTTTCTTATCCACTTATCAGAGGAGTCGTGATCATTAATTATATTCTGAGCAAATATGATTCTTTTGAAGTGGATTTCATACATACAAGGGACCGAGGAAGGAACAATTGTAATGGCTTGGGCATTTACATAGAATAAATAAAATCAAATCGACCACTAAAACAAGTGTGACAAACCAGAGTACGAAAGTTCAAAACAACAAAATGATGGAGGAAAACGTGAAATAATGAAGCAGAAATTATTTTGAAGAAAGTAGGAAATTATGTGGTCAGAAGCAGTAAAAGAGAAAATACGAAACAATGAGCAAAGTTTGTGGACTCGTATATTGAAATTTCGGGTAGAAATATTGTATGATTCCCTTGGGGATATTTCTTTTCTGCTGAAATAAGTTGCTGCAGTAACAGAGATTCGGCTCTGTTCTATAATAGTTATTTATAGTTATACGGTCAACGTTTGGTTGCCAGAACAGTTCACTTTCTAACAGGGTGTAAAATATGTTGGTGAAATTGACTTATTAATGACATTGTTATTTCACTTGTTATGCGTCATCCCTTACAAAAAAATGTCCAAATACACATTGCGATAACTAAGTTACCATTTGCGGGAATCAAAAGTTACACATGACATCAACTAACCTACCATTAACAGCAAATAGATGAACAAAGCACAGCTTTAAAAATCACCGCAGAATAGTGACCTATGCAGCACATAGTATGTAGGAACAACCCGATTAACACTGGCAATGGTCTGTTAAGTCATTGTTGGCTAACTCAGCTTTTCAGTTTCAAAGAGAAAATCCAAATGGGATACCAGATGCCTTGAAAAATGTAATGACAGTTGACAGCGCTCATGTTGATGTCAGCGTTTGTAGCATGTTTCATGCTGCATAACTGCTATTTATGAATTCCTTTACGAGTTTGTGGCAGGTCTATCTTGAGGCAGTCAGACAATAAAGAAAAATCGCATTTATCTGCATTGCAATTAACCAAACATGAAAATATTCGATTAAACCAACAATTCCTACTATCAGTAAGCTCATTTATCTGATCTTATTGCGTCTGAAATGGGAAATTTCCAATTGCAATTTGAAAGGAAGCAAATCTTCTGGGAGTACGAACTACATACAGGCGGCATGACACAATAATAAAGATAGTAAAATTGTAATTAAAGTGCTTCCTACGGTTTCGAATAATTATCAGAGCGTCAATCGAAGTTTTATCTGCGTCCATCCACGTACACATTTATCTACACACGAGTACAATATACTTCATATGGAAGTTATACTATAATAAAGTGTTTGTATATGATGTAATTACCTGCACGATATCTCCGTGACTCTGTCCGTTGGCAGTGAAGGTTAAGTGACATAGAAACGGCAGTCTGGTTTCGAGCGGTTTGTTAACTTTCAAATCGTACGTTTTGCTCACGTCTCCGTAGTATGTCCTATTGCAAACTGAAACGAAACAAACAAATGTTACAAAATTACACGAGTGGTATGAGATAAACTAGTCAAATTAATAAAGTGCAACTCGCAATATTGCGCAGTCGGAAATTCCCTAATGCAAATACAAAGCTTCATTTAGCATGTTTAATTAAGGAAGTCCCGAACGAGCTTTTTACGAAAATTTAGAGTATACTATGCAGACGCTGAGAGTTGTTTAAATAAACCTTCAACGTATTACCTTGACAACTCAGTATGAATATGAGCTGCAAGGTATAACTTGCTTAATTGAAGGTCTACAAAAGTGAGAACAAACTTATTAAAATGAGAGTTGGCACGATGTCCGTAAGTTTAGTTATTTTTCATGTTTAATTAACACATCACTATTACACCCTTATTCATGGAAACAAGAAGAAAATGTACTAGAGTAAACATTTTAACATTAGATGGTATTCTAAAGAAATGGTGGATGCGCCGCGTAATATCGATATCGATATCAAAATTTCAACAAAGAAGATATATTACAGATAGTCAAAACCGTTTTAGTAATACGGGGAAAGATTCAACACGATCTCGCAAGTATAACACCATCCCAATACCGAGAACTCACTCAACTCAACTTCAAAATCTTAAATAACCTGATTGAGAAATGCTGTCATTGATATTAAACAAGGGTAATTTTGGGTAAGAAGTTATTAACTGATTCAGTAATAAAGTGTAGGGATCATTGTGCGCTATTTAGGTACTTACTATGATACTTTTGCACGTAGATAAACATATATTTTATTATACTATTCACTTATTAACCGTTCACTTCTAAACCGATTTTGAAACTCCGTTCACACATTTTCGTCCGTAGCCTCCGAAATTTCATAACATTCTCGAATAATCCGGTTAATTCCGATCCTCTAGTGATTCCTGTGGGGTTTTATAAGCTACTGATTTTAGACACTCTTAGAGGAAAGAATTCGTACTTGTCAAATCTATTGATTTTTTTAGATGTCTTAAGAAGTCTCCTCTGCCAATCAATTGGTGAGGACTTTTGTCGCCGTCGGCCACTACGTAGCATTGTAGTCCCTAGTACCTAATACCCCGTCCTGTTGCAAATATATTAAATCTTCAGGCAAATTCGTGTTTCCATCTACATTAAGATAAGATGTTCGGCAACCTTTTGCAACAATTCCAAATAGACATTTTCATTAATATTTTCTTGAGTAAGATGAAAATTGACAACTGTTCAATAATAATAATAATACTAATATATATTATGATAATAAGTTTCTGATGTTTTTGTGTGTGTTCTTCCTGAAGAAGATGTGTCATCTGACGAATAGCGGCAATCATGTCTCTCGATCAAAACAAATACTTTTTACTAATTGTGATATAGTTCGATTTTTTCGGTGATACCTTCACAAAATTGAATGGGTCTGTCACAATCATTCTCTGTCGACTTTTGAATAATTTGCATCTTATACGAGAAAAGTGTATGAGGCATAAGCACTTTCCGGACTAATTTTGGGCAAATCCCCATTTTAGCAGATGCTTTGCGAATACATCGATTGTGTTGGACTCATTGCAAACGGTCCTATCTGGATGTTTTCATCATGTATTCGTAGTTTTGTATTATCTTTATCTGAGTAAAGCTATCGCCATTGCATGGTAGTTACGTGTTGTAATAGTTTAGAGCGTGCAATTCCTGAACATTCTCCCTTTTGTAAATAAAAAAATACGGTACAGCTTGTACGAGGAGCCACATTACTTGCATTGCCCAGTTTTGCAGTTTAAATGTTCTCCCGCACTACTACCTCAAGCCATTATTCCATATGATGCAAGCGGGTGTAAATAAGCCACACCACAAAACATGTTTGAGCTAACCTTTTAATTACAGTATGTATGTATATATGTTTGTGCCAACTACATTTGTAGTCAATCTTCAGTCCCAAGAATTGTGAGTAGTTTACCTGCTTAATGCTTTTGCTGTTAATTTAAAAAATGGGAGTGAGTCCTATTTAATTTCAACAACTTAGTTTTTACCAAAGCGGTTTTCTTCTTATTTAGATGCAATCTACCGCCACAAAAAATTGCTCCAAAGAATTTTTCAATATTTTTGGAAGAAACTAGCAAAGATGTGTCATTGGTAAACATCACAGCATTAGGCCCACGTAAATCATTAACACCTATAACTTATAGCGGCGGAACTAAAACGCTACTGCCATTTATTTCCACCTAGTGAATTCTGTTTTGTAAATATTAAAAATTTGGTTGGTAATGGACAATTTTTATTAGAATTTCAGAAGTGCTCGCGTTTGCAATGCTTACCGGGCAGTCCAAGTACGTGAACTGGCTGATAGTATAGGTTTCGAATATAATACCTTATTGAGAAATTGTGACTTCGTTATAGGTCGTCTACATGTTTCCTTACCTACAACGTTATCTCATTAGTTCCTTCCGGTGAAACCGTAAAATACTACATAAGTCTAATAAAATTTTAAAATAACTTCCTAATTACTGAGCAACACCATGCACTGGAATTATTAAGTTAAGTGTAAGCAAGGTCCACGTAAAAGATGACATGGCCCCGAAAGTGCCATACCGCTTGCCTTTACGAGTAATTGAACCTAATACCCGGTGTCCGGTATCGGCGTCGTGTCTGTTCCGTAACTAAAGATAAATACGCAAAAGACAGTTAGTTTTCAGACATAGTCAGATGTAGTTTTATGTATACATAGTTAAGAAGGTTAATGCATAGGTTTAATATGTAATAAGAGTATTACTTTAAAATACAGGAAACACACTAATTATAATAATAGTAAAAGAAGAATAAGTAGAAGAGTAACTCTTAATTGAACGAACTTAAAACAAAGGCTCGTTAGTGGGCAAGCTCTGCAGTGCAAGAACAAATTACATATGTCAACAAATGTCACGTAGCAGTCTACGATTAAGAAAGCCATTCCCCATAGTGTGATATTACAAAAGTTTATCCTATTACTGGATTTCACCAAACTAGTGACTTCATCGAATGAAGAGTCCTAATGAGGACGAAACTAGTCCATGGTTGCAGTTTACAATTAGAAAAACACAATACTCTACGACTGCAACCATAGACTAGTTTCGTCCATGTTAGAACTCTTCATCAAGTGGAGCCACTAGTTTGGTGAAATCCATTTTGTGACATAACACTGTGGGAAATGGCTTTATTAATCCCAGAATGCTATACCATACTGTAGACACAATTTTCTATGTGGCACATGTAATTTGTTCTTGTACTGCAAGTCGTTACACAGTTTCTCTTGGAGAGCTGCCCAAGCAACGAACCTTTGTTAAACTTCCACTTTTACTTTTATTAGTAATATTGACTCGCTAAGTAACTCATTGAAACTAATTTTCAATTACTCTTGTTACATACTAATTATATTACACCCACATAGCACCACACTTTCGTTAAGTATGCCATTATATATAAGTTCGAAAAATAATGTTTGGAACATAGAGAGCGAGGGTGTTTCGAAGGATTTCAACATATACATATACGTGTATGTCTGCGCACAATTAATTAAACAACACTCGAAGTTCCTGTGCGCGGTACACCTCAATAATCCTCTATCCTAGCGACATCCACCTACATGGGGCAATGTTAAAATTCATACGCCGACGTTACAACGTTGAACTCGAGATAACACCTCACTTGAAGTTAAAATGTTGCGAAAACAAAACTACGTTCGCACAGACATACACCTTCATTTTCCTCATCGCGCTAACGACAATTGCTGAGTATGAAACTAGCACCTATGAGACGACCCTGTGGAGAAACTCGAACCGGTTTATGGGATATGTAGCTGGCATGAAGGCAACACGACGGTGACAATGTACCAGAATAATTTGTTACGTTACGGAGATATGTAGAGTTGGAATTAAACTTCCGTTCCCTTCTGGTTTCGGAGATAAACTCTTCATGTATATAATATTTAACATTTACGAAACCTTCAATGGAGTTTAGCCGCTACAGTAAATCTATCGTGTTGCTCTGTTTATACAGAATGAAATGTGATGGCTACCGCAAATTCAGATGCTAAATAAGCTGATTGTACTCGTCCTATTTTGTAGTGCTCTATTTCATCTGGAAGTATCATCTGGATAAAAGTTTGTGGACATTAAAGCTAGTTTTAGTATTTCTTATTGCGCGGATAACTGAAATATCTTCTGAAAGCTAACCACTTCCTTTGTTTGGCTACTAGTTTTGCTTCAGTAGATGCTTCGTGAACAAGAATAGTTTCAGATCTCTCACGAGTGAACTATAAATGTCAGTTTTATAAATTAGTCACCTTAGTATCCTATAAACGAATAATAGATTTGTAGAGGAATTAAAGGACTAGTTCGAATCAAACTCATCAGTGTATAATTAGCCTTAGCCCCACTAGAATGTGTTTTTAACCTAATTCGCCACTCTATTCGAAATCATTACGTCACGAATAATTGAAAGGCTATCCGTCGGAAATAGTAAAACTAAAGTTTGAAATGTATCACCAATACTAATTCAAGTTTCCTCTACTAATCACGGGTACATTTAGTTTACAGATTTATATACACACACCTCCTTCCATCCGGTCGACTATGAACTCGAAAATAAATATGTTAATTGAGTAACAGCGAGAGCTTAATTAAAGGATTCCCTTTAATTCCCAGTCGAAAAATGTGCGTCAGCAGTGTCGTTTCATCGTGATTTTTAACATTTCACTCGTATAAATGTTTGAGGACCGAAGACCTGCGTCAACGACCGGACGGCCGGACAACGTGAAAACTTTCCGGATATGTACCGAATTCTTACGCATTATTTTGTGTAACGCACGGGATACCTACCCTTTTTATTTTCACTTCGCCTACAGGTCGGCTTAATAATGTCAACCGCCTTTTGTCGACCCATTTCAACGGTACGAATTCGACCCTTTCTCTTTAGGAGCGCAAAATATAGGAAATACGCGAACTGATGATACCGATTAATATTTAACAAACCTCTTGTGTACCGTTGTTTATCGCGTTTTCACTCCACCGCCTTCATTTCCGACCGAAACTCCGATCGATAGTTCATTGTTACGTTTCGTCGAAGACAATCCCACTTGATGGAGCGGCGTAACTTCACTCAATGCTCTAAAGAAGAAACAAGTGTTGGATCCGCGTAAGTACAGAACTCGAGGTTTACATAATTCATGGATACCGTTACTTGCGCGCTCGCCGTTCACCATTTATTGCTTGCGTCGGAGTATCACTTAAGGAGAAGAGAATCAAAATTGAATTGCACGACTTTTAGTGCTTCAATAAATTTTTAATTCCGCAATCAATCCGCTGGAGGATTTCTGTACACCGAGGTGATTGCGATAAAGCTCCTTGGAACTAGAACCATCTTGCGTTTATTAAAACAATAAGAGAATGCGAGGGAGGTGCTGTCGAAATCAGGTTGAATTTGGTTTGGTGTCTCTGTTTTATTCTTTGCATTGCTCTGTATGACAATTAGTTTTAGAATTTGTTGTCTTGTTTGTCTTGTGTTTGATGGTTTTGTGATTTACAATTTTATATTATCTACCTTATATTGTTTCTATGTTTTTTTTTGTTATTATACATATATATTTATATGATTTGTAGCGACATGTCATGTAACCGTTGATGACCAATAAACCATTCATTCATTCATTCATTCAATTTGTAATTCATTTTACGACCTCGCAAAGTAAACTTTACTTTTTTTTTTAACTTAACTCATTTTTATTGTGATTACCTAAGGGTGTTGGGTGCTTTCTTTCAAGATCGGTTAAACTTAATTTTTATTTATTGGTTCGAAAATTGTATATCCAACCTTGAAAAGTATTGTATGTAACGATAAAATACTACTTCTTTACAATGTTAAGAGCTTCTACAGCTTTAACTTTTTGCAATCACAAGTGAAGAACCAGTAAGTCTACCGGCTCGAAATTTTGGATACCGCATATTCGTTAAGATAGCTACGACTTGTCATAGAGCTCTTCTGTAAATTCCTTGTTTGTTGTTGAATTTAACCTCAATTAAGGAATAGCAAAATGACCATGGGCTTACCATCATTTTTGGACTTGAAGAAAGTAACGATAACAAAGAAATTTGCAAAAAAGCTCGCCGACAAGACGTGGCTACCGTAATGAATACACAGCATGCAAAATTTCAAACCCATAAACTTACTGGTTCTTCACTTGTGATTGCAAAAAATTAAAGCTGTAGTAACTTTTAACATTGTAAAGAACTAGTATTTTATCGTTACACACACTACTTTTAAAGGTCAGATATACAGTTTTGAAAATAGTTTTGAAACCAATAAAAAAATTTAGTTTAGCCAATCTTGAAAATAAGTGCCCAACATCTTAAATGAAATAACTATCGATATTGAATTGAAGAAACCTTTGCTTCCTGAATCCACCTTAATGAAAGTTATGTGAAAATCGAATAGGCAAAAGGAAACTCTTTCCCAGATTATGCCGTGTTTTATAGACCCAGTTTTTAAAGGAAGTTTAAGCTTCGTGCACGCCATATACGATAAACATGTAAGGTTACAAGCAGTAGTTAATCAAAATGACACATATGCTGCTCTACAATAGCTTCGCAACATAAAGCAGATAGCGGGATGTATGTATTTTCTTCAGCAGAAAGGAAACTTGTGACCGAACATGTTGTGCCAATTGGACTAATTGGTTCAATTGGTAGTAATAGTACAAAGTTAACTACGAAGGTTGATTGACACGTTTTCGGAATTGCTGCTAGGAGGTTGCTATTTTTCCAAATACTTTATGTCGTTGTGTTGGCTATTTCATATAATTTGACTGTAAATGTTAAATCAATTTGTCAAATAGTCTCGTTTTGATAAGCACTTAGGTCAAGTACCTTTTCGTGTTTGTTGTTATTGATAAGAACGTAGATCGAGCGGTCATCAAACTTTTCTTTTTGGAAAGGAAAACTGCAACAAAAATCAAATCCAGGTTAAATCCGATTCTTGAGAAGTCTTCACATACATTTTGCACCGTGAGTTTTTGGGTTTCAGAATTCACACGTGACCGCACACATATGATGAACCACGTTCAAGACGTCTAAGAAACGGGTACAACGCCAGAAATTATAGAAAGACTCCATCACTTGGTTCTAACAGATCGCCAAATAAAAGTGCATAAAATCCAGGAAGCCGTGGGCATCTCTTATGAACGAGTAGTTCGTATTTCACATAATGAATTGAGTTTAAAAAGTATTTTTGCAAAATGCAAAATGCAAAAACGCAGTCGAACCTTACCCGATTGTTTGGATGTGTTTGCGAAGATCTAGCGGATTTTAAGAGACGATTCGTGACCATGGATGACACCTGGATTTATCACTACATACCAGAAACGAGAATGCAATCAAGACAGTGGATTGAGCACGGTGAATCGGTTCCAAAGAAGGCAAAGACCATTCACTCGGCTGGAAAGGTGATGGCATCGGTTTTCTTGGGGCGCGAGGGGAATCTTGCTAATTGATTATCTTGAGGAAGGCAAAATTGTTACCGGTCAATAGTACACAACACTTTTGGACAAATTGGAGGCAGCAATTTGTCCAAAAGTGTTGTCAGGAAAAGCGCCCGGAAATGGTTAAGAAGAAATGTTGTTTGACAACGACATTGTGCCAGATTTTTCAATTGCGATCGTTCAGCTAAAATTGATAGAATTGAAGTTCGAAATCCTTCCACATCCACCGTATTCGACAGATTTGGTTCCGTCAAAACTTCCATCTGCTCCCGAAACCTAAACATTTCTGAGTGGAGAGAGATTTTGGTGAACGGTTATTATGGGAACTTCGAAGGAACGCATTTCGAGGAGGGAATCGAGAAGGTAGAGAAAATTGGACAATCCTTATTATTTTGGTTAAATTGTCATTTCAGAAACTGTTCACTCTACGGTCGTCATCCTGCCAAATACTTTTGTATTATAATCATACCGATATCAGCAAAATAAAATTTGTAGGAGAAAATGTTTTTGAAATTTGAAGAAATATGACAAGAAACAGTTCAATTACCGCTGAGATCAGCCACGTTTATTATGCATGGATAAGAATGTAGAAGATTGTAAAGTTCGGGCCATATCTTTAGCAAGGTCGAGTGAATATTACGATTGAACGTGTATGTTTAATTTGATGCGCCCCTCATTTCCAACGCCGATTTCGTCTGTCGATCTATTTTTATATGTTTATTCATACATCTATCATGTTAAATAACTCGAATATTGAATCTTTAGATAAGAGATATGTAAACACTAGTAAAATTCGGTCAATATGTATAGCAAGGTGAAGTGAACATTAGGTTTCAATTAATTAGGAAGCATATTTTCGAATCGTTTCAACTTACTACCGTACTTTAAAGCGATCGCACACGAGCATCTCGCCGTACTTATGAATTTATTGATTTAACTTTTTAATAAAGTAATATTTAATTGGCCCAAAACCTCCTTGATTAACTCCTACTGAAAATTAGATTATCCAAGAACTTCAACTGTTAAACTTATATTAACTCAATCGTCAAAAGCGCATAAACGAATACTCACATATTTATACAAAGTACAAGTGCTTTTTTAAATAAATCCTCAATCCTACTAAATCCGTTCGAACAGCCCTACCACTAATTGTTATCCTATTCCAAAGTTAGTACGACAATTGCATTTCCTCACAAAGCTTCTTAATCACCAATTACGTTCGAATTGCATGCGACCGAAATTGTCAACGCTGGGAACGTAACTACAAACTTGTTGATATAATTTCTCGTCACTTGCACAACTATTAGCATAATATTGATATAAATTAGACTGTAATTAGCTTTAGCGATACACGTTTCTACAATTGGATTACTTCGCCACATTTGAGATTTCAACGCTGACGATTCAATTTGTGTGTGTTTTATTTAATTTGTCTATGCGAATGAACATCAGTTAACAGAAATTAGGAGCTTTGCTAAATAAATAAGGAAGTAGTAAAAGTAGAACTTTCCTAAACTTATACATGAAAGGTTTCTTCAAATTTGTTTGAAACAAGCTCGAATCGATCAAATAATTTTAGCCTTGAAATAAAATTTACAACCATATTTTCTGTAAACTGAGGTCAACATTCAGATTCAAAAAGATGAGCCTCGACTTGCCTCTGTATAGCGACGGTCTCATACATGAAATTGCTACTTTGTATTCCGAAATAGCAAAGTTCGAGTAAAGCAATTTCCTAAGTTTCGAGAGGTATTATCTTGGGGATATATAGTATAAGCTAGCTAAATATTGTTTTCAGTTAAATGTGTACGAATTATATGATTGAACGTCTGTCCGTAAAGTGGAAACACGTGTAATTTCGCGCTGTGCAATCTCGCTACTTCTGAGGATTAAGAAAGTCACGTTTGTAGTTCCGAGCATACCTACAGTGAAATGTTTGGAAACTAGCCGTGATTAAGTCTGGGACTCTTGGTTTTAAATTTTTGATATTTACATTGGTATGCCGCAAGAAATTATAATGTATATCACGTTTTGTTTATGCGAGGGAATGGGAATAAATAAGGACAAAGTTTTTGTATTCCATTGTATACGAAAGGCGCCCTATATCAAAGGCAATCTTTTTTGAAACAAACTCTCTCTCAAACTTTATTGCTTTTTAAAATATTCGCCTTTAAGATTTATACACTTTTGCTTGCGTGAATTTTCGCCGATTACCCATTTTCACAATATTTTTATTTTTGTGTTTGAACTAAGTGGCGAGCATACAGAAATCCTATACAACTAGGTACACTAGAATTTGGCTGAACGTGAGGAAATTCTACGTCTGGCACGGATTTGTTTCATTTCATTTCATTTTTCATTTCATTTATTTACATCAATACTATATACAATAATAGTTGATTTTAGTCAATGTTTGGTGGTAAACATCTCCTGCAGAAGCTACTAATAAAAGTGGCGTAACTTCGAGTGTTATTTTTATTTCATTTATTTTTGTTTCACAATTTCTTGTTTTATTCCTTACATTTTTTTATTGTATGTTATCTTATATGATAGATCTCTACCACTAATAGGTCAATAAAACAAAGCTGGTTTGAACGATAGTTATATTTTCAGAACGTTTACAAACGTTTTCGGAACACCTTCGTCAGTGAAAATATAACTAGATAAATATATAAACAAACTTTTGTTTTTATTTGGGACTATCAACAAAATAACTAATGACTAGGATTTCTTGATATAGAGGATGTGTAACCAACTTTTATATATATATAAATTATAAAAACTAAATTAATGTGTAAACATACATGCAAATTAAGTAAAACCTTATATCAAAAAATCTTTGTCGAAACCTTAACAATTCTGTTCAAGGACTAGGGAAAACCAAATTTAAAAACCTAGCCAAAGGTTTCCTTCTTAAGAAATGCAAATGTCATTTTAACAAATTGCTATATACATTACTTAAATTTTGAATATCGGTCCTGAAATTAATAGTTTTAGTGTCTTTCTGTATATTTATCATTTCATATATTAGTCTTTTTTATAATTATTCTCTGTTTTTAATATAATTGTGTTTTCAAAATCAAAGTAATGCCCAAGATCTTTGTAATGCTTTGTTACAGCGGTCATTGCACCAAAATCATTATTTAAAGAATACTTATGGCTATACAACCTTTTCTTTAAATATTGTTTCGTCTGACCGATGTAACAACCATCACAGTCTTTACAGTTTATTTTATAAACTACATTATTCTGATTTTGTTTAATTATTTTAGATTTAGTATTAGTAAAAAGAGATCTGTTACTATAATTTGGAATGAAAGTAATGTTTATGTGGTTTTTATTAAATTCTTTTTTATTTTTTCGGTTAAACCTTTTTTATAAGGAATAGCGCTTTTTTTTTTTCATAATTTATCATTATCATTTTTGTTGGTTACACATTCTCTATATCAAGAAATCCTAGTCATTAGTTATTTTGTTGATAGTCCCAAATAAAAAACAAAAGTTTGTTTATATATTTATCTAGTTATATTTTCACTGACGAAGGTGTTCCGAAAACGTTTGTAAACGTTCTGAAAATATAACTATCGTTCAAACCAGCCTTGTTTTATTGACCTATTAGTGGTAGAGATTCTATCATATAAGATTAGTATAAAAGGTCACGAAATATATATATATATATGTATATACATTGTATGTTATATTTTTTTATTATGACTCGGTCTAATCACAGTTTTAGTACAATATTATTAATGAAAATCAAATCTGCCTTTAAGCAAAAGTTCTTGAATTCATATCGAACCACGTTACCATCGGTTAAATGTGTTTCCCTTCCCTGCATTGTTGTAGTATATGGAACAAGAATATTGAATCCATTTGAATTTCATCAAATTATTGCTTTGGTAATACACCCGAAAACAAAACTCAATTACAACAAATTCAACTGAAAACAGAACTACATTAAAGTTTCTTCCCACGCACTTGAATATCGAACGGTTGTACTTGTTCTTAACTGGGGAGAGAACAAACTTACTTCTTAGTAATCCGACTTAAGTTTGAGAGCTGTCCAATCGAGCGCTGAAATCCTCTTTTATTAAAATCGAAAGCTCCGTTCCGTAAACGTTCGAGGCAAAATATCGAAGAAACACAGACCGCATTTTGTTAGTGTGAAGCCGATTAAGGGTTCTATAAGTTCCTGTCAGTACTTGCAGGTGGAGTAGTGGCATTTTTCTCTTCACGTTATTTCGCGAGTCATTAGCCGACGTAAACTAAAGATATTCGATGCCCACGTTAAAGAAACAGCGAAGGACCTGATAAAACCTAATACTTCCATCTTCCCCACTGTTTACGTGATCAAAGGATTTCCTCTATCAATTCGCATTCTCCATGGATACACGTCGGCGTTTGACAACATATCGAGATAGTTCCCAGAAGGGGATACACAGGAGCATTTCATTATTGCCGGGTTAGCAGCTTTTCAATGAAGTGGTAACGTTGTACTAGATTAATAGATTATGGTTATATTTGATAAATTACATAACGTAGAATAAATGTGTGGAATCAATAATACCAGGTATAGCATTGTACCTTTAGATTACACTTTTATGTACTAATATAAGAGATAACAGTTCCAAACTTAACAGTACATAGATTCAAGCTAAAGTACAATAAGGAAGTAAAATAACAATACGAGTAGATCCACAATTTGTTACTATTGTTAAATTTGTCGCTATGCAGTAGGGTAGACTGAAAACATTCGCGGAAGGGAACAAATTAAAAGTAATGAGCACTCAAGAACAGGTATGTATAAAGTCATCTGGGTATCTCCGGAAGGACGGTATAAAAATCAGATTGACTACATATGTACTAACCGCAGAACAGAATTGGGACGTAACATAGAAAGTCAGAGAGGCGCAGAGCTGTGTTCAGACCATTACTTAATGCAAGTTTTCTTGGATATGAAGAAAAAGGAAATAAACGAAAAGGAATAGGATATGGAGAAGTTGCAGCAGTTAAAGTAGCAGTAAGAAAGTAATGTGTAGAAGACATGTGTGACAGAGGTATGGGAACGAATAGAAAGTGAAACTAAGTGAGCAATGCAGAAGTGGGATGAAAAATGTAAAAGAAACAGAGAAGGGGGACCTTTTACGACAGAACACACACAGTGAATTGTTCCAAGCAGAATATAGAGCACAAAGAACAAACTTAAGGCGATATTAAAAATGTGAAAGCCAGGTTCAGTGAACAGAAGATAGATTGAATGGCCGAATATTATCAGAAAAAGAAGTAGAAATTTTTTACAAGGAAGTTGAAAACAACAAGAAAGGATACCGAGGGCAGGCGCACTACATAAAATATGAAGACGGCAAGCTAATAGGAAAAGAAATAAATTAGAGAGAGGTGGAACAGAGATATACTACCTACTAGTCCAGTCATTCTGTCCAAAAATAAGGCGAAGAAAAGAAAGTGAATCGGGAAAGCCAAATTTTTTATATGTTGTGGGGGTGCCTAGAAGAGCTTAACTTGAGATTTGAAACCAAGATTTCCTATGTGCATTTTCCGCCATCTTGGAAAAAGCAGTGAATTTTTGCTTTTGCTATAACTCGGTTCCCCGTCGAGATAAAGAATTGTTGTTTTGTTGTTTCTTTGTATATTCCGTGAACGATATTCTGCACCATACAAACTTTGGTTGGCCCTGCCGTGTACCTCCGCAACGCCCCTTTACAACATCGTCGCTACTCTTTTTGGACATTCTGTGCAAAACAATACTAAGAATGACCGCATTGCCAGCTGTAAGTCGTAAGTGTTAAACGAAAAGTTGCAAGAAAAATTACACAGGTGGATGAAAGGGATGGAAGAAAGTAAGGCGTAGCTATGAAATAGGAACAAATCAAGAATTACATCAGATTAACAACGAGAGTAAAACTGTGGAGGTTGTACAGAAGTTGAGTCATTTGGAATGAAAACCAGAAATCAGGGTGATGGAGCAAATTGCGCGGAAATAAGCAGCACAGAGGAAGAAGATGTGCAGATCGAGAATTAGATGGAGACCGGTGGTATTACAAAATGTAACAAATCGAAAGAAAAAGGACTGGAGGGAAATGATAAGGAAGCGTATTTTTACATTGTGATGTGGTCTCATCGCAGACAAGGCGGTTTTATATTTCATACCCCCACCAAGAGGGAAAACTATGCTTGATTCTTTCTTGAAACCAAGAGATCGTCAGAGTATACGCATACGAAACGTATGGAAGATGTCGCGATGTTATTTCGCTACAAAAGCATTGTGTTTATGCTGAACAGCTCACCAGATACTGCATCATCGTTTGAGGCTCAGTGCCTCTTCTACTACAAGTATTCTTAACTTAACTAACTTAATAATGTGTACCTAGTAATAAAGTCTACCTAATGACTTGTGCCCAAAAGTATTGAAATAATCAAGGATATTGTACTGAGAATTTAGTTAATTTCCTAAACAAAATTGCACCGGCCTAGCACTTAATTAATGATATAAAAAGCATTAGTCATAATAAATTATATTTATAAATTTTGACAAATATTTAACATAAAATCAAGATAATTACCTAGTGTCGTGTGTGTGTGAGTGTAATTTCTTTTATTCGATGATGGTTCTTCCTATCTCTCCTCTCTTAA
This sequence comes from Chrysina gloriosa, assembly GCA_038088585.1. Classification (NCBI taxonomy): domain Eukaryota; kingdom Metazoa; phylum Arthropoda; class Insecta; order Coleoptera; family Scarabaeidae; genus Chrysina; species Chrysina gloriosa. Next base: position 13,414,309 of record CM076092.1, read on the forward strand.
CTCTTTTTCTCGATGCAGCTCTGTTTTCTATGGTTTCTTCCCTCTCTTAACTTCTTTTTCTGTGTGGCTCCATTTTCTATGGATTCTTTCCTTTTTATATTCTTTCTTCTCAGGTGTGGTGAGGGTCTTTTATTCACTGGTATTTCTTATTTTATCTTTCTCTTTATTCGAAGTATATTTATAGACTTATTTGTTGACTTACCTATTTTGTCAATTTTTTCAAACAAACTTTTTATTTCTCTTTGGAAGCCAGGACTACATTACATTATTTCTCCGTTGTCCTCGAAACGAAAACTTTAATTCTCCTTGACTCCAGTTCATGCAGGCATATCATTGTTATAGAAACCTGTATTGAATGTCGATGTATCCTAGGTTATTCATATCCAGTATTTTATTATGAATTCTTGAAATGTAAAAGTGTTGTATGTATGTGTTTAAATGTTTACAATGCTTTTCTATCTATTAATCGATGCTTTTTATAATAATCAATAATTTCATTTCTAGTTACATTTTTTCCTCCCACTAAATGTCGCTGGCTGGAGTTAAAATAAGAAGCTAACAGCCGTAGGGTAACAAAATGCTGAAAAGGTGGTGGACGTGGTGTCTAAAAGGTATAACTAGAACCCCAATATAAACCGAATGTCAATTGAAGAGCATAACCCCAACATTAACTGTGAATTTTGATATACTGAATTGTAACAAATGATGAATTTTCTAATGGTAATTAACCATTCGAGTATTACTGTACTACAATATGCTTCTATCATAGTATATTTGGCAGGGATTATTATTCCAAGGAAAGAATTAATCTCAGTTTATTAGAAATGGTGATATTCGCAACATATGCATCGGATCTTGAAACGATGTGAACATATCGGTACGTAAAACAAGGCTATTTGAAACCAGTCCATATTACAGACCAGTACCCTATTAGAACAAGCCAAGGAATACTTCTTAAGCTGTCTTCTATGTTCATAGCATAAGTACAAATAATATAACTGTTGATGTTTAAACGAGTCTAACGTTTTTCAAAGTATTATAGTTAGTTTTAAAATACTTACTGCACTTTTGAAGTTCTCGTCTGCCCTTACAACGTGTTGACTGCGTATTTTGTCTTCGATGATTAGAAACCAAAAAAGTACTTAAGTGAAAAATCAGGAGAATGTGTGCAATGAGTGATTATTTGAAAATCCCGTAGGAGAACTAACGTTCTGGTAGTATAGAATATTTCGTCGATTGCCTTGATTTTCCCTTAATTTGAATTCCAAGTCGTTGTGGTTTGTGATGCCATGCATGTATTGTGAGGTATTTTCCCAGCATCTTTAACGATTATGTACGAACGAGCAAGAAAAGACGATTGCAAATTCTTCCACCAACTAAGGCAAAATTCAGTTATTCAAAGCTAACACGCGGCATACATTTTATCACGAAGATGCGTAATCCCAATTTGAAACGCTCTAATTAGACATCCACTGTTATAACATGAATAAGTTCAAAATTTGATATTTCATGTTTTAATCACCACCGTACCTGTTCTAACTAAACTTCGGAATGAATTACAGTTTCAATATTTCTTTAGCGAGCTTATAACGTTTTCTTTTGTTCTTCGCCATCTAATAATTTACCGTAGCATTGGCAAATTTCATAATCAATCCAATAAATTTCTAATAACTAAAGCTCCAAGCACAACTAGTTTGATTAATTTCATAATTTGTGACGTCGTCGATGCAGCACCACTAATCGTTAGCGTAAATAATTAATCCGAAATTCGGAATACACGCCGCCTCCGTTGGAAGTGCACAGATAGGGAGGGAGAGTATTTATGTGCGCGCGTGTATGTGCGAATGTGGTGCGAAACGCGGAAGGAAGGGAAACGAGGAAATTTCCACCAAATTTGCACAACTCTCGAAAAGAGGAACGCAGTCGTAATTAGCGCGCCTATTAATCTGAGTATTTCCAATTCTATTATATCCTTCATGCGAATGTTGATGACAGAGATGACGAAAATGATGGTAGATTAGATGCTTCGCACACTAATAACTATTTTTGATGTTTCGAAATAGGGTATTTGAGGGAAAAGTACATGTACGTTCTTTGGAATTTGGGTACATACTTTGAAAATGTAGGAATTTGATTCCAAATGAAAATTAATTCTCCCTTATTCACGTGCTGACTTGGTTCTTGCGCCACAAGTTAAATTGCTTAGTAAATGAGGGTGGAATGTTTCATCGCTTTATGTAATAACGCGGGTAATTAAAAAAAAAAAAAAGAAGACAGTGTTCCATCTAAAAAAGAAGGAATTGAAAATGTAATTGATAATTAAAATGTGTTAATGACGGTGGCAGTAATAGTAATACAGGTAACCCCGGCATAAAACGGCACTTCCGAAACAGGATTTCGCTCTAACACGGTCATCGAATTAGGTGATTCCCCCTATAGCCCTTATCGTTTTTAAGAGTGCTTTTCGAAATTGGGATTCTCCCAGTATAATACGAAGTAAGAGCTTTTAAGTACCCAACATTTCTCAGTAGAAACTTTTCGTTTGGTATGTAGTATTTGCCTGCGAAATATAGTAATTTATTGAATTTTGATCGTGGAGTATTAACTAAATCTCAAGATTTTGTGTTTCCTTTCTATTAAATTAAAATTTTTCGGATGCCTATTGTTCAACTTTTTTTTCGATGTGGTTTTCGTCGCAAACCATCAATAATTGACAAGATAGATAAGGGTTTTAACATCTGGTTTGTAGAATGTTAAGACAACGGATTCCATTGGACATCAATTTTATTGAACATAAAAGCTTTAAGAATCTGCAACGACTTGAGGGAAAATGTAGAATCTGCAACTAACGCTGACTTTGTTGTTAGCAAAGGATGGCTTGCCCGTTTTAGAAAATGCTTTTCATTAGAGCACCTAAGAATACAAGGAGGAAGTGCATTAGTTGATATAGTCAGAACTGCCAGAACTTATCCAAAACAGTGCAAAAGATTATTGAATAAGGTAGATATTCACAGCATCAGGTTTTAAATGTCGACGAGATCGGCTGCTGATGGAAAGAAATGCCCAAAGGGAACATTTGTTTAAAGAAACTAAAGCTTGGACCAGATTTTAAGGTATAGAAAGACCGTGTAATATTATGTGCAGCAAAGTTTTCAGCTATTACATAGTAAAATCTATGCTGGTTAATAAATCCTTTTACAATGAAAGACCTAAATAAGAGAGATTTGGCAGTATATTGGTCAGCAAATAAAAGAGCTTGAGTAAATTATTTGAAATGTGAAAAAGAGTGTAAAGAGCTACTTAAACCGTAAGTCTTACTAATACTGCACGCAAATATTAGAAAGATTTAAATCACTCAAACAGACAAATATACAAATAATTCATTTACCACCAAATCTGATCAGGAAATCATAGCTATACATATATAAGACTAATTACATCAGGAAATCATTACAATGAGTTTTGGACTGTATTAATTTCATAAATTTATCTACTAAAAGAAATAAAACCTGCAATATTGCATATCTGTTGGAAAAATGTACGGCCTATGTGAATTCAAGGTGAAAATTTAATGGAACATGCAGTAAAAAAGAATGCAATAGAAGAACCTGCTAAGTCTCTAGGAGGGGAAGATTTTGGCGATGATATTGTACTAAGAATGTAGTTAATTCCTTAAACAAAATTGCACCGGCCTAGCTCTTAATTAATGATATAAAAGGCATAAATTATAAGAAATGATATTTATAAATTTTGAGAAATATTTAACATAAAATAAAGATAATTACCTAGTGTTGTGTATGTGTGAGTGTAATTTCTTTTATTCGATGATGGTTCTTCCTATATCTCCATTCTTAAATTCCTTCTTCGATGCAGCCCTATTTTCTATGAACTCTTCCCTCTCTTAACTTCTTTTTTCGGTGTGGCTCTATTTTCTATGGATTCTTCCTTTTTTATGTTCTTTTTCTCCGGTGTGGTGAGGTTCTTTTATTCACTTGTACTTCCTTTAAAACCCTTTTGGTCCAAATCTATTTTAAAATTTTTTTGTTGACTTATCTATCTTGTCAATTTTTTCGTCGTCAACCAGACAACTATTTATTTTGTTCGGAAACCAGGACTACACTAAATTATTTCTCCGTCGTCCAGTTAACGAAAAGTTTTAATCCACCACGAAGAAATACTTCTTTGCGGCGTGACGTTGTTATGGAAATTCATATTGTTGCTGTCCAGGTATCCTTGGTTATTTATATGCAGTGGTTATTAGGAATTCTTGTGATGTGAAAGGGTTGAATGTATGTGTCTGAATATTTACGATGCTATATCATTTAATCGATGCTTTTATAATAATTAATAAGTTTATTTCTAGTTACATTTTTTCTCCCATTAAACGTCTCTGGTTGGAGTTTAGATAAGAAGCTATCACCCGTACGGTAATAAAATGCTTAAAAGGTGGTGTGCGTGGTATCGAAAAAGTATAAATAGAAGCCAAAAATAAACCGAATGTCATTCGAGCATAAACATCCATAACCCCAACATTTACTGTGATACTTTTGATATATTGAATTGTAATGAATGATAAATTTTCTAATGGTAATTGTCTATTCGAGTATTACTATACTACAATATCCAAGAAATACAGGTGGAAGAAGAAACTGATAAAACAGATTTGGTAGGAGAGATGTCTCGAACATAGGACGAGATAATTCAGGGGACGTTTGAACAAATAAAAACGATGAAATTAAACATTTTACTCTAAAAGACGTAATAAAGGCTTAAGTTTGGTCGAACAGTTGAAGTTACATTTCCTAAATGAAGATCCTTCAATTGAAAGAAGCATAAAGTTTAAGAGAGAACTCTGCAGAGCTTGGAATCATTAAAAAAAAAATTATAAAGGTCTTTCAGCCAAAGGCAAGTAGTCTAAGATAACGGATTTCTTGCGAAAAGTAGAGCATGGAAGTCAAGATAGTGCTGAAGGAGTTCAGAGGATCAGCATATCTTATCACAAAGAAAACGCCCTCGGTTAATGGTACCTAGTAGTGATACATATTAATGTAGTACTTTTGCTAATTGCCTTAATAAATATAATTTCCTGAATTATAAAAATGTACTACACAGAATATTTCTTTTTAATCTTTGGAACCTAACTTCCGTTTTTGCACTAGCTCCTTGCTTCAGATAACACGGATTCCCATAACACGCCAATTTAGGAACGTTGCTACCGTGGTATACGAGGGTTACCTGTACTTACCTGCAAAATATTAATATCCCCATTTCCATTATCTGCGTTCAAATTTTGCAGGAACGCAAATTCACAAACCAGGTTTGTTTAGAAAATTATATAATTTCCAGCTTCAAACCAATTCTGCAAATTGACTAAGCAATCGCATTTATTACAACGACTCACCGAACGCCCTACATTTTTCAAATTCAGTAGATTCACGCAAATTTGCACATGAATGCGTTTCGAGCATGTGCAGTGATCTGTGGTAGTTTCAAATAACCTGCTGCCACCGCCTAACGCACAAAGAAGGAAATCGACCAAAACAACCGTTTTATAGGGGAGAAATTTATGAAGTTATTATTCAATTTTATAATACATTTGGGAGATGTTTTGTTCGAACGTCGGGAAGATGGGAGTTTAAGAATACTGTCACATTTTTAAAGCGGGTAGTGGTTATATTTTTCTTTCTAAGCTGATACAATGCACCATATTCGATAATTAATGCTTCTCCTACGCAATTGATGAAGTCAATGCTATAATTTAAGTAAATTTGATATCTAACTCATTCCTCAAAATTTACACAGATACTACTAGATCATGATTATTGGTCGCATTTTATTTCCAAGTAATAACATCTTTTGGTTGAGATGTTGATGCCTTTCAGAGTCATTTGCGAAAAGAGAATTTTATACTTAACTGTGGTTTGCTTTTCTTTCCTTCTGTAAATTTTTATTCAAGTGCAATTTTGACCTAAATGCACCCAAATCGCACATTTCCAATTTGCAAAATTAAGTGTAGTTTCGTTCAAGCGCACACATTTTACGAAAATGATTAGCGGAGTTTGTAACGATACCCTTATAGCCGTCATAAACGTTATCGCGTGCTCAATCAGGGACAAATTTGGAACGCCGCCGGCCACGTTATACAATAATTTCTTGCACATATGCGCACATGTAATCCTAGCAACATGCTGCTTGTCCATTATACCGTTACAACCTGGTAATATGCTCGGTATGTGCTTGTAGTACGTATTTCGACATTGTGTTGGCTGCGTGTCCGCCGAGATACGCTGAGACGCTTCAATTTACCCGGATGGCAGGATCCGGAAGCGTCGTTTTTAATCGTCCGTCGTAAAGTTAACGATGCGGTAGGCTCTTCAAATGTAGGCCACACTTGACTTCTTTGTGAACAAAATCTGTGTCTGTAAACTAGGTTCTAATTATGGTTTTCTCTCGTTTATAAATAATTTTGTTTTGGTTGATGTACGCACAAACCATAAGCTGCCCTGGAGTAGTTCTTTAGATTTGGAAAAACATGAATTTTTGCTTTCGTAGCACATGCGAATTCTTGAAAAAATTGCGGAACAATGTTGGCCACTGCCCTTCACTTACGAATAATTGCAGCTTCCATTTCGTAGAGTAGTGGTCCAATTAAACAATTGACGTGGTAAAAGTTATTCCACATTGATGACTTAAATCTGATTATATCTTTTAATAACATACCAAACTGGCCTCGTTTATACGACAAATTTCTTACCAGTACTCGGTGAACAAGCACGAGAAAGGACACCAGTGAATTACAGTTAGCGTTTGCTTCATCGAATCATCATTATTTTGAAGTTAATCTTTAATGATTGATGATCCAGTGCACCGAGGAAAGCAACTGTCAAGGATATCATCGCTTTTCACTTTTTCGTGCATTTCAATTGAGGATTGCAATATAATTGGCGAATTCTTGATTGAAGGTGTTCTGACCGATCTGATTTGGGTAGCAACCATGCAATTCAACTCCACTCCTACCCCACACATTTTCTCGACTGTTGACTATATCGTCGTTAATCCGATACAACCACCATTCATCGTAGACCTTCCCGTTTTAGGGAGTGTTCAAATATACCACGTTAAGGATCAACCTATTATCGTAGTTGAATATCTGTTTATCTCCTAAATCAAAATCAAAAAGAATTAAATCGCAAAGAAATTTATTTATGGAATGGAATATAATATACTATTACATGAAACCTACCAAAATTAAACTTTCCATGACTGAAAATACTTTTTAATTAAGTAGATTTTCTGCTTGCTTTGTAGATTATGTCTGTAAATATTACACGTTGGTATTCAATAAGCTGTTCAATTTGGATAGCGGTGTGAAATGCTTTGGAATGCAATGGAAATGGAAGGTAGCTATTGTTTGTGTGTTCCAGGATTAACTAAATTCCACAAAAGTTGTTTGTTCACGTAGTACTTTCAAGAAAATGTTCGCTTGTTTGTTTGGTTGTACTGAACATGTCGCAACCATTCTTTAGAACATTGAATAATAGTTAATGCTGAATAGCATATAACAATTTGTTTAATAGAAGTCATCGACGAAAACAACCGAAAGCGTCACATCATTCTGCATCATGACAGTACCAGCTTTCACAGCGCGTTGAACCAATTGATTATTGATTATTTGGTAACGAAAAACATAATATAATAATAATAATAATAATAATAATATAATGTCTTATTTCCTGTAGTCACCTGATACAGCGCTTAACGATTTCGTTCTGTTTCTGAATGGTCAACAAAAATCCGTGAACAGTAATTTTCTGCGCCTCGAGTAGCTATTAAAGACTTTAAAAGCCATCTCTTTGAGATACCAACTTCGGAGTGGAAAAGATATTTCGAAAATTGGTTTGACGCATGGAGAAGTGTAAGGTAATATAAAGTGCAATAAAACGGTTTGTTCCGAAGAAAATGTTTTCTTTCTTAGTTTTTGTAACAGCTTAAATGCCGCCTCTGATAGATAGTTCCAAAGCAATTGAAATTTGTAAAATTAGACCAACATTATAAATTGATAAGATTTAATCAAATATTGATATTCCTCAATATCATTCCTTAGTATAACTAATCCGACACCGGCGACTGTAAATTTAATTTTATCCAGAATTTGGGAAATAACTAGATGCGCTACATTTACATATTCGTAATTCATCTGCATTATATTCACAGGCCACATGTATTCGGACCGACAAGTAATTCTACGTTACAGTTACTAACAGATGCTTATCGTCTGAATAAAGCTCATGCACTCGATGAATGGAGAGTTGTTCTACTAGACAGATTGCAACCTTAAGATATAGACGTCATTTGTATCAGTATCTGATTTCCATAGTGTCTAGTTAAACAGAGAAGCTACATCAGCTATGTATATCGTGCTTCAGTATAGAAAGTACCGGAGTAAAGTATGTGCAAAAGCAGATACTTTTATAAATTTCTATTCATTGGGAGAATTAACAATAAATTATTGGTGATACCCAAGTACCTATACAAATACAAAATATCTGTAATATAAAATATGGACGTGTAATTTTTGTTAAAGTATTTGTTTTTAGTCCTTAATTTTCCGTGGGTCGTATTCTATAAAGTATGATTTTGATTTTACTCGAACGTCTGCTCAATTTCAAATTTTAATCTGTTTTATTTTCTAGGTTAAACGTTAAAGTAGTATATGGGCTTCTATTCTGTATTACTACTGTTGTTTTTGCCTTGGAACTGCGTTAGGACTCCTAAGTGTAGGTCCTAATGCCTTATATTCCCTGCATATTCCTGTTTCTTTGCTCCCATTCATTATGAGGGACTCAGGTTCCGTACCAATGTATAAGTATTTAGTCTTCTCTGTGATGACATGTAATCCCAACCTTCAATACTGCTGAACTCATTTTCTTATCATGTATTCCATTCTTTCCTTATCGCTCGCGATAATAACTTGATCCTACGCAAATTGTAGTATGTATAAGTAGTTATTGTTTATTTCTATTCCCATTCTGTCACATTGTGCTTTAGGTGTAAGTCTTTGGCTACATAAATCTTAAAGGCAGTTGGGGAAATACAATATTCTTTTCCTAGGCCCTTTGTTACCGCAAATATACCTGACACATACTTACCAGTTTTATATTCTAGCATTCGATTCCTGATATAAATTTTGTAAGGTTTTAATAATAGTGTGGATTATAATAATATCCCGGAGAACTACATATATCTTGGTAATAACTGCTTGATAAGAAAGGTCGTCATAAATAATACCAGCTATGTCTGACCACTTACTATTCTTCAATACACTGCACTCCCAGGTGATTCATTTCCAGAAAAAAGGTTCAAATTTCTTATACGCACTACGCTTTTCAGCATATTCTGTTCTTTTGACACCCATAGCTTACGACGTAAATGTGTTCGCACTAGACCCAAATTCACACATTTCGAATGCGTAACTGTGTAACTGATGCAATGCCAGTCCATCCTGACGTGCACCTAAGTTTAAACAAATTTCAACAACTCATAACAATCAATATAAACAATGAGTTGCACGAACTTCTTTGGTTATGTTCTGAGCACTGATTTGAATTATGTATTGCAATGTATCTAGAATACAATTTCAGGACGAATAGTTTAGAATTACATCTGCATTTTGCGTAAGCTGTTTAATGCTTTTGATGCATATTGAGAACTGGGCAACGCGACGTAAGTATTATCTCCGTCTAGTTTATTATGTTATATCGCGCAAGCAAGCTGGACTCAAAAAATGCTATAATATATAAACCAATAAACGTCAGGCCTTCATGTTATAACTCAACCGACTTTATACAAGCGCACACATAACACCGCAGGTATCTCGCCGTATAACAGCTTCATGAAACGTGAGCGATATAATTTATTCCCTTTGGACGATAAACAAAACAATTTCCCAATAAGATTACTAGCACGTTAGTTATTTATGGCCTAATATCAGTCTATAATCAAATTCGGTAAAATATATAGTGTGCAGCTTTTGTTGGTTTTAAGCTAATTTAACGAAACCGCATCGAAAATATTTGATAGATGTGAACCGTACGTCAAAGCGGTGTTACACGTTCATAATGTCTATGTACGCGTTTACCAATTATATGCTGATTAGCACCTCATTTGTCAAACGTACGTAATTTCTATTGCATTTGTATAAATTTATCAGGAAGTATTTAATCTAGGAAGTCAACGGATTACGCAGTCAATTATAGGAATTCTATGTTTCGCCCTTTGGTCCATTTGAAGCACAAATGTGCTTGCCATTTATATTTCCATCAATTTATCAGTTCAATTTAGAAATGTGAAATTACATGCTTGTACATATTTATACGTAGAAACGTACAAGTTTGCTGTATTGACATCTCGATGCGAATATCTGCACATAAACAAGTACATTATAGGAGCAAATAAAATTATTCTGTCAAAATTGTTAGAATGGTAGTTTTGATCTAAAGAATTGAAAAGGAAATAAACTGCATCGAAAGTCCAATAAATCTCCCATCACACCTTCTTCTAATGTTTCCTTTCGCTTATCTTGGGCGTTGGATGGAGATCAACGGCGAACATCGCATTTGGACCGCTGAAATCAGAGTGATCGTCCCGAATGTATTTTGGATAACTCAGAAAACACTGAGTAACATAAACTTAAGTGCTTTCTTAAACATAATTTAAAGTATCAAAGTTAAAATTGTTTTATTAGAGGACGTCCAGGGCAGGACAAATAAAAACTCAGATTTACGTCTTGAACAAGAGACAAAAAAAATTCTTAAGCAAGTTAAAATTGCTCAGTAAAATGCCTAGGGTTACTTCAAAAGTATTGATTTTTACAAAAACAGAGAACATTTGAAAGTAAAATTAAATTTCTCAGACATAAAAAGACAATAATAGCTTCATAAAACTGATCAACTAATCCCAAAATTCATGAGTACTTCACTAGGCAATTGAATGGTTTCTCATTCAAAATAAGAATCACCTTATACAGTTGGAAATTATTAAAATGGCGTATGGTGCCGACTCCAAAAAAGTACCATAACTTCTATACATTTTCAAACCGCTAGCGGTTTTGGCGGTTACGTTCGTCTATTCTAGTATAAGTTTAGTTAAAAGAAATATCTGTAGAGAATCCCCAAAATTATATTTTAGCAAAAGCTATAATTTACCAACAGAAGGAGGTGTAATGTGTCGGCAGAAGGCATTTGACAGCACTCTAAGTACGCCAGTGGTAATATATGGGCATTATTTTGAAAACGGATGGTGTCACTGCAGCGTACACAATATACCAAAAAAGAAGAAGAACTTTCACGATGTAAGTACTTTAATAGCAATGAATTCATTATGAAGATGAATCCTGAAGGCATGAACTTTGTTTTACTTTAAGTGAGAAAATTCTAGAGGGTCGAAATTCCCATAACATATTTACTCGAATGAAGCAATTTCTTACAACTATGGTGTACCTCATCACATAATTGTCGATATTGGGCACATAATAATCCCAATTATGCAATAAATTGGAAACGGAAAAATTTAATATATATTTAATGATAAGAATGGTTATTGTCTGGTGTGCTATTTCCTATCATTGTGGTGTTATTGCACCATATTTCAATGTAGAAAGACTTAATCAGCATATTTGCCTGTCTACTCGACTTTGCAAATATGGGAATGGCTGAATGAACCTTTTCAAGAAAAATGGATAGTCAATGTTGGTCCCATTGTATGACCACCAAAATCTTCGGATCTAACAATTATGGGTTTCTACTTTTAGGGTCGGATAGAACAAATAGTGTATAGGATTTCAAATGATGTGCAAGTGGTAAAACATTGCAATGAATTCTATTTTCCTAGAGGAGATAAGAGAAGTTCTCACGAAATTTTGACAAAATATTGGGCAATGCGCAGAGAAACGATGCAAACTTATCGAATAAATGAATTTAGATAATGCATATGTTGTTATTTAAGTATAGAAATAGATTTAATTGAACTTAAAGAAGTGAATTGTTTATATTTCGCTATTTTGCATTCTTATATCTGATAAATGTCCGTGTTTAATAAAGGAATGAAAGTTAACAGTTCTTGTTGACATTTTGAACTACTTTTAGTAACTGCCAGTAATAACTGTAATTTACTATTGTGAACCAGTCTTATTAACGAAATTTTTCAATATCTTGAACATAGAAGGTACAAACGTCCTTTGAAATTAAGAAATTAAATATCAAAATGGGGAAAGGTGAAATTTAGTATTTTCCTTTGCGAACGACTTTTCCTAATAATATTTTGCCGTTCCTGCTAGGTTGTTCAATACGTTTTGTTGTTCTAGAAGAAAAACACGATTTTACGGTTTAAAATACATTTTATTATTTAATATAGTCTCCTTGAGCTTCAATACATTTGCTCCAGTATTCTTCCAATGTTTGGATTTCATCTCTGAAGTGAGAATCTATCAAAATACGCTTCCATGGTTGCTGTTACCTTTTCGTTCGAAGAAAATCGTTTGCCACGCATGAGTTGTTTGAGATGTGGGAACAGCCAGAAGTCAGAAGGAGCTAAATTTGGCGAACACTGTGGATGTTACAACAATTCGTACTTTAATTCACTGATCTTCGCGATGATTTTTTGAGCTGTGTGGGAGGGTGTGTTGTCTTGTTTTCAGAATATTTATAACCAGCTGGTCCTAAAGGTAACAATAACCGGAGTTTACTATTTTACCAGTTTGGAAATAATGGACGAACAAAATTCCTTTTACATTCCAAAAAACTGATGATTTCTGGACCCTAACTCGCTTCAGAGCCGAAGTATCGATTTCACACAATTTCTTAGCCTCTTGTTTTGATTCAGGATCATGGTAGTAGACCCAAGTGTCATCTATAGTGATGAGACGACGCCCAAAATCCTTTCATCCTTCCTAAAACGCTCCAAGTGTTACTGAAAAAGTCGCATTTGAATGTGTTTCTGTTCCATTGTTACCGAATGCGGCACCCGTTGTGCACACAGCTTTCTGAAACCCAAAACTTCACCCAAAATATTGCTCCCAATGCCTAATTAGATAGCTGGGGCTCATACTAAATCTCCCTCCGTTAATCGACGATCTAGAAATCCCAGTTCCTTTATTTTGGCTACGATTTCTTGCGTTGATGCACCTTTTGGACGTCCTTCACATGAATCGCCTTCAAGACTTCTACGACCACGTTTAAATTCAACAAAAATACTGTGACTCGTCATTGAACAGCTAAATATACGAATGAGTTGACAAATATACATGAAACTTCACACGTGTTCATAAAACAGTTTCCCATTTTTAGAAAAATAAAACCGCGAATCTAATAGCCCCATTTCCTATTGAACGACAAAACTTATTTAACAATCTAGTACTGCAGAAAGTTACTATATTAGCACTTCCAGATGATGTTTTATTTTTAAGACGTCCTTGATTATTTTTTAAATAAAACATGGCACAAATCAGTTTCTATCCAGACAGGGCTGAACCCCACAACCTAGAATTACAAGTCAGAAATTTAAAGAGTTCTTTATTTATTCATGCATCTATCCAGCGATACAGTGTATAACTTATTTATATCTGTGAAAGATTTAAGACTTTGGACACCATAAAATTTGGCAGACACTTTCATTGAACCCAATCGTTTTGGTATTTGACAATAACCATCAATAGGGAGAGACTTTGGTACGTTTAATATATTCACAAATCATCTGCTGTAAAAAATATTCACTATATGTATTCCTAAGTAAAACTAATTAAGGCATCTTTCCGACAAATCTTTTAAATTTATAACCACCAGAAAAATTAATAGACGCGAGGTATACTAAAGCAATAAGGTCCAACCCTTATTAATTTTGTGTGAATACTAGGTAATTAAGTTCTTGCGGCATTTTTATTGGATCGGGTACTTATCATTAAGTTTTTAGCATATACAAATATTTACCTACATGACTTAGCTGGTTTAAATCCGGAAGGGAAATCTCTGGTTGTTTACGGAAATTAATAACATCGTTTTCCCTCTTCCCCCAAAAGAACCCTTACCAATCCGAGCGACGCAATCAATTTAATTAACGTTCCCACCAGTATTTCTATCTGCTGATCCATTAATTGTTCGCAATTAGCAACACTAATCCGAGCATAAAAGAGCAATTTCGATGCTCGTTCCGTGGCCGCACATCAACCGGCGTCGACTTTTATGTCGAAATTAAATCACTTAGGTAAGTCGATATAATAGATTGCGATTTGAGTATATAGTCGAAACGTTTCCTCTGTAATAGGTAAAGTTTAGCTCGTTTCTGCGTGCATAATCGTTCCGTTATCGGTATGTACGCATCTCCCTTTTCAGCCGACGGTCGTAACAAAACGAACCGAAAATTACGCCGACACTCGCGCCCTTCGGGGAAAAGTGTTAAATCGTGAGAGGAACTCGCGTAAATTCTAAGGAAGCGTGTCCCCAAAACTTCCGTGAAATTATAGTTGTGCGGTGGAGTAGCGCAGACAACAGACTTAAATTGATCGTGTAATTATGATAAATGCTGACGTCTTGGAGGAATTTGAATGGATATAATCGAATATCGCGTGCGGAAGTAATAAATTTTGAATTCTGCCTCGAAAGTGGAACGTGCATGTACGAACCAGATTTCTATTCAAGAATCTTTAATCTTTTTTCCTATGTAGGACAGTCGTAAATTAATATGGTCGTCTGCTTCAGAGCAGAAAATTACAACTGGTCTGTGTCTACTCGTATTTCTTCTCTCTTTAGGAATTCTGGCGAATTGTGACTTGCGGTTGCATGATTTATGTTTTCGGATTTCAAAAGTGCTTATGCATGTTGTAATTACTCATTGCCAGTAGAATTCAAGCCCTCAATTTTAGTATTTTCCGGTATGCAAAAGCCAAGAGCAGGTATCGATTTATGTATGTATATACTCGTATTTGGGAAATAAAGTTTGCCTTAAATATAAACATTCTCTTCAAATTCAATTTGATTTTGAACCATTGCTCTACAGTATAATTTTCTCCGTATCTACTGAATTACAACTACTGCATACGTTGGACCGTACCTTAGGTACTATTTTGCTGAAATGGAATCGAACATTTTCCATGATTTTTCCCATTTAATTTCATTGGAGAACAAACATTAACAGCAGCTGCTGTCCGCAAATGAGCGGTGCTTAAGCAGAGCATTTCATCTACTCCATCACGCATGTTGTATCTCTCCAATCTAATACATAGATGTAGTTCAGAATAAATATTTGTTCCTAAGACACAGAAGTTCAATTATTGTGGATAGAAACGGCGTTGCATACTATATCAGCAGCATAATAATGCAGGAGATTGAATTTCTGTTTGTTTAGTCGCAATGAATTGTGCGAATTTGGTATTATAATGATTATATTGCTAGACACATCATCAGAGGATGCAATTGGTTTATGCAAAAGAGGCTATTTAACTACTTACACATAGTTTTATCGAGAATTCTATAATAACTTAATATTCATCGAGGAATTATTATTAGTACATAATTATACAGAGTGTCGTTTTAAAAAGTTTCAATGGGGTGTAGTGTTCTTTAACTAGGAGACTAAAAACAAATGCCCAAAACCGTTTCGATATGCTGGGGGAACCAAAGTGACCCCAAAAATACTTCGCCATCCTTGGTTGTCTGGTATTAAAATCAGCAACTGTTCTTAACGCATATTGACAAAAATAAATACCTCCAACTCTTTCAGTTAACGTGTATATCATACGTTAGCTGAAATTTGTGGTAACATCAAATTACTTTTTAAATAATAAGGTCTACTGATGTGAGCGTATTTATTTGAAGAACTATATCACAGAAGACACGTGATTCTTTTCAATTAAACTTAGAGGCGATGACCAATCGAAAAAGATTTATCCACCTGTGTGTCGTAGCAATAGCAGAACTCGGTTTTGTTTTATAAAATTCGTTTTAGAATTTATAAGGACTTGCTTGGAGTGCGATGGGAAAAAATTGATTTTATTCTCCTTGCTGGATTTATTCTTACTTACGAAAAGCTATTCAATGTAAACAATAATAAAAACATACACACGATTTTAGATTTAGATTATTATGCAATTTTATTTACATAGGTATATGTATTACATATCTCATCAATTTATTGTTAAATAAATTATGAATGTTTTACCTAAATGCATCATTGTCTGGTTTTAATGAAAAGCATTCTTCAAGAGCTTCCCAATGGTTTTGACCATATTTTTATGTTTCGAAGTAAAAAAGACTACGGTTCATTGCAGCGTTTCAGAATACCAACCTGTTATAAGAATACACAAGTGATGTTTTGAGTTGTAGTAATGTAAATAAAATTCCTAAAAGTTATACTGTGTTCATTCAACAGAAATAGTTAAGCTACTCCCTACAAAAGCGTGCAATATTGGAATAAAGGGTTTCTATTGGTGGTATGTCTAAAGACCTGTATCAGATGAACGTGCATCCTTCTGCGGCGACGAGCTGACTGACGTCAAAGGCCATTTCGTTTTGAAGTTTTGACAGTTGCAGGGTCTAGTTAATAAATAATGAAGAATTTCAAATTTCATATCGTTGTTTCAAATTGGCGGCGCTTTCTCCAATTTGCAGCATGTTAAACGGTCTGTTACGCTCATTGGTATAAATTTATGGGGAGTGGCTCAACTACTTCTGTTGAATGAACAGAATAGTTTAAAAAGAAGTCATTGTAAAGAAGAGGACGTGTGGTAACAGGGAAAAGCATTGAGAGCAATTTCTCTGTGTTCCGCTATAAATGATTTTGTCGCAAGTAATCGACGTCAGCATTTTTGAAGGAGCCGGTATTATGCATAACGATATCACTACTACATGAATTAGTGGAACTAAACCGCAGCAATAGAGATGGTGCTGCACGTTCCCTTACCAAATTTGGTAGTTAAACGAATTGCAAGAAGTACTCTTATTAGGATAGTTGGCAGTGAGCGAGGAGAAAAGGACTGAACTTGAAACCATCCCTTCCGTTTGGTTCCAACCTCCTTACATTGCCTAGGTACCGAATAATACCGAATCCAAGTTTGAGGAAAATTTCTTTCGGCAGGTAGGTGATAAGACGGATTGATAAGACGATTCCACTGAATATCTTCTCAGACCACAACTAAAATTGTACATAGTTCGGTTTAAGGCTGCTCAAGGAACCGAATTAGAAGTATATGGACACCGGACCAAATAGTGCCAATGGGAAATTACCTCAGCGTATTTCAAGATAATGTTTATGAAATATACAATAATCTTAGAAGAAACTACAGGAGCCAGAGGATTGTCATTTTTTTCTGATAGTCAAGCTACAGTTAAGAGGCTGAATTCACACTCCATCAGTTCAAGGTTAGTGTGGGAAATACGCGAAAAACTAAATGCTTTGGCGCAACGAGGTGTCCTTGTAATGAATAGTAAGTCATGCTGGAGTAGAAGTCAATGAAGTAGCTGATAAACCAGCAAAGTAGGGGCCATTATCACCACTCCTAGGATACGAGCCTCCTTGTGGGCTAAGTGAACATTTCCTTCATTAGATATTGAAGGAGGAAGAAGAGCGAAACAGGACACAATATTGGGCAAGATTCGCGGGACTGAGGGAGGCTAAATGTTTTCTTGGCAATTAGCACCAAAAGGGACGTAGAACTGGAGTCAGTAAAATACAATTAAGAATCCCAATAGGTATCCTGCCCGGGCATTGTAGACTGAATGGACACTTACACAGAATGGGTATAATGAGTAGCAATACTTAACCTTCCTATACTCACGTCAAAATGAAAGACGTATACTATACTATATAAATCGGTCTCACAGACCGTATGCGTGAGTATAGGAAGGTTAATAATTTTGCAGGAAGGCAGTTGAGACTCCCCAAGGCATCCAGATTCGAGAACGGACTATAGGTTGAGATAAGCTCAACGCGACGGTAGTGGAGAGGGGACAAAAGACAAGAGGAACAACGATAAAAAATTACGAAATAATCGCTTCGTCAGCTAATAGCTACAATGAAAATTTTCCTGACAGCAACGTGGGCAAGGAAATTAAAATTCATCTTAATCGACGACAAAATCGAGACCAATATATCATTAAACCAAGCAGTCATAATCAAGAAAACAAGAATCATTTTAACTACACTAAATATTGAAAGGGTGTGACGAATAGGAAACTTGTAGCTATTGTAATGCGCCTACATAAGGAAGAAAAAGAGAACAGAAATAATTGCCATAACATAAAAATGGGGGCAAAACAGGATACGAAAGAAGGTGCTGCATTTTTAGTTATATTAATTACATCGTAAGTCACCATTGAACGAGGAAATTGGCTTCCAACGTTGTTGAAATGGGTTCTTTGAAAGAAGTTGCCAAAACGTATAAGTGAGCACAAAAGCTTAACCTTGCAAACCATTGTTTAGCAGTTCTTCTGGACGGCAATGCTAACTAGGGCTTACATTTGAAACTACTATTTTCTTACTATTCCGAAATCACAAAATTCATCAAGGAAGTTTCATAAGCAAGTTTATTTGTGATTCAGAATTACAATAATATTTCTTGCGTTTACTGTGGACATCCAAAAATGGTTTGCTAAACATATTTTCCCATCTGCAGTATGCTACCGAAAATTTGAAAGATTAGAACATTTGTGTGTTGTTCAAATCAAATAGAAGTAGGAAAGGTATTTAGTTTACTTTCTTTAATTGCCTGTTCTGCTACTGCCTCCCATGTAAATATACAGAAATTCAAGGTTTTCTATGAAATCCATATATTACCGAGGTATAGAGGGAGAGCGATAAATTCCTTTTTAATTGAACTTGGGGAATTGTGACCATAATCTTTGGTGGAGTTCAGAGAATAAATCTAAGACTTGGTAATTTTGTTTCTAGTGCGGAAACACTGAATCTAAGCTCATTCACAATTATATAGCACTCATTGTCAGACTAAAATCGATATCGCGATGAGAAATCCAATAACGACAAAATAATCGCTATTTCCCCCGTTTTAATTTGATTTTCCGCTACGAGCGCATGGTATATCAGTCGTTTTACTTCATTGTAGATATTTATTTATTTCAAAATTATCGCACCTCTTGATGTGGGCTACATAAATCCATTATAATTTGTACAAAAGGAATTCCTAAGTTAAAAATAATTCTGAACCGTGAATTGAAGTTTCCAGGTCTTCGCAATTAATATAGCCTGAACGATTAATCTTCATTGCTGTCCCAATTAACAGACGTTTACGTACTAAAACGTAAAAATCGATTCTGTCCGTTCATTTATCTCAGGCTCAAATAAATACCATTCCATCATCTTTCTGACAAATTATAGTCGTCGCATAATAATTAATTGTTGCGCTCTTCGCCCAAAACGAAATTACGAACGCTATTACAACATGCTCCTGTAAATTTGTTCCCTATTTATTTAATTCCACCTCGAATGTTTTCATTAAGGGTGTGCTACGACACTATGTACTAGCGCCGTCTACAGTACGCTCAAGATTTTCTTGTTAGGTTGCCCCAGCGTGTTAGATTGATGAGTGCAGCCTTTGTTCGTGTTCGTGTCGGAGATTCTATCTCCCTCGATTTTTACGAGTTCGTCTGGTATTTTACCGTACTTTAATCCTTCTTTTTGCTCGGTCTTGTGCGCCTCATTCTACTGTTTTCGTTCATGTTACGCATTTAGTATCCATGTGATAGATTACTTATGGCCACCGTTGTTGCCTTTTTTCCCCGCGTTTTGATGTATTTTCGTCTTTCGCCCGCGTAAAAAAGTGGTTTATATCGGGCTTTTTACGGTGTCCGCGAGGGTCTTCCGTTTTGATGAGTGTTTCCGACGATAACGGCGAAAACGAAGAAATAGTCGTATTTGTTAAATAGAAAGAACTGGCGAAATGAAAAAGTCATAATGTTAGGAGGCTTTCTCATAAAAAAAAACGGGAAACCCCATTTCACATAAACACTTAATATTTGTCAGTAATTTCCTTAGGTTAGGAAATAATGGGGAAAGTTGGGAAACAGAAGGTTAGCGTTTATGTAAGTTGAATAAGAATTTTATTTTGAGAGCTGCACACTTTTCATTGAAGCTCCCATTATTTCGGGTAATGGATAAACAAGAATGTGTAAGGGGATGAAGTTTTTCATTCGGGAAGGTATTACCTGTTGTAGTGCCGGTCACGTATGTTCTTAATTTTAAAGCTGTGCGAGCCAGCAATCGCACAAGCTACTTCGATAAAGAAGCGTCTGGATGCGAAGACCCGTCTTAAATTATTCAAGGTGTTTGACCTAAACGAACGTTATAACTCCAGGATATACTCAATTTTTAATGAATCCCATTTACGTGACTTCGCCACCAAATGGGTTATCTGTAACTCAATATATTTGGACGGCGGCGGCATTGCGGCGGGGACGGAAGGGGAACGGGAAGGAAAAAGCATTGCGTACGCGTATACCAACGAGTTCGTTTCACAAAACCACGTTATTGAATATTCATCGGCACTTCTCATAACGTATTCATATTATTATTAAGTTTAATAGTTTAGATTCCCGACCAGAAACCTTAACGCGCTTATTAAAGATACGATTACGTCGGGGACTTTGTGCATAGTTGAGCGGTAATTTTTAATCACTACATTAATGAAGTTAGTTTGAAATTGAGACGTGTCCTCAAGTAGTCGCGTGCTTCTACATAGTAAATGCGTGCTTTACATGTCTATCATGTATGCATATGGTAAAGGTTATAATTATGTCGGTTGGTACAAGAGATTTTTAGATTGCTGTCCCTAGTGACCCATGCTCCGTGCAAACACTTAATTTTATGTTGTTAGCAAAAAATTGAAAGAAGAAGTGGACTAACTGGTTCTCCGATTTAAGATGACCAATCAAGTGATAAGTATTCTGCAGAAATCAGACGAAATAGAAAATATGGAGATTATTACGTTATAACGTGATAAATAAATGAATTATGAAAAGAAGCAGCAAGTAATCAGAAATGAATTCCTGCGTTTAGGTAAAGAAATAGAGAAAGAGAAATAGAATTTAAGGGAGAAGGAAGTGGAATAATTTACAGATTATTATCTCTACCTACAGAGGGAGGGTCTGCTTTCTGGTCACTGTAACTTGAGATATCATGTTATCATATCTTATATTCACTTTGATACGTGCACTCTCTTTGTGGTGCTGCTTTATTTGTTTAATTTTCCATAGATTTAGTGACAACATATACGCAAATTTGGTATCACCTGGTAAAGCCGAGAATTAGCAAAGTTTATGACATAGTTGGTGTTGAATTTAGTGTAAACTAGACGTTCAGTTTTGAAAGAATTAAGCCGTAGTCTGGTGTAAGTTGTTTTTCGGTTAACATTGTTGGACATTTCTTCTTGCACCAGGTTTGTCGCATGTATTGATTTCTACACTTATCCTACTTGCATTTTAATATGTATCCTTTGTTTCTCTTTTGTCAAACTTTGTGGTTACCCAATTCAATCCATTGTTTGTCATGTTATACGTTAGTCACCGTGACAGGCAGTTCGGTGTGAAACGTTGTGTCCCAGTACCATTTTTGTTCATTAATTATAGCCATGTATACGTACATCTTGTCTAAAAGCTTTTACCGATGGTAGAGTTACTTTATCTGCAATTGATCATTTCACACTGATTGTGTTGATATCTTTTCAGTTGGGGCAAGGGTTTGTGATGCTTCTTTGAAGAGGACATTAGTTTCTTAAAACCAGCATTCGATGATTCGCGACCATGGATGAGACATGGATTCATCACTACACACCAGCAACAAAAAATCAATCGGTGTGAATCCACGGAAGGCAAAGACCATTCGCTCGGTCGGAAATGTGATGACATCGGTGTTTTGAGACGCAAAAGTAATTATGATAATTGGTTATCATGGAACAGGCAAAACTGTTACTGGCCAATATTATACAACACTTTTGGACAAATTAAAGGCAGAAATTCAAGAAAAGCCAGGAAATAGTTGAGAAAAAGTTTTGTTTCACCACGACAATGCGCCTAATGATGTGTACACCTCAACCAACAATGGGAACACGCACTACATTTTAAGTTACATTCCTAAATCTCAAAGTAAACGTTTCTCTATTAATATCAAACCTATAAGTTACGTCATTCTGTTAGGGTAATCCACATTTATGTTGACGCAATTCGTTTGATTCTTGCTTTCTGCTGTACAACTTCGCCATACAGAAAACCTTTTGTATGTATGTATTTTTAAATATATTGTGGGAAATCATTCCAAATTTGCAATATTGATGACAAAAATCTCAATTTAACCAAGTCGTTTTGTACCCCATCTGGGGCAAAGGATAAATGTAGGACTACTAACAATACGGTATTATAGGCAACGATACGCAAGAACGCCAATGACTCCAATATTATCTCCTAAGATGTGCAAAATATTCAAGCAGAAAGTTGTGAGAATGATCTCATAACTTTGTGAAATCTTCTGATTCAAATCATTCAATTTCATAGTTGCAGATCATTGAGGCTCAATGTTATTTTCGTTGTTGTAGTGGAGCAGCGTTGTAGAACTCATACTCAACCAATACGTATTCACACCAACTAGTGTTCACAAGTGCTTTTTCGTTATTCAACTTTTCATCGAAAGTAATATCCAAATTTTAACGAGTTCTCTGTTTAAAATGCATATATTTAGATTTCGGCTTCCTTTGCTTCCTCGCTTGTCAGTGCAAAAATGTAGTTTCCATGTAATTTGATGGACTTATCGGGTCCCGTTTCATTGCTGCCTGCATGATTCCTAATGGCAGAATCTTGACTATTCAATCTATATACTATTTAAGACTAGTGCACATGGATTGTATTTCTAGCTATAACTAGGTCGATACTTAGGTATGTATTTATCCATAAATCTGACGAAATTGTTGCTAAAGCCTTTGTGCACATTAATAAAGGGTTTCCTGGGTTTAAGTAAATCGTTTCCTACTATAATTGCGTCGATTTGGATATTATTTACACGACCTGATTGTGAATTTGGATTGGAGATTGGAATGTCTAGAAAAAGAATACGCGTAGGTTCTGAGCAGGTTTTCTTCTCTAGATGCATTTTACTACTTCACCTTTGCAATCCAAATTAGAGTGATAAAAGCAAGATAAATATATATTTGAAGCATCTGTAAGAGAAGTATCAACTCTAAACTTCTCTACTTAGTAAGTGATATGATTCTCAACATGATACATTTTAGTCCGAAGCTCAGTTTTAAGGATGTTTATCGATACAAACACTATACAATATCGATAATTCCTTCAACTGCAACCTTGAAAATACAATCTTGCTACATCAAGCAATATCCAACGAACTAGAAATTACATGTGATACTTCAATTCATGGCTTTTATTTAAATTTACAGATAGTATGTTCTAATCTCGCTACAAAAATTAAATACAGGTACATTTTCTTCTAATAGAATCCAAACGAATTCTCTACTGCATTTTCAGCATTCAAGCAAAACTGCAAGCTAGGTTACAATGATCTGACATAAGAAGTGCGAAATGCAGGTATTTTATTAAAAATTCGGCCCAGGGGAAAAGCAGTAACAACGGCAGTATATCATTTTCAACGTTAGAGATTTATATGCTCTCCTCGTGGAAATTGAACGCCGTCTTGAAAGGGAGAAAATTTTCGCTCAACTAAGTATTGTAATATCTTGTCGATATTTCTTTAAACGTGCGCTACATAAAATATAAATTATTATAGCAGCATCCTTCACACTGTCGACGAGGAGAGGTACATGGGTAAATAACACTTGATCAAAGGCACGTAACTAATTTCGATAACCGAATACATCAAACATGTTGAAAAACGCTTAGAACTGGAAGTTTAACTTACGATTCTACTATAAATACCATTCGCGATATCGTTTACTATGTTCGCGAGATCTAAACGTTCGTTGTAATCTTGCGGAATTGAAAAGGCTATCGAACTATCCATAAAATTTCACAAGTGAATGACGCGCGTATCGGAAGTTCAATAGAGTGTCGGTGCTCGACACTTAACAGCGATTCACTTGACATGGCGAAAGTGAAAACGGATGACGGGATAATCGGTTATAGTGGGATCGAATCGATATGCAACGGTTTTTCTCCCGAGAGTGAACAATAAGAGCGTAATGAACTTCTCCATGTCGAAAATGGAATCACTTCGTGCTATCGTACTTGAGAATATAACATGTTAACGATTTTATCGGGAATGCATGAAGAAATAATATCGAGCTAAATATAACAGTATCTTAAAAAATGATATTCAACTAAATTCGTCGCGAGAAGAAAGTAATGTAGCTGTAAAGTTACAGATCAGTAGAAAAAGGATTTTCCGATAACAAATGTACCAGAATGTACCACAAATGTGACAGAGTGATAGTGATAACTTTTTTCCCTATCGTGTGAGGGAAGAAAGAAAGAAGAAAGTCTGCAACAACCGTAGCTGGCTTATAGGCACGTTTTATTTTTTAAACTCTGTATAAATCACAGGATAATAGGATGTAATGACGCTGGTAAAGGATAAAAAGAAAGCGGAAAAGAATGTGGAAAAATTGTAGAAAACTCAACTGGAAACATAACTCTACAACAAAAGGTAGGAGAGTTCCTGCTTAAGTGAAGCATGAATAATAATCAATTACTTGTATCCGCATTGTCAAGCTTCCTGTCGACAGATGAATTGCACATACTTCTGTAAAATACGAAATCCATCGCAATTAAAAATGCATATTAGCAGGATAAAGCAATTGAACTGATCAAAAAATATGGGTTGGTTTTCACTTCAGATCTTTAAGATACTCTGTCGTTTCATAAACTTTCAGACACCAGGAGAACATTATGCGCATTGCATATTGGGAAATATACAATTTAACACTTATTTTCCTTGATAGTAGTTTGTTTTAATAGATGAATGTTACTTGGCAATCTTAATATTGTAGATAGTCAACCCTGAGGGAGATAATTTTGGGACTCCAACAGCTGTTCTAACTATTATTTCACGTGTTTTCCTTTTCCTTTGCAAGCTCAAACCTGACCAACTATCACGAGACATCCCAAACGTACTCCTGGAGTTCGGCTATAGAAGAACTATACAGAGGAAACTGTAAACCGGGCCTTGCAACCGATCAAAAACAAAACTGTGGATTCGTCAAGCAGCATAAAAATTTGACACTGCAACGGTTGTCCCCGCAGAGCCTGTGTTCATGTTCGCCTCTATTATCAGGGAGAGTTTCTTTGACTGAGGATACTAAAAGAAGCCACCAAAGACTATCGTGAAACCACGAGGATTAAGAAGTTCAACGTTGGTTCCGGCAAAGATTATTTCAGTGGAGGAGCATGATGATGAACTTCACCAATCGACATCGGATCAGACGAAGAAAAGAGAGCAGCAACAGCAGCAATAACTGAGTGTAAATGATAATCCGTTTTTAAGTTTAAAGCATTTATTTTACTGTTCATGTATTGTTCATGTATAAACGACTGATGTGTAATAATGGGACAAACTGATTTTTTCTAGTCTTTCAAAGCGATGGTTGTGGAGCAAAGTTTTCTCACATAATGGGACAAGACTGGGATATCGATAGAGATTTTTTAAAACAAGCTTATTGCTGTAACTGTTGCGAGACCAATTCTAGGGAGAAACAACAGAAGATCTTCGAAACAATAAAGGAGTAAAACAGGGCGGCTCAACCTCACCAACGCTGTTTAATTTGGTACTAGAGGGAATAATACCCAAAGCCGATCTCGACAAAAATGTAGTAACGGATACACCAGGTGGTAGCATATGCTGACAACGTATCAATAATAGCATATTCAAAGAAGAACGGCTAGACAAAGAAACAAAAACATTCGGATTCGAAATCAAAACATATGAAGCTGGCAAAGGAAATATGAAATACAGAAGAATATCTATCAGCTCGAAATTACAAATTTGATAGTTAGCACCATCATTTACTCAGGAGTTACAGCGGAAAAGACAGGAAAATAAAGAATTCAGGAAAGAATGATAAAGGGACATCCGAAATATGGCATAAATAGAAGACTTGCTTAATTGCAAGAATATAGGTAGAAGATTTAAAATTAACGTATACAAAAAGATTAATAACACAACACCCGT
Source organism: Chrysina gloriosa (assembly GCA_038088585.1). Lineage (NCBI taxonomy): Eukaryota > Metazoa > Arthropoda > Insecta > Coleoptera > Scarabaeidae > Chrysina > Chrysina gloriosa. The sequence continues at coordinate 13,440,496 of CM076092.1, forward strand.
AAACGAGAACACTGAACCAAAAAGTAAAACACAAACTATTTTTCATTAAGTCAATACGGGTCTGCTTTAGTACAACTGCTTTGAGCAGATATTTGCAGACCCTTCAAAAATAATTATGTCTAATCAATCAGAAGAATCAAATTCTGACACATGCCGTCGAGATTTTATTTACAAATCTGTTAATATGCTATTTGAAATAGTTTCCAGTGACATCTGTGTGTGAAAATACTGCTAGAAAAATAATCATTTTCGTCTAATTTCCCAAATTAAAGAGAATCATTTAGCTTCATAAGGAAAACATTTCTTAATTTTTGGCAAGAAGGGTTTATAGGTTACATTCACTAATTACTTTCAATTTTGGTATTTTAGAGTTTTTAGACCATAGTTTGTAAATAAAATTCGGAATAATAGATGTCGCCGGAATTTCGAAATAATTGACAATAAAATACCTGTAAAATTAACTCGTTTTACGAGGGATCTTTCGAATGCTCTCTGAATTTGGCTGTAGTTCAATTTGCAATTGATTAGGGTCAAGTCTTGCACGTTTAACAAGCTATACCGTGCAATATCGGTTAGAATGCTTCAGCTACTTGACTAATACAGACGTATTTCCGCCCAGCTGATTTTGCAACTATGGAAAACGTGACTAAATCACAAAGAGCTATCATTCTCCCTTTATTTAAAGAAGCTATGAAACCTTTACAAATTATTCGTCTGCAAGGTGTATTTGGAGAGTCTAAAGAATCCAGACGGTCGAGTACCTCTGTAAAGAAAGCAACGTTGCTGCCGTGGAAAACCTATCGATAGATGATAGGCGAATAAGTATTCGTGAATTGTAGTATTAGCGTAGGAATAGGCAAAAGACAGGTTCATTCTACGCAGGACTACTAAGAATACGATTTTATAGGCAACGGTACGCAAGAACGCCAATGACGATGTGCAAAACATTCAACTAGAAAGTTGTGAAAATAACCTCATAATTTTGTGAAATCTTCTGATTTAAATCATGCAATTTCATAGTTGCAGGTCATTGAGGCTAAATGTTATTTTCGTTGTTGCAGTGGAGCAGCGTTGTAGAACTCATTCTCAACAAATACGTATTCACACCAAGTAGTGTTCATAAGTGCTTTTTCGTTATTCAACTTTTCGTCGAAAGTAATTTCCAAATTTTAATGAGTTCTCTGTTTAAAATTCATATATTTAGATTTCGGCTTCCTTTGGTTCCTCGCTTGTCAGTGCGAAAATGTAGTTTCCATGTAGTTTGATGGACTTATGGGGTCTCGTTTCATTGCTACCTGCATAATTCCTAATGGCAGAATCGTAACTATTCAATCTGTATACTATTTAAGACTAGTGTACATGAATTGTATTTTTAGTTATAGCTAGGTCCATACTTAGGTATGTATTTATCTATAAATCTGACAAAATTGTTGCTCAAGTCTCTGTGCACATTAATAAAAGGTTTCCTGAGCTTAAGTAAACCGCTTCCTACTATAATTGCGTCGATTTGGATATTATTTATACAACCTGATTGTGAACTTGGATTAGAGATTGGAATGTCTCGAAAACAAGAGTACCGCGTGAATTCTGACCAGTATTTCCTAGTGTAGATGCATTTTACTACTTCACTTTTGCAATCCAAATTAGAGTGGTAAAAGCAAGATAAATAAATATTTGAGACATCTGTAAGAAAAGCATCAACACTAGATTTCTCTATTTACAATTACTAAGTAATATGATTCCTAGCATAATGCAGTTTAGCCTCAAGCTCAGTTCTTGTATGTTTATCGACATAAACACTGTACAGTATCAATATAGGTACATTTTTTCTAATACAATTCAAACGAATTCTCTACTGCATTTTCAGCATTCAAGCAAAACTACAAGCTAGGTTACAATGATCTGACATAAGAAGTGCGAAATGCAGGCATTTTATTAAAAATTTGGCCCAGGGGAAAAGCAGTAACAACGGCAGTATATCATTTTCAACCCTAGAGATTTAATTGTTGGGCGTGGGCAAAGTTTCAGCCCGCTTCGACACGCGCCATCAACTTCAAGTCAATACTGACGAAACATGGATAACTTACGTCAATCCTGAAACCACTAAAAACACGAACAATTTCATTGGGTTGGATACCGAAAGCTACTACAATTAAGACAGGATATTATTTTAGTCTTTTATCTGGTCTATGGTGATAGGCGCCTTACAAGATGTCGCCTACAAAGTTGCATAAACGTCCGTTCTTGTAACAGGATAATGCAAGACCCCATACGGCACGAAGAACAATGAATATTTTAAACGAATTGTGCAGGGCATTGTTTCCACATCACTCTATTCCCTAGATTTAGCAGCTAGTGATTTGCATCTGCTCTCAAACTTGAAAGAACCACTACTAATTTTAATGAAAATTGATGAAATAGAAAAATTATCGTCGAATTACTAGAACTCTGGAAACGTCTCTCGTATTTCGAATTTTCAATGAATTAGGTTGTTTATATTAAAAGTTACATCCTTGGACATATTTTAGATGAAAGCCAACGAAAAAGATATATTTTACGTACGTGCATTAAAGCAATGACCATATGAATAATACATATAAATGTTACTATTGTATTCATTTCGTTTTATTGATACTTTGTTGTCGGTTACATTTCTGCTTCTTACTAAATAATGGGAATATGTGTAACTGCATTAGAGTTCTTTATATGTACATATACGTGAAATAAGTTACTGTAAATATAATCAATAATACAAAGTAACTAGAAATACAGAATGCATGTAAAGTTCTAATTTTTCTTAAGTAAATGTGGGTCATGAGTACATAGAGCTGCTCAAAGCAAACTATGTTAGACCCTCTAAAAATATTTTCAGTTTTATTAGTTACAACACCTGTACAAGGTCTGGCGAGTCTTAAGTCGAAAATTTGTTAATCTAATATTTGAAATAGTATTTACTGACATCTATAACTCAAAATACTGTTAAAACGATGAACCATAACTTCCCAAACTGAATATAATGTAATAATTCAATCTGATAAAAGAAATATTTTTCATTGATAACAGGGATTGCCTACTGTATAAATCAATTACTGCATTTCATGTTTTGTATTTGAAAAGTTCTAAGATTTCGCCCTTGAAGTTTTCAATAATAGATGTCGCCAAAATTACATTTACAGTAAATAATTCATGAATATTGAAATTGTACGCAGATTACATTGACTTAATGTATAACACATAATATAGATTAAAGCTATTGAAATGTTTACAGTTGTATCTGGAATTTTAGTTTAAATAAATGTATAGAAAAATGGAACAGACACCAGATAAAATGTAAAAATGTTGAAAGGATTGCATTCATGAGATTAGTTACAATTACAAATTCAACTGACAATATAAAGTGAACCAAAAATTTTGAAGACACTTGAAATTCACCTTAACTTATAAACTTCCTTAAGTAAATATGGGAGTAACCGAAAAGTAGTATAATTATTACAGATACGTATGTACGTTATACAAAAAGGGATCAACTACTACTACCAATACAAAATTGTACGACGAAATTTACGAAATCGCAAGCTATCGATAATTAAAATACGTGTATCATATACCACATGACAATGGCCATAAAGTTACACGAATCGTTAACATTTCTGTCCATGTATTTTTACGAACTAAAAATATATGTACATACACAGAACGCACGTAAAAATAAAAATTTAACCCACGTAGAGACCCTACGGCCCATTTCGCTTTTGTTAGGTCACAATATCGGCTCTGTTGACATTTATTATTCTTTGCTATTTTAGATATTTTATTTTTTGGATATGTCGAACGTATAGTTTCAGCGTAAAACGTCGAAACTATACACTGAATTCGAATTGTTTGATGCTTAGGTATTGTTCGGCATTTACTAAATTTCCAAACAAAACGAAAGCCGATCGGATAAATGTGCATATGCAGCATTTATGTGGGGATTACATCATGTTGCTCATGTGTGTTTATGGTATTTAAAAGAATCTGGAAAATGATGAAATTCTGTTGGATGTAACGACTTCAGATTAGTTTTCAATAAAATATCCTATGGACACATTCTACAAATACCTATAGTTAGCAAATTGTAATGGGAAAAGGCCGTAATTCAGGGAACACATTTGCTTGCAAATGAATTCAGAATCTTCAAGGGTTCTGTTGATGATTCAAATGAGGTGTATCCCGGGAAACTTTATCTTGGCGTCTTAGGCAGGAGCATTTTTTTGCTTTTGGTAATCCTCATTTGCCGATTAATGTAGAAAATTAGTCTTAAACTTTATGTTTAAGCTCATAACAATGATAACGTACAAAAACAATCAATTTAGCCGAATTGCAGATCATCCTAGCGAATTGTTATCGCTGTTAGATTTGAGCTATACCTGGTGCCCCTGACAACATTCAATGGTACTTTCTTAATGATAGTAATAATAATAATAATAATAATAATAATAATAATAATAAAGTTTATTTCAAAAAACAATATAGAAGATAATGAAATACGTCGGAAAACCAAGACCAAGCGAATTGAACATAAATAAATTCAAAATATACATTTCTTACTGACATACCCTGAAATAATCTTTAGTATACGATTCTCTGCAGCGTAAATTAAATATAATTCTCAAAGCCCTCTTATGCATGAGGAATACCCGATGGGCCTCAAAAGTCGAGCCCCAGTGAATTATTCTATAGCGCATAGGGGAAACGAAATTGGCATGGTAAAGCGATAATGATGTATCTAAGTTATATGTATGTATATGTAGTTATATGTCTTAGTTGCTTTAGAGAGTAACAGACTTTCAATAATGTTTTACGCAGATAATCAATATGTGCAGACCAATTTAGATTTTCATGAATAATTAATCCCAACATTTTAATAGACGAGTCCAAATTGAAAGTGTCGTTATCTACACTAAACGTATCTATGGTCTTTATTGTGTTATGAAAATATACAAATTTCGTCTTATCGGCGTTAATTGCTAACTGATTGCTGGTAATCCAGGCCTTGATAGCAGATAGATTTGTTAGTTGATAGCTTTTTATAATAACATTCCTCAATACTGGAAGAATCCACAAGTATATCGATATCGTCAGCGTACAGTATCATCCCTAAATCATCAATTGCGGAGTACTCGCATTGTAATTTGCTTCTGAAAGGAAATACGTAACTAACTGTACTGAAACTTATAGCTTTTGGTAAAGATATGAGAATCTGGAATTTTAAGAAATAATGTTCCTTAAGAATCAAGCGTAAAAGGCAAGTGTAGAAGTAGTTTACACCAAATACTTACAGTATGGGCAATATGCTACCCCGATAACCTGCAGTTTTTAGAAGTTGAAACTTTGAGCGTGCGTCCAATTCTTCGAATAAAAGCTAAGGAGCCCAACTGAGAGGAGAAACGGTCTCCAGCAAACAGAGACAATGTGGACAGCACCCTTTACCGAAGTCTTTCATAGAGGTACGGGAATTCGGGGCAAGATGTCCCCTAGCACTCTAAAGCATGGAGGACCAATGTAAATCTCAGACGTATGTTTACACCCTAGAGGATGACGGTTAAGGAGCCTATTCAGAGGGAAGGAGTAAGCCGCTATAAAAAGTAGCAATGTGTCAAGTGACCCTACCTGAGAATTCACAGCCATTGCTAAAAGCCTTTGTATTCGGGGCTGAAGGGAAAATATGCCCCTAAGCATGTAGATCCAGCATAAGCCCCAAATATACGTTTAAGCTCTAGAGGAGAAAGGTTAATGGGACTGGTCAGAGGGGAAAAACGCTCCGAAAGCTGCTAAATAGTGATGTTGTCCCTCTCTGGAGATTAACTTTCAGGTTTAAATATTCGGAGCTGGTCATAAATTAGATCTGAGATCAAAATATCTGTAAGCAATCAAGGTAGTTGGAAGGCACATGTTGCCTAACAACCCATTTCAAATCCCGCCTCCATCTGGCAGTCCCCATCCATACAAACTTCAAAATCTTAAATAGCAACCCCCGCATGTGAAACATCATTCAGAAGCTCTTGGAAAATGCTTTTCATATTTTGTATAGGCAATTTTCGATAATCTATTACTAACTTATTCGTAATAATGTGTGGGATTCACTATGAGTTACTTAATCAAATCACTGCTTGCTTATGTTTATAGCAAGCACTAACAATTGTGTGAAATGGTATTTCTTACACAGAAAGTATCTTTGAGAAGAAAGCCAATTCTAATCATCAATTATAACAGTAGACCCTGGAAAGTTAATCCCCGCCAATTACGTCAGCACCCTACGTTGCAAGCGCTTGACCAATGGCATTAACGCGTGTGCATACCAATCTTCCCGGTAGAGATTTGGAGGCGAACCGTTTACTAGTGTTCTACTAGTTCCGATATCTATGAATAACCTTTGAAATCACTTGTCAAAGTTTCCAAATCCAGATAAATAACACTTGATGGTTTCATTACATTTCCTTGTCTAACATTCTGCTCGAGTCCTCACAGGAAATCTGTGGAGTCAAGTATTATACTGGTGTACATGTTGCTAGAAATAATTTCAACTCTCTCTAATAACGTGTTCACCGTACTTTGCTGAGTTGAAATAATTTCTGTCTGTGGACCTAAGAACCGCTGTGCAGAAAGCTTATTATATATGGATTTGACATTAACATTTGAAGAAACGGGATCGGCAGCAAATAGAAAACGCACAGAATCACGAATATTCGGCATACAGATAGAAGTTTGGGATGACTAAAAGTTTATGTCTTCGCTAAGGACCTGCTGCAAGGTGAATTTGTCTAGAACTAGTACGGAAAGAGCTTAAACTTGATAAATTTTTCCCGTACCAGATACAAATCGTTCAGGACTTAGCCGAGGATGATTGTGACAGGCGAATTGAATACTGTGAAGAGATACCCCGAAAGAATGCCAAGCATTCTGGAAATGGGGATCTATATTTGATTTTAGTGGCCAATGCAGGTTCTTATATTTTTCTGGAAGGACGTATACAAGAACCCGGCTAGTTTTGGAAATAAGTTATTGGTTCTCTCTTTATTCAGTAACATTTGAATGGAGAAGTCTATCTAGCGTTATGCAAATACGGTCGAGCCTCGTACAGAAACGGTAGAATCAGCAAGATATGGAGGTAAACATGAATTTGACTTAATTGATTTTCAACAGGATTGGGCACCACTTCAGTATGTAGTGTTCGTCCGACAGATTCATTATGAGAAATCTCCTCACCAAAGGTTTGATAGAGGAGGTTCCATAGACTGGTCAACAAGATTGGAAGATATGTTACCTCTCTTTTTTTTTCGTTTGGAGGCATGTAAAGTGGGAAGTTTATGATACCCCACTTGAGAATCTTTATAATCGTATTATTCGCAAATGTCGTTGAATTCCAAAGACTACGTTCGAAAATTTGAGATCGGAGGTTCAAAATCAGTTATACTACTGTTTAGAGAAGACCGGTGAACATTCTGTACAACTTATTAAATAAAATGTAGGTATTATTTTATATGTAATTAGGTAACCTGTGATGATCTCCCCTACACCTTATTACTGCACCAGTTAATAATTACTTACCCAAACTTGGTTATTATGGTACCAATGAACAGCACCTTTTGAGTTTTCCATTGATGTGCAAGACTAGGGGGCGAGTTTGGGGGTGACCCCGTATTTTAAGGGCATTTCGGTTCCGCATCTATCTTGTCGAAATAGTTTTGAACATTTTATCTCAAAAAGAAAAATACAGCCCACTGAAAGTTTTGAAATAGACACCCAGTATGTTATTGTCTACATTTACCTATATTTAGTTTCGAAATTGGAAGAGGATTAGCTCCTCCGGAGATTATATATTAATTGCTTAAGGCATCTCGGTGGGGCGACATGAGTAATAACATGAGGTACGAGCTGCTTTAATTAGTGACGGTCTAGACGGCAGATATGATTATGGGTAATCACATAGAACTTACCAGTGCAGTAAGACGGTTCATCGGACAAATCGCCACAATCGTCGATGCCATCGCAGTAGCCGTTTAGGCGTATACATCTACCATTGCGGCACGGATATTCACTTATCCTGCAGGCCGGTCCCGTGGTAACCTCTTGTAAAATGGCCAGGAGCAGGACCGCGGAGCACAGCCACAACCACATCCTGTAATTGGATAACGGCACTTAATTACCATTAATTCTGACGTATCGAACAAGAACACCCACATACACATGGTTTGAGGAATTTACGAACTCGAGGATGTATGTATGTGTGACAGTGAACTAGAATAGTTTCCGGTTGGAGTAAAGTCGTATCACTAGAGGCTCTATAAAAATATTATGATCAATAAATCAAAAAGCTGCAAAAATGTGCGCAATTAGTACATTATGGCCGAATTTCGTAGTTGAACTCTCGTATGTACGAACACCTAACATCAATAAATCAAATTAAAAGAAAATATTTGTATACGAGGGATGTGTTCTTTCTGCCCAGTCTTTCCAGCAGGTCTTGATAGTTTCCAACAGATTCGGTTAACATTTTAAGCTAGTTGGTTGTTTAACGATTGATATTTGACAAATGTCCGCGAATCTTTTAAAATACTTCAATTGGACTTGCATATAGAGCACTATCGAGCAGTGATTTTTCACAACTTGCAACGTGTATTAGGCCGTAAACAATGCCTTAAGGAAGCCAATCGAGTGTTTGATGATAAGTCGTGGTTTCTAGCATTATTGAGAGCTGATACAATGCGCATCTGCATGGTCGACACATTGACTGCCACGACGATCATATTTCATAGCCAGTGATGTTTGAGGCTTTGGCTATCAAATATGATAGCCACTATTTATTCACGTGTCAAGCGATAGCTATCAAAACTCAGTTAGACGCAAATGTTGTAGAAGTGTGGCTGCCCCCTCCCCCTCCTCTCTGTGTGATGTGTTGAAATATGGTAGCCATGATCCGTGCTGCTTAAGTGTCAGGGGAGCCGCGGCTATTTTTCTTGATAACCAGGCAAAAATTCATCATTACAATTAAAAATTTAGCCAGATTAAAAAGAAATCTCTTACTTGAATTTAATGTTACGAAATATATTACGAAAAAATGTGATGGCCCCTCCGGTGAACATTAGCAAAATTGGTTGGGCAGTCAATGTGTTAACATATTTAGAGTTCCGGAAATGAAAGCAGCCATTGCCTACAAACCAATTGCTCTTATTTGAATCATGATCGAAGGGCACAGACATGTTACTCTAAGAATTATTCAAGCAACTGTGAAGATTGGTGTAAAGGCAGCGATCACCATTTTAGACTAGGGAGGCACTTGAATGTACTTGTGCGCTTTCTTTCCATTGTGTTGCCTATAATTTGAACTCAATTCAAAAGAAAAGACCGTGTCAAATGGTGCAGATTTACATTAGATAGCTTTGACAATGGGTCGTCCTATCTGGTTTAAAACTTCATTATAGATGATGAAACATGAGTATACTGTTATGACCCCAAAAAGGGAGACAAGCGGTACCTTGAGTTTTTGGGAATAAGTCTGTGTTAACAAAGCTTACTAGTGAATAATGGCTGAAACAAGAAAATGGTCGCCACGTGGTTTGGAATTTCTGGACCTGTTTCCATTGTAGCACTAAAAGGTCGCTGTACTGTTGGTGATGAATGGTTCACTATAACATATGGTGAATGAAATCTGGACAACTGTGTTGCAGAATAAACTAAATGTTAAGAAAGACTATCGAGAATCAATAATATTTTATTTCAATTAGATGATATTTAAACTAAACTTAAAAAAACAACTAAACAACAAAAAAATTAACAACTATATCGACTCTCCAGCCCTGTTATCTCAAGTCAATTTCGCTGTGCCTACTCATAACACACGATCTTCAGATGCATTTTTGTACCTAGGGGCAGAACAAATATTTGGAAAAAGGCTCCATTGTGTCATATGATGAGCAATGGTAATAGACTCGATCTTGACCCGTTTGGATAATCTTATTGTTATTGTTTTTGTTAATATATAGACATATATATATAGTTATTGTTTCTGTAAAGGACTAATATTTTTGTTTTGATTTCTGTGTCGTATATGTATGTAATATTTTTCACATTGTTAACTTTTTTATGTTGAGAGCATATGTAATAATTTTTTTCTCTTTATTTTGAATTATCCTATAAATTGGAATTTTTATTCTGTTGGATAATAAAGATTATTATTATTATTATTATTATTATTATTATTATTATTAAACTTACGAAAAAGTGTTTGGACCATAGCGATCTACTTTTTGTATCTTTTGAGCCAGTTAATTCAGTAACTCCTGAATTTAATTTTTAGTCACACATGAAATTCAGGAGTTACTGAATTAATCGGTCCACATTTTAGCGGTATATGCCTTACTGTAAACATTCCTTTTCAAATTATCCGCAAAAGGTTTTGACTGGTCATAGCTGTGGGACGCTCGTGTGGTTGATTTTATCATGTCGATGATATTCTTCGATAAATTTTCTATAAAAGTTTGGGCAGAGACTGCTAAGCCACCCTTGAAAAATATCCATGTATAAATATTACGGTCGCTGATTGCCAATCATAAAAAAATTCCGGGAACTTGGTACAGTAAATTTGGAGAACATTCTTCTTCGCATTTGGGTAAAAATGCAGTGCATGCAACTGTGATAGTAAATCAAACTACAAAGACAGAACTTCTCATCAACCTCAATTAACACACTTCCGGTTACTTTTCTCGTTAATTGCACACGGCTACGAGCTTATTATCGATTCAAGAAGGAACATGGCGGTTTCGGATCGAGGAAAGGAAGAGGAGAAGCGTTTAGAGTAAAGGTATTCCGGGTACTTTATCCGAATTGCGTTTCAGTAACGTTGCTAATGGCCGAAAAGATCCCGCTCTTCGTCTCAACGTCCCGCGCTGTGCGCGCCGAAAGAGACTAAACCGGATTAAATTTTAATTGGCCTGTGCCCAATTACCTGAAAAGTTTCGAGCGGCGCGCGAACAATTACTCCGAGTTCTGACCGGAGTTTGTGCTTTGTTTTGATTTTTCGACCCGATCGTAAGTTCCGAAGGTGGACGCGGGTCGGATTAATTTTTAACAACCATGTTCAGGTATTGGTGGTGATTTTCTAGTGCGGAAAATTATTGGTAATTGCAGATGTAGAAACACGGGTACGTGAAAGTTTCAAGCGGGATGGATCATTAAATAGTACATGGAGCAAGCTAGATCGAATTCGTTTTGGGGTACATTGGCATATTCAATTTTAAAGGACAAAAGAAAAGCAACAGATTTATAAAATTATACGAGGGGTAAGCTAAATTGATTGAGGGTAAGAAAATCTAGTAGATTGTAAAAACGATGGCACAGTGTTTATTTAGGGCAACTGTTTATGTCATTTGACGTTTAGTTGAAGTTACTTTCATTATAACTCTACTACTACAACTTGAAATACCCTATCTCATATAGTTTTCGACGTAGGGTGTTATTTTCGAACTATGGTGCTCTGAGTTGAAGTCTGTCGCCCAATAGCCTTATGTAAAACTGGCTCTAGAGGCCTTATTCGACGTTCGTAGGTGAATTTGGGCCATGCCATCGTTAGATTCAGTTTTTAGTGAACAAGCACCTTCCTTGGTTACAATTTATCGATGGTATAAGGAATTAAGACCGCAAAGGAATTCTATTCAGCATCAAAAAGGAGCAAGGCGTCCTCCTACGGCAGTTAACGGCGAAAACAATGCTGCTGTTAAGAAAACAATTGATGAAGACAATAAAGCCACTTATGCGGTAATATAGCATGAACTCAATATTGGATCTTCAGCTGTTAAAACAATCATATACAACCACCTGCATATAAAAAAGTGGTAAGTCGTTTTGTGCCACATCACCTTTTGACTTCCAAAAATCAGAGCGTGTAAAAATTTGCCATGAAATTTTAAATTTATTGAATAATGGTGGGCACCAAATCTTGTCCAAAATAGTGACAGATGACGAAATTTATATATTTCTGACCTTCCTACCCGCCAAGAGAGTTGTGTTTGGAGTCCCAAAGATGGGGAAACTCCTACAATGAGTAAGAAGTAGCGAGCTATGAAGAAGTTATACATGCGTACTAAGCCCGTATTTCTGAAGAGAAGTACGGGCAATTAAGCTAGAAGGCCAAAAGACAGTTAGAGCTAAGTACTACAGTGGAAAATGTTTGCCTGCAGTGTTCAATGGAGTTCCAGACAAGGGAATTATCTTCCACTATGAGAAGGCATTGTCCCATACGGAAGTTTCAACTCTCCAGCTTTTGAATGAGAAAATATAAAAGTAATAGAACATTCGCTGCACTCACCTGATTTAGCAATGTGTGACTTTTGGTTATTTCTTTGGCTTAAACGAAATTTTCGGGGTAGAAGGGTTTGGCTCAAGAAGAGGTTAACACCGTAGTTTACGCTTATATTGAAGGTATTTCGACAGAAGATTGATTGGGAGCTTTTGAACAGTGGGAAAGGAGGATGGCCAAGTGTATCATTGCTGAAGGGAATTACTTTCAGGGTGTTTAAAATGAAATTCTAGAAAACATTAATCGTGTTTTTTATTCTCAATAGCTTCAGCTTATCCCTCGCAAATTAGACTACTATTACATACGACAAGCGCTTGCATCGTTATGAAATTTCTTTTATCCACTATTACTCTAATCCACTATTATTTCAATATTCATGAAAATAACCTTATAGAACGCCAGTAAATTCAGGATGGGCCAACATATGAGGCGTTCATTTATTGCTATTGTACATTTTAGGTTGATTATAACAAAGACAAATTAAATCACAATTAAGAAGCGAACAGAAGCAACTGGAACAATAGATAAAACATTATAAACTCAACTTGAAGTATAACAAATAATTTATCTTCCGGCATAGATATTCGGATATCCGTAGAACGAACCACACTCAATTCGGTTCACTTTAACAAAGCGGTTACGGTTACTGTTTCGAAAACTTTCAACTTAAAAGCAAGCTATAGTACCGTTATAATTGATCATCCGCGGCACAGACCGACGAAAATTAAGTTAAGACAACAATTAACGTTACGCTTTCGTTATGATTTAAATCACCGGAGAAACTTTTTGAAAGGCCCGCTCTTCGCAAGAGAAAATGGAGAGTTGACAAATTTAATTTAAACTGTGTAATTGACAAACCAAACGACAAACAAATGTGGCCAACCTGCAAATGTTTTGGGCTAGTGCCGCCGCAACACCCAGCGCCCCAATTTCCTTTGTAATTAGTACCGCACTGGTTTATCCTTTCATGTTTTATTATCTTGGCTCCGTTGCACACGGCGAGTGGCTTATTGATTTTCGTCGGGCTATATACATTACTGCCGAGGTAAAATTTATTTCTGTGTGATTATATAGGACGGAACGAATATACTTGCCCTAATGAATAGAACGACAAGCTGCTTGCTCTTTTTGGCGGAATGAAATTGACACTCTGTCGATGAAAGAACTGCATGGCTATATAAAAATCGTTTCATTGAATGGTTCTGGATATTCGCTTCAACTAGTGAAACTCAAATCTATGATGTAAGGTTTTCGCTTTCAAAGAAGCGCACAGATCCTAAGGGGGACAAAAGAAATACGCCTGGTGTCTAAAGTCTTTTCGTAAGGTCAAGGTCTGTTTAGAGTACATGGAGGTAAGCTGAAATAACTATTATGACTATTATAACTATCAATAAAGAACTGCAAGCATCATAGAAGTTTTAGTTAAGTGTTGCTCGAACCACTATACACAGAGCACTGCATAATCAAGCTGCGAATTTGTGTATATCATATTATGTGGTCACCGGGAAACATGTGATATATATGTATATAATTTAAATTACCTGTTGAAAATAAACGGTTACTATTATTATTATTATTATTGTTATTATTACGCATCGATATGACGATTGCAGAATACTAGTCTAAGTATTGCTTTGTGTAACCAAACAGGACATTCGATGAACTATAAAATATGTCTCGTTTACCAGACTGCATTAAAAACACAACAACCGAGACTAGATTGCCCAAAGGTTTCAAAAACTTGTGGAAAGCATTCGACAAATTCAAAAGACCTCTTCTCCAAATGCCACCAATCAAGAATCAGCAACGTCAATGGACAAGAAGAACGCGAAACCACTTGTCGCAGTACTCCAACCGCATGGTACTTGGTCTAAAATGATCATAATCCCTGAATATCAACCATCCGATCCATTCAAGTTCATTATTCCAATGGAAGTAGCCAAAGAAACTAAATAAATAAACTCTCCAGGACTCCTCAAAGATTTTTCTAACCAAGCCGCAGTAATGGTGATATATCTATTTAATGCTAGTCTTTGGCTCCATACCGAGCTGTTTTGAGATAGTTCAAATAATTATGGTCCAGTAGCCTAATTCCTAATTCCGTACTTCCATTTTGGGTTCAGGAATAACGATTCAACAATCGACCAAATACATCCAGTGACAGCGATAATTAAACGGGCGCTCAAAGAAAGAAAATGCTGTCCTGCAGTATTATTAGACGTCTCCCTAGTATTTGATCGGGTTTGGTATCAAGGTGTTGTTTGCGAGATGGGCAAATTGCTGCCATAAAACTACTCTAAACTGCTTGTATCATTTTTTGTGACCACAAGTTAGGAGTTTCGGGTGAAGAAACCTACTGCAATTTCTATCTAGTTCAAGCAGGGGCACTGCTGGGTGGTTTCATCGCCCCCCGCAACTGTACCTCCTACTTACTGCCGACATTCCAACAGTAAAAGATACGTTTATCGGAACCTTTGCCGATGACGCCACTATTAGGCGGTGAACAGCTCTCAAACCAAAGCGGTCGATGAACTTCGTATGCTACCATATGCCCTAGACAAGGTTAGCCATTGAACATCAGACTGGAAAAGCAAAATCAATGAATCAAAGTCACCCCGTGTCACACTTAGGTTGCGCAGAAAGATAGAAACCGCTAACATTATCTACCTCAACGGAGTCCAAATACCTCTACATGAAACAGCGATATACCTAGGTCTCTATTTGGACAGTACGCTAAACTAAAAGCACCACATGAAACAAAAAGCTGAACAAATTAAGCACTAGCAGCGACAAACGTACTAGTTAATTGGGCACAAAGTATAACTTGACCACTCCTGCAAAAGATTGATTTATCAATCAATTATAAATGCAATTTGGATGTACGAGATGCAGCTCTTGGGTTGTACCAAATGATCTAATAGAAACATCATGCAACGAAGCCAAACCTAGATGTTTAGGATTACGACTAACGCACGCTGATTCATGACCAACAAAGAACTTCACGATGATCTGGGCATCAAATTTTATTGCATACACAAATTTTATTGCATACTTGTTAAGTACTCATATTAAAAATTGCCATAAATTAAGACCTTGTTAACACATAAGGTATACCCAATAAACGTGTTTTTAAGAACATATTCTTTACAACGTCTGTTAACTAAATTTAGTTACACGTACAAACCTACTTTTGTTTACGGAGCGAAGACAATAGATTAAAATAATATAAGAAGAGAAGTGGAAAGCAATTCAGTAAACACAATACTCGAAAAGAAAAGTTATTGCGGTTCGGTTATCTACTAATAATGAATGACGAGGACCAAATCAAAAGGATATGGGAAGAACATCCTTGGGAAGAAAAAGGTGGAGGAAGCCGAGGAGCGCTTGGAATGGAACAATACAAAAACTTCTAGAAGAAGGGGATTGGAGCTCGTTTGATTTATGGATTGGCCTCTGACGAGAAAAGGAGCAAGATCGAGAATCTGTGGGTAGCGAATAAGGGAAAAATCAGTCTGCTGTTATGCCGTTATCCCATTATCTATAAAGCCGAGATTGTTGCTATCATGCCCAATGTCCAGAAGATCCTCGAGAAAGGCAATTCGGGGTAAGAATATAAGCATATGTACTAATAGTCAGGCAGATTCACTGGTCATGGAATCAGCGAGGATCGTAGATAAACTCTAGGTAGACTTTGCTAGTGTAACATGGTTTACTTAGTTCGGGAACAAGTCCATCTAGGCTTTGAAAGCAATCAAAAGGGCAGATGAATTGGTTTAGGAACACAATTGCACTACACTTACAGTGCGTTAACCTATTCTCAATATTTCCAAATCCACTGTAGAAGCGAAGATATTGGGATGGCCTGAGGATCAATTCCGGTCTAAATGGCAACAGCAGACGATGCTCAAATTATCCAGGACGTTCACAGAAGTTTAGTTAAGTTGCAATGAGATCATTGATCTTACAAATCTGAAAGAACGATAAGTGCTGTTTTGACGATTAATTATTATCTGCATAACGTAGTATATAAATATTCACACGGTTAATTGCCATTAAATAACATATCATTAATTACAATTCAATATATTAAAATTCACAGTACATGTTGGGATTTTGCATGTTCATGTTCAAATGACATTTGGTTTAGTTTTAGGTTCAATTTATACCTTTTCAATACCACGCGCGCCACCTTTTAAGCATTTAATTACCCTGCGCATATTAGCTTCTTTTTTCAAGTCCAGCCAGAGACATTTAATGGGAGAAAAAAATGTAACTAGAAATAAAATTATCAATTATTATAAGAGCATCGATTAAAAGATAGAAAGCAATCTAACCATTTAAACACACACATTCAACACTTTCACATCATAAGAATTCCTAATAACTACTGGATATAAAAACACCAAGGATACCTGGGTATAAACAATATAGACCTCTGTAACAACGTCACGCCATGATGAAGTGTTATCCATGGCAAATAGTAAACAGCTAGTTATTTGGACAACGGAGAGATAATTTAGTAAACTTTGGATGGGGAGAGGTCCTGGTTTCGGGAAAAGTGAAGGTATGTTTGGTTGACGACCGGAAATGACAACACAAAAAGTCATCGAAGTACAATTTTACTGCTTTGAAGGTGGATTGGAATAGAAGTTGCAACTATATTTGGACCAAAAGCGTTCCTTTAGGAAGTAACCATTAAATAAACAGAGCTTCAGCACATCGAAGAAAGAATTTAAGAGACGAAATCCATAGAAAATAGAGCTGCACCGAAGAAAGAATTTAAGAAGGGATCCATAGCAAGAAACTCATCGAATAAAAGAAATTACATACTGACACACAACACAATAGGTAATTAGTTTCAATTTATGTCAAATATTTCCAAAAGTTTGTAAACATAATTTGTTATAATTCATGCTTTTTATGATATTGTTAATTAAGAGCAAGCCGGTGCAATCTTGTTAATAAAATTATCTAAATTCTCAGTACAATAGGCACAGCAATAAAGCTAAATACAGCTTTTGTAGTGAAATGGTTAACAGCAAGCTTCTAGGTATACTTAGAAGACAGGTATTTGGAACCAACAAATAAAAGACATATTCAGCCAAGGAGGTTTCACTCCTTAAGGAGTATAAGAGATAGACTTGGAGAGGTTAGAACAATAGGCCCTATAGTATTTAACCCAAGTTGAAACTCTGTTTAACTTGATTCTGAAACTCAGATTTAAGTGGGAAATGAAGCATTTGCAGGAACTAAGATCACTACCAATTTAAGACCTTAGAAGTTTATAAATTGTACTAATATGCGTACCTTCACACTAACTATTAAGTTGATATATTGCCCAAGCAATGAACATGAAAACGCCGATTTTCATATTTCAGCTAAGGATAGAAAAATAAACGCATCCCCATGTTTTTAAATCTAACTTATCCCAACCGGAATAATCTATTTTCAAATTAAAATTGTATCATCCCTATATTGCAAAATTTATACGCTTTAATAGGCAACCGCATCACGCATTAATGCGTCCTTTCGTTCCACGTGACTTCGACGTTTACACGGGGAGTACGTGCAATATTTATATTTTTCGAATATTTATGAGCTGCTTCCGTATCGCGGAGCGGACCCTAGCCCAACTTTATAATTGAGTTTATAATAAACGTCGGCGCATTGTTCAAATATTTCTGCACACACTCACTTTCCACGCAACCCCGGTGGTTCCCCGGATGTCGGTTAAATTAGTATTTGTTTTTTCATAACCCTCTACAATCGACCGTCCCTCCGTTTTCACTTTAATTAAATTTGTTCGGCGATCCTTTGAAATATCCGCTCCGTATATCTTTATATCCTGCTGAATTGTGTTTCAAAGTCTGGCGTAATTTTAGTATTATATTTATCCTAGACTGTAGTTTAAAGTTTGATGTGAAGGTATCTAATATTTTACGTTTCTCAAATGTTTCATTTTCAAGGATGTAATTACATTTTCCTTAACACTGCTGCCCGCCTTTCTATGTAGTATATTCCATCTGCTATATCTTTGAAATTGTAGCCTATAGTTTTGTTATATTCTGATATTTAGGAACTAATTATCGCTTCCCAAAAATAGTGCTGGTGATATTTTCGCACTTCACATATAGCAGAATAAAATAATATCATTATTAGGCTTTTGTAGTATAGTATGCTCCACATCTTACATCTTACAGACTATTCAGAAGATTGGTTTGGAACCTTTGGTGTAACAAAGACTTACAGACTGTTGACGTGCCACTTTACCCACTTCAGTTTTCGCAAAACTATTCTTTTCTGTCTTAAACTGCTTTGCTTTAGCCCAAGCAATGGCGGTATCGTATCACAGATCTAATTTCCCGTAAGATGCACTGAGGACTTAATGTGAAACATACGACGTAGTTGTATATTTCGGTGTTTTCAAAGAAGTTTGGTGTTGGGGTAATTTCTGATCAATATCCTTCAAACGGAAATTATGCCATCTCCTAGTGCTTTCAAGCAATTAAAAACTGTTTAGCTAATCTTGAATATGTCCATTTTCGAGATATTTTCACAAGATGCCACCTCCACGCCTAACACGATCCACACGATCCACACGAATTAAGTACTTCTCCCGAAGCGCCTTCCACAACTACTGACAATTTTCCAGTTTCTTCAAATGGATTTCCAAAGTTCCTTTAGCAATGATTATAAGTTTTGAGAAGGAATTTATTTAGTAAAGTAAATTGCACACCCCAATTCAATGGGTTGATGCCGGATTTTTTGAGCTGAGCATTCAAACATGAGCAGTGACAAACGTACTGCTTAATTGACCACAACTCCTAACTTCATTTCTGCTCTAAAGGATTCTCGGAGCAAATATGAGGGTGGTCTGAAAAGTTTCCGACCTAACAAAGATACAAGACATTTTTTCCTAAAATTTATTTTTAGTTTCCACATAGACTTCTTGTAAATCCAAACACTTCTCTTACCGATGGTCCCATCTCTTCAACCCCTCCAAATAGTACTCGGCGTCTTTCTCTGCAAAATCGTTGTTTACGAAGGTGATGGCCTCCTCATTTGACAAAAATCTCTGTCCTCCGAGTGCAATTTTTAGATTAGGGAACAAAAAGAAGTCGCTTGCGGGTAGATCTCGGTGAGTAAGGAGGGTGGTTAGGCAGTTCAAACCGTATTCGTGTCATCTTCACTTTAAGGTTGGAAACATTTCAAACCACCCTCGCATTTACTGGTTATAGAATCAGCCAAGGTCCTAGATGAACTATAGGCAGGCTTTACGAGTTTAACAGAGTTTATTTGGTTTGGGCACCAATCCATCGATGTGTTGAAAGCATTCAAAGACCAAATGAGTTGGTTCAGGAATGTAGTTGCATTACCGTTACAGTGCGTAAACCTACTCTCGCTATTCCCAAATCCACTGTAAAAAGCGAAGGTATTGGGGTGGCCTGAGGATCAATTCCGGTCTAGATGGCAAGAGCAGACAATGCCCAAGTTACCCAGGACCTTCATAGAAGTTGCAGTAAGCACATTGACCTTTCAGAACTAAAAGATATCAAGTCAGAGCCATAACAGGTGTCCTTACCGGGTGTTGGATAATTAATTATCATCTGGAGAAGTAAAACAGCAGCTGCATTTAGCTGCTGTACCGAAATAGATCAAACTATTGAGCACCTAATTTACTGACTTACTTACTTAATTTCGTGTAGTGTCAGGTTGTGTGGAGTTTAGTCTCTTGGCTCTCTCTTCTATGTTTGTTTCCATTCTTCTCTCTCCCTGCATCTTCCTCTCATGTCGTCCCACCTCTCACCCTTGTCTCGTATGCACTTTTCACTTCTTGCTCCCATGCTTTCTTTGGTTTTCCTCTTCCCATTTTTCCTATTTCTTCTGATTGATATATTTTTCTTGCCAACCTTTCTTCTCCCGTTCTTATAACATGGCCAAGCCATCTTAATTAAAGAATTTCTTTACTGAAGTAAATTGCACGGCCCAGCCCAATGTTTTGGTTCCGGATTTTTGAGCTGATATTATTTATATTTAGTACATCGAACATGATAATAGTTTTTGCCTAGTATCTCCAACTTCTTAGATATGGCAACAAGGTGATTTTCGTTACTCTATTCTTAATTGAGCATATGGTTCAGGAAAGAAAACAGAAGAGATTGAAAAGTAGCAGAACTGTATATATTTTTTTGACCTTTCTCATGATAAAAAGCAGTATTGTGTCAGTCACACGATACATAACTTTGCAATAAAGTATCACGAAATTTAAAAAGAATTAGAGTAAAAGTTACGGGACATTTCGATGGCTTCTTTTACGGGACATTCGAGCCTGTCGTTCTTCGTACTTCAGGTCCATAAATTCAGAACCAATTTATGCCATTTGTATTTTGTTAATCTCTTCCTTTGCCGGGATCTGTACAATCGGACACAAATTTCTTTTTTAATCCGCACTACTAGAAAAGCAATTTTAAAATAGCAACTTCACTACGTTTCCATTCGGCGTCATCTGAGTTTATTCTTCCTGCTTACTCCGATTTTATTCCAAGTATATTTCCTTCCTCAGCGAAAGGAGCTCTCCAACGTGATATAACTAACACACCTTTCCGTTCGAGTTCCGCAATATTAAAATGTATGCGGCTGGCTCGGTCGGGTCGGTGTAAAAATTACATCTGGGATATATGGCTAGAAATATGGCGCAACGTGCCCTTTACGTAGGTGTACTATCCGCACGATATATTTCTCTTTTGATTTATTGTGGAAAAGTAATGCTAGAAGTAAGAGGTTGGGAATAAGAATAACTTAAGCGATACCGTCAGCATTACTTTTCTATTGTAGAACTTGATTTGGTAACTAATTTTGTTAGTTTTTAAATCGAAATTAGAAGTGAAATTACTATAATTTAGTTGTCATCGTGAGTGCAAGAAATCGAGCATTATTTATGACCTTTGGCTAAAAATTGATGTAAAGGACGCCGCTAAGAGTTAACGATATTTAAGTTGTAATCCGCAGTGGAGAAAACATGTTCTCCATTAGGAATGACAACTTAAAGTTTAAGTTGAGCAAATAACTAACTGGACTATAAACACTCCTACTCTTTTAAGTTAATGTTCTCTCCTAAAAATTCGTTGGCTTTGCTTTTATTTCCGCTCTCATCTCCTTTTGCGGTCATTTCCGATAACTGCACCGCATTTAAATTTTTACGAGAACATTAATGCACGAGGATTGTACAAGCTCGTAAAGAAAACTAATTACAAGGAAGTTTATAATGGCGTCATCGTTTAAAATAAAATGAAGAAAACAGGAAGATGTTTGCAAGAATTTGCGAAAGTAGTCCCTTAAGCACGGTTGTAGGTACGGTTCTATGGGCAACGTTACGGTTACTGCAGATAATACAGTAATCCGGCTAATGTTCCCTAACGGGTTTCTGTGGATTTTACTACTTCTTAGAAAACCACTTAAAAATACAAGAGCATATCTTATAAACATAATTCATATACATAGGTGTGTAGATCAAGTACTGTGACCGATTTATTTTTACTTTTTAGTCCAATAACATTACAAGTCAATATTGTCCTCTTTAAACTACCTTGGAAAGCCACACAGCGCTGAAGACGGTTTTCCCACTCTTCATAGCAGTGCTGGAACTAGAATAGTGGAGTAGTCGTCGGCTGGTCGGTTACAGGCGCTTGAATGTTGTCCAGTGCTCTAAAACTTCGTCTTTTGTGGTGCTCATTATATCTCGGAACGGGGAAAAGTCACAATGGGACGAACGAGGAAGCTGAGAAACGACAAGAATTCTCTTACTGGTCAAAAAGCGACTTACTAAAACTGCTGTTTGACCAAGTGCATTATTGTGATGCATCACTCAGTTCTTTCTGATCTTTGACCTGACAGATATGATCGGTTTTAGATGTCTTAACCATTTTGCTAAAGTGTTGATTAACCCCTTGATCTGGAGGCACACACTCTTTTTGAACGTCTCCCTGGCCATCGAGCAAAACAGCGTGCTTTTGATCTTCGACTTCCTTATTCTTGCTTGATTCAACGTTGGAGAGCTTGGAGTGCGCCATTCTATACAAAAGTTTCTATTGCACTATGTTCAAGTCTGATGTGAAACCTCATCGCACACCATTCCTCGCAAATCGTGTTACATTGTCATTGTCAGACCGCACAAGCCTCATTACTTAATTTACCACCTCGTATAAGCGTGTAAGAGTATAACTAACTCAATAGTTTCCCGTGTACTTCATAAAATATATAATATACAAAAGCTTTGCTCGTGACTAACGTAGGTAATCTATATATAAGTATAATCGAATGTATGTCTGTGTGTGTGTGACCTTTATGCTTTACTACACCATTCATCCGATCGCCATGAAACTTTCGGAAGTGGTTGAGTACACTTCCGAGAAGATTTCTGGCATAGTGCATCTATCCTATGATAGGTGCCAAAATACTACACATGGAATGCATAAGCGAAAAATTCCAACGACGTAAACAGAGCAATCCAATTGGAGGACATCTGAATTTATATTCGTCCGACACGTTAGCCAACTTGTATACATCTTAACAATCAAGAATGTTTTTACTTGCGATTACTGTTAGTTAACGTACGCGGACCGAAATCCTTCCAAGAACTGAGAATAATAAATGGTGAAGTATATGCGACCTATCGAGAAACTTGCCCACAATTAAATCTTCTTGAAAACGATACCCATTTGGAAACAGCACTCGCTGCTGCATCGAATACTGCTCAACCATAGCAAATGCGTACGTTATTTGCGATAATATTGACAACATGTTTCCCATCCAATCCGAAATATCTTTGCAAAAAATACAAAGATTACATGAGTGAAGGCATTCTACGTCGTTTGCTAGCAACGAATCCGGACATCCAATTCACACCAAACGTATATAATGAGGTATTGGTTTCGATCGAGAATACACGTTTGGCAATCGCTAACAAAGGAATGGTGCAGTTGGAAATGTGTGCACCGAATCGATCTGCAAATGACGCTTATAATCGCGATTTTCAACGTGAAACACACTTCGATGTCGAAGATTTGGGTATATTTGTTGAAAAGAATCTTCCGAAATTGGTTCCAGAAAAACACATTCATGCAAGCAACTACAAATCAAAGCGGCGGATTGTACTTCATAGATGCGTCCGGAGGTGCAGGCAAAACTTCTTGTTTCAATCATTTTGGCAACCATATCATTACGGAATAAAATTACACTGGCAATTACATCATCTGGAGTTGCGGCAACACTTTTGGATGGTGGGCGAATAGCGCATTCAGCACTGAAATTGCCGTTGAATTTGCAAACCACTGAGACGAAAAGATGCAATATCAGAAGAAATTCCGGAATGGGCAAAGTTCTTCAAACATGTGAACTTAACATATAGGGGCGAATGTACAATGGCTCACAAATGATCGTACACTGCAAGATATGAGGGGAAATGGACAGCCCTTTGGTGGAGCGCTCGCTTTATTGTCTGGTGATTTTCGACAAACTTTGCCAGTTATAACGCGTTCAACGTGTTGAAATTGATGTTCTATGGCGACATGTAAAGAACTTGACTTTGCAAACCAATATGCGCGTTCAACTACAAAATGCTGCATCCGCCCAACATTTGAACAAGAATTGTTGGATATTGGGAATGGGAAAGTAACAATTGACAGATCTACACAATGTATAAAATTGCCAACAACCTCTGTAAGATTACATCAACCAAAGACGAATTGATTCAAAAGACTTTCCCAAATATCGCGCGGAATTATAAAAATCATCAGTGACTCAGTGCACGTGCTATATTACTAGGTACGAAAAACAAAGTCAATGCATCCAAAATACCAGGCGAAGCGACAACGTAGAAGTCCATCGATACTGATGAATTAAGACGAAGTTGTCAATTGCCCAACGGAATTCTTGAATTCACTCGATTTGCGACGTATGCCACCCCATATTTTAACATTGAAAATTGTTGTGCTTATCATTCTTCTCCCAAACATCAATCCATCACGACTATGCGACGGTACAACACTTTCGGTGAAAAAGATAATGAACAATGTCATCGAAGCTGTAATTTGGCATGGGAAATTCAAGGGGGAAGATGTAGTGTTGCGACGTATTCCAATGATCCCAACAGTTATGCCTTTTGAATTCAAACGTTTACAGCTTCCGATGCAATTGCATCAATTTGCTGCAATTTGCAATGACCATCAACAAAGCACAAGGACAATTGCTGCAAGTGTGCAGGCTGGATTTGGAGAATCCGTGCTTCTAACATGGATAATTGTATGTGGTCAGCTCACGCGTCGGAAAACCTTTTGATTTATTCGTGTACGCACCAGACGGAGAAACAAAAAATATCGTGTACTCACAAGCACTTTAATAAATAAATAGGATTAAAACGACACTGAAATGTTTTCCATATGAAAATGAATAAGTTTCAATAAAAGTGACACAATGTGAATTGAATGTTATCATAACGAGTTTCCTTGGATTTCCTTCGCAACAACGCGGGTTAGATAGTGTAATAATAAAAAATAAGATCTACAGACGACGGGGCCTAAACTGCAAGGGTGGTATACATGTTTTTAGTTATCTAATTTTCTTATCCTCAAACAGCCACCTCTATCAGAAATATTTCCCAAGTGGCTGTAAATATTCATGTTATCCAAGGTAGGAAATTAAATTTGTGTTTATATAAGTAGATTCCTCTAATTTATAAATTCTACGTTTGCGCTGATATATGATTAATTGCCGGGGCAATATTCGAATCCGACCCTAGCCAAAGTTAGACTCGCAGAACGGTGAGAGAATTTCTGCATTTATACTCAAGTTTTAGGGCGTGCGTGCAGAGATATAACAAGACCGGAGGCCAGGAAGACAAATTATTTTACAAGGGAACGTGATTGGTTAATTAACTTACCCACAGACGGTCAGCGTTATTTTTGCGCAGCGATGAGAGTCATTTGTCATAAAGAAAAGTAGAAATTGGGAGAGGCGGTAGGAAGAGTCGGCCGAAAAAAGCACATTCGGTTTTTTTCTTTCGTAATTACTGGTGCGATATAAATTTTTGGTAGACTTGCTGCCGAGAAAGAAGGTTTAATTAAGACAGATAAATTTCGGAAATGGTTTAGAATCGGCGTAGTGGAACCGTCGTAATTAAATTTACTCATAATTTTTCCAGAGAAAAAGTGTAATTTTCGGTGGCATCCGACTAAGAAATTGTTTACGGTAGCAATAATCTAACTCTAAAAAGTAATTAGTAATAAAAATGCCAGTTACTCTAGAATTCCAGATATTATTAATTATTTTCGTTCATAGAAAATTGCAGTACCTGTACAGGGCTTTGGAAGCTTCCCACCTTGAATAGCTCTTTAATTAGTAAAATTATCACGCTGAAACACGTCGATTTTTTTGAGGTGAGGGTGATATTTAATAACATATTCTAATAAGTTGGAAAAAGTTAAGAAACAAAATCTACGTGTTTCAGCGATTTGTGATAATTTCACTAAATAAAGAGTTATCCACGGTGGAATGTTTTTAAACGAAAACCTGTATATAAGTAGATGTTAAGCAAAGCGTGATAAAACGCTCGAAACTTAATCATCTACATTTCATATACATATATTTTTCGTCTTAAATAATGCTTGAATTTATTGATAGTTTGCAGAATTTATTACTCCTACATTTATTATTTAAACTTTAGTAGTTCTTTAATAAATACCTTAAAATTAAACGTTGTAACTCCAAAAGGAGTAAACCTGCTTTGCCCTAGTTTAGTACAAAATCGTCGTGTCCGCCTTTGTGTGTTAACGACATCCTTTAGTACGGAAGTACAGTCTCTTGTAAGTTTCAGCGCAATTAAAATGACGGCTTTTTCTTACAGACGAGGTTCAGTAAATTAGTAGTTGGTGGAAGGACTTCGCCGTCTCATCGATTTCACCGCTTTTAAGAAAGTTACGTTATGTTACAGTGGACATATTGCAGTCGACTTCGTTCATTGTTATTGCCTCAGTTACGTTATGGACGAAATGAAATGCCTCCTCCCAGAATATCAAACTCATTTTTGAATAACCTACAGTGGAAAGCAGAATTCGAGATACAGTAATTTCTCGCTTAACGCCGTCTCGTTTGGCGCTGTATCGGATGACTTCGCCGGTATAAATATACCATTTCACGTTATAAAGCTGTAGTAATTTCGGTTTAACGTCGTCTAAACTACCACAGGATATAAAACTAATTTCCGCTTTACTTTACTTACTTTACTTTATTAGTTCAAGTATGATACAAATGTACATAGAACAAGTCAATACAAAAAAAAAGAATCAACATATACAAATAAAAATATCGTACACGTAAACATAATTAAGCAAAGAAAATAGTCCTTGCTCAGAGACAGGGTGGAGATGAAGTCTCTATATTTGTACTTTCAAAATAAGCGTGAAAATATATCAGAATATTCTTGCAACTGCTGTACTTTACGAAAGTACTATAATGTAGAATACCACCAATACATTTAATGATAATAATAAAAATATGAATATATTACCCCCATAACAAGATAAATACAATAAGTGAATACAAATAATGATAACAACAATAATACAAGTAAATAATAAGTAAATACAATTAAATACAGTTAAAAAATTATATGTATACCAGGTAAAACAATTATACACGTAAACACACATGCAATGGCTGAAAGCTCCAGACGCTACCGTAATCCTCCAACAAAGATATTTCTGTGTGCGTTAGAGGTTATACGATAAATGGATGACCTCAATATAAGATTCGTCGTTGGCGTTGGAAGGTTAAATGTTGAAATGTAACGCAGTAAGAAAGCAGTTGTCGACAATCAATGCTGTTACTTAACAACTTACATCTGTTACACAAAAATCGAGTACTATAATCTGATGAACGTCAAGAAAATCGCAATAAGAACTAATCCATGACGGATAAACTAGATCAATCTTGAAGGAGGTAAATTTTAGAAAAAGACATTGTATTCTTTCAAAAGAAAGATGCTGAGAAATGTACAGGGAAAGCCAAATAATGGAAGCATGTTCCAAATCAGGCAAAATAAATACCGAGAACAGGGGTTTGAGTATCATAACGTTCTTAAAGTATTTAGATTATTATTACAGATATAAAATTTCTGAAGCAGATAGACAAGTCCTCGCGATGAGCAAACTGAAACATAAATGGGGATTGAAAAGAACTCCAAGGTCTTTAATACAACTGACTCTAGAAAGCACATGAACAGCGCTAACTGGTCATGTGAGTGAAGCTCATAAAATTTAATTAACCAATGAACTAACTTACACGAAAAAATGGTGTGATCTATTAAATATATGATAGTTACCTAACCTTTGGCTTCGTTTTGCTTAACGTGGTCAAATCCTATTAGTATTACTATTGATTGTAATCTTAGATTTTCTGCAGCCGCAGTTGTTTTGCATTTAAGGGAAGATGATCAGCAAATTTTTCGAATTAGTTTGCTAATTACTTCGTTTCGGTCATTTGCCTTTTTGCTGCGCAGTGTCTTCTATACCCTCTTCTGTGATCTGTGCAGATCAGATTTCATTTTATTAGAAAACATTTACTAGCATAATCCTTTTATCGCGCATATTCTTCCATTTATTTCATATTTTCCGCGTTATTCATGCTTTCCCGATTCGGATTCGCCTTATAGTGCCCCAAAGCTTTTTCCTTCTCCTTTGTAATTTCTTTAATGTTTGAACTATACCATTGTGTATTTACTTTATATTTCTAAGTTTATCTTCCTTTTGCCATGACTTCTTCTGCAGCACTCACAATTAGTAATTGATTTTCGTATTTTTGCAAGTGTTTTCGATGTGGTCTTCGCTCGAGATGGGGTTGAATTTCCTCTTTTCTTTAACGCATCGTTGCATGTTGAATTGTATGCAATTACATTCTTTTTCTCTAGGTTGGGTTTTTCCTTCTCTGTTAAGACTACAACTACTAAGTAGTTTCCCTGGCAGCACTATGTGGTCAGAGCCTACATGACCGGAGCTTAGCGTTCGAACATCTAGAATTTTATTGAGGATCATCATCGAGTAGGTCATTTATCTATGATCGTGCGCATTCACGATATAATTATATCTGAAAAGGTGTTAAAATAAGCGGTTGTTGGTCCTTTTAAGTTATTTCAAGTGGATAATTCTACCAATAGATCTCCATTGTCGCATTGTCAACTTCGTGAAATATTTGTTGTAGTCCTAGCATATAGTAATTGCCTATTCTCGCATTTAGGTCGAACATGTTTATTTCTGCGGTCGATTAAGCTTTAAAGATTCTAATAGATTTTTATTATTATTAATCAATACATAACACTGATGATATGTAACCGAAACAGCTTAAACAAATTCAGTTGGTGGCAAAAATGGAATCAAAACTTCAGATATTTATGTAAAGAAACAACTAAACAAATATGGAAAGTGAATTTTCCATTTTCATCTAGATAAAAACTCTAAAGTCAAAACAATTGTATTGAGCTACTGTATTTCACGTCTTTGGTCCTTTAATTCCTTGTAGGAATTGCTCAAACTGTGTGCTTAGGCGTTTGTAACTTGGCGAACAAGTAAATATTCATAGGACCTCTTTATAATATGCGCGCATAAAGGCATTACTCGGAGCCATTGTGGTCCCCGGTATCCCTTCTCCAAAAGCCACTTCCCGTCCACTCGCCAAACTTTAAAAATATTGACTTAATCTTTCTCGTCTTCCCGCGACTTCTTTCCTTATTAAAGTCAATTTTAACTTTTAATTACCGAAAAGGCGAGCGAAGTTTTTCTCTTCTCTTTGTATTGAATTTTTATTGCTGCCGCTTTTTTAACATTCGGACGACATTAGGACTCCCAAGTTTGCAAGCCGGCATACTTCATCATCTTGATAAGTGTATTGGTTGGTAATGTTATGGGATTTGCGAACGATACACCGAGCATTGCGAGGCCGAATGGGCCGTTATCCCGAAAAGAAGATTGAAAATAGCGTTGCAGGATTTAATTGGAAAAGTAGGACAAATTCATACCTGGCAGCTCCGAAAAGTTTGAAAGCAATTAACGTTTTACAAGAGTGTTTGCAATACGTTTTTGCCAGCATAAACTCATAAAACCTCCTACGAGCGGCTGTGTCTTGTATAAGTAGCCGAATTGAATGTTTAACGAAGGAAGTTTTGCAACAAAATATTTAATTTCAGTCTTACAGGATCAGCTTCTCGCGTACAGATTACATAGCAGTTTTAATTTTATAAAGTTTAAGAACACAATGTTAACGAAAGTACTTCAACTATCATTATTTAACTTAATCTGTTAGATATGGTCTTGCGCTGTCCATAGAGATGTTGCTATGGTGATAATTGGTTGTGGAAATATACCAAAAAAACGTTGATAAAAAATTAGAAAAAAAAAAACTTCCATTTAGAGATTACATAGATTCCTTACATTTTCGTTTTCATAAATAAAAGCTCTGAATTAGACCATTGTTTTCCAACGTTAATCTTAGCAGATTACCGTTTCCTGAAAAACGAACCGAACTGTGAATAAAGATTCATGTTACATGTCCTCGCCCTCAGATTGTTGCTCAAGCTTGACCTTCGTGTGTTAACTTTCTCCTTGACAAAGGAAATTGGTCATAAATTTCTTCACTTAATTGCTTTGAATCTCAAGAGAACAAATCCATCTAATAAAAATCCTCCACAAAGTCTTTAGTCAAGTCCACAATTGCAGAAGGAACCATCTAAATATTGTGATTCACATTTGTTGTTAAAACGCACTCGAAACATTTTCATCATTCGCAAGAAAATTGGAAATAGCTTTATCCACAAAGATTGAAATTTTGAACACAGCATTCGAAGATTTCGCGACAGATCTGCTAGATAATTTCTGTCTAGACCGTGGATTGCAAGTCAAATACTTTTCAAGAATTACCTTTGTGAGCTTCTTGTAATACAACCGTTCTTCGTCTTACCAATATACCAATATAGTTGATTCCTTCATTTATTATCAGTAGATGAACCGGCGATCAGCTTTCTAGGTTCTTTTCTACACAAGGAGATGCATTATCAAGTTATATTGTAATAAAATAAAATGTACAGGACTCTCTATAAACGACCTAATAAAATTAGGTTCGTTAATGGGCAGTTAACAAGTAACCGTGCAAAAGCTTACAAAGTAAGCACAATTTGCATATGCCAATAATCCTGTAGGAAATTTTGACTATGTCAATCGCAAAGCGCAACTGCAGACTAATTAGGTTCGTCCTTATTAGGACTCGTCAGTACAGTATATCGTTCTGCGAGTGACAGTAAAAATTTCGAGGTGATACGTCGATATCTCGGTGAGATGGATATGGTTAAAATAATGACCCCATCTCCCGAGCAGGAGAAATATTGGCATACATTTCCTACAGGTTTATTGGCATATGCAAATTGTGCTTACCTTGTAAGCTTTTGCATGGTTACTTGTTAAATGCCCATTAACGAACCTAATTTTATTAGGTCGTTTATAGAAAGTCCTCCATATTTTGTTTTATTAAAATTTTGGCTCTCGAAAATACTTCCCAAGTAACATTGTGTTATTGACTTTCCTTTTAGACTCTATCTGAATTATGTGTATTCCTTGTAACTTGTTACTAGGAGCCTAGGAAATTGTTGCACAAAGTTATGCCATGAAGTAGTATGCTTTGGTTTAAAATAATCATGCAAAAGAAAAAGATTCTATCCAGCAATTTGCACCTCTCTGAGTCGATACTCCCATAGGTCAATTTTTTCCCCAAAGTGAAATTTTTAAGTCGAACTCGCTTTAAATCGAACTATTTTTGTTGTTTTTGCATTTGAAAGACGTGTAAGTTACGTTATTTAAATCGACCACCAGTTGTACACCATTTTACGCCTGACAACAATTGCTTGTTTAGAACAATATTTCCCCTAATTGATTATGTTGTTTGTGCATACTCATTAAACATATAATTTTCAATGCCTTGCTCTAACTTGAATAATTTAGCTTGGCAAATTCGACTGTAGTTCATACAAATTATATATTAGAAAATCGCCTTACTAGGCAAGGAACGAGGTTGTAATCTCATTTATAGAACTTGTGTCAGGGCTTAGAATTTCAGCAGATAGAAAGAACTCTCTTTTTAATAAACACTCTTTTAAAAAGCGATATTGCTCCCTAAGTATCAAGCAATCGAATTAGTTAATTTAGGTCATCCGTTAAATCCTGACTTTACTCTTTACATCGACCTATGATAAAGATCGAGTTTTCTTTACTCCAGCAATAAGCAAAATCCACATTTTATTTAGCAGACAAGGTACCTTAAACGAATTAGCCAATCTATACAAACCCACAATCGTCTACTCCCAAAATAGAATTAGCCACTCCACCGCAAATGTACCACTTCACAAATATGCAATTATAGAACTTCTTCTCCCTCGCGATTCGATTTGTTCGACCTCCACGTTCCTTGATGTTTATTCTGACCAAAAAGGTCGAACCGCAGCCGGAATATTATATATCACCTTATAATGGACGAAGAGAGGGATTAGGCGCCGCAAACGCTTTTATTCGACACTTTTCCGGATTAACGGCGGACGTATATTTTAATACGTTGTTATATTTTGCCGCTAGGAAAGCCCCTAACGGATGATTTATATCGCGGGCGAGCGCACACAAAACGCCCATTGCTCGGCGTTTTACCCCTTACAGATTGTTCGGCCCTATTTGTTGTATTGTGCGTATATTTATGCAAGCTCCGGTCGCGTTAATAGCAATATAATAAAACGTTTATATTTTGTTTAGCGGAAATGGTTTTGGGAATTGTCCTTTTTGGAACGGAACGGATATGTTTGCAAAACGATTTTCGGTTCATCGCTTAATTGATATTTTATTACCTACCCGGTATAATTAAACAAATTCTAATGGAAATTTTAAAGTTCGTTTGTATTCTAAATCCAATTAGTGGCAAGATTGGTACAGTATAAATGGGTAGGCTTGAATTGTTAATACTCGTTTTGTTAGTTGTTCTCTAAAATAATAGCAACACGGCTTCTGGGATTAAGTATGTAAATTTTGTGATAATTTGACTTGCGTACTAACAACTAATCTTTATTTACCCAATTTTGATAATTTTGCTTATTTTTCTATATTGTTGTTTGCTGAGTTATCATCGCAGCAGATAAAGATGACCACGAAGCTGAACAAAGAATAGGAATAAAAGATAGGGATTGAAAATGAGCGGGGGAAAGCGAAGTATCTGGAAGTTGAGTGTGAAAGTACTGTTTGAAAATTAGAAAGGGGGTGTATGAAACTTTTTAAAGAATTTTAATATTGAACGGCTACTTTTGGCGTGAAATTCAATTGTGATGAGATACCAAATGCCAAATCATTCATAAGGCAACAGAATGGAGTCTGGTAGAGTAAAGGGTTAAGGGATACAAAGATTAGGATACACAAAACCATGATAAAAGAAATAGTTTTATATAATTTGCAAGTAGAGGAAATAAGAGACTGGCAAAGTAAAATGCTCCAAGCTTTGGAAATGGATGTAATAGGAATAAACAGTAGAATATCTGAGGTACAGCATATTCCCAAAAAATGTAATAAGAAGGCGAATGAAGATATATAAAAGTATTATATACCGAATAGAGCAAAAATGGTTGATTTGGTGTGAACATATTCAGAGAACAGAAGGAACGAGATATTCCAGGGGAGTATTAAAGTATGTACCATAAGGAAAGCAAGCAACAGTAATTAACTCAAGGGCGAAGATATTGTCCATAGAAGAAAGTGACGTATTGTATGCGGATCTTAATAATATGTTACACTTTATGCAATGTACGAGGCGATTCGTAAAGTAAGTTCTGCTATTGTTTCACAGTCAACTTCACAATTAAGCGGCATAATCATTATATATCTTGACAGCTGATATAGCAAGGATTGCTTGTGAAAAAGTTTGATTGATTCTACCCAGTAGTTTTTGGTTGGTGCCTTTGAAATATGGAAAATGAAGCAATATTTTCGGCATATTTTACGTGTTTACTACCAAAAAGGTAAAAATGTTATTCAAGCAAGAAAAAATTATCCAATGTGCATGGAGATAATGTATTAATAATAATAGTAATAATAATTAGCCCAACGGAATTACATCCAATAATAATACATGATACATGGCAAAATAACAGCAAAGTAACTTTTCAGATGGTTATAAAATATATCCTCATATACGTCACTTGCATCAATGGCATAGTGCACTAAAGGAGCGTTGAGCAAAATGTTTGTTGGTTCCTGCTGTGTCGATTGCAAACGTTGGGTGTATTGACAGAAAGCCAGTGCCAAAACTGGTTTGCACAATTTCGATGCGGTAATTTTGATGTTGAAGATGCACCACGTTCTGGAAGGCCAGTTGCAGCTGATGAAGACACAATAAAAGCATTAATTGATGCAAAGTTGTTGTAAGTTCGCATGAATCGAATTCATGAACATTTGAAACGCCTAGATTTAATCTCAAAGCTCGACATATGGGTTCCTCATGTTCTTACGGAAAGAAATTTGTGCCATGGTGTTGACGTGTGATTCTGAAATGTCAAGAAAATGATCAATTTTTGAAACGCATCATCACACAGGACGATGATTGCCCACAACAATGTTAAATGCAAGGGATCATGCAGTACGAAAGATGAACCAGTTCAAAGCACCTCGAAAGAAAATAAATTCATAGAAAAAGACGATGCTGTCTGTCTGGTGGGGTTTCAAGGGGATCGTTCTTTCTTTGAGCTTCTACCGGAAAACACAATGAGCAATTCTTAAGTGTACTGTCTCTTTTACAACTTGGATGAAATATACTGCCACACCCACCACATTCGTCAGATCTGGTACTTTTTGATTATTACTTGTTCCGGTATCTACAAAATTTTTTAGACGGTAAAGCCTTTAGTCCAAATGAAGAGGTCACAAATCACCTGGATCAGTTTTTGCCAGCAAAGAATCATGCTACTGCCAGAAAGATGGCTAAAGGTATTGGACCAAAATGGACAATATATAATTTACTGAAATATTTATTCACCACAAGAAAATCGTCTTTCATATTCATAAAAAGAAACGAAATTACTTTCCGAACAATCCAATACATACGACTTATTTCCTTATAAATAATTAAAGCACATAGACGCTCCAGTAATGCAAACTATCATTTACAAATATGTTGAAATATCAAATTACATACATATGTATGTAGCTTCAAAATCAGCGAAAGTAAATAGCTTATTAAACTAAACGTCATACAATATTATGAAGGAGGCAAAGAGGTCACGTTAACAAACTTAACAATCACTCCATTTCCTGTTATACTTGAAATTCGCAACTCATCAAGCGGCAACAAAATTTGCCGATGCCAGCGATAATTTGTTTACAGAACGGTTTGCCTCTTTTTTCTAAACGTGTTTCGCCGATATTCCCGAATAAATTTACTGCAGGATGCGCCTGTTACAAAAATCGATTACCAGCCGTCCTTTCGTGATTAATACGCAATATTTAGTAACGTTGCCAGACATTTTGGGCGCACTACACAAATCACCGCGTTACAAACAGACACACCTAAAATAAAAGATAGTCGGAATAGCGAAGACAATCATCGAGCCACTTCTACTTGATAAATTCGCTCACGTAAAAAACCCCAAGAGTCCAATTCGTTTTAACAAGATAAAGCAATTACAATTTTTCAAAACGTCTAGATGGAATTAAACAAGGTACGTGACTCAGACAGCCGGAACTACTCATATCCGCCGCGGACTGCAATCTTCAAATTCCCAAGCATAATACGTCCACTTTTCTGTTCCGCCAGTTTGGATAATTTTTCTAGAGCAGCGTTAGATGTAATTTTCCGTTACGTCGCCGGTTTTCCGTACTATAATCTTCTTCGGTTACTTCTTATTACCGGCATATTAAAAATCTCATT
The DNA here is from genome assembly GCA_038088585.1 of Chrysina gloriosa. Classification (NCBI taxonomy): domain Eukaryota; kingdom Metazoa; phylum Arthropoda; class Insecta; order Coleoptera; family Scarabaeidae; genus Chrysina; species Chrysina gloriosa. Next base: position 13,475,822 of record CM076092.1, read on the forward strand.
TGAGATTAAGCTACACCGAGAAGAACAGATAAGGTGTTAACCGTCGAATTTGATAGAATTACGTTTATATGGTCTAATTTGCAGGTAGAGCTTTTACTTAGGAGATTTCAAGATAAACATGGAATTTTGAGATGATGAAAAATGCGTGCTAGTTTGTGGCGGTACATTATGTTAAAATTATAATTTAAATGCAGCTTTTGAGCAACTTATTTGACTTTCTAAGATATGTTTAAGATAAATTGTTGGTATTGCCAAGGAACAATATTACTTATGGCACAATACCCAGCGGAATTTTTAAAAGAAATATCTGCTTGGATTCCCAATTGATATTATTGTTTATCTTAATTTTATCACATAAATAATATATACATATATATTGTTGACATAAACACCGCGTGACGATATTAGTATTATTATTATTATTATTATTAATTGTTGAGGAATGGACGTCCAAAATTCGTGCACCTTCTACGTTGAACGTTGCTCTCCTGTTTCCACCATCCACGGCTTGTAAGACCGTATAGATCAAGATTGCTAATTTGTTCGGTGGCGATTAGTGATGAAAGGAAACGCGTGAAGTATCAAGTTTATTACACCTTATTGTACAATCTAACACTACTGATACGCGTAACTAACAAGATAATTTAAAATAGCGGCGATAGCTTACAAATTTCACGAGACTGAGCACTGAAATGTTGACTTGATGTGTCAGAACTGACGTTTATTCCCAAAAAAGGAGGCTTTATAACCTTATGCGGAGATTTCACTAATTATGACAATGGGGTGAAATTCCATGTAATCTGTCGTTAACATTGAATTCGAAAGTTTAATTGCAATAAATATAAGAAAGCTCAAATCAACTCATTAGTATAATGGGGCGCCATACCCAGCTTAAAGACAATTACTGACTTGATGGATAACTATTCTAAACTAACCCGATACACATTCATAATAATAAACCGTTATTAAGAATTCGGGTTAGGCCCGAATAATAATAACGTTTAATATCCAAACAGGTACAACAACCCAATTACAGAAAAAACGAAACAAGGATAACAGATAACTCAAACTAATCAGCTGCGGGAAATAAAAAGAATAAATAAAAATCAACAACTTAAACCTAGTGCAGCAGTATACCATAACCAATAACTAGTTACACACATACACAATAAATAAAACTAATGATAACAACAATATAGACAAAAGTCAATTGACATGGTAAAGTGTCATACTACACAATACACAATAGAATGGTGCATTAGTTTGTTTTCACTTTACCAACAAAAATAACGCTGTAGTAAACGTCAGCGTTTTTGGACATATTTATACCACAAAGGTACTTCCACCAAAGCATTAGATCGGGAGTACCCATATTGAACGTAACCGAATGTATGACTGAGAGACATGGGACGTTAAAATTTACGCTGGCTAGCAATGTAGGACAAAAATTTAGCACTACCAATTTCTCTTCTGCTAATGAGCGAATCAAAACCATGTTGGCCTAATAATTCGCCATATGAGCAACCGCGTATAGGATAAGCACCTGTAATTTTAGAAGTTAACAATTTCTGGAACCGTCGCTGAACCCATTCAACGCAAAGCGGTTGAAATAAGTGCGACAAATTCATGTCCTAATTTACTCACCAGTAATGCATGGTACAGCGCGCGCAATACAGCCAAATCATTAAAATACTTAGAGGATCTGATAATAAAGTCTAAAAGTCTAGAGGCCTGACTACAAGCGGATTCAATATGATCAGTAAACGACTAGTTGCTAACAAATATTATGTCAAGGTCTATAATATTGTCTGCGGTATTAACTTATGGTAGAAACGCTGTAAGGTGGAAACACAACGCGAAAAAACAAATAATGAAAGACCACTTACTATGATACAAAAATTAGACCAGTAACCACAGTACACTTAAAGGAGAAGACAATAAAATGAATACAAAATCGAAATGGACAGTGGTCAAAAATAACAAAGAAGCAGAAAGAAGGTATAGAGAGAACGAATAATCAGTCATTCATTCGCAAATTCAGATTTGGACTGAATTTGTGCAGCGACTCGCAAATGTCACCAAAAGAAAATTGTTCTTCGTCTGAGGTGTGAAGGAATGAGAAATAGGAACCCGCCCTCTTTGTAGATGATTTGTCATTCTCTTCTGAGACCGGAATGAGTTCGATATACCTCTTACTCTCCTTGCTCACGACTTCAATATCGTTGTGTAGTGGTGATGATGAGGTCTGAAGAATCGATAGGGAGATATCTATCACTGTTCAGAAGGTCATCAAAGGATGTTATCTTCCTCAAGAGTAAACGTGCAGGGTTGATTCGAAGCTGCTGTTCACCGACTTTCTGCGCCCGAATAATGCATGACTTAGGCGGACGTATATGAAGAAGCGATTGGATTAGTCCCAGGCTTTTAGGTTCTCAAGCCTAGATTTTGAGAGTTGCAATCCTTAAGCTGAAAGCAGCAGTCTACTGAGGGTGATTCTTAACTGCAGTGAAACAGAAGAGCCCTCTTAGGTTATAATTGATTACAGGTAAGCCTGATAAACTCGCATTTTAGTTCTTGACTTGGAACGCCAGCAGAGTAGTAATAGTAGTTTTCTACTGGAACTTTTCCAATGTGGAGGTGACGTACTGTCAAAGTATTCGCTTTTGGCCTAAGACTCAATTAAAGGGTCCAAGGGGACGGAGCCTACCGAAGGGGTTGTTGCCATTAACTTTGCGTGTGAGATCAATGGTAATCCAGCCCTGATTTTCAATTTCCTTCGACCCACCTATTCCCAACGATTATGGACGCCTATCCAAAATCACCGAGAATGATCATCCTGAAAGGGCGTGTAAATGCCTGTGTTGTCTGCATAAATCACCAGCTCTGTAGCATGAGTGCGTAGACGATCGGATATTTAACAAATACAACTCTGGCCCTAAGAAAAAGCAATGTGGAATGTCAGTCCTCATCAGTTTTCCAGATGGAAGATGTGTACGACGAAAGGTCACCTCTTTAGGCATGATGTTATTAACTTGGCCAAGCTGACATTGACTTTGGCACGGACCATCTCTACAATAAGTCTGTTGTGTTAAACGGAAACGAAAGTGTCCACCAAGTCTAAGAATTTGCCACAATTTACTCTAATCGCCAATGACATTCCTGATGGATTCTCTCAGGCGAAAGAGCTTGAAAGTTATTGCGAGGCCAGCTGTAAATCCGAATTGCTAATTGTTTGTCCTTCAGAGTTCCTAGACTTTGCGGTACCTCTCCAAAACGTGTTAAGTATAACTAATTTGGTTATTTTGAAAGGTCTTGGTAGCAGACTGCTGGGATGGCAGTTTGGGCGGAATTATTTATTATTTCCTGGAATATTTGATGGTGGGAAGAATAATAATGGTAATTTAAAAGCTGTTAAAGCTACGCGGCCAAACGCTGTCGAGATAGTAAGTATCGTATGGATTAGAATTGTTATGTGAAAATTTTCAACACGTTCTGGCAGCCATAGGGTTTTTGAATTATTTAAGAAACGATCCAAATATTGAAAAAGTCAATGGAGGAGAAACCTTTACTTCAAGATGGAAGGGAAATATTGACCAACTAATATTGTCAGCTGTTTGCAGTGACATATTTACAAACAGACATTACTGTTGGGCTAGCGCTAAATAGGCTATTAACAATCATTTTCAGTAGTCTTAAAAATTGCAATATGGATAGCGAATCATCGACGCTAACTACTGACATACGATGGAACTCAAATGAAGTTGATACCAGTGATATAATCTACAGTATGTCCTTCCTGATGGATAGCCCCCTGTACTTCCCCAGAGCCCTTGCCGATCCATTAGGGCCAACGATATTGGTTAGGACAAGGCCAAAATAAAACTCTGGTAGAACTCATCGTAATATTACTACATATAATCAGTTGACCATAACAAGTATTTTAACTGGTCAAAGCCCATTTCTAAACACCAACCAGTTCAAAAACATAAAATGAGCTCTTTCACCCTTTACTACAGAATTAACTCCCACGTACCGTAGATATGTACTTCCTTGGAGTTCTTTGGTTGGTATTGGAATATACCAACCTATATCTATACATTATATTCGTGCCGAGAATAGCAAGCGTATTCGTCGTATAATTGAATATTTCTCTACTTTTGGTATTGGGAAAGCTATATGAAGTCTTATCCCATTGTAGCTAGGAAAAGCCATTTACAACCTTCCGAGTCACGATCTCAAAAGACAGAAAGACTTTACCTATTTAACTGCAGGTGAACAGCACAGCACGGCTGATAAAACTATAGACTATACGTAACGTACACGGTACAATTAGAATATCCCGAATATCCGGAAACGGCACGAGAACCGATTCAAAACGGGAATTAAGCGACCCGGTCACGTAGGGTGTAAGCGCTATTGCTTTTTAAGCATGCACACATGCATGCATGTATGTATACATGATTCGGAATTAATTCCACTCGAAAATAAAACGAGATTCGCGCTTACGAACGCGGAGAATACAAAGGCGACGCGGGAAAACAATTTGATTAGTTTCCCTATTATATTCGTTGTCGAAAACGAGTTCTGATGTGAATGAATTAAGCTAAGGCGAATACTTACAAGCTCGTGGGATGGATTTTCATTTATTTCGTTTGGTTGCGGTGCATACTAGTTAATTTGCTAGGCCACGGTTAAATAGGACCAGCGGGAAACATTGCATAATGCATGATTTACAAGGATTATTTAAATTATTTGTGCTGGCTGCGAAAGCGTGCCCACAGCGATGGAATGAGCAGGACTTTCCTCGAATTAGATATTTTAATCAAGATATATGCATAAGTAACATAAAACTAAAGATCTAAGCGGTGAGTATAACTTTATAGAGAAGATAACATTTTTATTAAATATTCTTCATGAAAATGCAAGATTACATGGTGTAGAAAGCGATATGAGCAGAAAATTAAAACTTACATTTCCTTAAGGAAAATCTTAACTTAATTGCAAATGATTACCTGCGAAACTGATTTTTAGTCTAATTGACTAACTAATCAAATTAAAAGCAAGATGGGCTCAATCCCAGTATCAAACATGCATCGCCTATAATAACGTTAATCTAACAATATTCCTTCAATGAAATTTAGTCGATAAAATCGTCACAAAGTCTGCATAATCCGACTTCAATTTATTATGCATTACGAATAGCTTTTCATGTACACGTTCTACCAACAGGGACTATATATTGTCATGCACAATATATCAAAGCTCGATTTTACCCTGCACTTTACATACAAGTCACGTTCGACACCGTTGTTTAGTTTTGATTAAAGGTCGATTTTTCACTAGTCCGATATTAAATCTCTAGGTTCGCAATCTCTGAGGAATATCATTGTTTCGACATTGTCTAGCAAGGATTTTAACGGTGCAGATATAAAAAGAAAGAACGAGATGAAGCCCTGCATTATCAAGCAATATTTTGAAAACTGAAAATTAGGATATTTGATACTAATAATTGTTGATAAAAAACAAGCAAACAAATATTTAAATATATGAAAGGCAAATTTGACGAAGAATTTCGGAAAAAGGGAAATAGATGAAGGGCGGGAAAGGAGATCTAATATGGAAAGATATGAACCCACAATTGATACAGTAGCAATAGTGAGTATAAATCTAAATGGTGCGATATTTAGAACGAATGGAAGATGCAATTATAATGTAAGGAATAGTTTCAAGAAAACCGAAGGGCAAAAGAAAAAGGAAAAGATTTAAAAGATAATGGTAAGAAGCTGTACTGGAAAACATCGGCAAGAACAAAGTAGCCAACTGAATAGATAAGACGAAAACCGGAAACAATGAAAAAGAGCACGGGATTTTAGGCGATAGGCCTGAAGGATTCGGGCAAATTCTGGTTGGTACTTATGTATTATAATGTGATGTCTATATATCTATATATATATATATCTATATATATATATATATATACCTATACTTATTATTGTGAACGAATTGTAACAAAAGAGAAGTGCATAATAGAAGGCTTTGTTTGGCAGAACACAGCTCAAACAAAATCCTATCAAAAGAGAAAAGCGCAAAAGAAATTCAGACTGTTAGGACTATAGAATTAACTTCTGGGTCATCTGGTATTTACAAAAGATAAAAAGGAAGAGGAAGTTTAGTACTCACATATTATATTGATCTCTCGATGAAGAAAGTCTATACAACAAAGAGAAAAGAAAAGACTAAGAAAAACACGGGTCCTGAAACTATGTCAGAGATAGCATAGGACGGAACAGTGGATCTGATGAAGTGATGTTTCAAATATTGTTCCAGTGTTTGTAGCATTCTTTTCGTTGAGATGAACCAACACAAGGCATGATAGATTATAGTTAATTTGAAAATTTACTTCTATTTCTCTAAATACATTGCACAAGTGCGTATCAGACACACATTTTGAAGTTCTACTTCTCTGATTTTGATTATAGCACTTTCGTTAGCTTCTTATTACTTAGGCACTTAGGAATTCTCTTCATTCCTTTTTGTCTTTCGCTAGTTTTCGGGATTCTCTATAGGTGCAGTTTTCCTTTTTTTCGATGTTTTGCTTCCATGTTTTCCTCGGTCTTCCTCTGTGCCTCCTCGTCTCCACCCTTGTTTCCCAGATTGTTTTCACTGGTCTCAGTTTTTCCATTCCTGTGTGTCCCCACCATACTAGTTGTTTCTTTTCGCTGTAATCATGTATTGGGTTTATTCTCAAGTCCTTTCTTATTTCTTCATATCTGATTTTGTCTCTCAACGTCATTCCTCTTGCCCTCCTTAAAAATCTCTTTTCGGCTGCTAGTTTCCTTGTCTCTGTTCCCTATGTTCCACGATTCACAACCATATGTTAGTACTGGTCTATATTTTGTTTTAAAAACGTTCATCTTTGTTTCCCTTGATATTTTTCTGTTCACTAAATTTCCGGTAACCGAGAAAAATAGTTTGTTTGTGCTATTGATACGCTGCTTTATGCTTATTTCATAGTTTCCTTTTTAATCTATCACTACTCCTAGATATTTGCTTCAATTGTTCAATTTCTTTACCATCTATTTTTATTAACATGTCCGTCTTCTCTCTTATTTCCATTATCTTGGTTTTCTCTAGATTCATTGACATTACATATTGTTTTAATGTATCTTTCCATATATTCATGCTATTTTGTCTCTTCCGTTCTCTGTCAAAATCACTATATCGTCGCAGTACGAACATTCTGATATTTTGATAGGTATCATTTCTCTGTATCCTAGGTGCTATGATATCAACCTATCTCTACATTTTTGCATTATTTCGTTCATGAAGACTAGGAATAGTGCCGGATTCATTACTCCTCCTTGTCTAAGTCCTTCATTTATTGCCAACATGTCAAATTGTTATTATCGTTGTACAAGCTTTTAGAGATTTCCAAAACCTGCTAAGAGAACTGAATAATCGCCGCAAGATGTTTAATCTAACAGTGTCGGAAACGTTTCGAGGACCAAACCATCTATTTACACCAACGTATCCATTAGTCGTAACAAAATTAATGCATTATTGCAGTATTTACATATGTAACTAAAACAAACCTCATATAAAACCTAACAATAAGAAACAAGGAGCATATAAAGCAATAATATTACGAAGTAAGCTGATATGTATAGCGGGACAACAATGTATGGATCGGACAGCAAACTACATTATTCAAAAGTATGTAACGGGGAATGCGTTTCAAATTGAAATCACTTGGAGATGTTGCTCGCAGGACGGACAACATACGGACAAAGAAGTACGCGATCTCAAGAAAACAGCGAGATTTTTCTAGAAAAGGGAAGCCGAGGACAGCAACGATAGAATGAATTGCGAGAAGTTGGCAAGTAGCAACGGATCGATATAGATACAGTGTGAACATCGTTGCATCTTCATGTGAATATGAAGAGATACTGAAAGACCAACGGGTGAATCCCTTACTAAATACATTTTATACCTACATGTTATAAAATTCTCGCATATAACATAAGCTTCATCCCTCGGAATGCTTACCTAAATTGAGGGCTCATCCTAATCATCCTCTAGAAGAAATAGCCAAGCCAATTAGTTTTGCTTGCTAATGGAAACCGTTTCCAACCTCTTCTGGCTCCCCAAGATTCACAGAGGATATCCTGCGAAGTTTCCGTCTTATCACAACAGGCCTTGCAGATAGAGTGTTTCATGGTTCCTATGATGTGGAGACGTTTGTTAAGCCAGTAGTGTTTTCTTAGCAGACATATTGCTCTTCCAATTTGAGAGCCTACTCGTCTTGACCAATTGCCGAGTATTTTCCTCTGAAAGTCCCGCATTGAACATGCGAGAGTGACTTAATTCCGGTAAGGTCCTTTTTATTAGGGTTCTATAAAAAATTTCCCATGTAGGTTTAAACACTATAGACGTTTTGCTTCATCTTTTTCCATGAAGTTCGTGCCTTCGTTCCCTTATAAGGCACCCACCATAGTTTCGCTCTATTACGTTCTATTAAGAACATCAGTGCATCACCGGGTTCTTGGACTTCTTGACTCTATTTGCGCTGAATTGCTTTAAGAACCGCTAGGTAAACCCTATCCTGTTCTGGCTGCTTCTTTATAATTCGCACAGGTGTAGTTATGGCACTAATTTCGACCTGTAATACAGTGTTGTAGGTTTCCAGTTCCACGCTCCCGTTCCGATATCCATTGATTCGTCGCTACATTTTCTTTAGTAGCCCCGTGATTCGAATAGGTGTAACCACCCTAAAAGGTATTCTGAAATCGTATAGGTTAAAAACCGTTTCTGATCGCATTTACAGAATGAGAAGTCGCTCTTGCTTTTCTATCACAATTCCAAAGCTCGATAAGGTAATAGAGGTCATAACAAACGATGAAGGAAGTAGAAATAACAAGGAGAACCCAAGCACTTCTATGTGATCCACTAACGAAAGACATAATGTCAGACTTGTGGAATATGAATAAATGCTTAGATTGTGAGGACTAGAAATAGTTTAGACACAATAATTACAACTGCTCGGCAGATAACCTTATGGGTAACAAAGTGAAAGTGAAGGTTTACATCCATATGGATGTTGTACATTATGATGCAGAGGAGTGTTTCTGTAAAAACATAATACAGTTAATATATGTTAACTGCAACTGTAACTCAGCAGGAAGAGGATCTTATCCAGTTCAAGATGGAAAATGTTCTGAGAGAGTAGTATCTACAACGCCTCACTGGGTGCGAGTTGACTAGCAACTCTAGTCTAGCATAATTACTATAAATCATCGAAATAAGGAACCATGGTAAATGAAACGAAACCAAGGTAGAGGCTATTAACTTTTTCAGAGACAGAGATGTTTGAAGATTAATTTACTTTATGTGGGCAAACATAAAAAAGGAGATCGAATCTTTATATTTTTTTCTATGATAGCAAAATACACAAGAAAATAGAAAAAATATATAACCTAAACAAATTCCTAATATTCAGTAAAAAACAGAGGTAGTACGATTTACGTATCAGCGCACATTTCGTTACGTCGTTATGCGGTATGAAATATTTCAAAGCAGTTTCTTGATTTGGATAAACAGAGGGGTGCATTACATACAGAACACATCCAGTTGGAACGAATTTGTGTTTCTATTGTGCTGCATAAAGCGCACCGTCTTCTTGTACCATGAATTGGCTTATGCTCACTTTCTTGCTCTTTTTCGCTTTGATACAAATGGTTTATGCTTTTTTATTGAAATCGGCTCCTGTTCTGCTAATATACTTCGCTTCTTTCTAGTTTTTTGAGCAAGACTTTCGATTAGAAATCTATGATTAAAGGCTTCGGCTCATCAAGTAATTTATATACAATAAATGTATTTACTGTACAAGTATCCAGTCCACAGTCCATTTGTGGCTTCTTCTGTTTATTTCATAAACACTTTTCATTTAATCAAGCTTATCGACCACATTCATGAAGCGATTGTAATCAAGTAGAAGTTGCGGTCAAGGGGACATTTCTTCTATTGCCGTCTTTATTCGTCCTTTTTACAGATCCAATATGTTCCGGATTGTGATAATTTGAGAGTAAATAGACAGATTTTGTATCCCTCCATTTTACAGCTAGAAAACCATTATTACTAACGAAATAATCAAATTTCCCTTGCTTCGTTCGTTTATCTGACAAAAAGCTGGTAGGTTTCTCCTTGTAATGTTCACTGTTCCACATGCATAAATTTCACGTTTCTTTAATTTACCTTGGAGGTCTACATTATTAGAATAATTATCGAAGTATACACGATGCCCTTTGTTTTCGAATCATCGGCATAAATTCTGCACCACACGGGTTCCCACAAATTTTTCTGCAGTTCCATTACTTTTTCTGTATAAATTTCGAATTTCAGACAATAACCACTACTATCTGCTAACATCCACATTTTATAATCTTTGTTGTAGTCTCCTGTGGGAGATACTGTTTCATGGTAGATCGGCCTTTGGCCCGAATCATGGATTCAACGATGGCAGATAACATTCTAAACATTTTCTCTGGAGTTCAGTAAGCAATAGTCTAACCATATACAGCTTGTCAAATGCAGGATCATTACGGGCTTGTTGCTGAGAATTGTCACTTAAATGGAGATTTGCTAGTAGCCAACCGAACCTCTTTACTAGCATTAGTTGACTGTTAAAGCGATCATGTAAATAAGAGGAAGTGGACCAATAATCACGGTAACTTTATAGCCATCATCAAATTAATACCTATCAATGTTTTGAACACTTCTAGATTAGTTGGTTTGTATGGTTTTCTACGTAGTTGAGCATATACATTAGTCTGTAAAACAAGAAATTCCATAAAATCATCAGAAGAAAAGGGCGTAAAGATGTCGCTCGGCGAAGGAATATCTACAGTTTTTATAAAATCAGGTATACTGGCAGGACTATTAAAAAGTATAAGCAGGGGAATTCGTGATTCTCGTTTGCGTAGACAAATTATCGTTTCCACCACTGTTGCCGCGTAATAACTGGTTTTCTATTGTTTTCAAAGAAATGTTAGATCTACTTTCAGTATCCTAAACTTCTACTTCTAATTGTTGTAGTTCGAGTTGATCAACATTTCTTGCATCAGAACTGCAGTTGTTATCATTGCTAATCACGGGATCTACATCGGGTGGAATATTTTCGTACTCATCTGACTCTCTGTCTAAATGGAGATTCTTTAATAACTTCTCCTCCGTCATATCCGCTAAATTTAATTGCAAATCAACACAGCTTAACCCTCTCTTTATCCAACCTTATATTACAATGAATGCTTGAAAAAGTCGTACAAGATTTGTACCACTGCATATCGCGGTGGCTTTTTTTGTGATACAACACAAATACCATTGCCCCTGAAAGAGTTAAAGGAATATCGATACATTGATAGCAGATGTTTACGCATAGTACGTACTTCAGATTTACTGACCAAATCCGATCAAGAATGAATAATTGTGGAGAAGGACCTAACAGTAATAATCTGATGGAATAAACTGGATTGAATAGGTCATAGATAAAGGAAAAAGAATGAAATGAAATGAAAAGAAATCAAGACGATTGCATAAGCACACACAAATGCTTCTTCCATTCGAAATTTATTTGAGTAATTGCTTCTTCGCAATATATAGGTACATATATTCTCTTAAAATGTGTATTTTACAAACGTAATATAAAATCCTATTTCCTTGAGTTCTATTTTTGTGATTCTAACGTGCAGAGTTTGTAGAGTTTGCGGGAAATATAAAATCTAATTGATCGCAAGAACCAGATGTAAACCGGGATTGACAAAACGGGCAGTCGTATCCGGTGATAGCATTGATTCTTCGTACGCTCCGTGAGCGTCCATAATTTAGAGAAAAATGAGGACATCGGAATGCGGACTCAGGTATCCGCGACACATCTCCCGAATCGAAAATCGATTCCGAACAGTTCTGAGGCAAATTGAAACTGCAGCCGGCGAATCTTGTTTTAGAGCACGACGAAGGCATTATCTTTGATGTTTGTGTATTAATACTTATCCGTTAGGATGGAAAACGGGCGCCTCATTCCGAAGGCAACCTATTTTCTCACCGTATTCGCGCCGTTGTTTATCGTTTTTATCTATAATTAGAGCGTGCAGTTATTGTTATTACTAGCGAGAGCTACGGAGTAACTGCAGAGTTAGAACGCGAAGGTTAACCAATTTAATTAATATTATTCCATTTGATAGAGTTAGCGATAACTTGTGGAAATAATTGTGGGATTGGAGGGAATTTCTTAATGAAAGTCTCGTACTTTCAGAGAAAACAAATTGAAGAATTAATCTTTTTGCACCCGTTTAATATTTTCTCTGTGGAACAATAAGCTTTTTAATGAAAATCCAATAGTGGCTGTTCGATAGCATTTATATCTTTTATATCATAATTGCATAAATCATCGATAACCAAAAGTTGCACATTTTATGTAATATTGTTATATACAGGTGCCCGGATTTCGTAGGAACATGGGCGCAGGTTTGAATGCTGATTGAAATTCCGTTGAGAAAAATGTGACATTCCAAACAGTTCAGAAATTATTTCAAAAAGACTGAAAATCAAAATTTATTTATAACAGAGAACAAGCTCAATTACAAAAACAATAATTAATAATGATGAAATTACTGAAATAACCCATCACTGTTTTTAATGCAAAGTTTGCACCGCTTTTGAACATTATTAATTACTTTGCGGATAGTATTGCCCTTAATACTGTGAAATGCCTCGAATACTGCTTCCTGCAATTCTTCAACGTTGTTGTATCTAGGACCATAGACTTTATTTTTACCCCATAAAAGGTATCACAAGGAGCCAAATCAGATGATCTTGCAGACTAGCGTACCGTTTCATTAGTTGCAATTACCCTTTCATTAAATTGCTCACTAAAATAGTCCATAATCGCACGACGCACATTACGCGAAGGACACCCATCCTGTTGAAACCAAATCTGTCTAGTAATTTCTAGTGGCAACTCTTCTATTAAATCTTCGATCTCCTCTGGTAAAAAGAGGAGACACCTTTGCCCCGTTAAACTACCATTAAAAACTATGGAGCCCAGTAATCTATTATTTATTATGCCAAACCAAACATTGAAACCGAATCTAACTTGATTTCGAGCTGGAGGAGTCAGCTGTAAATTAGTTTGAGAGTAGTAATGCTTAGTACGCCTATTAAATATTTTGCAATTGGTAAACGTAGCTTCATCTGTAAACAAAATGATATTCTTGAAATTAGGATTTGCGTTCATTTTGCTTAAATATCAGTTGCAATAGTCCAATCTTCTTTCTGCATCTCCATGGCCTTAATCTTTAAGATGGTTTGAATTTATAACACTTGTACCTGTATCTCTTCAAAATTTTTGAAAGTCCAGTTTTTGGCACACCTACATTCTGCGAAATTTCTCTAAAAGAAACTAATTCCTCCTTTTCTGCATTATTCTTATTGTACATCTTTGGTCTTTATGCAGTAAACCAACCTGCATTCTTTAGATTCCTGTCTAATCGCAATATCGTTTTACGATCATGTAATCGCCTTTGCGGATATTTAGCTCTGTATGTTTTGACGTGTAAGTTCTACGTTCTGGTAGCACTTGATATACATACAAAATAATCGTATTTTTCAAAATTTTCCATTATAGGTTGAAGTAATAACACTGAAACTACTGACAGGCACGTACGATAACATTGGGTAAGCGTGATATTTGCTTCGAAACATAATTTCATAGATAACGTAATAAACAAAAGCCAAGGTTATTGTGATAATGGCACTAGTGATTTCTACCCGTAAAAAGAATAAGCTCAGTTTTTCAAAATTTTGAAGAAATTTCCATATCGTGTGATACATCATTACATTCAGAAAAGAATCCCCCGGTACCAATTTAAAATGTTAGGGTTAGCTTAGATTGCTAAAAGTTTGCACAAACGAAACTGGTTTTATTAAGTGCCAATGGAAGTGTTTAAATTGCCATGCAAATTGGTTGAAGTTACATCTCGGTTTGTGGGTAGCAGGGAAGTTGCCGCAAATGAAAGAAATTGGGAGATTTTGTTTTTCTTTTTAATTTTGAACAAGTTGGGCCATGACAAGAGGGGATTTGGGGATAGATCCTTCATAAGCTCTCACACCTGCCCCCTCTTGCTAATTTGGCCATCTCTCCCCCTCTTTAAATGCAGAAGTTGTCCATTTTGTCTCTACGAGATTCGGGCAGTCTGTATACTCTAAATAAGTAGGAAGTGAGCCGCCAATCTGTTTGCATCAATTGCACACTTAACGAGTACTGGTCCTTCAAAGTCGAAATAAACAAGGTGTGCCACCACTACCGCATTTGGAACCGTCCAAGAGCATCAAGCCGCAACAGTAACGTTTCAAAAATGCTCTAAATAGGAAGCAATGTATATCCGCAAACGAATAACCTGCGCAGTATACTATAGGATACTTACAGCACACGTGAACCGAAAGTATAAGTAAAAATTGCACCACATAAACTTCCTTCATATTTAATAAGAACAAAATAGGGCACATTTGAAATTTTCAGGCGCTATCTAGCAAACGCCGCATACCGCCGCCATGTTGCCGTATTTTCTCTAGTTTATAGTTATTGCTTGCACTTAAAAATCAGCACGTTCATGTATAGGTACGTGAACTACGTATTTCGAAATATACGGGTATTTACTTAACTAGTACGTGATTGCGAGATATTCTTTACGAACCGCGATTAAAACGAACAACGTCTTGAAATTTGGAGTAGAGACGCCTTATCGCGCAAAATGTGAAGTTGTAATTTACCGCTCTAATTATCAACGATTAAACTCACTAGAGAAAGATTTCCTGTATTTTCCATTGGGAAGCAGCTTGGTAGCGATTTTATATTTTGGAGCTAAAATATCTCATTCTTCTTATATTAGAAAGAGTTCGGAACATGCCAATTAGGGTAGGATTCTGTTCGACGTTGAAACTACAAAGAAAGAATTTAAGCAAAGACAAGACGTTTTTGTAGCTTTGTCTTGAGTGTAGGTACTGATTTGTTGGTGTGTATGCTTTCTTACTTAGATTATAGTTTTGTCTACCATTTCATTTTGTATAAGTAAATTTCGAAAATAGCTTCCCTCCTGTTAGATGTTAATCATGTCAATGCTGATCTTTGAACGAATATCGTTTCTTTTACATCGCTTCGGAAATAAGATCTCTCTCGGTATTAAACTAATCTTTGTAAACACTTTTCTGAAGCGGCTTAATTCTTTGGCCTGGAGAATCATATTCACTTATATTAGGGTGCTAATACTAACTCAAAGTAGTAAATTTGTTATCACCAACAATTCCGGACTATTTTGTGGATACATTTTCGATTTCGATTCGTTCAGATGCGGTTGGAAGAAACTGGTCTGATTACCAAGAAAAGATGTGATTTTCTATTGACACAACTAGTTCTGATGCCGTTAACGTTATTTGTAATGGGCCAATAGTCCAGTTGTAGGACACAATTTTATCAAAGATGTCTTCTAGGACAGTATGCAGACTGTTGGTATAAACTAATGCCCGGAGATTGGCTGAATCTAAATTCCAAAACGTGCTATCACTCAGCACGTGAAACAACTTACTCGCCCACTGATAGCAATAAAATTCTTTAGCTGCTGGACACTTTCTATCTCCAGGGGTATCTCAACGAACCAAATAAGAACTGAAAACTTATGTGAATTAACTTCTGATCACACTCCAGTTTTGTTAACGCTAAGTGCATCAGTCATAAGAAACGTAAAGAAAGGAAATATTACGGATAGATACACTGACTGGATTAAATTCGGATTAACACTGGAAAATCTAATCAGTTTAAATGTAAAACTCAAGCCTAAAGAAGATCTTGAATTAAAAACACAAAACCTAATAGATAGATCTGATCAACTACAAAAGAAGCAACTCCCATGACAAAGGAAAAAGCAGAAATATATTATTAAAAATAGATTATCGATTAGAAATCAGGGACATGATGATAGAAAGAAGAAAAGCAAGAAGAATATGGCACAGATCCAGAAATGTTGCACACAAAAGAACATTCAATTGAATCACTACTTTAACTAATGAAAAGGTTCGAGAGCATAAACAGAATTGCTTTGAAAAATATCTTAGTGAGTTCAACCCGGAAGTTGACAAAGACACTATGGAGAGCAACACGCACACTGAAGAAACCAATTATTCAAGTGCCATCGATTAAGTAAACAATTTAAAAATCTCCTTAACAGTTTTGGGGCTGAAATACTAATCAACGAACCTACGAGAATTTCAAAATTTACATCTACTTGTTTAGATAACATTCTCGTACTACATGGACAAAGGAGAACTTGAATATAACAAGTGCGAATTCGTTTAGTACCGGCTTTTCAGATCATAACGCTATTGTGGCAACCTTCTGCAACGGCACTCTCAACTCCAACTTATATGTATACCGACAATCGCGGGTGTTTAGCGATGCTAAAATCCAACAATTCCTAAACGCCATCGCAAACGAAAACTGGAATGAAGTATACTATGAACGTTACGATACGACCACAAAATATTCTATATTTTTAAACATTTACTTGCGTTATTTCAACGCTTATTTTCCATTGATAAAGCGTAAATATTCCAAACAGTCCTCCAAGTTGCCAACGGAGCTGCTTAATCTTCGAAACATAGTATCGACGCTACAAATTGTATGCACTTATGAGGTTGATTATAAAGCCACATATTCTTACTATAAAAAAGCATATGACAATGCAATACACTCACATAAACATAAACAATACGACCAGCTACTTTTGAATTCCACGAATAAAAGTAAAGACATGTGGCAGATAATTAATATGGAGATGGGGGGCAAATCCACTGTTAGTAAACTACCCGATTCCGTCGATTTAAATCTACTCGCTAATCGGTTCAACGAATTCTTTGTCACGCCGAATGTCTCAGATTTTCCTTCGAATACTTTTAATCCGAAAACAACTAACAATTTACATTCGTTTTATTTTCCCTCTTACAGTGGAGGAATGACGAAGCTATGTGCTTTCCTAAAACCGTCTAAATCTTCTGGAGTTGATGGTATTCCCCCATTCTTCATCAAGAAATGTATTGATAGCTTTGTAAAACCCTTGTGTCACATTATAAATCATTCATTTGTAACAGGTTGTTTCCCAGCTTCCCCTGAAGGTATCTGCTGTACTGCCAATTCACAAAAAAGGCAATCTGAATGATCTCAGTAACTACAGACCTGTAAGTCTTTTAACAAGCTTCTCAAAGTTATTTGAGAAAGCTGCGTACGACCGCCTTTATAACTTTGTTACTAAGTGGGAGATTATTAGTCGGCACCAGCACGGATTTGTCAGGGGAAAGGGTATTGAGACGGCTTTACTTGATTTAATTAGCACTGTTTTGGATGCTCTTGAGAACAAAATAGTTCCCTGCGGTTTTTTTCTGGATCTATCGAAAGCATTTGATAACATAAATCTCGAAACTTATTGCCAAACTGGAGTGCTATGGCATTAGAGGATCCGCCCTACACTGGTTTCAAACATACTTAATAGGTAGGACACAATCAGTCCACATTCATAGCAAAGCCGGGTGGTTAAATCGAGAAAATTATCGATATCAACAGGGGTACCACAGGGCAGCATTTTAGGACCTTTGCTTTTGTTAATTTATTATAATGATATTTACACGATACAAAACATCTTACACGATACCGAGTTAGTAACAATGAATTATGCAGACGACACATCCTTCCTTGTAATGGGGGACACAATTGACACCATTGTGAGCAGGGCTTCCTTTATATCACTAAACTTGAATCGTGGTTATATCAAAATGAATGGGACCTTAATAGAGATAAAACTAAAGTAATTCTATTTAGAACCAAAGATCAGCCATATCCCACCACCTTAGAAATGAATGATAGGGAATATCCTGTAGAACGTTCGGTTCGATTGCTGGGGCTGATAGTCGACGACCAATTGAAATGGAAAGATCACATTGATGATCTATGCACTAACTTAAGCACTGTTACTTTCGCCATGCGACGGCTGTCGGCTCTCGTAAGCGAACAAGTACTTCGTGTAATGTATTTTAGTTGCTGTTACTCCGCATCAAATACGGCATTATTGTCTGGGGTAGTGGTAGCGATATAACTCGTACTTTTGTAATGCAGAAAAAAATTGTCCGAATAATGTTTAGTCTGGATTATCGCCAGTCCTGTAGAGGTCTATTTAGACAACACAACTTTTTAACTGTATACGGCATTTACATAATGGAAATTTTAAAATTCGCATTCAAAAATCGTGCTTTCTTTGAAACAAATTGTTTTAGACATGAACATCGAACCCGCAATAAGGCGAACTACCGCTATCCTAGACATCATCTTACACTAACTGAAAAGAATATTGTTTATAATTGCATAAAATTTTATAATAACTTACCAAATAATATCAAGAATATAACATTATTTTCTATATTTAAAAAGAAGTGCATACTCTTCTATGTAATGTCGAACCATACAATGTTAATGAGTTTCTGAACATATAGTTTGTTATTGTTCTATTTGACCTGTTGCTATTTGTTGTTGTTGTTATACATTATGCAATAAATATTATTATTATTATTATTATTATTATTATTATTATTATTAAAAATGCCCAAAATCAATGGGTCAGACGCAATAATGAAAGAGCTGAAGTACTTGCTCAACATCTACCAGCCGAATTTCAGGCAAACAGCTCACAATCTATAATTTATACAACACTTGTTTGTCAACCTCAAACAATTATGAAGTTGATAATAATCTCAACCCTAAAAGCCCTTGGAATTGATGAAATTTCGCCTGGCTTATTAAAATAGCTGCCACGAAATGCAATCATCATGTTGACATTACATATTCAATGCCTGTTTACGATTGAAACACGTTCCGAAATGTTTCAAAATAGCACAAATAATTATGCTCAAAAACCCTGACGAGTAGGTTCAACAAGTAGCATCGTATAGACCTATTTCGTTGTTGCCAGCCATATCCAAGTTGTTCGAAAAACTACTATTAAAATGTTTCAAGCCACTCATCAATATACCAGATTTCCAATTTGGATTCAAACTCTCAATAATAGACCAAATGCCTGGAGTAACACCCTTGTTGAAGGTACATTTGAAGAACAAAACTTATCTGCAAGATGAGCAAAGTGCTGCCGTAGGACTATTGTCAACTATTAGAGTTTTCTCTTCCCGAAAGAAAGTTTTGAGTGTCACACGAAGGAGATTTCCCACTATTCAAACCAATCTCCACAGAGTTCCACAGGGTAGTGCCTTAGGATCACTTTTCTACTCTATACCGCTGACATTCCAACAACAAAAATACTGTACTTGGTACTGTTGCTGATTACAGAGTTATTATGACAAAACATGCTTTTCAACAAAAAGCAATAAAAAACTTCAAGTTGCAGCCCAAAAATCCACAAATGGACTACAGATAGTAACCTACCCAAATTTCTTAGGAGAAATCAAATTCCCCAAGTGGGTTCAACATAATATCTTGGCCTCCATCTTCATGGTAGATATAACTGGAAATATCATGTCAGAGGAAAGCTGAGCAGATAAAATTCAAAGCTAGAAAAATATACCGGTTAGTAGGAAGACCTTACCAACTTGACCTTAGATCCAAAAGACTGATTTATCGGTCCATAATAAAGCCAATCTGGACATACGAAGTCCAATTATGGTGTTGTACTACGTTAAAAATTCAATTAATAATTCAACGAAGCCAAAACAAATTTCTTCGATTCATGATGACCTGGCAATTAAAGGGTCTGCAAACTGATTCAGGTAATTGCAACAAGACACGAGAAAAGCCTATTTGGACATATCGAAGTCATCGAGCTTCTGCACAATGCTCATTAAATAAGAAGACTGAGGTGTATCAAATCTCACAAACTTTAATAATAATAAGTTTAGTTAAGTAAGATTATATAATCATCTTGGACAATGATGCATTAGCTCGCACTCTTCTTGCTTGATAGTTGTACTTAATCACAATATCATTAGTAGTAGTAAATTAAATTAAATTTTAAAATTGCACTAAGCATATCCAACAAATAAAGGATGTTTTAACAAACAATAATTCCGGAAACATGCCTCCTATTGGCAAAAAAAGATGAAGTTGCAAGATATTCTATACGCCGCAAACTCCCAAAATAAAATACAAAGTTTAATGATCCGAACTAGAAAAATGTAAGTAACGCGGTTGAAGATTAATGGTGACAGAACTAATAATAAAATACATATAATAATTATAGCGAATGAAATGAACTTCTGAACTATAATAATATACAAGCACCTAGCCATTAAACGAATAAAAGCATGCTGAAACAAAGCAAAGGAAAATCTAGTCAGTATAGCTGAAGATATATTAGAATCTATGTAAATGGCGATGGAAACATCTTAGATGAATAGCAGGAAAAACAAAACAGGGTGTAAGAAGGAATCAGGCACAATCATAACAAACATAAGAAACAAGTTGCTCCAAATAACAAAAAGGTTTAAGAGAAGCATGTAAATTGGTACCACCATTTGGTAAGTATAGGCCTGATAGGTTAACAAAAAAATGGAAAAACGGGATTGTTAAGGTGAAAGAAAAAGGCAAAGGGGTGCACCAAAACAACAGTCGTTAGAGCAACCAGAAGAATTTAAAATAACTAGTGCGATACACCCAAAGATATTCAATAATACGAATAGATATGGGATCAAATATGAATAGGAATGTGACACGTTTCAAATGCTTTGGGGATATGGGAAGTGAATGTAACATAGCGAAAATAATGTTTTCCTATAATGATGAAACTTTAAAATGGCATATTAAGCTATAGATCGAAAAATCTTTAAAGGCAGCTAGAGATAATAGGGATATAGGAAGGAAAATTTGAATTTGACGAATGTTTAGGATGATCGAAATCTTGGCGAGAATTAAATTATTAATTATTAGTTATTTCTTTAGATGAACAATTAAATTTAATGAACAGAAAACACTTTTAAATATTCTTCACGCGAGTATGGGAAGCTTGAATCTAGAGATTGTTGACCCGTCACAAATGCCAGGAGCTGTAGGTGGCAGCGATTACTACAAAAAACTTTGCAATCCTATCGTCCCATTTTAAATGTGAACAGAATTTATGGATACCTTATACTTAAGAAAAATATACTTCTCCTAATATGCCTACATCGAAATCCCGAAAAATATAGTCCGAAATGTAGCTTTTGAAATCTAGACATATTGACAGACTACCAAGATACATATTTCTAGAGTTAACGCAAACACGGATAATAATGAGTCTTCTAAAATTCCCCTACATGGAGTCTTGCATTGCCTGCATCTTTCATCATATCAATTACAAACCACCTGGTACTTTCAATTAGTTCGTTAAATTCGTGTCGATTTCTAGCAATGTCCAAAAACCGCACTTCCATCAACTCGTAATCGTTTAGAATCAACAATTTCGCCAGAAAAACCAATAATACCACTCGTTCGATTTGTTCCCAATACTGATGAAGGTAATTTTAAACTGTTTAATTCGTTCGCGGTTCCATTAATATGTTAATAGGAACGCGAACATTTCTATCGCATACGCCCGCGCCCGCACAATAAAACACACAAAATTGCAACTTTATTATTCATAAAATACGAATAAACGCATACGTCGAAAATTATTTCAATAATTGAAACGTACGTTGAAAATGATATGAAAGCGCAATTTTGCGATCGCAATTATAAATGCAGTGACAAGGACGATTCTTGTTTCAAATATTACGTGGATGACATTAAATATTATGGAAAAGGACGAGTAATTTGAATTGTTGTTTGTTGTCAAGGACAGTTGGAGTGGACATAATATTTACGATTTTAATTCCAAATTTTAATTCACTTAAATGTTTCCTAGTGCAGTGATTATTAGAAATGCCACAGATATGTGGATATGAGATTTTAGTTGCATGGGCCCTTCTTTAAGTCTTCTCTCCTTCATTTTACAGCACTTTTGGATATCATTTGACCTTACAGTTTGAGTTGGTAGCAGATATTTAACATTTTACTGACTTCCTTTTCCTCTTTTGAATTTCACATTAAACAGTCTCTGCAACAAGTCTAAAGATTGCACTATGGAACGGTTACAGTATCCTGTATGTTCTATAAAATTATATCTTTAACAAATATGTTACAATTAGAAATAACGCATTGTCGATTTAACCCTAGATATATATTTTTCTTTTTATATGCTATATGCCTTATAAGTAGTCTAATTGCTTTTTGTCCTTATCAGGCCTCCTCTAAAATGAACATCCAACATTCTCTCCACCTCTTCAGCTGTCTGCCCATAGGCCTTATTGCGCCTGCTTCAAATTTATTAAATTTGCCTCCTTTTACAAGACTGTTATAGATGTATGATTGAGTTGCCCGTTACTTTGTGGCAATAAATCGTCACTTACCAAATGAAAATACTAGTTTGCTAAGGTACCACTTTGTTTGTGCCAGTTTGTTGCCATCCATTCGATTACGTCCACTTAGATATTTCTTGGATGTTATTCAGCTACCGTACATGATTTTTTCCAATTATGTTGTGAAAAGTTTTTATGTGTCTTTACCTCTATCGTACTTGTGTTGTTTTGTATGTATCAGGTCTTATTTCTACGGCATATGAGAAAACAGATCTGGGTATAGTCTTATATATCGTTATTGTGCTTTCCAGTGTGGGACATTTATCTTCCTAGATTATATCTTTTAAGCTATCTGTAGATTTTCATCGTTGTTTCCAGCTACTTAAAATGATTCATCTGCTCAGTAATCATTCTCTGCACTTCTACCTTCCACCGTCTAATTGTTTTGAAGCTACCATTTTGTTTACAAATGTTATTTTTCTATTAACAAACGAAATAAATCACTCGTAAATTGACCTACACACCCGCTATAAATTAGAACCACTATTAAAAAGTTTTATAAATAAAATTTAAATATTAATCTAACAATGTTCGTAGTAGGAAACAAAACGTAAAATTTACTGATTCACAAATAAATCGCCCGAAAATGAGTTTGTTTAGTTGAAAATTAACGAACATACAGGCAGCGTGCAAATTTTTAATTGCCATGTGTGCAATACAGACGGGACGAATTTATCTATTGAAATTCGCGTCCAGAGTGGTGTTTAATAATTTAAAAGTTGTGATTAACACAAATTGATGAAAGTAAAATAAATGTAGCCGCGTTAGTTTTTACGATGGACTACATAGAAAGTAATTTAACTAATTTGGCAGAATTGCGTGCAGAGCGCCATAAATACAGTTTGCGTTTTAATTAGGAAACACTGTTGCGAAATTTACGACCCGTTAGCTCAGTAAATAAATAGTAATTGCAGAGTTATCGTTAGATGATGCAGAAAAGGAAATCTAAATATGTAGTTCGGAAGGGGGCGCCAGGGTTGTAAATCTAAATTTTATCCAATAACGTGCAACCAAGGAGGACGTTAAGGGTTATGTTTTATCGTATGTCGAACTAAGTTAGTCTCTCCCTTTCGTATTTTATGGGATGAAGTAATCTCGGTATTTATTAAATGCTCAACAATTAGAACAAATTTGATCGTAAGTATCAAATTTACTCTGTTCAAGAAGAATCTTCTTGAAATGAATCCATTGTAGCGTATATAATTAATTTTCCTCAAAAATAAAATTTTATTAATGATACCAAGCAATTTTAGCTTCAGAAACAATAGCAGATGATTTATTTTCTGGAGCACTTTAGTAAAGTCCATATCTATTGAATCTATTTGACATTGAGTATCTAAAGCACCACACAAATGCTGTGATAGACCGAACAGATTCGCAGCAGTTCAACTACTTCTTTAGAAGCCATATCCTGTACATAACAGCATACAAAATCTATTCAAACACAAACATAAAAGCGCACAAGATGGCGATAGGTCTATAGTCCTCAAAACTGGATTTGCTTCCTTTTTGTAAGAATCTCAGTTGGAAAATCTGTATTCTAGATGCAATGTTAAAAATTAATTTCGCCACCTTAAGAAGAGCTATTCAGCAATCCCGTACAAGAGAGGATGCAACTTAATCATCATTGTCAATCAAACTACTACTCCATTTAGAAACACCAAGCGAGTAATCACTGTCAAAGGTAAGCAGCAATTTTTCATCCAGAATTAGACAATAGGGGTATAAACTTGAAAGGATATCAAACTATTCACTAATTTTTAAAGCTGATCGAAACTTAAATGTCCATGAAGATATATATATGCTCATTGTACGTAGTAAATCTTTTAAATATCCTGTTCTCTATCACTTTTAGGTCAATTAAACAATAAATTGGCTATATTTTCAGAATATTAATAAATAACGTTTTCGTATAACCTCCGTCAGTGTAACAATAATTACGTAACATACGTTCCTATATGTATATACAAACATTTGTGTTTATTTGGGCACTGCCAACGAAATAGCGACTATAAGTTCTTCATATATAGGATCTTTAATAATTTATACATCGAATATTTTAATGTGTAACCGCACATTTATGCAATACGTCGAAACAAAAAAAATTTGTCAAAACCCTAGCAATTTTCTTCAAGGACTAGGAAAAACCCACAAGAGAAACCTAACCAAAGGTTTCCTTTTCATGAAATCTTTTTGTATTATATCAGTTCATATATTAGGTTTTTTTATAATTATTTTTCTTTTTTAAAAATAATTGTGTTTTTAAAACCAAAGCAATGACCTAAATATCTGTAATGATTTGTTAAAGCGGTGATTGCACCAAAATCACCAATTAAAGAATACATATGATTATAAAATCTTTTGTTTAAATATTGTTTTATCCGGTCGATGTAACATCCATCATAGTATTGCAAATTTATTTTATAAACTACATTGGTTTGATTTTATTTATTTATTTTACATGTAGTGTTAGTAGAAACAGATTTGTTACTATAATTTTTAATAAATGAACGATCTCACGATTTTACGAATTCGCTTTGCATGTTTCCAACAGGATAGATACGAAAATGGGGCAAGTTAGAGGACAAACTGAAAAAGAATATGTTGCAGAAAGGAAAAATCTCATTCAATCCCAATTCAGTGAAAATCTTGGTTTGATAATAGATAAAACGAAGTTGGGCAAGTTTTCTGAAAATCCTGTAACTTCTTTCCGAAATTACAAAAATTGATTAAAACACAGCTAATTTTGGAGAATTTGTCATCAAAACTGCCAGGAAAATTGACCAATTTTATCCGTGGTATTATCTGTCAGCTTCTGCTCATAAAGTTTTAGTGCATCGCTCTGTCGCGATAGAAAATGCACTAGTATGTATTGGTAAACTTTCAGAAGAAGCAGCAGAAGCAAGAAACAAAAATATGAAATTGTTCCGATTACGACATTTACGGAAAATGTCCAGGAATGTCACTAATAGGGGCCTTATTAATAGGCTTCTCCTGACCTCTGATCCATTGGTAACAGAGCTCAGGAAGTTGCCTTAAAGAAAAAATCATTTTTATCTAAAGCTGTTTTGCAATTACTTAGTTTCTAAGTTATTTGTATTCTTATTTTTGTTAATTGTGTTTGTCTTAATACAGCTTTCTAACATTCATATGTTTCTGCATACTGTAATTTGTAAGAATAATATACATTTAGAAATATGATACGCGTTTCTATTGTATTATTCCGCAGTAGTTTAGGAAATGTAAGAATAAACATATTAATCGTCTATTTAAAAATTTTTTTTATAAGTACCTCATATTACTTTTTCTCATTATTTATAATAATAAATTATACAAGGAACTGAATTTGATACAGTCATAGAAACCCACAAATTAAGAATTTTATATCTTTGTCGCAGCTTTATATGGGTGGGGAATCACTGTGCACTAATCTAGAGCTTTAGCATCAGCTTTCTCTTATAATATCATTCTCAGCGCTCTCTGGACCAGGTCCTTAACTTCTCACTACCGCAAATCATATTTTAGTTCTTGAACTAGTCTGTTTTTCCGCTTGGCCAACACTTCTACTTTCTGTTATTCCTCAACTTAAAGCTTGTTTAGAAGTTCACCGATTTTTTCAAGTACACAATGTACGATCCAACTATGAATGCAGTTCTATGTTCCCTTACAACCTCAGCACGTAACATACGGCCGCTTATACAACTTTGTAACTGAGTATTTGTTCTAAAAATAATAATAGCTCTTTGCTTATTCTACTTTGCAATATCTTCAGTCGTTAGCGCTTAAATTAGTTCCAATTTCAGTCAATTTTATTTTTTCAGCCAGTTTCTTATGTTTTGCATTTTGATGAGTTAGTTGGTTTAATTTGAAGCTGGCACCATGATACCTTCAACCTTCTTACATCTTTGTTGGATAGGTGGTGTAATACCTGAAACTCTATTATTGTTATGTCAAAATCGAAGGAATGATCATCTTTAGTAACCAATATCCTATGCATCTTGGCTTTGGTATGTTCGACTTCACCTGTATGAATTGGGCTTAATATGATTGTCAAAGCAGTTTAACAGATTTTCGATCTTGATAAGATTTAGCAGTCAAATTAATTCCTTAATTGCAAATTTAAGTTTCCGTGACCCAAGTATATTGTGATTAGCCAAATTTATAACACGCTTGGGTTTCCTTCTCATATTTTTATGTATTTCCATCATTTATTTGGTGTGAAGTGTATGCTTTAGTTGGTTATTGTAGTGTATGCTCATTGACAACGAACTAGCGATAATTACGTAATTAACCGGACACTTTCAATGTATCTCGAGCTTATACAAATTAACAGAAATGTATGTTACTTTGTTGACATTCGTTTCAGATACGAACAAAGCATTTATTATGCTCGCTCATCTATTTGGACAGGATTATTTACTAATACAACAATCTATCAACATATCGTAATTACAAGCGTGTGTTTATATTATACCCTGAATAATATTTATTCTAGATATGCTTACTGAACTCGAATTTTCGTAATAAATGTAAGTAGGTATAGTGTGTTCGATCATATACACGTTTGGTCCAGGATGACAATGAAAGCACTGGAACAGTACAAAACATCACGGTACTAAATCGCGTGCGGTAAAGGTAATTCGTAGCTGTGGCAACGAAACGGTAATAGGACAGTCGTGATCTGTGAATTTCCATATGTGGAATACCTTTGCAGACAAGGATATAGTTTATATGTGTATAAATACTGTCAGCGGACAGACGCTGCGTGAGCAATTTCTGACGTTACTACAGGGCAATGAGGGAACAATACCTACAAACTAACGCACAAGGAAGTCAATTATGCCTATAAACAGATTGATTCGAAGCTGCAACGACGCACAATTACTGATTTTGGCGGGTTCATGGAGGAAATCAAATAACTATTGAACTGCAACATCTTCCATAATTAAATTTCGTATGTCGATAAGATACTCAGCTCGGAGGACGGAAATACATCAATTACGGAGAGAATTATAAATAGTTAGGTAACACCATTATGATTCAGATATTTCCCAAATTAATTTTCTGCGGTAAGCGCCAAAGGGTCATGAGGGACGATAGAACACTATTTTCGACTTATAATTTTACAAAAAGCGCCTGTAAAGCGGAATTTATGTGAGTAAATAACGATTGTTAAATTTCCCTGTCAAGATTTACACTCTGTAACGAGACTTAAAACAAACGAGTTACGATTATCCCTCGCTTCGAGTATTTTTCCTTGTTCCCGTCTTTCCTTGACACCTCGCCTGTACGAAAAGAAATATTTTAACTAACTTGAGCGAAGTCGAAGGTCGAAGCAGAATACCACCGGGAAGCTTCCCATCCGGTACTCGAGATGAAAAGGTGGAGATATGCATTTATAAAAATAGAGGGATACACAAAGACAATGAAATACCACCGTCGTTTCTACCACGTCGTCGTCGAGGAAAAATAAAAATAAAGCTGGGAAATTTTGAGATAACTTGACACTTTTATATGTATTATTTCGACGTCAAAGGCGCTCAGATAATTTCGGAAGCTAATAAACTCCAGTTGTCTCGGTTTTGTGTTTCTCTACGAAACGAAATATTTTCCTTTTTGGTACATTACGTATTTGAGTACGTACATAGGTAATTATAATAAAACAGGTGTGAATTTCGTCGACGAACTACATGTTGTAAAGTCTACTGCTTCCATCCTCCTTTATTACATTCACTTTTATGTTTCTACGGTACCAGTGTAAAAGGAAAGTTTCTGAAAACAGTGTAACAAGCAGTCACATTTTCGGCTGTTTAATGTGTGCAATTTAAAGTTCGTCGAATGGTGACTATATATTTTGGACAGCCGTGCCCTTAACAAAGGACCTAAAAATTTGTAATCGAACTTCTTCAGAAAAGAATACAAATATTCTGCTAAAGCAACTTGAGTTGTGACTAACATCAAAGCAAATCGGTAAGATACAAAAACCTGCAGAAAAGTGTTTTGCCTATTTCCTTGTACCTCCTACCATCACATAAGCAATGGAATATTTTTTATTTTCCAAACCAATTCCAACATATATACATATGTATATAGACCTCAATAAATACAAGTATACGCTTCTGCTTTTCTTATACATACAGAACGAAAGTGTCCCAAAGGACTATTTGTTAAATGTCTATCGTTTTCATATCTTTACCGGAAATACCGTTGGGATTCCGCTGCAAAATGAGAAAATAAGAAATACGAGATGCTTCAGAAAGTCGAGCTACCGATTGATCTCCGGGATACTTAAAAGGAGAAAAGGAAAGAAAAGAATATTACTTCGTTTCCCCTCTCGCGAAGGGCGCAACGACGGCATCTATCAGTTGAGTAGCCAATTCGATCGATAGTTTTAACAAAGTATTACGCGCAAAAGTAGATTCCAATTATATTACTCGTTTTGTTCGTTTGGAATTTATTTTTCTCCGATTTATTTCGAGTGAGCTTCCTTCCTCGATAATAGGAGACAATCGCACAAAAGCGAAAGGGACGCAGTTTGGTTTCGATAAGGACGCAATCAAGCGGGATTTACTATAGCTTATGGCCGAGAGCTAATTTTTATTTTTATTTTTTGAAATTATAGTTGCAAGACGGTTAATTGTTAACTTACCTTGTACTTGTTTGTACTTTATAGGCGTTTAAATTTGAACCACCCCAATACACTTTTATATAGTCTTACGTTGTTACTGGTTGAAGATCACTGTTTAAAGTCGCTTGAAATATATATCTTATTATTGTCCGTCTCCTTTTTCCGTTCTGCTTTTGGTCGTAGTTCATTGTTTCATTATTCCATCCATTTTGCTGTCTTGCTAGAGAACGATCTGCAGTCCGTTCGTCGGAAAGGAACTATTGACTGGCATCACTAAATGACATATTATAAAGAGAATACGAATGTGTTACCATTTCTTATTTTAACTTATTTATTAGCAATCAAAATTAGGTACACTATTAACTAGTTATCTTCGTCATATTCCCGTTAGCTCCATACTGCCATCAATCGGGCTCTTTCTGACAAATGATCTCACCTCAATTAATACAAATGGAAAGAATAAGTTGCCGTCGGTAGTATAGTCGTTCGAAGCTACCCGTAGTGGATATGTGATGAAACGCCGACAAAATTGCAAATATTAGTGAATGGATACCAACAAAGAGGCGGCTTGTTAACGTAGATATTAGCGTACAGAATTTGCTCCGTTATACAAAACGTATAGTCCCGAAGATTTACATTCATGCAATATTTGCCTTCCGATATCAAGTTGACAAGTAGTTTATATATTAAATAATTAGCATTACCATAGCCACTAAATTATCGGCGCCTCCACCAGAAGCTCTATTTATCGACAATTATGCAAATTTTCTTTTCATCCGATTCTGACTATTCTATGAGTCCATTGGGCAATGTATAACATTTGCGATAATTTATCCCACATTATTCTACCCCACATAAACACATACGTCTCCGTTCCCGATTACGCAATTTATTAGCCAGTACACGCGAATATTAAACTTCGTACAAATCCACACGAAAATGATTTACATTGTTTACGCGCCACAATTGCGCGACCTTTTGTTTCTAAATTAGATAAAACTCGAGCCGAAGGCGGCAAAAAGCGCAAACCCGGCGAAGCAGTAAAGCGCTAGCCGGAACATAAATTATTTTAGGGTGTTGTTAATTTCTTGTAGCCAATTTATTGTTGTGAAAGTCGTAAATTAACTTCATCCGTGTGATAAGTTCCAAGTTACAGTTCGTTTGAGTTCAAATTTATTACCCACCGCTCCGTCATTGGTGAATAACTTGCACACGCGAGGCGTTTGAAGGATATGCCTTGTAAGGCTTACCACTTCGGGGTGTTATCCTTTAAAAGCTCTTGCGGAAGATATAAAGACGAAGCGTAGTTTTTAAGTTACCGTCTCCGACTATTGTCGGAATATCTTGTGAATTGGTTTTTAAAGACAATCATTGACAATCATGTGCATATGTGTATATCTCATAAATTGTCTTATACAATAATATAATAAGAAATAGCGCTATTCTGCTTTCTAATGGAGGTTACACCAATCCGACTATTCATTCATTGAAATGTTTACCTCTATATCATTTTCAAAAAGTAAGAAGTCACATTCTTATCTGCCACTAACCAGATGTTCGAATTAGGGAAAGTTCAAGATAACAAAATTCATCGAAAGCTATTTGATATATAATGAATATGTAATATTACAGCACAAATAACATGGATAATTTAGAGATAACGTGACTTTGAACTAGATTTAAACAAGGAATGAGAGTGAAAATGTGAGTATATAATTTGCATAATGGTAGAAATTAATTAAGTGGATTTAAACCATAATCATATATAAGTCACTCGTGAATGTGTATATTATTAACCGCTTAACGCACCAATTAGGAATTCAAAACCGGTCATTTTTCCAGCAATTTTCTATTTTATCTTTTTTCTTAAAATACAAAAGAACATTAACATATCTTGAAAAAAAATGTTGTTTTATCCAAAGAAACTAAGGTAATTGCACTTACTGGGAATCACCGGTAGCACCTTCCTTCGGGCGAGAGGAAGTAAGCACAACACGTTACAACCGATATATTTGGTTCTATTTATATCGAAAGCCAAAACTGCAGATCTCACGAGTTAACTTGGGCGAGTGCGCCTAAAGGTCAAGGTAAAGGCTGTAGAAATGGGTAAGATGTACATATATGTTTGTCCCTTTAGTATTTGAAACGAACGCGGAAAACAACTAAATTCATAACATTGCTTTGAATATCCAGAAAACGACGTGCAGGGTTTGTCATAACTAATGCGTTAAATTTATTTAGAAGTTTATATCAGATAAAAAGTAAGTCAATGACTGTTAGAGGAAACAGAAAGTGGGGAAACGAAAGTGTAGTTTTAGAACTACTGTATTATGTAATGTCGAATAGTATTTAACAAACGCGGGGATCCTCAAACTCTGTAGCAACAAAAAACAACACCATACCAAAAGAAATACTTGACATATGGACGAGATTTTACTAGTGTTTAAATTTTTTCTCTAAATTGTAAACATTCTGCTTTATTTTTCACATGTTCAAAGTTTTTCTATGCACTAGCTAATTATTAACTACTCCTTTCATGATAAAACAAACACGAAACACTTGACCTTGCTATTACCCGAATTTTACTACCATTTAGGTTTCTACGTCTGAAACATTAATATCCCACTTCATCGCATATTGCCAGTGATTCTCAAATGTTCCTTATGAAACTTATGGAAGTTTCAAGTTCTTTACAAATATCGTTTTGTTTTGTTGAAACTTTCTCTTCCTGTTTTAATTTGTTTACATACGTAGTATGAAAGTCGATGTATCAACCGCACATAACGTCATTTCATTTATGCAAGTAAATTAGTTACTGTGCACATAAAACGTATTCTTGATTTGGGAAACTGTTTGTGTGAGGATATAAAATGTTAAAAACAGAATTTTTAGGTCTAGACCTGAACCAGGTGTTTCTATTCTTTCCTATATCCGGCTTGATCGCTCCAATTACTAATTTGTCGTCCTCTCAGATCTTCTCCAATACCGACTTTTCATCTTCTCCTCGGTCTTCTCCGTTTCCTCGTGCCTTCGGGCAGACTCCACGCTGTATTTTTGTTCTCCCAACCATTCTCACCTTATCCAATTTCCAAAGCTACTAATTGGTGTCTATCAATAAAGGCCATTACTTTGAGAGTTTGCTAGTATGTCTCATCCAAGATCAGTTTTCTTTCTTTCCTAAAAATTTTCTATAACGCCTCTCGCTACGCGATTTCTATTTTATTCTCGTTTCGTTTATTCATGACCCACGTCTCGCCACTATACATCATGATTGCACTTGGGATTGTACAATTTTATTGTTGCCTTTCTTGATACTTCCTTCGATTTTAGAATTCTGTTAAGTCCTTCCAGACATCTGCTGCTTTTTGCTCTCCGCAGGTCAATTTCTTTCTATTTATGGCATTTGTTGGCAATCAGGGCTCCCAGATATTCCTCCATCTCTTCAAATTCTTATACTTTACTGTTTCGGTATCAGATTTGGAAATTTTGCTTTGTGTTACTTGCTGATCCATTCTTTAGTTCCACGCATGTTGTTTTCTCGACGTCTTCTAACCCCTTCCTACTTCTTACTAACAAGGCTATGTGGTCAGCGTAGGCGAGAAGATACTTCTATCTCTATTTATTGTCTCTTTTTTATTAACCACCACCAACTTAGGGTTGTCGAAAGTGGACTCCCTGACTAAAAACTGATCTTAAAGTCTTCGCTCTCGCAGTCGTTGAACCTCACTGCGGTATTTTGTCTCAGCCTACTGAAGAGTTCAATTTTGGATAAAAATTCGAGTTCTGAAAATATCGCCTTAGAGAGGTTTGACTATATTTTAAATATTTAACATTTTAAATGTCTCCACATTTCAGAGAAAATATTGAACTTCGCACACTAGTCGATACAAAAATCGATTAGCAACGTGTATGGACTCAAAGTGGTAATATATTTGGGCTTTTGCGATACAAAATCTAGATGATTGAAATTGGAAAGTTTTCGTTTCGGTAATCAAAATGCCATCTAGCATAAATAATCCGGTCGTTTTCGTTTCTGTCATTCATAAGTAATTAGTTTTCGTAGATTTTTCTCTGCTAAGTCGAGCGCAAAAGGGAAGCCGTCTGAGGAGAAAAAAGCGAAAACGAATATCGGAGGAAATGAGTTGATTTACGCGAAAAGTTTCGACAAGGTGACATATGGCCCGCTCACGGAAAGTAGCTGTTTTTTATTCCCCTGTTTTGTAAA
This sequence comes from Chrysina gloriosa, assembly GCA_038088585.1. NCBI lineage: Eukaryota > Metazoa > Arthropoda > Insecta > Coleoptera > Scarabaeidae > Chrysina > Chrysina gloriosa. The sequence goes on from CM076092.1 coordinate 13,509,205, forward strand.
CTATAAATTGACGCTACGATATTCGACGCTCGCTTTAAGTTATTGCAGTTTTTCTTCAGCTTTAATAACTTTCATGAGAATCTCACGGTTTTCCGTAAACAAAAGGAAAGTCGACGTAATATATTTTATGAGAAATGTTGAAGTTTCCCGGCGCGAATACCAAGTATACGGAATGCCGACTTTCGAACGATTACAGACACAAAGATGCGACATCAATTTTATTATGAATTTCGTATTAGCATGATATTCTCTTCATATTACTTTGTCTACGATATTAGAATTATTTCCTAAGTCATTAGTAGACGGGGTATTTTACAAATGTTGAGCTTGGCTTTGTTCATTTAAGCATAGTAAGTAATTTAAGAGACTAAACAACTAAATTAGATATACACGTTTTTCCAACGAGGATACCTTCAACACCCCTTTAACGTACAAACTCATTAATAAATTAAAATTCCTTCAAAAACACTTAATAACAAAAATCCTCAAATACATTGGAAACGTAAACGAAAGTCTCTGTTGCAACTTAACATCCATAAAAGTACACTTCGATGATATCCTTCATAATTCAATTTTAGAGATGCAAATTCAACATCACCGACGAGATGGAAGCTATAAAGTGGTACGCCATCTGCCTACGTACAACGTCACCATTCATTTACCTCGACATTCAGAATTTAATTCAACAGGCATGTTAAAGGAATATTTAGGCCCTCAGTCGCTTAAATTTATTACCGAAATCAAAGTAAATTTCGTGCAAATCAACCTCTTGATGTGAAGAAATACCACAGACGTCCACCTAAGGCTGCCAAATGCGACCCCATTACTCTCCATAATCGAAAACGAATGAAATACAGGTTGGGATCTGTATACAGCGATGTATTCGCGGTTAAGACCGTATATATAAATTTGGGATATTGCGCAAAGAGATCTACTAGTGAGACCGCCAATAACTTCATTGAGAATTTATGGAACGTTACAAGATTGACGTAAAATATTCCTAAGGTGGCGTCCTCATCTGTCTTGCTGATTTATGTTCGTGTTCCTTAATTAGTCGTGCTTTGATGCTATCTGTTTCTTGTTTGTTCTCAGCTACACTGAAGCTCTAAGCAGGAGAATAATCATTTTAAACCTCTTTTTTCGATCAAGCCATTATTTGACAACGAGTAAAGTATTTCCAAGGACTTTCGTATAATCATAAATAGGAGCGGTATTCGTTCGAAAAGGAGGGATTTGAGGTCAGATTCAACGTATTCACAATTCCTTGTCCACTCATGCCGTTTTATTCCACCCATAGTATTGATCCTCACCTAATCTGTAAACCCAGGCGTACTTCGGAGTCGAACAAGAGAAGTTAACCATTCGCGCACTGCTTCAATTTCCATTGACCCGAAAACGTAAAGGTAAAAGGACGAAAGTCTATTAAAGACCTACGCATAGACGCGCGACTTTGTGTGTATCTACGTTTCGTGCGAAAGAAAACGAAAAGCAAATAAGAAGAGGAAGAGGAGTGGAAATTTTTGATTGAAAAGTTTTGCGTAAGATCAAGTTAAGCTTGAATTTCTCCTCTTCGGCATATTTGTCGACGAATTAGGCGCTTTTTATCCGAAAAGGGCGAAGCCTTCGAAGTTTTATTTTTACGGTCCTGTCGTTTCATCTTTAGCTCCATTTCTGGTTTTACATTTATAACGCGTACTTTCCCAAGTATTGGAAATTATTTGCGAATGGCTACGTTTTATGCGTTCTTTTTGCGATATGACGGGCAGATCGAGCTTTGCAAAAGTTCAGATGTCATGCAAACTTTCTGGTAAATTTAAGATATGACAAAAATAGGATTTTAAGGAACGATTTGTTAAGGTATTGGTAAGATGGCAACAAAAGATGGCTTTGCAGATCATTTTGAAATAAAGGATACCGTCAAACAAAAGTGTACATCTTCCAAAAAAATTAAATTAATTTATTAAACCTGGTTGCCACTTTTAGAATTTTCTTGAGCATACATGTTATGGAGAGTTACAATCTATCAACCTACTTAATTTATCTATAACCAGTTCACTCAAATAAGCTTCCCAAAGAAGTATAAACTTTTTCGAGAAGATTGACAAGACTCAAACCCGAAACTTGTGCAGAAATTTAGCTGTCGTAATAATTAGTTGATAATGTTAGAACGTTCATTACCATTAACTACTGTTTTCAATAAAAGCAACAAATACTTCCGGATTTCATCTTGATTTATAGCATTTGTAGACATTTATTTCAAAGAATTTGAAAGGATAATTAAACCGAACTCTTTTCCTTCAAATCTTTCTTCTAGAAAACTGTAAAAGAGGATCTGTGACCTATTCAAGAAAGTGCAATTCTAACGAAGTAAATAATCTCAGCAGTTATTCACATTGTAGTTTGACATGATTTGGTCCAACATTTCCTTTAGATTGGTCGCTTTAATTTCGTGATGTTAAAGTACTCTTGTCTCTACATTTAGTTTCATTTTATTTCTTTTAAGGTGTACCGATCTCTACTTTTAATTCTTCTTGCAATAAGTACACTAGATTGTCTTTAGTATTGACAAGGTTTATTTCGATTTATGAAAGTTTTCTGCAAATATCCAATTTATTTGCTCCTTTATTAGCTATCTCATTTATTCGCGTGCTCTTCGGGGTTGTAGTCCAAAATTAGATTCAAATCAAATTATCTATCATCACATACAGCAAAGAAAAGAATTACAGTGATACACACAATCTGGTGGATTAAACTCTCAATGAAATTTTTATGTTTCACAAACTACGAGAAGGTCTACATCTACAGGTTAGGTCTGTGGAACTATTTAACATTAGTAATGCAATTGTGAAACACTAAAATCAGAATTTCTAAAAATTGTCACCGCCTGGCACTTGCTTACAGATATAAACGTGCATAATATATTAACTAATTCCTGAAAATCATTTTATCTCTTGTCAGATACGCATTTTAGTTATTTTGATTACCTATTCCCTATAAACACAGTCCTACGTAATTTCACTGTTCTTCTATTTATTTAAAACTTCATTCACTTCTGAACTACGACTTTTTACCCGCAAATCTCCAATATCTTTAGAGAATAAGCATGTTCGACTTATAACAATTTAGCGATCTCTATTATAATCAGATCTATCTTATTATAATCTTGACCTTACTTCATAGAGAATAATATACTAATAGCATCTGAAATCAAAACAATGTTTATGGATTCGATTGCCATTTCATATTTTAAGGCTTATAATAACTTGATAACCTATATAGTTTAGTGTCAACTAAGAATCATATATAACATGCGCTAGTTTTATATACAGACGATCACAGATCTAAAAATAACTACGAATCTAGTCGTGTACATAAAGATATTCTTGTACATATATCTCTTTGACTATTGTGTGTATAACGAGTAGATTCAAGAGTTCCGGATTAATTGGCAGTAATTGTCAGAATTGTGTTTTGTGCGTAATTAGCTCCTGCTAATACACACTCGAACACTACTTTTCTATGCTTGAATATATAAAAAATATGTCGTGTTCACTTGTATTATACGTATCAGTTTCCCCGTCATAAAGCAGCGCTGCAAGCTGATATGTGTGATAGGGCTTTAAACATCAAATCAATCTACAAGTTAACATGGCCTTGTATTTTCCTCGTATTACACGCGCTGCTTTCTCATGCGTAATACTCCCGAAAGCCGCGCTACAAGCTGATACGTGTAAAATGGACTTACAACAAAAAGCTCTTGCAATTGCAGGAAATATTTCTGGCAGTAATATTTTTTCAACATATAGAAACTGCACCGCCCAGCAAACTTTTATGGAAGTGAAATGTTTTTCTTTCCGTTAGGGTAAATCCAGAATTACACGCGAGATGACTGATGGCAAAATCGAGAGTGGGGGTGAAAGGCGACCTCGTAACTGGTGTTGTTCAAAGCGCAAGGGGAAGGTATATGATCGAAAATTATCGACAAAATAACTAATGACTAGGATTTCTTGGTATATAGGATCTGTAAAAACTGTTGATATTATAAATATCTGATTTAATGTGATAGTAATAAACATATACTCGTACATACAAAATTTACCAGTATACCACGTTAATATGTATCTGAGGGCTAGTGATCTACTCTAGTTGTAATTCTTAGTTTAATCCTTAAGTTGCAACATTGTGATAGCACATTTTTCAGCATACTCCTGATGAAGTTACCAAACGGTGACGAAATATAGAGGTTGAACAAATGAGACTTTTTATTTCACGGACCGACCACCCCAATAGAGTTTTTCGCTCGATTTTATATATTCTACTCTATATATATATATATATATATCATACATACATATATATATCATACGTATTATCGTAAAATATATTATTATTATTATTATTATTATTACTATTATTATTATTATTATTATTATTATTATTATTATTATTATTATTATTATTATTATAAGCCTAGCTATGACTGTAAAACAAACCAACATCCATACAACTTATATACAAAATAACGCTATTGCTTCTTGTTTCGTGTCATAGCCCTTCTTTAATGCCATGTTTTCCCCTTTTCTTTCAAAATTTTCTCTATATTCCCATTTCATGTTAGTTTTGGTCTGCCCCTTCTTCTTTTGCTCTTAATTCCTGCTTTTCATATTCTCTTTATTGGAGTATTTTCGTTGATGCAGTAGTAACAATACTCCAATATGGTCGACTGCAACCGACATATGAAGTAGAAACTTCTTTGTGACCTTGTTCCTGATGTTGATGTTGATAATGTTGACACTGCGCATGTACTACACCGCCTAATTTCTTATTGTTATTTTATAAAACAGAAAGTCTGATATTTCGATGTATATATATAATTTTATGAATAGCTAGACTGGGTAAGTTAATAACATTTCTTTATTTAAGGGTATGGTTCTTGTTCCACTGTATCTCTAAGTCCAATTGTTTATTTTGCCTCGTAGTCAGTCTGCTCCATCAGATCGGGGTTCTCGATAAAATCTGTCCTCATGCTAGTGGAAGCTTCTTTCTCTCTTTTGGCTATAAGGGATCTAAATACGGAGTATTTAAGTCTCACCCAACTCAACCGCTAGTACTCAGAGAGGACAAGCTATTGTACATTTAAATTGATAAAATCGTAAGCACCGGCAATATCAATGAAAATATAAAATACAGTTGTTGGCTTTGTTAGTCGAATATTTATTGTATAATCTATCGGTGAGACAATTGATTTCCTGAATCGGTATTGTTTGGACGGCCCCTGATTTGACTTTATCATTTTTCGATACACAGAAAATATATTAAAAGACATAAATACGACACTCAGAAATAATACTTTCCTTTTTGCAATTATAAAGCTACAGTTACCATCCGTATATGACTGCAGCTACTGCAGGAGTCTGCGGCAACTTAGTTGTTCACTTCTTTAGAAGCAAATAACTGCAAAAATATGCATTGGGTAGATAATGGGAGAATTCGGTTTCCTATTGTTTATAATTTTAGTGATATTGATGTATAAATATCTTAATTGGAAGTTCACTTGTAACGTAATTCGACGCTCTTTAAATGTGCAGTCGAAACACTTTCCAGGATAAGCAAAGTAATTGAACAGTCACATATGATGAATTTTATAAAGGTTAGAGGTTTAGGACTATTACTCATGGCGTGAACTGCCACATTACACTGTCGTCCAACTTGAATTGAAAAGGCAAAGTAAGAGGAAAATTTTCAGTAAGTAACTATGACATAGATTGAGAACACCATCATCATTGTATGGGGGTCCTTAACACAGCCTAACGAAGAGAAAAGAAAATTGTACAAAACGAATCAATGATAATCAGAGAGCGCAATAAATTTTTTATAGAAGCTGAAACCAGTCGGTTGCTCCAGTCATTTAAATTCGCAATTTTAGAACGTACGGGACTTGATTAGAAAAATATGACCAATTTAATTTGATATGTGATGTGAGTCTTTCGCCGCCTTCAGCTCATCTCCGGCAAGAATGTCTGCTTGTTTACTATTAGCTAATCTAATAGATAATCAAGGCCGAAACCTAGGCTACCATAAACAATATGTTTACTTTCCATTGTTCGATTTTGAAATTTTAATTACATTTCCATAGTTCGGGGATAATATACAGCAATGAAGGTAGTGCAGACATCTACTCTCTCTGTATGTTGCGTTCGTGATATAACTTGACCAAATTGGAGCTTAGTAACGGTAATAGTTCCAACAACTGGAGTGTAGCATTCCTGGTAATTAGTCTGGGCAAATAGCAGTAATTACAAAATAAGTTACGACAGCCTACATATGTACACACAGAACTACTCCCATACGGCGTATTGACTAGAGTGGGGAGTTTTACCACTGTTTCCCCAGACTACTGGTACTAGATTACATTGCTAAGCTCTAAGCTAAAAAGTAAGCGTCTAATTTCGCTTTGCATGTTTCTTCGGCAACGAAACTGGCACCCTTATTCGTATCTCATCGAATTCTGGCCCCGAAATGAATTAATAATTATACGGTAAAGAATTTATCAGCGTAGTTTCGTGTTACTAATTAGAATTGGAAATAACTGTACACATTCCGTTGAAATTGTATCTCTTTTTCCGTCGATAAGCAAATTTTACCGTTTCTAATAAGCAATAAGAAGTTGGCATAGAAAACATTCATTTAACGACGGTTTTATTTTCCATTGTTCGTCCCTTATTTTTCTCACTTTAAGTAGTAAACAACAAACCACACTCACGCATACTCGAAAAATTTACCTGCTTTTCGCATAAACAGGATAATAAAAGTAGATCGATGTTCTCACGCGGAAACGTTTCTCGCCCGTTTATTGCGTAGCACCACGCGACGGTTTCTTACGCTAGATTCCGGTGTTTGTTGGTGCGTATAGGACGAGTCGACGATGAAACCCAGGCAAAAAGCTGAGGGAATATTCGACACGAAACTAAAGTGCTCAATATTAACTCCGGAATATCTACCACAACGCACACGGGGGTGAACGCTTTCATCGAAACGTAATCACGTCGCGTAAATCATTTCTTCTCCTCGCTGGGGTTGTGTATTCTGTTAACTCTGTCAGGGACGTATCCTGTTGGTTAACAAGGTATGATTTAGAATTTGGATAATGATTTGTATATAATAATTAGGGGAGGTAAGGTATAATAATAACATTGTTAAGGCTCGATGTAATCGTGTTATAAGTTTTAGCGAGGTATTAATACAATAGGTTCTGCAAGGAATAAATAGGGCAGCGCTACCTATAAGGGTGGAAAATACAAATAAGATTACGTACTAATAATATTCTGAACCAATTGTTTTCATTAGGGGGTATGTAAGTCCTCGACAACTTTGCCTTTTGTCATCGGAATCGAATTGCGCGAGGCCAGCTGAAAGTGTTTCTGCAATCGGGTTCTTCCACTGTTCTCAACGTTGCTCGATTGTTACTACATTTATAGAATTAGACGTTCATATCCTACAATTTATTTCCAATTTAAAGAAAATTACACTTCTCCACTATGTATCATGCAAGTTCGCACACTGCATCACAAACTATTGGTTTCTTTGTCGGGATAAAAATAAAATTGATGTAGTATTCTCCGTATTCGCCCTATTTAGTACCAAGTACCTAACTTGACTTGAAGGCATTTACATTTTTAAGTTACCAATTTCGAATCCGCAAAATGCTTCGAAAATTGGTTTAAATGTATGTAGAAATATATTCATGTTGAATGCGAATATTTTGAAGAACAGTAAGGCAATTTACTGAATGTTATGAGTGTTCTTTAAGCGTTCGTAGAATCTTTTCCAGCAAGTCTCGCAATGCAAACCAATTCTAATAGATTTTCCGATTTTTTGAAACATTTTGTAGCTTCTGCAGGTCACGTAATTTAAGAGTGGTGGGTATTATAATTTTTCATCCCAGACTGAGATCCTTGCGGTTCGTGTTTACATTGCCAGTGCCTACGGTTCCTTTGACTAGATATCGAAGTTAAATTTGTAAGGGTCAAAAAGGATCTACGATATCAAATCCAAAATGGCTCCTCGTTGACTTCTTCAACTTTTATCATCGCTACTCTAACCATTTTCTGTAGTAACTAATGAGGAACATTCTTATGATTGCCAGTAACGTGCTTATAACTCGGGGAAAATCTTGCTAGATATTTTAGTAACGAGCAATGACAAAAGGAAAGGGTTTGCTAAAATGCCTAAGTCTTGTACTGAAAAGTTTTTATGATTAATTTCTTGCCGAAACCTCTTAACATTATCCAGATTTAATTTACTTCTTTATCTAGATTCAAAGGAAAATCACCGCTTCTTATAGTTGCAATTTTAATGACCTTCACTATTTTGATACTTATTTGAGTATGACTGGTACTATTTAAAACTGAAATAGCTACTACAGGAGTGGTACTATAGGCAGCGTTCGAAGCACTACAATTCTAGATAGCAACCCTAATCAGATTGAATATCGAGAAACGTCAACTACTTTTACTTGGCTAAATCGCTATTTTTCCATTTGTCCATCATTATGGATCCGACGAAACAAAAATCTATTTCCAATACGTGGTGAGTTTCCGGGCATTTTAAGTACAGTCATATACTCTATGTGATAAAATCCTATTGTGGGTGGTGTGATTGACATTAGAACGATTTGTCGCTTTTATTACTGGATTTCTATTCTTTCAGAACTTATCCCTACCCTCTGGATGTCGAGCACATAACTGGTTCTGTTTTTGTTGGGAAAATAAGACTTTACCAACTTTATTTGAACTGAAAAGCTTAGCGGATTGATAAATGGATTCCACCGTTTAGTTTTAACAGTTACTTCGGTAAACTTTTCTCTTTAGAATATAAGAACTTTGCTCTAATCTTTGTCAAATTGTACCTCTCCTGTATTAGGATAAAACATGTTAGTGGTGCTAACATATAGAGAAATTCCAGCGAACAGACCTTGATTATCTTGTTGTAATAATAATAAATTATAATAGTTCCTAGATAGTATTTGAGAAATCCCATAAAGTCCTTTAGAGGTTGTTTACGTTTCTCTTCTAAGAAACTATTGACCGCGCCTTCAATAGTTATGCAAGTAAATCAAAATATATATTCAAACTTATTCTTTTGACTACGCTACGTGTCTTTTGTTCACGCTCTGTTGAGATCCCCCAATAGGCACGTGTTGTTAGAAGAGATTTTCTAGCCCGCGAGTTAATTTTGACTAGTGTTTCGCGAGATTGAAAATGATACCTTTTTCATCCATTGTAGTAAGAACATGTCGGAGCAGGGCGTGTATAAAACTATCAAGTGAAATATGCCATCAATCATGGGATAGAGAAACAAATATGTTATTGTACTTCAAGATTTTTAAATAACAATTATATTTCCTTAGTATCATATTGTCGGGCGTCGTCTGAGAGAGCAGAATACAAAGTCGGTTGTTAGACCGATAGTATATTATCAGAGGAATTCAAAAGATACATTATCTTCAAAGTGAATTCCTGCATTTCTTGAGAGTCTAGTTATATTTTTCCATTGTCAACTACTCTTGAAGAAACTAGTGGGCGTTGTAGAGGAATTGTCCTTTAATGGAAGACTTGATGTACCGGTACTTTTAATATGTACTGGAACGAGGGCGTATTGTGCACCAGTGGACACCTGAATTTCCTGACAACGGGCGAGTGTTCTGGTATTCCCAAACTGGAAGCACGTGCCATGTAGGTATCTGTGAAGAGCTATTCACAAAAGGAATTCAGACTGAATGATATTCGAACTATGACGGACAATCAACTGACAATAAAGAACTAAACTTCTAGCGTATTGAATTCAAGGTGACTTGAAACGACCCGTGGACCCGCAATGGGTTCCGTACAAACAACAGTGGTACTGCAATAAACGCTAGCTAGGAGAATACAGATATAGCTAATGGATCGAAATACAGTTCACCGGAAGTATTAGTTCTATAGCCAAACAGGCTATGCCAAACTGGAGAGAATGTATATATAATATATATTTCGTATGCACATTCGAATACTTTTATTCCAAAGTATGCAAACCGCGAACACCATTTAAGTACGAATGATCTACCGACTATAATAGGTCTATTTTATTTATTAACCATTGCAAGCTAGGAACGCATCTCATTACCATCGACAACAAATACCGATTCTATCGTGGTTGAGATAGAAGGATAGAGCATATTCTAGCTTCATTTCGCTGGAGTATATCAGATATTAAGATAAGTTCGACTTGAGCTTTATGATTTAAAAGAATTACCTACGAATGGTATTGATCTGAAACAATTGCAGTCTAAAACTTCGTCCAATTTTCTTAGCGATACTGATATGAATCTATGGTACAAGTCAAACTGGTCTTGAACGTATACTGTTTGAACAATGATTAGGTGATATACGGCAATATAATAGTGCGATCCACAAGGAACTGAATGCGAGTTATGGTTAGCGCTTGCGGTACATCAAAGCAAAGATCTGGTTTTAATATTCAGAATTTAATTACGCACAACGATATGAACACCATTTCGATCGAAAAGTAGAAGCTAAGCTAGTTACAATTTCAGAATTATAAACTATCATTATTTCATATCTAGGTAAAAAGAACAGAAGAAACAGTCTTCTTCGAGGAACACCAACCACAATTCTGTCTAACAAACTGAAATGCAGTTTGTAGTTGTGTAGTTTACTCTTATTAACTGAGAAATGCATCGCTTAGCAAACAAAGTATATGATAAAATCAGAACATTAGAATTAGACTATATAAGGAAACACTTATAATTCACCCGCAAAAACAAAATATGAATAAAAACGATATGGAGGGGAATGGAGATAAAATTCCGATAAGAAAACAAAGGCTTGATATCTCGCGGATATGTAGATCGAATGAAGAAGGAGAGATGGCCAAAGATTTTAAACCGGTTACCATAAGGAAAAAGAAGAAAACGTATATAATAAAAACTATGGAAGGAAAAAGATTGAACTGAGACGACTGAGAAGGCAAAACGTTTTGGATTTTAAAAACGGAAAAAATAGGAAGGGAAACAAGTGAAGGGAGAGAGATACAGAGTTCACCGATTTTGGTATGCACATAATATTTATTGTAACTTCTTACGCTTTCACAAATGATGCGCAAATAAATAGATATACATTAGTTAATACTCATTTGCTTAAACTGTTCTTCATTTGACATTCTCTTTTCTATTACGATTTGACTCCCTTTAATTCGTTGATTTCTCAAAATTTCCAACAGCAGAACATTCATAAACTTCCGGGTTCTTATTTAATTTACAATTTCGTTGATATTCATGTGTGTCCACCATTCTTACTCTTTGCTTTATTTTCGGGTTGAATTTTCGCCCTTTCGTGACAAGTATGAATTACATGCCAAATACCAAGCATAATAAAATTAGTTCTGGACTATGATTTTGAAGTGGCCATGGAAGGAACTAGTAAACGCAAGCTTTAAATATATAGCAGAATAATATCAGAGAACAAGGAATGCATAGTTAGCAGAATTAAGATGTTGAGTAAGTATCAATCAACGATAAAATGTATTAAGTAATAATGGAAACTATTCAAGAAAGCAGGGAGGAACATATTCGAAGTCCAAAGAAAACTGATATCAGAAATTCCTTAAGGATAAGAGCGATAAAAGAAGCGCAATTTAGGGAAGTGGAAAACTGGAATCGGCCCTCCAACAACAGAGTTACGTTAGTGTTAGCCGCTCCACATGAATTATCATTTTTAGGTTTATCTGCATTTATCTATTAATCTAGTTTAGCGTGTTCATCTTTCAACTTAATTTTATAACCCGTTGCCATTATTGCCTGGCTCTTAACTTGAACGCTTGGTAAAAGGTTGTCCCGGCAGTTTAAAATGTAATGAGAAGCAACGGAAAGATAATCATAGAAGCGACATAGATCGAAATAGGGAACCATCTTAATGTTCATATCCCTCTGTTTTTATAACCTTTCAGAAAGATCATTGTATCCACAGAACATCATGAATGCACAGAAGACAATGTCTAGCATGAATTATAGAAATTGATTCGAAGTAACTAGATATTATGAACAATTAAATCGTGGCAAAATCGGAAAGCATTTAAAAGTTTATTATGGTGTGTTATTAAGAAATTAGTTTATTTTACTGCAAAATTCGACGTTTAACTGCGCTATTTTTCTGTGTCTAGGAAGTGCCAATGATATACTTCTAGTTGTCCAATAAGAAAGAATTCATTCAATTAACTAGCCAACATCCTATTTATATTTTCATATTGATCTGTCGATGCTGATCGAGTGAACACATACTACGAAAGAAATCAACGTATAAATCAGTTATTGGATTAATACTAAATTAAATAATAATTGACCCAAATGTGTGATAAGTATGTATAACATATCGAAATATTACGTTTACATTAAAGTAGACAATTGCAAAAACTACCACTTGAGGTTTATAAAATGAAGAACTACATTTAGGGTACAGAAATAAGCAAACCTGTATTTTTCTCGTATCATTGGGTTTCGAACGAAACTAAAACAAATTTTTAGCAAAAGCTTTGAAGAGATTGTATGCAGCAGTTTCCAGTACAGTATTGTAACGTTCACAACGTTATCCTGGCCTTCTCTTTTTCGAAGAAATCATCCAGTCTTTGAATCTGCCATTTCTGACAAATGGATATCCATGTGCAGCGCAGTCACCAAATACTTATCCTTTTATAAAATTGCAGTTTACTTTCTGAAATCTCAGAAACGATTACAGTGTACAGACCACCACTGGCTTCGTTCAATTCCTAGCGGACCAAATCGAATAAGCAATGTCGACTGCGATATTCGTTCGGCGAAAACCTTTGAGGGTTCTATTAAAGTCGACGCACACGATTGTATGGATGTGTAGCAGACGGTGCCGCACCGCGCGTATATGCATACATATTGCCGGTATAGAGAAGCAATCTTTCCGCTTGTAGACCCGAATTAGACTTTCGGCGCTTGTCAAACTCAGATGGGAATTTATGTATACGAAGATTATAAACACCGAAGGCGTGTTTCGCTTTTAGGTATCTCGCTTTATCTCTGCCTAATGGTTAGAGGTATCTGTTCTATTTATCTTGATGCTTTCTCGCACTTACAAGTATGAGATAATGATGGTTTTTGTGGTATTGAGTGGGAAGATATGATTGCAGGGGCTATTTTGTGGTAAAAATGAGAGCAAAAGTGTGTGTATAGATCCTGACTTCATGCATCTATTTAGCTATATTAGGAACATATACTGTACGCAACATAAAGGCAGTCACAAGGAAACACTGGTAAGTGTATCTCGTCAATTTAAATGAAACTTTGTGGGTATATAGACCCCGATGTAGTGTAAAAACGGTGACGTCCTTAGCTGCCTAACTAGTCATATTAGCGGGCTGTATAGCGCCCTAAGATCAACAGTACCCATCGCTTTTTGACTCAATAACTATAAGAGATATCAGAGGCAAGATTTAAACTGTTTCATACGCTCCTAGGATAACAAATATAAACTATAAAGACATAGAGAAAAGTAACAATAGGATTTGGAAATTGGCAACGTAGAAGAGAAGCAATAGAAACGGACAATGAATACTTGTTAATCTACAGCGGAGCAAAAATTAGTGGAAGAGCAGCAGAAGGCGTGGGATGTATAATAAACTAGAATAGTAAGAATAAGGTATATAGACGAGAAAGAACAGAAAGAATACTACTGGTGCAAGTGGAAGAAAACAATGGGAATCGGTGGTCAATAATTGTAGTATATAGTCCTAATGAAGACGAAAAAAAAAAATGTCAAAAAAGAAGCATTATGGGAAAAACTAACAAAAGATTGCAGCGAAATCTGTGTACTTTGAGATTTTAATGGAAGAGTGGGAAAGGAAGACGCGTCTTACCAGACAATAATTGGCAAACATGGAGAGGAAGTAGGAAACGATAACGTGAAAAGATTATTGGATCACTGCTTGATGCATAACCTCATTACAACTACTACTGTGTATGGGCATAAAGATATACATAAATATACAAGAGTCGAACCAAGTAGGCGATAAAAGTCGGTAACCGATTATATACTGATAAAGAAAGAAAAGAAGAGGTAAACGATAGATGTCCGACTGCGAAGATGGCATGAAATAAGTAACGACCAATACCTACTGCATGCAAAATTAAAGAAAACAGCTGAATCGAGAGAATCAATGCTAGCACGGAAGAAAACCAATGGTTTTGAGAGGATTAAAATATACAAACTCAGAAGCAAGCCAGTAGCTGAAGGATATGAACAAGCTGTTGAACAAAACCTTGAAATCCAAATCAAACTCACAGTAGTATGGAACAATGGAACAATACGGACAGAATTTAAGCTCATACTTTTAAAGGCGGCCAAAAAAGTATGAGGGATTTGCAAAATAATAAATAAGAAAAACATGCAGACTAATGGACACAATAAATAAACAATAAGAAAAATATTTGGAGAAATTGGAGCAATGAAACAGAAGGAACTTACGAGGAATATAAAAAGCAAAGAAAGCTTGTGAAAGAGTCAGTACAGAGGACAAAAAGAAATCATGTGAAAGCTTTGGAGAGAACCTGAGAAGGATAACAAAGACAACCAAAACTTTTCTATAAAGTATTTAAATCATTTAGAGGAACTAATACTAACGAAACAATGAGTATAAGAAATAAAGAGGGCCGATTACTACACGATCAACATGCCATAACGGCAAGAAGGGAAGAACATTTCGAAAACCTCTTGTGCAGTAAAAACGAGACAGGAGGACAGCTGACCAGAATGGAAGGAGAAGAACTATTAGAACAAGAAGAAGGGAAGATTACCAAGGACGAATTGAGGGATGTATTTAAGAAAGTTAAAAATGGAGAAACTCCCGGCAACAACAGAATCGCTGGAGAAGTGATGAAATACGTGGGCAGTAAAGAGACAAAGTGTTGCATCCAATAAAGCATGGAAACAAGGGATAATGCCGACGGGACAGATAGGGGCAATGTTACCCAATACATAAAAGGGCGACCAACCTGAGTCTATGAGAAAACCCTCACAGAATTAGCTCTTTCGGACTCTCAAAGCGGCTTCCGACCAGGACGGGGTATACAGGACGATATTTTCACTTTCTACTTGCCTTTTAAAGACTTAGAAAAGGCCGTTGACTCCGTCCCGAGAACAAAACTATGAAATAGCTTACAGCAAATGGGAGCCAATAATAAACTAATTGCAGCAATTAAAAGTCTTTACAAAAATACAACTAACTAACAAAGAGAAACTATAAATCTGAAATGTTCAAAACGCACGGAGGACTGAGACAAGGAAGGGGACTAAGCCCTACCTTGTTTAACGTATTTAGGGACGAAATAAGCAGGAAATGTAATAGAGAAACAAAGTAAATATACGTTGGACACAAACATTTACAGCAAGTATCGCTCTCCGAATGTATGTTTGCGGATGACATAGTGATTATAGCAGAAAAATGAACAAGACGTACAAGAAAATCAAAAAATGTGGAATGTAGAACTATTGAAACATGGGATGAAAATGAAAGAATTGCAAAAACGATAAAACTGTATCATGCTATGAGAACTTACTTCATAAACAAAAGAGGAACCTCTAAGAAGACAAAACTCAAAGTCTACAAAACAATCTATCGCCCAATACTGACCTATAGCTGCGAAACATGAACGCTAACATAACAACAAAAAAGCAAAATACAAGCGATTGATATGAGATATCTAAAAAGACTGCATGGAGTGACAAAAAGAGACAAGTGGTTAAATACAGAAATCTAGGAGGACCTGGAAGTGGATTCGATTTTGGAATTTATCGAGAGTAGACAACTAGGATGGTGGGGACGCTTAGTGAGGATGAACGACCAAAGACAAGTTAAAAAAGTGTGGGAGACGAAAACACAGAGGAAGAGACAAAGAGGCAGACCACCTGGTATGGTGTGTGCTATGATGAGCAAGATTCTAAACAGAAAGGGACTAGCTTGCAATGAGGTAGGAATGTTAGCAAGAAGCAGGATAGGGTGGCGTAAACTGGTACACAATTACGAGTAACGCTGAGAAACCCGACACCGTTATGGTAGAAGGGAATTCATTATATACATATATACACGCTCTTAACGATGGCGTCAATATTTTCCCTATGACTCATATATGTTTGCGGAAACAACCTCTCACCTCCCTTATTATGGCAAATATTTACGATATACATTGGCCTGTAAACCCACATTTGAAACGGTGAAACACACTTACCACTGTCTTCTTGTTAGTATTCAGGTCTAATTCATTCAAAATTTGTTACTATCTAATTTTTCTGTTTATTTCCTTCGAATTATTTATCGCAAGGACCCTTCCCTATTCGTAAAATAAACCCACAATTAGGTTACCTGTTCCTCTACAGCAATTTTTACGTTAGTACGTAGACTAAATTTGATATCAATCTTCATGAAATAAGGTTTGAATATCATACTCAAAATTAGATTATCAATTCTCAGCGCGTCCTTGGATCGCAATAATGAACTGTCTGAAACAAGAAGACCTTGTTAGCTCCTTTCGCATTTCAGGTCGAGCATAAGGAGTTAAAATTAATACGAAGATGTCGATGTTGCTATACAAACCAAGTTAAGTGTTGACATTGTATTTCCAACAGAAATGTCAATTAGTATTTTCCATATTCTCTACTTCGATGAAAGCTGCCACCCCGTCAACGTTTCTGATCTCTATCTCACGCCGAAGTCGGCAGTCGATAGTCACCTCTTAACTCGAATCGAAACGAACCCAAGGATACGACGGCTTCGTTCTATAAATAACTAATTTAATGTACTCGTTAAGTATGCACGTCGTGATTTCGGATTTATGATGGAAAATTGACGCGAACAGGATATCGCTCTTGGTATCTTATACTTTAGCGCGTTTCATTTTTGTCTACGTCTTGAGTTGTCATTCTCTCGTCGGGCGTAGCGGCTAATAAAACGCGAAATTTAATATTTTAATCTCGGCGCGGAGATGAAAATTTTAATTCGTCGCAGAAAGGCGCTCGACGTCTCCGACTTGGGTTACGGAGCGAACGTTTTTGCTTCGACTTCATCCTCGGTTTTTCCCTTCTTGAACGCGAATGTCGCGTCTCTGGTCCGCCGAGGGTAAAAATTTAATCATCTTAAATTTACTGAAGATTGACGACGTGAATGTAGAGGGGGAACGGCGACGACGAAAATGAAAAACAAACTCGGATTTTTATATCAGATTTTGGTTATGGTGGAGGCGCCGGTGTTATTAAGGCGGTACTGATTTAACTGATAATGACTTAGGGTGTTGGTGAAATACGTTGAGGTAGAAGACACCGGCGCTAAATGCTACAGGAAATTCGTTCTTCCGATCGATTTTTAGGACAAGATGTATGTAAATTATGGAACAGTAATCTATTTAGTTTAATACGTCTGCGAACTAGGAACAGCTGAGGTTTGATTTTATTTACTGCATAGATATTGTTTAAATTATAAAGATAAACATAGTATTCTTGTAGTAAGTACTTTTGCAGCACACAAAATAATATACTTGTAGTTTTTAGTCAGCGAAAACAAACGTTTTGTTACAGATTAGCATATTTGTTTTTCTTTTTCTTTTCCTTAGCAATGCTTTGATAATATTTATAGGGCTATAGTATGCAATCCATTTTCCAGAAAGTATTTGGAAAAAGTTTTCGGCTACACCTAAACTAAAAAAAAGACCATCAGAACGCAACTCCCTATGAGAGCCTCCTCGCTCTTTTGGTTGGCATTGATCGGGTTGGTATCATTGACTGTGTCTTGTCATGCTCCCTTCCCTCGCATTTTACCTTAAGAGCACGTGTGACTTATCACTTTAAGTCTATCAGCCGCGGTGATGTTAGAGTTTCCTTCAATTTTAAAATTTAAGGCTTTTTTGTTTTCACTATGGATTTTCCAATTAATTTGTGGGAATCTTAATATCACGATTGCCGTAAGTTTAATACAATTTTAAAATAATTTCCTTTTTTTATTTAAGGAGTTCTTTCCTCTTTAGTACACTGAGGATGCCCTTAATCTCAGGGCGAACATTCTGTAGCAGCAATAAATGATATTAGCAAAATTTAGGTCTTTTCACCTTGACCTCCTCGAGAGTCTAATACGTTGTTACTCCTGAAGTTTGCAAGTTACGTTGTACTCGTTAATTCTGCCTTGCTTGGGTTAAACTTTAAAATGTTTGCAACTGAATAAGACCCATTCATTCTCATGGCGCATTTTCGAAGCGGTATTCAGAATGAAGATGGGGCAAGGACGTATTCACTGCAGTTTTGTATGGAGCAATACATCCAAAGATTTCTACACGAAAATATTTTATATGAAACATTTTCTCACCATAAGAGCAGACTTGTGGAACGTTTTGGAAATACACATTGTATTTGCAAAGGGAAATCTACCGGTGCGCCAAATGTATTAAGTGCAGATGTTGTTGATCAAATTCAACATCGAATGGAGCAGAGTCGTACGAAACCTACACCCAAGTTAGCTGCCCAGACAGGTATGATAACGTATTTTATTACCTATTATAAAAAGAATTCAATGTTTCCTAATTTTGTAGATGTCCTTTATGGAAGCCACCAAAAGGCTTTGAAGAGGATTTTGAATATGCACTCATACAAAGTATCAGTGGTACAACAATTGTATCCACGAGACCATCAAGTACGTGTTCAGTAAGTGAAAATTTAAAGAAAAACGATGCACTGTACAAAACATTTATGTCAGACAAGGCGTCGTTTCATTAACCAGGCTATGTGAAGGGCCTAATTATAGAACATGGAGAACAGAAAATCCACACACTTTTATCGAAACCAGTTCACACCCTATTAATTGATATGAGGGTGGCATTATCAAGACAACGTATTGTGGGGCCTTTATTTTTGCATGATATAGTAACTGTAGTAACAAAATGGAGCAACAGCTCATACTGCATTCGATAAATTGGAATACCTACGACAATTTTATGATGATCGTGTTATTAGTTATGGAAGTTGGTCTGCAAGATCATCGGATCTAACACCTTTAGATTTTTACTTCTTGAGTTATCTAACAGAGAAAGTGTATAGACAACGCTTACATAACATTGATGAGTTACAAGCAACTATACAGCATGCAACCCTCACATTTTGAACATTCATTGTAATTTGACAGAAGTTACTTACTTTACTCTCAATGTAGCGACAGCTGTTAGACTAACTGAATAAATAAATTGTTGCAATTATTAAACTTAAATCTATCTCAAATTTAGAGGCACAGAATGAAAACTTACGATCTATCTAGCGATAAAGTCAGAAGGACATAAAATAGTAAATACAATTTCTGTTCATTTTAAAAATGCGCATGCTAGTTAAAACTTTATAATACGCCACTTTCTGTAATATTTTACATAAAGCAATAGTGCACTATCAACTGCCGTTATTTGGATTGCCAACTTTGGTAGGTACGTGGTAGAGAGGAATAAATATAAGTTTTAGTAACAAGATAATTAATACCATAGCAATATGAATATGTATGGTACAACACATTAATATTCGTTCTAAATACCTAATTAATCATATAATCATTTATATTCCTTCCAGTTTGAAACATAAAATTACGACCACGATGGAATGCAGTAATAACAGCCCTGTGCTCTGATATTGCCAACAACACGTAAAGTCATCTGCGTGTTTCCATGCCTTCGTTGCTTCTACACTACAAGTTGCAATTATGCACAAAACATATTCATCAACGGAACTGATGCTATCAACAAGTTATCAAATTCGATCCGATTCACTGAATAAATTACTTTGCATTAAAATACTAAAAGAACATGCGACGTGCCGCAGTATTATTGAACCGTGGTAACTAATGATTTCAATAAAACTATTTATCGCCTTCGATATTGCTCTCCGTTGAGTTAGAGGAGCTCGTTTCCGATCTCTCTCTTGCTATCGATAGGGAATAATTTATTAAGGGATGTGATGCGATATGACGTCTCACTTCATTTTACTCCTAATACGTTCGATTGGCGTTCCACGTAACGGCTTAGCGAAAAAACCGGCGACGACAAACGGAAAGAGCTCACGCCTCGGTAACACTTAGAGAGCTCGCTCTGGTGGAGCCGTAAAGTGAACCGACGAAGATCGTAAGTGAAACAATTTATTACATATGGCAAGGATGAAGGATGTATGTATTTATATGGAGACGTTGATAAATGTGCGAAATCTGCGAATATTACGACCATAAATTCGGATGTAATCTTTGCGAATTTGTCGAGATTTTCGCGCTGAACGGAAATATGCATTATTAACTGCAAGCAAATATTTCACATCGATATTTAAAGGATATTATGAAAAAGCGCAAGATTTCAATTTTAAATAAAACATGGTTTACTGTAACATAATATTTATGGATTTATAATGTAGATATTTGAGAATTAAGTACGGAACAACACATCTCGTAAATGGTTCCCACGGTTGGCACACGCGTATACTTCCGACAAAACTTTGGATAGTGGTTTTGCATAAACTTGGCGGTATTTTGATACAGCATTCAATTTCGGGCTTCAATACTTGGGTGGTCGTGGGCTTGTTGGCATAAACCAGAGACTTCAGGGAACCCCACAGAAGAAAGTTCAAAGGTACGATTTGGGCAGTTAATTCTGGTCACCAAAACGGGAGATGACACGACCAGGGAACCAGAGACTTCAGGAAACCCCACAGAAGAAAGTTCAAAGGTACGATTTGGGCAGTTAATTCTGGTCACCAAAACGGGAGATGACACGACCAGGGAATGACTCGTACCAGACCGTCAATGGGCGGTATCGCAAATGGCATCGTTTTGCTAAACTAAATGTCTTCAAGCACAATATTGATAAACTAAATGTCTTCAAGAACAATATTTTCCGATTGAGGCACAAAGAACTAGATTATCATGTCAGGATAACGTTCGCCATGTTTGCCCCGTTTTGAAGGAAAAATGGGGCAATGATTCTTCTAGACCACAATACACATCAAACAGTCACATGCTAGGGATGCATTTGTTTGTCATTAATCATTAATGGATTTCCTGAGCCGTGAATGCGGGAATTCTGTGTTTTAACGAAGTCATTGATGTGAAAATGGACCTCATCGCTGAAGATGATTTTGCCCACAAAGTCAGCACTCACTTCTTGTTGTTCAGTAGCTCAATTGGCGATCTCTATTCGCTGTGCGTGGTTCCGTTGGGAGAAGTTGTTGACTCACTTGGACTCCGCAAGCATGGAGATCCATATTTTTAGTGAGAATGCGGTAAAGGATGACTGTTTAAATTCTCAATTCTTGTGCACAATGTCGAACCGAAGGCTCTGGACTCTCGGCCACACTCGCAGGAACTGCCGTGATGTTTTGTTCTGAATGACCACTACGAGCTCGTGTCGTGTATTTCACATTGCTAACTGGGCCAATACCATCGAATTTTGCAATTAATCTTCTGACATATGATAAATTTGGAACATTTTTTCTACCCAAAATTGGACGCACTTTACGAACCGCAACAAGCAAACTTTCACTATTTTGATAGTAATTTTTGACAATGAGAACGCGTTGTTGCATCGTGTAGCGCTCTGCTCTTATTGTAACACCTTTCAAATGGTGTGGTGAAGTTCTGTTTATTTAATGGTTACTTCTTTTAAAATCCTTTGGGTTTAAATATAGTCCAAACTTCTATTTCAATCCACCTTCAACGTAGTAAAATCTTACTTCGATGATTTTTCGTGTTGCTTTTTTCCGAAACGAGGACGCTTCCCCATCCAAAGTTTACTACATTATCTCTCCGTTTTCCAAATAACTAGTTGTTTACTATTTTCTGTGGATAGCAATTCATCATTGCCGCGACGTTGTTACTGGGGTCTATATTGTTAATACCCAGGTGTCCTTGATTTCTTATATCCAGTGGTAATTAGGAATTCTTGTGATGTGAAAGTGTTGAATGTATGTGTTTAAATGGTTACATTGCTTTCTATCTTTTAATCGATGCTTTTTGTAATGACTGATAATTTTATTTCTAGTTACATGTTTTTCTTCCATTAAACGTCTCTGTCTGGACTTAAAAAAGAAACTAACACCCGCAGGGTAATAGAATGCTTAAAAGGTGTCGTTCGTGGTATCGGAAAGGTATAAACAGAACCCAAAACTAAACCGATTGTCATTTGAACATGAATATCCAAAGCCCCAAGATTTACTGTAAATTTTGATATATTGAATTGCAATTAATGATAGATTATTTAATGGCAATTAACCATGTGAATATTAATATACTTCAATACCCATGCTTCACCACCTACAGTTATGTTGTATTCCCAGATGAGACGATCGATTTTCAAAGCCATCTACCACGGTATTCTTCATTTTTAATGGCGATGCTCTCACAGCCCACTGTTCAGAAGAATAGTAAATTGCAGCTAATTTTCAAGAAAAAGTTCGTGAAAGTTTGCAGCAATCCCACTCTTCAGTCGTATTTCTGGGAGTGTGTATTTAGTTTATCCCTGCAGGTATGTAATAAATCGAGAAACGTGCTTTCTAAACTTTATCTATCGATGTACATATATATTTATATTAGCTGGAGTTCGGTAAATCCATCTTATGGTTTGCTCGCTGTGATAATGTGTATTGGATAACTATTGTTATTAAATATAATTCAAAACGTTTCGAACAACAATGAACCGCACAACGAATTCGTAATTTATATATTAATTATGCACAATATTGTAACGAATGCACCAGATGAAACTAAAATCAAACCGCGCATCTCGTTACATCCGTAGAAATATCGTAATAATCAATCGTTCAAACGTACATACATGCATTTCTGACCGTTATCTATCCATATCGATTTTCGCCAGATAAAATGAGCACTGTATGGGGTATTTGTTTTGAAATTTAATTATGAAACGAATGTAATTGCCTCGTAAATGAGTACCAATTACGAAACGTAAATCATACGTGTTATGATAAAATCCGCAAAACTTAACAAAGCAAATCTCGATAAATTAGCTATAATTCCGTATGTCGAATTGGAAATATCACGCCCTTCACATAGGACCGTCATTAATAGAATTCAATGTATAGAATGACACCATAGAATCAAGAGAACGCTTATAGAAGCTGTTATTCCACAGATACTTTTCCGATTTTTTACGGTACTTTAAGAGGACTTATAGCTTCTAAAGAAGTTCCGCCAGATAAGTAATCCTATAATTTCCGATAAGTTCCAATCGCTTTCTTGTTCTGTTGTTGTATTTTACAATAGAATGCAATCAATGTCAGTTTTCACCAGAAATTGTTTGAGCTACGCTATGCTTAAATCAATTATCAATTCCATGAAAATAAAAGAAAACTAAATAACTTTCTATAGCACAACCTACAGCTGAGGTTTGTATGTTAGGCAGCCCTTATAGAAAGCTGTGCATAGCCATACATACCCAGCACAAATTGCTTATGGCAATAATCACCGAGAGAACTAAGCTTCATTAATCGCAGACTGCAACCCTAGACTAGTTTCGTCTTTATTAGCACTCATTGGTGCGGTGCAGTCAGTCCATGATTAACAACGCGAGCATCGTAGTTATACAGCAAAGTTTCCTCCGTGATTAATGGCATATGTAATTTGTGCTTGCAATACAAGACATTGCACCGTTTTCTTTGAAAGCTGCTTTAACATATGAACCTCAATTGTAAATCATGTTATAAAGAATTACTTCGAGTTACATTTCTTTTCCTTTACAAATAAGAATAAGGAAACTGTGGCTAAAATAATATATAAAATAAATAAAATTACCCTTACCACACTTTTCAGGAAAATCCAGATACATATTTCGGCAACTAAGTTGCCATCCTCAGTGACAAACTGGGGAATTCAGTAGCACTGGCGAATCCGGTTAATGCCCAAGATGAACACCACATAATGAACACTGTACAACACCAAAGCACCGTACAATGATCATCACACAATGTATGCGCGAAGCACACTAAAACACTGTTGACACTGAACTCCCAATAAGGGGACCGTGTATTTATTCTACTTCTAAGCTAAATTTCATGCTCTATGGAGTGTGCCAATACGGTTGAATGATCCCATATGAATCTATAGTTTAATTCAATAACTCGTACAATTTGCAATTTGGAATAGGTCCCCCATCTGCATCCATAATTCTCTCTCTCTATTTTTATAAGTATAGATGCTATAGCAGCTATCTGGTTCCCTCTTATTTTCTACTGTCTTAATTAATTTTAAACTTTCAATTGGCACGACGTGCTTTTTGTCTAAAATATTTCGGGCCACACTTGATTTCTCGAGCTTGTTGAACCATAAATGAGCAAGGTGCTCCTTGTATCGTGTTGGGGTTGATCGCCTAGTTTGTCCAATGTATTTTATGCCACATTCCTGACAACCGATTTCGTAGATACCTGGTATTTGATTAATTTCGTTTTTATCCTTGGTATTTCTTAAAAGATTACCTAATGAATTAACTGATGTAAATGCGACCTGTAAATTAAATTGTTTGAGGACTTTGGGAAGTGTCTTAGTGTTATGATGGAATTGTAATTTGACGAATTTCTTAGCTGGTTTATCCAAAGGTGGGCTCGTGGATTCCCTAATTAATGTTTTGAAATTTTCTTTCCTGAGTTATCAATCAATTTTGCTTCGAAACCATTGTATTTGGCTATGCTTCGTATGTATTTAAGTTTTCTCTCATATCTTTCTGTTGTGAGGGAAAAATTTAGTAGCCCATGTATTACAAAGTTAAGACATGCAATCTTTTGTTGAAAGTTATGGTTAGAATCTTCAGTTATAAATCTGTTGGCATTGGTTTGTTTGCGATATATGTCTATCTCCAAATTGGTCTATCTAGAAATGGAAGTTCGTTATTTTTCTCTTTCTCCATTATACATTTTACGGTGCTGAATTTAGAATTTAGTTCATCCAAGAAGTCCTGTAATCTATATTTTTAGTGTCAAAAATGGCAAATATGTCGTCCACGTATCTAATCCAAACGCTCGGAAAATACTTAGCATCTTTTTTAAATCGAATCTTAAAATTGCTCATAAACAAATCGGCTATAAATGGTGATAAACTATTGCCCATCGAAATCCCGTGTTTTTGTTCAAAATATTTAAGTTTCTCAATGAATTCTGAGGAATTATTAACTGCCAAACTTTCGACTTTTACGGGTAAATTTTTCTACAAGCCACTTGGATATAAAATATGTCGGTCAGTGGATTGTAGAATTTATAAATTTCCCTGTAAAATCCGAAAGTTTGGCAGTAAATAATTCCTCAGAATTCATTTCTAATCGCAACACATTAAATGATGCTATATTTAGCTACACACCCAAAGGAAATGGATCTCAAACCTACGATTCTATCTCAAACTTGAAACTTGAAAAGAGAACAAACGTAACTGAATTGCTATTAAAGGATCTTTCATTTTGAACTAACCGGTATTCGACAATCAGCTAGTATTACGCTTTCGTTGTAAACTTTTCATTTCCTGGAATCCGGCAGATCCTTTTAAATTCAATTAGCGATAACGTCGACTGCATCCGAACTTTCTTCGCGAAAGATCAATTTAAACAAGAATGATTGAAATGCAAGCTTTGTTACTAGTCTGACTCTAAATACCTAACAATACGAAATCTATTCGTCAAAGTCATTACATGATTTCCTAGTTTTCTCGGAATATAAATCGCATTTTCGAAGGGTCTGTACGATTACTTTATTTCAGAAGTGTCAGTATGAAAGTCCAGATCCTTTTATTTAAAGAGAGACGAATTCTATTAAACTAGGGGGAAATGAACTAGTAAAAACTATGTAACCTATTGTCATCGTTGCAACGTCAGTGGATTTAAGTAACATAAATTACTTACCTTGGTATTCGATTTCTACTTTTATGCTCCGTTTCTTCGCTTATATCTATATAAATGCAATATTTAAAGAAGCGGGAGCATAAATGGCGACATTAAATTAAAATTTCAGCAACATGCACGTAAAATTTCCCGAGAAACTTAAATTTTTCATTTATCGAACGATAAAGCGGCCGTAACACGACAGTACTCAATCAACATACAAAGGACCTTTGTCTTATGAAACCCTAAAGGTAGAGCGCTAACTTTTAAACTCCGAAACTTGAAGGTTTCATTTCTTCCTTTTTCGTTCTTTGGCTCATGTTCATTATATGGCGTGAAATATGGGCGAAGAAACGTGTCGTGCGAGAAGAGGAAAAAATACGCGTTTGAAAAGAACCGGAGTACGTTCCCGGACCGTAACAGAGCGCTAGCCGGAATGAATTTATTAAGTTCCAATTTACCCTCTCGAAGCTGCTACTTTATTAAATTAAAAATATATATATGCAGCGGCAGTACCACTACGGTCGGCGTATATTCCGTTGTTAAAAAATGTCACGGAAACTTTACATTTTATTGCGCTTTTCGGCCCTTTCTCGCGTTTTAACGGCGACCGAAGATGGAGTTGGTTTATTATATTACACTCGGACCATTACGGTAATTGTTTGGACAGGCCTTATTTGAATTGAATAATGACAGCGGTGCTCTAGAACGAAGTACGAAGCGGAGAAAATTACTTTTCAATTTACGCCAACGTAAATTGGCAAGTTCGAAGAAGGCGAGGAATTGGATTATAGTTTTTGTTATTTATGAATCTCATTGAACTTGCGGATTATATGTAAGTAATCAAGCTAGTAGAGCTATCTGTGTGTACATACACAATATAGGCACGTAATTACAATTTACAATTACTAGTCAGGAATCCCCGCTGGTTTGTATTCTCAGCAAATAGGTCAATGCAACAGACAATAAATAAACAGATATCTGTAAGTTCAAGCCAACTGTCAACTGCTCAGAATGTTTCCAGGAATATCCATATTACTCCACACTTTTAATAGAAGCAGGGTACAACACAGATATGGGGGAATTTAAAGCTAAACCAGAATTGTAAGTAGCGTAAAGATAGTAGATACGCCCAATATTTCAAAACGTTTTACGTTTTGCCAGCTCCAAAAATTTGTCACAGTTTATGACATTTATCAATAACAAAATAAAAAATAAATATTTATCCCTCCGCACAGAATGACCTAGTACAAAATGAAATGCGGCATGAATACATAACATAACTTGCGTAGCTGAGAAATGAAGGAAATATAGCCGAAGCTCTATATCGTACGTGGACCCTTTTTTAAGCGAGATAACAGCGTTAAGAAGAAAAATTCGTCCCAGAAGGGTAGCTGAGCGTCCGTAAAAGGGCGTAGGTAAACAAAAAGATGCATAAGAATACGCGATATATTTATCTTTCAAATTGAGACAAACAAACGTCCGAGAGAAAAAGAAGATGCGCATTAACAGTAATAAGATGACGAAGGGAGAAAGAGAGACGGCGACAGGTCTCACGAACGAGAACTAAAGATGGCACGCTATGAACGTACTAGCGGCAGCGTAAGATTATCAGGAACAAGATAAATATGATATAATAACAAATGTAGTCGAGCAAAATACGGGTACCGTCAACGAATTAATGTATTTTTCTAACTTTTCTGGAAGTTTTGTTTTTGAATGCGCAAGATTATTTCAGCATAAAATATGACTTCCTTGATGTGATGATTTCGTTGAATGCAAGCATTCACATTGCTCAAATATGCTTTTGTATCCATAAAATAACGACAAACACAATTTCAGGTGATGAACTGCTGTTTCACATTTGTATTCAACTGTATCAACAAGATTCATAGATTAAAATAAGATTTCCACTTCAATATGTCTTTGTGTACTACAAGTTATCCCTTGTTGTCTATTGATTCCTTTGTTGCTTGTTTAGTACTTCTTCCCGTTTTGTCTTTTACTTTTCAGTGCTCGAATGTTTTGCTTAAAACTGATATCATATCGCCAATATATCTCAGTATAGCTTTTATCTCAGAACAAATTGTGTGGAAAGGGCTTTGGTATAACGATGATAAATGTAGGGTAAAAATTTGATATTTAAAATCAATAAATATCTATCCGATCTACCAGTGTATCAGTTTGGAGCAAAGTATAATTCCAAAAATTATAGCAAATATTGTTTTACATGAGAAAATGTGAATAAAGTTGAAGGAAGTTCAATAATTTCCAAAAGAAACTGAAGGTAATAACTCTACCTAAATAACGCCTAAAGTATATATGGTAATACAGATAATACAAGAAGGATGAAAAGAAGTGGAGGGGACGTGGGAGGGAGGGGTGTACAAAAATTACTATCGGTGAAAAACATAGGTATAGGATCAAGGGCTAAGTCGACGAACATGTATCAAAAGGAAAACAATAAATCTGAATATTGCGAGGGGAAAAATGAATATAAAATAATATCCGAAATAGACATCTGCCATCTACTAGACCTAATGAACTAACAAAATTAAATTACATAAGAATTTATAACTTCATGACAACATATTAAATTCATTATTACTGGAAGAATATTAGTAGTACGAGGACAATAGTAGAAAAAGCACAAAACAATATGGATGAGGGTAGTAGCAATAGTACTGATTGAAGTAATACCCAAGCGATTACAGACCAATATAGGAAATTGCTGGTTACTGCAAATAGCAAAGAGAACTAAACGCCTTGAATATTATCAAATAAGCGACGTATCAAGTGCAAACATTTTACATATAGTACATACTCTTCGAAATGCATATGTAAATTCAGTTAAAGATACAAAAAGTGAACACAAGTGCTGAAATATACTGCGACAATTACTTATTGTCAGCAAAACTGATAGGTTGAACACAAAACGAAACTAATAATTTCAAATATAAAAATAGATTCCTTCCTCCTTTAAATAATTGATCCTTATGTGAGCAATTGAATTTGTAAAATTTATAAAATCTCTTTTAATTTGTTGAAATTGATAAAAATTGTAGTCACTATTTACTTTCTATTTCATCTCAGCAGTTTCGATTCATCTATGCTGTTTTGAAAGAAAATTTCTTTAATAATTTTGAATTTCAAATTCCGTGCTTAAACTTTTCTTTACACCCTTTTATTTAATAACTTTCTATAGCTATTGTACAAACAAATATCATACATATCAGTGTATGTTATTTATCCTTCTAATACGTTACTTTTATGAAACCAATTTGAACAAGAAAAATGTTATAGCTCCTAATCAAGGTTACTACGGAACGTACTATAGATAACTTCACATTAGTCGAAGACGATGCAACGATGCAATACATAAATATAACTAATAAACTTTCAATTCAAATATTCTAGTAACTAACTGAAAACTGAAGAAGATCAAATAAAAATATGTTTTCCAGGTATGAAGATATGTCGGATAGTAGATAACTTAATTTTTACCTACTACAGGATCTTGTATCCAAAGGAAGCTATTCTTTATACAATTATGCCCTTCTAACATGATATACATAACATCAATTGTTTTTGATGAAGAATATCTGACACTGGATATGGAAGAATGGGAGATTCTGGCCTGTAATTACTTGTTCTACGACAAGGAAAGAAATAATTGATGTGGTGAAGCAATAAATAAAATTAGCTGGAATTTAATAGTATTTTAATAATTCTATAGGAGCTCGTAGAAATCGGTTTAGCAATTACAAAATTTTGATGCCGATTCCGCTGTTTTACTTTACTACCGTAACACTATCGATTTAGGCCCAGAATCTTCCCTCTTTCCTCTGACATTAGCTCCATATAGAGAAATTGGACTCTATTCTCCTTTTAAAGTTCTTCTTCTTCTTCTCGTTAATCCTTATACCTTTCAGCGTCGGATTAATTAATTATTTTAAAGTTATGAAGCCAATTTGGTAAAATATTTCAAGATAAAAATCTAAACTTAGACTTTTGACAATCTTAAAGGTAATTCCTTGCAGGGAAATGCTTTCTATAAGGAAATCTGTGAGGAAATTACTCCAGGCTTCTTTTTAAATTCTATTTATGATTATATACACTACAAAACAAAGAGATAATACGTTACATAAACCAAAAATCAACATATGTACCTTTACAAAAAATGCACAAGGATAGAGATAAATGGTAAAGAAGTTTCCCGCGTATATATCACCACACTCAGGAAACGGAAACGAAGCTAAAGGAATGTAGGAAGTCCAGCAAAACAGGAAACAAGAGCTTTAGCTCTGCTTCAATGCTGCTTGACCAACTTATTAACTTGTTATTTATCAATAAACTTGAATGTCTTACACTTGAATAGGTGCAAGAACATGAGACTGTAGGGGATATTTGGTAAGCTTCTAGATTACTGAATCTACTAAAAACAACAAAGAAAGGTATTGTAGAGTAAAGGGAGCATTTAGGAAAGGCAAAACTCTTGGTGAGATAATAACACTAAACAAAGGAGAAATAGAAGAACTACTTAAAACAGAAAACAAAGAACAGTACATCCCACCAGGAAAGTTGTGCATCCAATCACAAAAAGAAATGGGAAAATGTTGGACGATTTATAGGAGAAAGCTTTAGAAAATTCATGAAGCAAACGAAAACTCAAGCGAATACAAAATACAACAACATAGACAACAAAAGCAGATAACTCAGTATAAGGAGAAAATGTTAGAAAATATATGGAATACTTTAAAGAACTTTCAAAAGGAGATACTCTAGACCCAAATATAGAAGAAAAATCAGATGAAATACGCATCAGAGAAGAAAAGATACGATCACAGAGCAGCACAGTGGAGGAACATTTCCATCAAAATCTGTTTATAATTAATACCATTTATCCTTAAGTAAATAATTGTGGAAGTCGAATATAGGTCAAGCTAATTTTAAGAGTAATAACTGAAATTTCGAGAGTAAATCAAAACCAGCATATAAAGGAACAAACTAACTGTTATAATACAGTTTATATAATTACTAGACTTAACAACGGCCAGTTAATAAAAAATAACCTGTAAAAGACCTCAAGGAAGAAAAAATAGTAGAAAACCAAGCTGGAAACTGATGAGCACTGTTCATCGATATCTCATAGCAATGATCTGAGGAAAACTGGAACAGCTTTGTATCTACGTCTACCTTATTAAGAAAAATAGTAATATATATGTTCTTCAAAGCGTTTACTTGAATTTATATAAGAACTGAATCGTTTTCAATGCTAACCACCAATTTCATAATGGATACCATCAAATAGAAATGTAGTATGCTCCTCAGTGGTAGACATAGAAGACCCTCTTGCTAGAAGTGCTCGCCTCGCTTTCTCCAATTGCAGGTCTCTCATATCCCTCTGCAATTCGAAATAATCCGCAGCAAAGTCGACAGCGTTTTCCGGTTGATTCAGGAGGTAATCTACGACGAAATCAACCAACATATTTTTCGTTTCGGTTGGCTTCTTATAGGTTTCAGAGACGTACCTTCGGCGTGGTTCGTCAGACATTTTGATTGGTGTAGTTATGCTGTATTTTATGATTTTTAAATGGAACTTCTTGTTAAACACAAATACTTGAAGATGACATTGACGCAAAAGCAGAAAATGACACAAAAGGCTGCTTTTCGTTTATCAATTAATATTTATCGTAATGATCGTAACTTAATCATAGCCCAGCAACGCATCTGGCGCCTTTATGGCTATTATTTGTATCATATGGGTAGAAAAACGTTAAGGTGATTTTAAAAATACCACTTTGATACTTGAACTATTAAACCGTAAATATTGTTGTATTGGGTAGAACATTTGATTTTGTCAGGGTATCGGGGTACAAGGAAATAAGGGATTATTGCGAAGTATAGGATGTGGTCAAATGAGGACAACGAAGTGGAAGAGTCTAGTAGGATGGAAGTAAGGATAGTAACCTCACGAGATGAAACCTCCAGAGTATGCAGACCACGGGGTAAATCTCCTAGAGACTCCAGAAAAGCGCATGTCCTATGGTTTTCAAAAAGAAGAAGATAATGGAGAAAGATATACATACTTGGAGCACCCGATGGAAACGTAATCGATAGTCTAAACTACTATTACTATTCACATCGTCTTCTGACGTTAGCGAATGGAAATGCTTCCGAAGCCAGTAGTATGATATTATGCCCTAATTGAATTATCTTCGTTTGACTAATATTGGTCCAGCGTTATTCCGTTCGTAAAGTTACCTCGTAAATTTGTGTTTAATTTATAACAAAGTTGCTACTTATTAATCTAGAAGACACCTTTCCTGCTGAATTCAGTTTCTATATGCATATGTATTACGTAACTATTCATAACAGTTATGGCTTGAAAATCACAGAATATGATTGTCACCATCCTTTTCAGTCTCCGATTCTCCAAAGACTAACAGTAATAGCCGATTGAACAAACTTATGCCGACTTCATTCATAGATGGTACCTACCTACTTCTCAAATACTTGACGAAAGCCAACCAAAGGTAGTGCTTATGTTGAACGACAAGTAGTTCAAGCACGATGAATCAGACAGACAGAACACAGAACAATCAGACAGACAGAATCAATTCGTGGTAACAATAAGTAGGAAACTGCCTTCTAGATACTAACTATTACCAGAATATACATCACAAAGTTGAAACAGCAAATTACAAACTTCGAGAAAAGGAGAGCAAGAATGACAGTCAAATGGAGACGAGGCGCCAACATCCAGCCTTTAATAGGGATTAATCTCAGTCATTCTTGTAAATAAAGGGATGGATTTGCTACAGTCAAATATTCTTGTATGAGGCTTTCAACATGACAGTGTTTAAGAGCAACCCAGTTTGGCAAACTTTATAAAGCAACTCGCGTACAAGGAAAACAAAGTAGGTTTTCGAAGAAAGACGCAGTTGATTTGGATCAGGGTAGACATTGAACAGACTTGAACACGAAATAGCTTCATTCCTCCTGGACCCTCATCATTACCTTATTAAGAGAACCCATTCGTAGTAAATGAGCCGTCACCACAAGATAAGATAATGACCATAAGCGTTTGGCAGTCCACGAACAATTTATATCCGGTCCGAAGATAATTTTCCTTCCAAAAATATTCTGGTCAAAATCCTCAAATCAAGCGCATACAGTACTGAGGGAGTACTTCAAGGTCATAAAGCTCGAAAACCTGAATAAACCAACTTTACCGTCTCTGTTACCCACGGACCAAGAATGGAACATATGAAAGAATTGAAACAACTCTCTAAAGAAACTTGCTAATAGCAACTGAACCTCCAATTCTCATCTCAAATCTTAATGACAATTGTCAACGTCTTTTCGTTCTCAAGAGAAATGTTTTTGTCTACTGTAAAATCGATGGCGACACCCTCAACTGATTCGACAGATGTGGCAGATAATATTAAGCTCCACATGTCGATAAACCTTATAGAAAATAGCTTCACCACCTCTATTAACTTTTAAGTATACGCTCAGGTATACAATATTCACAACTTGTACAGTTTCCTGCAAGACTATGGTATCACCTAACTGGTTGATGAACACTTCATGATGACCACAAGCATAATATCTTATCTTAAGAATTTAAAGAAGTTTGAGGGAGTGTATACGTAAGAAGAAGAAGTCACAAAAGAAAGTAGCAATAATATGGACTTGAAGGTAGAGTCAAATGACTCAGGGCAAGGCCAGGATAATTTAGATTTAAGTGGTGAAACCAAAACTGAAACAAATATCTTATGGGTGATAATAAGACAACAATGTGGAATTAAATCCTTGAATAGCAGAATAATAGTGAAATAGATGGATAAATCATGATCAGTCAACGACAAGTATAGTGTAAATCCTAGCAGAAATTGAGTACCAAAATTGAAATAGAATTCCATTGGCCAACAGCTTAAATTTCCTAGACTATTATCAACTTAGAAAGAGATCCGAAGTCTTAGGCAGTCACAAATAAGAGAATAATAACACTAACGAAATAAGATGAAATCGAATAGAACATCTTTCTGGCGAGTGCAAGATAAGAACCATCTTCTAATATGCCTCGATGTCCCACACTATGCATGTGATTGGGACACAAAGGGAAAGAAACATTATTTTTGAGATTAGAGGTGTCCAATAGCCTTAAAACTAGTGCTACCATTCGGTTATAAAAATAAAATAAGGGCAAAATTGTGGATTCTTGTTTTTCCGTGGTATTGACTTTAGATGATGACAGACCTATAACTTTTATAAATTAACTCCTACCGATTTAAACGAACTAAAACCACACATCTAACGTCCCATCTCTTAAGTCTTTACAATAGTATTTTACAGCTTGACAAATTTGGTGCAAAGGGTTCATCATAGGACCTTTCAATTAAAACCGAATTTGATAATTTCTCATGCCTATTGAGTTAGCATTTAGGATTAACATAGTTGTAGTTGGCTTTAACTGTATTACATTCTTCTGAATGAAATAAACATTTGCATTAGCTTACATTTAGTCTTTCGATAATTTTTCCAATAATGAAACAATTGAAACCGAAACGACTACTTTCTCCTTCGAAACTGTCAACATTTGCCTTCTTTTCCATACTCATTTGATTCACTCAAATTTACATCTCCACCGTACCAAAAAAGAATTGGAACAGAACCAAAAATCTCTTCCGTTACGCCTAAAAAATCAACGACCTGCATAATATTCTCGTGAAGGTAATCGCATTTACCTAATCTAGTGCCCCTCGAATAGGCGAGCATTTCTCAGTTGACTGATGGGTAGCGCGGGAGAGGACAATACAATTCCGGGGACTGCTCGCCAGACTGAAAAGATCTTCCACTCTCTGTTCCAGACGTCGCAATCACCGGCCTTCAATCATTCGTCCTCTTATTTGTCGGAGCACGTTCATGTTAAATCGAATCATCCGATGTGCAGCGGCGCTAAACAATTTCTGTTGTCGTAATCGAAAATTACACTAAACGTCCTTAGGGTCGTAAGAGTAAATTCGAAGAAGTTGTCGGAGATGTAATCGTGGAAAACGTGCGTTCACTATGGGATGGTAACTTCTAGAGGATAATTATTCTATTTCGGAAAAGCACACAATCATGAAATCGAAAGCTGTAAGCTTACAAATTGCCTTTGTACGTATTTAGATGAAGATTTTGAAACTAAACATCCAATTCCTGAGCTAAAATAATACGGACTAAACGGTTTAACTGAAAATAATCAAATTAATTATATGCATGACATTTCGATATACATATTTAATGATTACAGAGCGGATGATTTACGGAAGACTGCACGCCCAAGCATTGCAGAGACAATTAGACGCTTTTCTTTTCTAAACCGCCATTATGGATCAATCAGATGTGGATGTTGCTTTACCATAAATTTTGAGATCGCCATCGAAAAGTAATTTATTAGGATTGAGTATAACCCAATATCAAAGATAAAACGTAAACAATGAGTCCGTCTGATGTCTACTCTCTCCAAACAAGGATCATACACATAACCACAATAATTAAAGTACGATATCATGAGAGCAGCAATCAACAAACATTTAATGCGGCTACTAAGAATAAGCACGCTTCATCAGATTGTTACTGGTAGTTGTTAATTTTGAATCTCGCATCTTCATCTATAAACAAACTCATGTTTCTTATACATGTTCTGCGAGCAAGCCTAACTTCGTTTATGGACAAATATATACCAGCATCAATCCGTTGCCTGTTAATCGTACCATCAATTACGATATAATAAGGTTTAGCCTCATTTATTTGCAAACTATGCAGTCCGGCAATCTCCACAAAGCTATCCAAGTCTGCGTTAAAGGAATTATCACATCTACACTATCTTCTACACAAAAAGAGCTGTAAAGCTGTGTATCATCTGCACAGAAATGAAAAGTAGAAGAGAAGTTTCTGAACAGCAACAATGTACATTGCAAAGTATAGCGATCTCAATATGGATCTCTGAGGAATGCCAGGTTTCAAGTCAAAGGCCTTAGAAAAGTCCAGAAGAATCAAAATAGTAAGCTGTGCACGGTCAGTTGCAGATGATTTTATAATCTGATATTTTAGTCAAAGCAGTAGCACAGTCGAAACCAGGTGGAAATCCAGACTAAACCAACGAAAGAATATTATATCGTACAATATGATTTCTAAGTTGAAGTGTAACGATTTCCTCCAAGATTTTAGAAAATTTTGGGAAAATACTAACAGCATTCAAAACTATATAACTTCGGTTTGTAAACCTTAGGAAGTGGAAACATTTGAGCCTGCTTCCCACAAGATGGAAATACACCATCACCAAGACAGTTATTTACTATATGAGTTATATATAAATACAGTTTCAACAGTGTTTTGGTGTGTTTCGCGCAGGTGTGGGATGTTCATTGTTCAGTGCTTTAGAGTTGTATAATGCTCGTTGTGTGGTGTTCGTCTTAGGCATTAGCCGTACATCGCTAGTGATATTGAATTTCCCCCAGTTTTCCACTGCGGATGGCAACTTAATTGCCGAAATACGTATCTGGAAATATTTCCGAAAGGTGTGGCAAGCGTAATTTTATTTATTTTATATCATATTGTAAGCATAGTCGCCTTATTCTTATTTGCATATGAGTTATATGTGGCGAGGTAACAAGACAGAACGAAACAATCATCATAAGGTTAATACTATCGATGCATTGGAACTAGGTTAGTCTTGCGCTTTATAGTGTGGATCTCGCAGTAAAGCGGAATATGGAAACATACAAGTCTAGTACACCAGTTATTTCAAATTAAAGTATTTGATCATACTTAAGTCTAAGATACTATTTGTTTGGGATTGTGTCCTATCAAACAGTAAGGTATTTTATATTTTTTATTTGTAATAAACATAAGTTTACTATTAATTTGTAAATTTGTAGTGGATGCACCAGATGCTAGTGATGATTCCTGCGACAAAAAATAAAATTCAGGCAACAAACTTTTGGAATTTCCTGAATGGAAACAAACAAAAATTAACACTTTACAAGCAGAAGTGGGTCTGTGGAGGTATTCAAGGGAAGAAATGATTTTCGTGGCAGGGGACTCCAAGAAATATAGGAACTCGAGAACATAATGTTATAAAAGGCTTAACAGGTCTAATAGCGCTAAACAGGAGTCTAGGGAATGGATCATCTAAGTCAGATATTTGTAATTTGTATCGAAGTATCAAAAGCATTCACTTTAGACCTGCGAAATACGTCCTTAAAGTAATGTACATATTTCTATAACGGGTATGTAGCATAGAGACTAATCTTTACTTGTACCACAATTAGATTTTGGATAACTTGGAAAATGGTTACCAAATTGACTCTATTTACACAGACTTCAGCAAGGCCTTCGATCGTGTAGGTCACTCTCTTCTTCCTTGGAAGTTGAAAACCTATGAAATTGTTGGTAATTTGTGCAATTGGCTTCAGTCGTACTTACCCGGTCGTTTTCAAATAGTGCGTGTAGGAAACTGCATATCATGTTAAGGTGATATCTGGCATGTCACAAGGCAATCACCTTGGGCCAATCTAATTCCTGTTATTCATAAATGACTTCAAATTGTTTGTGAAAATACAGTCACCTTCCGATTGTGCTAAACTCCAATCCGGGCTCACCAACATATCCCTTTGGTGTTAGGACAACAATATCAGTTTAAACATTGATAAATGTAAAGTCATTGCATTCCACAAAAAAGAAAAAATATAGTCATCTTCTCATACACAATAAAACATTGAATCGGGTAACTTCTACTTCGGCGTAGCTTTTGACACATCGTTGTGTTTTAGATTTCACATTAATGATATCATTGCTAGAGCTACTAAGTTTTGTGGCTTCATAAAACGCCAAACCCATGACTTCAGCAATGTAATTGGTATTATTACATTATATTACGGCCTAGTACGTTCTATCCTGGAATACTGTATACCTGGAACCCCTACACTACCATTCACTCAAACAGAATGGAAAGAGTACAGCGTAGATTATCAGTTATATTCTATTTAAACTTAAAATTAACAAATTCTTATATAATTATGTTGAGCGTTTGAAGCTACTAGGTTTTCAATCTTTGTTTACTCAACGCAGAATTTCCAGTCTTAAGTTTAGAATCAAATGCTTATTAAATAGAATAAATTCCGCTGAAAGGTACGTAATATAGATACAAGATGTGATGATTTGTTCTTTGTAAGGTTTCATAGGACCTTATGTGGTTATAATACCCCTATTAATCAAATTGGCAAAGAGCTGAATTTACTTTCAGATAATTTAGATATCTTTCTATTATCATTTAAGGAAATCATGAATTTCATACATATGTTGCACCTAGATTCAAACACTTAGAAGGTTAGATAGGTTAATTGAGTGTTATTTCCATGTTCATCTTTTTAGGTTTGTACCTGTGACCAAATAAATAAATAAATAGACAAATATATTCAGGAAAAGATTCGGATGGTGTTGGATTGGGAAAAGGAGAACTGAAGCTTTCCAAGTTGTTGTGCTATTCACATATTCAAGTTAATAGAGGGCTCTAACCGTAATATTACCGCTGATAACTGTATTTCTTCAATAGAGAGTTAGTTGATTAGGATTAGTCGAGAAAATGAAACCGCACTTATGTAGGAACTCCAAACCAACAAAATTAGAAGTATTGACACAACGATTTATGATCTTTCTAAGTAAATTTAAAGATGATAGACCTGGAAAACCGAAATAATTAAATATATATGTAATAGTTAAGTGCTACAATAGTACAAACTCAGAGGTTGATGTTTTGGACATGAAATGTGCCAACTACAGCGTAAACCGCAGGACAAGGCGTCGGCTTTTAGCCATATTTTATGCAATTGTAAACATAAGTTCAGCCACCAGCTGCATCCTTTATTTTTGTTACAACAATAATGATTTATAAGCTCGTTTCAAAATGATCTAAAGTCTTTGAACTAATTCAATCTCATTTAAAGCAGAGACTGTTTAATTATTCCTCGAGATGGGAGAAAAGAAATCAAAAACTTTTTCAGATTAATTTGTCCCCCGTCTATCGAGAATATACACCACAGTGTACCAGATGATAAGCTTTTGAAAAGACAATTGTGTAGCATTTGTCCGTCGTTAAAATGAGGAAGATACATTATGGATATATGTATATACCATATATGCGTTGCTGAAATGCCTTCAAAATAAATTATGATTTTATTCACTAATAGCATTTTAAATATACATATGTGTATTTATTTGCTGTTTGTGCTTGTTTTTAGTAGTTATTATTACGTATAATTCTGTTTCTGTTTGCCATATTCCACATATAACCTCATGCTACGAGTTAAGAGTTAAGCATATGTGCAGCGCTAATCTAATGGTAACTAACTAATTGATTTCTTTGAAGGTACAAGAACACATTAGTATACATACATGTGTTTCTTTGATTAAAACTTGATCTAAACTCAAATTATTTGAATGGAATATATTACGTAATATTAAACCGAAACCTACAGATATCAGTAAAGCAGTGCTAATAATGTCAACTGCAATTATAACGACATACTTTCAGATATGACCAAAGCGAGCCATTTGGCAGGGTAAATAAGTTAATAACAGCAATAGGAAATCGGAATAAAACCGGAAATTATAGCATGTCCCTCGCTTGATATTTGAATTGCGAGTAAATTTTCTCTCCTGATCGTTTAAAGCGACATGTGCGTTCGATTTAAAATGGATTTGCACATGGATTATTAAGTATACGAATGGGATTAGTTCTACCTGCAAATGAAAATAGTAAAATCGCTAAGCTCGCAGCGTTATTTCGTTTCTACGTTAAACATAGAAAGCCGATTTTTGTCCTTTATCCTCGCGGCTTACGAATTTAATCACGCAAAACCGAAAACGGCTTCTGATAATTATGTCGGTATCTATTTTATGTAAATACGCAGCCTACGGGAAACAAATCCTCTCGGAAAATCTATGAACAGGAATTTCTGTGCCATTTTACACGAAAGTTTAATATGGTTTAGGGATTGTGACGTTTGCTCATCTGGTATTTATTAGCTTACAGCTGACGTTCGCTGAACGCAAACCATTGTAGTACGATGAAGGTCTTTTCAAATTCAAATCGAAATGCCAACAAAACGTCAGGACACAATACTTCCGCGTTGACAATTCATTTTTTAAAAAGCTTTTCCTCTTCTATTCACGTCAAAAAGTTCGCTTCCTTTCGCTTTTAATTAGAAAACTGAGCCACTGAGATATTGTTGTGAAAATAACGGAGAAATGAAGCTGTAATAGCCTATTTCTTTTAAATAACTATAATTTAATGTTTTCCTATAAGTACAAAGGAATCTGAGAGTGCATTGTTAACAATTCTAGGCGATTTGGAAGTTATGACAGTGCTTGTTTTATTCTTCCCGATTATTACCGCGTTAAGGAGGTAATTTATTAATACCTGGCTTTCGGACTATTATGATGATGCAAAAGCATTTCCCTTATTTAGTTAGAATTTTCAATCCGACACTGTATGTATGTTCTTGTCCCAGAATTTGTATGTAGGTATACGGACTATGAATTTTTAATGAGTTTCATCCTTCACTCCTTCCTATACTTCCATTCTGCGTGATTAAATTTCGAAACGACTTTGTGTTGGATGGTAATAAGTACTCATAAGACTTTATTTTCGTTTTTACGAACTTCTTTAACATCTCGTATTTTATGCTATCAAAGTTTTTGTACATAATAATTTGTTATGAATACAATTACGCGGAAGAGTTCACAATTAATTTTGTTCTAACATTTAAAGAAGGAAGTACATACATAGCTCTATGTAAAGAATAAAATATGTATGCACCAATTTCCTCCACTTTTTCTTATTGTATCTTCCAGGTAGCCTAGTCCTTTAGTATAATTAAATAAACCTACAAATCAAAACGTACTTTCGAATACCGGGCTAGTTAAAAGTATGGAGGCGTCCATTTATTGTCGTTAATATTAATTTTAGGAAATTATGTTCTATTCAAAAGTTTTTTTATGAAATTTCTATCTGCATTTTATGTTGTCCACGTAATTTCTCTCTCTCTCTCTCTCTACCATTCGATAGAGAATTCTTTTCTGTTTACAATAGTATTGGTTGCAATCCAGTCGAGGTATTTCGTTGACATCGTCGATATTTCGTTGGTGGAATTTGAAGAACTTGTCTTCCCTTCTATTATGGTTTAGTACTTTATCCTACTCTCGATAATTTGGTATTTTACTGCATTCTACATGTCGATATCCACATATGTATACCACATCACTTAACAGTTAATTCTAGAGCGCCAACTGAAATTAAATTTCATTCTACGAACGAAACGAGCGAAGTAAAGACGAAGGAGACATACGTATTTGGACGGGCAGAGTGGTTTATATTTATTCGCGAAATCGAAATGAAGCAAGAAAAAGAGCTTGCAATCGGAAACCGGGGCACAATAGGAACCAATTTTTCTTTGGCGCACAAATCGAATATTCCCGAACGAACGCCACCTCCGCTCG
Source organism: Chrysina gloriosa (assembly GCA_038088585.1). Classification (NCBI taxonomy): domain Eukaryota; kingdom Metazoa; phylum Arthropoda; class Insecta; order Coleoptera; family Scarabaeidae; genus Chrysina; species Chrysina gloriosa. The sequence continues at coordinate 13,550,714 of CM076092.1, forward strand.
CCTCCGCAGCCTCCAGTTCCGACCTGCGGACGATCCGAAAAGGAGACGTGAGATGTCGCGCACGTATTTTATTTCCCCAATTCGTATCCTGCGACGAGGCAGCAGCCCTCTTTCGTCTTACGCCACTCGCTCCGGGTCCCGATTGCGAGCGAAACGAAGAATAAAAATATTTCACTTGGCGATGCAAAAATACGCGACGTCTGTTTTGGCCGGAAAGCGGCTCTAGACATCGTACGTGATGTTTCAGCGATATTTGAATTTTTAATTTCGTTCTTGCTTGCCTCGTTAATAGTATCCTCTATGTTTGTTTCTACTATTGTTACCGACTTCAGAACTTTTGGTAGAAAATGAAACTATTACGAGGAAAAATTGAAACGTGACCGATACGGAAGTTCGACGTTACAGTTCGAATAACCCACCTAGTTGCTGGTAAAGATGGAGATCCAGACCGTGCCAGCCCAATGGAAACGACGTAGGTTCAAATCCGAAAATTCAGTAACAAGGCGCCACTCTCCAATTATTGAACTTGATCACATCTAAGTATCTGGAGTCAGAGAGACCTTCCAACTTCTATAGTAAGTGAAACGAGGTCCGAACCGTCTATGTTCTGGATCTTTTAGTCGGTCGTGAAGCGACCAGCAAAATTACTTGATTTACAATATAACATAAATGAAATAACAAATAACTTGAGGCGAGATAATGACGTTGAACAGCACCCTATTTGTCACTTAAGGTGTATCGATTAATTCCAAGTCAATTAAGCTAGCTTCTTACATAATGCTTACAGCACGCCCGGTAACCGTTGGAATTCCAGCGGTCTTGCAACCGCATTATAACTTTAGCAGAATGTAATTAAAACAAGAATATATGCAAGTGACAAGTAACTGTGATCGCCCCTTAAACTACTAAAAGAATTGAATGCCTCAACTCACACTCTGCTAGCTCCTACTACAATGTGCACGAGAAAATAACGGCAACGTGATTAACAAAAAAGAACTCACCTCCAATAGAGGGAAAAGCAAACGTACAACAGCCGATAATTCGAACAGTAAAATAGGGGAAGCGTAACTTCCAAATGCACACAAGAAAAATATTAGACTTCCCAGACTCGGATTCGGGTACAGATTCTTGACATGCAAGTTTTTTAAGCGAGAACGGAATGATCTATTCGCGATAAACGACCTATTTAACCGAAATCTACAAGCAGAAATGTCAAAAACCGGTGCATATTGTATCAAAACTGCGAAAGCGGGGCACCACCTACACGTCAAAAGTGGAGCAGGAGGCCAGAAATAACAATAGAGAATTCTGTAACAATTGCTCCTAACACTATCTCTGATGATATTTCAGTTCATTATTGTATATTATATATTCCTATAAAATTTCCATTAAATTCAATTTAATGCGAAATGTAAATCTACTCAACTAAACTCTAATTTATGAAAAGTACAATTCTTTTTGAAATTACTCCCGATGGGAAATCACGGTGGTAAATGGGCACTATACGACAAGAAACAGTGCCCGCTGATTGTGAAGTTCGTGCCTAACAATAAGTTGCATTTTATTATTCACCAACTGCTGAGAGTGCACATTATGGTAATTTAAGAAATCGTATTTGCTATCCTAAACGAGAAGCAAAGTTTTCTTTTAGCGTATTTGTACTTTTGTGCAATAGCAATCGACTAAATGACGCAGCTCAAATTGTTGAAATCCCGACAAAATTTCGTCCAATTACCGTTGAGGCAGCTGTGGTCTGGTATACAGCTATGACCATCTGTTTATGTACTGTCGGTTTCTTAGATATCTTGAGACAATGACTAATTTAAGAATTGTGCCAGTAGCTGCAGACCCCGTTGGGAATGGGACTATGAAGCTCTTGACCGAATCATAAGTCTTTGTGATAACCAGATCATTTTTGCGCATGATCAGAATGATGTGAAATAGATGCTCAGAAAACTCAAGGAGTAAGAAAATTGTATTCAATTCAGGTTCCTGCGAAGTGGATATGCAGACTAGAATAACAAACGGCACAACACTAACGACGACTTTGTCTGGTTTGCTGTGGAACGACAATATTAGGCAAGATGTAAAATTGAAGGATCTTCCACAGCATAATCGAAAATATGGCTTGCATGGAGCTGAAATTTGGCCGCCGCGCCTCGTCAAGAAAATTTAGAGACAAAATCCGCACGATGGAGTTGGGCTGAACTAGAAGAAAAAACTGAGAACTGAAGGAAGGTAGAAAAGAGCCTAGAACCGTTGCGTATGAATCAGAGGCATCTTCGTTAGGTTTAATTTCATTTCAAGGAATGGCCAAATATTGTTTGATCTAATATCAACTCCACGCATGTTATGGGAACAAGTTCGATCGAATTTACGACCAAACCTGCGTGTTTCACATAGTTCGTTATCAGCTCGCTTACTGACTTGTCCTTTATGAGAGCTATTTGATAATCGATCTAACATTTTCTTTTTCCTATCTGTAGAGGGATGTACAAGCATTGTAGCTCATCAGAGGTTTTAAATCTTAAGCAAATTTTCGACATACATTATACTCGATGTTATTCTTAACCAATGGTCCTTTTTTAGAGAAAATAGCCTAAAATGGCAATTTTTGTCATTTTTGTACTTAAATTGACTTTTTGTGCTTTTAAAACTGGCTATGGGTATATTTCTTCTCTTTGATTATACTTTAACTAAGAAAATTTGATTACATGAAACATTAACCGCTATGGTTACACAGGATAATTGATTAAGTGGTTAATTGTTGGTCTAATAATTTTTTTAGATTTCCCTCTAGTAAACATCTATAAATTCTAGCTTAACAACTACTAAAAATGATGATCTTGAGCATCATTAATCGTTCGATAGAGTTTAAGCTACGGAGTTCTTATATACTTGTTAACCTTCCTATACTCACGCATACGGTCTGTGAGACCGATTTATATAGTATAGTATACGTCTATCATTTTGACGTGAGTATAATCATCTCTTTCGATCCTGCATGTTGCGCTTATAACAATCTTCTTCTTCGTAATCCTGTGCCTATTGGTGTAAGGCGGTGGAGTTAAGTTTCCCATTTTCTGTATAGTTCTCTCCACCGTTTTCTGTCTCTGGTCTGATCCTTCATTCCTTCCCACTTAATTCCTCTTTTTCCGCTGTTTCCCTAATATCGTCATTCCATCTTCTTCTTGGTCTTCCCTTTCTGCTTTTTCCTGTCGCTCGTGTATCATATACTTTCAAAGAAAGAAAGTTGCAACAAACATATCTTTCAAATTTGCTCACGCACAAATTATTCTGAACTAATTCTCTGTAAAGTACATCAGCGTTATAAAGTAAGCTTTTTGTATTTCCGCTATAACCAGCAAATACTAATTCCAACTAACTTGGAAATCAAATGCAAAGCTACCAAATATTCAACATAGAAACGTAATTTCTATTCGAAACAAGAAGTTGAAAATCTGAAATACTTCGACTAACGCTCTAATTTGCGCTTACGTCAGGATTAAAGCAACTAACTGTTCCAAAGTTAGGCCGAAACATACAAGTGTTCTATTGAAATGCCAAACGCAAGATATGGTTACCGAAAGTAGTGGAATCTATTGAATAATTCAGCTACGTCCTTTCATTTGAGTTGTTTTTAAACGAGTTAAACATCAATTTACGAAATCCTCTCGTTTTGATTTAGAAATCAGGATTCATTCATTTTCAAAATTATTGTGTTTCTTTCAAGTGATATCATCCTCTGGCATGTTCCGGAAGGAAAAGAGGGAATTCGTTATACTTATATAAAATTAAATTTGTAAACATTTGCATCATTGGAAGTTCTGAGTTACTTAAAACAACTTAAGCAACACTAATGTTTCATAAATAGGTTTTGCATTGCGGTGAATCTGGCGGACGCCAAACTTTACCCACTCACACATGTGTTAATTATTATTTCAAATGGGAATTCTTGACTAAAAATGTCGCAATTTATTTAATTCTTATTTGAAGTACAGTTAGACTTGGCAGATGAGAGATACTACCCACATTCAAGCAGAACACAATGTTCTAATTTATCTATGAAAACAATTTGCTTCGTTCGTTTGTAGATATAGTATCTTTATATCTACCAATGCACATGTGTATGTAAAAATATATTTTTCAGAGATGAGCACACTCCCAATGGCGCACGTGCGTCCGAAATCCAGTATAGCATACAAATTTATTCATTTTTTGATCACGGGAAGCAGCGTAATCAATCAATTCGGTGACCGGGCTTGGTGCTGTCCATTTTTCATTTACAAACGTAACAAATACGCGCCGTAACGCTAACGTATAGATTTATATTTATATTTATTTTTCGGCAAGATAATATTTTGTTTGCGAATGTTGCTTTTATCGTCGAATTAATGATTATTCGGTAAAATGCCTCGCTTTTGTGACTGGCGACTGTTAGGTCGATTGAATGGGGGAGGCTTTATTGTGGTTTTCCAAGCTGCTTTTGTAAATCGAAAAATATGTTCGATATCACATCGCTAACGCGCTTTTGAGCACACCCGCGCTGTTTGCTGTTTCCTTTTCAGTGTTTGTATTGCAAAATGATGAAATGGTAAGTATGAACGGCGAATATAAATTAACGTTTTCGAGTAATATGTAGCGTAACATGCGAGCCGATACATACGTGGGTATGTACACATACGTATACGTACGCATATCTACGGGTTTATCCACAGGATTGGAGGCGGAAATTTCCCATTCAGCGCTCGAAACAAAGAGAATAACGTCTGCCGATATAAAAACGTCGCGATCACACAAGGGGGAGTAGAGTCGAATTGTATCGTACGACATGTTTAAGAACCACGACTGGTTTTAATAAAATAAATTGGTAATTCATAGTGCGTGTAAATAAGTTATTAAAGACAATTTTCACTTAAACGTGCGTACCTCAAACGTGAACGTAAATAATTATTATTCTGTTATTTTATTATATATCGATGGTTATAGCCGGGTAGTTTTGTTAAGACAAAAAGCTTGACGGGCAACCAATTAATTGATCTCCTACTTTCAACCCATGATTTGTAAACAATACAGGGCGAGAATATTATAATCAAGCTGAAAGCCTGGAAAAGAAATGAAAATATGACGGTGACTATTTACGAATGAGTATTTATTTTGGCAAGCATGCCTCACAGCCGCTTTGTTTAATTTGTAATGAAATCTTGGCCAACAGCAGCTTAAAGCAATCAGTTCTTCGATCACAATTCTAAAGGAAACATGCCACATACAAAAATAAACCTGTTAAGTATTTTAAAAAGAAATCAATAGGTAATAAAAATTATAGTGTTTCTTCTCTCCTCTCAACTTTGAACGCAGATAGTGAAAACTTTCTTGTGGCATCATTTAGAGTAAGTTACGGAATTGTAGTTTACAGATCTGGATAAGCACATACAGTGGCATGAAATTTGATTGAACCATGTGGGAGAGACATCGTGAAGTGTATGCTTGGATAAAAAACGGCAAATAAAATTGACGTGGTTCCCATCTCTAATAACACAGTGTCGCGGGGAATTAATGATTTGGCAAATAATGTGATCAGACAACTCTTAAAAAGAATGAAATTGAATTATTTCACCATCCAACTTGACGAATCGATCGATGTAGGAAAAGCTGAAGTATTGCTTGTCTTATTAGATATGTTTTTAAGCATTCTACTCAAAACTATATATTATCTGCAGAAACTCTGGAAATTTCTAGGACGGAGGTAGCAATTTTCGAAATGATAAATGGCTATCTTGAAAAACAAATAGAATAAACTTGTCTTTCTGTTAGAGTGTGTGCACAGACTCTGTGGAATGAATAAATAGATTGGATGGTCTCATTGCTGTATTCAGATAGAGGTACTGGCATGTAAACGTATTCCTATAGAGTTGGTTAGTGTTCTAATTAATGCTGTAGAAATATTAAATTTTATAAAATCGCGTGCTACAAACTCCTCCGCCATTTCGGGGGCCTGTGAGGATTTTTGAAGCCTTCACATTTCTTTATTACTTCATACAGAACTTAAATAACTTCCTCGTGGCAAAGTTTTGGCCCGCTAGTTTGAATTGAAGTCTGAAGTTTTATTTCTCTTGACTGTCTATTTCATTTGCGTTGTTGTATATTCAATAGTCTTGGCTGCAAAAACTTGCGCGTCTAGCTCACATATTTTCTAAATTAAATGATTTAAGTCTATCCTAAAAACGTTCAGATGTTTGATCATTTTCAGTGCGGATGATAGAACAGAAGTCATACGAAGGAAACTGGACTTTTAGCTTCAATGTCTAGAGACATGAATGTATATGAATGTTTAGTTTCCTCAGCAGCATTTTATCGAAAAATAAAATTCAATTTAACGACGATATTAAACGGGATATTACTGAACATCTCAAGCAGCTTGAAAAAACTTTCAATGACTATTTTCCTGATAGATCTGATGTACCTGGAGGGAACAACTGGATACGTGGTCGTTTTCAAAGAGATTAAGTTCATATACTTCTACAACGATACTTGAAAAATAAGCTTATTGATTTAACATGATGACAGTTTCGTCAAAGCTGTTTTTAAAGATTAGTTTTTGATTGGCTCTTCTCTCAGTGTAAGAATTGAATATGCTGTTTCTTCCGGCAAAAGCCGTTAAGCTTTTATTAACTTTTCGTACAGATTTGTGTGAGAAAGGATTTACGTGTAAAAATAAATATAGAATCTAATCCACGACTCAAAAATTCAGACGACGGATCAAACTTTGGGTTTATTTATTCCACCAAGCAAACTTAAATACCTAACTGGGCGTTTCCCCTAGTTTAATCTAAGTATAGTTAAGAATCAGTTAGTATTCATTTACATTAAAGATAATTCCGTTTCCTTCTCAACTTTATTAGGATGGATGTTATGTTCCATTATATTCATTCTTCTGCTAGCTGTTGCTTTAGTTTTATAATTGTTTATTTTTAAATGTTACGATTATGTTTGAGTTTCTCGTTATGAACCATTATTCACGATGGAAAATTAATTTTAATAACAACGAAATTTTATTAGTTTGGTATATGGCCGTAACTATACGGGGCGGGGATCCCCAACTTATTCCGGTTGTTCGAAGGGGTTGGTAAGGAGAAAAAAGTTAGGAATCGCTGTCCTAGTAGATTAGGTGGGATTCAATCTCACGCATAATGCTTTACTGTAGAGCTGATTATAGAATTTCCATCTACCTGGGATAATATTCACAACGTTCAAGTTTTAGTCATTAGCAAAGTTCACGCAGTACCTATTTCCCGAATTTACCGGATCTCGGCTTTCAATTTTCTACGGTAAATAATTATTTTCACCGCATAATTAAATTAACGAAATAACTTTCGTTCGTAAATTAATCCAGATATCAAGTATAATTAAACGCCATACCGCTCAACTCTACGCTTAATTTAGTTTCATTGAAATTTATTAAATGCGGTTGAGTATTTTGGGCGTAAACTTACCTCACAAACAATTATTGCCCACGTTAGTATACCGGATTGGGTTTACATCAAATTAATTGCGATTGCGTTAAGCAAGATTTCCTCCGCCTGTGCTTCGAGTACACTTTCTTGCAGCTTAATATGGGGCTAATTAGAAATTACCTACGCGCTAGATAATTCGAGATTTGTAGTCTTACTGAAAACGTGAAACAAATATTTTCCACTCTTATGGTATTCCGGAAATTATATTAACGCTAAATAACAAAAACAATAACAAAATTAAGTCGAGGTGCGTAATTTGAATACAGAAAAGTAATTTACTTATTTCGCACTTATACATGAAATAACTTGGAAAAGTTATATGGAAATTATTTATGTTCTTTTCAGCAATCTGCTATGCGAAACAATATTGTGATTGGAAAAAATAATTCTATGATGCAATTCCTCTGCGGAAGCTTTTTTTTTCCACTATCCATTCTCACTATCCAGTTTCAACGGTTTACCTACTTTAAATGCAGTGGTGTATTTCTGATTATGTTCAACGTAGAGCGTCTGATCCCACATCTCCAAGAATACGGAGATCTAGCTTGAATAATATATAGTTCATATCGTTCTAAATTCAATTTAATTATTATATTTATTATTATAATTTAATTAATATAATTATTCGCTACTGGACGCTCTTTACCGCAGCAAATCGAAAAATTATTCACTGATCATAAACCTGTGAAATTTTTTAAGAAAGCTGAAAATTAACAGGTTTGAATTGATTCTAACTTTTACTTTAAAAAATGGTACATTGGTTTTACTTTTAATACCTTTCTGTCATTCATCCATCAACATTTTCTTCCATTTATTTCCAAGAACCGGTGGCCTTGAGTCATTTTTAATTCAATGTTAGCAGGGTATAAAGAAGTAATAGGTACATATCGCAAATAATATGTTTTTTGGTGAAGAAGGCTTGAGAAATTGTAATTGGAAGTGCTAGCGCCTGATTCTGCCATGATTCGTCCTTATAGATATAAGGATTCAACATTCTACGAGCTATTTGTTTTCTGACATGATCTTTCTGAAATGCAGGACCACAAAAATCTAGGTGTGACAGCAAAAAAAAAATGAAGGGCGTGATTCGTGTCGTAAAAAGGATTAGTGCTCCCTCATTACAGTCTTTGGGCACGCTGTTTAAGCGTTAAAGAAGTGAACACTTTCTTGTTTTACATTAATTTTAAGATACTAAAGAAAAATATTCTTCTTTAATTTTATCATAGTGAGCTATTAATTCAGTTGTTCAATTTAATCTACACCACAAGATTCATGGGATACCACGGAAAATTTTCATTCTTCATTGAATTGCTCCATTCTCTCAACTAATGCTTACGCTCTTGGTTTGTCTTCTATTATTACCTTACAGATCTCTTTAAAACACAATTGAACAAAAAAAAAAAACTAATTGGGGAATAGCTGGGTCCAAGTTATCTGCAAGAAGTTAAAATACCGCTTAAAAAAGAAAGAATATCTTACCGGCGAGCTTTTTAGTAAATTCCTTTGTTATCGTTGCTTTCTTAAAGTTCCAAAATAACGGTAAGCCCATGGTCATTTTTGTATTCCTTCATTAAGGTCAAATTCAACAACAAACAAGGAATTTACGAAAAAGCTCGACGCTAAGTCGTTGCTATCGTAACGAATGTACGGTATGCAAAATTTCGAGCCCGTAAAGTTACTGGTTCTTTACTTATTAGTGAAAAAGAATTAAAGCTGCAGAAGCTCTTAACATTGTAAAAACCTAGTATTTTATCGTTACACACACTAGTTTTAAAGGTCAGATATACAATTTTCATAATAGGTTTGGAACCAATAAGAATATTTAAGTTTAACCGGTCTTGAAAGAAAGTAACGAACACCCTTAACGAACCTCGTTGTAGTGATAGGTAATTATGTTGATCGTTTCCTAGTAAACGGGAGCAATGCAACACTCAAGCGTTTTCCAGAAAATCAAATTTGACAAATTCACACAGTCGGGTTGAATTAACAATCTCTTTCCCTGTTTTGCTCTTCTATGAAAAGTTTGTGATCTGCTCTCATCGTTTCCCCTTTTTGTGCCCCTTCCATCCACATTTTTCTAGTTCTTTCTCTTCTGATAGAACCCCGTACTCGTCCTGGTCAACCTACTGTCTAGCTTTCTGTGAACATATCCCAACCATCTTAGTTGTCTTTCCTCTATTTTCGTTAATACCGATTTTATCCTAAAGTTTCTCCTAAATGTTTTGTCCCCGACTTTGTCCAATCTTGTGTTATTTTCTGTTTTCTTTAGAAACCCTATTTCTATTGAATTTCTTTTAATTGTTTTTGTTGAATAATATCCACGACTGGTAACTATATAGAAGTATCGAATTCACCACTTTCTTTGACAACTTCCACTTTTATTTCTTTTGTTCTTTCTCTTTTATGGAAGAATGTCAATTTTAGTGAGTTACATATACATATATATTCTTACCACCTATCCTATTTTGTGTTTTATTTTATTACTTATAGATCATACACTCAAGCGAACTAAATATTTTAGTACAAGTTGCCAATATTGCTTATGACTCAAAGTCGTACCATCTTCTTACTTCTTCTGGCATCAACATATTTTCTTTCATACTGCAATGGTATTAGTTACCTTGTGACTAAAACTTATTTTTATTATCATATCATATATATATATATATATATATATACGGAGATATCAACCATTCCTGCCTACCACGTAACTATCAAAATAGGCAACCGAAGTAACAGCAGTTGGTAGTACACTATTGCTTTATGTAAACTATTTTCACTTTTATTATTAAGTTTTGACTTTATCGCTAAATAGATCGTAAGCTTTTATTCTATGCCTCTCAATTTAAGATAGACTTAAGTTTAGTAATTATTCAATTAGTCTAACAGCTATTGTTACATTAACAGTGAAGGAAGTAAATTCTGTCAAACTACAATAAATGTTTTAATTTTGATGCGTTCTGTTCTATACATAACCGTATCCTCCTTTTCAAATTGTCAAGTACTTTGCTCAAATCTTCCACAGTGATATTTTCAATTGCATGCCGTGTAGCTGCTTGTAGCTTATCAATGTTATGTAAGCGTTGTCTATACACTTTGTTTTTTAGATAACCAAAGAAGTAAAAATCTAAAGGTGTTAGATCCGGTGATCTCGCAAGCTATCTTCCACAACTAGTAACACAATCATTATGAAATTGTCGTAGGTATTCCAATGTATCGAATGCGGTGTTGCAGTGGGCTATTGCTGCATCTTGCTAAAAATATTTTTCCGTGAATTCATAATTGTGCAGCTGTTCAATAAATGGGTGTAAACTTGTTTCGATAGAAGTGTGTAGATTTTCCAGTTCCCCATGTTCTATAATTTTGGCTGTTCACGTAGCCTGATAAATGAAACCATGCCTCGTCTGACATAAATGTTTTGTTCAACATATCGTTATTGTTTAAATGTTCACTAAACCACTGACAAAATGGAATACGTCCTTGATGGTCTCGTAGGTGTACTTGTTGTACCACTGACACTTTGTATGGATGCATATGCAAAACCCTCTTCAAAACCTTTTGGCAGAGTGCATGAGATATACTTACAAAATAAGGAGACATTGAATTCTTTCATAGTAAGTAATGAAATACGTTATCATATCTGTCTAAGCAGATAACTTGGGGAGAGATTTCGTATGACTTTACTCCATTCGATGTTGAATGTCATCAACAGAACCTACACTTAATACATTTGGCGCACCGGTTGATTCTCCTTTGCAAATGCAATGTTTATTGTCAAAACGTTCCACAAGTCTGCTCTTATGGCAAAAACTCTTTCATGCGAAATATTTTCATTTGGAAATCTTTCTACGTATTGCTTAATACAAGACTGCAGTGAGTGAATCCAAATCTCATCTTCATTTCCAGTACCGCTTCGAAAATGCGCCATCAGAATGAATGCGTCGTGTTCACTTGTAAATATTTCAAAGTTTAACCTAAAATAATTATTTTTATTTAAGCTATATGATATTCTACTTAGCTCACCTTAGCCAGAAATGCGGTGAAACGGCTGTGTATTGAAAAGTACAGTGGTAAAAATAATGGAGCGAAAACGCAAAGAATGACCACAAAAATTGTAAGTGACGATTGTGCGCCTATGTCAAACGCTAGTATGATCCTAGTGATATGCAAATACCATAAACATAGGAACACAAAAATCCACAAATTTTAAAATATTACTGGGTACGTGGTGGACAAGCGTTCTCGATAAGTATGTATTATAAGGTACTACTCCGACGTGCATACTAATTCTAGCAATTCAAACATATACATAGATGTAAACGATTGACAAAATATGAGAAAGATAGCAGCAACAAGGCTGAAGGAATAAATTATCGATTAGGAAAACAACGTAACTGACTCAATGTGTACGTGCACGTGTATACGTGTGCGAGGGCGGTAGTTAACTGAGTTTCGAAATCGTTCCACGAATTCTCAACTAGCAAAACGCGTCCCATACGAAATCCGACCGCTAACTCGGTTTAATGTTCGTTTCGGACAACAAAAGCCTAACGCTTACGCCCAAGACTCCTTTCAAAGGCCCCCGCATTAAAGTGGCTTTTGGGCCAATCGGCGAGTCCGAGATTTTTCACGACCAACTGTAATTTTCCGGTCTATCGGTGTGACTGAAAACTTTGTGAAAGAATGTGTCCGGCAAGGGTCATCTGTTTCCAGTCTTATGGTCACGTTTGTTCCGCCATCCGATGTGCGACCGCTGCGCCGCCCTTTTCTATACATATTGCGGACAAAATTGTAGGACTGCTTTATTGCCGTACACTACGCTTCTTGCTTCACTTAAATTTACCACTTTAGTAATTTAATGGCATGTAAATAATTTTAAATTGTCGGCTGTTTTAGAACGAATGCAATCTATGAAGAAGAATGATGTGCAATTTAACTCCTCGAAAAAGCCATTGTCGGAGTGAAGTATACATTTGTTTTCAGTACTTGATCCTTAGCAAACATGTTAACTCTTTTTGTTAGTGACTTAAACGCTTCATGCTAGTAAACTTATTTGATGATCTTCCAGTGAAGCAGACATTCTTTCTAAATTTAGATGTCCCCTTTCTCAGATATGATGGGCTTTAGATTTGTCACTGCTGACTTCGCCCCTTGGTTGCATCAGGATTAGATTTGGAAATCTATAAACTATGATTTGCAACCATTTTCTTCAAGAAGCTTATATTACTCTTGAAATCGGGCCAATCTCATATTTGATTTTATGGTATCCGAAAGCTAATCTTGCACGCACTTTTCTTATTGCTCTTCCTTTTCGTATATTTCTTCTTACTAAATTAATTAGTAACCTACAGTTAGCATTATATTAGCATGTAACCAGGGGTTACTACATATCAGAACGTTTTTCCTTTTTGTTCTGCCTTCAACCCCACACACCTTTAAGTTGTTGCGTTTGTTATTCCATTGGTCAATATTCTTGTTTGTCATCAAACACGGAATTTTCATTTGATAATATCACTTTTGTGTCCGGTATTAGTGTCCCTGCAAGTAATTTTTAAAGAATGTTGATTTTGTTGTCTTTTAAGTCAGTTCTGACGAAACACGCACGAAAATAAACGCGATTTTACATTTTTCTTGCGTAACTCGTCATCACTTCTCAATCCCAATCTCTATCTAATTGTGTATTATTGGTTCCCTTAGAACGAACTTTTCGTTTCATACGCTTGCTTTGCACCAGAACCATCCTCCAACCTTGATACCAATAGTGAGTAGTGGTGCTGCTATAATCATTCGAAGCATGATAAAGTTGAAATTTGAACTTCTAATCGATGTTTAGTATTATAGTGTAACGTAAAACTATCTCCAGATTATCATACATTTCGCAAAGGGGGTGTAGGTTTAATATGTTTGAAATCCTCTAAAAGTATGGTTGATATTATATTGATAATATAGCTCTATCCGACGGGATTGAAAATTTGACACAAAATTATCTGCGCACTGTTATCTAAAGCTTTGATTTCCCTTTCTGCAACGTATGACAAAAAGAACCTACCTCATGGGAAAATGTAATACCAGTAACGTGATGATGTTAGAAAATTGAAATATGAATTTGGGCAAAGCACTTCGTGGTGTGAAATGTTGCTTAGAACCCCGACATAGAATTTTAACTTTTGGAAACGAATACCTTCCACTCCAGAAACTGCGATACCTCATGTCTCTACTAAGATATTTGGACCCACGAGAGGTGTATGATATCGAATGTGAGGCCCCTTTAAAATGTAAAAGAAATGATTTCTATCGCCATATCTTCATTCATCTCACAAATTCAACGAGTCAATGGTAATATTTTGGTCCAGAACTGTATCTCCTCCACGGTCGGTTAGACGGTCGATTGCAGTTGTAGCTTCCTATTTTTGTTTTTACTGCTACAGTCTGGCCGGATCTACAAATTTCCCCCGGCAATAACATTTCTAGAACGGTGGACACGGTTTACGGTTATGTGTTGTTTGTCTTATGAGAAGACAGCACTCTCGATTTCGATACGAACTTCTTGCCCTCGGCCGTGTTATCCCAGCGTAGGGCGGGAAATATGGGGAAGGTGGGCGGCTACGGTTTTGACACAGGAAATCGAATTTTAGCGCTACGAAGTAGCCGCGAACGCTCTACGAGAAGATATCGACCCACGCTTAATCCGATGTACAACAAAAGTACATGTTCGTCCGGTTTAATCCTCCATGATGGTGAAGAGTTAGTGGATATTATATGTTGTGGGTTGCAATTGTAAAGGGACGCTAGATTCATTTACATTAAGAGAACATTTACAAAAAAGGGTCACTTTATTAGAAAATATTAGATACAAATTTAATGATTGCTATTGCGTATATTATAACAAATGTTCGAATTGAACCACTAATAGCTGATAATCAAGTTGATGGATTATACGACGGATATTATTGTAAAAATAGACAGTTTTAGAAGGAAGATAATGCGAATAATTTGTTCTGAAGCAAAGACAGGGGCATCCTTAAACACTGCTTCCATTAATCTTACGCATTCTAAGTAAAAGTTTATTAGCAGTTGTAATTAAACGCCATTCAAGATATACTGACAACGTTATTGCAACGCCGAAACCGGATGTATTACTGGTGCTGGGAAGTTTCAGAAAATTATTTTTAGTTTACGAGTTAGCATTTACAAAATTAGACTAATGATAGAAATTGCTATTAAATATTTCAGGGTAGAAAACTCAAAGAAGATAGAAAATAGATACACGTAGATGTACGTACCTAAATATAATTAGTAGTCTGGGCAAACAGTTGTAATTACGAAATAGGTTACGACAGCCTACATATACACATAACTACTCGCCAACAGCTACTAACTATAGTGGGGAGTTGGCGATGCTGTTGTAACTTATTTCGTAATTGTACACTCATACCGCTGTTTACCCAGGCAAACCTTTCGGCATTGGAGGAATTCCGCTCCCAGTAGGGATGACACAAAGAAGATAGAAAATGGATTAATGTACATACTTAATTATTGGTAATCTGGGCAAACAGCGCTAATTACAAAATAAGTTACGACAGGCTATATATACACAGACTACTCGCCCACAGCTACTAACTATGAAGAGTGGGGAGTTGGTGATGCTGTCGTAACTCATTGCGTAATCATACGCTGTTACCGCTGTTTACCCAGGCTAAGTATTAGTAATTAATTATACCATGAGTACGCATACAACTTTAAAACGTGTATATGGATTCGGTGCTGCATATCAGATTATTTCAGGAAACTTATTGAAAGCGCGGTGTAAGTTTACACATTTACATATCAAATCTTTTAAGAATTCAGAGTAGCGATGCATTATAATGTTTAGATTGGATCTTAATTGAATTTTAATCACTATGATCCAGCATTGATATTTAACTTCTTTACCTTCCAGCTCTTCTTAAATTCTCAAGTTCAAGACTTCTAGTAATGTAACTTGTACTTTCACGGCCCTGAACTTGCCAACTCATGCCTTTATCGAATATCTATTCCGAAGTTTTGGCTGTGATTTTCTAAAATGACCTTGTGAGAAACGACATGCATCTTGAGAAAATGTTTTCCAGATAGCAGTTTCGAAAAAAGAAAGCAATGTCTTAAGCATGGGATTTTCATTATATATCTGTTCTATCCTGTTAACTAGGCGAATTAGGTCATTCCTTCGTCTATACAACTAAATCTTGCCTTCCTAAGAGTGCCTAAATATTTATCTTCTTAGAGACACAGATATGAATAGATTCTACTACAATTTGATACGAATTGTGTAAGTCGAAAGTCACTACTAATCGATCCAAATGTGTTTAAAAACCGACTCTTATCTAGTAGCTAATTCAGTTGCTATCCATTTGATCATTACCCTCGCTAAAAATGTATTCGTGTGTACTTTGTACTCATTAAGGTGGCTGTACGATAATGTACTAATTGAAAGTATGGGTCTAGCGCTATTTAAAGCCGATGAAGGGTTGGTGTGTCCAGTGGTTGTATAGACAACAACTAACACTACAGCATGTTGTGACGAACCCTCTAGATACTTAGCGGGATAAGAGAAGACGAGGAAAATATATTTTGTATAACTGTTAACGAAAAATTAATTGAATACCGGAAATACTACTTTTTTGCATTTGGAGATGTTCTCATAATTAATAAATGCAATTTGTCAGGAAGCGTTATACCAAATACTCCAGCAATTCTGTACTATCCATCATCATACTACTGTCCTCCTTCTCCCCTAAGGTGAAGTTCTTTCTGCTATTTCTTTTCATTTAAGAAATCCTTCCACTGCCTTTGGTCTATTGCCATCACTTTGGTTGAACTACATTTTCCCCTCTGCTTTTATTATCGATCTCACCGTGCTATTCCACTTTGGTCTCTTGTTCTATTCCTTGCCATTCGTCTTGCGTCCCATACTTTTTCACGTTTCCGTCATTTTCCATTCGCAGGAAATATCTGAACCACATTATCTATCTATCTTTTACAATTTCTTTAACTGATCTTACTCTAAATCCTTTTCGTATGTTTTCATTCTGTATTTTATCAATTCCTTTACTCTTCTTAAGAATGTCATTTCCGTCGCTTAGATTCCCTCTTTTTGTCTCTATGTTAGGGATTAGTGTTCCCTTTCCTAGAAGGAAAACTGCAAGATACACCGATTACATATGTAATTTGCCCAAAATGAACAATTAAAACACCATTTATTCTAAATTAATAACACGTATGATATATAAATATCACATTATACACGACTATAATTATTATTGAAATTCTTGATTTTAATCAGGTTTGATCAATGACAGTGAGCAGGTAAATATCAAAGACTTCTTACATATTGATATGACAAATATAACAATATTCTATTGTTATTAATTATTTATTCGTCTGCGAACATGGTGACTGAGAGTATTCACAAAAGTCACTTTGAGACGTCTTCCAAATTATTATTGCAGGCCCGGGCTTAGAGGATGGGGTTAGTATTTTTGTAAACCTTGCGGCGAAGCAGCAACTTTTACAAATTCATTTTTATTCTCTATTATAAAGACACTATACGGGTAGATTTCACTTACCATCATTATCAAGTGGTGTTGAATTCAGCTTATTTTCTGTAATTTTTTGCATGTTATCTAATAAGGAGCTCGACCAGCGTAATACGAGCTTCTATACGAAAAACTTTATTCGCTAATACAGCCAAATATGTCAGGCCATTCTTGTCGCGAACATTCCATTAAATAAATTACTAATCCTACATTTAAGGCATTTTTTGAAAGATATTGTAAGAGTAACCTTCCTCATAAAAGGGCTATAGTACTATAAAGTCACTATAGATAAATGTTATACCGAAACCATCGCTAAAATTAAAACATGCTTGTAAATTAATTTCGTTACGTTGTCGTACATGGAACGATGCGCGTATGCGGCCGATACGTACCAAATATTTTACTTGGTACCTTGGTACTCGAAGAATCTGTAATTCTAAAATTCATGCTACATATTCAGGTATGCTCAACTTAACCCGAGTTATATCTGCAGTCTAAAAACTTTTCCTAAGGAGCAATTGACAAATTTAATAGATATAATAGTTATGGGAATAAAAGAGGAATCTACTATATCCAGCATAATAAGCATTGATAAATAATTATAGGTACTTTCTTTAATCCATCGCCGCCTGACAATATATGTATTTGTAATATATTTCTCATTCTTTATTTGTTCCTTCTTCCATTGTTTAAGGAGTACTTTCCCTAAGTTTACGCTTCGCAGGCACCCCCAAAGTTGCAGATACAACTCCTCGAGTCCTCGAAATATGGTCGGAGAAAATAAAAGATCGTGTTATTTGACACATATCATGGTCCAATAGTTACCACTCTGGCTAATTTTGGATTTACCATTAAAGTTAGTTTTCATACATAGGACTGTGACCACACTGCGAACGGGAGCCGATTTATCATTTTATTATAAGCCGTCCCCCTATGACATTTGATTACTATTGAGGGGTTTTGCAGTTATTTGTTTGTTTGTAAGGGTAAACAAAGAAATCCTTCATACTCTTATGTGCTTTGATTTAGAGACATAACTAAAATTTAAGCAAAATTGGAGGAATTCCGCTCCCCCAGTAGGAATGACGCGTATTGACACGAGGTCTACGGTTTTATATCTTATCCGAGAAGGAGAATCCCACCTACTACTGGAAAGTTAGTTCGACCGCACGACTCTTATCTCTGAACTTTATCTGGACCATACTAATAACATTGCAAGACAACAACACCATAACAACAGCGCAGTCACATAGGTGAAAATCAATCTCTTTCACCTTATCAGGTAAAATTTTGTTCTTTCATGACTCCATTAAAAACAGATCTTTAAAATTGAATTATTAACTAACCTACAAAATCCACATACTGTTGTTTGCAGAAATTTAAACTTAATTAAACTTAAATTAGTTTTGAAGAAGTAGAGAAATTGGTTGAAACTAATCTGTTCTACTACCTCAGGGGGCAAAACGAGCCACAAACGCACCTTACATTACTTCTCAGTGGCCAAATTAAAAAAATTGCCGTCTAGTCGACATCTTTTTGAAATGAGGGTTAAAAGAAAATTCTGTGGAACATGGCAGCAACAATATGGCTTGTATTAAGTGCATACCCAGCTCAAATGTGTGATGTATGTATTATTCTTTGATTAAAACGAAACAATGATGATGATTGCTTGTTCTATCCTTCGCGCTCTTCCCAAAAATATCTAAGCTCTCTGTGACCTTTCTGAAATTTCCATCAGCATGCCGTTACTTAAGAAATGCAAAATATCACTACTCGCATTGTAACAAAGAAAAATATTATAAAAACTAAAGAAAACGCATACAATAACGGCGCGAGCTCGGGTGTTGTTTTTAAAAGCGCTTCTAAGTAAAGGGTCTCGAAATTAATCGATATGCAGTTGATCCGAGAAAAAGGGAGTCTCTGAAATAAATTTCAAAATGTAAAAGATACCATTTTCTGAAATCTATTGGTATATAAAAATTATTAAAGGTAAGTGCTGTACAACTTTCAACCATTGAAAGTATTCGCAGATTAGGTCCATTTCAACGCAAATATCTGTCAAAGAGCTTCTTAAAATTAAACATGACTTATTTGCTGAAGGACCTGTGCCAGGTCTTATCGCATTCTTTCTTCAAAGTCGACGGTGTTTCCTGATACACTCTGTTCTTTAGGTACGCCCGAAGTAGGAAATCACAAATTATTGAGAACATTTATGGTCATTCCACGCGGCTCGTAATACGTACAATTTATGATCAGTTACACAATAACGAACAAGGCATTTCTTGGTTAGAGGTCAACCTGTTCGTCATTGTGTAACTGAACATACATTGATGGTGTTATGGACCGTATATAATGAATATGAATGTCCTCAATAATTTGTGGTTCCGTATTCCGGGGGTACCTAAAAACAGCTGGTGCATCAAAACACCAATCTGGATAAATAAAAAAGGCCGCTAATGAAGTTGGCGAGGGCGTACGTTACTGCGATATCAGAGCTTTTGTTTGTTCGTATACCCGAAGAAGCAACGGTTCGTTATGCATGATATTCTCATCTTCCTAAATCAAGTCCAAAAGCTGTTCATAAAATTAGTTTCACATTTGAACATTTTCCAGAAACCAGAAAACAGGGAAAAGACGATGAAGAGAAGGAGGAAGAATACATAACAAATCTGCCGCCGATTGCACACTTATTGTAATTGAGACTACCAATTCAGTGTCTATCAGACTTCCTTGGTTAAAAAGTCAATATGCGGCTTAATTGCAAATCTTCAATTTTGTGGAGATGAAGGCAACCGTTAAAAGTGCCTTGCTATGTGTGATGCAACCTCCTTCTTGAGGACAGAATTCTATCGGTATAATGTTTCCTTACCAAATATTTGAAAGGTATCATTGTATATCATTTCAATTGTACTTTCCTTTTCGTTGGGTTATAACAAAGGAACATCGGAGTATTTGTTCAATACGGAAATTAAATCACGGTTAATTCCATCATCTGCTCGTCTCCAACAAAAGTGCATCAGTGTAGCAGGTGCCGTATTATCGTCTCTTTAACCCCTTGCACTATTTTCACGAGTCTGACTCGTGATGAAAATTTTAGGCCAAACTTGAATATTACGAGTCAGGCTCGTTGTTCAATTTCACGGCAAACGTGGATATCACGAGTCAGGCTCGTAATCGACATTTCGGGCCAAACATGAATATCACGAGCCGTGCTCGTGGTCTTAATCTCGGGCCACCAGGAACGCCTGAATGAGGTCTTATCTCTTCTTTCCTTTTCTTGAATGATTGGGTATTTTATCTTGTATCTTGTTGTCTTTTGAATTTTACAAGAGCACCACCGCGTGAAGTCAACACGAGCACGCCTATCTCGCACTCATTGTCAGTCGTAAGAATGGTCGTAAGATGTGTTCAAAGTTCCGACACTCAGTCTTCGCCGCTTCGACTCTTTTCGGGACCACTCAGGCGCCCGAGTTTGGCACGGCTGATTGTGAATTTCGGCGTAGTGCAAGGGGTTAATCGGAATTGGAATTCCAACTCGTTATGTCTGTACAGGCACAAAACATTAGGTCTTTGAATAATTTATCAAAACTGTTTAACTGGAAGGTTACTGGATAAAACTTAATACGAGTGAAAATTCCACATTCAATCTCACCTCGATCTATTACTACGTTATACTTGGATAAACCTGGATTGGGAAGTCCTCTAATGCAGATAATGGTAATTAGTTCGTTCGTGAACATTGCATCAGATTCAACAGTACATACGTCGCATACATATATCGCAAGAAATTACATTCCACCTGAAATTTTGTTAAGTCCTGAATACGTAGCGCCGGCTTGTACTAATCAGGTCGCAGGTTACACGTTGATTACTTCCTACACTTTTAGGTATTAGAACAAAGGACCGAACGTTCGAAAACAAAATTTACGGTCGCCAGTAATTGCAGCGTGTCACTCTCAAAGTGATTGATTCGCAATTCTCCAGTAAGCGCAATAAAAGCGTACGATCCCTTTGTCGGAAACTTTTACATGTTCAGCGCGCCATGTTTGGGTGTTAGACTTCGAGCGAGTTCCAAAAGCCGAACAGCACCTGATCTATGCACTTTTCTCCGGGTCGTGACTCTCGCAGCTGGAAACGAGGGTGATGTCTTTCCTTTCGTTCGTTAATTATTTCCCTCATATTGTATCCGACCCTCGGGCTCGACAAAGGTCTTCGTTATCAATTTGTCTTTAATACGATCAGCATGCGGAGCTGACAGTTTCGGACGACGTGGACGTGAGGAGAGACATTTTCCGAACCTATTCTATTCGAACATAACGTACGAATTTCTGGTAAATTTGGGAGAAAAGGTTTTTGCAAACGGAAGGAACAAATTTATAACTTATCCAACTGACAAATATAGTATAGACGAAAAGTTCTACGCTGGTTAAATGTCTACTTTCTAAATCCACGTTTTAACGGCAGCCGTAATATTTAGGGTATCTACTACTTCCATCTGTTTGCATTTTTGGGAAGCATTCCATTCATTATACTTCGTTTTTATTTTCTAATTCCTTGACAATGCACAACATGACATTATAAATACAACACCTGGATCTACAATTATTTCAAACTGATTGTGTTTAGATGAAAGATGTTCTTTTAGTGTTTGAAAAGGGCGCATACACAGCGCGCTTAAACCACAACTTTATTAAAGTACGACAAGTGATTCAGCCAGTGATCTTTATAGTTCATAAGTCGCTCGAAAATCGGAATGGAGTCAAGAAATTCGGCCCGAAATTATGTTTCGAGACTTTCGAAAAGGATTATCTGAACGACAGTGTCTCCGTGAGCTAGTTTCTCTATGGGAACAAGACGGAGGGGCAGAATCAGAGAAGATTCAGGAAGGAAGGACATAACATGGAGCAAAATTCGAAACTTAACACGGAACATTTAATAATGGAGACAAAATTGCAGAACTTAACCACCAGTTTTACACCTACAGGTAGAAAGGCTTACGACTAAAAGTCTAGAAGTAAAGTATAGTACGAATTTGTTCAAATTGTTGTCTTTTAACCTATTGCTTGTCTAGGTATTTTCGGCGCGCAATTCTGTATGTCTATGGATATGGTAGTTGCTATCATGGAAAGAAATTTCAGGATTAGTCTATTTCATTATTTCCTTTTTAGTGCATAGAAATGAACCCAGCGTCATACTGTGGTCATAACAGCAAACAAAGGAATTACAACCAATCCGATACAAGTGATAATGAAGATAGTACAACAGACTTTAGCAACTGTCGTGGCAAATATGTTCCTTCCCAATCTGATTCCACATTAAGTTCATGTACATCTTCCCACGAAGGCGATGTTCAAGACAATCATTTATCGGTGACACCATCTCCATCGCCTCTTCCTACTCGATGGAGTTCGAACTTTCAGCAAACCATGAAATTCAATCCTACTGGCAATTCTGGCTTGAATAAGAGGATTGTAGGTGTAAATGGAAATGCAGTACCCCTTGACATATTTCAACAATTTTATGATGAAGAGATCACTACGAAATGGTAGAAGAAACAAACCGTTATGCTCAATAATGTTTATTAACGCATACAGTTCGTCTTTCCTCTAGAATGAACAAGTGGGTTGATGTTACTTTCTCCGAATTTAGAAAATTTTTGGGAGTACTTCTAGTAACTGAACTTATTCAGTATCCAAACATAGAAGACGAAGGCGAATGGCGAAGAGACAATATGTTTTACCATCCCATGCTTCACTAAATTGGAATGAGCTATAACATATTTTATTTGGTACTAAAAACATGATATGTTTGCAATAACGAAGCAGGTATACTTGCATAAAGTAGCAAATTTCACGAAGCTCCTAATTTCAAAATTTCGAGGGGTTTATAATCCAGGAGGAGAAATATCTGTTGATGGAACAATGATCTCTCACAGAAAGAGATCTTTCGTCAATACAACCCTGACAAGACCCATAAATATGGAATTAAGTTGTTTAAATTCTGCTAGATGTCAGTATACATTTGTAATTTCTCCATATTCTGTGGACATGGAACATCCAATACATTACCTGCATTAGACTATTCCGTTCCCATTGTTATTTCGTTGCCTGAACCCTTATTCAATAAGGCTAGCGTTCTTGTTGCAGACAATTTGTGCAGAAGTATTCCATTGCCAAATTTTTTAAAGAATGAGAATACGGAATACTGTGGAACAAAGAGAATGAATCGAAGTGGTATTCCAAATAAAATCACAGCAAAGAAACTAAACAGAAACAACTTATTGGAGCAATTAATAAAGGTGGAATTAGAATAACCAAGTATGAAAATACGAAAGCATTAGATATGATTTCAACTTTTCGTGAAATCGAAAAAGTAATGAAGCTCACTGCAGTACTTGATTACAACAGAGTAATAGGTGGCACATACTCTTCAGATCAAATGATTTCCCATTACACCCCAGCTCGACAGTGTGAAATGGTACATAAAAGTACTTTTTGAATGCATTAGTATGGCAGTTCTTAAAAGTTGGCAGCTGGCTCAGTTTACCGAATGCTTCACCGCATCTTTACTTCAACTACCCGAGAAGGCAAAGATAGAGGAGCCCATTCGTACAGCTCATGAACTAACGAAAGAAAAGGGCAAAATTGTTCGTAAGAGATGTCGCGAGTGTTATAAAAGAATTAGTGGACAATATAATCGAAAAAAGGCCTTGGTGGAAAGGAAACAAGTGGCTGCAGAGTGTGCAGTTTGTCAGAAAGCTTTTTGCCTTTCCTGTTTCAATGAAACTCACGATAACAAAAATTAGCTCTTTTTTACATTGGAAAATGTCAAATAAGGTTTAATTTTAGTACCAGGTTGTAGTAATTATATTTTCTTACATCAATAAAGCCTTTAGAAACAATTTTTAATCATTTTTACAATTCAAGGGACAGAATAGTGTTATAAATAACAAATACCTTTGGTTCCATGAGTATACACGTTAATTGAAAATTTTACAGCACATACACTCCATGGTTTGAAATATACACCCTCTGTCCCAAAAGTAACCGCAATAGTTCGAAATAAAGCACGCTATGTATGTTATGTCCACAAAAATCATTGTATTTATTCGAAATATTCTCCATGTGCTACAATACATCGATTTGCACGGTCAACGAGTGCTTCAAACGACTTTTTCATGTCGATCTCTGGGATGGCCTTTAGGATGCCGGTCGTCGATCTTTGAATGGCGTCTACGGATGCATAACGGACTCCTTTCTGCTTCAAATGAAGACGAGGGAACAGGAAATAATCGCATGGGGACAGATCAGGCGAATACGGTGGGTGCTGTATCGAATATATTTCATTTTTCGCCAAAAATCGGTGACAATGGTTGCTCGATGACACGGTGCGTTATCGTGCAGTAATCTCCAGCTGCCTGGCTCGCGATATTCGGGCCGAACACGACGAATGCGACCCAGCAAACGCCTCATAACATCGAGGTAATATGCACCATTAACCGTTGAGCCGTATGGAACGAACTCCTTATGGATAATTCCCTTCGAATCGTAGAATGAAATTAGCATTGACTTGATTTTCGACTTCTCCATTCGTGATTTTTTCGGATTTCCTTCTTCTGGTGACCTCCACTCTGCGCTTTGACGTTTGCTTTCTGGTTCGTATTGAAAGCACCACGTCTCGTCACCAGTCACAATCGTTTTCAAGAAGTTTTCATCTGCACGGGCTCGTGCAATAATGTCTTTGGAGTGTTCGATTCGAAGCGTTTTTTGGTCGTCGGTCAATTTGTGCGGAACAAACTTCGAATTGACTTTCTTCAAACCAAGGGTTTCAGTCAAAATGCGCTGAATAGTTGTTTTAGGGATGCCAAGCTCCATTTCCATAAATCTCACTGACGATTTCTTCGAAATTTTCACAAATTCGCGCACTTTTTCCACATTTGCCTCGGCCAAAGTTGTCGAAGGACGACCGGCTCTTTCGTCATCGTTAACATCTTCTCTGCCTTTACGAAATAGTCGATGCCACTCGAACACTTGCCTCTTCGACAAACAATCGTCGCTATAAACAATTTGCAGCATTTCATACGTCTCGGTTGCAGTTTTTCCAAGTTTAAAACAAAACTTAATATTGACTCGTTGTTCGTGACTCATTTTCTGACCGTTTACGAAAAACACTCTCACAGGATGCGTGATGTATCAGCTGACTATGCACCAAATGTCATGAAAATTTGTCAGGTTGGTAAGGAAGAGTCCCACTGCAATAATCAATCAACTATCAAGAGATGACGCCACTGGTTTCTGATTTATAGACGCATTGCGGTTACTTTTGGGACAGAGGGTGTATGTTCATATCAACACGTTTAACTCCGAGGCAAGATGTATTTCACACAGTCCAAGAAATGACAAAAGCATTAAGATTTTAACGTTTGTGTATCATATGTGATACACAGACGCCATCATAATATATATATTCTGTATCACATATTCTGCACAGGACAAGCAAATGGTTAAAGGAAATCAGGAGTCCGAGAAAGCAGATGGAAGAAAATCAACTTTAGAAAGTATGATCTTGGGTGGACAAAATTCACAAGTATCCTCAGACTTTAGTCCAACCGATATCTTCTCCATTTCTTTTCCGATGAAGCTATGGAACCATAATTTGGTCGGCATGGTATAAAATAGTTCATTAGATTAAAATCAATGTTTTGGCGTTTGTCGTTTTTAGAAGAGTGTAACAACAAATTCGATCCAGACTGTGGCTCAAAGCACAAAGAAGAAAGTAAAACATTAAATACAAGTGTTACTGAAAAACTATGTTTTGGCTATTTACTACTCAACTCAGCAGTTTACTTCGACAACTTGCTTTAACTCATTGCAACTTTCTTGTCATTTTTGCTTTGCAAAGCGCTCGAGATTAACGGCATAATCTCCGATGTGCCGTATTGATCGCGCTACAATTTAATCATAATTAATTTAATGACAGCTCCGAGGCGAGCGCAAAAAATATTAATTCTATTTGTCATCGGGTAAGCTTTCGTTAAACGCTCGCTAGCCGTAAGCGGTTTTTTGCGGATATTGTTTGGAGGGCGACGTGAATTGCGCCGAACTCGACGCAAAGCGATCCGTAAAACAAACGATGATATAAAAACGAGCACAAACAAAGGAATAGCGAAAAGGAAAAGCCGGACAGACATCAACATGATTGGCCAACAATTGCCCGTCTGCTCCATCGATACAATAACATCATCTTTCATAATGAAAGCGTCCAAATGGATTATTACATTTCTATTTGGATTGTACGGTGGTGTATTGTAGCAGATACACATTTCTTTTTCTTTTTCATGGACATACTCCCCTCTCCAGCATAGTTAGGTTACGCCTATAAATATGTGCGTACTATTTATGAAGTATAGCAAAAGCTTTTCCTTCGAATTTCTTGAATATCGACTGACTTATTCCTTCCTTTATTGGCGATGACATAAACTATTACTCTCACAATTGAGCATATATTAACAAATGAAAGCCTGTTGAGTATTTTCAAGACATTTTTGAGAAATACGAAAAATGAACAATATTCCAATATATGTTAATAATAACAACAATAATAATACATATATATTCCAACAGGCTACGCCTAATAGGATAAAAATTGAGAAAATAAGACACTAAAACATAAGTAATGAGAACGCTCAAAAATAATACACTCACATACTTATAAGCTAAATGACACACACTCAGCTTTACAAGCAATCGCAAATCAAACAATGACAATAAAAGTAATGAAATCCACACAATGAAAGCTATTGTATAATAAAAATGTCATCGAATAAATTGTTAGCACGTCTCCTCATTACGAATACAGGCGAACGTTCGAGCACATTAGTCTTCGCAGTTGGTACTGTAAAACTAGCCACAGATCTCGAAGCAATGCGCGGTACATTAAGGCCGATCTAGCATAATAGATC
The DNA here is from genome assembly GCA_038088585.1 of Chrysina gloriosa. Lineage (NCBI taxonomy): Eukaryota > Metazoa > Arthropoda > Insecta > Coleoptera > Scarabaeidae > Chrysina > Chrysina gloriosa. Next base: position 13,577,761 of record CM076092.1, read on the forward strand.
TGGGCAGTCGATAGTAGTAGCTAAAAGCTTAGCTGCCAAGCTTACACTATGTTGCTCACGCCTGAACACCAAGAAATCGATTCTGAAATGATACATGTCCTCTACAAGATCAGCGCTAAATGCAGGATATCGCCCATTGATTCTGAGTGATAAATGTTGTAGAAATTTGCGATCTACCCTTTCGATCTTAATACAGTGGCAACTATAGATGGGAAACCATATTAGGCTCGCATATTCGAGTTTGCTATCAACAAAAATAAATTATAAACATTTAACTAAGTTAACATCGATACACTCTTTTGTACATCTTAAAGTAAAGCCCAACGCCTTAGAGGCAGAACTTCATATGTTATTGATTTGGGAAACAAAAATCACACCGGAATCAAACAAGATTCTATGATCTTTAATAGAATTCGCGTTTGACAGGAGTACATCAGATATGGTGGAAGTATTGATAAATAGAAGCCGGTTAGGCGCACACCAACTCTCAATCAAATCCGAACAATACTGCAGCAAGGCAACGTCAACCTAATTAGATATTCTGCAGTAAACTTTAAGATCATCTGCATACACAAATGAAAGACAAGATAACGGTATTAGCAGAGCAACAGATTGAAAAACAACGGGCCAAGATTTTAGCCCTGAGGTAGATCTGACAGCAGGGTAAAACGACGAGATTTAAAAACCCTTGTATGATACGCAGCAACTCCTATTTTGCAAGTAGGTTTCTATAGTTTCAATAAATTTAGATGGTAAACCGAAGGAATTAAGTTTATGGAGTATTGAATGATCTATAGTATCAAAAGCCCTAGATATATCGGTATAGATAGCATCGACCTGTGAACGAGTGTGCAAAGATCCATTGATGTACTGTGCAATTACGGTCAAGTTTGTAATCGTGGATCTTCCCCGCATAAATCCATGTTGTTCCGGTGAAATGTGAATGTGCGCAAACCCGTCGTATATATATATATATATATATATATATATATATATACGACGGGTTTGCGCACATTCACATTATATATACATATATATTTGCTGTAAAGTGTGTAGTTTACACTTCATTCAACTGTTTTGCGTACGTATTTTGCCCATTCTTTTTTATATCTGGCCTTATTCCATATTTCACAGCACGTGATTTCCCTATTTTTGAATATTTCAGCCACCACATCATTCCACTGCTTCCTCGGCTTTCCTCGGCCTCTTCTGTTTTGTATCCTTGCGAACCATACTTGTTTGAGCTGCTATTGTTCTCCCATTTTACACATAAGGCCAAACCATTTAAGTTTATTCTTTTCCAAAGCATCCAGGATTGGTTCCATCTTCAATTCCTCTCTTAATGTGCTGTTTCTGATTCTATCCCTTTGCACTTTTCTCAAATTTTTCATATCGATTGCATTTATTCTACTATTCATTGATTTGTTTAGGACTCAGCTCCCATTACAAATATTGGCCTAAAGTTTTGTACATCTCCATCTTTGTATTTGTGCTGACCTCCTTTTTATCAATAGATGTTCAATTCTGGGTGTGTCACAATCTTGACGCCTTGTATATCCTCTCGCTAACTTCATTTTCTATGCTACCATTTGCATTTATAATGACTCCAAAGTACCTAAACGTCGGCACTTGTTCCAGCTTTTGATTGTCTAGCTTCATATTTAATTGTTCTTCCCCCTTCCAAACACCAGCACCTTCGTTTTCCCTACATTTATTTTGAGACTTCCTTTTGCCAATTCTTCCTTCCATATTATCAAGTTTTATTGCAGTTCGGTTCCATTGTTACCCAGCATTACTACTTCAGCCGCAAAAGCGCATTCTTATCGGGTTCGTTTGGTAGTACCCTACAGTCCCCTTGCTATACTTTTACTCCATCGCTTTTATGACGTCGTTCGTAATTACAGTGGAAAGCGTAGGGCTTAGTACTCCTCCTTCCCTTAATCCAACATTTACTTAGAATAATTCTGATTGCACATTCGCCTTTCTAACATTGCAACTTGTATAAACTTTGTACTGCTTTAATGACTTTGGGGCTGCACCCTCTTTGTTCTGGGCTCTTCCACACTTTCATCTGTGATACACTGTCGAAGGTTTCCTGAAGATCTAGGAATGCCGCATGTTTCCATATTCTACTTTCTGTTTTTCTGTTATAAGGATAAACACATGATCTGGGGTGCTTCTACCTTTTCTAAATCCGCCTTTGATCGATGCAAAATTTTGTTCGATCATGTCTTTCAATTTTGAATATAATATGCGTTCATACGTTTTACCTATGACAGTAATTAATGTAATACCCACATCCTTTATGCCAAGCTCTGTTGAAGATTTCTTTAATTAGATTAACGCCCATAGGCCCCAGGCCCTTCATCATCTCCGATATGATCTTGTCGTGATCTGCAGACTTGTCTGTTTTCACCCTTCTAATGCACAGAAATAACGCGTCCAACCTTTCATCTGGCAAGAAAAACATTATCTAACAAGCTACAATTAGTTAGGTTTGCCAGAGGTTTAGCAAAAATAAAGGCACAATCTCTAAGAAGAAATTGTGGTATCGAATCGTCACCCGCGGTAATTTTATTTGGAATGCGAGATATAATGTAAATGAACTCGTCCTTTGTAACAAGATTTGGAGTGAAAGACGGAATATGTGTAAACTTTTCCTCGACGTGTTCTCCATGATTAGTCACAAATACCGAAGAAAAGGCACCAGGAGACCCCTCAACTATATCATCTCGGTCGTGCAAGAAAGTGGCCCCATATGTAGACAAGCTATTCTTGTAACTGTTTTTTGGCGAATGTAAGTTCAAAGCGCAGACGAATCAATCCTGACTCTTTGCGGCATGAAAAGAGGGTAACTCTGACAAGCTTCTGAGATTTCGATTTTAATTAGGGAACGTAATCTTATAAGTTCCACACAGCATATCTGTCGGTGAGGATATAACCATTCAAGTTAATGATGGATTTTATTTGAGATGTAAACCAAATTGGAAATTCTGTAGAACGCACCCTGATGGATCTCTTTGGGACAGTCTTCTCAAATATCGTTTCTAAGTACTCATAGAAGGCATAAATTGCTGCGTTAACGTCGTTAAAATGTAGAGGAAAACACCAATCACTCAAGAGGAGCGAGCTAAAAACTTGCTCTACAAAAATTGAAGGAGCACAAGCCGGGATTAAATAAAACAATTGGTCAACAACAAAGAAACAGAAACATAAAATACAAAGTACGGAAATGAGGTTTCTATATATATGTATCAGTTTTTGTTTGTATAAGGCCAACGCTCTATCGTTTCCGAGAATAGGGTGAAAACTATTTCGCCCCGCCAACAGAGGCAAATTAAAAAAGAATATGGAGCGTGTACCCGCGCAGTCTGTGATAACGTATAGTTTCCATAGCGAAACTGTTCAGGTTAATAACAGGCTTCCATCCATTAAAACTGCACGTCGCATAGATGACGTATTAAATGTAAATTCGAGGTAGCTTCCAAAAGTTTTAAGCGTACGTTTCGAGCAAGGACGCTGCCGTTGTTTTTCAATAGATTGTTATATCTAATACAATTCGCAAACAAAATAGAATATTGGTACTCGCGCAAACATAAACAAAATCGTATAAACAAAGTTTGCAGCACGGTGATTGTAAGAAAGCTTTACGTTGGCTAAACTGATTTAATTAGTTTTGAATAATAATAATAATACAAGTGAACGTGGTTTTGTAACATTAATGAAAATGCGCGTTGAAGTAGTTATTAAAACACGCGTTCAGAGAAATGGCCCGCCACGTCTCACTTTTGAGTAGCTGTTTGTCTCTTATATCATGGGATTACTGAAATCATTTGCATCTGGGTTTAGACAATTTATGCTTCTCTAAAGTTTAGTTTGGTTCTGTCTCGTGTGCAGTGCAGTCAAATGGGTTTTCCTTCTTCTCCTTCTTCTCGTTAATCCTTATGCCTTTCAGCGTCGGATTATTTTTGGATCTTACGACGATTTAATCCATTCTTTCCATCGTGTCCGGTCTGTACTCATTCTTCTCATTTGTGCTATGGTCTTCCCTCGCTTTCGTCCTAATTCGTTGACTCTATCAATCCATTTTTTCCTTGGTCTTCCCTTTTTTCTTCTCCCGTTATTTTTGGCTTCTATTATTTTCTTTGTTAAACTCTATTGTTCCATTCTAATTATGTGGTCGTACCAATTCAGTTGACATTTTTCAATTCTTTTTAGTATATCTTCTTGATTTATCATATTCCTTATCTGTTCGTTTTCTATTCTGTCCATTTTTGTTTTCCCCACGATCTTTCTCAAAAATTTCATTTCCATAGCTGTTATTTTGCTTTCGTGTTTTTGCTGTATTGTCCTGGACTCACTTGCGTACATTACTGTGGGGGCTACTACTGCATTGTATACTATCTGTTTGATCTTGGGTTCTATTTCTTTTTTCCAAAGATGGTTTGATTCAGAGCGTATTATATGTTTGTGGCTTTCCGTCCTCTTTTGCTATGTCTAGATCAATTTTTCCATCCTTCGATATAATAGTACCTAAATATCCGTATGCGTCGACAATTTCTTCTTGTTTATCGTTTATTTTAATTATTAGATTACTGGCTGGCTCTTTATTATTTATTACAAAATTTTGATCTTCTCTTGCCATCCGTAGACGTACGTTTCGCGGTTATACCGCTCGTCAGTACAGCTTTGCAAGAGGTGTAACTTCGTATACAAATTTTATGTATATATGGTCTGAACATTGATGTTTGTACATGTGAGAGGGATTCAATGTTCAGACCATATATACATAAAATTTGTATACGAAATTACACCTCTTGCAAAGCTGTACTGACGAGCGGTATAACCGCGAAACGTACGTCTACGGATGGCAAGAGAAGATCAAAATTTTGTAATTTCCAATTCTCCCACGGCGGGTAGCCGAAGAGCGCGACTGCAGTTACTGCAGGAGGCTGTGGCAACGCAAGTTGTCCACTTCTGTAGAAAAATAACTGTAAAAAATGCGTAATACGTGCATTGTGAGAGAATTCATATCGAATCCCTCTCACATGTACAAACATCAATGTTTATTATTTATCACCATTAGTTTGCTTTTTTCTACGTTTATTTCCATCTTCACCTTTTCTATTTCTTCTGTCCATATTTTTGTTAATTTTTCCATTTTCACATAACTGTCAGCTATTAGTGCCAGATCATCGGCGTACAGTAATGCATCCACAGCTACAGGTTCCAGTCTGTTATATCCTAACAGTGTCTTCACAGTTTCGGTGCGGTTCCTCGTATTTTGCAGGATTCTGCCCATTACTATAATAAATATTAATGGACTTAAGCTGTCTCCTTGTTTCATTCCCACTTGCATTTCAAAATCTGCTGATCTTCACTTGTACTATCCCCTAACCTGACAATATAGACTATTGATTATTTGGCGCATTTTTCTTGGAACCTCTAGTTTCTCTAGACAGATATCTATACTCCCTCTATCTACTGTATCGAAGGCTGCTCGCAAGTCTATGAAATTGAAGTAGATTTCCTCTCCTGTCTCAATTTTACGTTCAATGATGTTTCTAATTATGTGGATATTATCGTTCGTTTGTTTCCCTTCTCTATAGGCTGCTTGTTCTTCTCCCAGTTTGTCTCCTACTAAATGTGTAAGTCGTTCCGCTATTATTTTGGTATAGACCTTAAAACATACTGTCGATAGGCATATTGCCCTATAGTTTTCGCACTGACTTTGATCGCCTTTCTTATATATGGCAGTGATGAGGTTATTTTCCCAATCCGCAGGAATTGTGTTCGTTCGCCATGCCTTACAAAATATGTCAAGGATCCACTACTTTCCCACCTGTCCGAGCCATTTTACCATTTCCGGTTCTATATTATCCGCACCGCAGGCTTTTCCTGTTTTTATTCTTTTAGGGCTTTCTCTACCTCTTCCATATCTATCTCTTCAAGTTCTTCATTATATTCATTTCGTGTTCCTGATTCTGGCAATAAATCTGTATGATCTCCTGCATCTGTGAATTTTTTCGTGAAGAATTCTTTCCATATTTCAAGTATATCTTCTGTTCTTGTTTTAAGTTCATTTGCGGTATTCCTAATTGGTTGTATTTCTTTCTTTTTCTTTCCATTCATTGATCTTATTAGGTTCCAAAATTTCCTGTTATTTGTTTTATATTCCTCATTAATATCATTTCCAAAATCTTCCCAGCTTTTCTTTTTCGCTTCTTTGATTCTCTTCTTAACTTCGTTTCTTATTTTAACATATTGTTCTTTGTATTGCTGTTCCTTTTTTAAAACATATTTTCTCCACGCATCTTTTTTCTTTTTGACTTCCTTTTGTATTTCCTTAGTCCACCATTTTGTTTTTTTCTGTTTTTTCCTGTATCTGATTTGACCACATACTTCTAGTGCAGAATTATAAATAATATCCTTGAAAATTCTCCACGTTTCTTCTAGTGTCATTTCTTCCTGGCCATATCTCTTTAGTAAATCATTCGTTTTCTGTTGGTAATCTGCTCTTTTCTTCTCGTTTCTTAATTTGCTGATTGCTATTTTATGATACTCAGCTATTTGTTGTTCTGTGTTAATTTGTTCTTGGAGTTCTGCCGTTAGCAATCTGTGTCGAGTTCCAATTTCAGCCTCTTTTTATGTCTTTATGTTTCGTATATTAGTTTTCATACTTTGGGTATAGACTATGTAGTCTATTATACTCTTTGCGTTTCTCTCTTCTGCGACAAAGGTGTATCTCTCTTCCAGTGGTTGCTCCCAGAAACCGTTCCCTATTAGGAGATCATTACGTATACAAAAATCAATCATTTTCCAACCATTTCCGTTTAACGTTTCTTCTCCATATGCTCCCAAGCAGCCCAGTCCCTTATTTGTATCATTACCCACTCTACCATTCCAGTCCCCCATTAATATTACTTTTGAGTTTGTCCCTCTTATTTCATCCAGCAGTTACTGCAGTTTTTCATAGAACTCCTCCGTTGTACTTCCATCTGTTCCTTCTACTGGTGCATACATCTGTACGATTCCTTCTCCTATTCTACTCTCAAGCGCATCAACCTTGATGAGAGTGATTGATGTATAGTTACTCTTCTATCCAGTTCCTTTGTTAACAATATCCCTACTCCCTCTTTTTTCCTTTGATCCGGCCTCACTCCTGAATAGTACAGAAAATATTGACTTCCTACCCCTATTCTTCCTGCTCCGGCTTTCTTTGTTTCACTTATTCCCAGTATTTGAATTTGGTACTTGTTCATTTCTTCTGCTAGTTCGCATTCTTTTTCCGTTAGAGAAGTTATGTTCCACGTTCCAACGCGTATCTTTCCATTTTCCGTGTTCATAGCTGTGGTCGTCATCGTGTTAGCATTCCTCTCTGTCTCTACCTTGTTGTTCCTATTTCCCATTCTCACATCCATGTATTCTCGTGTTCGAGTTTGTTCTGTATCCGCTCTCATTGCCAGGTACGTTCCCTCTATTCCCTGCTCGTTCACGCCTTCTAGTTATTTGATCTCTGTATCTGCATCAACTTATCCTTCTCTCTATCCCATCTCCATTCCTCATTCCCGATATGCAACTTCCTGAACCCAATTTTTGTTTGTTTTCCGTTTTCCCTCTCAGTTTTAGCTCTAAATCTAATTTGTTCTTGTATCTTCCTGTCCCGCTTAGATAGATCATCGTTAATAAAAATGCTTCCTCCTATTTTTGTTCTTAATTTCTTTTTGTTTTTCATTATATCCACCTTATCCTCTGTCCTGTCTAATTGCACTAGACAGGTTTCTTCACCTAATTTTATGACCTGTTTTATATGTACTCTTATCTGTAACTCTTTATCTATGAAATTTTCCATTGCGTTTTTTAGTTGTTTCCTATCTTCTGTATCTATTTTAGACCCTGAATCACTACATTATTCCGTCTTTTCTCATTCTCTACTCATTCCAATCTGTCTTCCATATCCATCACTACCCCCTTAATGAATTTATTTTGCCTTTTGAGTTCCGCATTTTCTTTTCTTAACTCTGACATTTCTTTTCTATATTCTCTCTGTTCCTTCCGCATCTCTTTTATTTCTATTGATAAATTGTTCATCTTCGCTCCCATTTCCTCAATCATCTCGATCATTACACCAATGTTTTCTTCCAGCTTTTTCTGGGACTTCATAGGCGATCTTATTATTTTTTACTTTTCTTGAAAATATTTTTGCTGTTATCTTCATCCTCTCCTCTTTTTCCTTTTCTCTCCCTATCTTCCGAGCTGTATTCATCCGTATCCATGATATATACAATTTCCTACTCCGCCCCTATTCTCTACGGATATGTATTTTCTGTTTTCTTTTCTTATCACCGCGCAAAAAGCCGAGCCCCGGTCGACCCGTCGGAAGTCTGGCTTTTATCAATGATATTGGAATAAATTGTTTAATTTTACCTGTTATTTTGTTTCCCAGATAATCACTTTCACTTTGTTTTTATATTTATCACTGTGTTACCAATTAAAGGATCACAATCCTCCAAAAGCCTTGGGTATAAACACGGAGCAGACCGACAACACACACACCGTCAAACACTCCAGGACCAAATGGGTTTTTAAATGGTATTTTATATAAAATGGCAAGTTCTAGTCATGTTTCAAAAATCCAGCTGACAAATTTTGTTATATACCGAGTTTCCCAATGAATCTATTCAAACTTTAATACCTTATCCTTTTTAATATACTTTTTATTTCTAGGTACAACCCATTTAAAATAATGGCTGATATTAGACTTGACTTTAAAAAATGTAAATTTATTTTAAAATGTTACCATAAGTATGAGAACGTAGTGGAAGTGCAAAGATGATTTAGAAATGAGTTTTAGATAGATCCACCTACGAGACTCACCGTTACTAGCATCAGGGATAAGTTTGAAAGGTACGGGGCTGTTCAAGATGTCAACAAGCAGCGTTCTGCGAGACCATGAACATTTATAAGTGCCGCAAGAGAACAAGAATTTCTGGAAAATTATAGCGAAATTTCAAGGAAATCTGTTTCTGCAAGCGGCACGTGAGGTAGGCATTTCGAAATCGCGTTTTGAAGCGCGGGCATTAGAAGAGTTACACTCCAACATTAATCAACACCCTCTATGAAGATGATTATGATCAGAGAGTGGAGTTTTGTTAGTGATACATAGCAAAATGTGCAGAACACGTTCGGTTTTCACACAAGATTGTTTGGAATGATGAGACAACATTTAAATTACATGGGGCAAACAATCGCCACCATTACAGCTACTGGGCACCAGATAATCCTCACGTTACAGAAGAACATCAGTTAAATTTATTGGAGTTACAGTCTGGTGTGTATTGCCAATGCAAGGTTTAATTGGAACATTCTTTTTTGATAACACTGCGACTGGTGCCGTTCACTTGAATTTGCTGCAGGAAAATGTCATGCCAAGTATTCGTGAGCAGTTTGAGGATGATGGGGACGATTATTTTCAGTAGGATGGAGCACCTCCCCATTATCGTCGTGATGTGAAAGCTTACACCAATGAAAATCTGCCGAATAGATGGATTGGGCGAAGGGGTCCTATCGAATAGCCTCCGCGCTCACCAGATCACACGTCACCGGATCTTTCTTGTGGGGACTCATCGAGAATGAGGTTTATCTGTCAAAACTGGCAACAGTCGATCAGTTGAAGGCGCATATTGATAGAGAATTCTACAAAATTCCTAATGAAATGATTCGTCGCGTTTACCATTCCATTGCTTCGCCTTATCAACAATATTTGGATGAAAATGGCCAAAAATCTGCATCTGTTTTCTTTAATTTGTACATATATATATATATATTTCGTGACCTTTTATACTTATCTTATATGATAGAGATCTACCACTAATAGGTCAATAAAACAAGGCTGGTTTGAGCGATAGTTATATTTTCAGAACGTTTACAAACGTTTTCGGAACACCTTCGTCAGTGAAAATATAACTAGATAAATATATAAACAAACTTTTGTTTTTTATTTTATTTATATATATATATTTATCTAGTTATATTTTCACTGACGAAGGTGTTCCGAAAACGTTTGTAAACGTTCTGAAAATATAACTATCGCTCAAACCAGCCTTGTTTTATTGACCTATTAGTGGTAGATCTCTATCATATAAGATTTAATTTGTACTATAATATATCTACATATATATTGCTTTCATAATTACGCAAACAGTGTATACATTTTTTGGGGCACCATGTATGTGGACGATTTATTTTATAGTCACAGGCTAGGTCTATATCCGGGGAAGTCACAAAAGCCTATCTTTTATATTTTAAATGTCAAGTGAGTTGTCAGTGGATCCATTGCAAGAAAAATCCTGTCCCGTTTTTCTATTCCTATGATGTGGAGGAGAATCTGCTGACAGTATAAGTTAAGTGATCGCTATTTCTGTACCGCTAAAGCAGGAGGGTTTTCACAAAATTGGGTATCGAAATTTATTTCCTACATTAAGGTCAGTTCCCCATGTGCTCAATTACCGGTGCCAATTGCACCTTTAAACTTGGGATCAACGTTATATTTCTCGATGATTCTAATTCTTCAACAAGATCTAATACACAACTTCCTAAGAACACCAGTAGTGATTCTACACCTTTACCAACTGACAGTAAACTTCACTTAATTACTCACAATGAATTATATGATTTGCTACGTGGCCTGGGTTTGTCAAAACACAAAATCTGAACTTCCTGGTTCCAGACTTTAACAATGGAACCTATTAGATAAAAGTGCAAGTGTTTCACTTTACGAAAACGGTGTATAACATTTTAAAGTTTTTATAAAATGGACGGATCGCAATGTCTGCTTTGATGGTTTAATGAATGAACTTGATATAGAACATGTACCTTCCGAATTTTCATAGATTCGCCGAAATACAGATTGAAAGCGGTTTTTCTTTATAAGGGAAGCAAAAAATTATATATTCGTTTGGCCCATTAATTGACAATGAAAGGAAAGTATAATAACTTAGCTAGTAAATCAGGTTAGATACGAACAGTATCAAGCCGATATTCGTGGATATTTTAAAGTGAGAGAGGGAGAGTCGAGCAACAAATATTTATTTCACTAAGAAAGATTGGCCTCCTAGTACTTCCTTCGAACAAGGTACTTAAAACATAAAATATGACCCCCTTGTTAACCCAAACAAGGTGGTTCCACCGCCTTCCCATATTAAGTTTGGATTAATGAAAAACTTTGTTACAGCCATGACAACGGTGGTGATGGTTTCTAATTCCCAAGAGAAATATTTTCTTGGTTAAGTGATGCAAAACTAAAAGAAAGTATTTTTATTGGATATCAAATACAATAACTTTTAAGCGATTTCCTTTTTCAATGAAAAATTAAAGGACAAGGAATTGGCAGCTTGGAACAGTTTTTAAGTGTAGTGAAGGTATTTCTGGGTAACAAGAGATAAAAGAACTATAAAACCCTCATAGATAAACTCTTGAAAGCCCATGAAGTTTTAGGATGCAACATATACTTAAAACTGCATGTTTTCAACTCGCATTTGGATTCTTTCCGGAAAACTTGGGTATAATAAGTAACGAATAAGAAGATTTTACGAGAACACCAGAACAATGAAAACATGATACCAGAAACGGTGGAACTCATCTGAACACAAGGGAAAAAGTCTGTTTCATCGCAATTAAAGAAATTACAATATGACATACTATTTAGTAAAGTGCAGATACTGACCAATGTCTTACAGTCTTTTACGTCTTTTTACGGTTACTTTGTTGCTTTCTTGTGTTTGAAGGCGACAACAGAACAGGGATGCCCAAAGTTTCTGGTCAGTTTATACTCCTCCGACAGGCGAACAACCACTGGAAAGCAAGAATTTTAGCACTTTCCTACATTATTTTTACCCTCTTAAATGTTCCTTATTCATATACTGTTTACAATAATGGAAAACCCACCAAGATTAGATTTGAACGAACACTCGCCGTTTTAACACTGACAGTAAAACATATTCATTTAATGTACATATTGTATACAATACCATGCTTTCCCAAATAAATATTTGACAAAAGAGGTAAACAAAATTACTCATACAAAATTAAATTGGCGTTTGAACGTGTGCGAAGGCATTAACTTCATTTACATGTAATGTTCATGTAACGTTCTATATTTTTATTGCACATGATACTTAGTAAAATATGTTTAAATAAACATTAGATTTGAAAAATATTTCGTCTTTCTTTTATTCAACTACCAACCCCTGTAACAAAAAAACAAGTATACGTGCTACAGTACTTAGCATGTAATTTTCGAATTAAGGATCAAAAAATGCTTTATTTACACCTACTTTCTGCAGTCTTACTTTGAAAAAGCTTAAATTAGCTGACCAGTATCATCATAGAAACGAAGTAGTTGTCAAAAATGTTTTAATACCCAAATCTTCAGTTACGCTATCAAAAGACAATTATAAAAATAAACCGGTTGGTTCTCTACCTTAATTTGCTAATTTATGACTAAAATGTGGTTACTGAAATGACTCACTGATCCTAGGGCTCTATCGTAAATTCTGCACGTTGACTATAATGTTACCAATTAAGAAGAGAAGTTACATCGAGCGGAAGTTCGACATCGAATAATTGTCTGTTTACTTCGTACTACAATCCGAACCCAATCCGCCAAAAGGCTAACGTTGCAGAATTCACGAATATGTTGCATCCACAGTCGTCGACATCCACTCCGAGCGTTGTTAATGCGCATTGTCTATTCAGTAAGATGGTAAGACTCATTCCTCCGCTGCCGATGCCGTATGGTAAATAAGACGAAGTTAGATTGGCGTCTGGTGGGAAACAATGCCAGATATCCGACGCGATTTGCATGTATTGTTATCACTTGGTATAAATGGAAAGTAAACGGTTACGTTCCGACGGTGCAGGGAAAATTGCTTTGTTCGTAACGGGCGGCAACTTCAGAAAACGACCGACCGTTTATTTTCTTTTCATTTACGGACCTGTTTCCAGTTGAGCCGTGGCAATAATAGCACTACTACGTCTACAACGGTGTAACTCGCATTAAAACTAATTGCCTTAAGAAGAAGGTAAAGTTATATGATGGTAAATGATATCTAGGGCATTCCTTTAGTTAGGAAAAGATATTTTTACTATCAATATCAACCAAAAGCTCTTGATATCTTAAACGAGTTAATTATAACATTTAGAAAAGTATATACATAATTTTCATAAGTGCATCAAATCTATTTATAAGGTTATTATTGTAAAGTAAAAGTAAGCCAAGGACTTCAAAAGAAAAAATAAGCTGATTTAAAAATTTTGGGCAAATAACAAATTTGTTCTGACTGCACTGACTTATTTAGGATGTTCGTTACAGATGATCGAAGTTTTTCTCACGGGTACCGAAACGAACGTGTACGTAATTTAACAATCATTTACGACGTGAATCAATCAGGGTTGAATGGAATTGAAAGACTAACGAAATATAACCCACATGAATGTTACTAGCATTTACATTTCTTTGTCTAAATAATAAACATTACCGTTAACTGCATATTCTTAGTGGTTCCTGGCAAAACTGCAAAAATTAATTTCGGCTTTCCTGTGATAGTAGGAAAACGCATACCCTTACAAATATTGTTTTATTCAATATTAACTTTCCAATCTATCAGATTCTACTCTAAGTTTTCCTCTTGAACACTTCGGTATATTTCATAAAATCGACCTTGAACAAAGGAAGTAGGAATGCACTCAATGCACTGAAACAATATAACACACCAATTTGGGTACCTTCATGTAGATATGCATTTCGGTAACTTAATTGTCACTGTCAGTGCATGAGGCAATTTGTCAACATAACACATTAGCAAATTATTAAATCAAAATTATAATCGGAGACGCCAACACAGAAAGGATATGCATAAACACCAAGCATTCAAACGAAATGATAATCAATTTTGCAGTGTACGCATAATGCCCTTGTTAAGAATATTGATTCACCTAAGAAAATGACTTGGAGGAACACGGAATATGAAGAAGATACTGAATAAAGGCGAGAAAGAATGCGTAATAAAGAGACGGGTCATGAATAAAATGGTACAATATGTTGATATAATAAAAAATAAGAAAAGGTTTGGAGGGAATCCAATTAGCACACACTTCAATAAATGTGGTTGTCCAAAGACATGATTACTCGTATACAAGTCAATAGCAAAGTGGCAACAAGATGTGGTAAATCAGCATTGTGTTCAACTTCCAAGAAGGGATAAAGTGGGCGCATTAGAGGAGTAGTATTTATGCCTGTGATATATAGAATATTAACAAGTATAGGAACAAAATTCGATGCTGAGAGACCACGAGGATTATTATTACAGAAACAAATCAATTGCAAATCCAATTTTCATATTAAAACAGCTGCAAAATTAGCACAATAGATAGGGTTGGAATATATGTATATTGGTTTCTAACTGTCAGCGAGTTTATAATTCTATTAGAAAAATAAGATCTTCACAGCAACAGGGGAAATAAGATTGCATAAGCAGTTAATGACTTTCCTGTAAAAGCGGGACTACATGCTTAGTCCACAGTTGTAAGAACATAATTGCTAGAAGATGCTAAACTAGTACATATGGTATGATATGTGTTAGAGAAGATACTGTGTGTAAAAAAATGGTCATTTAAGAAACCCATAAATTTGGGCAAAACAATGCAAGCAAGACCAAATTTATGCAAAAAGGTAGGTTTCAAGGTGAAGGTAGTTCATCTAAAGTGACTAGCTCTAGCTAGGTCACAGATAAACTCGAAATTGAAAGAGAAATGGAAACAAAAATAAAAAAAAAAAACGTAAAAGAGCAGAAATGGTACAGCAACTAGCAGTAGATATAGAAAAGTCATGATACGAATATATACTGACTTTCATAACAATCGCAGCACATGGAGGTTGTACACCAATCTTAATGAAACTTTCAGAAAATGCATATTTTGATGAAACAAAGAAATGATTAAAATTTCAATAAAAACATCCTATCGATTCTTAGCTTCTTCTTGTTTGCATGTTTGCACTTAGTAACATTAACTTTTATGAAATAAAACAATTAGTGGTGTAATAGCTGTAAATTTTGCGATTTATTTGACAACTAGTGTTTTCTGAACATTTAATACTGCCAAGAGTTCTTCAATGCTTTTTCGAAGAAGTTAGCATTGCCCTCTCATGGCTGGCTCAGTCTCCTGATTTGCCATCCATTGAGCATGTATGGGATGTGACTTGCACCATCATCGGCTGCGGATTTTGGAAGCTCGGTATGATATACAACAAGCCGATATTGATCAATTCGTTAACAGCTTGCCGTGTCGACCAAATGACATAGTAAATTGTGGAGGAGCAACTCATTATCGTTATGTGCTTTTGTTTTCAAATTTTAATCGTTCGTTTCTAGTGATAAATCATCATCGTTTGTAAAAATTTCAATGAAAGCGTTCAAAAATTTTAGGTATTGCGATTTCTATGAAAGTCAGTATATATAGTTGTAGTCAGACCAGCAAAGAGGTCCTACTTTATAACTAAAATAACAAAGATGGTTAAACTGTGGTAAGAAGTAAGAAGTACAATGAATAAGGTAACAGACGAAATAGGTAAGAGCCAAGAGTGCGAAACGACTAGAATACTAAACAATTCCATCAGAATGACATGGATAAAGAAAGTAGAGAGGACTACCAAGTAGCTAGGAACACGGCACACGGAATATTTAAAAGCAAGATAATGAGAACGATCGAAAAGAATATGAATACAACCGTACTAAAAAACTTCAAGCGACCAGAGGAGCAAAATACCAAGAAGGAGAAACCGAATATGGACTCAAACAAATCAGCTGAATACGAAAGGAATGTTATGGAAAAGTTCAAATAAACGAGCGCTCCAACCCAAAGAAGATGGGCTGAAAACTCAAGCAAATAACGGGGTTAAAAGCCCCATAGAAGAAGAAATGAGTCCGAAACAAAAAACAGAGGGAAAAGATAATACAATAGATTAATTATTAAAATACAACGAAACACAACTACATAAGCAATATTCTTTTTAATAGAATAAATTATTGACATATTACCAAAGAAATGGGCCGCAGGAATCGTAATATCAAAACACAGAAAAGTGGATTCAGAAGACAAAAAATTTGGACCAACAACTCAATTGAAGAAGACACGAAATTATTGCCAATCTAATAAACACGACATTAATGACACGAAAATGTCGAAAAAATCAAAATGGGTTCAAGCCTGAGAAGTCGATACTTGACGGGAACATAATCCAGGGTCACACGCAATATTCACAGACTTCGAAAGGGTGTTTGATAAAGTAATACCACTAAATATGATGGGAGTATTAGAAACACTGCAGATCCCAAAACATTGAAAGAAATCCTATGAGTAATTGCTCAGAACACCAAAGCAAAGATAAATTTCAGCGGATCAACTTATAGGGAGATTAAGATATAATCATGTGTAAAAGTGTAAAACAAGGAAGTCATCTGTTCGATATTCTTTAACCTGGTAATAAACAAACATTAAGAACGGTAAACCACAGCAACAAGCATATCATAACGAACCAATTAGGACTAATAGCTTATGCAAATGTCAAAATCATTACTACTAATAAGGCAATAAGAGCAATAAGAAAACTGAACGTAAAAGCAAGCTGAAAGCGTCTAGAGATAAACAGAAGTAAAACGGAATACACGATAGGGAAAACAGGACTAATCTTCTTCTTAATCTTTTACCCTTTCTACCTTTCGGTGTAGGGGTGGAAACAGGAATAATAAGAGGTAAAAATTTAGAACCTAGAACTTGAAGTTAGAAGTTGTATCCAGTTTCAATTATCTGGGAATACCTGTAGGAAAGACTGGAAAGAAGGGGACAGGAGAAAAATTGTGAAATACAATTAACTTGGTAAAAAAGCGAAAAGCTAACCAAAGGACTTTCGATATTCGCGCTACCAAACCTTATCCTCTCAAGTATTTAATTCATTTCAATAGTGCCATTTCATCTTTCTAATTGTTGTACTACTAGTTTCCTGCACCACACTAATCAGCTTTAGTAGCACTTTATATAGTACACATATGGAGCTTTGTTTAATCAGAACCAAAGTAGAATTTTGTATCATAGGTTGAAATCGCAAAGAAAAGAGGAAAATTGGAAAGCTTCTGTTTATACAATCCGAGAATAAAATTTATGTCAAAAATTTGTCCGTGTCCACATTACACTTCATTTACTATGAAAACAAGAATTCGTCCTCCGTATTTTAAATTCGCAAAAGATCTCGAAAGTATCGATCGCTTTTAATGAATAATGCCGAAGCAGTCGTAAAAGTATTCTTAACCATACGCAACATTCTCCAATTTAAAAGAAAGTAGCAACAAAAAAACGAAAGACAAAACGAAACAGCGAAACGCGCTTCAATGGAACATAAAGGGCGGTGTATTTTGCTCAGACAGGTTTGAATGAACAAAAGGAAAAAAGAAGAATCGTAGTCTGTGTATATGTGTGTGTGTACCGGGTATGGAAAAATTACAATGAGTTGACGTATTGAATGGCGTGTTAATAAGCAGCAACCCGGGCTACGCGACTAATGAGGTCCCGGCATTCCGGGAATAACTACGTGACCCCGGAGTTCAGACCATGTCGCGTCTTCTGATACGCGTCCCCTTCGCTCCTGACATCTTGACAACTCTATAGATGTCGACTCCGACAATAATACACATGGGGTAACAAAGGTCGTCGCGCTCCTAGAAACAGTGGAGTCGCCTTCGTAATAAGCGCACTAGAAAATACCTTTCCGCCTCAATACGTCAGCCCTGCTGGCACGAATTCAGGATTGTCGCTGCCATGCCGCCTAGCATTGCATTTGCGAAGTATCCGAACCACCTGTCAGGGTTTTTTGTTTTTATTTCTGATCCGCATTATCGACACGTTCGAACGTAACAATAAGATCGCTTGTTTCGTTCTGCTCCTTCGAATCTAAAACTTTTTCAAAACAATAACCTCTACTGCTCCTTGTAGTACAAATAGTAAGGAAAGAATTCTAGACAACGAGACGTTTGATATTGTTCTTTACAAATCTTTTAAAAGACGTGTTTTATATTACTTATTTGATAAGGGGAGCATTGCAGGCGAATAAGATTTATGTCTTCCAATAAAGTTCCGATTTCACATCGTACATATTCTTAGCAGCTGCATGTACAAATCATTGATTTATCTGAATTCCTCAATAAGAATAGAGGACCGAGCATGACTCCTAACCATTAGAACAAAAATTCGGAACCGGTCTTGGAAGAAATAAATCCTAAGAGGTACATCGTACACGTGCATCTTTCTTTCTCTTTATACTTTATACTTTATATACCTAACATGGTGCGATCATTTACAGATCCATCTTCAAAGGGCAGGATCGGATCACACCATCGGCTCAAAAAGCGCACCATACTGTGACTCCTGGAGGATACATCAACCTCTCTCACAGATTCTGTTTACCAAAATTCATCAATTCTACTTCTTAAGGAAAGCACCCTGTTGAAAATACGCTTTATCACGGAAGATTATTTTCTTCGAACAAACCGTCATTTGTATTCTGGTTCCCAAGATATCCAACTGGCGCTTACAATGGTTCACTGACTAGAGCTCCTCCCTAAACCGTAGTTTGTAAAGGGTAAGGGTGCAAGCCTATATTATTAAATGCAGGTTGTACGAAGTGTGCAGACTTACAACATATGTAGGTGTCACATATTAGTCAAAATAATTAAGTAATTATTTCTTAAGACCAGAATCGACAAACTTTATTACACCCAAAGTTTGACCTTTCTTTTACGTCTGCACTAGAGGCAATAGCATGAAGAAATGATTTTTCTCTATAATACGACGTCAGCGTTCTAATAAATGAGTTCTGCCTTTTATGTGTTTACAAACTACCATTAATTGGCGCTACTGAGATGTGTCATTACTATTTATTACCATTTTCGTAAAATATGACATTTGTTATTGTGAAAACAGTGGCATCTTAAAAATTGACCGATTAGTTTGTTTACAGTGAACCTTTTAATAAAGCAATTCTGTGAAATAATGTAAATTTTACGTGAAGATTTCCCTTGGATGGTTTCTTACGATTTTAGTAAAGGTCTAACACGACTACAATACAAAGTACCATCAGCAAAACCTATTTCCAAACTGGATTGTAGAATTCTGTCGTGTCTTGCATATATCAGTGATGAATTGGGTAAAGGTCGACCAAACTCTGACCAAACATGATTGAAGAAGATCACCATGTGACTTGCAGTAAGATAAAGGCGTTCTTAAAGATGTCGAAGACTGGAATACATTTGATTTTGTGTGATCATTTAGATGTGAACGAGATGTGTTCCCGATATATTCCGCATAATTTTATGAAAGCTTAAAAAGGTCTCGTGTTAATTGGTGTACGGAAATGCTCATAAAATTTGATCCAGGAATTGGAAAATCCGTATACAACATTCTAAGAGGTGACGAAACTTGGAAGATGAACTGAATCTTCGTATATGAAGCAGTTTCAAAACGATGATCGCTTGCTTCTCCGGTTTTGCCATAAGCCATGCAATGACACCAGGGAAAAGCAGTCAAAAACGTATTGTAGTGAATGTCTGATAGGCCCGTATTCATCTGATTTATCGCCTAGTGCTTTTTTCTGTTCCCGAGTGTCAACCAGAAAATACTTGGGAAACGATTTTCAGCACCTCAAGAAGCTGTCGAAACCTTCAAACACAATTTATTCAGATGCCAACTTGAAAATAGAACAAATGTTCTGAGAATTGGTGTGAACCCATGAAAAGCTGTATAAATCATACAGATGAAGGCTTTGAAAAGCAATAAAAATAAAATTCCTTCCCAGCGTTTGTAACAATTTAAAAGGCGCCCCTCGTAATACTTATCTTTCGGATTACCTTCGCCACTTCCTAGGTCAATAAAAAAGTGGTTAGGGTAATACTAAAGGTAACAAGGAATTTCCTGAGAGAATATTTTCCTCCAAAATTTAAGGTATTGCTATAGAAACAGAAAGTCGCAGATACGTGAATTTTCTGTCAGCTTCACAGGACATACTTATACCTACGGCTAAGACTAATACAAAGCTTCTACGATGCTTAACCTAGAAGTATTGAAATTGTCGGAAAATCTCCGCCAATACTGTTGCATTTTTTAATTCTGGTTAATCTAAAGTTGCGTCTGAAGCATGTTACCTCGACTCCCACAAAATTTAAAAAGGTAAAACATAGACTACTGGTAAGAGTATTGAATTCTTGATTACACATCACGATCCAAATCAACTTTCTGTTTTCTAGATTTGGATCGAACATATACATTTTTGGCGGTTCTTACAGTTTCAGTCAAAACTCAATCAAATCAAAAGCCGTAGATATTTTCATTCATTTTAAACTCAAATAGATAACTTGCAATTATTCTTTACACCCGACCGCTTCGTGACTAGTCTCTCGACGATCCATCCTAGAACCAAACATCATCATGTTTGTTTTATGGCTATATTGAGTGGATGTCCTACTTTCTTCAAGGAAATATATATATATATATATATAATAAATATAAAATATAATAAAATATATATATATATATATATATATATATATATACATATATAGTGACGGTTTCCATTAAGGTGGTGGTAACACCTGTTAAGCAATCCGCTGTGTTCTTCCTTTTCTTAATACGTAGGTATCACTATTATCTCAGATGTGGGATATGTACAAATGAAGCTTATACAGATAAGAATCTCAAAAGATCGATAAAAGAAATAGTACTGTAAGAAATAGGGGAAAATAAAGAGTGCCCATAGTGATAGAAAATGCATTTCGTGTATGAATAAGCTGAAACGGCGATATGGGCATGGAGTGGTTGGAGCTACCAAAAATAGAATAGCCATGACAATAGCGAACTGTCTTAGATGAAAGGACACTTGAAGAAGAAGAAGTATTAACCATTCCAAAAGCTTTTGGATCACTGTAACACACAACTGTATTAAAGATACGGGAGAAGCAGAAGATCAATACTTATGTAGGGTACAATACATTCAAAATAGCCCAGCTGGGAGTTTGTAGGACAAATACAAATACACTAACGTTCTAAGTGGAAGAGGATCTACCGCAATTGGGCTTGTAGAAACTGGATATCTACTGCGATTAACTGAAGGAAATCGATAGATGCGATAGAAAAGCCCTAGGTCATCAATTTTTGAATTTTGCTGTAATGTAGCTGTCTTAAGGTAGCTACACTTTATAGTAACCCGTAAACTTGCCAAACTTTTTAATTATGAACAATTTTCCTTCCTTTCAACCATCCACCAATTTTCAAAGTTAATTGAAAGGAAATCCAAAGATTTCTGATCTTCCACTGTACCTAGAACTTTATGTTGAAAGGTACTACCTACGGATACGCGTGCATATCAAGCATCACAAATTACAAAAATTACATCACAAGGTAACAGAAATATGAAGACATAAAAGACAAATGTAGAATGAAACTACGAAGGTAAGTAATGAACAATACATTTAAAGAACGCATTTATTTATTTATATTTTTCAAATTATTCCCCTTTATGTTCAATATACTTCCATCTACGAAAATTTCCAAAACATGTTTCCCAATTCCTACGTTAGCTTCCTTATTTCGTTGTTAAATGTGTCCATCGGCCGATGTAAACCATAAATCTCGTAACTTATAGGTGGTAAGAGAAATCTTTGTATCCCAGGTGTGGATTATATGACGAATGACCCATTATTAATAAATTTTGGACATTCAAATATTTTGGAGATTGCAACGGGAACCAAACTGCGGTACCTGCCCTCAAATACAGAATTGCTTGAAAACTCCCTACAATTATACATCAGTCCTCTTCAATTGTGTTAAATCGTTTATTTGGAAAATACATATCACGACCTCTTGGAGAGGCTCCGCAGAAAGAAATCATCCCTCGTGTACTACCGAAGAACGTCTGCTGTTAGATAAAATAGGTAAATTACTAATTGGAAAGGGAATTAATTGATGACATTTCTGTTAGTCAAATAAACTTGAATTGCTTTAGAATACCATAAAACCTTTATAATCATCTGGTGATCATATTTCGGAAACTTTGGACGTTTTATTAGATACTAAAACGGACCCCCATGAATTCAAATTCAAATTAAAGTCAAATAAAGTTTAACTATTGCGATATGTGCGCGATAGACATTCGACGATCACCACCGTGATTAAACCTTTTAAATTAATGTTGGAAAAGCCTTCCTTGGTATAACGCCCTCGTAATATGTGTTATAGATAAGGATAGTGGAAAATGTATGCAAAACGTTTTAGTAATCTAAACTAATCCGCAATAACAAATTTCTGAACTCAGACCTTAACACATGAGAAGTCCCTTCTCAATATGTTGTAGAAGTATTTCAAATATCATAAAATATATACTACGTAACAGACTGGAGAAAGAGTCCAACAAACTACAACGAAAGATTACATTTACTTTCGAAGTTAAATACCTTTGAAATATTAAATTGAATTCTGTCGCCGACTGCTACTTTCCAGTATTACATTCGGGAAAGCCTTCTTGGCATCTAACGACCCTCTAAAATAGAACAGTTAGCTGCACTGCTGTAAGCGGTCTACATTGGTTTCCGGTTTTAATAAGGCAAATGGAGAGAGATTCCGTTTCGCAAAATTTAACCGCATTACCGCGTTTCGTCTCTTTGAAAAATAATTACCGCCTTATTTCATTGTCTTTCTAGACGGGCGAAATAAATATTGAAAGTGTTCTAAGCATTAATAAACAAAGCTGTTAAATTATGTTAAGAAACTATCTCCGAATGTGTGTATGAAGGTTTTCTCTTGTATTTTGAATACGTACAGCAATAAAATACTGACTATTTTTTGAAGTCCATAATTTGACACGAAGAATCGAAGTTTGGAAGATTGTAATTATCTATTCAGAGTACATTGTAGTATAGTAATACTCGAATGGTTAATTACCATTAGAAAATTCATCTTTTATTACAATTCAATATATCAAAATTTACAGTTAATGTTGGGGTTATGGTTTCAATTGTCATACGGCTTAGTTTGGGGTTCTATTCACACCTTTTCGACACCACGCCCAACATCTTTTGAACTTTTGATTACCCTACGGGTGTTAGCTTCTTATTTTAACTCCAGCCAGAGACGTTTAATGGGAGAAACAAATGTCACTAGAAATAAAATTATTAATTATTATCAAAAGCATATATTGATGGAGAGAAAAGCATTGTTATCATTCAGATACATACATATAACACTTATACATTACAAGAATTCATAAAAAATTACTGGACCAAGGATACATCGACATTCAATACAGGTTTCTATAACAGCGATATACCTGAATGAACTGGAGTCAAGGTGAATTAAAGTTTTCGTTTCGTGAACAACCTAGAAATAAAGCAGTGTAGTCCAAAAGAAATAAAAAGTTTTGCTTGGTTAACGACGAAGAAAATTAACAAGATAGATAAGTCAACAAATAAGTCAATAAATATACTTGGAATAAAAGTGTTTTAAGAAGTACCAGTGAATACAAGAATCTCACCATATCAGAGAAGATAAAATCTAAGAAGGGGAAGAATTCATAGAAATTAAAGGTGCATCGAGAATAGAAGTTCGGAGGGGAGATATAGGAAAAACCATCATCAAAAGAGAAATTACACTTACACACACAACACTAGGTAATTATCTTGATTTTATCTAAAAATTTATAAATATAATTTGTTATAATTTATGCTTTTTATATCATTAATTAAGAGCTAGGATGGGGCAATTTTGTTGAAGAAATTCAGCTAAATTCTCAGTGCAATATTCGAACATTCAAAAGATTACAACCATGACCCAATTTGTAAGTATAGCGCAAAGCGCTCTTTGTTCAAGTATCAACACCACTTTAAATTCGATTGTAACAAGATTGTATCAAGATAGAATTCCGATACAATTATTTACGGGAGAAATATGCAACAACTGATCGAAATTCAAGCCGCCAGTGTGTGGGGTGAACAGTATAAATTGTTATCGAAACTCAATTTTTATTTGTCTATAACTTTCCGGCGAAACTGTAATGGTAAAATGGCACACATTTAACAATCCGTAGGTATATTGCGTAAATAAAGAAATTATGTGTTTCCATCGATTTGCTACTCATTGTTAGCTAAAATGGCTCGTACTGCAGGAAAGTTCTTTTGTACACTTTCGTGTCCAGTTTATTGAGCACCTAATTTAGTAGAGTCTTCGATAAATTCCGAAACGGATATAGATAACGACATTGTTAAAAATAGAAGTAATAGTTTGCTTTAATGGCATCTAGAAACAGGGTCAAAATTGTATTTGGTATAACTTTCAAAACTCAATTATAGGAGTTCGCGAAGTTATGAGACTTTCCAACCTAGTTTACTAAAAGCTAAAAGTGCATCTTCTGCATGAACCCTTGTTTATTTCCATTAGAATTTAATATTTGCATGCAAACGCTCTAAACTGTCCCAATTATGGGGTACTTAAATTTCAAATGTCGTCTGAGTGTTGGGAAATAAGAGGAGGATTGTAACAATACAATTTGTGGAAACTTTAATATAATTTGTTAATGCTCGTAATTAAATTTCGACCGCACAAATATCATTTCGCAATATGATATAAAATTACGTCCTATCTATGTAAACGAGTCTTTAAAGCGTCTATTTTGTAGTTCGAATACTTATAGTTGTAGTTGCCAAAATGACCCATTTCATTTTATCTATCTGTTACGACTTCAAAAAGCAACAGATATGTAAAAGTTAATGACAGAGTAATCTAAACATTATGGAGCTCACTCTATGTACTAGTAATGCTTGTGTTTTGAATTTTGTTAGTTTATAGCTTATATTTCCCTATAAAAGATGGTAATATCAGATATTATTGATTTTAATGATTCTATTCGTCTAGCAGTATATAAATATTTGATTAAATCTATATTGCGAAGGATAAGTATCTAAATAGGACGCGAAATATATACATATATAATATATATGTATATATTATATATTATATATATAATATATAATAATATATATATATATATATATATAAATATATAAATATAATAAATAATAATATATATATATATTATATATATATATTCAGAATTCAGTAAACAACAAAACCGTCGTGACTATTGTAATATTAGTTGGTTTACTACATTTTTTGACGACCATAAATAATAGGCTGAGTGAAATTGACATATTACTTTTCTTGTTATTTCTATCTTGATTGTTTTCGCATTTATCGCATTTCAGAACAATTTCTTGTAAAAACTAACGAACAAGTAGTAATCTTCCTGTATTTTAAGCCTACTATCAGTAATAATATCGAGTACAAATAAATAACTTTCAGGTTGTGAGATCTTCAACAATAGTGTTTACATTGGAGCAAAATGAGTTTATTTTAATACAATACTATAGAACTTGAAGTCAGTATCATTAAGGGAATTTTTCAGTTCAAATCTGAATCGGTCAATATATACAACGCTATCCTTTTTTAAAATCTCGATTATGATGCCTTCGGACATTGGAAAACCTGCAAGGCAATTACTAAAGAAGCTTAAAATAAATCCTTGTAAAGTAATCGTTGTTCAACAATGAAATCAATTTGATTTTGAAACACGAATGAATTCGATAGTTTAATGGACATATAAATAACAACACCACACTAGATCTGATTTTCTTTAGGCGTAGTTCGATTTGTCTGATTATGTTAATTCGCAAAATTATGGAACATGGGTTACAGAAAATCCACAGTTTATCACAGTTCTACATCTTATAAAAATTTTAGATTGGGTGACTATGTAGGTCCTCTGCGAGCAGTATTTGAGCATAAAATTAATAACAAATAAATAATAATTAGTGATGTTAATGCTTAACATTACCAATTAGCCAAAAGAGGTTCTAAATGAAGACGCAGCATATGATGCTGTGGCGTGTATATCCCCACTACAATACACAGACGAAGTTTTTACGAAAACTGTTTAAAATACAGTTACGAAATAGAATCCGCTAAATTGAATTACCTGTATTTTGATCTAAAACTCATAGAGGCAACCCGAATAGGTAATATAACGTGATGAAGTAAATTGCAATTTTTTACAAAAGTATACTGTGGTACAAAATAGTAAGAATATATTCTAAAATATTGGTACTTAATAAAATCATCATCTTATTCGTACTGCTCCCATTATCTGTTGACTGTAACCCATTTAACACTTTCACCTATTCTTCAATAATGACCGTTTATTACCAAAGTTACATGTCCGTTTAGGACCGTTAACGTAAAATTAAATTTGCAATCAGGAAACCCAAGAATTATCAGTTTAGGCATCCATAAAGATATAACTAAATGAATGAGTTTGGCAACACCTTTGATGAAGATGATAGCATTTTGAGGGTCGAAACGTTTAATATTTTACATCCAATAGAGGGTGAGAGGAAACATTGTAAGTTCCTTGGCTAGTGATCGTGTTGTGTTGTAGACAAAATTGAAGCATTTTATTACTTTCTTTGACATTAGTTTATACACAGACTTAAGTCGATATTATCGGACATTTTGTAAAGTATTGGGCTTAAGGATTTGTAATTATAGCTCGCGAAAAGTACACGTATGACATTGAGGAAAAGTGGATACAAGCAGGAAAGAACTAGAAGCGGGAGAAGGAAAGGACAAAACAAGAGAAGAAAATGGTAAAGGAGGATAAACGGGAAAGCCTAGAATGAAGGCAGCAAAGGGAGGCGTATATTTACAAGTCCTAACAAACATCTAGAAAAATGTCACGCGGGCGTCTACAGTGGGAGTTTTAAGCTAATAGCAGATAATCTTACCATAAATTTGGGAACAGCTTGAAATTTTCCTTAGACATCCTTACCTGAAACAGAAGCAAAATCATATGAAATTATTGACTTTATTAACGATTACTTAATATTCTATTATTTGAGCACAAATTGAGTTTTACCATAACGAAGGTGGAGGAATATATGTATTATTATTTCATTTATAATTTAATAGCCTACATCTATTTGTTAGTCATTATTTGCACTGGAGGTACTAATTTTATGTTCTGGTAAATTAAAATAAAACGAAATACTTGGTAGTGTTTCAGAATACTAGGTAGTTGCTTTTGAGTGACTATCAGTTAGTTACAAAATCACAAATTACTTTTTACAACCAACTAAACTTGAAGAAAGTTGTGGTTTTTAATTTAACGAGTAAATTAGGTCGTTACACATAAAATGTTACATTTTGGATGCAGTTATTTGCATAGTAAAAGGCACCATCAGATAGTGGTATTGTACTGAATAGTATAGTCTAAAAATTAGAAACGTGTGAAAGAATGTCAACTTCTGTATGAGAAGAAACACTATATATGGAAATGAGTCAAAAGTGAGGGTTTTCCTTTGTCGAAACCAAACCAATAACAAATGAAGGTAATTGCAATTGTTTGATGGTGTGCGACTGTCATAAATTACTTCTCCTCGAAATGCAGTGGAAGCATTAGTGTCAAGAAATACAGTATTCAGGTGAAAAGAATACATCAGAAATTGTGCGCAAAGCAGCGTGGTTTGGTCACCAGATATAGATTTATATTATTTTATGATGAGTCAAGAACAGTACTCCAAAAACTGTATAAGCTCCAGTATGAAACTATTCTTTATACTCCACGATGAGTATACATCTCGTTAACTGACTACCACTTTTTCAAGTATTATCTTTTTACGGAGAAATTCTTCAACTAGTAGAACTATTGACAAAAGCTCCTCGATAAAACGTTCTAACTTGTACGAAGCCGCCACTGATGCGTTTATATCTCGCTAAAAGAAGTGCCTAAAGGTTCATAGGACCTATTGTGGAAAATAGTTTTTAGTTTTAATAAAGTTCTTATTTGAAGTTTTACTATGAAATCTCACATTTCACGTACAACCTGATATGTAGGCTCTAAAAGAACGAATTTGAAACTAAAATTGTACGAATATTCAAGATAATGTAAGGATGGTTATAATTTTACTTGTTGCCTTATACCATAAAGGGAATCAAGGTAATGAAATCGAAGACATTAACTGTCGAAAACCAGAGCATTTATAGAGGAAAGATCAGTTGCACAAACTGACATTAAGAATAAAGGAAAACAAAGCAGAAGGTGTAAAATGTGATATATGTTCAAGCGCTATAATCCCAACAGCACGTTTGAAAGATTCCGTACATACCTAACAATAGAGAAGACAATTGAATATAACAAGCAGTTGGTTCTTGTGTTGATCGACGCCGAGAAGGCCTTCGACACCGTAGATTACACACAATTAATTGCAGCATTAAATGTTAAATTGGGTTTAAGATATGTCAATCTTATCAAAAATATTTACAACAGCGCAATCGCAATACTAGAACCCACTCCAAAATTCAAAATCGAACAAGCAGTAACCCAAGGTGACAGTATTTCTCCAAAGTTTTTTACAACCATATTTGAATTAATATTTAAACAAGTTAACTGGGACAACAAGAATATAGATGTAAAGGGGGAAAGATTGAAACATTTGTGGTTTGCAAACTACATCGTGCTGGTGGTATACAATATTTATGACGCAGCATATAAGATGAATACTATGATTAAAGTCTCGCAAAAACTTTGGCTGAAAAGAAATGTCTCAGAAACAGTTTGACATGTCTTGTTCTAAACAACACCTGATTTGTTAACAATGAAAGTGTGGAATTAGTCATACTATATATGAATATTTGCAACATGAAGTCAGAATCGGGCGAGATGGCCAAATCATCGGGATAGAAAAGAATAAATGTAGCACGGGCCACCTTCGTTAAAGGAAAGAGCAGGTGTTTTCAGAACAAATCTCTCCAAGTGCTTGAAGAGAAAGGTATACGCCCAGCGTGTACCGAAAGTAGTAACTTATGGAGCTGAAGCTGTAGCTTTAACAAGAAAGACACAAATTCGCACAATCAGTCGGAAATGGAGAAATTTTTGTTAGGAATTACACTAGAAGATGTAGCACCAAGGGAGGTAAGCCGATGGAAAACAGAGGCGACAGATGAGATAGAGAGAACAAAAAGTCGCACGTGGAGTTGGGCCAGACACCTCACGAGAATCTCCGACAGTCGATGGACAAAGGGATTCTGGGGTATCCTAGAGCTGAAGCAAATTGGAGTCCCGGGAAACCTCCAACACGATGGGTAAATAGTGTTAAATGTATAATATCAAACTGGATCCAATTCACACAAGACCGAGAAGAATGGTAAAGATTCAGGAAAGCTGATGTCCATCAGTGGACCGTACAAGCTGGTTGATGATTATCATGATGATTGTAGACTCAATACGAGACAAGGAAAGGGATTCACTTTCCATGCAGATCGATCTTCGGATAGTAATTTGTTTGCACGTCATCATGTTGACACAAATAAAGAACAAAACAATCTCATTCTAAACAAAGATAAATAGAACAACATTGTGGATTTGTTCAGTCGATGCAACAAGTATTACTTCAAACAGTTTACAGTATTGCAACTTACAATATTTTCTGTACCACTAGCTAGCAGTACCACCACGTACCACGTTAACACTTCGTAGACAGCTCACAATTAACCAGCTATTCTTAACGAGCTGTATATTTCAGCAAATAGCAGAAAACGTAGCTGCTGAGGGACCGGACTGGCTTATGGTATGCATTGGCTTGGAAAACCATATGGACACAGCATAGAGAAATAAATTTTGAAGAAGTTCATAAATTGTAAATATTAATATTCATTTCGAAAAAGGACTGATTGTGAGGAAAAGATGTAACATGTCGCCGCTATTACTCAATCCATAGATGGAAGCAGTATTAACAACAAACAACAACTTGTAATTGCAGCAACTTATGACAAAGATAAACATAATTATCTGTTGCTGGATAGAATTTTTGATATTAGCTAAGAAATTTACGATTAGCGCAATATTAATAACCTACTTCATACCAATTGATTTACTTCTAGTTTATTATACCGTACTATAAAGTACCTATTAACTACAGTGTAGCAAAACGTATTCGTAAGGCACGCATACTACCTTCATCTCCGAGGTGTAGATAGCGGTTTCGCTGAGACAGAGTTTTTAAGGTGACGGCGGGTTGACTTGCCACTCTTGCCGAATTACAGTTTTAGATTAAGATCTTTCCCGTTTAGTGGCCATCGTGGCTTTGAGAATATCGACTTCTGACAACAGCGGGTTTACGATATCTCTAACGTCATTTTCCTCTTTTCCTTCTTTTTTATTTTCTACGCTTTAAATGAACCTTCATGATGGATACGAATGGAATTTCTGTAATAGCTTGCGTTGCCCTTGAAAACTAATAAAATAAGCCGCATATATCAAAATTGAATTCAAATCTAGGGATTTGTCTATTAAAGCAGAGCAATAGAACTTAATTTATTTCATGGTGAAATCATACACCACCATACAAATCAATCACACGTATTTACTAATTGCGGCTTAATTTTGATATCTACGGTTTCTGCGTGGTTAAAGTTATAATTATGTCCAAACTTCTTAAGGAGGCAGAGAGGGATTGATTGTAAAATTTATTGATTATATCGTACAAATGGTTTTCCTATGCTTAGTACAGTGATGACAATTTATGCTTAGTAACCATCAGAGCGCATCATAAATCTATGAGTACGTACTAGAATCGTATTGAGACGTAACGAATAGGAAATTGACATTTAAGTTGATTAGTAAACAGCGATTGCAATTATTCTGCAGCCCTAGGGTCATATAGAGCAGGGGGAGGATTTCAATTTTCAATATTATTTGGGGCGTTAACGTTAGGGTGCTTCCAGTATCAATCCAAATATGTACGGTACGCTATTTCTATTACATAAACATCGATATTGCGTGGAAGAGCTTTGAAGGATAATAATATGGATTATTTGTTAAATGTTTATTTGTAATTAACAACTACTTAACACTAAACGTATGAGTGATAGTTTGAAACTTACTCATGAATGTAAGCGCGTGTATTACAAAAGGTACCATATCTTTCTAGGGACGTACATTTATTATGCTTCCTGCTAAAAAGAACGCATTATTTGATTCCATTTAATCTTACCGCCAATTTTTACAGCTTTCTGTATTCTTACTTGTGACCCCACTCGCTTCAACTTTTGCCGTAGATGGCGCACCGCCTTCGTAAGTTTCTGATATGCCTGTTAAATGCGCGCGCGGAGATTCTGCTTGTAACGTTGAGTTGGATAGGTCGATTTCCGTGACTAAGTTATACCGTTTTCGTTCTTATGTCTCGTTCCTCGAGGATATACACGGAAATTCGACTCTTGGAAGTTAAACAGTATCGTAGTGTGCATTTGGAACTTTTGCTTCCCCAATTTTACTGTTCGAACTATCGGCCGTTGTACGATTGCTTTTTCCTCTATTGGAGATGAGTTTTCCTTTTTGTTAATCGCGATGCGTTAGTTTCTGCTTCACGTTGTTGTAGGAAATTAGTGTAGGTTAGTAAACTATTGTAAGCTACTATCAACTAGTATATACGAGTATAGGACTAGTAGAGAGATAATATTTATTTTCTAAAACATCTGAGAACTATCGTAGAAACTAGAAGCTGATTTCCCGACATTTTTCATCAAGTGTGAGAAAATCCACCATCTTGGATAGTTTCCGTCACGATACCGAATACCATGCCGTACAAAAGTGGACAGCAGGACATTTTTTACGCTAAGTCCCGCTTTTATTTGATTTTATTTATATTTTTGACTCGCTGAGTTTTGGGACAAATTCCCTAGAATCCTTTAGTTAGTTTACACTTATTAAATCGGAGATTTGTGTCCGAATAAACAACGGTTTTCTTACTTTTGGAAACATTCAATTCTTTTAGTATTTTATGAGGGAGGATCGGATTGGTTTTCGGGTAAAAAGGGTCTTCCTTACATCTGTTAGTTAATCTTGTATTTTTGGAACAACACATTTAATTCTTTTAGTAGTTTAAGGGGGAATCACAGTTACTTGTCACTTGCATATAGTTTTGGTTTTAATTCCGTTCGGCTAAAGCTCTAAGGTGGCTGTAAGACCGCTGGCATTCCAACGGTCACCAAGAATGTGTAAACCTTAGGTAAAAAGCTAGCTTAATTAAATTTAATTTAATTATTACACCTCAAGTGACAAATAAAGTGCTGTTAAACGTCATTCTCTCGCTTCAATTCATTTTTTATTTCCTTTATGGTATTTTTAAATAGAGTGTTCAAGTAATTTTGTTGGTCGCTTCACGACAGGATAAAGATCCAAAACGTAGTCGCTTCGGATAACCTCGATTCAGCTACTACAGAAGCTGGAGAGTCACTTTGACTCTCAGACACGCAGCTGTGATCCAGTTTTATAATTGGAGAGTGGCGCCTTGTTACTTAATTCTGGAACTTTAATCTACGCCGTTTCCATTGGGGTGGCACGGCATGCATCTCCATCTTTATCACTAGCAAATTGGGTTATCCGCAATATAACGACGAAATTTCGAATCGGTCACGTTTCTGACTTTTCTTTTCTTATTTCGCTTTCACCAAAAGTTTTAGAAGCCATTAACAAGACGTAGTGGTATTTAGATGCTCCTATATCGACGGTTATTCTGACAGTCGAGATTAATTTATAGATAGAATGTAAATACGAAAATTATGGACAATAACCACATACATGTATAGCAAACAAACAAGGAGAAGTAAAATGTCACACATGTTCACATACCAAAAATAATGAAGCAAAGGGAAAGTAAGATCTTGTAATGCAAATTCCTGTCTTCATTTCTTATTCTGATAAATATGATATTTATCCTATCTTAAAAAGAAGTATTTATCCAAGCCATTGGAAAATATGCAGTTTAGAACAAGGATTCAATAATGTACGTTGGTATTTCTCAAAATAACTGGAGAAGCTAAGAATGATCTAAAGCCCGCTTCGAAATATTTATGAAGAAGTTGGCAGAATGACCACCGAAACGCTAGTAATGATAATTTTCTTTTATGACCACTCCATTACTGTCTCACTTCTTTGATCACTTTAGATAAGCGTAAACTACAGGGAAGAGGGGAGAGGTGCAAAAACCAAGCGATTTCAAAACATCAATTACGTACAATTTCTGCGCATCGAACTTCCATCTTATCAGCTAGGAAAAGATCAGATTGACTTGTTATCCCGCGAACTTCCTTATACCGTATTTTGGTAAAGTACCTTAAACTTCACTCTTATAAGGTTAAATTGGTGCAGAAATTAAAATCGGAAAACATCAATTTACGTCGAGCTAGTTTTAAAGTGGGGAAATTCCATGGCCCCCGAAGCCCTCACTTGTCTGCGTAGAGAAATAGCTACTATTATTAAATATTTGAAGAATGGTTGCAACGACTTTGTCTACATCCCCATGACATCAAAACGTGATTTTTTCTTGTGTTTAGCTCAATTGTGATAAACAACAATTTCATTACTATTTCCAGTCTTTTCTCTAAATATATCAAATCCATCTATCTTCATGGCCAACTCTGTGTTTCGCAGTCCGGTTGCTCATTATAGAAGAATTTTTCACTTATTCGTTGTAATCAAAAGATCCTTGTCACTACTCATTTTATTGATAGTGTCCAAATAGAAACAATTGTTTGTTTATACATTTATCTATTTACATTTTCACTGGCATTAAAAATAGCTTTTTACGTAAAAGTGGGGTAGCAAAACCAACAAAAGTCCAAATATTTAAACGCGTAGTAAAACCAATTTTAACATATGCAGCAGAAATGGGGAAAACAACAAAAATCAAAGAAACAAGTTACAGAGGACGGAAATGAGGTTTCTGAGAAAAATTGAAGGTAAGACAAGACTCAAGAGAATCAGAGATAACGCTACTAGAAAGAAACCTGAAGGTTAAACCGATACAATTCGCAGTGAAGCAAAATCAGTTGAGATGGATAAGACGTGTTTTGAGAACGAACAAGAGTGTTAGAAGAGTGTACGAAGCACGAACACCGAAGAGAAGAAGGAGAAAAAGGCAAATAGAGACCTGACTGGAAGACAGTGGCTGAAAAACGAAGTATAATATGGAGCTAAATCCGTTGAAGAACACAATATAGGAAAAAAGTAGAAGGGGACCTAGAAGGGAAAATAGAATGACAGCGCGACAGTTCATCGTCACTTCCCCACACTCGGGTAAAAACGCTTTAGTTAATTAGTCATATATAGCTGTTGATTTCCAATTTGTTGTTGACTTGAAAATGGTAGAGAATATTTAAAAACTTAATTTTTATTATGTTATTATATACTGAAAACAAAACATATGTTTATCTATTTAGAGCGGATTTTGTGAAACATAACTACAAAAGTATAAAGATAAATTACGTGGAAACCTTCCACCCGCTTTAAAATTTCATCCAAAAAATAGAAACTAAACGAATGGAATCATATTTCTTCATTTTGGCGTCAACGCAGTCGCAGTTTGATTTATATACAGGTTATAAAAAATAGCGTAATATTTCATGCGCTTGTCTGAGAGTCTCAGATCGAAAAGTGCTGCAAATGTATTGCTCTCCGATTATAAATCCGCAGAAGTATAATACCGCGCCTGTATCCGCAACGGTATTAAACCAGATTAGGGGATTTTATTCGATTGTATACGTCAAGCAGGTAACCTTATCTAGGCACTCCAAGCATTAGGTGCTTGTATTTTACATAGTGTAATGCTTCAGATACTGTATAGGTGCACTTTTAGTTATCTTCTTAAGTCGAAGTAATTAAGGCTGAATGAGCGTAACACGGCATGCTTAGACTTACGTTACAAAATACATTTTTGTTTCTATCAAAGTTTGTGCTACTCTGCTGTATACGAGGGATAAGCTGAATTTATTGGGAATAAGAAAATCTAGTAGGCTGTGAAACACAATCACACAGTGTTTATTTAGAGCGTTTTTATCTGTCATTTGACGTTTAGGTGTTAAAGTTACGTTCACTATAACTTATTTTTCGAAAGCAAAATGAAATGAAATTAACCAGAGAACACTTTCAAATGATAATTTACTATGACTTTAAAAAGAGGTGTAAGTGCCTACGGGTGCAAAGAGAGTTTAGATTCAGTATTTAGTGAACAAGCACCTTCCTTGGCTACAATTTACTGATGTTATAAGGAATTTGAACGCGGAAGGAATTCTGTTTCGCATCAAAACGGAGCAGGGCGATGTCCTACGGATGTTGACGACAAAAACATTGCTGCTATTAAAAAAATGGAAAGGACAATAAAGCCACTTATTCGATAATAGAACATCAACTCAAGATTGGATCCTCGGCCGTTAGAACAATCATACACGATCACCTGCATTTAAAAAAGTGGTTCTGTGCCGCATCACCTTTTTGACTTCTAAAAATCAGAGCGTGTGAGAATTCGCCATGAAACTTTAAATTTATTAAACAATGGCGGACACCAAATTTTCTCCAAAACAGTGACAGGTGACGAAACTAATATTCCCTTTTTCGTCTTTCCTACCCGCCAAGACAGTCGTGTGTGGTCGTGAGCTAGGAGAAAGGTTATATATGCGGTATTCTTCAGAAGTACAGGGTTAGTAAATTCAATTAAGCTAGATAGACAAAAGATAGTTACAGCTAAGTGGTACACTGAAAAATATTTGCCTGAGGTGTTCAATAGAGTTTCAGGCAAGAGAATTATGCTCCACTATGGCAATGCATCATCTCATATGGCAGTTTCAACTCTTCAGTTTTTGGCTGAAAGAAATATAAGAGTTATAGAATATCCGCGATACTCACCTGATTTAGCAATGTGTGACTTTAGGATATTTTTTTGGGCTTAAACGAAATTTGCGGGGTAGAAGGTTTTCGTCTGAAGAAGAGATTGATATTGTACTTCACGCTTATTTTGAAATATGTATTCCGAAAGAAGATTGGTTGGGAGTTTTTAGACAGTGGAAAGAAGAAATGGTCTACCCTATCATTGCTAAAAGGAATTACTGTGAGTATATTTAAAATAAAATCCTAGAAAATATAATAATAATTAATTTCAGCTTATCCCTCGTATAACTCACAATAGGGTTAATATGTATCGTGTTGAAGGTCGTCTTAAAATATTTTGCGATATACATTTACTTACGTGTAGAGTGTCTCTCCCAAGAATAAAGATTTAGCCACTTAATGGAAGGGAATTTTAACGCTAGTAGCAATATTATAATGTGATACTGTAAAGTAGTACCTTGCTTTCTACGTGAAGAAGGTTCAAAAGGTGTAGCAACAATTAAGGAGCAACAGAAAGACATGAAGAGTTGCACAACGAATTTACGCCCTTTTGTCAACAGAAAAGAAAATGAAAACTACGTACATACTGACAAGAAGGAAAGTCAAATCCATTTATCAAAAACACTAAGTTGTGTGCTCGCACAATGCGTATAACTCGAAAAAATTATTCCGTTCTACAAGCACACTTAAAGCTGTATTAAATCCGTGTCGCCAGCGGAAGTTGTGTGCGTGCATAATGAACCCCGGACAGAAAATGCGGTTGCTTGCTACGTGGTGAGGTAGCAACAATACGGTGCACAACAACGTGCTATCAAAGGTTGGTGTGACACAACCGTCCCTAAACTCCGTGCTCGCCGGATTATCACGGTTTGCACTATAAACAGTAAAAAATATATTGGATTTTGAGTGCGTCATTTCGGTACGGCCCTCATATCCCCTGGATGAGGGCCCCCGTCTCGATATAAACTCGCGAATATACCAAGAGACAAAATGTCGCAGCAGTTTATGGACGACGTTGGAAAAATCCAATCTACTAAATTTCAGCCGGCTTCTATATATATGTCGTTGAATATCAGTACACTATTCGTCAGTCAGCTGGCAAAGTCGATTTATGACGAAACTTTTAGAATCAGCAAAATCAAAACCTCTGTTTGTTTTTAAAGAATTGGCTTCGAAGTTAAATTGGGGAGCTTTTTACTTTATGGTTTATGTTAGAGAACGAAGGGTTTAGGTTGCCAAGAAGTAATCTCCAACGCACCTTCAAATTTTCTACGAAATCAAATTTATTTCTTTATTTATATATATTTTGTAACGGAATGATATCCAAAAGTTTGCAGAAATTGCTGTAATCATTTTATTTTCCCCCAAAAATCTGAAAATTAATAGATAATAAAGTCAACATAGAAGAAATGTTTAATTAAAAGCAAACAAAACTTTCCAGTAGAAATAAAATGTAATTTAAGAGCTTGCCGTATATGGATGTATACATACGTATATATCTGTTGAAGTTATAACGAGCCAACGTTTAAGTCTTTGTTGAACTTAAAACAGGTAGACAGGGTGCGGTTTCACAAGGAGCAGGCAATAAAAGTTAAACTTACCGCCGGGGCTTGTTGATTTAATGCTGAGGTGGCCCGCCCAATTGCGAATCCCGCTGTCTAAAACTTAAAGGCAAAACTTAAGGTAATTTAAGTGTTGTTCACGTTCGTAGATGCTTCTCCTGATAGAGCTTTTAAAAATGTTTATAGGCGGTATTATTTGCTTTCGTATTTGGAGGCGAGTGCTTTAAGGAGTTTCTTCTGCGAAACAATTTCCTTTCTTCAAATTAGCTTTATTGAGTGGCATTTGAGAGTTGGGAAACACGGTTAGTGGAGCGGCGTTGATTCAGAGCGGGGTAAGATGGAAGGAGTAACAAAATGGAGATGTCAAAATAACATTTCAGGGTATTGTTTTTGATATTGTGTAAGCAAATCTGGTATTGTTCAAAGTGGTAGTAACGAAACTGAATGGTGCAAAGTTTTTTTACAGATATTATTTAGCACTGTTTGTGGTTTCATCTATAGACTACTTAACACGCGACTTATAAAAATCCGTTAGACTACGGCTTCTTATCCCACTACAATTAGAAAAGGGAATAAAATGGCACCGTAAACTTGGTCTTCAACTTTTCCTGGAAGTTTAAGGAGTAAAGGTTTTGATCGTTTAACAAAATTTCAACAAATAAACATATAAAATTAGAAAATCCAGAGAATTATTAGCTACTAGATTATTAGGGCTGTCTGAAGGTACAAGAAAATCTAGTTCCTCATGTAGCGTAAGATTGCAGTTGCATGAGAAAACGTAAAGACAACAACCTCCTGTCGAAATTACCCCGACCACACTCAAATTTGTATAGTTTCAGTTTTTCGTTCTAAATAATTTCTTTTATAAATCATATTCTTATATTACTCTTATGACAATTTAACAGTTTTATTGTATGTATCTAGTAAAACATCTTTCCAAATACTACTATCTTTCATAAATAGAGAATTAAGCGTCACACATTAACGCATGATATAGTATGATCTGATCAGAATTTTTGTCACTCGAATATGGGTAACGCTATTGCGCAAAGGAATAAGAACATTTATGTTTGAAAAATATGTACACACCTCAGAAATGTACATATCGCGGAAATACCGGCAAAACAAAATTTTAGTGTTGGAATTTCCTGAAATATTTTATGTCTGTCTATGTATCTTAATGGCAGAAGAACTAACTGTTAAACGAGTAGTATTATTCATGTCAATTGTGAACTCCCAATGGTAATACTTCAATTGTTTTTGACTAAGAATATGGTATATATGCAATGTGTAACGTATATCCCGGTGCTGCCACCATAAATATCAGTCTATGGACACAGTTTCAAAAATTAATTAAAAAGGCATATCTGCTTAGCGATTGTGTTGAGGTAGTAGTAATAAGTTATTCTTGGCTGTCCTATCGAAATGAATACTTTCATTCAGTGGCAAGCTATTATTACAGCAAGTACTTACTACCTACTACATCTCAAAAGGATTGACGAAATAGTTAGGTCTATATTTTTCCAACTTTGAACTGGCACTAATCATGGTGCAACTTATGGCTAAGGCGAATTAGATTTCCGCGAGAAAATTACCGTAAAGATGACCTAAAGGGTGATAAATTATCTAAATAAAAGTTTTACGTGAGGAGCACGGCCTTAGCGTGAAGTGTTTACGTTAAGTTCAAATGAAATTTTCTTATGTATTTAATCGCACAAATACAATTTATAATACATTTATAATAACTTTTATCCTTTTTCTACAGATATACATTCAAATATTTTATTATTATAATATATAATTTTCAGTAATTTAGCAATATTCTTACAGTTTCTGATATGTTAAAATGTATGACTTATTTAAATGATATTTGTGATGAATGACAATATTTAAATTTGGCGCTAAACAATTTCATTCTAACTCTTAACAAATTCAAATTCCTTCTTATTCTTTTTGTAGAAGGACATCATTACACAGTTCGGATGTGTGCTTGAAATCATTGTCTTGCTATATATAAAATTTATTTCCGATCAATCTGAGATCAATCTGATGGGATCGCGTTGTTTTCTAAAATGTACCTGTAATTCCCTTTTCTTAAAATTCCCTCAATTTTATAAATATCTCCAATGCCGTCGAAAGAGAAGCATCCCCCAAACAATCTCAGAACCACTACCGTCTTTCACCAGCTATTCTTCGAACAGAGAAACGGCGACTACTTCCGGAAACTTAGAACATTGATTCCTCAGTCCATAACACTCTTTTCCACATATTATCCCAACTTTGGTGTTTTCTGGCCCATATTAATCGCTTCGTATGATTTTGAGGCCTTAACAATGGTTTTCAAGCGAGTATTCGACCCCTTAAGCCCGTTGTTATTAAACGCGTTTTGACTGTACTATCGCGACTTACATTTAATTCTTCTCGAATTTGCGGAGCCGTTAAGCGTCTATTCTTTTTGATATTAATAGTATGCTTAAATCTTCAGTCCAAGTAATCACTTTCGGCCTTCCGGAACGTTTTGTTGATGTTCTTGACTCAGTTTCCCAATAACGCTTAACAGTTCCTTACACTGCACAATAAGTAATAGTTTGAGAATAATAAATAAACATCTCAGAAATTTAACTCCAGCTGGTATTTTATTTAAGGTTGACGTCCTATGTCATAAATAATGGTCGTCTAGACACGTCTAGTGATCCCTCACTTAGGAGAGATAATGTAAACTTCGTAAGCGAAGAGTAAAAATTGTAAAAGGACATTATAATCTCATCACGCAATATATAGAAAGGAGTAATAAAACAACATTGCAAGAATCCAAACAAAAACATAAATTTGGGTATTAGCTGACAATAACATGACGTCACTAGAAAATAATTTAGATTAGATTATTATTATATTAGATTAGGGTTTATTCTATACACTAAAAAGAAGTACATACCGAGCCTGAAAAAGCGAATAGTGCAGATAATAAAATGAAAAAGATATTGTGTTCGCCAACTGCTAGAATATTAGTCCGAAAATTTTCCTCTCATTTTCATGGATGAAACTAATTTCTACTTCTCCAGATCCAACAAAACGGACTCGATGCGCACATCACCGCAGGCAGAATTCCTGAAATTGAATGTATTGGTAACCTAGGTTTAATCCACCATTAAATTGGGAGAGGTGAATTTATATGAAACCCTAGGCGAATGAATTTGTTCGAGATTATTTGCGAAATGCGTGTAATATGCATCACGTGTGGCCATCATAACTAACACTGTATGATACCACGCTTTTGTGGAAGAAGTGAAATAATTTACTTCCTTCAAATATATCACATGTACCTCTGTTCTACTGACTACGGGATGTTCATATGTCGTCCGCGTTGTCGTAACTTCTAAATTCCGATGCATAGCAATAAAACTTGCAATAGGCGTCAATAGTAATTGTTGATTTTGTGAGAACAGCACTAGATACAATAAGTTTTGAGGAACTTTCACAGAAAGAAATGGACGGTGAACACCGTCAATTTTTTTTTTGATTCTGAAGTTCGTTGGCTATCGTAAGCTAAAGCGCTTTTCGTTGTTTGAAACTAAAAAGGAGGTGAGAGTATTTCTCGTTGATAATTGCTCATGGTTGATAAAACTAGCGAATATGTTCAACTAAAATCCATAAGGATATCGATGAGTCTAAGGTGATGCCAAGGTCGAGTGAAAAAATAAATATAAAAATAATGGTGGATACGGCATTGGATGGATTTTCGTAGAGTTTGATTTTTAGTTTCATATAAATCACCATCTGATTAACTATCAAGATCTGTTAAGATTGGGGCTCTCAATAATCACCGGATCCTGAAGAAAATGTTTGTGTGTCTAAAACATATTTTGTGAATACTCTTTTGTGGTCAATGAGCGTTGGTCCATTTTAGGGCTGAAATGTAGGTATATAAACAATTTTACGCAAAAACCGTAGGTAATAAACACATTCACCGCTGAAGATGTTCCATGATATATGTACGACAGAAAAAGGTCTAGGTGAAAAGAAACAGATACATAATGATCTACAAAATTCTCAAATTCCAGCGAAGCAAAATAGATTATACTGAATAATGTAATGTTACATGAATTACTTTTCAAAACGCCTCATTTTGTCGAAAGAAATCACATGCACTGAAAATTGATTGATGCAGGAGTCACTTGTTGAAACTCCATAACGAATAAATTAAATCAAAAGACATTGTAGGTTTTAAAAATATTTAATAATAGTATCACCACAATATTGTTATTATTAAATATTTTCGAAACCTACAAAATCTTTTCATTTAATTTATTCCCATGCGCTAATGCAATAAACAAACCCAATATGATAGCACAATTTTTATTGACAGACACACTTTGAACAGGAAAAAAGTGTTATTTTAACTTTTAAGTATTAAATATTGCTGGTAAATATCTGAAATCTCTAGCCATAAATCCTCAAATATAGGAGAAAATTGGGCTTAAATTATGCAGAAGCGCAATGAGAAATTCCTTGTCATTCGATAAGATAGGATTTTAAAAAAATGTTTTCAGAGATTACGTGTCATGAAACTCACAGTTCTTGGATTTCCAGGATACTTTAGGACCACGCCAAAGTTTTTGTTGTTTTTTGTTTCTTTGGACAAGAATTTTGAAAAAAGATTCCGCACAAGCCAACACATCCTAAACCGTGGTACTGAAGCGTGCAGAATTTCATGAAAGTAGTATTTATAAGTATGCAAATAATTGTAAAAATATAATGTAAAATGCGAAAGTTCATATTTTAACCGATAAAATCCCTTTAAGTGAAGTTTGTAAAGTTGAAAAAACTTTAGTTGCCTAATACTTTGAAAACTCGTTATTAAATTGCATAAAGTTGTATTGCATTAAAAACAATACTCCAACAATAATTCATGTAACATTAGCAATTGCGAGACAGATATTGAAATTTATACGGAATTCCCGAAACGAACTTTCGAGAGGCGTAATTACGAAATTAAAACGCCGTTTCACATTTGAAGTAAATTTTGCGTGGTTTAGAATTTCAAAAATGTAACTGAAATAACAACCGTCCGCCTACATTGACGGATCGACATTTGCTCGTTTCGTACAATGTAAACAATTTCGCATATTCAGGTGTTTTCCAATATCCAAATTAATGTGTAATGAAACAACATTTCAACCGCAACACTCACAAAAGAAAACCCTCGCGCATATTGAAAATTTCTGCTTTTATTAATACCGCGGTGGCATAAACTTTAGCGGACGCAGGCGGCGGATGAATTGATAGTAAATTAGGTTTTAAAACCGCGATATAAATCTACTCAATTCGGGATATAAAAGGTTTTACGTTTAGAATAAGAAACGCTTCATACCGTTAACGGGAGACCTACAAACGTAAATTAGTCTGAGGAATATGACATTTCAGATCTGGCTTTATTTACGTACTACGAATTCCCAGTGCGTTACAAAGAAAATTGCTGGTAATTTCGTCTAAAGGAAGTCTGAAAGTACACACTTGGATACCGAAGGAAAAGTAGTATAGCATTTTTGACAAAGAGTCTGTTTTGATAAGAATGTAAATTGCGTTCCAGCACGAACTTCCGATGCATTATCAGATCGAAAAGTTGACCTCGAAGGAGTCCATAGATCACAATTTCAAAAGAAAAGTATTTTGTCCTCAAAGTCCACTATCTCTGGGATTAATAAGAGGCAATATAAATTGGTTGATTGTATAACAGACTTGTTGTTGTAATGTTGAATTTAATTTTAAAAACTAACAAAAAATTAATTACATAATAAATTGTTAATTACGTTGTTTGAGAGTTTACAATAATATACCAGCATTATCCTATCAATTTCATTATATGTTAAAATACTTAGCAAAACAAAGTTTGTTTATGTTTAAACATAGAATGGATTATTCTGCAGGGATAATAAAATTCCTCAAAGAAATGTTTAAAACACAGGAATTTGTTACAGTATGTTATCGTACGACGTCATGGCTACCACATATGGAACCACGAGGAGAGTGCACCAAGTATTGTTGTGTGAAAGCAAAAGTTACTAGATATTCAAATCATTCGGTCTTTCTTCAACGTATCCGCATTTACAACAAGCGTAAGCAAAGAGGTCGTAATATTTTGGCGTCGAAAGTTGATTATAAATAAGAGATTGTAATTTTATAATATTATTGCGTTCATGTAACACAATATTGCAACCATACAATAGTGCAAGTTCAGAAAATTTTCTCACAAAATTTTTCCATATGCGAAAACCATATACATCAAAAGGTTGTATCATTGATGTAGTTTTCTGCCGGATCGTTAATATATTCACAGGTTTGTTGGATGGTATACTGGTTTGCTATGTAACAGGACAGTGGCCAGTTCAAGAGTCCAAGAACAAAATGCTGTAAGTTCCCACATTTGGCAAATACACATCAGTTAACCATTGCTGAAATAGTTCTTTTGTTAACTTTCCAGATGTAGATGCTGTTAAATTAACATTCTATGGTCGAAACAAAGACTGTGATACACGCGGACCGAAATTACAATTTTGCTCTTTTAGGACAATGAATAGAAGTGGCAGTAGTTTTCCGGAACTTCATACTGTTGGCAGTATGGTATAAGTATGTGTACTTGCGGATATAAGCTGCGCAACTGCCGTAACAGTTATTGTTCCCTGCACAGCTAAAGTGAGGCCGGAATGTAGCTCTAAATTAAATCCGCTCTCATCGGCATTGAACGTATTATCTATCCCGACCTGGCTTGTATGATCTTTTGTACCATTAACGAAAGTTCAAGCAATTTCCTTCAGTTGCTCGGAATCTGTGCCATATGATCGCGTAATAAATTTATTTATTTTCCTTGAAACTATTTTGTAAGCTCTTTTAAAATTCCAGGCCGAGTGCGTGATAATTTAAAAGTCTCTAAATGAATATCTGTGTTCGCTTGTAATGCCCGTCGCAGGTCGTCCAAATCATCAATGATGACATCTGAATCAATACTATTTACAAATTAATTATATGCGAATTAAGCAACTTTTCTCGTCGCGTACCACCTCTGTTTGTTGCTTCTTCCCACCTAGAGAAAAATAATCTAATAATACTATAGAATAATATAAGTAGAAACAAATCGTTGCGATGTCACAATATTATTGCACCATTTATCTGTACAATCTCCCCATATATGAAACTTTTCTAGGCGGTATTCAACACAAGTCGTCTTCTCTTCCCACTTCTCCAACACGTAA
This sequence comes from Chrysina gloriosa, assembly GCA_038088585.1. Taxonomy (NCBI): domain Eukaryota; kingdom Metazoa; phylum Arthropoda; class Insecta; order Coleoptera; family Scarabaeidae; genus Chrysina; species Chrysina gloriosa. The sequence goes on from CM076092.1 coordinate 13,622,439, forward strand.
CAGCGTTGGTTTTTTATTCTATAGTTACAATACCTCCTTCTTCTGGTGTACACTCTTCTTCTTCAGCTTTTATTACTTCTAACATTTCTTCCCTTGTGGGCGCATGTACCTCATCTACAAATTCTAGGGAATGTGCAACTACGGTTGCAAAAATTCTAGACTTGCATCAGTTTCCAGTGAATACGGTGTTCCTTTTTGGCCGTCGAGAAGGATATTTTCTATTGTGTTATGCAATTCGATATCGTTGGTATTTACAAGGGGGCCATTAATATTATTGGCAACTTCGAACGTTACCATCAGTAGAGGAATTACATTTATAATGCTTATAGCTACGATTTTCAACACTACAGGTCTGCTACATAACCAACCAAAAAGTATTGTTGATTTCAAGTTTGATGAATTATATATACTATCTTTCCTATCTCATTCAGCTTATTTTCTTTACAAAAACATGTTTACTATTTACTGGTCTAATGTAGCTTCCTTCGATAACCTGCAACTGTTAACTAAGAAATAATCTAATCTGATGAAAAAAATACAGTAAATATTTTCTTCATATCTATTTGATGAACCTTATGCAAACAAACAATTTTTGTCTTAAAACCTTTCTTCTATCTGTTACCGTTATTCGCATCGGCAAAATGCAAAATGTTTATTCACCCAGTCAGAGTGTTTTTGAACAGGAAAAAGTGTAGTACATACCTATATGTGATTTACATGTTCCCAAATTTCATAATTTTTTGAATGCCCGGGTTCGAGATCTTCCCTTGTGCGCCTTGGAATTAAGAGACTCGATTTAGTTAGTAACTGGTCTATTTAACACTTTGGAAACTGCTTCGGTTCACCACATCACCAATGTATCTCATGCAACTCTATCTTCTTCTAATAAATAATGACTGCCGGTATGAAAGCCTTTCCATTCTGAAATAAGACGACACACCTCTCTGTATGAAGAACTCGAATACTACGTAAATCGCCCAGTTCTCAGTATGCAAAAATTTGCTCTCGTACAACTCGTGAAATATAGGAGAAATATTATATATACCTACCTCCTGGATGTATTTACCTCCCTCGGTTATGCAAACGAGGTCTGGTAAAACCATCATACCAGCTAGACGTTGCAGATGCGGGAAAAGGCTGGCGTAATATATAGGAAATTTCTCGCATACTGAAATTTTGTAAGTGCTAAAAGGAATCCAGTATAACACTGGCAGCGACACTGATAACGGTGCGCAAAAGAAGTAAAGAATTTCCAGCGTTATTTATTCGCGCGCATTATACGTTAGTAAATACGTTCGCGTACGGCTTTCTGTATATTGTGAACGTGTCGATATCTACCATTGTTGACGCTGGAACGCGGCGCGGCCATAGATTACGATAGGTATCGTCAAATTGAAAGGCGTTTCGTAACACTTTCGGCCGACCGTTTCGCGCTTTTTCTAATGTATTTATGTGAATTGCGGCTGGCACGGCGTTCAAATTCAATGGGGCGTCGAAATTCGATCAGAATTCTATAGCCAGATTAAAGCTTTTCTAAAATAGCTCGGGGATAGAAATGTTTTCGTAGCAGCTGATGATTAATATACAATTCAGCTATTGCTATATATACAAAAACTGCATAGAGTAGAGGAGGAAATAATGAAATACACCCTCTGGAATATTGGAATATATCATGAACTTTCCACGTGTTAGTCCTATCTTTGGCATTCCAATTTCTTTCTTTTCATATGGCTCCACAGGTCCCATAACAGTACATGAAGGGCTATTGGGTTTGACTTATCACGGATTACCGATTTCTTGATCATCGATTACAAAACTAATTAAGGGGAAATGTGGGAATCGAAGCCACGACCATCGAGATTGTAGTCCAGTGCCAACCTAAATTGTCCTCACTAAATTTTTCTCTCAGAGATTTCTTGCAGTCTCATCAACCGCATCCTGCTAAATTCTTCTAGATCTATTTCGTAGCTCTTGGAGGCCTTCTTCGTAGCCAATTCGATTTCTTGTTGTTTTCCTTTAGAAGCAAATATTCAACAAACATCACCGTCCACTGCATTTTTCTACAGCCTGCGAAACCCCGAGGCAGTTACCTTCCTCGTAATCGCTACCTTCCATTGCTTCAATGAGGAATGTCTTCTCAATTTGCCAACGGCTAAAATAAACTGGTTTTTACCTTTATCGGTGGAATTGTATAGGGCTGGAACTTTTCACAACGATCCCTATATAGGGGTCGAACTGGAAGCCTTAAATCCTGGTAAGTAGGGGTGATGACTATAAATCCAGTTTACAATGTAAACTAAATGGGAAGTGAAAGAACATTTTCAAAAAATATTGGGAAAAGAACAATTCTTAATTTAGGAAGTTGATGGTCCTCGAGGAACGTAGAACGTTATCTCGATCGATGTTAAAAATCTGCTTAGCGATAGATCTTACCTGGAGATGGGGGTATTGTCACTGCTGTGGGCTCTTTCCCACGCTACTATCAGGGATTTTGGATATGGGCATCACTTTCGTAGTACGGGGCGTGGACTAGGATTCGTAGAGTTCTATTCTGTAGGATATCCAGTCGTACCAAGTGTGAAGTGACCCCTTAGGAGTAGGTAACAGCTAGTGGGTCAGCGGCGGCCAAAGCATCGAGGTGTAGAGAAAAATCTTGCTTTCTAAGTGAAGGAGACTATTTCACGCTAGGAGGAGGAGAAGCATGTTAAGGATAATGATGATTCAGGGCCCCACAGCAGCTCGTTCTTACTCTTTAGGATCTTTTCACCAGAAGGCTTCCTTCTTTGCGTGAGCCTAACTGATATGCAGTATTCAATTCATAAATAAATTTAATTTAATTGATCTAATCCTTAGCAAAGGAATTGCTACCGTTCACTGTAGTTATGCAACCAAAATCAAATTTTGTGTTAACTCTAATTTTCCTAAGCTCCTAGCAAATTTTCACTGATCGCTTCCACGAGCCAATATTTAGAACAATTTGTGCACTCTAATCAGAAATCTACATTGTTTCGCTGAGGAATGTCCAATTAATTTACTAACAACTGAAGTGAAATGATTTTAGCCCACATTCATTTTTCCCCTGCTCTATGGTTCTGTGGTCACCAGACGCTATAAATTCCACTAAAATCTTCGATTTCTGACTATTTTCTGGCAAAGTGAATGTTAAACAAATTTCTTGTACTTTCATCGACTATATGCTTTGGCCTTCATTGCTGCTTCTTATTCATAGTCACAAGTCTTGTATCCTTTCATTGCTGAGTGCGTGATTAGTTTACGCGTCAAATTTATTTACAAGATTATTTGGGGTAAACGAAAAAAGTTGGGCAAATAAAAGTGTAGTATTAGAATAACTGCAATCAATATGTACTGTCGAATGGTCGTGAAAGTAAACAAAACACGTCCTATCAAAACAATGCCAGTGTATTTCGCTAATTTTTCCAAGAAATTGTAAAAATTAGTTTTGTGCGGTAGATACACAAAGATTACAGTAAAAGGATGACAATTTGTGCGTAATTAGAAACATGACAGAAAGATGACAATTTATCATTCACTAAACCTACAACAAATTTTTGGCTTTTGTTAGGAAAGCGCTTATTGAATTACTATTTGAAAAATTGGCTAAATACTGATATAAACCGTGCTTGCAGAATTCTTTTTATTGTATTCTTTCATTGAAGACTGTTTCATTAAAATTAATCTTTCCTTTTCCTTCTTCTGTTAATTTACGAGAAATAAAAATGACCTAAGTCAAACGTTTGCGCTTCAAAGTTCCTCTTTTATCTAGGACTCTAAGCGCCTAATCTAATTTTAGCGACCATTAGTAAATCGCCTTCAAATTTTCAACGTTTAGTTCTTCCCCCATGGGGGCAAAGCGAACATTTGACTTTTGGCACCCTCATCAACTGCATTACCCCAAAATTTTCTTCCATGTAGTTTCCATAGTCGTTTAGCTTCTATAGTTTCTTTGAAAAATATCTGGTCGAATTATCACTTCAAGCTTTGATGATCCTTTAAACGATTTAATGTGTTCCCTGTTAAATGCACCTGTTTAACGATTTTCTTGCATACTCGTTACAAATCTTCCGCAAAAGTATATATAGTCTCCTGTCTTGTATTCTCACATTGAGAAGTTTCTTTAAAATCATGCTTGCGTTTAGCATGACGTCTTAACGTTTATAATTTTCTAACTTCTTATTGACAGAATAATTTGAATCGAACTCATCTCAGAACAAGTGCTTCATTGTAAAGTAAATTATAAAGTTTCGAGGGGAAGATAAGTGGTAATAAAACTACACACAAAACTTAAAATTACTTTCATTATATGAAAACTAATTTGTGTCTCCTCTTGCATTACCAACATAAGCTCGACTTTAAATGCAAAGCACCTCGCCACAATATCTTCCTTACCGGAAGATATATTTCGCTTAATTGAGCGCATAAATTTTACTCTACACGTGCATTAACATAGAAATAAATTTTAGGAGACGTTCTACCTTAGTCTAATATTTTTAAATGGGCGAATGCAATTGCATTTTCGAGGTTGAGGCGGCGACAGTGAATTTATGAAAGTGCGATTTAGGCGCCTTCTAGCAGCACAAATGGCTAGAAAACGTGCGAAAGTACATCGTTACATAAATATTAATATAATCCTGGACTATTTGAATTTTTCAGCTTTAGTCTGTTTTTTTGTGGCTTGTTTAGATATACCTGAACATATTTTTAGCTGAAGTAAGGTGTTGAGGAAATTGTGTTTTGGAAACGTTAAAACAGGATATTCAGACGGAATCAGTTAATTTTTATTTGAATTGTTCCGAAACACTCTGACCACAAAATACAATTGAATTGATTTGCCAGCGCTTCGGAAAGATGTGTAAGTATCTGGCAAGTTATGGAGCATCAACTCAGAGCACATCAACCACATGCTCCTAATTTACGGGAAATACGCGATCTATCCCTGAGACATAGCGGATTACCAAACCTGTTGCAGCTGTTTTTCGTATGAAGAGTGAAGCAACACGGTATTAGAATGTTGGTGGCAACATTTTGCCTGACTCTCTGCGACCCCAATTCACCTGATAGAGGATTTCGTTATGGAAGAAAGACAGGAAAAGGTGTAAACTTGAAGAAGTTGAGAACAGAAATGAGGACGATAGAGGAGTGCAAAGAAAGCAGTATAAAGAATATGACTGAAAGGATAGAATCGGCTAGAGTACAGAGGAAGAAAGATAGGGAAAAGTATATGGCTGGATAGTACGGTCTTATTGAGATTGTTGTAGTGTCTTGGCCCAGGGCTCCGGTAAAGCTGCTAAAGCATCTTCTTAGAGAATAGCTGGAGAAGATTAAACAAATCTAATTTGAAGGAGATAACGGCAACATTTGTGATGAACGAGATGAGAAAGTAAGCTTTAATAGGAATATGATTGAATGCATGGAATCTGTAAGGATGTGGAGGGAGGAAAGCAGAAAAGGCAAATCACTGGGCAATGTCTCGTTGTCCTGCTTAAGGCACAAATGCGGAAAACTAGAAATATGAAAGTTTAAATAGGTTGACCATATTGATTGAAGAAGAACGAAAATGTGGAAGAAGGGACTATAAGGAACATGAGAAAAAGAACGGAATTATTACGAATACAAAAGAAGAAAAATGGAACACCTTGGCGGAGACTTCCTGGTAAGTATAGAGCAAAATAGTTTTATAAGAGCATATAACACACTCAGGTTATCAATAGCGTGTTGATACCAGGATAATCCTGCACCTACGTACATAGCTGCATAAATTCCGAATATCAATTCCTTATCACACTATCGTACATTTTACCATTATACAATAAAATTTGACATTTTTTGCTAGAATAGTGTAAAACTTGGAAAAGAAACGATTAGTAGTGTAAACATGTAATTTACGGTGTATATCCAGCAAATTACTTATTGTAATTAGGCAGTGAGCAATTCTCGCCTAAAAAAGAATATCGAGCAAATAATATATTGAAAACATTTTACAGGAACCGGTTTGTTAATCTTACGGCAAAATATTTCTGGGAACGGTGCAAACTGCGGATAAAGTGAAAAAGAATTGAACTGATTTGGCTACAAGCACCTTCTTTAGGTTACATCGACCCCGTCTTTAGAAGGGATGTATGGACTCCAGCTAATATCACTTAAAAATGCCAGCTGATGTTTTGTTTCGGCCCATTATAGAATTAATTAAGTTACCATCTAAATATATTGAAAGTAACTAAAAGTAACACATCTAGAATTTTTACGCAAACAGTAGAGACTCCATACGGCGCCTAAAGAAGTGTGGAAATCAGTACCAGGTAGGAGTTGTACACCCATCTGCATTATCTCCAATTCGAGAAAAAACATACATTATTTCTAAATCCCTTGAAAATCTTGGAGCTTCTACGGGCATCACTGTTTGATGAGATACTGCAGTATAGCGATACAAAATCAGCAAAACGCAAGGCAACGTGATATACCGAACTGTTGTCAACACCAGAAGAAATTCATAGTAAATTGTATAAAATTATTTACCTTTCATACTAAATAATTGCAAATTCCGCTGACAATTCTACTTTTTTTCCATATTTCGCAATCTAAAAATCCCGTTCCTGTACTATGAAATTAAGAGCCGGAAATGCGGGATCGTTTATTTTAATTGCTTCACATTTTTGTGCCTGAAATAGCAATAACGCTCGTAGATTTTGCGTGGAATTCTGATTTCAATGTTCCATCCGAATATATATTTTGCCACTGTCTACGCTGAAAATAATGGATGTCAATTTATTTAGCGACACTTCAAATCAAGTGGAGTTGAAAAATGCGTCTATAAAATATTCCATAGAGCAAAAAGAATGCAGGGAAATGAATAAAATTTAACAATGTCTAGCCATTTGAATGCATTTTGCTGAAATTCGTTTGTGAATGTTTGTTCCGCCTTTCGTTTTAGGACTTGTATGGTGGTTATTTTTGTACTGTCTACTTTCTTTGTTTACATTTAGGAATACAAAAATAATTTGATGTGTGCATATGTGAAAGTCAACAAAAACGGTATACAGTCGCGGAAACGGTAATAGGAATAGTAAGACGTAAATACAAAATATGCTTTTTATGGAAAAACCAAAACTTATATTGCATTATTTCTATAAAATATGAAATAACATTGCTGTAAAAAATGTTCCAATGTATGGTTTACATTATCAAGGAATCAAAATTGTTGTAAGGGCACGTGGACACGTAAATAAGGACACTACAGTTCTTGCAGATTTTGGATAAGACATAAAATAAAAGCGTTTAATATTTTGTTGGATATCACTTAGCTTTTATTACCGCAGCACATCTTTTAGGGACAGACTTTATTAGTGCTTGACAACGTGCTGGAGAAATGTTTTTCCATATGCTCTGCACCAGAGTAAAAGGTCATTCAAGTTAGACACTTTCTTATCACGCAAACCAAGTTTCACATCATACCACAGGTGTTCTATAGGGTTTAAGTCAGGGCTACTCGATGGTCATTCAATAACATCAACCGCATTATCTGCAAACCACTTTTTTATAAACTTGGAGGTATGCTTCGGGTCATTGTGTTGAATATACTTTCAAATTACCGGTAAATGTTCTTCCGCATAAGGTAGCATAATGTCCTCCATAATATTTTTGTAAACATGCTGGTCCATTAAACCGTTAATGAGGTGAAGAGGATCAACACCTACCCATGACATACAGCGCCAAAGCTTTACGTTGCCACCAGCTCCTTTGACGATGTTTTTACAATATTTGGGATTAAAGTGTTGAGTTTTCAATCTCCGCATATATCGTCGACCATCTAATCCTATTCTGTTAAATTTACTTTCATCACTAAAAAGTACAAATTTCCATAGCTGTTCTGTTAAAATATAAATGCTCTTGTGCAAACGTTATTCTACGTAATCGATTACACTTGGAAACTAGCGGTTTTCGTGTTGCAATTCGGCCATGGAAACAGGGCTTAGTTAAACGTCTTCGAACTCTTCGTGAACTTGTTAATTGAACTGGCTACTGTCAATAATGGATTAGATTTTGACCACCTTACTATTTTTCTATCCACCTGCTTAGAAGTTTTCCTGGGATACGTTCGTAAAGAACCAGTTTCAGTTGTACCGTGTCGTTTGAAATACATAATTGCGTTGTGCACCAAACTTTTGGATACATTTAACTCACTTGCAATGTCACGTATACTTCGATTCTGTTGATGTAAATTAATTATTATCTTGCGTAGAACAGCGGATCAATGTTTGCCTTTTCCCAAATTTAACTGCAGAAACACAATATATATAAGTATATTATTAATTTATTATAAGTATACTGTAGTATAACAAATGTTACACCGAAAGGTAGAAAGCGTAAAAGATTAAGAAGAAGAAGAAGATAACAAATGTTACCAGAGTTAAATATTTTATAAAAGCATGATTTAATGTATAAAAACAATTTTGTTAACATTTTAACACACATTTGCTACAACAATTATGCATTAGAAGAATTCACATACATAAATCTACTGGAAATAACCAAGGATATATGGATTCATGGACAACGGAGAAATGAAACAGTGTGGTCCTGGTTTCGAAAAGAAAATAAAAGTTTGTCTTGGTTAACAACGACGATTGAATTGAAAATTGAAAAAGTCTAAAATATATTTCCAACAGAAAAAAAAAGGTTTTAAGAAGAAATATTAGTAAGAAGAAGAAGTATTAGTAAGAAAAGGACCACATCATACAGATAAAGAGGAGATACAGGAAGGACCGTCAACGGAAAATACACTTATAATTTCACACACACTAAAATAGGTAAATTTTTTGATTTTATGTTCAATATTTCGAAAAAGTTATAAATATAAATTGTTATAATTTATGCTTTTATATTTTATCTACGAGCTAGACCGGTGCAATTTACTTTAGAAAAAAATTTAACTAAATTCTCAGTACAATATTCCTATTACTGGTCCTTACTTGTAATAATGGTATGAATTTTTGGACAAAACAGATGGTATTGCTACCATAACTAACCACTGTCCTTATTAGCGTGACCGCATTCAACACTATTTCTATATTCACGGGATTCCGTTGATAATCAGTCGAACCAACTGCAAAGTATGTAAATGCACCACATAATTTTCCCGTTTGTAATATATTCTACTCCTGTTTCTCAAATATTCTTAATAAAGTTAAAAAAATTTTGGCGTTCTTGCTAGTGTCCCTATTACCGTGTCCGCCACTGTATGTATATTTTTACTTACTTAATCCTGAAACCCGTTTGACCGTAAAGTGTCGGGTTGTGTGGAGTTGAGTTTCCTGGCTCCCTCTTCCATATTTGTTTCCACTCTTCTCTCTCCCTGCATCTTGCTCTCATATCCTCCCATTTCTCTCCCCTTGCCTCGTATGCACTTCGTACTTCTTGCTCCCATGTCTTCCTCGGCCTTCCTCTTCTTTTTTCCCATTTCTTTTGATTCGTATATTTGTCTTGCCAACCTTTCTTCGCCCATTCTTATAACATGGCCAAGCCATCTTAATTGCCCTCGCTGTATTGTTATTTGGATTGGCTCTATCTTGAGCTCCTCTCTGTATTCTGCGTCCTTTATCCTATCCAACTTAGTTTTATTTTTTATTTGTCTTAGGAACCTCATTTCTACGCTGTTCGTCCTACTTCTTTGTCTCTCGTTTGTAGTCTATGACTCGCTTGAGTGTGTCAGTACTGGTTTCACTACCTTGCGGATCACTTCTGCCTTTACTATCTCTGGTATTACTTTGTTGTTTAAGAATGGTGTTTTTATCATGTTGTAACGTTTTGCAGTTTTTGATATTCTATCATTTATTTCATCTTCTAAGGACCCCTCGCTGTTAATAATCCCTCCCAGGTATTTAAACGCGTTAGTTTGTTCTATTCTATGCCCTTGTATTTTTATGTTATGTGTTAGACTTTCTCTGCCTATTGCCATTGTTTTTGTTTTGTCTATATTAACTTCCATGTTTATCTCTTTTAATTGTTCATTTATTATATTGACAGTTTCTTGCAGAGGTCTCTCCGTGTTTCCTAATATCACCATATCGTCCGCATAGCTTAACTCAGTTATTTGTATTTTCTCCATTTTCCAGTATCCTACACTATACGGCTTCCGTTGGTGTTTACACTTCTTAATCGCTTCGTCCAACATTATATTAAATAATAAGGGGCTCAGCGCGCAGCCTTGCTTTAGTCCATTTCTACATATAAACGTCTCCGATTTTTCATTTCTCACTCTAACGTAGTTTCTTGTTCTGTACTATGTGCTCTTTATACACTCTATTAGTTCCTCATTCACACATCTTGTCTCTAACGTTCTCCATACATCATTTCTCCTTATACGATCGAATGCTTTTATTATATCGATGAAGCGTATATGTATTTCTCTGCCTGTTTTTACTGTATGTATATACATATATTAAAAAAAAAAAAACTTTAATAAACAAGTGTACTTACTAATATAGTGAAGGTTTACAACCACATACCAGATGAACTGAAGAATGAACCAATTAAGCAATTTAAAAGAACACCTTGTGCAGGACGGCTACTACACTATCGAAGACTTTTCCACTTATAAAAGTTAGTGTTTGTTACCTTTTACTAAGTTAGATCTGCATTACTTATTGCAAATGTTTTAAATGTTTGAAATGTACGACAAACTGTTTCTATCGACGTTTTCTATACTTTCGTATTGAAGAAATAAAAATAAAATAAACTAAACTGAACTAAACTTATAATTATGATCGCATATTTTATTGGGGAAAAATTATTCAGTATTAAAATGCGATATTTATCCTCGGTGTTCTAGGTTAGGAACAAATTGCTTTCGTGATCACCATAACTTATTATTAATCTTATTGAAGTATTTTGGCTCTTTTTTCCTTTTTATGACCTCATAAGCAAAACATGTTTCACTGAAACAATCGCTTCGGACAAACACATAATTCTAGCGAGTTCCAACTCGCACTGATAGCGTATCATATGTTCACTTGTCTCCTCCAAATCCGCATATCGCCAGTATTGTCCGATCGAACACTAGGCTACCCCTCCCATTACTTTATTTACACACCTCGTATATCAGAGAATATACTCAGGGGGATTAAAAAGCTAAAAATGAAGGGCGACTCATTTCCAATTCTAACTCCAAACGCTAATAAATAACAACTTAGTATGTGCTCCAAACTGCAGTTTATTACACTCTATTTAATCACTTTCATCCAATTAATTAAGCATACCTTGTCAGCTTTTCTATACACTTTCTCATAATGCAGCTAACTCAATTATCTGAATTTATATATTTCATGTTTGCATACACATAAATTCCCGGTTTATACTTAACTTCTTAAATAACGGATTCGAATGACGTAGAATTTTATTCAAGCTTAAAGAGAAGAGGTATTTAATTTCGCACAACATTAATCATTATATTCGGTTCAGCATTCACTCGGTTTAATCTCTGTTCCATTAGATTTATTACGTAGTTTAACGCGAATTGAACTAAGTAAGTTATTAAACACACAACTAGTTAGTTTTGTTCGCGGCGCTGCAGGTGTAGTAAATTGAATTGTATCTTATACTTGTTTTGTACTTATTAAAGCTCTAGTTTCAATTTATAGACGGAGGAAGAGGAGGAGACGATAGCAACTGGCTTTCGTTTCGTAATTTAGCCCGCTTTGTTTTGAAAGACTCACCCCAAACTACAATAGCGTCGATCGCTAGGAATTCCGTTTTCATTACTTCCACTATCGGTGCTCTACCGCTCGAATGCAAATGCACAATATTGAAGAAACAGTGCGCTAAGGTACATTTCGAGGCAACTGAAGTAAATTATTTCCGTTGAGGTTTAAAATTCTTTTACTGAAACTTACGTATTAATACAATAGCGTCGTCGTATGTTAACGAAAATATTCATTGAAAAGTGGAACAAAGAAATTTTAAATTGAATCGATGTCTTTTGTTTTAACTGCTAAGTATTGCTATCTTGCCTATTATAAATTGCAATTGTACAATGTTAATTAAATTTCAAACTCGGTTACGTTTTTATTCAGTTTCCACTGCTCCATTCATTGGCTCTTGCCAATGGTAACATGTTTCCGCTTAGTGTTTAACTTCCAAGGTTTCTGACCGTTAAAATAAATTAACTAACAGTTACTTAACCTTAGAGCTGATATAGGTAAGCAAGCATTAATATACTAGATAACTCAAAGTATGCCCAATTGTGATAAGTGAGAATTAAACCAGTTTATATATGAGAAAAACTTAAAGTTTCCTATCGACCTAGCCAACAGTCTACTAATTGAGTCGCACAATATGTATTTATACTACGATTACAATAGAAACCTTTGAATAAAACTTATCAAATTAGTAATTGATTCTGCTAATAAAAAACATAAGCGAAGAACTTTTCGTGGCGTCATAAGAGTGAAGAAGAGCATATGTTTGCATAAAGACTATTTTGATAATTTTGTTAAATATTGCTCAAAAACCTAGGATTACGGTGCTTAGAATATGAAGGTGTTACTGTTCATGTGATAAAATAAAAGCCTTGTACCTTGTATAACATCTGGGGTAGTAGAGACAAAGTATCCCATTTATCAAATCCAAAACATTTGAACTATGACGAAAACCTATAACTTGCTGGAGCCAAATGCAACATCCCTGTACGAAAAAAAAAGAGGTATGCAACAGTAAGATGCAAGCGCTACTATGGTAAGTACCACACATTCTATCATTGGAAACTTTGTGTTGGATCATAAGTTGTATTGTGTTGCACACTCGACTATATGAATATAGAACAACAACAAACCCATGAGAGCATATGTGTGAAAGTGTGAGTATGCTTCAAGACGAAGAAATATAAAAGATCATTGAGGTAAGAGCTTTAAGAACCGTAATGCGACGAAAAATTGAAATTTGGTGGAAGTCAAAAAGACTAATGATTTATGTGATTGATGAACAATCTTACGTTAACTGAATGGAATCCAACGGAGGATCAAAGTTAAGCGGAAAGACCAACTGGATAATACGAAAGAATAGGGGAAGAAAATAGCAAACAAACCTAAAGCAATACATACGAAATAGAACAGCTATAACTTCGACGAAAATGTGAAAGTTGGATAATGGCGAGAACTATTAAAAACTGATAAAAATCCATGTATGCTACAGCCTATTTTAAGAACCTCGTTGGTACATTTTCTTCAAAGAAAGCTATTCTCTTGCGAACTAATTTGACGTAATTTGACTTGATATTGAGTAATCAGGTTGGTAAAAGTTGCCAAATGAATACATCTCAGTGAGATAATTTATGTGAGAGTATGTAGAATTTTATTTTCTACTTTTCTGGTTGTATTTGTAACTGTATCCGGTCTTTTGAAAACTATTTTTCTAATCAGGTTGGATTTAAATGCAGTGGTTTCATCATCACCGCATTAATTTGTCGTTGTCCTATTCAATGAAAAGAAATTACGGAAGGAGGTATTACACATGCACGCTAATTGAAAAGCGCTCTACAAAAACAAATCAATTCGTAATTATTTTAATTCGTTAGTATTAACCGAAATTCACACGCGAATCCTTTTGTTTTGTCATCTTTCTACTCAATCTGATAGCTCCATTCATGAAATACACATTGAAAGATGTCCGAACATTGTGGAGAGAGGATTTCGTTAATTCTTAATGAGTTCTGGCCATGATGGGCTACCTGGCTTTCTTATATGGGACTGCGCTGATGTCCTCTGTATACCTCTTACCCTTATATTTATGTTAGCTTGCAAAACGTGTACTTTCCCTAGTGTTTGGAAAGTTAGTAGAATTTCTCCAGTGCATGAAAGTGGTTCTCGCACTAACGTCAATAATTATAGACCAGTTAGTATTTTGTCTAATTTCGGCAAAATTTTTGATCACTTGCTATATAACGAAATTCTATATCAAATCAAACCATACCTTTCACCTCATCAACATGGATTCATTAGGGGCAGATCAACCATAACAAATCTGTTGGAAATTATTCAGTTCATCAGTGAGGCGATTGATGAGAGAGGGCAGGTCGATGTTTCATACACAGACTTTTCTAAAGCCTTTGATGCACTAGATCACTATCTTTTACTACAGAAACTTGATGCTTTCGGCTTTAAAACTCAATCTTTGGATTTTTGCAGTCATATCTATCAGGACCTACCTTATATGTCTCTTATAACGGACACAGTTCCTTCTCCTTTTCTGCTGCCTCCGGGGTTGTGCAAGCTTCCAACCTGGGTCCTCTGCTTTTTAACATTTATTTGAATGATTTGTTTCCGTTACTAAATTGCAACACCCTGGCCTACGCTGATGACCTGAAGATATTCAATCGAATTACTAATATGAATGATACTATGCAACTTCAAAAAATTCTAACAATTATTAGCAACTGGTGCTCTGCTAACAAAATTTTATTAAATATCGATAAATGCTGTGCTGTATCCTACACAAGATGCGATGTCTCTGTCATCTTCAATTACAATATCGATGGGCTTCCAATTCCTAGGGAGTCTGCGGTGAAGGACTTGGGAGTTCTCTTTGATACTAAACTAAAATTTAATCTCCGTGTTGCTGCCGTTTCTGTTGCTGCCTCTAAATCTCTGGGTTTTATTTTCCGCACCTGTAAAATTTTTTATAACTTGTCTGCGCTGAAATCTCTTTATTGTGCCTTCCTGCGCAGCAAGTTGGAATATGCATCCCTTGTGTGGTATCCGAATTATGTTTACCTCGATCTAACCCTCGAGCGTGTACAGAAGAGATTTTTAAAATACTTGTCGTACAAAACTGATCGAATTTACCCCCAGCGTGGTGCATCTTATGTCGACCTTTTAAATCGTCATGATTTCACATCTCTTTCTGATAGGAGAAGAGATTCCAGCGCTAGATTCCTGGTAAAACTTATTGCGAATGAAATTGATTCACCCCATTTGTTAAGTAAAATTGGTTTTCTGACTCCGCTACGATCTACTCGCTCCTCTGAAGTTTTTTGGTTCCCAGAGCTAGAACAAACATCCTAAAGAAAGCACCGACCACGCACTTATCTCAGAACGCCAATGAGTTATTTAGACGTTATTCCCTATAATATTAAGTATTTGATGTATTTTATTATGCAACAGAATTTTGATCATTTCACTTGAATTTTTATTACTTTAGTTGGCATACACTCTTTTCTTTCCTTTTTCTATTTATTAACATGTTGTCCTGTAATTGGTTCAATTGTAACTGTTGGACAATAAAGGCTATTATTATTATTATTATTATTATTATTATTAATCATAGAGTTTTCTACTTTTTTAATTAACCGATTCGTAACGATACGTTTTGCTTGAAATTTATCGGGCAAACGGCTGTTAACAATGATCCCAGATTTAGAAATAGCTAAATACCAACATCAAGAAAAAACTAAAAATTGTGCACAAAAACAATTACTTTATGAAGAAAAGAAGAAGAAACCGGGAACGGACTTAGCAAACACATTACAAACTTAGTGCAAAATTTTTGCCAACACCAGAATATTTTGGCAATTTTATATTGTGTATACATACAAATGGATCGTGGTTTGTTCGGATGCTTAAAACTTGAAAACGATTCAAACTGGACACTTCCTTCTGCAGGTTTGTTCGTAATTGCTACGCGAAGGTTTAGGAAAAAAGAAAAGTCGAAAAATTTTGGGCAAAGCGAAGTTTGCCGGGTCACCTACTTGGATATAAATGACAGTTGCTTTTTCCAACCAGGATGACAGCGTATGTGTTGGAATACGTGTTTGAAGGTATCCACACCGGTGTGGTTAAAAGAAGAACCATTAGATTTGAACTCAGTCAAGTACTTCTCTGACTAATCATTCTGGTACGGTGCTGAACAACTGTATATACAAATACATACATCTCAAAACTCTCGCACCATACCTGATTCCTTCCGGATCTCGCACTTTACGTTATAAGATATTACAAACTAATGTGGCTATCAAATCTTTAATGCTAATTTAATAAGAAAGGAGCCACGGACATGTAAACCACATATGACTACAATTGCGAGCAGTTTTACTACTGAGCAGTTTATTGCAATATTAAATATGGAATTAGTTTGATAGTCAAGCAAAATTGAAAATGTGTGGGAGTAAGGATAAGTATCACATGTAACATAGATATCAATTCAATTACCGTCCAGTTATTTGACAGTTAACAAAGCTTTAAGTGGTGACAAAATAAATGAAGAATGAAGAAAATATTGTAGACACTAAATAAGAAAACGAATGAAGCTATCGTCAACACATAAGACAGCCCGACAAAAAAAAAATTGGTGCGTCAAGAAAAAAAGCTGATTCTAAATATTTCAAGAACTCTGGTTCCAAAAATACCATTTTGTTTCTTATATCAGCTCTAGTTGTTGAGATAGACAAAAATTAAATATTTCATATATTTTCGTTCACATTGCTAGAATGAATCTTTCTAACAGACCTTCTTTTCAATTCTAGTTGTGTACTACAGTTGTTTCTTACTTCCCTTTACCTCTTTCTAGGTAGGAAACTATTTATTTATCACCTTAAATTTTACGTGCACATATCTTTTGAAGGCGAGTTCATAGATAAAATCTGATGGTATTTTTGGATTCAGCGCGCCGAAATTAGTTAAGAACGGTTAAAAAAGTTCGACAGCAAAATATGTGTTGACCAGTGAATAGGCAGAAATTTTTACAAATTGAATATGTATTACAATAAGAAATCAAACATCTTGTTCGTATATAAACGGTTTGATATAATAATTTCCAATTTCCCTTGATTAAAAGGTGCGAATAATCTAGTATTTAAGAAGACAAAGAATTTTGAAATAAATCCTTCACAAAGTTTTAATAAATAATTTTTTAATTATCTCGCCCGGAATTGGATAGCGCTTAATTAAACAACTATAATCAGCGAGAATTCTTAAGATGCCTTCAGATAATTATCTGCAGTTTGTTCAATATTTCTCCATGTAAATACGACTAACTTGATCTAGTAGCATTCCTCTTCATTGTATTATCTTGGAAATATCGACCCTCCCACCCAATTTGTAGTATAACTTAGGTATTTGAGTGGGAGTGCCTACGCGTCAAGAAAGAAAAATGTGCGTAGGTTGTATTCCCAAATTTATCGCCATATTATCAGTAACAGGCGTGTTACACTGACGTAGTAAGCTTTCAATATACATTATGTATATTCATTTTTTGTTTACGTAACTTGACTGCTTGAGTAAGAATGGAATTCATAAATATATTAATAACTAATTACGATATTTGATAATGTGTGGGTTTTACCAATAGCAGAAACCCCACTGAGAGTGTTTAATTGCACAAGTGTTATTATAAAACTGAAAGCGTGATCTTATTACCACCCTAATGCCACCGAATACTCATTATGTTCGCCTGAAGCGAAATCTTCCGTTGACTTATCACTCTGCAAAGGTATCAATTAGAACACTCAAATTACATCTCCCTTATATAAAGAGTTACAGCAAGTCGACCTACATTTGACGTTTAAATTGCAGGAAAAAAGCAAGGAATAATGGCGAAAACGCCCTCGAAATGGTAAAAGAGCCATTAGGAATAAATCTCGCCCATTTACCGCATCTATCTATTTTGAGCGGCATTATACACTCTACAGAAGTTAACAATACTCTTTCTCGCATTATTTTTCTCCTCGCTGTTTCCACTCTTCTCATCGACAGAAAGAGGCCCATTTTATCGTGGTTTGAAACGATTGTTTAAATCCACAATTGCTTTACTTTTATCTCTAGTTTTATTTGGTTTGATTTATGTCTTTACTGGATTGGATCTACAATTGACGCCCTTGTAAATACAAATATTCAAAAACTTTACTCTGGGGACAAGTCCCAAATCATTGACAGTATCGCTCTTAAATCCAGTTGAAATTATAGCTAAAGCTCGTCTCAAAGGGAATTTAACAAAACGAATCAATTTCTTTCCTGTAATCTTAGGCTCCCTGGAAGGAACTTACAACGAAGTAATATGGAAGGGATTTAGGTCAGAAAAATTTCTATTAAGAAGGGGTCTTAGTCAAGGCGGTCCGCTATCTTCGATACTTTTCAATGGAAGAATGGAAAAAATTATAAACAAACAGTGAATTAAAAATAACACAAAATTTTCTTAGCGAGGAGTATCAGGCAGTGGCCTTTACATATGATCTAGCCATGATAGCAAAGTCGGAAAAAAGCTGAAACAAATCGCGAAACAACTGACAAAAGAAGCAAGCGGGCCCGGATTGGAAATTAAGCAAGGAAAAACAAAATACATGATGATGGGAAATACACAAGAGAAAACCGAAACTCTGGCTGTGAGAATACGGGGAGAGAAAGAATATGATTTCGGGAGGGTGAATCAGTTATATAGTTGGGGGTACTGACAGAAGGGAAAGGCCACGAAGAGCGCGAAATCAGAGCTAGAATAATGAAAAGAAAACAAAAAAATTGGCAGCTTGAAGTCAATGATGAGCTCCAAATATGTATCAAAAAAGGCAAAAACCAGAACTAATAGGGCCAACAGAAAGATATGCAGTAGAAACGTGGACACTGAACAAAAGGGAAGACGATATTCTAGGGAGATGGGAATGAAAAATACTAAGAGCTATCTATCGGGGAAGGAAAATAGAAGAGAACTGGGAAAGAAGGACGAACGAGGAATTGAAGACACGGTACAAAGAACGAAGTATAACAAGATACAAAGATTTAGATGGTTAGGCTATATAGAGAGAATATCAATTGAACGAATGCTAAAGCTGATACCGAAGAAGAAACCAATTAGCAGAAAAGGAAGAGGAAGGCCGAGGAAAATATAGAGTGAAAGTCTGGAGGAAAACCTGAGAAAGATGGGAGAAATTAGAAAACGAAGGCGAGAGGCAGACAAGAATGGAGACAAACAGTGTACCAATTACCAGAAAGTGAATAAAGGTAAAAGTGTCCTCGAGGCCTGTTGAGCGATTTAATAATAATAATCTTGGACAATGCACAAAATCTAAAAATGTTTTTCAACTCATAAGCAATTTATCTGTCGAGTTATCTCCAAAACTTTCTACAGTCAAATGAAAGACAAATTTCAAATTTGTCTTTAATTTTAGGGGCAACTCGGCAGATAAGTATTTAAGTACGTCACAAAATATAGGTATATACACTTATATACATTGATAAGAGAACATATAATGTAACTTCCATAATTAATATTACTAAATAACTTCACGTAATTACAACATAACGGAATACTTCAATAAACCCATAGTGCACTATAAAGTTTTCAAATGTTCTCAAAGTATGAGCTATATTGCGATATGTCGATCAATAAATCCTTTACATAAGACTAGCCTGTTTCGCCACCGCATAATATATGCAGTACATTTCCGGAACATTGACTTCCTAAAACTGTTTACAATACATTCCATGTCGAGCTTCCAGTTCGGACTTACTGCATCATGCGCTTTCAGAAACTTTCCGAGGTTGCCTCTTCCTTTTGTTCTTATCCTCACCTTTTACGTGTTAGCGAGCGAGCTACCGGCATCATTACTCTCGAGCAGGACTATCCAATGCTTTTTATTTGCTTTCCCAGCTATACATAATCTTCGCCGAACTAGCGACTAATCAGAAGGATGACCTTCTTTATGAACAAGTTTGAACTTCAAAGAATCGTGTATATACAGCGAGATCGTTACGGACAGGTTAAAAGTTATACCCTGGCACCGAAAGAAGTGAAAATATCGCTCACCGAAATTACGCATTGTAAGCCAATAAAAGCTGTCAAACGCAAAGCACGTTGGATTATGAATAGGAAATAAAATTAAGTGAAGCGATGTCTTGCACCGACATGAACGGCAGCGCTGGAATTTCTATTATGGGTTTGAAGAACTTAATTCAGCAGAATTTGAATGAGGTATTCGGTAGGTTGCAGATGAGAGAGGTTATAAATAGATCGTGACTGGAAATTACTTTCATTCGAAACGTGCGATATTCTTGAAATTCACCATTGTATTGTATTGTTGTATTTTTAACAAGAAATAGGAATTATCTTCTTTAACTATGAAAGTCAACACTGATTTTATGAGTAACATCTTCAAGGCATTTGTATAAATAGGAAACGTTTAAAGTTACACAAAAGTACATTATGCAAATGGAAAGGTCCTTGCAATTTAATCAGATTCCTAACGATAACGTGATCTACTCGATATTGCGAGTTATTCGTGTTTGCACTAAGCGGAGATATACAGGGTGGTACAAGGAAACGGAAAATTTTGAAGTTACTTTAGCAAAAGTAAGAAAAATGAATTTATAAGTTTTATTGCTGAAAACCAAAAGTAAATTATGTGCCATTAAGTGGTGAGATTTTGCATGGCACTTTGAAATACTTCCATGGGAACTGTAGCGATTTCTTCTCGAATTCTCGTTTCCAACTCAAGGACTGTCGTTGGGCGTGCTGTGTACATTTTGCTTTTGAGGTGACCCCACAAAATCGCACACCGACAAATCTGGTGATCTTGGAAGGCAAACCGTAAAATTACATGGTTACCAAAAGTAGTCGAACGGCCGCCATTAACTCTCTGCCCGTATGGGCTGTGCCTCCATCTTATTGAAACCAAGGATTATGAAGATCGGGAAAGTTTTGAAGTTGTTCTGCTACAAAAGTGTTGTGCATATCAACATATCGTTTAGACGTTATTGTCGTTGCATTTCTTTTCTCATCCTCAACGAAGTAAAGACCAATTACGCCTAATCTTTAAACAACGGACTAAAGTGTAACCTTTTAGCTGTGTAATGGTCGTTCGTGCAATTGACGAGGATTTTTAGGTGTACAATACCGGCAATTCTGTTTATCTACAATGAGCCTCTTCCGACATATAAAAATGGTCAATAACATCGCGATCGTCTTTTCAACCCCTTTTTTAACAGAACTGTTGTCGCGTCACATAGTCTTAGGGTTCCAGTTCCTGTACAACTCCAATTTATTAAGGATAACACTTCAAGTAACTGTGTAGTATTCGGTAGACGGCTGCTTGGTTTAAATTCAATGTTGCTGCGTATTTTCCTGCCAATCGTTGTGGGCTCCTTACAATAGAAATCTAAATTGCTTCAATATTTTCTGGGGTTCGTTGAGCACGTTGATCTTCTAGTGGTTTCCTTTTTAGGGCTGAACTGATCTCCTCGATATTCTTAACCTATGTATTGATGGCGTGGTAAGTTTGAACGCAAGCATGACGGCCTAAGTTGTAATGTCGTCGGAATTCCTGTTGAGCAGCAATCGCACTGTCATAATTTTTGTAAAATGCACGCTATGAACCGACTCACTGCTATACCGGTATTAAATGGCAAGTAGTTCTAGACTAAAGGATGGCACTTTCACCTGTTTACCAACTCCTCAGGGCTGCCACTACTACATTAAAAATTCATGTTTCTGTCTAACACGCTGTATATTACTTATCCAATATTAAACAGTATTATACAATATTGTACAAGTGAAGTAGTAAGGAACAAATTTAATGTAAGTAAGATTTTAAAATTGCGCAATGAACAAACGGATAGATTTGTTGGCAATACAAACTCCTCACACAGTCTAGTGGTAGAAAATCGTTTACCAGGTGTTGAACTATATTATTGTCAGACCTGCGTTAAGTGAATTATACGAGTGATGCTTTTGTTCGTTCGTCCTTCATGTTCCCCGTCGAGGTTGACACCTTCGTGATCAATGTACTTACTGAAATTTTCCAAAATCAATGGGATGGAAATAAGAACTAACTGGTTTCATGATCAAATTAGTTCAGTTTAAGTCCGATATCAATTAAGTTTGTTGGCGATACCAAATAAGCTACATGTCACATGTCAAAAGCATGACCAATCAAATGCATTGATATTAAAAAGTATATTATTTCCCAGGATCATATCAGTTCCCAAACTAAACCAAAAGTATATTATGTTCTCACCTAGTTCTCATCTAAACGTCATACCTAGAATAGCCATACGTCAAAATCGGTTTCGCCAACTTCTTGGCTAATTCCACCTTTATTTCTTGGGCCATTTTATTCACACTTAAAAAACTGCTTCTATTGGCTTAAAAGGCATTCCTGTTTTCAATATTCTCTCATTTATTTCTTTATCTATCTACATATAAAATTTTCTTATTTGTGTGTTCCTCTTTTTTGTCTATCCAGAGCTCTTTGAAACCCACTGATGGGCTAGAAAGCTGAAAATTGGCATGCATATATTAAAGCGCATAGGCCAAATCCTAATGTAGCCCGATTTTTGATTTTTGATCTGTGGGCGGAGAATTAATACGAAAAAGGGGCGTGGAGAAATTCAATTTTTTAAAATTTTAGCTTATATTTTCATTTTCTTCCTGCCTGGCAGGGACAGGCTTAACAGCTAGTTAGTATATATTAGTATTCATTGTCGTTCCCAAGGATTTGAAAAAGTTTCAACTCACGATTATAGCTTATCTGGAAAGGTAATGTTCATTTTAGATATGCGGATCACTCCCTTTTTCCATTTCTTTGTCATTTAGCAGCATTTCATGGTAACAAAGAATTCAAGCTTGAATTTGAAATCAACACAAAGTAACAGCACAATCCTTGTCAGTAGACCAGCCTCAGTTAGTGCGATAAAGTTTCAATTAGCAAAGGAAACAAGTTGGGTTGCTTAATTCGGGAAGCTGGATGTATTTCTTATTCCATAGGCCACAGTTTTTCATACTTTAAGAACCGGAAAAAACGCGTTTCAATAGTGCTTCTCCTTGCCTCTCTTCGGAGTACAACATCACACGACTTGAACGAAAATTGCACTTTTCTTTGACATCAGCAATCCCTCCAGAAGATAATAGATAAAAATTACTTTCCTCTAATTTGACTTGACATGACTTAGTTCTATATGCCGCTAACATATTCGTACGAACGGGTGATCTGAGTAAAAGCCCCAAGAAAAAGACCTCAGCGTTCCTCCAAATATATATATCAATATTTATCAAGATTGTTGGGCTATATACTACGAAGACTGTCTAGCAAGAAACCCGTATGAAGTGAGAGCAAAACCCAAAGAAGACCGAGATGGATGTGGAAGAAAGAAGTCAAGAAAGTAACAAGAAATAGATCAACGCTTCTTAACAACAAAAAATTGTAATTGACCACTACAAGCAGAGAGGTTGATTATCTAGGTATTCCTCGTTAAATATTGATTAACATTTCAAGGAGATATGTGCAGTACATATCCGTACGAACGGGTGATCTGAACAAAAGCCCCAGGAAAAGACCTCAGCCTTCTTAGCAACGTACTATGAATATCGCCGTTATAGGTACTCAATGCATTGGTCAAAAATCGTGGCGATTCCTATATACCAACTACGATGCTGCACACTAAATTAAATAAATTTTAACAAATCTAATCCTATATTTACCACAACAATCCCAATACACTTTCAAATATATTTCGGGAACTAAATGTACACATATATTGCCGCTTTCATCTAAAGAACATGAATGAGTCAATATTGACGCAATAGAGTTTTTCCTTCTTACACCCTCTGTCCCAAAAGTAACCGCAATAGTTCGAAATAAAGCACGCTATGTATGTTATGTCCACAAAAATCATTGTATTTATTCGAAATATTCTCCATGTGCTACAATACATCGATTTGCACGGTCAACGAGTGCTTCAAACGACTTTTTCATGTCGATCTCTGGGATGGCCTTTAGGATGCCGGTCGTCGATCTTTGAATGGCGTCTACGGATGCATAACGAACTCCTTTCTGCTTCAAATGAAGACGAGGGAACAGGAAATAATCGCATGGGGACAGATCAGGCGAATACGGTGGGTGCTGTATCGAATATATTTCATTTTTCGCCAAAAATCGGTGACAATCGTTGCTCGATGACACGGTGCGTTATCGTGCAGTAATCTCCAGCTGCCTGGCTCGCGATATTCGGGCCGAACACGACGAATGCGACCCAGCAAACGCCTCATAACATCGAGGTAATATGCACCATTAACCGTTGAGCCGTATGGAACGAACTCCTTATGGATAATTCCCTTCGAATCGTAGAATGAAATCAGCATTGACTTGATTTTCGACTTCTCCATTCGTGATTTTTTCGGATTTCCTTCTTCTGGTGACCTCCACTCTGCGCTTTGACGTTTGCTTTCTGGTTCGTATTGAAAGCACCACGTCTCGTCACCAGTCACAATCGTTTTCAAGAAGTTTTCATCTGCACGGGCTCGTGCAATAATGTCTTTGGAGTGTTCGATTCGAAGCGTTTTTTGGTCGTCGGTCAATTTGTGCGGAACAAACTTCGAATTGACTTTCTTCAAACCAAGGGTTTCAGTCAAAATGCGCTGAATAGTTGTTTTAGGGATGCCAAGCTCTATTTCCATAAATCTCACTGACGATTTCTTCGAAATTTTCACAAATTCGCGCACTTTTTCCACATTTGCCTCGGCCAAAGTTGTCGAAGGACGACCGGCTCTTTCGTCATCGTTAACATCTTCTCTGCCTTTACGAAATCGTCGATGCCACTCGAACACTTGCCTCTTCGACAAACAATCGTCGCCATAAACAATTTGCAGCATTTCATACGTCTCGGTTGCAGTTTTTCCAAGTTTAAAACAAAACTTAATATTGACTCGTTGTTCGTGACTCATTTTCTGACCGTTTACGAAAAACACTCTCACAGGATGCGTGATGTATCAGCTGACTATGCACCAAATGTCATGAAAATTTGTCAGGTTGGTAAGGAAGAGTCCCACTACAATAATCAATCAACTATCAAGAGATGACGCCACTGGTTTCTGATTTATAGACGCATTGCCGTTACTTTTGGGACAGAGGGTGTATTTTACTCCATCGGGTACTCTATTTCCTACTTTATACTCCATATACAGATTCGATTTAAAGAAAGGCGATCTTCTTGAAGAAAGCCTTAGTTGACAGAAAAGAAAAACAAATTTCAAGAGGTTGTAGGAACTAGAGTTTTCTTAGCAGCTTAAAAGTAAAAGAAATGTCCTATTGAATTTTCTATTTTAGAAATATATTCAGTAAAAACAACTTCAATATCCGAATTAATTCCTATATGTGATGTATTGCTATCACCGCAAGCAATTTTATCTTCCGAGACAATAAATTTTCTTACAAGTTGACGTTCTTGTTGTACGCTCCGAGATGACATATTATCACAAGATATATAGTTGGCGAAAAGTATGTCATATCATCGGATTCGATAATAAGAGATCGTCATCTGTTCTTGTTTTCTTTTTCTTATTGTAATCCATTGTAAACCACGTCACGGTTCATCCGTTCCGTTTCATTAAAGTACACTTCGCAGTGTAATCATTTTTTGCTTAAAAACCTTTCTCTTTTCTTCGCGAAACGGAAGTCAACAATAGGTTTCTCCTTTTACATTACTTTTTCGCGCTTCCGGTTTCTATTTTGTTCGACCTCGGTATGAATCAATATTTCATCGTATTACGGATGTCTTTAAAGTTATAAGGGTTGAGGCTTCTAACGTCGCTGTCCGTATTAACGTCAGATGAATATATCTCCCGTAAGGATGCTTCTCTTTCTTCCTTCCCGCCTCTATCTCTGTCCCTTCATATTGAGCTGGCCTGGTATTTTATATTCAGCCCGAGTCATTCCGGTTTGCATTAATAATAAAACGTTCCGGTCAGGTGATATCTGTATTACCAGTAGGCATCCGACTCACAATACACTATTATTTCCCGTGTACAGGAATATACAGATGAGGTGGCTAGCGACGCACGTTCGCCGGTATTCCAGATAGACAGGCGGGAATTGTGTTGAAACGTCCGAAGATTGTTAACACCTAAGCGTAGAGTGCTCGTGCGAACCCTCGTTAGGAGCAAACGTGCTGGAAAAGAGCTGGTCTTCGCATTTTGCTTTCTAATTTTAGATGAATATCACGATTTTAGGTTAAATTGCGCTGAGTTTTTGCTGGGGATGAAAACAGAGAAAATATAAACTGTTTCCTACCATATCAAACTCAATTCGCATATTTAACAGTATTTAATCAAGATGGAGAGAGAGGGTAACGCTAATTAATGTATTTCTTTATGAGTGGGCAACTATCAAATTGTGGAATTGACTGATTGTATTGAAAAGACACCTACTAGATAACCACAACTAGGGCCTGTATTTTTGCAGATATTCCCTTCCTTCGCGTTCTTACCGATGTATCGAGAATAAAATTGTAATAATAAAATAGTATTCGTTTTAAGCTTTCTGCTCCTCTATAAAGTTCTGCAATTTCAACTTTGCAATATCCAGCATTGAGTCCATTGTGAGAATCTACATAAAAGTCATCTAATATTTTATGATGCCTAACAGTAGTAATAAGTTCGCTTTCTCAAGTTGCAATTTAGAAATTTTTATGTTAGAGGAAAGCCACATTGAGAATGATGACAATAAAAGCAGAATCGAATATAAAAAACGTTCAGTGACAGGAACTTTTATAAAGGTATTAAAATCACGCATTATGAATTGTTTGAAACAGATAAGATGCACCAATTACACCACCGTATTTTGGTACTACATAAGCTCAAAGAAGAGATCACAATCATTAACCATAGAAACATGTCAATATGGTACTTATACAAAATTCCAGAATTGCTTATAAATAAAAAGGGAAATATATAAAACAATTTCTAAAACATGCATTAAGAGAGGACAAAAGGCTAGTTCTATACAACATAGAACAGGAAACATAGGCATTGCTCAAAAAATACATGACAAGAATATTGATCAAGACTATTGGACTATATACCAGAAAGACTGTGTGGCCAGGAAAACAAGAACGAAAGAAAACCAAGAAGATGTGGAAAAAGAAAATCGAGAGAATTGCAAAATAATTGTAATTCACTTCTACTAGCAGAAAGGTTGATATTCTGGACACAGCTCGTTAAATATAGGTTAACATTTCACGGTTGTATGCGCAGTAATTCGACTGTGAAAAATGCTACACAGCTCACTTCAGTGCGACTTTCAAAGCAAGTCGTCGGTCCAAATGTAAACAAAATTAAAAAATGTGTTTTCTTAATTTAAAGTTGTTGAATACTTGCTTGGTGCTCCCCAGAAAACTTCGACCCTGCTTTTAATAGAGGTGATGCCATCAGCCTCCTAAATGTGTATGTAAGGGTATACGTAATAATCAGGGGTAATCATATAGGGACGATTGCGGATGCGAACGGATGCAAGATGCCCTGAACACAACATGGGAATGGTGCAGGCTGGAGGGGTTATCAATTAACCCAGAGAAGACAACCATCGTACCATTCACTAGGAAAAGGGTGACAGATATCCCCACCTTAAAAGTAAACGGCATCGAAGTCGTCCGTAGCGATAAGGTGAAGTATCTGGGAATTATCTTGGATAAGAAACTTATCTGGGAACTGCACCTCGAGTCAGTGCTAAAAAGGCAACAAAAACCTTTGGACAACTACTTGGTAGATCCTGCGGTCTGAGCCCCAAAATGACCTACTGGATATATACGCAAATGGTTAAACCCACAATACTGTACGGCGCTCTGGTATGGTGGGGTAAAACAGAAAACAGCCATATCGCAGCTATGCAGGGTGCAGAGACTTGCGCGCCTATGCATCACAGGGGCTATGAAATCAACCCCAACGACGGGCATGGAAGCTCTTCTGAACCTGACACCGCTAAATGTGGCTGTGCAAGAGGAGGCAGCTACGCAAGCAATCTCCATCTACAGAAGGGAAAATCTTAAGGCAGGTAACCTTACTGGTCATCTTACAATCCTGAAGGGAATCTAAGACATACTTAGTATGTCTCAAGCAAGCGACCACATGGATCCCATGTATTGCTTCGATAAGAAGTACGGGATCGTCTTCCCGACAAGGGACGAGTGGTACGCAAACCTAAGATGGTTACGGGATGTAACACAAAAGTGGTACATAGATGGATCCAAAACGCTCCAAGGAGTGGGGCAGGAATAGTGAGACCTAGAACACACAGGTCAATAACTTTGAGCAAGGACATCACAATTTTCCAAGCGGAACTATACGCAATCTTGGAAACTGGAGAAATCCTATCCGAAAGGGGACACATGGGAATACGAATCAATATATTCTCGGACAGCCAATCAGTTCTTAAGGCCCTAAGCAATTGTACAATTAAGTCCAAAATATTATTGGAATGTCACGACATGCTTAACGACCTGGTGACTCAGAACCAGATCACTATGGCCTGGGTACCAGGACATGACGGGCACGGATCTAAGCAAAAAAGGGGCTGAGAGAAACTTTACTGGACCTGCCCCATCTTTTGGGTTTAACAAAGGTCTCCTTAAAGGGGAGATAAAGAAATGAAGAGCATCCATCACAACAAAACACTGGAATGACACCATTGGTCTGGAACATTCCAAAAAGTTTCTGAGCTTCGATACTAGGACGGCGGACCTCGCCCTAAAACTGGACAGGAGAAGCTTCAAGACACTGACGGGGGCACTCACAGGCCACTATATCTGCAACAAGCACCTACACAAAATGGGCTTATCCAACACGAACACTTGCAGATTCTGCGGTGAAGAGGAGGAGTCAATGGAACACTTGATCACTAATTGTGGAGCACTGGGCCACAGGAGATACAGAATACTACATGTATATACGCTGAGTGAAGGGGACACTCCCATTGAAGGAGCTGATCTTGTTCCTAGACGTATTAAACAAATAAAAACAAGGGGAAGCACAATAGATCAACGTGGTCGCAGTGCAAAGGGCCATTTGGGCCCTCATTACATTACATTATTACATTACAAGGGTACACGTATAGGCACTTCGCCTATTACCTGTCTCACTTTAAGCGTCTGCTATTTAGTTCTAAGCAACGAGTGCCCTAAACGTTGACTAATATTCGACGAGTTGTGCAAGTTGTGCAAGCTCATTAGCAGTAGAAGCGCTGAGATCTGTGATTCTCACTTGAAATATGAAGCAAGGAACCAATTTGTAACATGTGTTTAGGGAGAAAATGAAACATAGATTGTTTGTGATGTAGGAAAACATGTAGCTTCAAAGGAGACACGATGGTAATCTCAACGAATGTCGAACCATATACTATGTAGATTGTTTACTGAGGAATCGGAAAACGATAATGGAAACCAAGAAGAATATAGGAATAAAGACAGAAAGGCGGTAAAAAAATAAGGAAGTTAGGTAATAAAGAATGAAACAAGTATTTTGTGATTGTAAACATTAAAGTAAACTCTACTACTGCACGCATACGAGGACAGGTTACGAGGTTAAGGATCGAGAAAACCCAATTATACCAAGTTTGGTAAAAGGATGGCCTTAGTCGTGTTACTATAGATAACATCAACTTGCTTATTATTATCAAGCGAGTCAGACAGGTATTGCGCTGTAATTGTTAGATTTACAATTGTAGAGCATCTAGTCATAAGGCCATGCTAATCAATAGAACAGTTCAAATACTTTGGTAAAATTGTTTGTTATGGTTATAGATTTGTTGTTCTTAATAATATGTCTATATACTGGTGTCAATTTAGCGATTTTTGAATTGTAGGGAAAGGCAGAAGTCATCAGAAGATGTGACACAATGAACTCGCAAATAGATTACCCAAAGTTTTAAAATAAATGATGGTATATTATCAGAACACGAAGTGAAACTAACCTTTCGACCTTGCAACGCACTCCACACCTCCGGTTCCGTAATGGAAAATAGATTAATTGATGAGACGTATGTATAAACATTTGCAAAAGTAGACACCGCGGGTGAATCCAGAAGGTATAGAGATTGAAAGAACTCTTGAAAAGAATTAGCGATAGATAATGGATCAACAACAAAACTAGCAATTCCTCCCACTTCTTTTCTAGAACGCACAAAATGCCAGAATTTCTGTGCTTCAGTTTTAATGGATTCCTTCGTGTTCGATATAAACATTTTGAACAGTAATTTGTCACTATTTTTAATTTTACTCTTAAGATTCTTAAACAGCTTAAGAAAATGGTCCGACTTTGTTCTTCTATACCTCCGTCGATAATGATTTGCAAGTTTAGTGCTATTAATATAGTCCACATTGAACCAAACTGGATAGCAAGATATAATTTACCTTAAGACGTACATATAAATTCATATTAGGTATTATAATTAGCATCTTAGAAAGCAGCACAAGTTTCGTCAATATCATTACAACTATATTTGAGAAATGTGGAGTTGGAAGATATTGTGAAATGGATATGAACTTGACGAAGGCACCAGAGAACACATGTGTGAACATTGACTGGCATAAGCATAAGGGATGATGACGGAAAGAGCAAACATCACAAGACTGCCGGGAAAACTCCGCGAAAGATGAGGAGACAACGGAGCTAGTCTTCGGACGAAGCTGCATGAGGCTAGTATTAAACAGGACTTAGTCCTAATAATACAAAGGAGAAGAAGGACGAGGAAAATGTCAAATCGTTTTTGGATCTTTCGTTGAAGAAAACTAGGAACTTTTAGTATAAATAGTGATGGAATTTCCGGAACAATGAGGAAAGATTGAGATTATGTAATACAGATATCTTAAATAAAATATTTTTATCTTATGCAAGAGGCGAACACACTTTTCAAATTTAATAAAAGCTCTCTATAGGAGTTATGAGAGCAAGCAGTAAATTTCTACAAAATAGGTATTTCTTAACTATAGAGAAGAGATTATCTAAATCCAGTTGAATTAATTTAGATTTCGCATAGATGGTGGTTTCCTCCGACAACGCGCACCTCACAATCTAAAACTTCGAATCGGCTTTTGTGCTCAAAACACGGATGAATAGGTGCGTGGCGTCCATTCAGCAAATAAAATCGATTCACCAACGCACCAACTGCTGCTTGCCAAAATAAAAATCCCCTCGTAAGAGCAACCGTTAAAAAGCAAATGTCCACGTTGTGAAGGCGGCGTTACGTTAGGGCGCGAACCGAACAGAAACACAAAAAAAACACGCGCACATTCCCGAAAGAAAAGAAAGGAAAAGAGGAAAAATAACAAATAGCGAAAATGTCGAGCATTGCCCGTAAAATGTATCAAAGTTTAGCGAACCGTAGGAAATGCGAAAATCGTGTATATATCCTTTTACATCGCCGGACTGCCCTTCTCTCGTACAACGCGGATTCGAAGAGATAATGCGTCCGCCATGCGAATCTCGGTTTATCGGAATAGGAGATGACGACGTTCGAACGGGGGTGCGGGAGACACCGTCGCATTCGGTGGCGGTCGTGCTTTATGTGGTGTGCGCGTCAGATATTTATTTTAAGACCGTAAACACTTCACGTCGTTCGATTTTGGTATTACTCTCCGTACTCATTTAAAGTTGGAAAGTTAATGGTCCGTTCACAAGTACCTTTATATCAACGGGAACGTTGCAATTTATTTATACGGACATTTTCCGAGGTTTCGAACGAATTTAATGTTAGTTGGTGGTAGGTATAATCGAAATTTATAAATTATGCATGGTCGCTCTGAAATTTCTGTTGCCCATTTGAGGCTTATATCCACTGACAGTTTTCAGCAACATGAGGATATAATCGATAACTCTGTGTTGCAAGCACGTTTATTGTAGAAATAGAGGTACCTTGATAGTTAATATTTTACCACTTTCTATCATTTATCTGTCTGCATTCTTCCTTTAGTTTTCTTAAACTCTTCCTCCAATTTATAATTTAATAAATGACTTTTTCCTTTGCCTGAATCACAATTCCGACGGCGATATCTTCCAGTTTCTAGATTATCCATATCAACTGGAACTGCCACTGGAAAAATTCACCGTCACCGAAATAAAACAAAGTAATTTTCACAAACCTAAGTCCAAAAGAATCACCGGGAGTTGATCTCATTTCGGCTATAGTTAAAGCTAAAGGAATTACCAAGAAAGAGACTAGTTTATCTATCGCAAGTGTATAACGCTCCTTTAAGACTAGGATACTTTCCTCTCCTTTGGAAGGTGGCGAAAATAATACTTATTTCCAAGCCGGGTAAACCGATTGAAAATATAAAATCATACAGTCCTATTAGTCTATTGCCCGTCATATCCAAAGTTCTTGAAAAACTAATAGTGCCAAGATTGTAACCAATTCCAACTAAACGCAATATAATACCAGAACATCAATTTGGATTTAGGCCGCAACAGTCAACCACGGAGCAAACTCATCGGATATGTAATACAATAAATGAAACTTTTAATGATAAAAAGTACTGCTCAGCTGCTTTCTTGGACTTATGGCAAGCGTTCGATAAGGTTTGGCACTCTGGTGTCTTTTATAAATTACGCAAGTCTCTTCCCCTCCACCTCCACTTGATCCTAAAATCCTACTTCGAAGATCGGTTCTTCTACATCCAACACTGAGATGAACGCGCGGCATTATTTCCAATAAATTCTGGAGTTCCACAAGGCAGCGTGCTGGGGCCGGCGATATACCTACTCTACACTGCAGACCTGCTTACGATCTGCCATACCACCACTGCAATATACGAAAACGATACTGCCGTGCTCTACTTCCACCAATATCCAGTAACAGCATCCCAACAGCTATAGATCAACCTCAACCAAATATATTCTTGGTTAAAAACTAGCGTTTCCAAGTCAATGAGTCAAAATCAGTCCACATTAGGTTTTCATAAAAGAAGAGGTACCTCCCCTGTAGTGTCTCTCAATAGCCAAAAGCTGCAACAACAAGAAAGTGTAGAATACTTGGAACTGCACCTTAATAAAAAACTAAACTGGAAGAAGCAAATCTTCACAAATAGAAAACAGCTTGGTCTTAAACTTCGCAATCTCTACTGGGTCATCGAACACAGATCAGAGCTCTCACCACACAACACAGTTCGCGTATATGAAACAATCTTAAAACCCATTGGGGGATGTGGAATTCAATTATAGGGGACTGCCTCCCATTCCAACATCGAAATTCCAGAACGATTCCATTCTTAAGAAAAGACGAACACGTCCGTTGGTATGTTCCAAATACCATTATCAGACAGAATCTCGACATATCAACTGTAAAAGAGGAAATTTCTAACTCCGCACAAACGTACCAAGATAGACTACAGCATCACCTCAATAAACTAGCAAATAAACTTACATACAATAGTCCCAAGTGACCACTAAGATTTTTAAATTAAAATGTGTTTCTTAGTTTTCCCATTGTCATACATTCTTATTGTGTGTTAATAGAATCATATTGTAATAAAGATCGGTCATAGGACCTCTTTCTTGCAGGTCTGCAGTTTTTACAGATTGTAAATAAAAAGGAAAGTTAAAAAGGGCTTTTATTTATGAAACGCTGCTTCTTTCTGCTTAATTCACAGACTTATCTGAGAAAGCTACTTTTGAATATTTGATTTTATAGAGAATTGCAGGTGTCAACCTTCGTCCTTTTAACATTTCTCTTGTGAAATGAGAGGAATCTGTCTGGTGAACAAGTCTGGTTATTAAATTTTGGGGAGCTATAGCAAAACGCATCATCGTGACCCGTCTGTCAAACTGAGTGTCAAAATTTTTACTCTATTCATATTTGTGTGCGTCCATTTCAACAACTCCAAAGTTTGAGATGCAATTTGAAGTAGATAATCCCAGAAACAATACTTTAGTTTTCTAGTTTCGACGGCGGAACAATCACAATAGCTCACCAACCAGTTCTTATTATCAGTTTTAAGTTTATAGTAAAATGTAGTACTATAAAAATCCGGAACTTGTGATTCGAACGAAACAACTGAGAAAATTAAAAAAAATTTTAAATGTAATAGATGCAAATAAACAATTGACTCCTAAATGGGTACATTAGAAAGAAACTAGAAATCAAATAAATACCTAAAACGCTAGAATTTTGTAAAAGGATTGAGGAAGGGCAGAATATGACGGCATTGAAACCACGTACAATATCAAGAGAATTCAGAGGAAAAGCTAAGGCAGTATGGAAAAATAATACGAGGGCGAGATACTGACCCAGAGAAGGACTTAACGTTACATTGAAAATGATATGAGGCAGGGATGCTGAGTCAAAGGCTGCAGGGCATGTGGTTGAAGGTAGGAAATTGTTAAAAAAACCGGATAATTGAAAATCTTCCACTTTCTGATAGAAATTTGATTATGTTGGTATAGAACAAGAGTTTATTCAAAACTCTCGGTTAATTAAATGAGAGGCTTGTAACAATAGGAAAATGGTTATGGAGAACAGATTAAAATTAAAGAACGTTATAAATAAAAAGATGCATAGAATTATATCATGAAAGCGTATTTAATAGATTTAAATAATCAAATGAACTACACAGTTAAAAAGCGTACATGTGTACGAGTTCTAACAGTGAAAGAACAGGAAAAAGTGTAAAACACGTGAAAGCTAGCATCAAAGTGATAGTGAAAAATGATGAAAATAAGTGTGGCGAACACGAGAAAAAGTCAATAGGTGCAATAATTCATAGTGGAGCGTTGTAGAAAGAGAGTAAATTTGACGACTGGGTTATACAAAGATAACAATTTAGGAAAATAAACACAAACGAAAGAGAATAAGAAAAATGGGACTTTTAAGCTTAAGCAAAATAGGTTCAGGGAATATGAGTATATGGAGGAATAAAACACCGAGCTACTAGAAGAAATATAACGAAAGACGAATTCCTGGGAGCTTTGTCTATACAGAAAAAAAAAGAAACTAACCATAGAAGAATAAAAAGTGGTGATAGGAGAACTAAGTACTGTAGTCCAGCCCGGTATGTATGAAGACAAAGGAAGGCCAAAGGTTGAAACTAAAGTTGAAGACGGTCATAGGGCCTATTTCTTGCAGGTCTGTATTTGTATCACAAAATTTACTCATTGTAACATTTTTTGCAGACTGTAAATAAAAAGATTAAGTTAAAACAAAGAAAAAAAGAGTTTCCGGCGTTAATCTCCACTTTTGGGATTTGCGCCTTCATTGCCTTAACAGCCATTGTTCAAAAGAATCTGATACCTGACTGCGACTACCTTCTAGGAAAATCCCTAATTCAGACTGAAAGCATACAACCAGGAATATATACGAAGCATGGTAAATGCATCTATGAAGTGGCAAGCATTTTTATCCACTACCTACGTCTCATTCTGTAATTTGGTTTTGCTCGACATTAAAGCTAAATTTCGCCCTTACGACAAGAAAATCCCCAAAAGATATAGCACGTCATGGCCGAGTCCTTTTGATTCCCACAGATATTTACATCTTCACCTCAAAATCGTATTTTCAAGAAGCCCATCCGGAAGGAATTAGCTTTTTGACGATCTAAGCCCGACGTCGGGGACGAGGGGTTTCCGATTTCCGACGGTAATTCTTATCTTATGGATATGCTTCGTTAGTCTCCGTCCATCAATATCGAGCACGTCAACCTGGTATTTTCCAGTTCCGGATATGTCATTTTTCGTTCGGCGAATTTATGATGGTTACGTGTTCGTTTCGACGGTGACGTGATAACATATCTTCGCGCGGTGTATTATAAATTCTCGTTTCCCCTGCTGCGACTTCATTCGGCGGAACAGACAGATTATGAAATATAATGTTTAGTGGAAATTATTGTTTATTGTTTCCGTCTCCGTTGACTGTTATACAAAATATCTCTTTCGAAATTGATTTGTAATTAGGATGTTTTATAGTTGGATGGTGTCGTGTATGACAGAGATGAATAATATGTCGGGATAAATTACGACCTACTCGATTCTAGCTGTTACATTGTTTTGTGTGTTCTACAGCTCTGTGTGTCTTCATAACATAAGTTGGTACCTAAAAAGGGTATAACGTATAATAGGGGTGGTAAAATAACATATCCTATATTAAAGTATGGAATGTAAAAAAGAAGCAACTGTCTCCTTTTAAGAACGCTCAAACACGTCGGTTTTAGTTTCTATAAATACACATTAATGTTTACCTTCCAACTTTCATTTCCTTTTGAATTAAGGAGCTCCGGGAGTAACTGGGTCACGATTTTGCAACATCGCCTTCAGTTATCCTCATAAAACTGTAATTTGGGACAAGTAAGGAGCAATTTTTGACTACCAAATATTACATCATTATTTTGCAATAAACAGACCAACATTTTAGACACCATTTAAAGTATGTTATTAACATAAAATATATTTTTATATAGAGATATAATTTCGTTTGTCCTATTGGTCCAGTTGCCCCGAGAATTTTGTGACTGGACCACCGCAGGATATCTTCTATAAATGCACCGCAGCAAATATCTATGCTAATCGGAGCTATTGCTTTAGGAAAAATATTGGTGTGATCAATTGTTTATTTAATTACACATTCAGGGCGTTTTATCGGAACCATAATGAGGTCCTTTAACGAAAAGGGCAAAGACAAATTCAAATAATAAGAAAAAGTAATATATTTGTACCTACATTTATTTAAAGCAACCTGTTAGTTACGAAGGAATTACAAAAATTCAGAGAAATTACAATCACTTCTCATCACGGAAGGAAAGAAGGGAGAAGTTAATTACAAACCAAATTAATTAATTAAAACAACAGATTTTAAACAATTATTATTTGAGTCCTTATACACTAAGAAAAACTTAGTGGATATTGGTTAGGTCACTATGGTTTGCTGCAAAACCAATTATATTACATCCAGCGGAACTACCGGTTACCGATTGTGGAAGTTTCCGTACGATAATGCCACACTGTCTGATGTAGGAGCCTTCATCGGTTTCTTTGAATTTCATTGTCTGAGAATGTCTTTTGTTAAAATGAACCATGTAGCCTTCATCCTCCTTTTGTAAAATCTTTGCTACGTATAATCTGAAGCTATTCTCTGTTTTCCAAAAACTGTAGCGATGCAAAACTGAGAAGGTTCAATTGCAATTTTATCGTCATCCTCACACTCCGAGAAGCTTTCGAAGTAGTCTTCTTCACTCTCTTGGATAAACTAAGCATTATAATCATTTTCATCACTGGAAGAAATATCTTGTACGGAACAAGAAGTCTTGTGTACATGAGAGATCTCTATGTAACTAGATTTTACCAAAG
The DNA here is from genome assembly GCA_038088585.1 of Chrysina gloriosa. Lineage (NCBI taxonomy): Eukaryota > Metazoa > Arthropoda > Insecta > Coleoptera > Scarabaeidae > Chrysina > Chrysina gloriosa. Next base: position 13,659,525 of record CM076092.1, read on the forward strand.
TAAAAAAAAAAACATGTTAGGTTACATGGTAGTTTATTATTACTTGTTATATATTATTGAGCTAAATGGACCCTTGGATTAACCCCAATGGGATGGCCCAGTTGCCCTTTTTTGATTTTTTTTCGTGCTAACTGGACCACACCTTCCAAACAAGCAACAAGCCTGGGAGTGATAATTTCCGTATAAAATCATTCATTATGTTTATGTCTAACTAGTAATAAAGAAACAAGATGGTGGAAGCCCATTAAACATTCGAAAACATGACGTTGATTGAGAAAATTTTATCTTAAAAAGTATCCCTCACAACCACAAAATGGCTCCAAATGAAGTAATGCCTGTTGCCTAAAGAGAAACAAAGAAGTTGAAGGTGTGCCAACCAAATAACATTATAGTTTCTACAAATATGGATATGAACAATCCCTGGTTCAATTACCTCCCGACGCCAGAAACCCAGGAGCACATTATAGTATATATGTAGATTTTTAGTAGTAGAACTCGATACTAATTTTTCTTCCCTTTGCGATTTTGCCAATAAATCATAAGGTTTCCAACATCACAAAAATTCTGGAAGAAATCGAGCTCAACATGTAATGTTGATATTACGGTACTTGGAACTTATAAAACCTGATAAACGAAAAATTCTACATTGAAAAATATAAATATAGCAAATAAAATTAAATGTTCAGAATACCACCTTTTGCCACTTCTTGGCAGTAAATTAGTCTTTCTTTTTAAATACGCTGCTTTAATACCTATAAAATTTTCTGGTGTTGTTTCGTAAACCTTTAATTTTAGCTAACTCTATAGGAAAAGGTCTAGGACTGCCAGGAGATCTTGCTGACCATTCCATCCGCTCTCATCTGCCGATCCATTTTTTCTGAAAAAGAACTGTGAAGAAAATTACGAACAGGAAGCATATAATGTGGCGATGCGCCATCGTGTTGATACCAAAGGGAATCATTTGGAATATCAGAATCGCCTTCGGTTGGGTAAAGCACACCTAATGCTGGAATTAAATAATTTTGGAGGAACTCCAAAAATCTTTCCGCGTTAAGATTGCCTTCATAGAAAGAAAGGACTTCTATGATGTACTATTCCTGTCCTAACATTTATTGTTTGTAGATGTTGGGTGTATATTTCTGCTATCCAATGAAGATTTCTCCTACTCTAATACCTGCAATTTTGGCGATTGACTGTCCTATGTATGCAAAGAGTTGCTTCTTCGAAAAGGCGATTTGGTAATGAAAATGTTCGTTAGCATAGTGCAAATTAGTCATTATCTCGCCGAATTGTAAACGTCTTGCGTCGGTCTGGACCATCATTGCTAAGCTCTTGAACTAGTTGGATCTTAAACGGATGATACTTTGTGTGCACTTATTTCTGTACGACCGCCTTTTTGAAATACTTTCCATTCTCCCGTCTCCCTAAATTTGTTTTCGATTTTGAGAACTGTCGATTGCGTAATAGGACGATTTCGATATGTATTAGGCATTAAACATATTAAACACACTTCTGGCTGGGACCTTGTGAGGTTCCCACAACCAAGATAAATTAAAATTTCTATACGTTGCGTTATTGTTAAATTAGGCATGACAGTTTAGTAGAATATTATTCGAATTCTACAATAAACTACAATAATTATGTCGAGAGCGTTGAAGATTGACAGAATGTTTGTGTTTCAGTTCGCTAGAACTAACATTTTTGTGAAGGTATCTTGATTAGTCAGTAAGCTACAGAGGTTGTAAGATAGAAACGAATGATATTTCAACAAGAAATTTACGTTCCGTTAATGATCTGAATTATTGGTTATCTTGGATAATACTAACGGCTAATCTAATTTTATTTTGTAGTATTTTAATACGATAACTTGGAATCATTTCGTATTAAATACGATACCATCATTAAATGCTTACGTCGATTTTTTCAAAATTTGTTGCATAATCCTTATGGTTTACCTTCATTATCTTGAAGAGAAGAAAAATCACTATCGGATTCCACTGTTGTCCTATATTATCATTATTTTTTTAATAATGACGTCATAACTAAAAAACAAATTAAAATCGGAAGGAGAATCGCATTTATTAATGTGTATTCTTAAAAACCGACGTGTTTCAGCGTTTGTTAAGAAAAAGCGGTTGAGTTCGCTTTGTCTCTTAATATTCCATACTTTAATGCCACACTGTATATACATATACCGTGTGTCCCAGATCGAGTGGGACTGCATGGGTAACTTTCTTACTGTTGAAAATGGACTTTTGGTTAAGTACGATATGTTTTACAGCTTTATACGCTAATTTAGAATCTGAAAGTTTAAAATGTCAGACCCGTCAGAAGTTATTCGAAAACAACGAAGGAAAACTGACATTTTCTTGTACATCAAATATCTTTGTAAGAATAAGATATACGAAAAAATTCATATGAAAGTCGCTGTTTTCGATAATACCAATTTAAGACTGATGTCGAACAAAAATCAATGTGGCTGCTTTTGAAGTATTCATACCAACTTCCTCAAGTTAAATGGCCGCCACTTTCAATTTTTAGGTTACTGGATGGAATTTTTATTCTCTTTTCAACGGTGTAAGATAACGTACGATTGAATAAAAGATACAAATAAAATTAACTTATTTTACATTTTAATCATTAAAACATTAAAGTAGGTTTACATAAATCCAAACAAAACTAAGTGAAATTTATTTTAGAAAACATTTGTATGTAATTCCTGTAATACTTACAATTAGTAACATCTGAATGATATGTATTGTACTTACGAAGATAGTTTTTTACAAGAAAATTGACAAGTTTCTGTTCTTTTTTTTTTCTGATAACTTCTGACGAGTCTGACATTTTAAACTTTTTCAAACACATTTTAAATCAGCGTATAAAGCTGCAAAACATATCCCATTTAACCAAAAGTCCATCTTCAATAATAATAAAGTTACCCATGCAATCCCACTTGATCTGGAACATACGGTACGTACAAACTACTAATGCATCCTTGTCCATCTTCGCCAACCTTCCCTGTCTAGGACATGATGTTATTCTAGACCCCTTTCCTGCATCTGGAATTTAATATTCGCATCCCACGATTACCGTCTTGGTCTACCCCCTTTCTTTTCTGCCGGGCAGCTTCCATCTATGAACCCTTGTCGGTCTCCCTGCCTCTGGCTATTAATACGTATGTATATGTCCAAACCATTTCAGACTTTGTAATTTTATTCGTTTTATAATTGTTGCTAGTTCATTCATGATGGCCCTCACTTCTTCGTTGATTCCTTTTTCTAAATGTAAAATTTCCTTAGGCAATTCATTTCTGCCGCACATAATTTCCGCTTCAAATCCGCGTTCAATGTCCAGACCTCTGTTGCATAGCACAGCACCTATTCCCCTATCACTCGTTCACTCTTCTTATTCTGTACTCTAGTTAGAATTGAATATTTGTAACGGTTTCGACTTTTAAAATATATCCAAATAGACGTAAAGTTAGTACAACGAATAGCAGTATCAATTACAGCGCCCCCATTGCCAAAAACAAAGCTTTCATTCGCATTGCAGCAAAGATGGAATCGCAAAAGGAACCACAAATCGTCCTCGCAATACCGACAAAATTGTGACCGGCAGCGGCGGACAATTCTCCAGAAGAACCGCAGCGATTGTCTTTTGTTGCAAAGATCACATCTCTGTATAGTATAGAGAGACATCTGAATTATTACAAATTGGATTCTCCTCGTTCCGCAATATATTTTACGACCTCTCCTGGCTATGCGGGCTTTTTGCGCTCGCTATCTCAGCGTAATTGCGATTTTTAGCAGGAAAATTATCCAAATTTAAATTTTAAAAGCGACTTAAATGAAATCCGTGTAAAAGGTTTACTGCAAATTGCAAAGCTTTTAAATTCACGTATGAAGTTATAAATGGAGAAATATTAGATGGGTACGTATCTCGAAGGCTGTTCGCAGTTGGAATGGAATATGTATGTACATATTCTTGACGGTGGTTCAAATGTTTGATTGTAGTTAATTCTTCGTACCGTTGTACTACAATATGCTAATTTGCAATGGAATAATTCAATCGAAGCGAATTTAATTATTCTTGTTATCTTGAATACTTTAGGTATATTACAGGTATATTATAATAACTAACAAGTAAGTTGTTACTCATAATTGCGTTCGACAAACGCGTGTCTTGTTCACTGTTCTTTCAGCGAACAAGACGCGCGTTTGTCGAACCTTAAACTCATAAATCTGAAAGGAAATTTACTAAAACTGCGTAAGACTGAACGCCATGCGGCAAGCACTACAGGTTCAGAATAGTTCCGAAGTGATATTTGAAAATGACAATCTGTTTGTCGAAATATGTATTATAAAATAAACTGTAAAGACTGTGATGGTTGTTACATCGGTCAGACGAAACAATATTTAAAGAAAAGGTTGTATAGCCATAAGTATTCTTTAAATAATGATTTTGGTGCAATGACCGCTGTAACAAAACATTACAAAGATCTTGGGCATTACTTTGATTTTGAAAACACAATTATATTAAAAACAGAGAATAATTATAAAAAAAGACTAATATATGAAATGATAAATATACAGAAAGACACTAAAACTATTAATTTCAGGACTGATATTCAAAATTTAAGTAATGTATATAGCAATTTGTTAAAATGACATTTGCATTTCTTAAGAAGGAAACCTTTGACTAGGTTTTTGAATTTGGTTTTCCCTAGTCCTTGAACAGAATTGTTAAGGTTTCGACAAAGATTTTTTGATATAAGGTTTTACTTAATTTGCATGTATGTTTACACATTAATTTAGTTTTTATAATTTATATATATATAAAAGTTGGTTACACATCCTCTATATCAAGAAATCCTAGTCATTAGTCATTTTGTTGATAGTCCCAAATAAAAAACAAAAGTTTGTTTATATATTTATCTAGTTATATTTTCACTGACGAAGGTGTTCCGAAAACGTTTGTAAACGTTCTGAAAATATAACTATCGCTCAAACCAGCCTTGTTTTATTGACCTATTAGTGGTAGATCTCTATCATATAAGAGAAATATGTACCTGCACATTTTTGATAGGTGTTATTTTATCTATCTTGGAATCAAGGATTTATCCTTGCGCATAACAAAATTCAAACACCAATTAACAGCTTATTTCCAATTTCACAAATTAATTTGAAGACAATCAAGTCTTTAAATTTAATACCTGCTGTATTTGAAAATAGTAAACTATGAAGAGTACATCCGAGAAATGGTTTCCTGTTATCGATGAGAACAAATTTACGCGTTCTTCTCTGATCGATGTCAAATGACAAAATATTTGTTCTATCATTTATAATTAACAAGAAAAATGTTCATATTGTTTGGCAACTAAATATTGGGCAGTATAAGATAACTATTAAAAGTGAAAGGAGGTAAGACAAATTGGCTATGGTGACAATAGAAAACGAAACGCCTGATTAATCGGCATTATTTTTCTTATGGTATTGAGTGAATCGCTGCGTTTATTGAACAACATGATGGTTGGTATCTCTACAAGTGCACAAATTCGTCAGTTTGTGCTTAAAAATTATTGTCGTAATAACGCAATACATGAAAAGCTGGAACAACTTGTTAAACCTAAAACTATAGCGGGAAGGATGCATTATGAAAAAAACGGGAAATATCCTAGAACAAAATCTCAAAAGTTCGAGTTGTCCAAAAATAATTTCTGATAGGATAAGACTATTAGTAAAACTGAAAACAAATGCCGAACAAATATTTTAAGGCAAATAACTTCTTAAAGGAATCACGAAACTGGATTAAATATGTCAAGGAAATAGTGTCATCAATGGATTCATAAAAGTGGACTTAAGTATTATAAGGTTGGCTTACAAGTAACAATTGCAAAGTGTAATTTTAAACAAAATTGTTTTCTTACAGGCAAAGAAAGAGACGGGTAAAATCTAAACTGTCTTCGGTCGGTAGAAGATTGGTTATTGCAAACGCGTGATTCGTACCAAACATAAGACTTTCCACAAGGATTGCCTAAATCGTACGGTAAAATTCTCTACAGAAGTGATGATTTGGGGCTGAATGCCCACTTCATGAATTTATTGATGATACTGTGAATGCGGCGAAATATCAACAAATGTTACAAAACACTACACACTCTACACACTATCAAGTACCGCAAAGTTAAATGTTGGCGAAAATTAAATTTTTCAGCAGGATAAGGTGCCCTGTCAAACCACAAAAAGGGGTTTGTCGACCATAAGGTCAATGTTGTTTCTTGGCTGTCCAACAGTCCTGACCTCATTGAATCAGTGTAGTTTAAAATGAAATAAACATTTTAGAACAACCCACAACGAACATTACCGGAACTTAGAACCACAATAGAACAAATTTGGAATGGATTTACTCCTGAAGAGTACAAATCCTTAGTTGAGTCAATTCCCAACCGAATTCAAGCGGTCATAAAATCCAGGGGCGATGTTACTCCATTTTACACATAAAAATTCGTACTATGTCCCAATATTTAGTTGCCACACAATATGAACATTTTTCTTGTTAATTAGAGATGATAGAATAAGTATTTTGTTTCTTGGGTTGCTCATTGATCCCAATTGCTGCTAGTTAACTAGTAATTTACTATTAAATTTGAAAAATTATTAGAAAAACAAATAAACTATCAAATACCTGACGAATACATGTATTTTATTTTGTTCCAATATATAGCTGTTAGGGCTCGTATATATTCCCATACAATGCATCATTGTCACACAGATGCATTCTGCCAATGAAATCTTAATCGAGATACATAGTATCTATGTGTGTATATATATCGTTAGTAAACACTATGCGCAAATAAAATAATTGACACAAATTTATGTATGATCATTTTGTGAATCGGTAGGTGCGAATACGAGGAGAGAATAAATATTTGAGAAGCCTTAAATTAGCACATTTATTAGGCACGAGGAAAATAAATAAAACGTTGGCCCATTGACGTGCTCCTAAACGATGTATAAATTATTTTAAGCTCAAAATATATAAAATGGGAATTACTGTTTTCTATCATATTTTAAAGCGATAAAATATTTAAAATATTACCGGTAATGTTTGTTATCGATGGCGTTTTAATGTTTTGTGGGTGTACGCGGAGATGATTAATTTTAGGCGAATAAATTTTTCAATGACGCGCTCGTAGTGCAATAAATTTTAACTCTGTGGCAACAGAATAATTGAAACTTCAATCTTATCAATTATATCTAGGTCATTTGATATTAAAAAATTTTAGTTAGTACAACCCAAGAATTTTTTTGTCACAGGATCTAGACAATATAACTATTAAGGACATATATACATACATACGTATGTTGTATTATAGTAATACTCGAATGGTTAATTACCATCAGAAAATTCATCATTTATTGCATTTCAATATATCAAAATTCACAGTTAATGTTGGGATTATGGTCTTCAATTGTTATACGGTTTATTTTAGGGTTCTATTTATAGCGTTTTGACAGCACGTCCATCACCTTTTGAGCATTTTATTACCCTACTTGTGTTAGCTTTTCATTTTAACTCCAGCCAGAGACGTTTCATGGGAGAAACAAATGTCACTAGAAATAAAATTATTAGTTATTATAAAAAGCATCGGTTAATAGACAGAAAAGCATTGCTAAGATTCAGACACATACATATAACACTTTTTACATTACAAGAATTCATAAAAAAATACTGGAAATAACCAAGGATACATCGACATTCAATACAGGTTTCTATAACAGCGATATACCTGAATGAACTGGAGTCAAGGCGAATTAAAGTTTTCGTTTCGTCGACAACGTAGAAATGAAGGAGTGTAGTCCTGGTTTCCAAAAGAAATAAAAAAGTTTGCTTGGTTAACAACGAACGAAATTGACAAGACAGATAAATCAACAAATAAGTCAATAAATATATTTGGAATAAAAGGGTTTTAAGAAGAAGTACCAGTGAATGAAAGAACTTCACCATACCAGAGAAGATAGAATCTAAGAAGGGGAAGAATCCAAAGAAATTAAAGGTGCATCGAGAATAGAAGTTAAGAGAGGTGATATAAGAAGGACCATCGCTGAAAGAGAAATTACACTCACATACACACACAACATTAGGTAATTATTTGATTTTATGTTAAAATATTTATCAAAACTTTATAAATATACATAATCTATTATAGTTTATGCTTTTTATATCATTAATTAAGAGCTAGGCCGGTGCAATTTTGTTTAAGCAATTTAACTAAATTCTCAGTACATTCAGTACAATATTCCCTAAGGCAGTGTTTCACAAACTTTTTCAAAACGCAAGAACCTTTTTCGAGACCCCCTTTCTGTACCATACCCATTTTCTTTTTGTAAATAAAACGAAACGCCCAATTAAATTCGAAGTAGAAGATGTGGTCGATTCTTGCGCCATCTATGATCAAATAGCGTAAATTCTTCGTTCTCCATTTTCCGGAACTTTCAGCATGTTCAAGAAAGGACACTACAATACCGGATCTCTCTAGAATCGTCTATGCACCTGTATATAATCAGTGAAATGCTCGCTGGACGTGATCTATTATATAGGCTAATCTGCGCGTGTTATATTCGTTGTTTGATATTTATTTATTTTGCTAAATATGAACAAATTTTGAAAAGATCGTTTGTCCTCTATTTTCGCCAGGTCCGATTAAAACACAACACAACAATAGTTTACATAATACAATCCGATCCCATCTAACATCTCTACTTAACAGCAACACCGCTACCATCAACTAGCTACTTTCATTCCACTTCTCGCTTAAGAACTAAACCCAAGCCTACCAGCCATAAACCAAGCGAGTAATACAAAATCTTAAAAATACTTCAATACACGTTAGAACTATCTACGACCCAAAGTGGCAACGACACAATAAAGAGCAGATTGTCTAGTGATGTATATCTTAAATATGGATTTACCGTTATTTTCCGTAAACCGCAACCAGAAACCGGTGACCAACTTAAAGTCAATATTGCTCGCAGAACTGACGAAGAAAGGGTTGACTTATTGGCAAAGATAACTAAAAATTTGATCCAGAGAATGCATTATATAACTGGTAATCGCGACGGTAATTTAAACAAAATAATTTTTCATCATTAATAGAAAATCTTCCTCTTCTAAATAATAAGAAAAATGCTTATTTCGTTTACGTTGAAAATTAAAACCGCCTCCTTGAAAATGTGAAGGATGTTGTGATGAGGTGGAGAGAAAATTTCATTATAATCTGAAGGAAATGGAAAATGGGTATCAGGCGAGTTGAGATACCAGAATTATGGTCCACTACTGTTGAATGCTAACGGGGAAAAGAACATTAAAGGGAGCTGAGTGGAAACAGGGAACGGCGTTGCAGGAAGAATAAAAATAGTTTTTCCTTAAGTGCGTTTTTATAAATCTTGGTTATTATGGTACATTTGCTTATTTGAATTAAAATTTAAAACATATTTGCAGTTATATATGTTATCTCTAGTTTAATTGCTTTGGTCAAAACATTCATGTGATACAAAGAAAACAAAGGTAGGCCAAAAACTCTAAAGCCATACTCAATCACGGAAAAATAGTTAAAACTAAAAAGAAACCGTAAAGCCGTATAAGTTTCTTCTTCCAATTTATTAACAAAAAAGCTTTAAATCAGGCATTAATAGTTTCATACGAAACTTCTAATCAATTTTGATCGATTCATAAAGCACACTTCAGTTTAAGTTCGTCCAATAGAGAGTTAAGTAAGTATTCTACTTTTTTCTCTTTATTCATTGGTAAAATTGACTCTCTATAGTAACTTATTGAAAGTAGTTTTCAATTATTTTTATTATTAATTCATCTTGCAGAAAACTTAATAAAAGAATCCGTTTTGTACTACTATCGTTACTACCAGAAAATTTAGGTACGACATTTTCAGGAAATTTCACCGTCTTATTGACATTCAGTATGCAATATTGCATTCGCACCTAAATGGGATCCGTACCGAAAGTATCAAATCTTTCGAATATTGATCCTGTAAAGTACCGGGTGAAATGCAAGTTGATCGCAAGCGGCAACGATGAGGGCATGACGATGGAATATTATTATGGTTTATACATGCCGTAGATGTCGTATCATGTGGCACAGGAAATTTAATTTCCAAAGCGGTAGCGCACGCAGCAGAAGTAGGATACATGGTACAAGAAAAATAACCTCGTCTTGTTGAATCGAGTTTGATTGGGTCTACACCCGAAAAACTTCACATACACATATATGTATGTAGCCTCGTCTTATTTACCAACAATTTTCATGCATTTTCGATTTAAATTGAATGAGATTAAGATTGCGAAGGTATTATGATTCTTCTGACAATGTTTGTGATATGGTCCGTTGGACACGAAACACGCTATGACTTTTCCAGTTTCCCATCGCTTATCAATTCGATGACGATGAAAGCTTCATATCGTTGCTTCGCCGTACTAAAGGCGGAAAAACTCTGTCGGTTTAGTGATTGACTACTTTTTCATGTTGAAATTGAAAATCTAATGGGCACAAATTATAAATCTGGGTATTGAAATTCTATTTTTGATTCAATGCGATAATTCGTTTTCTGTTTTCCTTTAGTTCTCGATAAAGTAGGAAACACACATCTCAAGCAATTAATGCGATGGCTAAATTACGGAAATCGATCTTGGTAAGAGAAACAAATCTAATTAGAGCAGACAAACAGTAGCAGTAAGAAGTAAAACTTAATTACAAGCAAATAAAATCTCGTACTTCTACTAATTATAAGTGGTGACTACCCATGCGCTAGCCGTTACTATAAAAGTCAAACTGTTCGTTAAGGAAACAAAAGCAAACAAATAAATAAGCTTAAAGTTGAACAAATAGCGCAATGTTTCAGCGGAAAGATCTAATAAAGTGTGTGCAGTTGGATAAAGTACTGGGTCGCAGCAACGACTAAGCGGCAAAGAGGACATCTACGCCCACTTAAAAGATGTAATGCAGATACACAGGGTCTAATAACGGTGTTTGCTGTTTTGGGGAAGAATACAAAATGGTATCTGTTTTAAACAAATTAGTGTTGGATATTGCAGTCACTTCTCTCCATTTGTCATGTGTAGAATTACATTGCTTTTCTGTTAGTGTTATTAAATGTCTTGATGTAAACGTATGAGTAGAGAGGTAAAGTTTGGAACGGGACTTCTAATTTCGTCTCGTTCACGTACCAGGTGACTGGTCTATAAGTAATCAAGAGCATAATTTCGATAGATTTGGAACCAGCAAACAGAAATTGCTTGACATCGGCATGATGATGAGTGCAATTCAGTGCCATCTGCACTGAGTAAACACTAGAGGTTATTTTCTAACCTACACTACAGGTTTTGAAAAGAGCTTTTGTTACTAGACTACCCAATAAATTTTATCTACGTGGGATGTCCTCTCTCCGCCCTCCCTTTCTAACCGATTAGCTCATTTTTAAACCATTTTTTTGGCATTTTAAACTAGAAATGAGTGTCACGGTTCACAAACATACTTCAATTATTCTAAAATACATGTATCTAAATCAAATCTTCGCATAATGAATCATGGGGCTCAATCGATTATCTGGTGCCAATTTCAATGTCGGAGACTTTTTCCAAATTGAAAGCTCTTATTGGTTTTATTCGGAAAATTTTTCAAGTGGGCCAATACATTCCTGTACGAAGTATCCAAGAAACTTCAAAGCTAGGTATCCAAGATACTAGCACTATTTTCAACAATCACTTGAAGGTACGAAACCTTTGTATTTGTGGGATTCCTCACAATCTGTTTCCAGTTTAAAAGGAAAGCCGTACGATATGGTGTAGATCTACACTAGATCGTCTTGACAATGGATATTTCATCTGGTGTACATTATTATAGGTGAACGAATCGATTTCAACAACAATAATTCGTGGAAAATGCGGAAATAAAAATACGGTCAATACATTTTTTAGAAACTACTGAACAAATTTCCACTGTAGAACTGGAGGATAGGCGTTCTGGTAATGTTGGCTGGTTGACTGCAGCTTATTTGCTTCAAGCTCTTCACAATGTTATGCCCAGGAGATAGGATATGTTGATAATGCTTGGACTCGGCTACTGCTCGAATAATTGAGTAGGTATTTGAATGTTTAAAATGTGGTTATAGGCCATATAGCTGAAGCCTGATACGTAATGATTCTTTTCAGCGCGGAAAGGCTAAGCCAGAATTTGACGAACGAATGCACGGAGTGTAAAATAAATTTCACACAGAGGGAATAAGTGACACAAAGATAATGATGTAAGATTTGAATCCAAAGATTGGTGTAAAAGCAACTGATACCATTTTACATAGATATTTGAAGATACGTAAGCTTAGTTGCCGTTGGATTCCCGGCCAATTTGAGCCCGGCTCATAGAGAAGACAGTGTGACATGGAATTGATCTTTAATATTCGCCATTCCTAAATTGACTACTATTGAAAGCAGAAAAGATCTGCGTCCTATAAGTATATTACTAACAAAGGGCAAAATCTTTGAGAAGCTCTTGGAAGAACACCTACGAGAACTGATTCATCGATTTTATTGGTGTTTCAATCGGGTTTCAAACTATCGCACAATTGCTTCACTCCAATGCTAAATGTTCTCGAGGATATTTTATTTATTTAAATTTCGAATAATAGTACTTCTAATTACTTCTAGGGCTTTCTTTGGGAACTATTCTCGACGCAATTAGTAAAAAGGGTAAAGTGCATCATCGTTACAAGGTAAGCGTTGTTTAGCAATTAAATCCACTTGATTTAGAAAAACGAATAAATTTTTGTCGATTGTTTAATTAGCACATCAATAATAATACCACATTGGACGTGATTTTCTTTAGTAATGAGACGTGATTCCATTTATCTAACTGTCAATTCCCACAATTATAGAACATGGGCTACCGAAAATTCACATGAGCTCCTTCAATCACATCTATATCCTTTAAAAATTGGAGTTTGGGTAGCTATGTCGAGACAAAGAATAGTAGCATCAATCTGTTTTCATGAAACAATAACTGCTGAGATGACAATGACTTTCAGCACGTTCTTCTTCAACCGGACAATGCTTTACATCACACTCCTGCAGCGACTCCAAAACATTTAGAACATTTAGTTTGATAACAGAGTGATTACCACGAATTTATGCCCCGCACGTTCTCAGGATTTTACTCCTCTCAATTTCCAGAGTCCATAACCCTAAAGAATTAAAAGCTGAAATTCAGCACTAAATTAATAACATTCGTGTAGAAGAAATGAAACATGTTTTTGTAAATTTGAAGCGACGAGTAAATGTTTGCCTGTCAAGTAAGGGAAACCATTTCCAGCACTTTCAAATTTAAATGAACAAAGTTATAAAAATAAAATGCGCTAGATCTGTTTTAGAGAAACCCCACAAATGTAGTTCGACCAGTTACATTCTCAAAGTTCAATCGAGTATGTTAGATATATGGAGGCAGTTCCAAAAAGAAACACCAATTCAACAATTGTGGCAAAATCCAACCCCATAAACAATTTGTATTGAAAAGACGTAAGACGTAAGACGTAAGACGTAAGACCAAGAATTCAGAATATCAATTCCTTATCTACTGTCATTGTATCACGATGAAGAACTTCTCACCACAAAAGTATTTAATGAAATACGATACGACACGTTTTTCACCAACAACGGACCAAGCATCTTCAAACCATACCTTACCTTACAATCACTGTCAAGGCACAGAAACACAAATACCTATATTCTCTTCCAGAAATCTAGTAGCTTATAACACCCTACAAAATGTATTACACCTTGTCCTCTGGTTGCTGCAAATTATTAAACTGTGCACTTTTCACATAGTTGTGTGGAGAGTGGAACAAATATGAATATGATCAAAGAGGAGTACAACGTTGCACTCAGCAAAATTCCTCATCCTAACTCCAGAATATATTGTGCAATCCTTATGCGGATGGATAGAAATAAATATATGTTTACTAAAATGGACAATTCACAACTCATTGCGAACTCCTGAAGGTTGCTCACGAAAGTGGTTAGTCTTCAAAATATTAGCGGGAAGAATAAAGTGTTCGGAATAAACGGTCTGTCATATAAGGCTTCTTAAAATTAGAGCACTTTTCAGGTCATACAATTCTTTCCAAAATGGTGTCAATTGTGATTTGTAAAGGAAAAGCCTGATAAATGTTTGTCTTCTGCTTTCTTTCTCGAATGCCAATTCCTATTATGCACATTGCACATGTGGCTTATTTCTAATTTTTTTTCCACTTTAGGGAGATACAAGTTAATAAAATCATCCACTACGTTAAGGATTACCATTTATCAGGTAAACTAGAAATTTGTAACAGTCGCATTTCTTATATTATAGAATTCAGAGCAATTTCACCTTAAACTACTAAAATAGCTAATATTCAACTTTCACAACAATAGAATGCATCACCTCCTCAGCAGTTAGACTTCCGGATGGAAACGATGTCTAGAAATCATCATATGTATAGACTTCTGCAAATTTCAATTTGGCGTTTAGGTTTCATATACTATTTCTGAATGTTTTTCTAACAGGAATTGAACTGCTTGAATACATCGACACATTTGCGATATTTTGCCTTTGAACTTATTTTTGGCGTTGTTTCCGCTTCCCTCTGCTCTAACTCTCGAAATCTGGTAGTATTCATTGTTGCAATTTCGAACTGTGTTAAATACCTATTTTTAGCTCTACCTTTTGTATTTGTCGATGTGGTCTCATGTATGTTAGAAAGTTTCTCTTTCCTTGTAAGCGCCCGTTTTTCGTTATTTAATAAATTGTTGATTTGCGTAAAAAATGTCAAATAAATTTCTCGTTAAAGCAATACATACGGATAAAAAAGCTTTCAATAGATGTGGATTTTTCATTTAAGAAGCGTCTTATTAAATTGACAAGTTGAACTGCGTCGATCGAAGAGATTCAATCAAATGCATAAATATCGGTTTTCTTTTTTCAATAATAGAAAGGAGAATTTTATATTTTATATACACCAAGGAACAGGGTAAATTAGAAACGGAAAGAATCTTTCTGATCATCTGATATTTTCCGCATTTCGATAGTACACGCAAAGCTCGAACTTGCACAAAGCTTAGCACATTACAACAGACAAAAAATTGGTTATTTTTAGAGTTGGTTGAAAAGCTCCGTTGACCCAGATATTATATTTAGGTTTATCGATTTTTAAACAACTACCACACGCTGACTCTGTCAACTCGAAACGAGAGGTTTCATATTCCAGGACTTTCATATTAATATAAATTATATACATTGAAATGTATCACAATAAACCTTAGTTTATGCATATCCAATACCATAGTTTCATATTTGACATTGCACAAAGCACGTATAAAATTGCCGCTAAAGTCTACATTCATACCATTCAATTATCAATTAATTTTGTATCAGTCATATTTCATAAATTTGCGCCATAAATTTAATTGCGTTAAATTATGAATTAAAGTCCAGCACACAGTATCTGTGTTTTATCCTAGCTGTTGGTAACAACTACAGAACACAAAGGAATTTTGAGTGACTTGTATGTGACATGTATAGTAATCACCTATTGAAGTTTAGAGTACAAGCAGTTGCTAAAAACTTATATTATTATACCAGGAAAATAAATAACGCCGAAAATAGTATTTAGAAGGATATGTCGTCCTTGTTTTCCTTGCTGTCACAACAATTAGCAAATTTACAGTTTAGATCGATATTATTAAAAAATTCCTCATAATCCCATAAATACTGAGTTGTCCAGTATTTATTATTTTGTGATAGTGACGGAAAAATTACTATTTTACTTCCCTTTTCTTATGTTATTTTTCGAATTAACAAAAATTTGAAGTATTTTGGTTTCTAATTAGAAAAAGCTGCTATCCAAGTTCTTTTAGAGTCGAACAAACATTCACTAGGGAAAATTGCATAATTACAGAAAATGGCTCCTAGTTCTGTAGCTTCTTTAGCGGAAAGATTAAAAAATGGAGCTAGTGCCTCTACATGAAAGCCGTGAAGAATACGGTTTCAGAAGAAAAACTTTACACAGAATTGATTGTGAAATTATTAGTCAGGCTACGAGTAAGTTGCTGCAGTAAAAACAATTTAAATAACTAAGATAAAAGGCATAGTATTTGCAAATAGAACTGGCAGACGTTGATTGTACGAAAATCACCTAATGGGCCGTAAATCTGTTTAAAAGTCGCGATTGAAAATGAAATATTCTCGTCTTAATTCGGCAAGAAACTTAGCATTTCGCACCCGAGGATTGAAAATAGGTTAATAACTTAGTAGAATGATTTTTATTAAATCCATGTTGGCATCATTTAATAGACTTCCTCTAGTAACGAAGGTGACGAGAGTTTGCTTCGCATGTGAAACCAGCGATCGCAATTTGCCCGCGGACGATCTGACGAACGTCTCGCAGAGTCTACTATCTCTGCCGCGGACAATTGTTTGAAGCATGATTGGTGGAGATTGGTCCGGCTGGTTTATTTCGTAGAAAGTACAATGCACCAAAAGCAACCCCTAAATTCCACAAGGAACCTGGTATTATATAAACGAAATCAAATTACCCTCACCACACCTTTTGGAAATAATTCCGTATTTCTACTGAGGATGGCAACATAGTTGTATAAATACGTATCTGGAATTATTTTCGAAAAGGTGTGGTAAGGGTAATTTTATTTCATATATACATTATTTTAACGTGGTATTGTCAAACTTTAAGCCAGCGTATCGCATGCCGACAGGACGCATGTTTATGCAGGATAATACGTCACGCCATGTGGTAAGAGAAAACTAGGAATTTCATTTGAGTTAACCCGCAAATTCGCCAAGGAGCATCACCATCGAAAACGTATGGAATCGGCTTAAGAGTGACGTACATATTGTTACGGCCAATTGTTACAGTTTCCTAAAATTATTACTTTTGGCCTCTCGCTTCAACTTTTGCCGTAGATGACACCCCGCTTTTGTAAGTTTCTGATACAGCTTGCGCCGGTTGGATCCGCGTATGGGGATTCTGCTCGGAACGTTCAGTTCAACAGGCTGTTTTCCATGACTAAGTTATTCCGTTTTCGCTTTTAAGTTACGTTGTCGAGGATATACACGGAAATTCAAACTCGACTCTCTGGGAAGTTTCACATTATTGTTGGGTAAATCTGAAAGTGTCCCCAATTTTATTGTTCGAGCTATCGGCCGTTGTGCGATTGCTTTTCTCTCGATTGGAGGTGAGTTTTCCTTTTTTGTTAATCACGATACGGCATTTTTTCTTTCACGTTGTTATAGGGAACTAGTGTAGAATAGGATAACTAGTGTAGACTGATATAACTAGTATAGGCTAAGATTTAATTTTGAGATTTTAAGAATTTTCATCAAGTGCGAGAAAACCCGCCATCTTGGACAGTATCCACCCCAATACCGAGTGCCACGCCGTATGAAGTTTGTCAACCGGAAATACGTTACGTTTAGTCCCTCTTTTATTTCTACTACTAACGATCGACGCGTTAATAGTAATACGCGCTGTAGAAGTAACGAGGTTATTAAAAAGTAAGCGTGGGTTATCGAACAAATATTAACCATTTATTATTATTTTATTATTAATATTGATGTAAGTGTTATATTATTACAACATTTTTAATAAATAAAAGTATAAGACGTGTGGTATTTATCTTCTTATGAAAAGAAACACAGATATTGAGAGTTCCAAGTAATTTGGCCAGAAACTATAATTCATTCGTTTTCTATAAAAAGTGAATTCCAGAAAAATTTAATGGCGTTAGAATTTAGAAGTTACAGCATCTTTCGTTTAGTACAAAAAAACTAACAACCAAAATTAATGAGGGTTGTTTCGTCACTTTCATACCTGTTGATCCAATGAGCTGAACTCCTAACCATTTGGTGAAGCCTAAGTACATATACGAAGTTGCATCATCAACAACGGTAATACAATGCATTCTACCATTTTTTCTTTTATTCTTTTTAATGCATTGGATTTGTTAAAATATCAATGGCATCTTTTTTCTTTTGGTCCTATGTAATATTAATACAGTAACATCAAACTAATACAAAATCACTCTAACAAGCTATTTATGTGAATGTATGTATATCTCTCATATTTCTGTTAATATTTTCGCGAAGGACCATAATCCAGATAACGTAAATCGTAATCGCTGGCCCAGCACACTTGTCACTGTTCACTTCACAATGTGCACTTGAAGCTGAACGCTCTAAATAATATTACACTTGACTGCAGTCCGAGCTGATATTTGTGTGCTTATGTCTCCCGAAGGCCTACGCGACGCTCTGCACAGACCACTGGTCTTTATCTAATCCGATCCGGTAAACAAGGGTCGGACGTTTACGAGGCTGAAGACAAAATAGCCGTCGCCTTGAACGGAGCTTAGAGTTTAATAAACTCGGATACCGAAACGGCATCTAACGTTGTGGATATCGCAATAATATGACGTCGGGAGAGAGAGAGAGAACATTTGCTATAGGTATCTCTTCAAGATTTTTTGACTGTCCGTTTACTATTATATCTTTTGAAAGTTGCTTGTACTTTTATTCATTTAGTTTTATCACAATATTCCGATTTGGTACCAACTTAGGCTGCTGAATGTCCAATAATTTAATTGCTAGTAGAAGCTCTCCATAGATGTTTGCAGCCGACATATTCGAGACAGCAAGGGTAACGCGGAAATAGAATGTCATCTCGGAATTTATAGCAAGAAACCTCCGTTGGGAAGATTACGCTCCTCAACCGATATGAATAAATCATATTCGGTAAACTATTCATTCCAGTGTAGACTGCATAGACCCAACCAATTATCTAGAATGATCTTTTTTCCAAAGGAGAGAAAATAATTGAACGCTGTGCTACTTGTCGATGCTAAAACGGAGATAAGCAAGTTTAAGTGTATTTGGCGAATTTTCTGATTAAATAGTAAGAACGCACATCAGTAGTGATGCTTCCGGAATACTTATTTTCCTTCTCTCCGAACTGTGCAAATACAAGCTGCCTCAGGGGTGCTACGGAGAACTGTTTTATCGAAGACCAGTATCCAAACTGATCTAATAAATTCTCTTTCAGTACATTTACGCCGAGGTGGTCGAGAATATTGTTCTTACCAGACTGAACTGTACATTGAAGTTGAAAGTATTATGTTCATGAGCAAATTTTCCCATACTTTCCTTCCATTCCTTTTTTCTCACTAATTAGATAAATATATAGAAGGACATATAAATAACGTATTTAAGAATAAGAATCACTTTGATTTTCAGCGCGGGGGGGAGGGAGAGACAGTGATTCAGGGAAACTTTGAGCACTTATAGGAGCCATCATTGGTACTACCAAATTCGCAAGCAAAACAATTGCTCAAGTACCTCGTCGAAGTAATTTAGAAGACAATTAGACACAGCCGCTTATTTATAGTTTCGAAGTGAAAGCTATAAAATGGTATCTTCGATACAGCGGATTACAGAAAGGTGTTTGTCAAAGCAAGCATACTATCCCCAGAATTGCATTTTGGTTATCTTGTTAGATTTTATCCTATTCTCGTTATTTTCTGTTTTCTATTTCTTCGAATATACAAATACAAAAAAAAAAAAACTAAACCAAATTTGAAAACAGAAAAGTCTTTCAAAGTCTTTACCAAACGGAAACGACGCTGCACAACAGAAGAACCACAGATAGGATGCAAAAAGAACAGATGATGAGAGACTAATACTTGCAAAAATCGAAGACGATACGAAACAAGTGATTAATATATCTGATAGAAAATTACAGAAGGGGAGTGAAAATAGATTTTAAATACACAAAATAGCTGTATGAGGGATTTTTCAAAACCGATCCGCCTAGTAGACGGCCGAGCATGTCTGTAAATAAAAGAATCGTTGCTACCGTGAAGAACATACTGAAAGATGATAACTATTCGTAAAATTTGAGTTAGTGTATAAATAGATACACGACAGCTTCATGAAATTCTACACGAATGTTTGGGCATGAAGAAGGTTTCAGCCTGCTGGGTACCAAAGCTCTTGGACCCGTAGCAGAAACTCAGGTTCGATACTTGCCGCCAACTTCAAGAACGTTTACATGACAGAAAGCAATGTTGCCATCAAATAATGACTACAGATGAAAAATTGATTCCTTACTTCAATCTTAAAAGGAAAAGTCAGTCGAAATAATCGCGCTAATAAGAAGAAGGGCCTCCTCTTATAGCGCATGCAGTTATATCGGTTAGGAAAGCAATGTTTACTGTATTCTAATATTGCGAGGGAATTATTTTATTGGGCATTAATATTCTAATCTTTTATGTGACTCATAACGGCTAGAAACGGCTTGAGAAGTTGCATAGGCGTGCGCTATTGCAACAGAATAATGCAAGACTCCATACCACACGAAGAACGAAAGATGCTTGAAACAAATTGCGCTGGAGGATTCTTCAAAATCCACCCTATTCACCAAGTCTGGCTTCCAGTGAGAGCCATGTTTTCCAAATTTGAAAGAACGTGTACGGAGTGTTCTATTTGAGACTTTAGATGCGGTCAAACTTGCTGTAAGTAGTGCATTGCAGAGACTTCAAAGAAGTTCTTTGAGGACGGTTAAAAAAATAGTCTCACACTGAGATAAGTGTGTTCAATTTAATGTAGGGGATAATGAAAAGTTACATTGTAATTTGAACGAAAATTAACGACAAAAAGTTATAACCAAACTCCTAGACACATTACTTGTACATTAATTTCTTTAACAAAATTAATACAGCATAACAATAAAGAAAATAAGCATGAATTTAGATCAAAAGAAAAGAATTTTACATTGAAAGAGTAAGAAAAGCTCATTTGTCTCCAATTAAATCCAATTTCGAGAATAGAGTAATTATGTGAAATAGGAATTCGTTGCATTACTGCCTCTAAAATTAAAGGAAGTCTGGATAATTATCATTGAACGAACTAGTAACTGTTTCAAGTTATATATATATATATATATATATATATATATGTATGTATATGTATATAGTAATATTATTGACTCTCTCCAGTAATCCGCTATTAAAGAAATTGGTAATATTAGTCCGCTTTGAATCTGTAGCACATCAATTCGATTTACATATAAATGTTTCCGGAATTTCGACTATTTTGCAAAAATCATTGCGGTGCCTATATCACCAATTGTTTTTACTTTATTTCAAGTGAAACGTTCATAACTGGCTAATTTCCTTTGGACATGCATCAAACGGACTAAAAATATCACAAAACTTTGGCATAACACTGAACGGTGTAGGTAAGGCAATTTCAGCACGAACTTCCCATTCGTTAAAATACTTTTCAGAGGCTTTAACTTTAGATAGAGCACGCATTACGGCGTTATTCCCGGAACATGAATTCTTAAAACGAAAGCGAATTTATATTGCAAATTCATTTCAATCTTGTACGTTGTTCAAATATTGACTTTTGTTAATTTAACTCCACCAAAGGAAAAGATGCTTTTTACATCTTAGAAGTTATGAATTACGAGCTGGTGTTTACCTTTAGCTGTACACGAAACTTTCTTTGAATTGTAGCCTTTGGTTACCTGAAATAAAAAGACACTATTAGTAACTAATATTAATGGCAAACATTGTTGGAAAATAATGAATGTCGGAATAAATTAACATTAAACGATAGACATTCCTCCTTTCATCTTAATAATTATATATATATACGAGGGCGATTCGTAAGGTAAGTTCCGTTTGGTTATTAAAACACACCAATACAAGAGGATTTTATTATATACAACTTAAGATAGTAGCTTTCAGCTATTTTTCTACATAGTTGCCATTAAGACATTTGTCATAGCGATGAACCAGTTTTTTAATGTCCTCTTCATGGAACTCTGCCACCAGTGAATAAGGTCATGCTGTAACACTGTCCTGCAGATCTTCATCGTTCTCAATTCGTTGAGAATTTGAGGGAAAAAGAACAATCTGTTCTGTGATTGTGAATCGCCGTATTTTCCCTTCGATATTGCCCAAAAGTTCGTCTGTTACAACAGTTGGTCTTCCTCTCCGACCTTCATCTTGGACATTAGTTCACCCTTCACCATCACCTTCTAACCATACTGTTACTCATGACATTTTCACCATAAACAGAACAAAGTTCACGATGAATCTCAGCAGCCTTCATATTCTTTGCACACAAAAATCGGATAAGAGCACGCACTTCGCAGTCGGCGGGATTTTCAATTACGGCAGCCATTTTAAACGACCAAAATAGCACGAAAGAATATGTGAACGATTCTCTCACTAACACTGCCAAACTCACATTGAACCAGACTACACCGCAGCGCTGCGATCGGGCCCATATCCCCACTCCTCTGCTCACTAGGCGCAAACGGAACTTACTTTACGGATCGCCCTCCTATATATATACATATAATATTGTTATTTCTCTTTTACCGGCTATCGGTGGTTGTACTCAGATAGAAACATTTTTAGTTATATGTACACGCGTATAATACAATGTGTTTCATTTATAACTGAATTAGAGATCACCATATTACATGTGTTTTTTCAGTTAATGTTTCGAATTTATTATTATTATTATAACATCAATGTATAACCAAAACAAAACTGGGAAGTGGTGAATAAGTATGTTACGTGAAATCAACTACGACGAACTAAGCTAATTTGAAAGGCAAACATTAAACGTCAGCTGTAATAGTTGTACGTTCATGCTACTGCTTCCACGCGGAGTAATTGAAATATTGACATATCAAATAACCTAAATACGATCAAACTTCAAACATTACGAAGTACAAGACGTAATTCACTTACATCAACTTTAGGTTACTTAATTTGTGATTATATAACTCCTAGCAATGGGATATTTGACAAAACTGAAATCTACAGCATTACTGTGTAACTGACGTTTACGTAATTTCAATGTAATAATTAATTATAAATAATTCTTCGCTATATGGTTTCATTGAAATAATCAAAGAATTTGTATGAAAGGTAATAAAATGCAAAACCCTGCTAATCAACTTTAACATTTGTGGTATGTCGGAGTGAATAAGATAGTGATGTCATTTTGCGGACAATATTTTCTGCTTTGTATATATTTTTATATCGTGCATAATACATTACAGCCAAACCTAGATGTCAAAGGTAACTGTTGACAACTAATAGGTGAGAATAAAACCTTGTGAAAATTACATCATCAGTATTTCCTCGGAACCAGTTGTATATTCCGTTGTACTGTGACTGACAATAGTAGAATGAATTATGAAGTTTTTGCCACGGAACAGTAGTAGTTAGATTTAACACGAGAATCTTAATAAGGCGCATATGCAAATCTCTATATATAAAAATGTATCGTGGTTTGTTCGGATGCTTAAAACTTGAAAACGACTGGACCAAATTGGATACTTCCATCTACGGGTTTGGTTGTAATTGCTATGCGAAGGTTTAGGAAAAAGAAAAGTCGAAAAAAAATTGGACAAAACGAAGTTTGCTGGGTCACCTAGTTGATGATAATATTCTTTGTGAATCTTCGGCTCCTTTAATTTCTAACCTAAAATTTCCATAGCATAAACACATACATATGTAAATACGTTGATAGGTATTGGAAACTTCAGAGGGAATTGAATTGAAGAGAATTGTATTGATTTTATTTATTTATTTAATCAATAAGGCCTTCCCTAATCTTCCTTTCCCATGAAGTTCCATTCTGTACCAATCGCTGACGCCATTTTCAGTGGATTCCTCGCTTTTCTGCCTCCAACCTGACCTGTTCATCCCATCTTAATCGTGGTCATCCTACCTTCTTGTTTCTTGCTATCCTTATCACACAGATTTCTTTCGCCGCTCTCTCATTTTCTATCCTGGCAATATGCTGTAAACAATCCAATTGCATTTCCCTCATCATTGTGTCTATTACTTTTAATTTGAGTTTATCTATTATTTTCGTTCCTTCTTGTGTATTTTCCTTAAAAATTTCATTTCGGTCTCTATAATTTTGCTTCGATTGCTTTTATAAATTATCCAGGATTTACTGCAGTATACCGTTGGAGGTTTTATGGCTTCTTAGTATACTTCTGTCTTTATTCCTCTTGGTACATCATTTTGATCAAAACTCTCTTAGTGAATTACATAGTGGATCCGCTTTCCAAATTTTGTGATTCATTTCTTTGTGTACCCTCCCATCCGGCTCTATAATTTTACCCAAATATTTAAAGCTTTCGACTTGTTCCAATGTATATTGTTCTATGCTTAGTTTACGTTTGCTTTCTATGGTTGCCATTGTCATCGTTTTGCTGTTCTCCAAGTTCATTTACATATTTATTTTCCTTAGTTCTTTGTAGCGTTTTTCAAGGTTTTGCTCTAGTTAATTTTTTGCGTCCGCTGCCAGGACCTTATCATCGACGATCAGTAGTACTTGTGAGTTCCCACTCCCTGCTCTTTGGTTCATGTACTTTTTCTTACATTTTATACTATACCGTTACGGAGAACAAGGGTAGACTTCGCAAATACCCCTTTAGTGCTTTGTTGACCTTGGAGGTTGTAGATTCTTGGCTGTGGGTCTTTATTTTATTACTCTTATTTCCGTATATGGTTTTTATAATTTATATCATGTTTGTTCTAATTCCTCTTTGGTTGAGGCAAATCCGTTTTCTTTTAGTCGGTTGACAGAAATCCTGCTAATTATCGCTTAGCATTAAAAAAGACACGCATAGAGCTAACGAAATGATCGAAACAATATAAAAATTGTTTTCAAAAGAAAATGTATAGTAAATTGGATGTTGAATTCTATGAAACATGGGTACAACTGCTATATATATATATACATGCATATATATGTCCTTTCCAAACACAAATATATATGTAGCCCGTTGCTAACCAAACAATTAACAGCACGTACGTCTTATGCGAACCAGATCCAGTATTTGAACGTGGAAATGAGAAAAGCAGTCGCATTTGGTGTAAGAGAAGATGTTCCACAGCGAGAACGTACCAGCTCACATGTCACTCATTGCAACGACCAAAACTCCCTCTATGTTGAATGAAAGGATTGGATAAAGTATCACGTAGCACAACTTTATTTGTTTCCCGTCCCTGACACGCTTCAACAATCAGGCCCAAGTTGGGCCACCACTGTTGGTGGTACTTAACAAACATATATAGGTTACATGTAGAAAGACGTATAAAAATATACTACACCTTCTTCACCCCATTTAGCCTCATTGGACTGCTTCCTGTTCCCGAACTTAAGAAAGCAATTCAGTTGTCAACGATTTGCCAATAATGAGTAGGTGATTGCTCCAGGACTTCGACAAATTCTACCATAAGGGAAACATCGAAGCTAGAAGCTGCTGAGCACAACTGGGAAAAATGTATTGTGCTCGAAAAAGATTTTGAGAGGAATAGAGATTAAGTTTTTTTATTTTTCATTGTTAGGTCGTCTACTATTGGAACTACTTTAGCATTCTACATCGAAATAAATTTAGTAATTATCATTTTATAAGTACACTCACCGACTCCAGTTACTATCATGTCTCCTCCACAATAAGTATATCAGTTCCACTTGTTTGAAATGTCTGTAATGAAGATTTAGCTTCCCACATCGTGAATTCGACAGAAATTAATTTATATTCATTCCTCCATTTTAGCTCAAAGATTCGCATAATCAGAACAAACCAACACGAACAGCATATACTTACCTAATAAAATATCATGGTATCACAAGGGAGTTAAAGATCATTGAAGTCACTCCAAATCAAGGAGAAATCATTTCAGCATATTCCAAGCTGAAATTCGCACTATTGCAATGTACACAGATACGAATTTCTTTGTCGCTTCGATAGGCTAATGCTTTAACATCATTACATTGAAGTGGGTTTTGAAAGTTTGGAAGAAGCTTAGTACTTTGGGAAAACACCATTAAATAGCTGACAGTTTGGTAAAATGGGGGCCATAAACAACTTTTGCAAGCACCAAACTCTGCTGTACATTAAGTGGGCTCCTGTTCGGAAGATCTAACGATGACGACCCGCAAGAAATAAGCGGGCACAAATACTGGAGCGAACCTGTTGGAACTGAGACAGATAACATATATTCTCGGAAATTACGACCATTAGAGACATTGAAAGGTGGTATCGTTCCTAGAAATAATCCACCGAGAATAACTAGCAGCATATATAGATTTTGTGAGGAGGCCCCTTCTGAAAGGGTATAGAAATCTACCATGAGAAGGTTCAATACTTGAGTTATTCACATAATGAAGACATGAATAAACATCTTTTGAGACCTTCACGATTTTCGAGTTGTCAACAAACCATCATAATACGAATCCCAAGTAGAAACAATGTGGATAGTACATTTTTACCCTATAATTATTTTTATAAAAGAGAGCGTAATGGGGGTCCTCTTCCCTAAAACTTTCTGGAGTTACAAAATTAATCGGTTGAACAGTTTTACTTTGCGTTTTTAAAGCACCACTTGCCTAATCCTTGCAGCTTTAGTAGTTAATGCCACTGTTGAGACCTTTATTACAGTTCTTACCGTTTGAATATCTAATCTCATTTTTAATTCTTATCCACATTTACTCACTTTTGCTACTTGTCTGCTGTGTTACACTTTGTCGACTTCAAGGAAGCAACTTCGTTCACGCTGTTGTGTCTTATTCTCCTTTGCATTCTCCACATCTTTTATGTCAACTCCTCATTAATTGGGCAGTTATAAGGTAGTACGCGATTAATAAAGCATAATTTTCGGCGTAATTATTGACATATGAAATTTGTGCATACTAAGTGAGGTATTGCACAGCTATCTTGTAGTTGCCCAGCAGCACCTAATTAATTAAGTCGTTTTATAAAGAGTCATCCAGATTTTAGGAATTCATATTTAGGCCCTCGCAATTAGTTTACTGCGTTCTCGAGATTTCAAAATAGAATTACCAAATCCCCTATATATTTGTAATAACCAACCTTGATTCTCTACATTTAGGTAATCACATTCTAGGCGAATATGCGTATGATTTATACCAGCAAAGGACCATTATCTATTCAAGTATTAATTAAACACTAGTACGTGACCAGGGTCTTAGAAACGACAGTTTTATTGCTTAAACACTAAACCTCAATTTCAACATTTAAATTTCATACTTGACATCATCTAAATCACACAACCAATTTCTGTAGAAGTTTTCTCTAATCGTTAATAAACATTTCAATAACCACCGTAATCCTTGTTTATAATTCTTTACTTTCTTGATTCTTAAAAAATTACAACTGTTGTAGAAGTTATCCTCCAGTTAATTAACAAAAATGTTGACGTAAAGATATGTAACCTACCCGTTATCCCAACCGATACTGTACCTACTTTTGCATATATTCACTAGTAAAAATTTCGTTTCAGAAGTTACTTTGGCTACTCAAAAGAAGAAATTTTCCAAGCGCAAATATAATGCACTCCCACTCAAAGAAATTATGAACTTAGAGAACAAACTTAAGCAAGCGCATATTTACTCATCGCGTATATGTCAGTTTTATAATACTTCTTTATCATATTGGTGTGTGAAACTATGTGAGTAAAGCGTATAAGACGCATAACAGTAAAGTGCATTACGCAACTTCAACGTCTATATTTCAGTTTTGGAATTGCAAATTATAACGTAACAATTCCTGTAAATCTTCTCCACGTTTCTATACAGTACCACCCACTGAGACATCTTTTGTTACCTTTGTTTTATGACTAAATTTTACATACATATGTCCATAAAGTTCCCCATTGAATACAATAGAATCTACCGCAAACCTTACGTAATTATTCTTATTTATTGCAATAATCAACAACCTTCCGTCAGCGATATTGGTGTTAATAGGAGGAGAAGATGTATGTCAAAATCAATGTCTAGGTTAGCAACATCATTAAACGTTTAGAAAGTACCTGGCTGGGCTTTTTTATTCAATGGAGATCCGATCGTAAGCGTTCATATTCTAATGCTAAAGATTATATAATTTTCCACTAATTTTGCGGTATTTAGCATCATCTTTAACGCAAATTATTATAATTCATTTTCGTTAAATATGTATATTTTTACTAAATCCCAGAGTTTTTGAAGGAGTTGCTGATATTTATGACGGCTTTGTGTACTAATTTAATCATAACTCATGTAAATAGCAATTTTAATTAATAGTTTTTGTAGCTATTTTCAGAGGACCACATAACTGTATAATGGTACGTGTTGTATACAAATACATATGATTTTATAGTAATTTTATTGGCACTATTAAAGATCTAATCGCTTGTTATCGATAATTAATGGTTTGGTTAAATTTGTTCAAGGTTCTCATACCAAAAATGGTATTTTCTCATAGTTAATACAAATCATTACGACATATTTGTATAACCTAATGATTACCACAATATGAGCTGATAACATAGGAATTAAAGGTTAAAAGTTCGAGGTAAAATAACGATTATTAAAACCAAAACGCTTCAATTATCCCACTGAAAATTGCATAACTTACGGAGAAATAGAAATGACAGAGTTCAACCCTAATAATCTTCTCTAAGCAATAATTTATGAAAACTGATAGTACAAAGAGAAAGAATTAACATTAGTAGTTACAAAACAGGAAGTACTTTTTATTTTTGAATGAAAGATAAATATCTTTTACTTCCTACATGGGATGCTATTTATTTAGCCCTTCCTTAAAAACAAAAATGGTTAAGATGATAAAATACGGAACATGCAAAAGGTTTTATTTAGGTGACCCTCTAATGATCTAGCAAATTAAGTATAGCATGAAGTAGTTAACAAAAAAAACTGTGCGACACCAAAAATTGTGTGCGCCAGTTATTGTGGTGGAGGAAATTACGTTTTATGGTAAACTATAGTTTAGTCCTTATTAGGACCCATCAATAAAACAACCCTTGAAAAAGAATAAGAAGTAAAAGTTTACGCGATTGATGAGCTACGACCGCATAGTACATTGGATGAAAATAAGGAAGAAAGATTGGTGTGACACATAAAATACATATATTCAACGGTTAGCCTACATTTTTGCCTAAAAATTGAATTCAAACTACAACTTTAATAAATATTTTATGCTGGATTGAATTTATTCAGATTGTTTCTTAAAGGGGATTCGCGGTCTTATCTGAAAAATAGAATAAGTTTCCATTACGGTAAGTGAAAGTAGGAGCCATGTCGAAGTAGGAAATTACTTTGAACTTTAAAGAACCTGTTTCGACCTTTAATCTTGACAAGAGGTTTTCACATCAATAATCGATTGGTTCTGGTAGTTGCTGAAACGTGTATTGCAGGTTGCCATACCGAGAAAACACGTTCATCACAATGTTGCGTGTTCGTATAAAAAGCAAAGGAATTGAATGGAGTCAACGTGCCCCTGAGAAGTCAAGACATATCAATGTAGATATATGATAATTATAAAATGCTCTAGAAATCATTTTCTTCCTTGGATAGGTGAAAGGAAAAACGTTCAACATTAGATGGATATGCTTTCCATTTTTCCTCCGCCTAAGCTTTGGAACCTAACAACCTTCCAAACCTATCCGCTCGTGGAAACTACATGCAAACCCACTCGGAAAAGGAAACGTACTTTTACAATTGGAAAGTTGCAGTTTGGTGACCTTTTGGCACATGGTTGGGGAAAATCAGCTGCTCTTCCAAACACGATATTAGGATTTAGACAAACAGGTTTATTTTCATGGATCTCTGAAAGCATATAAGTCGTAAATTCTCAGATGGCAAAGAATTAAAGGATAGAGGACCAGGTAAATAATGCTCAACATGAGCTCATATATCATCATCTTTATTAACCACGTAAGCTACAAAGTAGGTATGGGACGGCAAATAGAGATAAATATGTATGCAATAAGAACATATAAAAGTCATTTACACGACAAAAACTCAGAAAGAGAGAAAAACCCATTTCGTGAAAGAAAATCTTTCACATGTCCAGTGGCAAATTATTATAGTTTTGCTGCTGAATATTTGGTAAACTTTTCAAATAAAGGTGTACTGTGGTTGGAAACACAAATGAAGTCTGAATATCAAGTAGGGTAGATATGTCCCAGTAAATAAAACTCCCCAAGATTGCTTTTAACATATATTACTGCTTTGTATACGTCAATTGATGGAAAAATCAACGTATATTGACGTATGGAAAGAGATTTATAAGATTTCCTGCGCGAAACATCAAAGAGCAGTCTAAGAATACGCTGTTAGCATATAACGACTATCCCAGTTAACGGCTTCAATAGATTGAAACAATAAATACTGATATGGCGCCTTTATTAACTGTTAACTAACAATCCTTCGATAAAATTCCGAATTCTTGGGTACACACCTAGCATGGCATCGACAATCCATTTTATAACTTTGATGGAATTGACTGTTTTGTTAGGTACGTCTGCCTTGGAGGTGATTCCTGGGAGTTTGTTGGGGAGAATTGATTGAATCCAAAGAAAAATCTAAATAATTGATCTCTAAAACGACTTACTGATAAGGTACATACGCTTGCTAGACGGCTCTCTAGTAAAATCTTCAATGGCCTTAAATGCAGGCACGACTAGAGGGCTATTGAGCAGCTTTTCTGGAGTGGTTTAAGAGAGAGATTTTACTTTGACTTTCGTCGAATATAGTTTTATATATACTGCTTCTCTAGGGGCAAAGAAAAGAGCAAAATATTTAGACTAGAAACCAAAAAATACTGATACTAATTCGTCGAGTTTGGATAACAAAAGTGAACTTCTGTGTGCAGAAGGAAGTGATGCGTTAGAAGATCATGCAGAATATGGAGAACAAAGCAGACCATAATAAGCAACGAAGATTGATAGGATCGGATTTGTTAAAAGCAGTTTCAGGCAAACAGTTTCACTTTCACAAATATATGCCAAAAGTATGGTAAAATTATATTAATAAGGCAAAAGAAGAAGAAAGAATCAAATAGATATAAACGTAATTTTCTGAATCTATTAAACCCTTTAACCCCTTTCCCTCTGTACTGACATTATGGCCAGTTGCTTTATGTTAAAGAAATAAAACATCGTTAGTTCTTTTCTACAATTTTCGACAGAAAAGAAACGAAACAATACAATATACAAATTCCACGTTAGGGTTCTAGGACACTTGCAAATAACTGTGAAAAATGGTGCCCACCTCATCCGATTTTATCCTGTCACTGTGACTGTAGATAGAAGGAGCCTGGCTATGGATACACTTTCTAATTATTATTTGAAGAGAATGTATAGAATACAAATGGTGTCCACGTGAGCATACTTTGATTGTCTATGTGCTTATTTATCGACCTGATTAAATTGCTCTTATCTTTACCACACAAACTTTGAATATCAACTGTGGTTAGAAGAAATTAAAGTTTGAGGAAAGGCAAGATATCTTACGAAGAAAATAAATGGATAAAAACATCGATTGGTGGATTTTAGTTTTCAGCTTCCTAGAATCCTCATAAGTAAAGTGCGGGCCTTTCTACGCGACCGAGGATATTTCATGCTTTTTATAAGCGCCCCACTTTGAAAATAAAAAGGATATATTACAAGCATTCGTAAATATAAAGAAAACACCCACTCGCCACTGTGAATTATGTTATTAATTTTCGAACTTTTAGTGGAACTATATCGCATGTATATCTTACAGTTGAACTGCACGTTACTGCTCGTAAACTAAATGTAGCCTAACATAATTGCAGGCAATCTTCTAAAAGGTAGTTGGTGTAAACCACCTGAAATTTACAACTTAAAGATCTAGTGAAAATTCTTTCTAGAAATGCATAAATTAACATAATAGATGTGGATAGTACACATATTGTATAACCTATTGCAAAGAGTCAACAGTGTTTCAAATGTCATATCTTCGTGCTAGTTTTATACCTAATTATTTGTTTAAATATAAGCGCATCACTCATATAATGCGTTTGCGTTACCTTCAACGCGTAACATTTGAAGGAATGTCATAATTATCTGTCATGAGAGACATGCCAAGACATAATCTTCATCAATGAACGCAATGCGCCAAAGATGTCCGTAAAGTTAAACAGGACCGTATTCAGTAAGTTGACAGTTATTTCCAGTTATCGATTTAAGGGTAACTGACTATTTGGTATAGAATATTTCTTCATTGGAGCTATCTTACTATAAAATGTAAGATAATGAAAGGCATGAAGTTATACTACAATTTCAGTATATTACACATATTGAAAAAGCTTACACCAACTGACAATTGTGTTTATAAGGTAGGGAGCACCATGTAAAATACATCCTCTGTCGGTTTATACTTAGAGATGTTTTGTTTGTATTCCCCTAATCTAGAATGACTATGAAAGCTTAGGGAGAATGCGTTGATTATTACAAAATCTCGACATTATGGATTGACGAAGGTTGCAGTAGATTGGACGTTTCAAAGCATACTGAAGCAGTGGACCATGCTCTGCGACGAGTTCTAATTTTAAAACGCTAGTGTTCTGTTTCGACTGATTAATTGTAACTCAAAATATTCTTTCTCGTAACCGCAGTACACGACGCGACGTATGTAGAAGTACAAAAATAAGTATGGTATGAGCTTTTTAGTAAATCTCAAATTCTATGGAGCTTTGAAAACTTGGATTCAAAGTGAATATCAGTTAAAATAAACTAAAGGACGCGCTGCGTATCTTAACACCATATTCGAAGAAGTTTAGAAATGAAGGATATTAATGATGTCATTAAATTATAATTCCAGCTAATCACATTTTT
Source organism: Chrysina gloriosa (assembly GCA_038088585.1). Classification (NCBI taxonomy): domain Eukaryota; kingdom Metazoa; phylum Arthropoda; class Insecta; order Coleoptera; family Scarabaeidae; genus Chrysina; species Chrysina gloriosa. The sequence continues at coordinate 13,692,344 of CM076092.1, forward strand.
CAAGTATTTTGTCCTTTTTTCGGCGATTACACACCATTAACGAATGTCAATAGGTAATTAATTATCAACTACGAAGATCTGCGGACACTAGACTCTTAAAAAAAATAATTATTCGTTGGCGCCCTATGACATTACTAAAAATACACACTGCACCTGCGTAACCGTTAGTATCGGTGTTTATTGAAGATGCCAAATAGCCTATGCGAATAATTTTTACTACTGAAACGAGTTTTTTATACTTCACTGACGTAATGAATATACGTGTATCTACATACAATACATGTCTTTTCAATGATTTTAAGCAGACGGTACGGGATATATAAGGGAGATATTTCGTACGGAATTGCAGTAGATACTCGCTTATTAGTCTAAAATGTTCAAACTATTCGTCCTGTTTTTCCTAGTCGGTGCGTGCATTGCTGCACCTGCGGACGTAGTGCCGATCGTGTCACAATCCAGTGATGTACAACCCGATGGATCGTATAATTACAGGTATATCAATTATGTGCAATTTATTGCTTACTTTGCTATAATACAGCAATTGCCTTGCTTGGTCGTACATCATGATCTTTGTTTGGAAACTCAATTGGTGATTAACGAATGAAAATAAGTTTCGACTTCAGCTAATAAACTTTTGGACCATCACTACTCATAATTTCGATTCAATTATCAACGATCCAAAATGAACTAATTTCTGAATTCTGATGTAAAATAGTTTTACACCTAGGATAAAATATTTTCATGACTTCTTTTACATTTTTGGGATAAAGTTAAATACAAATTATAAATGAGATAAAAGTGAGAAAGATGGGCATGTCTCATACTTTTGTAGGAACTAAAAGATGATAAACATTCCTAGCAAGAGTCGTTACAATTACAATAATAATATTAGTACTATGTACTTTATAATATATCCGCTACTGAAATCTACCAACAACGGCAAATACTTTGGATGAAATTTTTCTTATTGACATATACCTAAAGCGAAACCCAAAAAGCAAACCTTTGGATGCACACCTTTTTTAAGTGGTTTCGTTTTCCTCGGCAATTTCTAAGAGAATCTGGTTTTCTACTGAAGAAATTTCATTTCATATCTAAATATATATATATTTCGTGACCTTTTATACTTATCTTATATGATAGATCTCTACCACTAATAGGTCAATAAAACAAGGCTGGTTTGAACGATAGTTATATTTTCAGAACGTTTACAAACGTTTTCGGAATACCTTCGTCAGTGAAAATATAACTAGATAAATATATAAACAAACATTTGTTTTTTATTTGGGAACTATCAACAAAATGACTAATGACTAGGATTTCTTGATATAGAGAATGTGTAACAAACTTTTATATACATATATAAATTATAAAAACTAAATTAATGTGTAAACATACATATCTAATACAATTTATCATCGAATATGAAGGAAGCTTCTTTTTCTGTTCAATATCATCGCAAGATGTAGGCAGATGACAACGGAAATGCAATGCGACGATCATCGACACTGCAGTAAACCCAACTTACAAGTGTAATTAAGGGAATAGAAACGATTTCTCCAAGTCTACTCCCCATCAATTGGATAGTTATTGATATCATAATTTGAACATCAAAACTAACATCCTTACTTTACTCAATGAAGGGTTTCGACTATTGATCTGGATATTTCAATATTTAGTTAGTATAGTTCAAGTTTTAAAGCAAGCGCCAACTTTCTTTCTGCAGGCAGGCCTATGAAGTACCTGCTTATGTGCAGTGTGATAATATATAATAGATGCTTACAATGTTTCATTTGCGTTAAGTTCGAAAACCTTCGAGGATTCCCTTACTGGTCATAATTGTCATTTCAAGCAACTTTTCACGATTTTCAGTCAGGCGCCATTTTCTCCGTTTTTCTCATAATCTTGCCTTTGTTTATACGGTTCCTCTGTTCTTTCATTACAAGCCCCCTCGCGCGTCTTCTCGTCTTCTTTCACCTTTTTCTAGTCTTATATACCTTTAAGCCGGCCTTCCGGCATTCCCGTACAACGGCCACACCATTTGCTAAGATAAGAAATAATTCCCTGTTTTAGCAAATTTTCTCTTGTTTTTAATTTTTTTCTAGAGATTTTGTTTAACATTTATTTTACTCTTTCCTTTGATGTTCATTGTCCAAATTTCAGACGAACAAGTTGTAGTAATAGTTGTAAAGCAATTCGATTATCTATTTTTAATTTTCTCCTTTTCCCAAGGAATAGTACGGCCTCGTAATATTTTGATTATATTCTACCAATAATTTTTCTTTATAGTTCATATTTCGTTTCCAAGCTATTGAAAGATAATTTATAAAGATTATAGAATCTATAGTTTTTTTTCATGATCATTTTAAACGCGTTTGCACTAACAATCAAAGAAGTCGTTCAAGGCAGTGGAAAGTTCGAGTTTAAAGTGTGCTCTACAGTCACCACTAGAACGTCTGTTTCTTGTGTTTGGCTTTCCAAATTTTCATAGCTTCACCACTATCTTAATATAGATATATACCTCTCCCTTGCTTCTTCTCGTTTGTATTTTGCTCAGTTCCATAGTTTGGGAATATTACAAATATTAAAAGGTTGACGATTATGTGAAAGATAATTAAAAAATTTTGTTATTTCTTTTTCGTTAGCAAAATTTAGGATCCTAATTGCAATAGATAGATTAACTAGTGCTACTAACAACAATCAACAATACGGCTATGTGTGTCAATTCCCCTTGGTGAAAAATGAAGAAACAAGGTATGCTATGGTGGTTCCATGTCGTAATCAAAGTTCAGAACTTATAAGATGAAGAACTAACTAAGTAAAATAGTCAACATAAATGATATTTTCTGTGTACCCCAAAATGTTTTATTAGTTGCCACAGTTTGGCCGATAATCTTCAAGCCAGGCTTATGGTATTTCAAATATTTGACGAAACTATTACAGATATAATAGAAAGATAGTGGTCAAAATGACAAGAAATTCTCACAATTTATGAAATACTATATCCTAACGGATCAAACTGCTGCCAACGATTGTGCCATAACTCGAAAAGGTGACCACGCTATTGATAATCATCGCTCCAAAAGTAAAGGAAATATTTATTATATTATTAAGGATATTTTTAAATCAAATAAGTTCTAAAATTACAAAGTCCTAGGCTAGAGTCAAAAAAGATTTCCGGTTTTGATATGGGTAGCGAAAACGAGCTATGATAAGGAATTATTTTTTTCAGAATACTTCAAAGCATTAAAATTATACCAAGAAACTGATAAATAAATTGTACAAAATTCTAGATCTGACCTCAATTGCTTTAAATGCCGCTCAAACAAATATATTTACTATTTTTTTGCGGAATGCAAAGTAAAGAAAATTTGTTATTCTTCCCAGTGTAACGCTTCCTAATTTTCTTTCTTAACTAAAAATGAAAATATTCACACTTCTTTTTCTTCATCATCATTTTACTAAGTTTCATAAAACAACCTTCGAAGGAAATAATTTTCAAACTTTGAGTATATCATTGATAAAAAATGGGTCTTCATATTTTTGTTAAAAATTACGGTAAGCATTTTATTAAAACAACTACAAATAATGTCTACCACACATCACCGATAATTTTTTAATTGTTTACAACTTATTTTCTTTCTTACGGGTATGGTTCTTGGCTCACTCCACTTAAACGTATTGCGCCCTTTTAGCTTGTTTACACGATTAGGTCGGTGTCGTATCGTAACACCTTGCTAATGGGAGTTTCTTTTTATATCTTTCCTTTTTCACCGACCAGCGATCCCGGTTCTTGACTTTGGTTCAGTCGCCGATTGCGTTCTGGTCTTTGTCTGCTTTTGCCGAGCACCGTGAAAAGTTTTTTATTTCACCCTAGGTTTCCCCTTTTGAAGTTCTCGCTCGCTGGTTTATTTCTGGGATATTCACCATACGTAGAGCTCCAGAAAATCCGTTTGGACAGCTATATTGGCACTGTGTTTATAAGAGGAATCCTCTACGACATTCTCGACTACAGAGAGAAAAGCATCAATTGACTCCAGATGTGGAAATAACCCCTAGATTTTATTTATTCCCAATCCATCAACTTTCGAAAATCATACTTCGTCTAACGTGAAATATATCCGGAGCTATTTCATTTAAGAACAATGTCACTATAATGGGAACAGGCTCGTCCCAAAATATTTAGATGTTAAACATAAACATTTATGTGGTAAAGGGACTCATTTGTTTTGATAAAAGATTACAATGCTAAATATGATTTACCCTAAAAATATTCTTACGTAATACTATAATATATTAACATATGAACGTAACGATAACAGAAGAAGGAATTGTGGATCAATAGGAAACCATGTTATTTAGAAGAAGAAGCATTAAAACCTCTTTTATAACTTTTCTTCTTCAAAAAAGCGTTGACGTTAGTGTTCCTTCCTTCCTGTAAACAATGTATTTGCTATATGTAGGTATTCACTGTTGTGACACTGACTGGTATTTTAATGAGAAATGTGTTAACAGTGATACTTTGTGATTGTTACTAAGGCAAAGTTAAGATCTCCATCATTATGAAACAAATTATATGTCATTTAAGAAAACCAACGAAAGTTGTAAAGTGGCAAATACTTGCCATCCATGTAACTTTGTTTCTCTTCCTTCCAAAGTTAACAAAATCAGTGCAGTTCTTGAGAGCTCTTATTTAACTTTACACGACAGCTACGACAACTCTGTAAAACTACTTCAACGTTTTCCGACGGGCAGACATTTGGTGCATTTTAACATTTAATTTCTAAATACGTTCCCTCCCAGAACATCTGTAACATTCGTTTTATTACCTTTTTGTCGCCAGCTTCGAGACCGGCGACGGAACATCTGTAGAACAGCACGGCTCCCTAAAGACAATTGATAACGAGCCAGCCATCATTGCTGAAGGAAAGTTCGCGTACAAAGCACCTGACGGCACCGATTATTCCATTACATACACGGCCGACGAAAACGGATATCGCCCAGAAGGCGCCCACATTCCTCCCATCCCGGCTGCCATAGCCCGAGCACTGGAGTACAACGCTGCACATCCAGAACAGGACAACGCCTGATCGAACCATTGATAAATTGAATGGAATAAAATGAAAGACATGGAACCCCAAAAAGATCTTTCAATGGATTTTTCTCAACGGATATGCAAATTTGATTTAGCGTTTCAATTTATGTTAAACAAAAGGCGTTTTTAAGTAACATTAATATTTAATGTTTGCATATGTATATACTTGTGTTATTTTGTATACCTGAAGCATTTTTTTAAAACGTGTGCATTTTTTTATAAATAAAGTGTACATACAAAAAGCAATTCATTTTGTACGACAATTTATTCAAATGGTGGGTCTGCACGTACAATACACAAGTTTAATTGTATCCTCATTACAATAGCTTCCAATTCTAAACAATACTATTTCCATTAAATATTTATTGGCGGTTCCAGATGCATTCACCTTAACCTTTTGAAGACCTGACGAGCTTTGCTGGTGTAAGCTATCTCGTCGCATTCGAACTTTCAACTAAGATAATCTGCCTCGTTATATATTTTTTTTAATTAATTGTTTCTAGGCACAATAATAGAAACTGTCATGGAAGAAAATACAGAGAGTCCTATTCTAGAACCCAATGAAAGATTTAAGAAGAAAAAATGGTTCGTAAGAAGAACCGGCACAGTCTCTTTTTTCCAAATTTTATTACAAAGAGTATGAATATCGGGTTTGAAGTTGATTCCATGAAACGTAAGTTTAACAAAATTAAGTCTGAATTCTATAAAAAGACATTATCTTTGTCCGTAAATGAATGTTATATTAAGATTAAAATTTTAGGGAGTAATATTACTAATACTAAAAATGTCATTGAAATATGGTTACACAATTCAGATGAATTTTTTAAAGTAGCTAATATAAATTATGAAAGAACTTTTTAATAAAATAATACGAAACAATATAAATAAATTTAACCAGTTAATAAAAAATACGGGATTGGTTATCCAATTTTACAAGAAGATCGGATAATCATTCTAACTGATAAAGAGATTTTTCAGAATGTTAAACTAATTTTGAGTCTAGGTTCTAAGTTTACCATAGATTTTAATATCGTACTAATAGATGATTTTATTTGTAGTATAGAAAATATCGTTCAAAATCACGAGGGAAACGAGGAACCCAGCTTAAGATATAGGTTAGTTAACATTTTGACAAATTACAAAAATAAAGAACACAATAACAATAATAATAATAATGTCTTAAGAGGCGCTTTTAATAAAACAAAGAAAATCTTGAAATTTAGCAAACATACTATAATAACCATTTAAAAATTCTATATATCGTAGAATTTACTATATTCCTAAAATACATAAAGATAATATTCCTTTACGTCCAATCGTAAATTGTATTAATTCCCCCAACCTACAATCTTTCCAAATTTTTATCTAGAATTTTAAGCAATATTGTAGCTAAACATATAATGCAAAAATTCATAGGAATTTGTAGATTTCAGTTAGAAATCAAACAATTCGTAATAATTTCGAATTAATTAGTTTAGATGTTGTTTCTTTATTTAATAATAATAATATTCTTTTGGATTTAGCACTAGAAATATTAGATAAAAAATGGGATTCCAAAAAAGATTTTTAGATCTTCGAAAAGAGGAATTCATCTTAGCTTCGATGCTTTCTTTAAATTCTACATATTTTAAATACAAAATAAAATTTATAAACAAATTGTTGGTACTGCAGAGGGTTCCCCATTATCACCAGTTATCGCAAATCCGGTAACGGAGAACCTAGAACTATATTTTTGGAAAAAGTACATTCTAGTGTAAGTTTTTACAGGCGTTATGTGGATGACTGTCTTTATTCCGCAAGAAAGGGTGTAGTGTTGACGAGGTATTGGATTTCTTTAAGAGGTACCATAATAGATTAAAATTTACATATGACAGGGAATCTAATAGCTCGTTAAATTTCATGAACGTGACAGTCCTGTACTGTGCAAAGTAATGTAGTTTATAAAATGAGCTATAAAGACTGTGATGATTGTTTACATCGGTCAGACAAAACAATATTTAAAGAAAAGGTTGTATAACCGTAAGTATTCTTTATATCAGGTATGGGCAACCTCCGGCCCGCGGGCCACATGCGGCCCTCGAGTAAGATTTTCCCGGCCCGCTACTGAATTCTTTCGTTGCATAATAGCACGGCCCGCCTAACTTAATTCATAATGAATCATAAGGATACTACAGAAATGTATATTTTTCAAGATTACTCGCAGCATAAAACTTCTACAAAAAAGGTTGCCCATGCCTGCTTTATATAATGATTTTGGTGCAATGAATGCTGTAACAAAACATTACAAAGATCTGGGGGATTACTTTGATTTTGAAAACACAATTGTATTCGAAACAGAAAATAATTATCAAAAGATACTAATATACGAACAGATATACAGAAAGATACTAAAAGTATTAATTTCAGAACCGATATTCAGAATATAAGTAATGTGTATAATAATTTATTAAAATGAAATTTACATTTCCTGAGGAAACCTTTTGCTAGGTTTTTGATTCGGCTTTTACTAGTCCTTGAATAGGATTGCGAAAGATTTCAAAAAGATTTTTTGTATAAGGTCCTTTTTTGGGTGTTCTCATAGTTTGCATGAATGTGTTTGCACATTGAATCAGTTATTTATAATATGAAGTCTTTTACAGATCCTATATATCAAGAAATCCTAGTCATTAGTTATTTTGTTGATAGTTAATAGAAAACAAATGTTTGTTTATACATTTATCTAGTTATATTTTTAGTGATGAAGGAGTTCCAAAAACGTTTGTACACGTTTTGAGAGTATAGTTATTATTTAAACCACTCTTGTCTAACTGACCTAATTGTGATAGAAAACTATCATCGTAAGTTCTGCACATGGTAAATAGCTTGTTTTATTGGGAGCAAACACTTTAACAGCAACAATCGTAGCGGTTGAAACAATACGGTACTAACAATAAGTTCAATTCCTTGAAAGGAAAGAAGAAACTCCAGCAAATTTCTGCTTCTTGAAAATATCACTATTATAGTACCCAGAGTGTTTGTTTTACATAAATAGCCTAATTCCCAAGAAAATACTATATACTGTAGAAATTGAAAACGTTACAATGAAAATTATCAAAATGTGGAATATTGACATATCAGAACACATAATTAAAAGAGAAATAAGGCAAACATTATAATGAGTAGAAATAGAATATTAACACATCAGAAATGTGAGTTGGTATACTGTTGCTCCATTGTTATACCTTTTGCAATGTTCTTATGATAAAATGAATACTCTGATGTTGGCCCTTAATCAATATTGTAACAGAGGGGATAAATTTAATTAGTTATACGGTCTGCTTCAGTTCAAAGGTCACTGTGTATCCAATACTAGAAAATGTATGTATTGGTACTTAAAACGGTTCGTGTGCTATATTTATAAACTCTACAAACTGAATTCAGAACTTAATCAAAATGTGGTATACAACGTACGTTGAATAAGCTCTTTATTGGTAATTAGTCATGTTCGAATAGATACGTCCTAAATTTCTCCATAAAGAATGCATATGTATCACACATCGATCTATGGAAAGGAAATCTTGCGTCACAGCATATGAGGTGGTTCGTAGTGAAGGTGGTAATTTCTAATCGACTGTTTGACCTTCTATCTCTATCTAAAGACTGTTCTTACACTTTATTGCGAGCTTTTTTTTAAATTGGTGTCTGATACTTAATGCAAGAATATTTTTTTAGTAGTAGAGTATTTAGACAGTTGTCCTTACACACACTATTTTGAACACTTCACTACTGGAATATTTGAAACAGAAACCAAAGTCCAAATTGTGCCCCATATGACATTATTAATTCAAAGAAAGCCCAATTATTTGATTAATACTTGGTGGAGTAAAACTTTTAAATCAGTAAATGCCATCGGAGAAAAAGTTCTTGTAATAAACCGTAGACAAACATTGTAGTGAAAGTTTATTATTCGTACGTAAACCAATATAATTTTGTTGGGCCATTACTACATGCAAGTCTGTTGATGTAGTTGCACATGGAATGAACTCCTTGTTATATAGACGCTCATCTGAATCCGTAAGTAGATACAAGCCAAGGCAATATGCCGGCATTGCAATAAAATACACCAGAAGGGAATCACGTATTGCACATAAACTGGAGTGGAAGTATTCTTATTTCAAGTTGCATTTTAGAAATGCAAACTTCTAAAGTTAGGGCTTTCTTCAGAGTTATCGCAGCCGATTTTTTTCTTAAAGCGATGTTTATTACATTCAATTCCTGTACCTTTCACTTTTCAAAAATTTTTATTCTCAACTTAGTTAAGCAGCTATAATTTTAATCAAACAATCGTAAAAAGTATGTGTATAGTCATTTTCATGAAATATGTAATATACTCGAAGGAGGAAATGATATGTGGGGGAAAGTTTAAAATACAGAAAGACGGTGAAATGAAGCTTTTGTTTAATGATTTCTTCTTTGTATTATTTGCTTAAAGGAAAGAAAACCATCTATTTTGTTAAATATGGAAAAATCTAAGTTTAAAATGTTGGAACTTAGAATGTGCGGCCACGAAATGTTTGTATTATTGTTTGTAAACTTTACATTAAAGAAACATTATCTTTGTATTGTTTAGATAGTATGTATAATTACAATTACAATGTAAGGAAAGATATAAAGCTGAAGGAAGTTCAATCAATTGGGCTATAAATAGCCTAGATTTCCAATTTAACATTGAAAATTCTTTCCAAATTGATGTGGTTGCTTCTAGGGTGGGCATTCAATTTCTTCCAATATCGCGCTCAGGGAAAGGGAAATAAGGGAAGATTTAAACAGTCTCAAGTTGTATAAAATTAATTTCGGCTTGCATAAAAACATTGTTGGGATCATTTATCACCAGCACATGCTTAGCAAACTAGGGTTGAAGCTACCACAATACATTTAGGGATTCTGTAGTTTTCCTTCTTCCAATCATAATCTTCATTTATGCTTATGTACTCAGTCCCCATTTCCTAGTCATCGCTATGTCCATTTCATCCTTCCAGGATCTGCGAGGTCTGCCTACCTTTCTTCTTCCTGTAAGAGTCCAATCTGTTTTCTCTTTATCTACTTGTTACTACTTGTTCTTACATGTGAATACCACGGTAGTTGTCTTTTTCTTTCAACGAAAGTTATAGCCGTTTTATCAGTTTTGCGTTTCATTTTCTATTGTCACTTTGGACCCTATCGGCTCGTACTGTTCTGCAACATCTCCTCCAATACTACATTTCAGTTGTATTTGCGTTTCCTTTGATTCATTTTTTTATCAGCCACGAGTTTTTCGCTTCTTATGTCAATATACTTCCGATTTTTCTTTTGTGATCTGTCTGTCCCATAGTACCGAACTGTATTATATAGTACGAGTTCTGGCTTGTCATACCTTGGCTTTCATTTCTTATTCTTTCTATTTATTATCACCTTTCCGTCTATTAAAATCTAATATGGCAAACGAGTTGCGCGATACTGCGAATTCTCTCTCAAAGATAAAGACAATATTTATGATTTTTGTGAGCATTTACTGTGTAAAGGACAGAAGGGTTGTGTCTGCAAAGTTCATTCTATACATCTAAAATGGCTTGATACAGGAATGAAAATTGGAAATTTTTCCAGTTCCAAATAAAGAGGATGTCACTATTGTTTATGATACGAACAAAAATCAAACAGCTTCGGGCCAAAAAGAGAAAATAAAATGTTAAAAGATCAAATCATATTACTAAATCGAATGAGTAGCAAATTAAAAAACGTCATTCAATTGCGGAAACACAGAATAGAGCAATTGGAGGGTCCCCGTGAAACGGAAAAATCCATTACCCCTTCGATTATGTAGCACAAGAAGGAAAAAATATATACAACAATGTTGTGAAAAAAGCTGAACAGGGTAGTTCTTCAGTATTTGTAAATAAATTTTACAGGATTGCTGATAGTGGCATCCTCCTAGGACATCTTTCGTTGTTGTAAATCAATTAATTAACTTCGAACCTACACTTAATTAATTTGGGCTTTGCCGTGGTAGCAGGAAAACATTTGCCCTTACAAACTGATTTTATTTAGTTTGAACTTTATTCCATTCCAATTTGATGTATAAATTGTGAAAATAACGATATATCTTTGCACAAATACACTACACTGCTATATAATAGAAAAGTTATATTCGTTAACTCAAGTAGTCATCAATAAAGACAACCAATAATTGTAAAACATATTTAAAAACCTCGCGTCATTAATTATCTCAGTTAGAAATACATTAAAGAAAGACACATAATTATGTGAGAATGTTAATTTAACATCAATTCTGTCAATAGTGCGGTTAGGAAAATTAACCATGAAATTGATTTGCTTTTGTTGGGTTGGGAAAGCGTTTGTTATTGCAAGGATCCATCATTTATTTCCAAATAATTATTTTGATGGCATTCCATTTCTTTCTTTACCCCTTTTTACTACTTAATGTATCTTGTACTGTTGCTTAGTGTATTTAACCTGCTTGTGTGTGTCCATTGTGGTTCCCACTGTTGGGCACGCAATAAATAATAATGTCATTATTATTATTACTATTGACACGGTTGCTGAACGATTGTAAAGTTTAATCATCTAATTATCGATGATTGCCAATCCTCGAACACCGCGTTGCATAATGGGTAAATGCTTTCTCTTTGCTAAGATTGTATTCCCAATTTTATACGCGTAAGTACGAATGTGTAGGATTTTATGTAATGTTGCATCGTCTCATGTGTATAAAGTCGTTTGGCATTTATGAATTGGTGATGTAGTTGTTAAGTTAATGATTATTATATTTACTAACAGAATACAATAACTGCGTTGTATTTGAAGCGACATTATATGGTATTCTTTTGGCATGTAATTTATGTATTTTCACTACTTCCAAGGAATAACTTTCTCATCGCTATCAATTGGAAATACTCGAAAATTGTTATGTTAATAAAATGACCGACATGCAAAGAAAAGCAAAATTTTGAATACTCAACTTTCAGTTCCGCCCAACTCCACCACACCAATAACGTGTAAAAACAATTGTGCCAATATACTATTCTTCATTTCATCTTAAGGTTATTTTTTGGATACCAAGACAATTATTTCAAAAGATATCATTTCAGTTCCCGGGTACTTCTAGGATGTCTCTTACGGGATCACTACTAATTTGGTGTAAAATTTTGTGTTTTTCATTACATAATTTTCAGATACATACTTGCATTTTTGTTCAATAATGGGGCTCTAATTTCTACTATTAATTAGATCAAGGAGGGATAACTCTCGAACGAAGACATTTTCTTAAACGATTCTCCATTTGTCTTGTGCAATATTTTTATTTACAGCTATTTTACAAAAATGACTTTTCGTATGTCAATATGGATGTACATGTGTATGTTGTGGCAGGACCTTTTGTTGTACCAAATTGAACCGTATTCGATGACGTTCAAAACTTCTCAACGTATGGATGTTCTTCGTTATATTTCAGAGCTCGCGCGATGGCTTCTGGAATAGGTGGTGCAACTGGCAGAGAATCTCCTTCTGGACGATATCCATTCTCATCTGCCGTATATGTGATGGTATATGGTTTACCTTCTTGATCTACATATTCGTATTTTCCCGATATACTAAGAACGGGTTTTTCTTCGACCAGTTTAACAACTGCTACTTGCTCCTGGACGGTTCCATCCCCAGCCTGGAAACTACAATATGGGATGAAAATTTGCTTTCATGTAATAATGGAGATATGTACGATCTAGTAGGAGTCAATAATCACATTTTACATTTATAAACGGTTCAGTACCTGCTGTACTATATGCGAGCGAAACATGGGTAATGAGCAAGCAAGAAGAGAACAAACTGGAAGATTGGGAAAGAAAGGTCCTGAGCAATATACTTGGTGGAGTCAAAACGGTTGAGGGCGAATGGAGGATAACAAATGCTGAGGTAATGAATATGTTTAGAAAACCAAGTACTGCAACAAAATTTGGGCTCAAACCATTATGATGGGTAGGACGTATAGTTCTAATGCCAAAACAGAGACTCGTGAAGAGGGAAAAAGAGAAGGGACGCCCAAGAAGGAGATGGTTGGAGGTGGTGAAAAGGGATTTGGAGATCGGAATAAAGGACCGCAGGGACAGGGCACAAGATCGAAGAGAGTAGAAAAAATAACTCTGAATCTAAAAGCATGAAGCCTTCAATGCATGTAGCGCTGACGTATATATAAACGCTTCAGCAACAATCTGTATAATATATTTTTATCTACCCCGGAGGTTCTAAATTCCAAATAGTATCGTTATGGATAAACAAATTCATCTACAATAGGAATATATACGTCACTATTAGAAGAATATATTTTTAAAGCAAGGGTAGAAGTGAATGATATATAAGGCAAGTCATATAATCGAAAGTATCATACCTTTAATTATTTATTAAGGAAAAGAACGCAATTGTTGTTTAGTGATTCCAGAAGATATTGACAAGAAGGGATATCAATCTGTCGACTATGATGGTCAGTTTTTTAAATACTACGAGACTTTACTTTCAAATTTGGAACTCAAAGTTCTAGATTAATCTTATCACTACCATAGTAAATGACTGAAATGTTAATTTCTTCCCCATAAACTCATTACCACTTATATTCCTTCTTCATAATCATCTCGTCAATTATTAATCGTATTTTGAATTAAAATTTATTTCAAGTCCCTAACAATTATATATATATAAATTCTCGTAGAAATATGATTATTTTAACACGAAAAATATTTTCAAAATGGCATTGCCAGTCTTACCCGAAATTGTACTGCCCATCAGGTTGAGAGTCACTTTGTTGGGATACAATCGGCACCACTTCTGGTGCAGGGGGTAATGGCGGTTCTATGGCCACTGAAGCCGAAGATACAACTACAATAACGGATAATACTACTACTGCTAATTTGATCATGGTGTCACTTGTACTGTTACAGCTCACTGAATTCTTCTTAGTTTTCGCAAACTATATATACAAACGGAATCTTTTTATAGAACTACTTAAGGTATTATATATTTTCTTTTCGTATGTAAAAACTAGTTTCAGACGAAATGCTTTATTGTTTTACTTAAACTTCTAAGGATAATGTCAAAGCGCCATGATATTGATGAGTTCGTATGTAAATCTGTGAACCCTAAAACTTACGTAATATGCATGAGTTATATGTACATATTCGGTGCGAAATTTTAAATTAATGTCAAAGTTTAATTTTTATAATCAGACAAGAACCAGATTTATTTAATCAAAGAATTGCTCTATTGCATTATAATAATTGTCCCCAAAAATTTCTTCCACATATTTTGATATGATAATTTTTCGTAACCAATTATACATTTTTCTATAAATATTGTTACAATTGGTCACTTCTTTCCAGATGTTTGGATTCTGTTGCAGATCACTGCATGTGCTACGTACAGCGTTATTCATGGATTAGATTACATCATAGCCCTCTAATTCAAAGTTTATTATGTCTAATTTACGAAAAGTAAACAGACCAATGAGGTTACACATTGTATCTTACATCTTATTCGTGTAAGGTCTATTCGTATCCTGAAGCAAATGACAACATTTCTGCTAAACTGCTTTAAAAATATATCGGACAGGATTACATTACCAGAAGAAAGGAGAAGGCGTATACGTACGGAGAATAACGGAAAACAGCGGTGCCTTTCTGACTTTTCAAATAATTGGAACGTAAAACAATCTTTCCAGTAAACAACTTTAGAGGGAATTTCTACCTAGTAGTTACACATTATGATTGCTATTTGGCGAATTGATTTTTTCAGCTTACAATGTGACATCAATATTATCGTCTGTGTCCTTGATCTATGGAAATTATTGTGTTTACTGTTAAGTGAGTATAAAAACTTCATATAAACAGTTAGTGAAAAAGAGGTGATGCTAGTTTTTGTGGAGGAGAGAATTGTTCGTCCTACTGGATATCCTTGACCTATCAATCCATTAAGTTATCAGCTTAAATGAGGGAAAAGTTAATCAAGGCAAAATAAAACGGTCTGATCGAAGTAGAATCTCGATGTATGTAAAATACAGATAACATTATAAGCTGGCTTTAATCATATAAGACCAAAATAAAACAGAATTTGGTTTAGTTTTGGAAAGTGATGGTGAAATGGCAACTAAGCCGTTGTGTATGAGGCTTTCATTTTTTGTGATAGGCGCAAATAGGGAACCAAAATTGATCCATTCAAAGAATGTTTACGTTTTACTTTCCCTTGAGAATTACAAAAATGCTTCAGCTTCTTATTTGGAAGCATAGACATTGTTTATTGATTTAACTACATCGAACTGTGCTATCCAGCAACTAATTTTGGTTTATCCAAGAACGTGGGTTGGATTTCAGGCGACCTATGTATGTATATAGTGCCATTTCGGATATTTATTTATTTACTTCTTTGTCCAGCAAAACAGTGCTAGGATATAAGAAAACAATGTCTACACTATATATACATTAAATAATGTGAAATAAAATAAATATTGCATATTGCAGCAATATAAAACCGTACCAAAAAGTAACAATACTATTTATTAAAAATGGAAATAATAAAGAGTAGTACTAAAAAACAAGAGATTAGAGTTTTACATCATGAATTGTTCTGTTTGGAAAGGTGAATTAAAGCTTATTGAGTCGTTCTCTGAGAATTAGCACATTATCACTCTGCCTTCCATTTTTGATAAAGCATATTTGTCCTAATGTGAAAGATAATGTCTGACAGGCTTACTTTGGAGCCGGTCTCTATTTGCGCTTCTATAGTTTGCTTACCTATTCCGCCATTTATTTCATTTGGCATGGTATCCGTGTGCCCCTTTCATTTAGAAAAGCTTCACTGATATTATTTCCTTTCGTAGCTCATTATGAGTGATTATTATTTCGTTCGATGAGGGGATGGCTTGGAAACAAGCGATGACAAACATTTAATGCTGGCAAGGCCCTGTATAAATGGACCAGATTTTCAATAGGGCTAAACTGTTTGTGTACTATAAAATTTTCAAAAATTTCCACATCTACGACAGAAAGAAACTGGCATATGCTTCTTCAGTTTCAACGACAATTCATTATTGTTACTCGCGTCAAACATCGCACATCCTAAACCATTTGCAGTTTTGGAAGGATCTATAAATAATATAATGCAACCCCTTCGAGAGTCGAGTATCGATGGAAAAACCTATTTGTCATGGATACCTTCCCCATTATATCAAAAAAGATGCACTTTCGGGTGTTTGAGATATTTATAACGATCCCAATATTTAGCTTCCGTTGTATGAATAATATAATCCCAGTAAGAAGTATTTCTGTACGATGATATTAGTACAAGGGAGGCGTTCTTCTACGCATAACTACGTTTGAGAACGAGATTAATAAATCGGCGGATATTGTTACAACCAGTTTGTCATAGCGTTCCGGTATTGTTATTTTTGACCCCTCGCTCCACTGCTGACGTGTACGCCCCACTTTCGTAGGTTTTTGCCATAACTCGCACTTGTGGGTGCATGTTTAGACATTCTATTTGTGGTGCTCGGTTGAACAGTTCGTTTTCTGTGAATACGTTATTCCGTTTCCGCTTTAAAGTCTCGTTTGTCGAGAATATGCACGCGAATTCGACTCTGGCAAGGTTAATGTTATCGTTGTATGAATTTGGGAGTTACGCTTCCCCAATTTTATTGTTCGAACTATCGACCACGTTGGGCGTTTGCTTTTCCCTCTATTGGAGATCAGGTTTCCTTTTTGTTAATGACAGTGTCGTTATTCTCTCTCTCACGTTGTTGAAGGGGACTAGTAGAGAACTAGTATAGGGCTAGTAGAGTGCTAGGATTTATTTTGGAGGACATGTAAGAATTATTGTAGAATGTGGAAGCCGATTTAGTCCTCAGTTTGCTGTGTCCCGCTGGATACCCGACATGTTAACCACAAGTGTGAGTAATCCCGCCACCTTTGACAACTTCCGTCTCGACAGCGACAACGCCGTATAAGAGTTGACAACCGGAAACACGTCACACTAAGTTGTGTCTTTATTTTATTTTTTGTCTTTTTGAGTTTTGGGAAAAGTTCGCTAGAATTACTTAATTAATTTAGCGTTAGTAAGTCGGGGATTTGTGTTCGAGTAAAAGGAATGTTCTTACCTTTGCTATCTTATAGTTAACGATTTAGTTAGATATTTGTTGAACGAAAGATTCAATTTGGTTTAGTATTTTAAGGGGAGGGGGAGGACTTGTTTACTTGTCACTTACACATACCATTCTAATTACCTTCTGCTAAGCTGTAATGTGTCTGTGAAACCTCTGGAATTGCAACGGTTACCGAGTGTTATTTGAATTTTATTGAGACCCTATACACCCCTAAGGGTGCTGTCAGCGACGAATGAAGTATGGTTTATCGTCATTCCCTTGCCTTCATTTACCCTTAATTCTTTTCTTTTATTTTTAAATAGAGTTTTGGAGTAACCTTGCTGGTCGCTTCGGATAACGTCGTCTCACTTACCAACGAAGCTGGAGGGCTTTTCTGGTTCTAGAAACTTAGATGCGATTCAGTTGATAATAGGAGGGTGACGCTTGTTAGTAATAAATTCTCGAACTTAAACCTACTCCGTTTCCATTGAGCTAGTACGGCCTAGGTCTCTATCTTTATAAACAACTAAGTGGGTTATTCGAATGGTAACGACAATGTCCATATCGGTCACATTTCCGACTTTTCCTTTTGTTATTATAATTTTACCAACAAACTTTGAAGCCAGTAACAATATGATTGATTCTATCTCCACAGTACGGCTGGAGTTTCAGGAAGTATTGCTTAAGTATATAGTATATTTGAAAGAGTAACTTATTCGACGAGTTTCGATTACTTTCATTCACTACAGTCTAATAAAACCAGTACCTAGGTAATACATCCCTTCGAGTAGATTTCATTATATGTCACATCTGCTGCTCTATGTATTCTTGGTAGTTTCGCAATATTAGACTCAACATATTAATACAGAAAGATTTCGATTGTGGTTTGCGAAGAAATTGTCCTTTTTCGTTCTATAAGAATTCCGTTAGACTTTATACGCCAAGTATAACCCACCTATCAAGAAGACGACATCGTTGGTTAGCGTGTGTAGTTAGAATGATTTGACATTTTTTTCGATTTTTTCAAGGTACTCACAGGATCATAGCTTGATGTATTGGTAACTGAGAAAACCACACAAATTTGGATAATTTCAGACTGTCACAGCGACAATGTTGGCTTTATTGCTGCAGAAAAAGCAAGGAGGGGAGTATCTTCTTCTTCTCGTCAATCCTTATGCCTTTCAGCGTCGGATCAGGGGAGTATCAATCATAAAATACATTCTATGGAGGAATTAATAGCTAAACGACACGTATAAAATTTTATTTCTTCATCTCTTCTAGTAAAAAGGAAAAGCAATATATCTAGATACGTTCTTGGAATTATACAAGTTACTGTCATGATGATGTGTTGTATGATATCACATATGTATATTATTTTCAACCTAAAACGTCCTCAAATCCAGTATTAGCGAATAAGTTAGAACTCAATTTGTGAGTAAAATAAATGTTCCAATTATACCCAAAAGTAACCCGATAATATACAAAAACGATCTCTACCCCTAGAGCCATTCAACTCACGTTATCGATCTAGAATCTCCGCCCTACAAAATGGAATATTTCGTATGTAAACGACTTCAATTACCACGTCAAAAGTAGAGCTAGATTCACGTGAGTTCGATAATTTTAAATTCGATATCGAATACTAACAAGCTTTCCCCGACTGTGTTTTAAAGCTCACCACGGCATCGGCACAGCAAGTCAAAGCGATTCGATATGCATAGCTTAAGTACACCTTAGTTCCGATGCATTAGCGATATCTTTCCTTTCTCTCTGCGGATATTTACTTTCGCGGTCTCGTCTTTCCATTAGCGTTCGCGCACAAACACATAGTTAGTGATACAAATGGCTAAACGATTTCAAGCTACTGCAAAACAACGGAAGTGGTTCGCGCTTCTGAGACGCAGTTGTAAATTGAAGCCGTTTATTCGAGGCGAGAATTCCGCGATAAAAGGCGAGAACTTTTACGTTTTAGCGTTAAGAACTGTAAATATTTAAATTGTATATTCTATAGAAAAAGTACGAATTTACGACGTGAAAGATTTCAATATATTAGAAGAAGAGGAATTTTCGAGCAGCGAATGACAAAAGCACTAAATATTGCAATAAGTAGTACAAATGGCATAGGGTGAAAAGGTTATTGAACTGATATGGTCAGGGTGGTTGCTATTAAAATTCCATTTTCGGTAACACATGAATTCAAAAGAAAACGTTTCTATATCTTGGTCTATGGAGTCTTTTAAACTAACACTTCAAAAGTATATATAAAAGTTATATATATATATATATATATATATATATATATATATATATATATATATATATACATAACACTTCCAAATTACATTCTATGAAGGTTTCGTTGTAGTTCAATGGAAAGTTCTTGTAAAGTACTTTCTCTATTTGATACTGCATATCATTTGATATAGCATTCATAATTAAATTAATTAAAGGAACCACCACCATATATCGAAACAGTTTTCTAGCAAGAATCACAAATTAGCCAGCACCTATCGGCTTTTAGAGAAATTGTTTCCAAACTGTTTGTAATTTCCTTCTACCAAACACTTCAATTCTGACTAATTTCTTATTTCCAAAATAGCACAAACTCGCAAATACACGCTAATTAAGGTACTCTCTTTCAAGATGGGTTATACGAGTTTTTAGTTTAGTTAGTTTAGTTAGTTAAATAATACTAGTTTTTACAATGTTAAGAACTTCTACAGATTTAATTTTTTTCAATAATAACTAAAAAACCAGTAAGTTTACGGACTTGAAATTATTCGTACCGTGTAACTATAGCTATCGACGAGCTTTTTGTAAATTCCTTGTTTGTTGTTGTATTTAGCGTCAAGTCAGAAATAGAAAAGTGACCATGGATCTACCGTCATTTTCCGACTTCAGGAACTGGAGTTCCTTTTGAATGATCTAAAAAAGCAACATATACATACATAACAAACTCAGATAACATCAAATAGGACGAAGAGTAGGCGGGAAGTTAGAAACAGACAGCTTACGGGGAGAAACAACGGTATCAGTAACTTCATTGAAATACAAAGAAAAAAGAACAATTCTTACCTTAGCAACCAAGAAATTGCTAAAAATGTCAACAACATTTTTACATCTTCTGATATAGTTTCTAGTCGATCTCAATCGATTCTGGGAGGATATCCATATGAGTTCCAAGCTGGGATTAAGGTGAAGGATTTTGTTTGTTTTCCATCCGTTACTCAAGAAGATATAGAACGACATATAATTGAGATAAAATGTACACAATCCGCAGGTGCAGACAATATCTCAAACAATTTAATTAAAAAGAATCAAATCCCATATTTCACTGCCTTTAATGCATATTATGAACCAATCGTTTGAGGTTGCTTTCCAGCAGCACTAAAACATACTAGGATGACACAACAAATACCTTTGCAATCCCACCAAATTGGCAGCACGATCTTTTTTGATGCAATTCCGCTTCAGATGTGGTTTGTGTTGGTTCATCACGCTTACACCATGATCTTCTTTGAATCATGTTACTATACATGAACCATTTTTTCATCACCAGTGATGATTCTTTTCAAAAAGGGTCGATTTTGTTGCGGTTGAGATGCATACCGAAAATATTGATTCATTTTGTTAAGTGAATCTCCTTTAATTCTTACGGAATCCAAACATCGGGTTTCTTAGCGAGTCCAAGATATTTCAAATGATTTGCAATTACTGTATGCGATACATTTAACCTGTGGGTCATCTTTCAAACAGTTATATGGCGATTCTCTTCAACTAAGCCATTGATTTGGTTATCATAAACTTCAATAGATGGTCCAGAACGATGATCACCCTTGAGGAAAAATCTCCGGAATGCAATTCTTTAAACCAATTCTGGCACGTGTGTTCTGTTATGCAATCAACACCATAAACTTCACCTATATTTTTGTAAGCGTCAGCAATTTTCATTTCTTCATGGAAGTAGAAAAGTAAAATATGCGGAAAATGTTCGTTTCTGTACTCCATGTTTAGATTGACCATAAACTGACAAAATTACGCCCAACTTGCTTCTAAAGTAACCTAATAATGACTGATATGAAATGTCAAAAGGAGAAAGCCGTAACACTGGCATAAGTCTTTCAGAGCAATTGCAATGCTCTCGATGTGTGGCAAGTAAAATTACTTTCTTGCCAAACTCAATAATTACGTCGTATTAGAGAGTCATCCTGATTCTATGAATTAATATGAGTCTCGTAGATACGAGGGGTATCCATAATCTATGTTACGTTTTGGGGCGGGGCTACGGGTGTCATTTTAGTATTTGGCCATTCCTTTGCTCAATGCGCATCCACCTGCGGTAGCGTGAGGTTAGCATTGCATCTGGTTAGTGAACTGTGAATTTTGAAAATGGGTGTTGCAATAGAAAATCCCGCCCGTTCTAAAGTGCGATCGGTGATCATCGGGTTTTGTTAGCAGAAAACAGCAAGTCGATTGAAATTCATCATAAACTTTTTAAACAACGGAAACAACATAATGAGTGAAGGTGGAGTGAGATAGTGGTGCATTATGTTTAAAAATGGCTGCACTAATGTTGACGATCAAGAGTGAAGCGGCCCACCAAGCATTGTTACTGGTGAACTGGTTCGAAAGTGAATGGGCAAATTCGCGAAAACGCGGCTGTAGAAGTTTGGAACTCTCGTTTGAGTTTCCTCTAATTTAACGAAGTTCGTTGCATGATATTATACAAGATAGGTTAGGCTACCACACATTTTGAACCATCAAAAAGATTGAGAAGAGAAATCCAAAGCAACCGGCGCGGAATATTTCTGCACATGAAGACCTGGTTCGCAATCCGGCGTTTCCACGACAATGTGGAACTGCTGGAAGACGTGAACGAGTGGTTGAAATCTCAGGTGGCAGGATTCTATGACAATGGTACCAACAAACTGGTGCATCGCTACGATAAGTGTCTCAAGCTGAACGAGGGTTACGTTGAAAGGTAGCTTAACGCATTCACTGCCAACTCTTTTATTATCTCGTAGTCGACCTACGAGATAATTCGTAGTTGACAGTGAATGCGTTAAGAGTTAGACTATTTTATGAACATAACAAAAAATGTTTTCTGTTACTTTAATTTGTTTTTATTCCAAAAGATAAGTTAGTTTCTGGATAGCCCTCGTTATTCACTACCAAGATTTCTAATGTAGCATTATTCTAACAGACGCGATTTCTTCTGGTATAAACCGTAAGTTGACGATATTTACCAATAGTTACAGTGGACACGTTTTCACCTTTTCCAGTGGTCACAAAGTTTTCAAAGAGAATAGAATAGAATAGCTCAGAGTTCGTTAGAATTATAAGCCTTAAAATCATATTATCACTCACAATTTTGAAGACTATATTATGTATTAGGTGAACCGACAAGCGTTGTTTTGCCCAAATTTTTTCGACTTTTTTCCTAAACCTTCGCGTAGCAATTACGAAAAACCCGCAAAAGGAAGTATCCGATTTAGTTCAGTCGTTTTCAAGTTTTAAGCATTCGAACAAACCACGATCCATTTTTATATTTACAGACAGAATATAAAATACATGTGCTTCTCACGACCTTAGCACCTATTTAACAATATCTATAAGTTAGTTAATTGGATGGACTAAAAATGTTTCTAAATTAGTAACTTTTGAAAATGTAAACATTTAGCCATATTTACTTATCTTCCAGGCAGTGAATAACAGCAACAACACTAGAATCAGCCCGGATGGAATACAATGGATTAATTCTTCGGGAAAGTATTGTCTGCAATACATCGACATTGACGAGCATCTTTTGGCAGCTCATAATTTACTACTTCCCAATGAAAATTCAATTGATATAATATGATGAAAGTAAAGGTGAAATATCAACCGTTTCTTTATTGTCGTTATAGTCCTTTGTTCTTAAGCTCCAATATTCGACAGTAAATTCCATTACATAAAATAAGGAGTGTGAACCCTCATCTTCATTCGGCGAAAATACTGGGATAACCATAAATGAAACTACCCCAAAGAAAGTTGTGATATTAAATATTTTTACGGCATTAAGCTTCTTCCAAACATTTAACTGACAAAACTACAAAAGCACTGGACCTTTTCGCATTTTCCATGCATAAGTTATCCCAGCAATATGAACTACCGCCCTAGGGATCACCATTAAGCGACCTAACTCTTCGTTCGCCGGCATCCCTAGACCATCTTAAACAAATTTAGACAAGAATTATATTTCTCCGGTCGGCCCAAATTTAAAATCAACAGCGACGGAGACCCTGTTTGCATAAATCATTCGCTCCTACGACGATGTTTTGTACTCTTGATGTTTATGCCTCCTAAGTAAAGGAGTAAGAGGGAAGGGGCGGATCGCAGGAACGAGATAGTAGTTCGATATTAAATCGCTCCAGTTCGAATTGGAACATCAAATTTGTGACGCCGAACGTTGAGAAGGGACCCGACGGATATAATTCGAGATTGATGATTGAACCGTTTACTGGGACGTATTATGTAATTTCGCAGCAGTCCTCGACGGGCAATCAGGTTTATAACGAATAGATTATGTTGCGCGACGAATGGATTTTCCGGGGATTCCACATTGGATTTTGTTGCATAAAGCTTCTTTGCAAATTTTCTAGTCTCTAGTAATTTTTCATGAATTATATAGAAATTAATCGGTCGCATTTTTCTTAATATAGTAACTCCAGACGGCAATGGAGAATATCTGACAGTAGCTATTTTGTAAAATAGACGCAGGAGTGTCAATCACACGTTTCCTAAAATATTTACCCCATTAATTTTTTCTGAAATGACCGTGCTTTAGAAGCACGTTATAAGCTTGTTTATCAAAATAAAGCAGCCACTGTTTTAAGCAACATATTACATTCAAACTTCGTCTTCCGCTCAATAGTTTCGCATTGTTGCTACCACTACGAAAGGCATATTTAAAGCAACCACAACAAAAACCAATACAAATTCACTACACGCCGGACAAAATCCATTTTATCTATGGAGTCACACAATACAATGACCTGAATCTGCTTCTCGCGAGCTTATTTATGTATGTAAATACATAAATACATATACATACAATGTAACGCGCATATATCTAGACACAAGACGTGTATATTTATGTTGCAGTATTTGCATAGGGGATGCAAACGAGAAGTAGCTACCTAAGGACAACCAACACCACAATCCTATTTATCCTGCAGGGAATGCAGCCAAACACAATCCTATCTCCGCATGATCATAATGAAAATGGGGACGCAGTACTGCTTTTCTAATGCGATAGTGCGCTTCCTCGGAAAATATTCTTCAGGTGTAGAATTTATATTTAGTATACTAGTGTATCCCTAGTTATTCGTTTTAAAGAACATTTATATTAATAAGACATAAATTTCTTATTTCTATTTATTTATTCACCCTTTGGAGTCATTGCCCTTTCACTCAGTCTTCAACTAGGATATATTTCGTGTTTCTTGTGCGAATGGGATAGCAGAGATAGACAAACTCATTATGTAAAAGAAAATTGCAACCAAGAAGACAGCTCGCTCCGGAAACAACAATTGTCGTCAGTTGGTGGATCTCCAGTAAATTTACCTGCAGCCTCTACACATTAAACTCGGATTGATACAAAATTTTGTTAAAGGAACGGATAGAAACGGCGACGGTTTTAGGTTTTTAAAAAACAAATTTCCACGTGCCAGTGGCGCAAAAATCAAAGAATGACCCCAAATTCGAAAATTAGTAAACGATCCTGAGTTCGATACCATCCTAAATGAGCATGGCAGCCATTCATGAAAGTAGCCAACATTGGTTTGAAAATAAAAAGGCAAATCACTATAAGGACCTTGTGGAGGAATGACGTTAGAACTTATAAAGCTGTTTGTAACAATATGTCACTGAAGGTACATTTTCTTCATTCACATTTAGATTTTTTATCGGAAATCCCATTTGATGTCGGCGACGAGCTCGGAGAGCGATTTCACCAGCACATATCCACCATCGAATCGCTTGATTAAGGTAAGATAGACCTTTATTCGCCATTGTTGCAAAATACAAAAGAAAATCATGTAAAAATACGTTTTTAACTGCCATTAATATCAGAACTTAAGCTATTGTATTTCAAGCTGTTTTTCGTTTTTAGACATTCTAAACGCGTGTTGCTCAGAAACTATGCCTGACACACAAATTTCTAAAGCAGATTAAGAATCAGTGCGGAAAATACTATGAGAGTTATTCTATTTGATCAAAGAACATATACAAAGTAAAATTTTGTTTACCAGTATACCACAGCTAACAACTAAAGAAGAAACTATTAACATAGAAAGAAATTCTTTATATATATTGTTTTTTTAAATTGGCATTAATAATGTATGAATATACCGCCTAATATAGTGGCCAAATTGCTTGATTTATGTCCAAACTATTGTCATAAACAGGATCTGAAGAGAGCCCCTTAAATAAAGTTAGACCGAGATTAAATCCAATTAGGACGGTCTTTACTACTTCACACTTAATTTTATTAGTTGTCGGCCAAGGGTCAGACTTTATTAGATTAATTGATATTTGACCATCTAATAAAGCAACATCCACCAAGCAGATTTAATTAGATTCCGTAGCACTGAGACTACCCTATATGCTATTGTGTTGTAATTAACCTACATGTTAACAATAGTAATAATAATAATAATAATAATAATACGAATCTTGTTGCATCAAATAAGTATGTACTTTCCCGTATTCTCGTATTCGACCATAAAACCTGAAGGAAACGTAAAGGAAGTACAGTAACAGTACAGTAACAAACGAAAGGAAATGGGAATCGTTGAATGTTGTAAGAGAAAAAGGAAACTAGAGTCGGATAAAACATTAAAATGCAGTTCAAATGAGAAGCATACCAAACGAATCTGAAGAGGAAGAAATCCAGGAAGAAGCAAAAAGAAATTACTGAACAGCCAAACGGAATTAGAAAAGCGATTAACGCTGGATATTGCTGATCATTAATCGTATAGCAAAAAGGCGACATGCCAGAACTCGAGAAGGTGCAATAACTATAGAACTATAATATTGCCTGGAACTGTGGAGAAATATGCTAGAATAATATAAAAAGGAATAAGTGAAAAAATATAACGACGTCCATGAAATCTAAAAGAAGATAAAGTCCAGAAAACTATCGAGGACTTTCCATAAAATGCTTGTATAAAAGAATGAAGCAATATGTATGAATCAGGCTTCTGCAGACAATGTGAACACAAACCTGGAAATAGGTGGCCTCTTCACAAACACTTGCGTCAGGGCTGTGATCTAATCTCAAGACTGATCCACTAGCGAATGAAAGGGATGAGAGAATCCAAGGATTTCTTAGCCATTACAAAAATCTACTTGGAAGCCAGTTAGCAGGTGGTATGCTACGCTGGAACTAAGTCTCCCCTGGAAATTATTCATAGAAGGATTCCTCAGAGATCCCTCCAGGGTCCCATTCTTTTCCTCATATATGTCAACAATCCACCCAACAATATTTCAGAACAGGTAGTCGATCTACAAGCAAAAATTGAGAAAGACAAACAAAAACTAATAAGAAAATGATAAGGAGGAATGTATTTACATGCTCTTTCAATAACTTGCTCTAAATGGAATCATTCAATCTGTGTATAAACAAGACTAAGACCAAAGAACTAATACTACCCGCTTACTACCGTAAACAAATGGACTTCCCGGGTCATAATTTAAACCGAAATTGGCACATTACTGCCCTTGTAATAAACTTGCTTAAGCCATTTATACAATTCACCCGTTGGTAGACACAGTGACTGAACTGTGAGGATGACCTATTTTGTTATTTTCAATTCTAGACCAACCGCAAATTCAGAATGTGTTGATTAACCAAAGACAGCCCCACGGATTCCTTTGTTTAGACTCCTGCTACGAAGTTCTGCAGAGAATCCTTGTATATTTTTAACAATAGCAATAAAAATAGTACAGGGAGGAGTTGCATAACTACAACACACGCGGTACACGCTCTTGGTCCACTGGCCCAATTACTTTGCAACTGGATGCCGTGCGGTTGGATGACTTCTTGCAGCGTATTGGTAGTTGAATCGGCTTAAATCAAGACGGCAATTCTGAGTTCTTTTTATTCACAGCAATAGGAGGATTTCATAGGTGTTCAGGAAATTGTTCTAGGAGCTGGCTGACGAAGTTTGGCTATCCATTAAACAACAACATAAACTAGGGGAAAACTATTAGAATATTTCTCGACACCTTCAAAAAATTTCCTTATTGTCAAACATTGCTACGAAGATCGTGAAAGTTTTATTGCTACGATTCGTAAAGTTTGTTCTATCGTCGATAGAAGTAATCTGTATATATAAAAATGGATCGTGGTTTGTTCGGATGCTTAAAACTTGAAAACGACTAGACCAAATTGGATACTTCCTTCTGCGGGTTTGTTCGTAATTCGAAAAAGAAAAGTCGAAAAAAATTATCAAGTGTAAAAAGATTAATCGCAAAATTCCAAAGTACTGGTTCAGTTATTAATATAAAACACACGACACAAGCTCGTAGTAGTCGTTCAGAACAAAATATTGCGGCAGTTTGCGAAAGTGTGGCCGAGAGTAAGGTGGACATTATCATGGACTTATAACCCAGTTCTTTGTGCCTCAACTAGATATTGTTCTTGAAGACATTTGGTTTCAGCAGTACGGCGCCACTTGCTATACCCCATAAAATTCAGAAGTCTTTTGCTGGTCATCAAGATCATGGAATTTGACACCTTTGGACTTTTGATGTCTCAGGTCTATGCCAACAAGTCCACAAGCAAGCCTTGAAGGCCGAAATTAAACGCTCTATCAACAAAGAACCGCCAAATTGATGCAGAACTGTTATTGGAAAATTCACCGGAACTTTACTCATGTGCCAACAAAGCCGTGGCGGCCATTTACGAGATGTGTTATTCCATACTTAATTCCCAAATATCTACATTATACATCTATAAAACTTTCAATACTTTGCTACAAAAATCAATGTTTTATTTGAAATCCAAATCTTCTTCGTTTTTATTGTTATTAACACCCTTTTTAGTTTTATCATTGAATCTCCTAGTGTATGTCACTCAAGGAATCAGTTCTTTCATATCGGTCGTGTGCTAAGTTGTAATTGTATAATGTATGTCAAAGTAATTTAGTATCGTTTGTGTTAGACCACAACTCTTGCAGTGACCATCAAGCGAACTCAGATGCAATTGAATAGCATTGAAGAGAATGAAGAGAATTAGCTGTAACTGTTGTTCCGAAAAGGTTACTGACTTGCCCTGGATGCCGAAGGAATGAGTTGAGTGCTTATTCTGCGGTGATTATTGTGTTTCATTTTGAATTATTTATAAAACTATTCTTGTAAGAATAAAAGCGAGAACAATAATTACATGTATAGAGATCTGTTCCATAACTGACCCGATTGGAAAAGAAGGAAGAAAGCAAGGTAGAACATACACAAAACACAGCAGACATTCAGCTCCTGAAAATGGGCAAACAAGTGACTTCTCGGAAACAACAAAAATAATATATATTTGAGAGTTGCGTTAAGAGTATACTACTATATGATCCAGAGACTTGGAAGTATGATGGGGCAACAAGTGAACAACTACAAACCTTTGTCAATAAATCGCTGAGGATGATCCTGAAAATACATTGGCTAAATGAAATAACAAACATTGAGGTATGAGAAAGAACAAGAAAGGCTTAATTAGCAGTCATAATCAGAAAGAGGAAATGGAAGTGCACTAGCCATACTTTGAGGAAGGAATAAAGTAATATAGCTAAGCAAGCTCTAAAATAGCAGTGAGAGGGAAAACAAAATACAGGACGAGAGGACATTAGTAGGACGAAAACAATTATAAGGGAATACAAAAAAATGGGGGTGAAGTCAAACAAAGAACGAGTAACAGAGAGGAATGGAGGAAACTAGTGGATAAGAATGCGCCGAAATGAAGAATGAAGATAATGCCCAGATCTGGTCAATCAGTCATCCTACACTCGAGGTTAAGAAACGCAGAAACGCCCAATACATCAATAGGAGTGATGGAGAGGGAGAGCTGTTATCGAATTTACTTTCAAAAATGTTTAGGTCGCAATCGGTACTAACCAAATTTTTATCGCCCAAATTTCTCTTTTCTCCAGACTGAAATGTGCGATCATTTCCTTTTCCTATTTCCAGGTCCATAGGTTAAAGTACTTCTAACCATCCCATCATTCACATTTCCGAAGATATTCAAGTAATAGGCAAAACTTCCATATTAAGATTTTTCAAAATGAAATATGCTCATTTGCTTTATGTATTCCTTTTATTCGCGTACTATATGTAATTGCGTTCTCCTCCTGCTCGTGTAGGTTTTTATACTTCGTTAGTGTATTAAACTTCATATTGTTTTCGTCCAAAAAAGGAACATGTTTATTTCAAACGTTAATTTCCCTTACTTTTTACCATTTGAATTACCAAGCGAATTAATTACGTTTATAACGGTCGGAAAGGCTGTTTTAAAAATTGCTCACACAATGGATTTTTTCATTCCCTTTATGCATGTTAATCCGGCTGTAAACGGACTAAAATGTATTCATTATCAAAAAACAGAGAAATTACCGTGGGATGGGCAGAAATGATTTTTAATTTAATGCAAATTACAAATTCTGGGTAGGATTTATGTATGTATTCCGCTGTTAGGTTCATGTAACTTAAAAAGAAATAGTATATTAAATCAACTTTAATTATTTATGTACGTGGCGACAAGGGAAACGTTCACAATATCTATTTTAATTAAAAACCAATAAAACCTAATTTGATTGAATGTTAACGCAGTAAAACCTAAGATTCTTATTTACTTTTAGTACCGCCTATTTGCACTTCGATGCAATCGAAACGTTGGATAATTGCATACCGTCGTCGAAAATAACAAGCGAATAAATGTTGAAAACGATTTACTTATTTGATAATAGTGAACACTTCAGAGGTAGTACCTCCTTAACAGTAAAACTTTACATCTCATTCAACTGATTCGAATCTAAGCACGCGGCATCCTATTCCAAGACGACATTACCTGAAACGTTAACGTTTCCAAGCTATTCGTACTTTTGCCATTAAACAGATGTCCCTGAATACACTAATTACATTGTTTATTGAGCCATAAACTGACGTGAATATAATTCTGAAGTTTATACTTATTATAGGGTGGCATTTTCGGAAAATTGGCTTTGCAAAGGAGCAGCTTATCTGGGTAATTATCAATTTGGAACGCTGTTTTCTGGATTAACGCGAGCAAATATAATTATTTTACGTTTATCTTGAATATGGGCGTAGCGATAAGAAAAGAAATGTCGCCTCCTATCAGTTAGAGCCAATCAATTCAGCATTCATACTACCATATCTGAAATCTATGAGTGAAGATCTATCGTATAGGCTTATTTCGAACAAATTCGTCTGTATCTAGAGAATAAGAAGACATTGGAATCTACAGGCAAAAATATATCAGACAGACATATTTTGAAGGAGAGTGGGCGCAAGTAGTTACACATTATTATCTAATTTCTTTACCATATCGATATGGCTAGTTAATTATTCTCCTTCGTCCTCTCTATTGGGTAGCTTATCATTGCAGTTAATGTTAATACTGTAGGGTTCACTAAGTTGTATGTACCTACTTATACAATATATGTAATCAAAACCTATTTACCCGAAAGTGTTAGGTAATATATATCAATTACACTAATTTCATGTTTGTATATGTTAGTAAATTAATTTTTAGTACACGAATTTGCTCCATTTGTCTTTTATATTTCGCCATGTTCGTTACAGCTACCTATGTTATTCCTCGTTTCCGTAAAACTGCTGCCACTTCATCGTTCCCGGTTTTTCACGGTGCACCCCTGTCTTTCCCTCTCTCTATTCTTACCTCCCCGATCCCTTTCACCTGCTTTCCCTCTCCCATTCTGATCATGTGCCCAAACCATTTTAACTGTTGTCTCTCAAGGACCGTCTAGTATTAACTCCACTTTAAATCCTTGCCTAATAGTTCCTTTGTTACTAGCTTTTAGAGCTTTTGTTAAAATTGTAAACAACAAAGCAAGGATACAGTCCGGGCCCACCTTGTTGGTAATGACGAAGACAATCCAGGCCGTGCTAGCCCAGTGAAGACGGCGTAGGTTTAGGTCGTGAAAAAGTAGCAAGGCGCCGCTCTCCAATTGTGATACTTGATCACTTCTACAAGGCTGGAGTCGGAGAGACCCTCCGTAGTAGATGGTACGCAGTTATCCAAACTATCTATATTTAAAGTAATTACTACTTAAAAATTAACATAGGCGAAATAAAAATTAAATTGAGGCCTATAATCGACGGTTAACAGTACTTTATTGTCACTTGATGTCTATAACAAAAGAAAAGAAAGAAAATCAATTAAGCTAGATCACACGCTTCCGTAGCTGATGAAATTCCAACGACCTTACAGCCACCTTACACCTTAGCTGAACGTAAGTATAAATAAGAATATATCCGAGTGATAGTACTGAAAATCCACCGTCTTCCTCCTCAAAATACTAATCAAATTAAATATAATACTAACTAATAACCGTAACAAAAAGAAACAAGCCCTCTTTACTCGAAAACAATCTGAATTTCCCCACTTTCAATACTAAACTAATTGAATGTTAACAAACGTAAAGAATCCCAGGTATACTCGAACACAAATCTCCAAATTCCTATCTTAGGATTAATTACTAGTTTATAGGGAATCGTTTCCCAAGAACGATACAAAATATAAATAAAAGTAAATAAGACTTAGCGTGGTGTAGTTTTCCGTGATCGACTTTGCACGGCGTAGTTTTTCGTATACGGACGGAAGTTGTCCAAGATGGCGGGTTTTCTCGCCCGTGGGGTAAAGATGTCGGAAAAGTCAGCTTGTAGCTCTACAAGCGATAGTTATACTGGTCTATATTAATTACAGCAGTCTTTACTAGATCACACTAGTTCTCTACTCGTTTACACTAGCTCTTTATAACAACGTGAAAGAGAGATATTACGGCATCGAAATTACAAAAAAAGGAAAACCCGCTTCTGATTGAGGGAAAAGCAACGTAGCCGATTATTTCGACCAGCAAAACTTGCAGACGAGAACTCAACCATATTCTTAATGGGACTATGCCCTTCCCTGCG
Organism: Chrysina gloriosa; assembly: GCA_038088585.1. NCBI lineage: Eukaryota > Metazoa > Arthropoda > Insecta > Coleoptera > Scarabaeidae > Chrysina > Chrysina gloriosa. The sequence goes on from CM076092.1 coordinate 13,724,794, forward strand.
TCGAAATTCCATATACAATCCTCGATAACGAGATCCGAAACAAGACGGGACAAACTTAGGTACGGAAACCGATTTGATCAACTCGCCCGTTAGAAACTGAATGAAGACCGCGTGCTCATTCAACACAGCGCAAACCGTATCACTGAATCAAAATTACGAACGCCACACGTTGAAGCGCGAGATCATAGAATATTAAAACAGAAAAGTGTAACAATATAAGAAGCCTAACAATTTGCCCTAATGCATTCCCTATTATATCTGCTCTTGTTACAGCTTTAACCTTTGCAAGGTATTTTATATGACTTGAATTTTATTTCTGTTCGAATTAGTTAATGACCAACTTTCAGTCTCGTACAGCAAGTAGGTCTAAAAACTTATATACAGTCATCTTGGGTGTTCTACTTATTGCCTTGTTTGCTAAGAATGCGCTTAGGCTATAGTAAAGTGTTTATTCTCTCGTTTATTTCACTTTCTATTCCTCCTTTCCTGTCCATAAGGACCACAAGGTGTTTCAAGATCGCAACTTGCACTAGTTTCTATTGGTTTACTACAGAAGTATTTGCTTTTCGTATCGACATAACTTTTGTTTTCCTGGTATTCATTTTTATATCTCTTTTCTTCGGTTCCTGTTCCGAAACAATTAGGTTCTCCTGCAGCTCCATTTCGTTATTGGCACGTGTCATCAAATCAACTGCAATATAAAAGTAGTAGTGTATCCTGATTGGGCCGGCAAGAGACTATTTTTATTTTCTCATGTACACAAGTATATTAAGGGTGTTCGGTACTTTTTTCAAGATTGGTTAAACTTAAATCTTTTTAATTGGTATTTTGGAACCAATTAAAAAGATTTAGGTCTTGAAAATTGTATATCTGACCTTTAAAAGTAGTATCTGTAACGATAAAATATTAGTTTCTTACAATGTTAAGAGCTTCTACAGATTTAATTTCTTTTTAATAATAATTGAAGAACCAATAAGTTTACGTATTCGAAATTTTGCATATCATGTATTCGTTAGGATAGCTTAGACTTATCGACGAGCTTCTTTGTAAATTCCTTGTTTGTTGAATTTAGCCTCAATTAAGGAGTAGAAAAATGACCATAGGCTTAGTGTCATTTTTGGACTTCAAGAAAGCAACGATAACAAAGGAATTTTCAAAAATGCTCCTCGGCGAGTCCCAACTACCATATCGAATATGTGGTATTCAAAATTTTAGCCCTGCAAGCCCGCTGATTCTTCACTTATTATTGAAAAAATTACACTTGTCTGAGCTCTTAAAATTGTAAACAATTAGTATTTTATCGTTATTATTATTAAAATGAAGAGCTTTTGAAATAGTTTTAGAACTGACCAAAAAAAAAAATAACTTTCAGCGACCTTGAAGATAAGTACCGAACACCCTTAAAGTTTGGATCAAGGTCCTGTATGTACTCGCATAATAAATTCACACACACAATCATGCAGCAGTGTTCGGATAGGATTCCTATAATTCTGGTTATATTTTCGTCAAAAAATAAATAATTACCAGTAATTGAAAATATAGTACGTTGTTTTCACTATAAACGTTCTGCATTTTTATTTAAACTACATGTGGAAAACCGGTTACAAGATCTACGTTCAATACATGACACAAATTAGTCACATATCAGTCACAAACGTAACCATAAACCATAAAACATTAAATGTTCATTTCGATTTCAAAAAGAAATCACAAATTACAATTCCAAAGTAAACTTTTGTTTCAACTTAAACGGCCAGTTAATCACTGTCCTGCAATAAAGTAGGACGGCATCCCAAAAACGAGGAGGACGAAAATCGGGAGAGAAAAAATCTCCATCCATTCATATTCAGGTTGTTACCTTTAGGCGGAGTTTAACCCAAATAAATCTTGCGTATGTTCGTTGCTTGCAACCAGCCACTTAGCTGCGGCGAGATGAAGCATTGCGGTAAGACTTGAGAGTTCAGCGTTCGACGTCGAAATACGTACTACAACAAAGAAGTTTTCTTGTTTTACGACTTCGACCGCTTCGCAGCGCCCCAAAGACGAGATCGTACGAACTGTTGTTTTCTGAGCTTTATTACGTTCAATTTATGTAGGCACTTCCCAATGAAATGTGGAGTATATATTGAAATAAATACAATTACGTCGTAAAATGGTCTCCAATTTTACTAACTATTAATTTGTAGCGTGAAAGATACGACATTTTCAGCTACATTGCTTCCGAGGGTATATGCCACGCTCGAAATTTCGTACAATTAGTTAAAGGATTTTAGGCTGATATTTATTGACAGAATCTGGCACTTTATATAAACTGGATTCAATCCTAAAAATACGTTCTTGCGAAAAACGGAAGCAGTGGTGTTAATACTTATTGTAATATAAGGAATTGTATTTTTGAAAAATAAACGCGTTACTAGAGCACCTGCTAGGCAAAAATACGTATGAGCTGCAAACATACACCAAGGAAAGGAATGCTTACTTCATAGCGAACAATTTGCATCATGATAACACATAAATCTTAGCTAGAACGGAATTAATCCACGGTTCTTACTTAATCTTTTCAAAACAACCGATAATAAGGTATAATTTTTCAATTAAATATAATCACAAGAAGATTGTCTTAAACACCCTCACTCAGTTAAAATCAGTGTCTTTAGAATATAAACTGGATAGCTTTCTCGTGAACATTTCGTATTTGAAAAGCAATCTCTCCAATTTCGTTATTTTCCAAACAAACAAATTTATATGCTATCGACTTCTATCTACATTTCTGTTTCGAATTATTTATAACCCAGATAAAGGTTGTTCAGTTCGTTTGAATATCGATGCATAATATATCAAGACTACTTCCATTTCTTGCTTTTTTTTTCGCTTTCGACGTAGCATAAATCGCCGTGGACTTTTCTTTTTATATGCACATACGTACATAAAATATACTAAGCGAAAACCCTAATGTCTTGGATGAACACTGTCTTACTTTATGCACGACGAACTCCTTCGAGAAAGATTTATTGTAGATGAAAATTGCAAAAGCCCTAAAAGGTAATGTAACAGAGTTAATGTATGTTGGATGTACTGAAATGGTAGTTTCAGTCGAATGTATACATTTCTTTAAGTTTAAGACTTGAGAACATTCTCCATCACATGAGCTCCTAATTTGTTAAAATTCTTGTGATTCTTGTTTTAAAAATCTTCTCCTAGCTATAGTATTCTTTGGAAACATCTTCTTCGATGCTATAATTACCTTTCTTATTGAACTAAATGTATATATATATATATATTTCGTGACCTGTTTATACTTATCTTATATGATAGATCTCTACCACTAATAGGTCAATAAAACAAGGCTGGTTTGAACGATAGTTATATTTTCAGAAGTTCTGAAAATATAACTATCGTTCAAACCAGCCTTGTTTTATTGACCTATTAGTGGTAGAGATCTATCATATAAGATTTCTTATTGAACTACAGAATCTCCATGTTATGTTGTATTTGGAAACTTCCGCCAATAATAATAATAATAATAATAATAATAATAATAATGATGATGATTTATTGTCCAACAGTTATAAACCAATTACAGGACAAACTACAGTAACATATACATCCTAAAACAAAATCTTTTATCTTACATAGGTAATACAAAAAATAATAATAATAATAATGAATAAAGACAAACATTCTTAATATTATAGTTGATTCATGTTGTTCCAAAATATACCGCTGTAATATAAATGAGCACATCGACACATTGCTGTTAGTGGTGACTTCTGCAGCAAATTTGTCCTTGGGAACGGAAACGCAAACGTCGATGTATAGCGCGATGAAGTCCTTGGGATATAGAAATTTAAATTTTCAAAAAGGCTGGAAGCATCAATAAATCCGTGTATCAGTTTCCAAACAAAACGCGCCCCATATGAGTTTCACGTCGATGATGAAGTGAGTCAAATGAATACCTATCCAGTAGAAAACCGTAGTTAATGCCTCGTTGAGGATACACTCCTATTTCAAAGCGAGAAACTTCAAAATTTTTCTCTGTACTTTTTCAATAGCGAGTCGAAGATAAATATAGTGAGGGAACCAGGCTTGCGAAGCATATTTAAGTTTAGTGACAACAAAAGTGAAGAACAGAGTTTTTAGAAAAACAGCATTATTAAAATATTTAGAAATGGGGAAAACAAATCCCAGCATTTTGGAAGCAGAGACATACAAATTCATTATGTGCTGTGAGAAGCTTAGACCTGAATCAAACAGGATTCCAAGATCCTGAATTTGTTCAACTTTTGTTAATGTTTGGTCATTGATAACATATACAGAATCAATATATTTACATTTAATACAGAAACATTTACTAACATTAAGTTTTAATGAAGATTTGGAGGACCAATTAGAAATTATGTTCAAATTATGCTGTAAAAGTAGGACGTCATCCCAAGTTTCTATATTTGCGAAGATTTTTATATCATCAGAATATGCTGATATGAGGCATGATATGGATTCAAGCAAATCATTAGTATAAAGTATGAATAATAGCGGGCCCAAATTGGAACCCTGAGGAATACGTGATTCCGGATGAAAGTCGTATGATTTGTAGCCATTGTAATGTACATAGCAAGATCTGTCTTCAAGATGAGAGATGTAGAAGATATATGAGACTAGGACTAAAGCCGAACGTTGACAACTTTCGTAGTAGGAGAGAATGATTAACGGAGTCAAAGGCGCTACTAAAATCTGTATAGACCACGTCTACTTGTCCCTGTTGATCTAGTTTTTGACTAATGTATTCGGTAATAAGAACAAGATTGATGACGGTAGATTTACCTCTTACAAAGCCATGCTGATGCAGTGATATAAATGATCGATTAGAGTTTTGTCACGTTTTCAGTATAGGAATCACTCTCGCGCGTTTCCACAAGGTAGGAAATACACAGATGGTGATTGAGAGGTTAAAAAGTAAACCTAAAGGTCTAGCAAGAGCGTGTCTAGCATCATGAATAAGAAAACTATGGATTGAATCATCTCCGGAATTGTTGTTTTGCGGGAATATAGCCATAATTTTAAGAAGTTCATCTTCGGAGACATGCTGTAGTACAAGTGGAATATTGTAGTCCACACACATATCATCAAGCGTAGAAGTCAAGCCACCAGTAAATGTTGACCGAAATTTGTCCGCGAAAGAATAGAGTAAGATTATTGCACATGAAATCAATGGCGCTGATCATCATGATCATGATTGTGCTTTCATCTCGTTAGATACTTTTTTGTTTAAAGGCGTAGAAATTTCTTCAAGAATGAAAAATTGCTGGAGGAAACAGAAAATTAAGAAAAAGTAAGCCATTTCTAAGAAAACTGCGAGTCACGTGAAAATTAGTGGTTTACAGGGGTAACTGGAAAAAATAATTACGTACACCACCTTATTAAGTTTAGAAATGCATAATTGTAGTTTTAGCCAGTTAGAAGCTAGAATTGATTGCCATGTTTTATGAATATAAAGGCCAATCGATAATCCGGTGTATTCCGCAGGAAGTTTGGCAGTTAACTTCTTTCACTTCTTGGGAGTTTGAGGGTTATTCTTACAAGATGCCTAAAACGCCAAGGTGATTTCTGTAAAATTTGTGAAGCTGGAAGGATAGCCGCTATACGACGTACTTTCCTGAAAATTCACAAGAGCTCAGTCACTTCCTGTATTCTTAAGATATGATCTGCTTCCAGCGTTGTACTTCTTTGCAACAAAAGATCTTCTTAGTTTTTGATTTAGTTATCTTTATGTTACGATTTATAATGAGACCTCCAAGGACTATCTTAAAAAAAAAAGAGTGCTACTAGATTTCTTAAGGAGGGAAGATACGATTGTCCCAAAATGTATTGCAACCGGAGCCCTAAAATAGTAAGCGAAGCAAAACAACAATTTGTACCTGTACAGATATACAAACTTAACTTATTCCTTGGATACAAGAAGCTAAGATGAAATCTGTTAAATTTTTAAGTTGTAGAAATAGCGGCAACTTAACATATTCTTCACAAAAATTCACAACGCTGTTCGTTGTGGGCCTTAACCAGGTATTGACGGGGACAATTAATTCCTCAATTTTCCACTGAGGATGGCTACTTAGTTGCTGAAATACGTACGTGGAATTGTTTGCAGAAGGCGCACTTTTTATTTATTTTATATATCGTTTTAATCGCACACCCCTTAAACTCATATCCAAAATTTCCTAAGAACAATTGCAGTAAAGGCAAGAAGATATAGAACCTGAAATGACGTATCTAGAGACCTACTCAAGGTAATGCCAGCACAATCAATGATTGAACAAGTACAACTAAGACCGATAAGAGACACACAGCTGAAGTACACCGATAAAAGGAATACATGAGGTTACATAAACAGTAAACGAGTAGAGAAGTAAACCCAAAACTATATGGGATGGGGTGACAAGAGTAATCAGGAAAAGGTGAGGGACATTAGAGAGAATGCCATAGAGAACTATAAACCAGTAAGTACGAGTTAGTAAAAAAGGTTTTGAAGAGAAATTAAAGAAATAGGTGACTCATAAACTGTTACCTGTAATGTTGAGCAAGCAAAACGACAAAACCCTTGTCGATCTTAGGCCATGAAAACCTATAACCTAGATAGGCTTTTCACTTTCACAATCCTTTCTTACACTTTTTAACCACTTTTTCCATTATCCTCTTTCTCTTGTTTCATTCCCCCAATTCGTATTGTGCAAACTTCGTAGATCTTCCTACGCGTGTCGCTTCATCTTTTCCTTAGTCTTTTCTGCCCAGTCGGTTTCCTGCAAAATACAATCTTGGGCATTCTTTCCTGTCAGAGCTTTTCTACGTGTCCCAACCATCTTAATCTCTGTGATTTTGCAGCTGTTGTAATTTTGGGTCCCTTAAATAATAATTGCACTTCTTTGTTGGTTCTCCTTCTCCAACCATCTTCTCTGTTTATGTCTCCGTAGATTCCTCTCAGTATTTTTCTCTCCCTACGTTTTAGCAAATCCTCTTCGGTCTTGTTCAACACCCATGCTTCGCAAGGATACGTTGCGGTAGGCCTGATCGCCGTCGTATAAATTCTTTCCTTAACTTCCCTTAACACTGCTTTAGACTTTTCATATATAGAAGCATACCATATTTTTCGCTACCTTTTGCTCTTATTTCCTGCTCTTCGCCTGCTTTCTCATTTATTCTTACACCCAAATACGTCAAATTGTTAACTCTTTCAAGTATGTAAACTGGCCCTTCTTGTATTTGTATTGTTATATGTTCCTCGATATGTATCAGCCATGATCACATATTTTGTTTTATTCTCATTTATCTTCAAACTAAATTTCCCTGCCTCTTTACAGTCTTTTGCAACTCCTCCTTTGGCTATTATTGTTTATAAACGATATCTTTACTTCCTCTTCTCATTTCTTTGCCGTTATGGGCGATAAGTTTAGAAAAAGGTCCGTCACAGATGCTTCTCTTCAAGACCTATGGTCTTCTTCTATTTAAAATCCGCATGATTAAACTTAGCAAATCAAACAATTCTCGGAATGGAATAAGAGCAATGGAGGAATGGAATAAAAGGAACTCCGTAGTCAATTACCTCTTTCCCTTAGATCATTTTGCCGTTAAAAGCATTGCAATTGTTCAATAATAAGCTATTACCGCTTCCCATTATACGAATTTACTTGTAACACTAGCTGTACTTGCCAAGTATTGTTATGTAGGTATAGGAGACAATTACACCGCTATACTAAACGCGGTAATAATCCAGATAAAGTTTCTCATCTTCTGCGCATAGTACAAACATCTTAAGACAATTCGCGCTCGCAATATCGGAAATTTCTCGCATCAATTTTCACGAGCGTAAACTTGTTCGTACTAATTGTGCGCCTGACAATGTCGGAGAAAGTCGGATTAAATTAAACGCCACCGATTCGATGTTTTTCTTAAGAGTTACTATACGACGCATCTTATATCTCTAGCTACTGACTTCCCTCGCTTTCGAAAGGTTAACAACAATTTGCTAACTTGCCTCGAACATTTCCTAATTGCGATCGCTTAACAAAGTTTATATGGCGAAAATTGGAGCTTTTGATCTTTAATTAAAATAATCGAGCATTTCGGCGAAAAAGGGCACCATATCCACCGCGTAGAGGTACTTGGTAATTTGAGAGAGATAACGTCGCCTGTGTCATCGTAGTACGTAAGTCGGCGAGGTACTTTCGGTAACTTTAATAGAATAGAGATTGTAGTCGCGACTGAACTGAATAGACTAAAGATAATAAATCGTTGAAATTTGGATGTAGGTGGTAACGTCAAACTAATACGAAAATTGCTCGGTAGTTTGTGTTCAGTTAAGTGGATAGGTAAAGGGTAGGGATAACATGAATTAGAGTTGTTGTAAGGTTTGAAAAACGAATCATATGCATAATCAGGGCTGATCCATATTGTTATTGGATAGTTGGTAATTCAATTTCATTCAGAGAAAAACATGTTTTGCTGTAAGAATGGGGTTGATAAAAATAGAGGGTGGATTACTGAATAAAGTTATTGAGCTCCATCCAAAAATTATCTTTTACTTTCCGAAAACAATCCGCAATTACTTAGTTACCAAACCCATCAAATGATACATTTTAATTAAATATAAAAATCTAATCTCATAATTATTATCGCTCAAACATTCCACAGCTACATCAAATCTTGCACTACACGCTTCGCTAACATGACACTTCACATACCACTCAAACGAATTATTTTCGAATGACCTACTCAGCCTGTTGTCCAATGAGAAAGGGACGAACTCCGGCAATTCTAATATTTCTGGGCATTCACTAGAGTGCAAAATACGTTAATGTGATTAAGAAACAAAGGAGGAGAACTGGGCTTCGGCCTGCTCGGAAGCCTATAGTGTGCTTTTTAATTAAGGAACATTTACACAATAAAGTAAAGAAGAAAAGAAAATTGAGCATCCATAAAATGTAGCTGGACAAATAAACCTTTAGAAACGCAAATAATTATACTATGGACCTTTAACTTATAAAGCTGCAAAACGTGAAAATATTTGCGTGTGCATAATCGTATCTTTGTCGTCGTTACAAAATTAGCGCAAACGTATATTATCGGGTGCATGCTAGTCGTAATTATAGCCATTTCGCAAGATTTGCAATTTAGATGTAATGTTCGTGATGTGTTGTCAAAGGTAATTGGAAGGAAATAAGGAGATTTAGATTGAAGCATCCAGTAGTTTAGTTGTTTATCAATACGCTTGTCGTTGTAATTATAATTCGACATATACAATAATAAAATACTAGTGAATAATAATGTGTAGATGTCTGTAAACGAATTGAATGATTTAGAATCGTGATACGCTGTAATCCGCGATTGTGTTTCAAAGTTAATTAAAGGGTTGATGAGTACTATGCCGCCTATTACTTAATTAATGCGCTGATGTGACATTTATGAAGATAATACACTGCAATGAAATGCTCAGCAGCTATAAAATAGGAATTTAACAAGCTAATTCTCCATAACTTTCATTATATTGAGCCGGTTGGCATTAAAATATGAAACTTGAGCCTAAAGTAACATTCGGTTTGAGAAACCAAAACATCGTTCAGACACCACAGGATGTTAGTAATGGCTACTTGCTGAAATTTTGGGCTTGGTAGGTCTCTCTCCTGTTAATTTCTTATTTACAGTACCTATACATTTTCCTGGACATTTGTGTCTTTGTACAAGATTCTTGCCCCCTGCTATTAAATGCCTATCGACCTGACGGCCCTTTTAGCATCTTTAGCTCAAGATTTCCAGGAACAGTCTCCTCTCTTTTCCTTGCTTCTTGTACTTCATTATTTTCCCAAATGCTCTATTATCTTGATCTTGTCCCCTTTCATTATACCTTGTATTCTTTTCAGTAACTTTTCGTTTGTTTCGAGTTCATTAATTGCATAAGGATTGATTTTCCTTGTTTGACCTACCTCGGTTTTAATTTTGTTTAGGATTGCTTTTTCAATTACGAAATTGTAACCCACTACTGTTTCATAAGTTGGATACCTTAGGTGTATATTTCATAATATTCAACCAATACCCTTCGTTGCTCTAGATGTTTATTTCCTTTGGAAGAAACGTACATGTAGGTGGTGGACATACCTGAATTGTAAGGATGGTAGTTATACACAATATTGAAAAATTTAGATATTTTCAAAGGAACTTGTTTTCCATAATATACTTGGAAAGGAGAGTAGACAAATTATGTTGGTAAAAGGATAGAAAAGATTCTTAAAATTGCTCGTCATCGATCATTCTGAAGCTGTAACCAATTTCTTCTTTCTCTCCTTTCAATAGCTTCTTGTGTCCTTTATGTAGTTTATGTGATCAGGTCGGAAATTTGCTAATGGAAATCTCTTTCTAACTTCCTTTTCCGCTGACCACCGGTCCCGGTCCTAGGCCACGGACCTGTCTTCGTTTCAATTCGGATTATCCCAGCATGTGCCGAGCTGCCCATGAAAGTTAAGTTAGGAATCTGGCATAGTTTTAGAAAACTTTTCCAATGTGACCATGCGTAGAGACCCAGGTGCGCATAGAAGGCTATATACACACGGGATGCACCAGATGCCCCTCAGTAGTTGCTCTTAGTTAATTTGGAGTTCTCTAGCACCCAGGCATGCGTCGCCCCCGCGTTTGCCCCAGAGTTCATCAAGAGCACACAAGCCTTCCCTCCGCGTCAAAGTGTCAATTATAATTAACCAGTTAGTATAAGACACATTTCCTAAATTAATTAACGCCTAATTTTCAACTACCAGCCTTCTATTGAAATATAATGAAAACGAGAGAATAAAATATATCTAGGAATATGAAGTTCAACCCTACGAGGACTGCAGCCGCAATAAATTGTTACAAAAATTAATTCTTTTACCAGAAAGAACTTTGAATGCCTTTTGCTTTAAATTCACCTTGATCTGTGTAGCGATTAACACATTTTTTTTGGCTTTCTGGTAAATAACTCAAATTTATGAAACTTAGGATCACATTCCAATATTTTCTTTTACAATGGCACTAGATTCTAATTGGATCTTAGATTAAAGTTATTATACGTTATTTATACCTATACTATAGCTCTCTTAAGAATCCCTTGAATCCATTGAATATCATTATAAGAATAAGTACTTCAAATTGGTGGAATCGTATAAATTAAAATGCAGAATTAATATCGTTGATCCAATTTGTTAATCAAGCAAATTGAAACGTGTTAACACGTCTTTGGCCTCACACTCTAGAAAAAGTTCATTATATTGTCACTTTAGGAAGTGACTCTATGTGTATTTTATTTATGATAGCTCCTTCGTAGTTCAATAAATACTGCAGTGTATAACCAAGTATGCAGGAAGCTCAATTTCTACCATTTGCATAAATCCACATACATACCGAACTTCCAACGACAATGTAACAGACATTACCACATGTGACATTTTCATATAGAACTGAAAGGATTTAAAGGCGTTCCTTACTGTCGTGCAAATAATATTGCTTATAAAATACATACTTCATCTTTAGACTTGCTCGACCACTATAGGTCAATTATAAAACAAGAATTGTCTTCTATAAAATGTAGTTTAGAACAATTTCTAACCGTCTTTGCAGTTAACTCTTGAAAATGTGAAATATCACTCTATTGACACTAAAAGGAATTTACATATAGATAACATAGAAATCATTTTATCAAACACATTTGTCTATTTATTTGTTTACTTTCTTTTTACTCAAGCAGGAGCTAGTTTTAAGGGGAACTGAAAATAAACAGGTAGGCTGGTACGGATACATAGCAAGACTGGACCAAGGCAGAATGTTAAAGAAGATTAACGAGGCAGAATCGGGATAATATAGAAGAAGGGGAAGTTCCAGGAAGGCACAAACCGCAGGATAATGGAGGAAAGAGGCAAAGAAATGAAAAATATGGAGGAACTAACGCATAATAGGAAAGAATGGAAACAATGGATAAAGGAGAGCGGTACTCTAAATCCAAGTCCTTAGATGGGCAGAAGGATAATGTGAAAGAAGAAGGTTAATAATACATTTCATAAAAGGAAACACAACCTGTTTAAGTTTTTCTTCGGTCTTCCCAATTCCTTGGGCAGAATTGTTAGGATTTCGAACAAGATTTTGGTAATGTATAGGGTTTTAAATTATTCATATATGTGCATGAGAACATGAAGTTATAGATGTAAAAATCTGTTTTTCTTTAAATAGGATGATATTTTACCGATAAAGTTGCAATTTCGAAACCGATCATAAACGGTTCTGAAATACAAAAGGTACTATGAAAGTTTTGGAATATGACGCAACCATGTGTCACAGCGATCTGCTTGTTGGTGCATGCTGGAACATGTTCGTACAAACAACAGTGACCGCTGCGCCAAGTCGGTGAGCTCAGTTATTCGTTAGCAGTGATAGTTTAAAGTGCTTGCAGTAACAACGTTGTTACGAAGTGAGATAGACAGATGGCAGTTTTGTGGTATATCTTCGCACATGGTTTAAACGTAGACTAGTGCTTAGAAGAAATGGCTCTTGCACTAGGTGATTGAGATTGACTTGATGAAGACAGGCGAGTGACTTACCAACAGATTGAGGATATCTTAGGCCTAAATGCACAAGCAATTCGTTCGTTTTTGCATGATCATTTGCACGTGAAGAAACTTTGTTGTCTTTGGGAGCCGCTTAGTCTAACTGAAAAGGTGTTGATGCTGGGAGACGCTGAAAATGTTTGACAAGGGACAATCTCGGTATGTGAACAACATCGTGACAGACTTGGCTGTACTATTATGATGTGCCGACCAAGACTCAAAACAAGATTTGAATCTTTTATAATGAAGGTGCACCCGCTATCAATCATTGAAGAATAAAATAATATTTTTTAAATCGAGTGGAATTGTGTAGCGCATCTGTTTGGATATACAGGAAACAGTTGCAGCTAGGAGGTGCACTGAACTATGCCTGCCTACAGTCATCGAATCTATGAAGCACCTACGACCAAATTCAAGAATGAACACCTGGTTCCTCCATCATGATAACGCTTCAGTTCATCGCGCGAAAGTCTGCACCGAATATTTGAGAACTACAGGACTAAAACTTCTTGACCAGCCTCCTGACAGTCCACACCTTGCTCCCTGCAACTTTGCACTGTACCCGCATATGAAAATAAAGCTGGAAGGGATGCGTTTTCCAGTGATGAGGACCTTCTGAAGGCTTGGGAAAACGAGCGTGCTTTACTCCCTGGTGAAACTAGGCAGATCTGGTTTAAGGATTGGTTTCGGAAGGCGAAGAGATGTATTGAATCTGGTGCAAATTATTTGGGAAAATTAAATAAACAAAGCTGTATTGCAAAACCGCCCTAGAAGCCTTTGCACATTGTATTGAAGAAAATTCTAACTGATCTATAGTGGTAGAGCTAACCCAAAGATATGTTGTTGATGCCACGAAAATATATACATTTAACAAAGTACATACGTTTTCTGCTAACTAAAATGTAATTAATCAATAAACACATAACTTTCAGCTACTTCTTTAATAGCTAATTAACACTGCAATTTAATTGAACTTAAACCAATCGCTATTAGCACAAATATTTTCAGTCCTTTCATATTTGCTCGTATTTAAGGAAAATGGGAGAAATACCACCAATTGTGTCTTAATTTCCTTTAGCATTTTCTACCACGGTTGTCTGCTACTCGAAAGATGAAACGATAAAAATACCTAGCATTTGACATGAAAGAAATAGAGAACTGCGAAAATGAATTGCAATCTATAATTGCAAAGGAAATTGATTAACTACATTTGCGCAAATTTAAGTAAATGGTAATTTAATTCACTAGCAATCGAGAACGATTCGGGGATTAAATAAATATTTGCTATTATACGTTATACACTTTGAACCTTAGTTTTATTCAGTTTGATAGTTTAAGAAAACTCTTTGTTCTTATGTTAGTTTAACTAACAAAAGATACGTAAGAATGAGATACTACACTAGTAATATATATGTATGTATGTATTATTATCACCGTTTTTTTTGTACGAGACAAAAATGTTTAGCTCCATACGAAGATTTCTTAGCGTCTTTATACATTGTACAAAGATTTTTTTCGATCTGTGTACATGCACAAAGAGGCTCGTACAAAAACAGTGATTATTATTAGTATACTATCTGAAAACAAAACTTGCTATTTGTATTCATCTTGGTTGGACTCTGCAAAGACTATTTTCGATTGCTTTCCTGAAACTGTGTCCAACTTATTATGGGCATGAAATATCTCATGTTTTGCTAATGGGTTGGGATATCGTTTTCAGAGTATTTCAAACAAGAACTGTTTCCAGTCAAACCGAACTGTATTCTTAAATTTTTGATATATTTATTTGTAACAATAACAATTCTTATTGTATCAATTTTCGGTTTTCGCATTACTCTCTATTCACAATTAGTTAACCAAACACCACGTCTATTTTCTACTTTAGGCTACTTATAAACGTGATAACTAAATTCTTCGTTCAATAAATATCAAAACGGTATAAAACGTTCTAATGAAGAGCACACATATTTTAAGAGTACAAACAAGTTCCTAAATAAAGCAATTGCTTTGCGTCGAACTTCTCTTCGTAATTTATCGCCGCCGGCGTTGAGTTTTTCCATGAAGTGGCCCCAGATCGAACAAACCGAACACGAACTATCTCGCTCGGGGTAAGTTAATAAATTTTTGTTGAAGATGTACGACCGCTGGAGACAAAGGATTGACCCCTTAACGCCCTCTTATCTGTGTCGCGTCAAAGCACGACAGTGTTTTTCAGCGGTCGTTTAGATAAGTGAAATAAAGGACAAACACGACGCCGCTTGTGGTGACAAAGGTCGTGCCGGAGTTGGTTTTCAGGATATGTTCTACCGGAAATAACAGCGGACTAAATAGAATTTTACATATGTGTTGAGGTTTTTGTTCGCTTTTTCAATACTCTCCATTTTAACTTTTCTGTCTATTTTAGCTTCCCTATTTTCTAGCGTTGTAGAAAATTTTATACACATTTGCTAACCATAACGAATTAGATATTCTGTTAACATTTATGTACATTTATGACTCGTTTACTTATAGATCCTGCCTTTTGGTATTACCGTGTATAATCTAATTTGCATAACCATGGTAAAACAAAAAGGCAAATATCCTTTTTCGTAATAATTGCAATGACTGTGGTAGTAGGAGTAGAACTATTGACACTAGGTGACAGCGGTAAACCCATTACACAGTTGTTTAATAATTTCAGGACACCTCTCCTACTGTCAACGGCAGTAATATCTCCAATCAAATCCGCCCTGATGAAACGAAATTGTTAATTCTACTTCCCATTCACTCCAGACTTGTGTGAAAACTACCTTCGGATATGAAGATTAGTGCGTCGTCGACAATGATATACTGCGTCTTCCGAAGATGATTTTGCTTCCACTGAACGTCAGATACTCGGGCAATATTACTGCACGCAAGCACGCGTCTGTTTATACAGAAACAAAATATAATAACTTTCTAGCCAATACACATACAATATACGTATATCCCTTCGTATTTTAAGGGAGGAAGCACCTCATCCTTCTTCTCAATTATTCGGCTACTCCAATATCGTTTTATGTGCTTATGTCACCGATATCTGGGAAGCAACTTCAAATGCGATAAACATTTTATAAACTTCTAGTTATACTTTTTCACGTCCTTTTCAGCCTAGTATGTATCAGGCAATAATAATGGAGGAAAATGAAAAACATGATATGGAAATCAACATACGAATAGACAATACTTTGAAAATATATCACGCAATCAACTAAAAATCTTTAACAAGAAAGAAATCTTAAGGGAAACTAAAACAAAAGTGTAGACAACCATACGCAGACCAATACTTACACCTTACATACGAAAGCGGAGCAAGGGTAACTATTAGAAGTCAGAATAGCAAACTGCAGGTGACGTAGATGAAATTTCCTAGAGGGATTATGCATAAAGCACTAAATTATGCAATCAGTAAAGAACTAAAGATCCAATCTGTATCGAAAGTGTTGGAACAAAGGCAACTGAGTTACAGGAGGTATCTTCATCAACTTGATGAAAACACTCCAGTGAAGAGAATATGGGAAGCAAGAATTAAAAGCAAAAAGAGATGAGGCAGACTAAAATTGACTTGGAATGGGAAAATAGAGACGATTTTGAAAGAAAGAGGGAAAATGTGACACGAAGGAAAGCCTATGACACGAAAGAAGAAGCAATGGCGTGATTTCGTGTATGAGTTGTAAGGACATTGCTTTACAGCCCTACACCGCTAAGTCCCAGGGTTTTCTCATAAGAGACTTATCGAGAATGATTGTCCACCACGTGACCAGTAATTTTCTCAAATCTTGGACTTTTTGTGTTTATAAGCTTATGGTATTTGCATATCACTAGGATCATACTAGCATTTAACATAGGCGTACAATTGTTATCCACAATGTTTGCTGTCATTATTTATGTTTTCGCTCCATTATTTTTTATCGAACATTTAAAGTAACAGAACTGTACTTATCAATACACAGACGTTACATCGCATTTCTGTGTAAGGAAAGCTAAGTAGAATATCATATAGCATAAAATAGAAATAATTATTAATTAATAGATTTCTTTACAAGTGAACAAGACGCATTCATTCTAATGGTGCGTTTTCGAAGCTGTACTCAAAATGAAGATGGAATGTGAGTATACTCACTGCAGTCTTGTATTGAGGAATACGTGGAAAGATTTCCAAATGAAAATATTTTATATGAAACATTTTCTCGCCATAATGATATACTTGGACCGGAACATTTTGAAAATAAACATTACATTTGCAAAGGGGAAATCTACCGGTAGGCCAACTGCGTTAAGTGGAGATGTTGACATTCAACATCAAATGGAGCAAACTCCTGCAAAACCTCTACCACAGTTAACTGCTCAGGCAGCTATGATAACGTATTTTATTATTTATTATAAGAGAATTCCATGTTTCCTTATTTTGCAGGTTCCTTCTATGGAAGCTGCCAAGAGGCTTTGAACAGGATTTTGAGAATGCACCTCAACAAAGTGTCGATGGTACAACAATTATATCCACGACACCATCAAGGACGTATATAATGTAATAACCAAAATTATACAACATGGGGAACAGAAACTCCATATACTTTTTTACTTTTTTCGGAGGTGAATTTTGTTAGCGCCATCGTCTTCTACGGGTCGAATTACGAACTGATAGAGGATTCAAGCACTCTGCGGTCACATTTAAGCAATTTTTAGGCATCTCAGAATTTTCGGCTGATTTTTGCATTTTATGTTCCCGCGTAAAATTCTGAAAAAGTTATTTTTATTCGGAAGTGAATTTTGTTAGCGCCATCGTCTTCTACGGGTCGAATTACGAACTGGTAGAGGATTCCAGCACCCTTTGGTGTATGGGTGGCATTATCAAAACGACGTATTGTGGGGCCTATATTTTTTAATGGTACAGTAACTGCTGAAAGATATCGGAATAATATTTTACACCCATTTATCGAACATTTGCGCGATGATTAATTGACGGAAGGATATTTTCAGCAAGATAGAGCAACAGCTCATACTGCATTCGATACATTGGAATACCTGCGACAGTTTTATGATGATCGCGTTATTAATTACGGAAGATAGCCTGCAAGATCACCGGATTGAACACTTCTAGATTTTTACTTCTTTAGTTATCTAAAAAACAAAGTGCGTGCAGTAGACAACGCTTACATAACATTGACGAGCTATTGACGAGATATTTCTGTATATATGTATATGTATAGGTATCAGGTACATATATGAAGACGGAATGAGAGTGCGTAAATGTAGTATTTGTAAATGTAGTATTCTTTTCACACTGTTAGCAACTCTATTCTATCTCGGGCCTTTGAAGTTTCCAATCACTTTCTTTCATTTTACCGTTACTATCCTCGACACAATTCGTTCTCGGCGGTAGCCAAAAATCCACAGGCACAGACGAAAATGGTGCCGCATTCTCGTGGAAATCCCCACACAATACCATTTCGCCTTAGAAACGCAAAATACGAAATTTTCTATTTCGCTTCGACGACGCCTCCAAACTTTCCTCTCCAAACGAATAAAATCGCACATCGGCCAAGACAAATACAATCATACGCACGCAGTTTCGCTTTCCCCTATTCGTTCCTTCGGCAAACGCAACGTCTAGGGTTGTCCCTCGCCCGTTTCAAACGATCCTAACGCGAAAAAGTCCCGCTTTATCGGGAGATGAAGGAAAAAGTTTCCTTTTCGGAGGCGATATAGTGGTCTGTCTTATCGTGTATGCGAATTACCCCGCTACCACTGCGATACAACGCAATAAAACATTGTACGCCATCGTATATGTGCATAGGGTTCGCTCGCTTTCGGGCAAACCAACCGGAGCGTATATATAAGGAGATCTCCTGGGGCGCATAAGCTTTTAGATTTACTCTGGGCTTCATTTCGCATGTGTGTGTTTCCTTTCATCTGGAGAGAAATGGAGAAGTACCCTGGCTAGGCGTACCCGCCCGCCGCCGTTGCCAACATTGACTATTACCGCCGCTCCGCTTTCCTCCCTCGTCTTGCATTAGAAATAATTGAACATGTGTAGGTTGTGGAAATTTTACCCCAGCGGGTTTACTTAATCTACGACGGGTCTTGTTTGAAAAGGCTCTAATTTCATCTGATAGACCTAATTCTCTCGACTAATTGAGTTGTAATAAAGCCAAATATCTTCGGGCAATGTGCAATAATTGTTACCGGCAGTGGAGGATGGCTGCGAGGATATTTATTTACATTTGCCTAAAGGTTTGGCATCATCAACTCTAACTCTTACTGTTGCTTTATCATCGGAGAGCATTTATTAATCGTTTTCGTATTCCAATTGCTTTAACTATTTCCCTTAGCCCTATACACACAGTATATATTTTCCTGAAATATATGGAGCTTGTTGAATATGTTACTGAAAAGTTGTCCTTGTAAATTCAATGGAAGGCTAGATTTTACACAACTTCTAGATATTGAGGATATTTGCATCTTAGTTGACTTTCCGCTATGGGCTATAGGCCAATGGTTATGTTAGTCTGATTCAGCTTTTGGTTTCAAATTATTGGTTTGAGTGTGTTGAGTTTGCTTGCTTTATTATTATTGCATTCAGTTAGCTTGATCAATGAATAAAAAGGTTAGTTCTGGGTGATTATGTTTAATGTCTTTACCTAATTTCAAAAGTGACTGATTGAAAGATGTCGTACTAAATGTATTCGAAACAGCTGTGCTGCATTAGTGATTGTTATTATAATCTGGAATAAAAAGCCGATTGTTTATTGTTTATCACTCAAACTAAGTTAAAAATTAAGCAAACGACAACCTATTTACCTATTCTTCTTAGAAATGTATGAAGATGCATTATTAAGTGTGACCGTCGTTTTGTAACAGACAATTATGCTTATTTCTATGTACTTCTCTAAAATATCTGAAGACAGATCAATTTAACATATACAATAAAACTTCACGATCACCAATGTTCAACGATTAGCTCTCATTTCCACAAATTTTGTACGCTGGTATATTGGTTAGCTCCAGTAGTCAAAACCACCATAATACAAAAATTGAAAGCTAGTTTCAATGAGGTACTTTTAAAAAGCCAATATACAAATGTAAGAAAGCAGAATATAACTTTCAACTGAACGAACTTAAACAGAGGTTCGTTACTTAGGCAGCTCTCTCAAAAGAAACTGCAAGAACAAGTCACATATGCCAATAAATGCCACGTAGGAAATTGCGCTTTATTATATTCTACTTTTTTACATTTATTTATTATTTTAAAGTAACTTATTGAAACTAGTTTTCAATTACTTTTGGTATTCGTCGTGAATTATATTTTTACCAGGTATGCGAATAGTTCCGTTGTTCATTGCATGGAGCACAAACCCCAGCGTTCAGATGATCATCAACCCCTAAGATCGACCCCTTCCACGAATGAAAATTCGTCACCTAGCAGATTTTTCCAATATTGAGTGAGGTACCTCGACGACAATTAAACCCAATATTTAGCGATGAAATTATAATAAATTGTTATTTTACATAAGAAGATGTTTTCACTCCCCATTTAGTTAGCTGACATGGGAGCGTTGAAAGGGCATCCCGCTGATCCTAGAAATTGAATTAAAGTTTCGCGAGAGGCTTTATTAATCCCAGAATGCTATACCGTACTGAAGATTCCTAATAAGGACGAAAATAGTCCATGGTTGCAGTCTGCAATTAATAAAGCAGAATTCCTCACGTGACACTTGTTGGCATGTCTTTCTTGCAATGCAAGCCATTACACAGTTGCCTTTGGAGAGCTGCCTAAGTAAGGAACTTCGGTTTAAGTTCGTTCACTTCAAAGTTGCATTACCCTTTCTTACATTTATTCTTTGGTAATAATGACTCTCTAAATCCAACTCATTGAAACTAGTTTTCAATTACTTTCGTTATTCGTCATAAATGATATTGCATGCCGCGTATTCCAATAGTTCGGTTGTTCATGAGATAAAGTTACTAATTTGGTACAAAATCATTGAGATGATGAACACTTGTAACATGTAACTATGGGGCATGACTTTACTAATCACAGAATTCTTTACCATATTGAAGAGTCCTAAGAAGATAGTCTATGGTTACAGTCTGCGCTTAATAAAGCACAATTCCCTAGGTGACATTTGTTGGCATATGTAATTTGTTCCTGTAGTGCAAGCCATTACACAGTTATCTTTGGAGAGCTGCCTAAGTAACGAGCTTCTGTTTAAGTTTTTAATTCAGAGTTGTATTACACTTTTCTATATTTATTCTTGAGTAATATTGACTCCCTCAAAGAAACCCATTGAAATTAGTTTTCAGTTACTTTTGTTATTCATCGTGGGCCAATAGGCCAATAGTTCCGGTGTTCATCAAGTGGAGCCACTAGTTTGGTGAAGTCCATTGAGATGATAAACTTTTGTAACATGCAGTTACGGGGAATGACTTTATTAGTCGCAGAATGCTATACCGTAGTGAAGAGTCCTAATAAGGACGAAACTATCTACTGTTGCAGTCTGCGATTAATAAGGCACAATTCCCTACGTGATATTTGTTGGTATATGTAATTTGTTCTAACAGTTCTTGGAGAGCTGGCTTAGTAACGAACCTTTCTTTAAAGTCGTTCAATGGAGGGTTATATTCCACCTTTTAACCTTTATTCATGGGTCCTACAATACAGTTATGGATGTCAACAGATTTGAGCAAGTGTAGTTTTTAAGAAAACCACCTATTTATAACGCTTTATTTGAAAAATTAATAATCAATTATGAAAGTATTTAGAGGACGATCATAATTTTGAATATATCATTCTGTTAGGCGCAAAATCGGATACAAAGTAATAATTTCTTGTACTTTTTCGCGTAATTTACTTTTGATTACTAAAGAAAATAACACAGATTTTACTACGTAGAACCTTAGTAGGGGCGGTGCATTCTTTTGAACTCCCTCTATTTAGATCACTTTTCGTCCACAGCATCACGTTTTCTTCCTTTAGGTTCCTATGCGCTTCGAACAGCGTTTGCTACCTATAAACTAATCAGGCGTTACTTTTCATATTCCATCGTACGAAATAACCCAAATAACTGTAAGCAACGGTAAGCAATCAAGAAGTCACAGGAAACGGTGGGGAGAAAGGGAAAACAACTTAAACGAAAAGCATACAGGCTAGAAACACGCGTCGACGCAAAAATGAAAATATTTGGTGGTTCATACCTGAAACAAAATTTAGAATTTGAAATCAAGTAAAAGTTTATTTTGGGACTGTGCCAAGATTTACATACAAATTAAATTTATGAAGTCCCTATGTTTGTTGCAAGAAAAGGTACAACTTAAGTAAGTACAACGTAAGTGCACGTTGCAATTTGAGCAAAGTTTGAATGCTGCCTACAAAATAGTTCTACAAAGTTTGAAAATAGATTACTTCCTATGTTATTATCGGATTTGTAAATTACAAAACGGGAATAATTTATAATATAAAATACTTCCACAACGACTAAGAAATCGCTTAAACTGATGAATAACATATATTTCTACCTACACACATAAAAACGAATCTATAATTTAAGCATATAAAGTGCGTATGAAACAAATGGTAAGTTCAACATACACCCGAACTAACCATATATTTAAATAAAATGTATTATGTGGTTGCCACCAAACAAATCAAAATATTACCAGAAATATGGTTTTGAATTTACTATTACTCTATGCATTATAACAACCTTATGACCTTTTTCAGGAAATTTCTTTGTTCTGCCTATTATTTAATTAAAAGCAAGCTATATTTTATTTCAATATAACTTTAAAATCAAGCATATGCATAAAGCATTTATGTTGATAGTGACCATATTGCTATGTTTAACTTAACGGTCTCTATATATTTATTTCAATACAACTACAATTTGCAATAGGCGTTTTAATTTTTGATTAAAAAACCGATTTGAACATATAATTTAAATACATCCTTATTTCATTATAAATCAGTACATACTTTATATTCAAGGAAAGTATTCTTAAAGGAAGACTCTAAGATTTGATTTAAAATTATATATTCAAATAAATGTGTATATTTCTTTTACGAAAGATTTTTCTGTGTAGTGTTAGAACAAACAAAACTAAAGTATAAAGTAGGGATCTACCTTTACATCTAGCTATATCCATTTTTTAGTCCAGTGTACTGTTCATTAGATATTCACCAGCGATAGAACAATTCCTTCATGTAGTTCTTTTACGTTTACGTTTAAATCACCTCAAAATGCATTAATTTACTGCAGGACTTTCATGTCTAACTGAAGTGCTTTTCCATATTTTATGAATAGTTAAAGTAAATCTAAATTTAAAATCAAATATCGTTATCATCCAGATGTTATAGCAGTGGCGAAGCATACCAACCATGGGAAGTGTATAAAATAAATGTTCTACCTCTATTTATGCCTATTGGACTATATCCTTTTAATAAAAAATACTCTAATATAGGGACTAAGCTCAAGTCTGTTGAAGGCCATACTTCTAAAATAAAGCTCTGTTGATTGATTGCTGCTATATCAATACGATTTCAAATAACACGCAATGGTTTATCAACATATGACTGTCGCATCAAATTATTGTGTTTATACATAACTAAACTGTCAGGTTTTCCGCTGTTCACCCGCTGCATAAGCGGAATTAAAGCCGTATACTTTTTTTCGCCAAAGGACGGCAAGCTGAAAGATTAGGAATAATTTAATTTGCTTTATGTCGCCTCGGAAGTAACGCAATTGTGTCGGAGATTTATCGAGACCTCCATTTGAAGAGTACCAATAAAAAGAACGTATACAGAACTCGCCCCGTCAGAAAATATTGTGTAGGTTCTCACTTATCAGTCGAGTATCATCTGGGAAAAATATTAGGGGTTGTATTTGTCGTAAAGTGGCCGACTTCCTGCCAAGAATGGCCACGAATGCCATAAAACCAAATGAAGCTATAAATTTTATATTTTGATTAACCCTAAGGACACACTCCCCGGGTAAATATTAGACATTTGCTTATTTTTATAGGCGAAATTGGACCGGCGGCTTTTTGAATTTCTGTTTACCTTGGCGAACATGATAAGCTCGAGAAATGACCTCCCGTTTATATTTGTTGCCTTTTCCTCACAATAGAAGAATACGTCGAGAATGTTACAAAGTTTTTTAGCGTTTCTTAAAGTAACTTCGGGTTAACCAAATGATGATATTTCCGAGGAGAGAATTTTTGTTATCAAATACACTTTCCCCTTTTCTCTTCTAGATAAAGTTGTTTGAGATAAAAGCTTTCCCATTTTTGTATGCTACCAACATCTATTTGGAAGCACCACCATTTACGAAATACGAAATACGAGTATGTAATTTTGACACGAATTTGCTGTATTATGTTACAGATGCCACAGTTATTTATTTCCTGAAAGCAAGAATTCCGCTGACAGTGTAATTGATATCGACAATCGTACTTAATTGAATGCGGTTAGAGACTGCAAACAATACTGCCAAAACTGTCAGCGGCGGCTCCTGACATTTCAAGGTGCGTGGTCTGCACGAACCACAACCAGTTTAAATAAATAAATAATAATAATAACCCGATTATAAAAATATATATAATATTTACAGCCAAAACCAAAGAATATCAGTAAAACAATGTACAGTAATATGGAAAATTTTAAAGTCACTTGAACTTATTCTGTTTCATTTTCTTAAACAGGAGCTCAATGCGGCGGTCCTTTTTGGAGGCAAACTTTCTCGTTGAAATTCGGTACTAGGTATTCGACGAATTTCTTTTTTCCATTGAAAGCATCAATAAAGCAGATAGACGATCTTCACACCTTGAATTTCTGAGAAAAGTTCTTATGTGCTTCAATGTGGAGAAATTACGTTCGGTTTCAGCAGTGGTCATGGGAGTAGTTGTCAGAATTTCCAAAAATTATTTACTTTCTACCATTGCTTCTTCCAAATAGTTAGGAATTATAAATTTTAACAAAGGCACTGCATCTTTCAATGTCCAACATTGAAACTTTGAATACAGAACCGACAGCTCTGTTCGTAGGCGTCGTTTTTCCAAAACAATTACAAGTTGCACATGTTAAGTCCAGATTATATTCAGGAAATAAATGGTTATAATTTTCAAAATTATCCGAATTCAAGAGCGATGCAGCAACCATGTGGTTAGTAAAAGCAAAACGTTCTTTTGCATTATTTATAATAACATCACAAACTTCTATACATGCAGTACGGTGGACTTCTTTGCTATTATTTAAAAATTCCTTTCTTGCATCACAGGGGACTGTACTAAAATTTCAAGCTTGCTGTATGAGAATCTATTTTATTTCGAACGTTACTAATGCTTTTCACAAAATTATTTACCACGTTTTGTGTATTTATTGGATTCATGTCCTTTTTCCAGTTGATTATATAAAACCAACATGTGACATAATATAGTAAAAAACAGTCAGCCAAAAAGTAAAATTTTGATCTTCCAGAACACGTCGAATACCTCTTGCTTCTTCGCACGTTACTGCATTTGAATCTTCTTCCAGATGTTTCATACATTCTCTAATAGAATCTATGTGTTCGTAAATCACATTAACCGTACGAATATTGAAATTCCAAGGCGGAGGTGCAGAATGGGGTACATTCTTCCCTATGAATTGCTTCAGAACAGCGAGTCTTTGCGGCGAATGACTAAAGATCCAAGTATATCATGTAAATCTCCAAACAAGACACGTACCTGAGAATTAACTGAATATGCTCGTGACATCACCAAATTTAATTGATGAGTATAGCACTGTACGAAATGTGCATTTTCTTATTTCTCTTTGATTATTGCCGTCATGTATTCCAGTCATTACAACGGCCCCGTCATAGCTTTAATCAATGAGCTTTTTTATCATTTTTTAAAATAGGGCCAATAATCTTAAGAATATTGTTAGCTAATGACACGGCATTATGATTTTCGGGAAGCAAAAAGGCCAGACCTTTCTAAAGGGCTTCCCTCCTTGGTAACGTAACGAAGAACTATTACCATTTTAAATTTAGAGGAAACTTCTGTAGTTTAATCAGCCATCACTGCTAAAAGCGAGGCTTTATTTGTATCGCAAAGAGTTTCCTTTACTAAATTAAACTTGCTTGTGCTCCAACAAGAATTTTACAGAATTTTATTTGTGCTGCTAAAACTTTCAAGGGTAATGTTCAATTAAATAGAATTTCATTTCGCTTCGAATAACAATTGAAATATATAACATACAAAGGTTGTAATTTTAGGGAGCTCACGAATTTGGAATTTCTGTATAGTCTTTCTAAAGGTTTAATTACATCACACTTAGAGTATACAGATTATACGATTTCTTACATACCAAATGCATGCTATCTCTATCGGAAAAGTTCAAAGACAATTATCCTAATTTCTGTTTTCTTATGGATGGTGCCTATCCAGTAAGAAGTTGTCATCACAGTAAACTACTAGCTTTTGGTGGTCTTACTAATAATAGCATTAACTGCTTTTAACTGCTTTCTATAGCAACGGCAAGCATTGTTCGCAAATTGTCCACTTTGCTGATTTCTACTTTAACGGTGTTTCGGGCAACTGTGACCGTGTCAACCATATTGTATGTTTTGTTACAAGAAAAGATTTTGCCATAATTATTTAAAGAAGTACTTTGATTTAATTGTTTCATATGTAATTAAATTTGTACAAGCTCGTTTAAGTATAAATATTTTCAAGGTTCTTATGCAAAAACAATTCACTAAATGTATGCTCTCTCTACCTTACCTCTGTCATCAATCAGAATGTAGTCCTTCCAAATGAATCGAATTCATTACAAGCACGTCTAGCAAAGGATTAAATCTGATTACCTTCAAGAAGGAGAAATCGGCTTTACTGAATTCAAAATGGATAATTGTAGTATGAACAAATAAGGAATTAAAATTTCGAGTAAAATTTCAAGCACAAACAATATAAAAGATTCCCTTGAAGTCAAAGTGGGATTAATTTCAGTGAACAAAAAGGATAGCATTTTCAGTCAACGATGAATGAATTATATCGCAACATCGTTTCGTTCGAAAGTCCTCCACGCTTCATTACCGTTTGATTTCAATTTATTTCTTTCATCTCTAACAAACTCTTCCACACTAATTCCCGATTTTCGAATTACGCCTTTAGGCAATTTCCAGCTCCGTAAATAAACAAATAAGCTGTCTTTCTGCGGGCGACGTCCTGTGATTTTAAAGCGGCTTTTTCAATTTCGCCAGAATTTTGAACTGCTCCTCGCGCCGACTTGGGTAATGTATGTATGTACAGTTCCGAGGACGAAAACTGCAAATTTCAAAGAGTATTTACGTTTATAAAATTAGCGATGATGCTTTGCCAAGAACGGCGCTGAAAACTGCATTAGCCGCGATCAATCTTCAGTTCTCGTACCTTCACGAAATATGGCGAAACTATTTTGCTTTATAAAATAAGCGCGTCCAGTCTCATTAACAAAATCTACTGCCTTGCACGTTACGTCCAACAGGAGATGATTAAAATAACACTCCTAAAATATTGCTTGATTATTAGATTTTCCAAGCCAACACTTTTAACATAAAGAGGAATACTAAATCAGATTCGACGTGAATCATTTCAGTAGTGGGTGAAAAAGGGAAGACACACGACAACCTGTTCTGAAAGATAACTGCCTTGAAGCGTCTTCAAATTTCACCTTTCCATTATTTATATTGAAAGGTACATCATCAACCAGTACTTTCTGAATTGCGTCGGAGATATGACATTCAAAATTTACGATGACCTTGTTCCCCGTATCAAAGCCTAAGGAAGATTTCAACAACGCTATCTATTTTGCTACTTAATTTGAAGCAGTTAAGTTGTTATAACTTAGGCGACGAAGGAGGTCGCCCGCCATAATCCCGGATTAATTCATATATACCGTTCGGGCTTACTATAAGCCCGGATTTCCGGGATCCTAACTCGACGAAGCCTCACGCTGCTGCCGCTCAAGAAAAGACCCGTTCTCTAAAATTAGCATCGGTTTAACGCAAACGCATTATCTTAAATCCGGGCCACACGCTCAGTCCGAGTATCGACTACGACGGTGGATGCTAGAGACGCCACCTGTAGCACATCCATAATTAATTCTTCTAGCCGCTTTGTCCACACACCGAACGCTATAAATCATTTTGTTGCGATATGGATTCAGAAGTAGGAAGCCCAATGGGGTGCCGGCAAACGGGGACGGAGAAAATGGAACGAAATAAATGAAGCTTAGGTCGGCTAGGGTGAACGAACGTAAAATTCAATGGGGAATGGAAAAGGAATTAATCCCAGGTATATACAAAGGAACTAATTAGGACTAAGTATAATGTTATTGCTTCGTGACTTTCTATAGATAATGCTAATGATAGTGGGACTATATCCATTGTATTTGGTTATTACATTTCCTTGCCGATTACACATGTGAGAAAGTGAAGGAACATAATAAATTGAAAATCCCTAAACTTCGTATGCTAACAAGATCAATAATGAAAATAGATGTAAACAGACAAGCAGGAGAGGTCCATCCACCTAGAGAAGGATCGAAACTGCATGCCAGGTGATCAACGATGATTAGCATGTGATTAAAATACTCTTTCGAATCTAAAAGATCCTGCATAATTAGCGTAAAAAATTTTGTTTCTTCTTTTGGATCTCGTGACAAACGACGACTCTCGTCAGTTAGTAACGAAATACTTTGAACCATTTCAACAGCAGAAATACGAAGCACGTTTAGAACACCATGAGTGGTAACATCCATTTTTTAGAATGAGGAAGACACAACAAATTATCCATTCCCGTAGTGCATTGCAGATGATGCGAACCATTATCTTGAAAGAAAGTGATACTATTACAAATTCTTTGCAAGGTCGGAGAATTTGGTAAACCACGGCTTTTTAGAAGTAATCACAGTGCGCCGAAAAGCAGCTCAGAACAAGAAGTCCTTTTCCACCAGCACAATGTGAATTCACACACAGCACCAAAGGCTGGTGCTGGGGCTTGGTGCAGTGAAATATCAAGTTTTCAAATCATTTTGCACACAATCCTGGTTTCAGTCCTAACGATTCTTTTACATTACGAACGATCTAGAATGGACTCCATCGTCAATGGTTTCAACGATTATAGAAAGTAGTATATGCCTTTAAAATGCGAACTTTGACTATCCCAACTGAATATTGCGGTAATTTCATTCATAACACTGATCAACACATATTTTGCTCCAGAACTTTTTAACTGTTCTTAACTAATAATTTTGGTGCGCTGAATCCAAAAATACCATCAGATTTGCTCTATCAGCTCGTCTTCAAAAATGTGAGCACGTATTTGTCTTTACCCAGTCATATTCCTGCATATAAATATTGGTTCCAATACAACCTACAAAAGCCGCACAAATAAAAAAGAAATAAGTTTATGCTATAAAACAAATATTTATAAATGTTGTTACTCCAAAAAAATATTTACAATGTTGGTAACTTCTTTTTCAGCACTCTTCTGCTTTTCTTGTGTTTGTCTGAAAAGGATTTTCTCTTTCAATACTCCAGCAGTAATCAGCCATCATGTATGTGTCCCATCTACCCTGATATCTTTCTTCCATTATTTTGATATCCTGGTGGAATCGTTCGTGCTGCTCCTCACTAAAGTGTCCGAGATTTGGAGGAAATCTCTCTAAATGACTGTAGAGGTAATGGATCTTAATGCTCATATGGCAACAAAAGTTGTCAAGCATATCTTGTACCATTTGTTCGTAATTTTTAGACTAATAATTACCAAGAAAATTTTGCACAAATTTAACAAAAGAAGACCATGCATTGGAGTCAATTTCAGTCATTGATTCAGTGCAGTATGGGTCTTTTAAAATTTACCTTATCTGAGATCCATAAAATATTTCTGCTTTTAATTTCTCATTGTTGATTGCAGGGAATTGATTTGCTAAGTATTGACAACAAAGGACATTTTGATCTAAAGCTTTCACAAATTGTTTCATTAGCTCTAGTTTATCGTGTAAGGGAGGTAAAATTATTTTTTGTCATTCTACTAATGCTTCATCAATAGCATTGGCTTTTCCCTCTACTAGAACGTCTCTATAAAGCCAATTTTTTTGTCCAATGGTTATCTTTCTGCCTGCTCTCCCAGAGATACAAAAACAAGGATATTTTGTATATCCACATTGCCGTCCTAAATGGAAATCTACCATTTTTTGATCAACACATATCCACCCATTTATGTAATACTTAAATTTTTTCAGAAGTAGAGATATTGTTTTATAATCCTCGTTCATCTTTGTGGAATGCCCAATTGGAATACTTCCATAATAAAAATCCAGAATAAAATGGCAGATCTTTTTCTCTATTACGGTAACACGTAATTTTTGATTCCGGAAAAAGAAGATTTTGTTCATTAAGTCTAGAAGCAAACAACTCCGAAGATTCCTTTGAAAGATTTGAATCCCTAATAAGATCATTTAATTATTCTTGGGTAAACCTTTCTGTACATGTTGAGTCTCCTTCGAAGTCACTATGGTCGTGTTCACAAGAACACATTTCATCATCATCCCAAATATTGGAACTGGTATTTTCTCTAAATGTGGAATAGATCCTCTCGTTGAATCCGAATTGGAATATGTCCACTATATCGATTATTCCGATTAGTATCCTTTATATTCGCTAGAATGGTTTCCCAAATTTAAAACACTTTCTTTTTCCTTTTGTCCACTGGCGTAGATTTTCAACACATGATTTGGAGGCAACATGTGGCGCCCAAGTTGGTATGGTATTTTTGGAATCAGAGTTCCTGATATATTTAAAATCAGCTTCTTTTTTGATGCAGTAATTTTCTTGTCAGGCTGTGTAATCGGTCTAAACGAATGAAAAATGTATCAATCTTTATAAAGAACACTTTTAACAGCAATAAAGCACTTTCAATCGACTCTCTGTTTGCTTTCTATGACTATGTGCAATATTAGACGACCGCCGTATTACTCCATACATGCGTGTAGACATAAACTGTAATATATCCCATTTCACTTAAAGTGAAATTATTAGGCCTCAAAGTTTCGTCTGTGCAAATATGTACCTACTCCGATTTTGAATTTCCTGGTAAAGTTAGATTTACCCTCGGGCATTGCATAATCAAATTCGCCTACTATCTTATCCCGAAAAGTCTATTGACACACACATATTAGGTTCCCAGATCTACTTAAACATAAGTGGTTAAATACTATCTTCCAAACTCTATCCCGACAGTTTTTAATATCGCTCCGCAATACATCCCTTACTCCATTCTCTATTCCTAGCGTCAGGCGCCGAAGGAAATTATTCATACACATGTCAGGGTTGGTATCCCAACAGGAATATTTCCTTTTAAACCTCGTCGTTGTACCCGAGTGTATGTAATATTTTAATTAAGTTTCAGAATTTATTACGTGGTATACTACGCGGAGAAAACTTTAGAGGGAAGAGAATGTATTTTACATATTCATCATACAGTGAAAGGTACTTCCATTATGTCTACCAGCGCGCATACACTTGCATCTCGATGGAAAAACTTTTCCGAACAGAGCCTTGCTCCTAATGTCATTACGTCTTTCCTGTACTTCGTATTGTTCGTACGCATTACGTCAGAAATAATTCAACGGGGTTCATGCCAATGTAAATAAAGAATTCATGAGCGTTACAAAGATTTATGTGTATTGCTGG
The DNA here is from genome assembly GCA_038088585.1 of Chrysina gloriosa. Lineage (NCBI taxonomy): Eukaryota > Metazoa > Arthropoda > Insecta > Coleoptera > Scarabaeidae > Chrysina > Chrysina gloriosa. The sequence goes on from CM076092.1 coordinate 13,756,139, forward strand.
AAGCCGCATGCAATTGAGAGTTCTAAGTAGATCTCATGCTGATTCAGTTGCTACGTGTGTCTATTAAGCCTATTGTCTATTTCGATAGACATATTTTGATTGTTCCAAAGCATTTTCTCGTATATCGTTGTAGTTTACTTTACAAGACAGCAAAGAGGAAAGCGGCATCATATCTGTTTACTTTATCCGAGGACCCCCGTACCTATCAGTATAGGATATAGGATGTGGGCAGTACATGGTTCCAAATGTGGCATAGTTCTGATTTATGTTTTCAACCCTGGTTGGTAACCCTCAAAATCTTTATAGGACTATTGACAATAACCACCATATCAAATACAATTTCTATTTTTCCTAGCTCTTTTATATATGTAACACCACTCAATAAGTTCGTAGGGCATATATATAGACATTACCATTGACAAATCCATATGATTTTTAGGATGTGCCAACCTTCAAACAATACGTGTTCAAGTATTATGACAATCTGACGTTTAGTCCACAAGCTACAGTGGTCTTAGTGATGCTGTTTTTGTAATTTTTAAAACAATGGAAAAATCTGAATTTCATGTGTTGATAAAGCAATGCCTTTTAATAAGAAAACAATACGGTTCAAGCAAAGCAATGGCTTGACAAGTGTTATTCGGACTCTGCTTCATCGAGGCAAATGGTAGAGAACTGGTTTGATGATTTTAAACGTGGACGTACAAACAGCGATGGTGCTGAACGCTTTGGTCGCCCATATTCAGCAGTTGTTCCAAAAAACATAAAAAGAGTACATAAAATGGATTTAGCCAATCGCAAATTGAAGTTGCTGATAGCTGAGACTTTACAGATATCAGAGGGCAGTGTATTCTCAATTTTGCATGATCATTTGAGCATGAGAATGCTCTGTTCGAAATGGGTACTGCGTTTGCTCATAGTCGATCAAAAACAATAACGCGCCGACGATTCAAAGCGCTGTTTGGAGCTGTTTCAGCGCGGTAAAAAGAATTTGTTCATGTGATATATGACAATCGATGGAACATGGATCCATCACTATACTCCAGATCCACTATCAAATCGGCAGTCAACTGAGTGAACGGCAAAGGATGAAAACCAAATTCAGCAAATTTCAGCTGGTAAGATTTTGGCCTGTGTATTCTGGATGCGCATGGTATTTTATTCATCGATTACTTTGAGGAAGGAAGAACCATATGGCAAAAGTATTCTTTCACCAAGACAATGCACCGTGTCACAAGTCCATTGCAACAATGGCAAAATTGCACAAATTGCATTTTAATTTGCTTCCCCAAGGGGCTAGTAGTAGTATCACGGGCTAAAACTGTTCGTTGGTAAGCATCCATGGGGTAGAGTACGGGAACAGAGGCAGAAGATAATCCGAAATGTTCTATTAACGTTCTGAAAATATAGCTATAGATTAGCAAAGTAGTGCAAATAAGTTTGAAGAATAAAAAAATTGACGTCCTCCATTCGTACACACATATGTATACCGCAAATAGATGCCCGAAGCAATTTTGAAAATTAACGAATGACTTGTAAAGCCAACACAATTATAAAATAAAAATTACTATTTTACTTGTACAACACTTTAATAATGAAATTGCACTACACACATCTATTATACTTCAATTTGCCCAAATAAATAAACAGCAAAAATGTCTGAACATCGAATGCAGATATAACAAAGCGACATAATAAGAAGAAAATTGTAACATCCGACGAAATCCTCATGCTAAAGCCACCGCAAGTTACAGCTTTCGCTTTATTTACATGGCAAACAGTATTCATTGGACACATTTCAAAGTTGTGTTTACATACGCTTTTATATGTAAACATGCGACAGGTAATTAAAATTTCATAAAGAGCTTTGCCCTGTTTTCACGTGTTTATAATTTAAAGCACAAGGTAAATTATAATAAGTGTTAAAGCGATATATGTAGGTAACGTATTGGCGTTAGTATCCAATTTGCCAAAGTTAGCCATAACGTCAAGATTAAAGTGGTTTTACTTACAATTAGTCCCTTTCCATAATAATCAATTGCCTTCATAAAACATTTGCTAGCTATGCACCTATACATATATTAACTGGTAAATACCCTCCTTGCCTTTTTACTTAAACTATTGCAACAAAAAACGGCGTAACCAAAGTAAATGCCATATTCATCGTTGGATATATTTGAATTCATTAATTGATAATTACCAGTCAGCGGTTCAAAGACATCCCATCAAGTAATTCCCAACCAAATCAGTTAAAAATGAGAATAAATCACAATCAAGGTTAATTTAGGGTTGTAGTATTTGACGGAGGTTTGACGTTGATCCCTTTAGTTATTTAATTTCGATCGATAGCACCTGAATGCGGGCAACAAAATTAGAGTTCGTTGAACGTAAAAGTCGAGTAAATCGTGAAATTAAACCTCGAAATTGGATCGATGCGCTGCCGTGCTGTGAATTTGGACGACTGATTTTGATAACGCTGCGTAGAAATTAAGTTCAGCACAGAAGTTTAACGTATGTACTATCTTTACATTGTATAAAATGTTTATCTGAGGGTTATCAATTTGTTTAGAAGTAAAATTTTATACAATTTCTTTAAAGGGCTTTTGGGATAATAGCTTATATGAAGTCTGAGAGAAAAAGGTAATATAGTTTTGGAACAGATGAGGAGTAAATACTGAGTAAAAATGGATTTTCACCAAGTAAAAGCGATTCAATATTGGAATAAAACAACTTTGACATATACTTTATGTTTGTTAAATTGATTACTTTAACTGTGGCTAATTGTATACACCATATAACTTCTCTAAGTCCATCCTCCAAGAAACGAGAAATTATATTCGAATTATAGACAAATACCGAAATTAAAATGTGAAATGTACACATTATGCGTAGTAATATACATATGTGCAATTATTTAAAATTGTGAGCTGCAAACAAATCATAACATAATAGGATAAAGCATATAGTTATGGGACATGTTGTAGTTATTAGACAAATCGATTTACTAAATAACGATATGCATTAAGTCAGTATCAACTTCTTAGCGCAAGACTGCAGTTTAAAGTGCCCTTTAAAAGTTTTAATAATTATACCATTACAAAATAACAGGAATTTGTAAAATTTTATATTCATATTTCTTGTGTTGCTAATTGTTTTCGTTCTAATGTGTTTGGTTAAGACCAGTTCGAACAATTTTTTAATATTTATTCAATATGTTGTGCTTTCAGAGTTTTAGTGTTTGTTTTGGGGAAGTAAGTAAAGTATTTGTACAGTTTGTATATATTATTAACGAACTTTTAATTCTAAAACTGCCCTGTCCAATTACTATTGGCCGGAAAGGTATCTCGGACAGTTATTGGACAACTGTCCTATAACTGTATTTTCGGATACGATTATTTCAGTCCGTATTTTGATATCTTACGTTCTCATATATGTCCAGTTTTTTTCCCTTAAGTTACTACGCACCTACACAGTTATTTGACGGCCGGCCAATAACTGAAATTTTGACTGTCCAATAACTACACGGCTAACTTGAGCAAGGGGATATCTTTCCACCACTTCAAAGCGTTTGGGAAAAGATCACGGGTATACAAGAGAAAAGATATCAATGTGAAACACCAGTGATGACTTACAATGATTTTCTGAAAATGTTGGGTCTTCAAAAAATTGAACCATTGGAAAGAATAAGTAAAATTATACCTAATGAAAATAGTGATTATTTCTGGTATAATTACCACCTATGGCAATTTTTTAAACAAAAGCCCGAAGAATATGAAGAACGTGGTAATCAAATACGTATTCTGCAAGATATAAGTCTGATACCAGCACGCCATTATACTAAAACTCTATCAGAAAATGAGAAAAAACAGAATTATCCCTCTTTGGAAACTCAAAATATGATAATACATGATAATAATTTTGAAGAAACTTTGAAGGGGAATATACACAGGAACGACAATGATATCGATTATAAAATAGTTAAACGAGAAAATGTTGACTTGGAATAAACTGTAGAGGAACAAACCAGCAGCATTGAAATAAACTCTTCTCAACTAACTCTCAGTGTATCAACAGGTAACTTATCTATTGGTAATTATTTGATGTATCAAAATTTACTACAGAGAAATAGGTTTCCTTTTGCTATAACATCACGACAATATCAAGAAATGTATGAGAAAAAACGACAACTAAAACTGATGATGGATAATAAAAAGGAGGCCCGCAAGGGAAAACAAGAAGAAAATAAGAAGAGGAAAAAATCTTAAAATAAAGAAATTGAAATTTGACAAAGACAAAAAGACTCATACATCCTTCATTTATAAAAAGCTATCCATTTCAAATCTGCTATAAAGTGCAATGTATGTGAAAATTATTTTTATTTCGGGCGCTGTATACCACGTTGACATCGTTTACATATTCCCCTTGAAGTCCAAGATGACATGTTCATATACACACATGTTATCAAGGGGAAAGTTATAGCGACGGTAATACAAATGAAGAAGAAAACTATGAGCTATGCGAGAATTTCCCAAAACGATAAAAAGAAATCTACTGAAAAAGGAACTGCCACCCAGCGACATCAAAACAAACCGAGCGAAAGAGTAGATGCAATGATTATTAAGGATCACGACGAAAAAGAAAATTGTGCTACCAGTAAGAACGAAATTAATTCAGAAACAAGCATGATGGAACAAGAAGAAAATAAGGATGATGAAAATGAAATAGATAGCTAGTTAATTCTGTATCATTTAAGTGTTTATTTTAAGTGTCATATGTTTCTATAGTACTTATCGTCCAATAGCTATATAGATGTTGTCTAATAACTGTGAAAATTTTTCAACAACTGTGGTTTCTAGCAAACATTGTTAAAAGAAAATAACAAAAATATATAAATATTCTCAAGAAATATAAAATCTCGGGGTTAGTCGTCATTCTATCGCTGTTCTAACGGATATTTAACTTCTTGAGATATGTTAAACAGAAATTAATTTAAAATTTTTCCATGTAAAATTATCCTTAACTGTCCAATAACTATATGATTTATCCTACTTGTTTTGAAAATCCTCAAGTCGGCATTAATTGGAATACCAAATTGGGCAGCAATGTCTTTGTTCTTTCTGTACTTTTTACCTCATAGCTTAAAGACAATTTTTTCTTTAGTAATTTCAGTCCGATATTACCTCTGCATGCCTAAAAAATCCGACTGCAGTTATTCCAAAATTACTAGACTATTTCATTAACGGCGAGGAATTAATCGCAATCGTATTTGGCCTGATTAGAAACTAAATAAGGCCAATATTTCTCGTAAAACTTCCAGTTATTAGATGTTAATTTTAGTTATAGAAATATAGATTCGACTTACGGATAAAATACATTGGAAAGCTGAATAAATTTCATTCATCGCAATAATTGGATGCTCAGGCTACAGAAGTTCCACTGTCGTCACATGCAGCATTTTAATTCTAATTATGAAAATACTGGTTAGACTTAGACTATAGATAAAAATACATTAGAAAACTGTCCAAATTGAATAAATCGCAATAATTATTCGACGAAGAGAATAATTTGGGATGGGAAGTTCGACTTAGGAAAGTTTCAGAATATTTTATTCCTCCTCGTATTTTGAAATTTGATTGGTCTGAAAATTAGAAATTTCCTGTTTTCAACCACTGGTTGTGATGGATTGAATATCGTTTTCCCTTCATTGTGCAAAGAACTAGAAAAATGGAGGCAAGCCACTGTCTCCATAAATTGTGTTTTGACAATCGAATCCTTATTCTTCAACTTCCAAATAAGACATCTCTCATATTGAACTTCATTCCAGAAAAACAGCAACTTTGAATAAGCAAAAATTAATTTCAAAAGACAGTAAATCTGCAGTTTTGATCAACAATACCACGTATCGGCACGGTGGCATTGACGCACAGCATAACCCATTTAAATCAATATTCTCCTTACCTTGAGCGCAGTGGATACTGTGAAATAAATTATTAGTATCCTATGTAATTTAATCCAAAACTTTTGAATAGCCTCTCCTCTGAATATGTCCAGGTCTATCAAACAATAAATCAAGAGTTCATAGTTACATTTTGAAAATAACTTTAATTTTAACTTTTCGTATCAAAGGGACGATGTCCAATAATAAAATAGTATTTGTACCATACTCATACGAACAGCTGGGATGAAACAACAATCTTCAAATTAATATAAAATCCTTTAAATATTGTTTATAAATATATTGTTACTATAAATCACTTTTGTAACTTCCAACAAAAGGAGTCCCGAAAGCGTTAAGGTTGGTTTATATAGCAACGTAACAAGAACGAGACAACGCCGTTGAAACACATTTTGGTATTGGAACGTGCATAATTGTACCAACCTATTCTGGAGAGCCCAAACAGCTAAATAGTCAATATTAGTAACTACGTGTTTAAATCATCAAAATTAAGAAGGAAAACTTACCTGATCGTACGTGAGCCACCACCACTTTTTCTCTATCAATCTGCTGGAGATGTGTGAATGAGATCCATTAAACACAGCGTCTGAAAACAGAGAGTGATAGCTTTATTTCATCTAGAATACAACGGTGTTGTTAATATATGTATATATGCATTTTTGAGGATAAATAGGAAACCCAGTGTTGTAACATGCCCTTATTTATTATAGATCACTTGTTTATTATATACTGTACATTTCAATCTATCTCTAATTATGATGATTTAATCCAAATGAATTCTGTTCTTTTTTATAGGAGTCACAGTTTTGGCGATTTCATTTCCCTAACCCTTTCATTCTGCAGTTTCCCATTGCACCATAATTATCTCAAATTATATTAGTTCACAGCAATAAGACAAACAAGCAAAAGAAAACAATTAACTCGTCCCCATCGATTTTAAAGTCCATAAAAAGAATGATTCGGTAACAAAAACCAATTTTAATATGTTCTCAAGTGAATGAAGTAAGCTGAATAGCTGACTGACTTTTTTTTTTTCTTTTAGCCGATAGTTTGTCGAAAACTTGACTAACTTTACCTAAGGCTGCACACAGAGAAGTCTTTTCTTTAAAGAAATATATACATTCATTTGAATATAAAATTTTAAATCAAATCTTAGTCTTCCTTTAAGAATACTTTACTTGAATATAAAGTATGTATTGATTTATAATGAAATAAGGATGTATTGAAATTATGTGTTCAAATTGATAATGATTTCTTTGAATCAAAAGTTAAAACCCTTATTACAAATTCTAAGTTTTATTGCAATAAATCTATCGAGACTCTTAACTTCAAAATAGTAGTAGGATCACTATCAACGTAAATGCTTTATGCATATGCTTGATTTTAAAGTTATATTGCAATAAAATATAAATTGCATTTAATTCAAAAATAGGCACGACAAAGAAATTTCCGTCAAATAAATCATAAAGTTGTTATAATGCATAGAGTAATAGTAAATTCAAACATCACCAATATTTCTGGTAATATTTGGTTTGTTTGGTGGCAAGAATATCATACATTTTATTAAATATATGGTTAATTCGGGTGTATGTTAAACTTGCCATTTGTTTCATACACACTTTATATGCGTAAATTGAAGATTCGTTTTTATGTGTGTGGAGTAAAAATTGAGAAAGTCCATCTTAACCTTACAAGCCCTTTCCTAACAAAGTACATACAATCGCATAATACATAATACCATCAACCGAAATTCAAATATAACCTATCATCATCAGACCTGCCCGATCAATTTACACACATATCAATTTCAAAGTCATCTGCAAGCATCGATTCTCTTTGAACTGTTTGTACGAGTCATTTCGACAGTCATGTTCAATTTGGCCCTAGATGTAATGGCAATATCAACATAACGCATGGAGATCATCAGAAAACTAATCAAACTGTATTATGCATAGCTATATGGAGTTTGACTGTCAGGGAATAAAAATGTGCATCGTCTATGGTTTAATATATGCAAGCCGAAAGCACTTCCGTGTAAACACAAGATCTAACGCCCAAAATATTCCCTCATCAAATACAAACGCATACATTTCCATTTATTACCGCGAGGTTGAAATCCCGACTGACAAGGATGGAGCGTGAGGGGTCCCCTATTAATTCGCAAATTTCAAACAATGTAAGTTCGACATAAGTTCGGCAATAAATTTTAATTAAATCGACCTGATTAAATTGCTGTAGGAAGTGGTTGAATTATGTGTGTACAGATATGTACTTGCATAGGCTATGAGCACAATCTAAGTTAATTTTGGCTGAAGTATTTATTAGGATGCTGCTTGGAGTATCACAAAGGTTATATTATTGATACGAAACGGGATTGAATTTGAAATAATCAAATATCTCGCCTGAAAGATATAAAGACAGTAGCTGACCCGGCGAACTTCGTACCACCTGAGTTTTATTAACTTGTTTATATTAAGATAACGTTAATTAAGTTCAATAAAAGTTCAAAAAGGAGCAAATTCACATTGGAGCAAAGTATTTGCTTTATTGAATGTAAACCAAATGATTCGCGTATTGATTCTAGCACAACTTTCTGTTAAACTATTTGCTGAATGGGTTGCACTCGTGTCAATTACCTTCATTGAAGCACCTTGTGATATACTATATTTTGCGACTTAATCTATTGTCGGAGCGTTGAATTATCGTTCGTGTGTTCCAGCGAGGCGTTTGTTTGCTCTGATCACGACTTTATAGTCATCACTTGGCATGCGATCCAACGCAGTTTTGAACAATCGAATCAATGCATGATGTTTATGAAGTATTTGCTACAAATCTTGAAGAATTTCTCTTTTCATTGCGTTATTGATCGTTTGACGCCGATAAAGTTGGTCCTCCATATTGGCGATGAAGTAAATTTGTAACAATTTTATGCTCTACGTCTTCAACCGGCTGTAATGATCCAATTCTATGGTAAATTTGTCCTTGTATCTGTATAGTCGAAAGGGAAGTGATAATTAGTAATCTATGATTACCAACACATAAAGGTTACCCTCTCATTAACAAACTACCTTGAATATCGGACTGAATCCGCGTTCTTCAATAACATTTGATCCAAATGAAGTCATTTGGAAACATGCGTTGTATCTTTAAGCGTTCGAAAGAAAATGTCTTGATTCTTGAGCTTCGCCATGAAGCAATGAATGCAATGGCTCAGGTGGCGGAGGCAACAATGGCAATTTAATCTTTCCACTGAGACAGCACAATCCAGGCGTTTCTCCAGAGAACTTCAATGCAACGCAATGGACGCCCACAACACACAACTTCCATAGGGCCAATTCCAACGGAAGGGTGCGAGTTCTAGTCAATTGTGGAATCGTATTGAAACGCTCCTCGATTCAAATTAACACTTGAAGCATTTCTTCTTGCGACTCGACGTTGTTGATCTCTGTGTTCTGTTCGACGATTTCGCATTGCCAACCGAGCCGTTTCACGTATGGCCTCTTTTTGTTCTTGCGTTTGTGAAGCAAGAAGACGGGCCGTACTAACAGGGTGCCCTTCTCTCGTGCGATTTCTTCTTCATCTGCAGTGCATTGATTCGCAATATTCCGCAATCTAATTGCATTACGGCTTTGTTGTGGAAGATTCGATCTTCTCGCTCGCGGTATTGTACATAAGACTGTGATGGATATTGCTGACTGGGCTTCTATTATGACAGAACAATTATTTATGCGCGCACAAATAAAAATGTCATAACCTTAATTGTCTTTGCGTGCACCATGACAACTTCCATAACCTAACACACCAAACGTCGTCAATTTGTTTAATCTCTAATTTCTTTTTCTTAATTTTTCAAACGTTTTCATAGGTTTCTTTTTTCCTAAACCTTCGCGTAGCAATTATGAACAAATCCGCAGAACAAACTATCCAATTTGGTCCAGTCGTTTTCAAGTTTTAAGTATCCGAACAAACACGATCCATTTTTATATATACAGATAGTAAGGGAACTGACGGAGAGATATAAATGGGCAAATTATTTGACAAGCATTGACAAACACCGCATTACATGAAAGTGTATCCTCTATTATTGCAAGAATACATAAGGAAGAAAACTATTATCCACCAGTGCTTGGATACTATTTCAGTAATCTCATTGAATTCCTTCAATAATTGGAAATTCTAATTACATTAAAAGGGTGTTTTGCTTGACAAATTTTCTTATTAGCTAATATCAAAATATTAAGGATATGAGAAATATTTACTCCAGCAGAACAATGGCGTTCCTGCCGAGAAACGGAAACATCTTCATTTCTACGCTACCTTCACGTAACATTAGTAACCGGACGTATAACGGACATAAAGTCGAATTTAATAAATTACTTAGGCGAAGCGATGCTGTAGCAGGTGTTTGTAGACGATGAAAATTTGCATAGCGTCGTGTCGCTTCGCTCCGCGTCTGCAAAGATTCGAATGCACTTATACATATGTACATACATACATAAATACATGCATACAATGGTGCGAGCGAGTCATTCTATTCCCTCGCATCCGTTGATGCATTTTCTATTACATGAACGCTGTCGCCGCACCGATTCGCTGCAGTGCACTTTGATAATGCGGAAACAACGAAATGCTTGTGACACTGTTAAAGACGTAAACATAGACAGTAATAGATAGATAAAAGGTTGATTGTTACTAAAGCGTTTCTCTGAAAAATTCAACACAATTTAATTTCAGCGGAACTAGATGTGACGATAAATCACTCAGCGTTACTGCTGCGTTGTCTTATGCAATTGCAACCAACAATTGTGACGTTTATATTGAGAGCAGTAAAGCTCAAAGCTCGAATAAAATCGTAAATGTGGTTACGACGACACATAAACTGAATAAGAATGTCGAGTTATTTTTATTTGAATGCCTGTTTTCCAAATATCCCAAATATTTTTACCAACCTACGTAATTTTAATGAATTATACAAGTGTATGTACGAGCTTTGTCCGGAAGCTATTCGATTTTGTGCTGTAAGTTTGAATCTAGGAATAGTATTAAAACTATGAGGCGCATACCATTTCAGGCACTATCAGAGCAGTCAGTCAATAACGGTTTCTCTCAACGAAGGTAGCTTAAATTTTGTAAAGAGTTGGTCACTCATCTTCAGACCCCAGACCTGTCATCCGAAAACTAGAAACAAAGAAAACACTCTGGCTGAGGCTGAATCAAAATTAATCTTTTATTGACCAACATTCGACCATGAACACGATTTGCAAGACAAATAAGCACGGAGTGAATGTCACCAACAAGTCAAATAAAATAATTACAAATATATATCGATTTGGATATCTCCAAATATGTCCGAATGTATGTATATTGTGATATCTAAATTGTCATCCTCATTACGCGAGAGAACATACAGAGAGAAATATTGTTAGTTCCCAAAAGAGGACAACTCATCGTCCCACAATAGACAATTTATGAGAATGAAAATTTCATTATCAAAATACGTATTTGCGTGGATCCAAATCGATACGGTGCTAGTGGCTTCAGAACTTTTGGAAAAGTGATAATAAGAAAAGGGAAAGTCGAAAACGTGAAAGATGTGGATGTTAGTCGTTATCATTCGAATAACGCACTTAGCTGGTTAGAAAAATTCAGATCCAGGCCGTACTAGCTCAATGGAAACGGCGTGGGTTCAAGTTCGAGAATTTATTAGTAACAGGGCGCCACTCTCCTGCAATAAACTGGATCGCATCTACGTTTCTGGAGTCAGAGACACCCTGCAGCTTCGTTGGTAACTGAGACGAGGTTATCCAAACGGTCTATGTTAGTGATTCTTTTAGTCGGTCGCGAAGCGAGCAGCAAGGTTACTCAGAAACTCTATTTAAAAATAAAATAAAAGAAATAAAGATAAATTGGGGCGAGAGAATGACATTGAACCACACTTGATTTGTCACTGACAGCACCCTTGAGGTGTATAGGGTCTCGAAATAAGCTAGCGCTTTTAAATAATATTTACACAACCCTCGGTAACCGTTGGAAGTCCAGAGGTTTCACAGACACATTACAGCTTACCAGAACATAATCAGAAAAGTATGTGCAAGTGACAAATAAACGTGCCCCCTCCCTTAAAACACTAAACGGAATTGAATATTTCGTTCAACAAATATCTAACTAAATCGTTAACTATAATATAGCACAAGTTAAAAAAACCTTTTACTCGAACACAAATCCCCGACTTACTAAGGCTAAATTAATTAAATAATTCTAGAGAATTTGTTGTCGTCAACTCTCGTACGGCGTTGTAGATGCTGTCGAGACGGAAGCTGCTAGAAATGGCCGGTTTCCTCGCACTTGGTATTAAAATGTCGAAAATCCACCCGGACACAGCAAACTGAAGACTAAGTGTGCTTCTAACTTCTACGATAATTCTTAAATGCGAAAAATAAATCTTAGCACTCTACTAGTCCCCTACAGCAACGTGAAAGAGAAAATACCAGCATCGTAATTAACAAAAGAAAAGCCCACCTCCAATAGAGGAAAAAGCAAACACGCAACGTGTACGATAGTTCGATCAGTAAAATTGGGGAAGCGTAGCTCCCTAATTCACACAATGATAATGTTAAACTTCCCAGAGTCGAATTCGCGTGCATATCCTTGACAAACGAGACTTTAAAGCAAAAACGGAATGATCTATTCGCGGACCAACGGAGCGACCCGCTCAACTGAATTCCACAAACGGAATACCTACACGTGCACGCAAAAAGGCAGTAGCTGCATATGTATATATATATATATATATATATATATATATATTTCAATACCTACGTGGCCGTTCCTAAGAGAGAAAGCACGAAAAAAGTGAAGAAACAAACGATGTAGCTTATAATGTTGTGATCACACGCTAAGCTCAATTGCCACCTTGCAGTTGCCATTTCAAAATTTTTAATAGAGAAGTTAGCAAATAGAATAAGTTTTTATTATATTTTACTGTAGTTTATTGTAATAAAATAAAATCTGGAGCACTCTCAATGTAACGACCTAATAAATTAGGTACGTTAATAGCTGTACAAAAACTTATACAACAAGCAGTATTTGCATATGCCAATAATCCGTGAAGAATCGTGCTTTTGTATAAACTTTTGCACAGCTACCTGGTACCTGTCCATTAACGTACCTAATTTATTAAGTCCTTATATTGAGAGCCCTCCAGATTATATTTTATTAAGATTTTTGCACTCAAAAATAGTTTACTATTTTTATTTTATTGCAAAGATGACCTTTGTAGCCACTATAATCTTAAATATTAAGTGAAAAATTTGACTTGGCTGCATAGTGTAGTATAGTAATATTCAAATGGTTAATTACAATTAGAAAATTTATTTTAGTTAGTAAATGTTGGGGTTATGGATGTTCGTGTTCAAATAACTTTCGGTTTATTTTTGGGTCCTATTTATACTTTTTCGATACCACGCACGCCACCTTTTAAGCATTTTATTACACTACGGGTATTAGCTTCTTATTTTAAGTCCAGCCAGAAGCGTTTAATAGGAGAAAAAAAATGTAACTAGAAATAAAGTTATTAATTATTATATCAAAGCATCGATTAAAGGATAGAAAAGCATTGTAAACATTCAGCACATACATACAACACTTTCACACCACAAGAATTCCTAATAATCACTGGATATAAATAACCAAGGATACCTGAACATTAACAATATAGGTTTCTATAACAACGTTACGTTAAGGATGAATTGAAGTCATGGTGAAAATACTTTCCGTATCTGGACAACAGAGAGATAATGTAGTGTAGGCGTGGTTTCCGAAAAAAAAAAAGTTGTTTGGTTGACGACGAAGAAAATTGACAAGATAGATAGGTCGACAAGAAGTTTAAAATATATTTGGACACCACACCACACCACACCAGAGAAGAAAGAATTTAAAAAAGGGAAGATCCATAGAAAATAAAGCTGCATCGAAGAAGGAATTCAAGAGAGGAGACATAGGAAGAAACATCATCGAATAAAAGAAATTACACTCACACACATAACACTAGATAATTATCTTTATTTGATGTTAGATCTCAAAATTTATAAATATAATATGATATAATTTATGCTTTTTATATCATTAGACCTGTGCAATTTTGTTTAAGAAATTATATGAATTCTCAGTACAATAGGCTTGGACCTGTTTCCTTGGCCAGATTCCTTTATTTGCTGCTACATCGTCAATTCCAATATAATTACTTTATGAATTTGAGATTGTGTATGCAGCTATAGAATTAAACAGGCATAGAAGTGACTTCAACCATTTTCCTCTAGAAGTAAACGGTTTATAAATGCACTAATAATATCGAAAATAACATGTGGGTGGTCATAGCTGGTGGTGTTCCCCGACAGGAATCAAACAGTTGCAATTTCACACCTTCCCCAATTGAAATAGCTTGAAGATACATTGTTTCAGGAAAAACCATGGTTATTTCATCTTCAAAAAAGTTGTTTATGCAAAATAACACTGTCTTTCAATGTGCAGATCTCATCTCGAAGACAACTGGTGCATAAGGATACGTAGTTCTACTTAAAAATTTGGTATTCTTCCCATATTCACGCAAGCGTTTATTACATTTTCAAGATGCTGAATAATTTGTAAATTATAAGTTTCTATTATAAAAGAGATAAAATTTTTTGGTTACCTGATATACATATTGTACATACTGGTTTAGATTAAGCTATATTATTTTTAATAAACTTCATAAACTCTATGACTGGCATTTTATTATATAAGTACATTAGGAACCAGAAAATTTACGGAGGATATTGAAAAGAAAAGTTCGAACCTGTGGAAACTTTTAACTACATAAGCTGAAAACTTTAGCTGTATTTTCATCCCCCACGTTCTACTAAACATCAAACCTATAACCTCAGTGTTTATTTTCCTACAAAAACGCTTTTACCTCGTTCCATTTTAGAATTTGAAACAAGCATTTGTAGATTGAAAACGCTTCCTAAAATCATGTCTGCTACGAGTCATAAATCCGCGATTTGCCGTGATGAAATCGATGTGAAAGATAGAAAATTCCGGTCGCCTCCTCTTTTTGCCTCCTAGAGCACTACTTTTCCGAACCATTGCTTTCATTTCATCTCCGATATTATTTCTGTCAAAATCAATACCGACGTGAATGTCCACATTCCTTTTGCTTCTCGTCTTCGTCGATGCGGACGACATCTCCTTTCTCGCACTTATTTGTTTCGATCCCGTTACGACATTGAAAACGTGCTTTTAAGGTTGAAGTAATAGTCGTATGATATATTCGATGACGTGAAATTGCGAGATGTAACGTGCAAATTGAAATCTGTTACGTTATTAATTGTGATCATATAAAGAAAAACTAAACTTAAGGTAATGCACCCAGAAAATAAGCTTGATGTAATCTGACTATGCGTACTATATAAAAATTAGATGAGTGTTTCCACCTCCCTTAGAAAAGGGTTTCCTTTTCACAACAATCAATCGTATTTCTAAGGTACCCAACAAAAAGTCGCCACCACGTTTCCAATCAAAGCTGCAGTCTTAGATAGCAGTACTGTTATTTGTTTTGCTTTGATATTAGTTTTTGTTTTCTTTATCCCAAACTGCCCAACAACCCACAATAGTGTAATGGGTACATTCGTCGATCATACAGCAGTTCTGGCACCACAATCAAATCCCAGAACGACTCTTTTTAATTAATTGCTTATGGTAATAATTAAATGGGCTGATCGCTGGTTGACAGGAGTTGGAATATAGTCAAGTGACGGTTACCATTATTCGTATAGATCTTCCGAACACTCTCTCCTAAGTCTTCTATCCTCATGTAGAGTTGACTTAGTAGGGGATTCGCATGATCTGAATTTCTTTCCCTGTAACGTATTGCATGTGTCTCGATAACATCTGCAACTAGAGGTATTCGTAGGTGTTCATATAGCGTTGTATTCGATACATACTCTAGGGCATCATTATGCATCGTACCTTAGATTGAAGTATTTGTATGATCTTGATGTTTGTTGGCTTGGCGCATCCCCTCAATACCGTATGTCCATATTGGTACTAAAATTTTAGTTAGCTTATTGTCAGTGGTTAGCTGGGATCTTCTACTTATTAGCCAATTCATTTGCCTAGCTTTCAATGTCAGTGGCCGCCTTTTCGCTTTTATATGTACCTGCCATGTCAATCTGTGAGCAAGGTGCATTCCCAAGTATTTAACAACAGATTTAAACGAAATTGCGACGATGTTTATTGTTATTTCTGGACATAGGTTCCGTCTGTTTTGGAGTAATCTATCATATGGTTTCTGCCATCATACCGGACATCAATATTTATGTGTGGTGTTTTAGAACCTTTTAAAGAGGGCACGCTATACATTTCCAGATATGAAATAGCTATATACCGTCGAAACTGTAACAAATTAGCGCAGTTCAGATCATTTGGTTGAAGTTCTTCCATGAGTAACGCGCCCAATAAGTATGCAAAAATTGACCACCATCACTTACGCTGTCTAATTCGTGATCGATAAACAGCCATTAATTGGTCCATTTTATCAGCGCCATCAATGCTTTGCTTATAATACTGGAATACTTTTGGCTAAGCTATCCTTATAGCACCTTATCCCTTTGCATATCGTTTGCATGATCCGATTTCGTTGTTATCAAAATTGGTTCCTACGGTGGCTACATTATAGTCCTATCATCTAACAACCATTATGTTTCCACCATCAGAAAAGCGGTAGTCATTACATTTTCTTGGTTCCTTTCTCTTTTCGGAAATGAAGCGAAGTGGGCACTTTTTCCGACGATCATCCTTTATTGTACCAGAGGTGCATATACCATCAGGCGACAAACGGCGAAGAAGTTTCACTGATGTAAAGTAGTTATCGATAAAAATCTTTATAGGAAAAAAAAATAGAAATAATGAATAATAACATTTTCATCTTACTTCATATCCTTTATTTTTGGGTATGCTTGCTTTGGTTATAAGGTCCACAACCTTGTCGCCTTCTACGCCAAAACCATGGGATTCTGCACTACTACTTTTACCCATGTAAATATCAAATTGAAGCCAGTAAAACTCTTTCCTTTTTGCTGCGAACCATTCATAGAGCCATTTTCTACATCTTCACACGAACCAAAGCGCTGCAAAGTGTGTGACCCATCGGTGCAAGGAAGTGGTAATCGAAGGGAAGTTTGGTGAGTAAGCCGCATGGGATAGAACTTCCTAGTTGGGTGCTTCCGGTTGCCTCTTGCGGTATTGTGACCTTTTGTCAAGCAGCGAACGGTTCAAATCGGCCAATTGTTGTTGGTATTATTAACTGCTTCCACAGGTTTTAACAGTTCATAATGGACCACGCCTTTCTGGTCCCTCTAAACACAGCACCGTCTTTCGGCTAAAGCGATTCAGTCTTCCGGTCGACGTGAATGGTGCGCCTGGGTCTACTGATTTTTTTGCAAAATGTCACATATGGTTTTGCGCTTTTTCATTTGACTATCGTTCAACTCACGTGGTACCCACCTACCGGTCTTCTAAATCTTTTCGATCTCTCGTAGCCGAATGGAGACAGCCTGTTGACTAACGCCCAATTACTTGGCGAGTTGTTTTGGTGCTTGCAAATCATCTTCGTTCAGCAACGCTTGCAAATCCATTCCTTCGTATTTTTGGCAATTTTCCACGTTCCTTGTCTGCAACATCGAAGTTACCACTTTTGAAACGCCAAAACCATCGTTCACTCTTATCTTTCCACAGAGCATGTTCACCATAAGCTTATCAAAGTAATCGGTATGATTCAGCAGCAGTTTTCTGCAAATGAAAACCAAAAATTAATGTTGTCAGCGAATGCTCTTGTTTCGGTATAAATTTCGACATATTGAACACAACAACACAACACTATGCACACACTTTCCCAATTTATCACTCATGCACGTCTGGCACTTGTTGATGACACAATAAAATGGCGCAGTGTCCAATCTATATACCACAAACTGGATTGGTACGCATTTATTGTCTGAAATCCGCATTTCGTACTCGTACACCTGGTATTTACCTTGATTATCTATTTGTTCATCCAACGCTCTAAGTGCTTTATATGATTCTGTAAATTGTTAGGCGCGATCCCAGAACAACTGAAAGTCACTTACAACTAACCATTTGGATCTTATCTAAGGATGACGTTAAAATTAAATCAAAATTGATAAAACTGAATCTGTCGAGATAATTGGTAATTTAGTACCACTCTTCACAGCACCAGCAATAACTCCTCTTCTGGTAACTAACAAGTTAAAACTTCTATAAGTATCTAAGTCCATTGAAAATCATTTTTCTCTATTGCCAGTAACTCCAACGATATTCAAAAGCGGCAAGTGTGATTATAATACACAAAAGGATGTTGCTAACAATATGCGACAAGTGAATGTTGCATTAAGCGATGTTTTCATTTGAAGTTCAAATAAATTGTGTGCCGCATAAGTTGATTGTATATCTGTAAACGAATAGCGCGAAATCCAAATAACAACCTGCAATCCGAGAGTTTCTCTATCAAAGCTTCGACGTTACTGCGCTAGCCGATAATCACGTTTCATCGACGTAACCAAAGACGAGCGATCCAATAGAGTTTGTCGAAGTGGGAACTAACGACAGCGTGAACTCGTTTGCAAATTAGGAACGCTGTAAAGTTACGGTGGATATAAAACGACCGTCGCAAAGCAAAAACTTGATTAAGTTGGACGATTTTTTCCTTCGACGCTAGACAAGAAACGAGGAAATACTTCCGGTACGTGTTTAATCTACCAGATGTACCTAGAAATATGAAGTTTAATAGGCGAAACGCGGACATCGCTACATTGAATCAATCTATATCGGCTCAAAGGCAAATGGAAAGCGTGTCCTACCGGGCTTAGTACGAAGCTCACTGATAATTCTGAACCGCAAATTGCGCGTCAAATTAATTCATCGAATAAGACGGGAAAAGATTAGAATCTTTTTATGTTATGCTTTCCGTTGGTACAATTTGCCATTTATATTACAAATTGGTTGTATCAAAGTAGAGTATATGTTGGATGTACTACTTCCAATTAAATGCAAACCATTTCAAAACTCAATTCATTGAATTCCACAAAAACTAGAATGTAGGGTTCTTTTATGCATTCAAGGAAAATTATTCAATGCCAAAATATTACAATTTTACAAAGGTACTACAGGCATACTTTACTTCCTCTTTCTCTCTCGAAGCTTACATTTCACGGTTGTTTGCCAACATCTTGTCTTCAACAGTCGTTTCTTTTATTTCTTTCCCCGTGGTTTTAGTTGCTTCTTGTTTTGCTCTAGCAACAGTCCCGTATAATTTCCTCGCCATCTCTTCCCAGGTATCTTTACCAAATACGCTAGCTCTCTTCCCTGTATAGGTCCTAACTTAGTTTCAAATTATTTTATTTGATACTTTCATTTCAGATGCTCTTTTCTTGTTCGCAGTTCCTTCGTTTGATTTGAGGTTTCCATTTAGTGTACTGAAATTACAACTGTTAGATATTAGGGGTGTTGTATGGAGATCCTACTACAAATTAAAGAGCTCACAATCAGACACCTCGATTTAATGAATTTATAAGAAAATTCAAAATTCTTATAGGGAACACCTTAAGGATTGAAGATAGACTGTAAGTATGTTCTGAGAAAATATTGGGACTGAAAAGATATTGGGAGTCGGCCATACATTTCACTCCTCTAGGGGCACTCTTGGGACATTTATAACGGTGGGAGCAAATTTTACAAAAAGGTAATTCTTGTATGAGAGCCCTCTTAGGGAGCGGAGATAGTGGGTAGGTATATTCGGAAAAAATGTTGTGTGGGGGAGGGGGAGGTTAATAGGGATCGGTCTTACATTTCACCCCTCTAAGGACGACACCGGCCCTTGTGGATTTTTACCACTTCACGCCCACCTTTGATCTCGATGAGAAGCCATTTGGCCTCACTTCACCTCCTCCATTTTTTGGTTTCAGCATTTTTTCGAACTTTACGAAATGAGGGGTTCTAGCATATCCAAATCGAACAGTCGTGCACTATCCCACCCCTATTGGACATATGTCCATACTTCGGCCTTGATTCTTGACTATTCTGTTTTAAAATGTTGGAATTTGTTATGAGAACATTTAAATACTTTAAGGACGATATTGTGCTGAAAGCCCTGTTCTCGGCATTTGCTTTATATACGTTGAAACATTGCTCCATTCTTTGGTTTCCTTTTCCATCTTCCTTGTGAGCGAATGCAGCGTCGTTTACTACAATTTATCTTCTTCAAGATCCCTGAAATTTATCCGCTATGGAGTACTACGTATTGCGATTTACTTGATATTCATCAGATACGTTTGTCGTCGGACCGACGTAATCTACATAGTGCTGGATTTTTATATAAGTTGTTGAATAACAGTATTGATTGTGAACAACTGGTTTCTTATGTAACGCTCAATGTGCCCCGCATAATGTCGCCTTACATTTCAATATTCAGCCTTCCAATAGGACGAACCTTATGTTAAGATCATATGTCTTCTAACGCCAAGAGGTTATACAACGACATCTTTGTGGGAAGTTTATAGTAGCATCAGGAGCTTCCAACTATTCTATGTGAATTTATATGTATAATTTTTCTACCCGATATACATACGAGTATATTATTTTTTAATTTTATTTATCTGCCTATTATTCACTTGTATTATTGTTATTATTATTGCTGTATTTCTCATGTCATTGCGTTAATCTGTGGGGCTATTAATGCATATTATTATTATTATTATTAATGTATAAAATTTTTTGGTGGATGTACAACGTTTTGGAACGTATGCCAGATTGAGAAAAAGTAAGATAATTAAGGTTCAAGCAGAAGTAATTAATAGTGAAATTAATTGTATCATAAAATTAGGGACGGTAGAAAATCAAAAGAGAAAGAAATCTTGAACTAAACCTGACAGACTCAAATTCATTACGACCTTGTTTTGTTCTAACTAAACACTCACCGAACACCTTTGACGCGGCACATACCAAGGAAATCAAAAGATCTCTTGTTAAATCGTCCTATACGTTCTCCTGCAACAATTAGCGAGGCCACAAGTGGAAGGGTACGAACATCTCTAGCACGATTTCTGAAGTAAAATCACGTTCCGACGAAACCTGCGCTAATTTTCGGTCGGCAAACATGTCCGCTCGAAACTGCAGCAGCAGTTTTGCGGCGAAACTGATATCGCCAACCGACAATCGAGGCGATCAGATCGATCCGAATTTACCATGCAAACGAACATGCGGAGGTCTCCCCATCGGATTATCGAATAATCGAGGTAAGTTACGTGTTCGAGAAACCGGGTGCAGCGTTCTGTAATTTACAGGCGATAATAGGGAATTATAATACGCAAGGGATTGTGAAAAGAAACATGGAGAGGAAGTAGTTTTAGAGCATTTATTAGGAAGTAGGATAAATAAGTGGATTTGTTTCTTTATTTATTGAATATGCTACGTCCTTTACATTCAATCCTCCTCGGATTTCACACTAAAAGGAACGGATGGAATAGAATTCTTTGTTTTGATCCTCTCAATCGCAAACTCAGAAGAAAATATTAGAGTTCGTGCCAAGCCTATACTTAGGTTTGGCACGAACTAACCCATCTCATCTTCAAATATTTTATTGGAACGTATTCTTCATTGTGGGCTTTTACTCTTTAAGTTGGTGAGACGGCAAAGCCCTTCGCCTCTAAGGTACTTTGCCGCGATTTATGTCCGTTTTCAAGCTATTCTCGCTACCTGGCTTTTTCAAATCTTATTGCTTAGTTCAACTCTATGCGGCGAGATATTCGTTGCTCGTTGGAAAAATTACTGCAAAAAATCATAGTTTATAATTCCGTAACTAACATAGTTTTTAACACGTAGCAACTCCAGTCGATCAGGTCGCCGTGCTAAGAATTAACATCATGAATACTACACGCATGTGTACACACATTTCTTCCCAGATTCCACTTCTCACAAACTCCCCGCTAATTAGATTGACAAAAGAAAGGAAGGCTCGCGATTCAAACTCAGCTCAAATCGCAGGCACCTAGCCCGAAGCGCCGATTTATACCAACCAAGTTGAAACGCCGTTAAGGCGTTCTACTTAAGACGATCGTTTCATTAACGCCAAGAGTCTAAAACGCGCGGCAGCCGGCTCCACCAACTCCGACAGCTTTTAGATCCGTTGCAGTAGTTAATCTATCACGTATCGAATAGACTGCTGAATTGATGTTACCTCAATTTGCATTCAATATTGAGGAGCGTGAACCGTCGTTACTCGATACTACTGCATTTTCGCCGTGATCCCGATTAATTCCGACGTTTATTTGCTTCCTATATTTTACATATGCACACACAACGAAACTTGCGGTTTGAGTTACTTCGAAACGTTCATTCCCGTATCGACCCATTTACTGAAAATCGGAGATGTGTAGTAACTATTTGCTTAAGTTTGATTGCGTTATCTTGTTTTGCATGTTTCAAGTGAACTAATAAATTTTCATTATCGTCGTTTGTGTTGGAATTGTCCTCAAAAACGTTTGGGATTTGATCGCCGTATAATAATACATTAGTAAGACACGGTCTAATCGCAGAAGCAACTTCATTCTTGCCATATAAGTCTTCGTGATTACTGTAACCCTGATGTATAATAATATTTACTTACTTAATTACTTCATCCTAACGCTCTTTTCCCTCCAAGGTGTAGATCTGCCGAAGTTAAGTTTGACGTTTCTTTTCTGAAAAACCCAGTTTTTACTATCTGCTGTGATTCCTTGCTAGGATCACCTTCTTCTTTGCAATACTTTCTGTATTACGTCTACTAATGTTTTCTTTGGTCTTCCTCTTCTTTTTATCTTTGTTGGTGTTGCTTCATGTATCTTGCGTACTATTCTTTGTTTTTCTCTCCTATGGACGTTCCCAAGATGGTCCCAATGAATTTCCTTTTCGCCATTGCTATTGTTCATTACGATGGTCAGTTATGACGTTATGACGATGAGTTATGACCAGTGTCAATTATTTCCTAGAATTTTTAATCGTTGCCCCAAAAAAATTCAAAATTAATTCAATTTAGTAAAAGGTGAACGTGGAGAAGTACTATGCATAAGGGTTAAAATAAAACAAAAAAAGCCGCTTATTTATTTGATTAATTGACAATGCAAATAAAGCAACCAGTGTTAATTCGTTAAATGATTACAGCAAGTTGATCGGATGCGATTGAAATTTGGAAAACACGTACATTTTGTGTGCGAAATGCGCGGTGTGGAGTAATATTAAGAACGACAAAGGTAAATTAAAACGATACGGGGTGACTTATTGCGTTATATTTTACCTTGAAGATAGGGCTTCGAAGCGAATGTGGGCAGTTGTATTTATGTTGTAGATTTTATTGGACAGCAAAATGGCGAAGACTTAGTGGGTGGCACTAGGTGTAGTGTCCATAAAATTCTTGCTTTAAATGGGACTCAAGACTGTGAGGGATTAACTAACGGACCGACGGAATAGAAAGTGTGGATGGTCCCATTTACAAAAAATTCACACCCTCTCTACTCCCTGGAAAAATGAACAGTCACAATTGCATCAGGGACAAATACTACTCGAAATTGTAAAAATGAATTTTAAAATAGCTTTCCTTCAATTGAGTATAACACTAAAATATAACTGCTATAATATTAAGAACAAAAAAGTAATTCAAGCGCTTATTTAAAATGAAGAATGCTGTATTTTAGTTATACGAAGTGTAACAGTATGACTGCCACCTTTCGTCTTATTTTCTCGTTCCGTATGTGGTCCGTTAATATTACCCACTCTATTTTACACAACATTCTTATTTGTATTGATTGGAATTTCTTGTTTTGGTTTTCTGTGATGACTCACTATTCAGATAGTTGACCTTCCTAGTTATTTTGTGTATTTCCTTATGTCTTAAATGAGTGTTCTCTATCTTCAATTATTTTTCAATGTTAAAGAAACTATTTTCCTTCTCCAGCTTAAGTTAATTGCCTTTTCTTCACGTACCTTTAGACTCTAGATTTCCTTCACTTTTGTTACCTACCCTGTCATGTAAGTCTCTCATAATGATGCTTTGCTATTACTCAGTGAACAATTTGTCTTTCTTTGCGTCCTCATTTGGACTACAAGCTACAATTATTGTGAACTCTTTTGCTGTGTTTTATTTGGAATGGATTGGCAGAATTCTTTCCCTGACGATCTTGTATTTTTTGACAAACATTTGATTGGTTTAGCTTTTAGATACTGCCACTCCTGATTGTGCTAGTTGTTCATCACCTGCCCCTGATCAGTACATACAGTACCTTTTAGAAATCCTATTATTCTTTGTCTTGGTCTCCGTCACGGCTTTTATGTTTAGATCCAATTCCTTTACTTCTTCTATTAATTCCTCTTGTTTTTCAAATGGAGTTGTGTTTGGCTCCAAATTTAATTGCATTTGTCCCCGTAGTTTTATTTTTAACCATTTAATCAATGGTCCCGTATGTATACGGTCAATGATAACAGACCATAGCGAATAATGTTTCGTTTAATCTAATTTCCTTGTTTCGTAAATACCATGTCTGTAGCAGTATTCTTGTAAATACAGCAGGAGCGTACTACTAGTCAATTTTAAAATCATATATAATGTCGATCTACGTACATAATATAATAATAAAAGCTGCCGTTGTTAAAAAAATTAGTAAATCAAATTTAAGTGTTGCTGGTTTTTTCCCAACTTATTTACTTATTTTATATCACTAAGAGTGGGGTCCAAATCCTTGAAACAAATCATTACATTCTATAATTTTTATATAATTATCTATTTTCTTTTCTAAAATATACTGCAAAATATTGCATCACTACAAAAGTGTATAGCATCATTGCATAAGTTAGTTAGTTTTTAGTCGCATGCATTTTCCTCCTGTGCATGCTAAACATACACAAACCTGACAAACGCGTTTCTGAAATCGTGGACTTTAGTTATGTTTTCACATGTCTTTAAGTACTGAAGCTGCTTTCAGCAGTGCACGTTAAACAAGTAATACCATACCAATGGTTACCGCAAAACTAATAGAAGGCAAATATTCGCATTACTCTAAAACTTCTAATAAAATTTGGAGAATATTAGTCAAAGAAAAGCTCGCCTATTTCTCATACCACATAGCTGTCTCTATTTCCAGATATTCCAAATCTTATGTTTCCTTTATTTCTTTGGCGTTGTGTTGGAACTTTATTCTAAAAATTTGGTGAATATTATTGGGATAAAACTGAAATATTGAACATCCGAGTTCATTATCTGATGAAAATCTTGATGCAACATGAAATTAAAAAATTAAGTATGGGATAAAGATTAATTCCGGATAATACCATTCAGGTGTTATTCCAGGTTGGTTGTCTCTATATTTCTGTCTGGAACATCGTCTAGGTATCTCTATTGCTACTGTTAATTTTTCAGGCATATTTACTGAAAGTTCTTAGCTTTCCTTAAATTTTTGTAACATTTTTCTTTATGAAGTGTGAATATCTTAAGTAAGTCTTCAATATGTTGGTAAGCGGCTAATAAATCTGCATCTACACCATGTAATTTTTCGATATTAGTTCTAGAATACCGGAATTCGATATTATGTTTAAAGAAATAATAGGCACTGGAGTATTCCATGGTATTATCAAGCAATGCCCTTTTGAGGTATTGATCCTCTCCAATTCATAGATATTTCTTCTAATTGATGAAAAGTGAGTCGAAAATTCTGTGGAAAAAGGGATACACTTTGTTATGTTGAAGTCTATCTAGTTTCTGAAAATAATGGAATTGATAAAGTGCCTCTCCGTTTTCGATATTCCCTAAAAAAATTGTTATAGATGTAATAACTCCTATTGTTTGCCGAACTTCTGGTATAATATGTAAGTCATTCACAACTAGGTTTAACATGTGAGAAACGCAATAGGCGTAAGTGGCTTTTGAATATATATTTTTATTCGGGCCTGAACACGAGCCTCCTTTCCTGCCGTACCAACACAACTATCATAACCTTATCCAATTAATTAGTTCACATTCAAACCGTATTCCGTACATTTGTTTAAAATAGCAGAACTAATACTTTTCCCATACATATCATACAGTTTTGCAAATCCTAAGGAACCTCTTAACTTTTACTGTCGTCAATAAATCTAATATCAAGTGAAAGCAGCTCTATTTCCGCAATATATGCAGTTTCGTTAGCTAAGATTACTCATAACGTATTACAGTAATATTAGTGCAGTTGTAACGATGCCGACAGCCGAAACCGGTAATCCGCAATAAAATTCCGTGCCATGGTTAAGGATACAAAAATCTTACTTTTCATCACTTTTGCCATTAAAATTTCTGGAATTATTACTGGATTTCAGAAGGGAGGGAGGGGCAAATGGTTTACTCCCCTGTACGGACATCCACGCTAAGAGGATACGGCGTAAGTCTTGGATTGCCATCTGGAGTTGATTGCTTCTTGAATAAAAGCCGCCATCCACTAAATTTATATCACATATTGTGCTTTGCAACATCAAAAGATGTAATGGGAAATCATTACATTGCAACAAAATCTGAAATACTCGGATACCGACATAAAGCGGATAATTGAGTCGAAATCTAAAAATTAACGGTATACCAAGATAGTCGTAAAGTTCAACATTATAAAGGTATAAAAATACAGTTTATTACAATTTTATATTTATTGCTCCAATCCATGCATCATACCCTTTATGCGCGTTCCTCCTACCCAAGCAGTAAAATATGTGCGACCGACCGAGGTTGTATTGTTGCCCAACGAAAGTCAGAACTAGGCGAGCAACAAACAAGAGCGTGGCGACAACAGAGGTGACACTCTGCGAAAGCGCCGTCGACATCATAAAATAGAAGTACCGACTACCACGCGCGCACTAACTTTGGCCACTTTAGATAACACAAAACCGCAGTACAGTCTAAACAAAGCCGTGGTACCTACCCTATATACATACATATACACGTACGAACGATATATATGTGGTAGCAACATTCAGATAGAAGTGAGAGTATTATTTAGATGTTTCCGACAATTGGATTAAACATACGTCGTTAGATTTCTGAGCCTTGGCGATTTCGACTAACGCGACTACAACAACAACAACAACAATTCCGGTAACGCATTCAAACCCGTTGAATGTTACCGCGACCTTTGCGGCTCGAACAATGATTCCAGGTCAACTATTGTGTTCGGAAAATCGGACCTCGGTACACGTCTTTCCGTCGTTGGCATTCCGGCGATGTTAACATACAAGGAGTGCTTACTAAAGCAACCGAAGTAATAACGTGTACACCTTTCATTGTCTGTTTGGGCCCTTCGGCAAGGCAAACGCGAAGATAACAGTGGTTCTATCTCTTATAGGGCAAGGGAAATGTATGTACGACGGGAGCATAGAACGACGTTCAGGTCGAGCGAAAGTGAAAAGCATGAAAAGGTATTAATCTTCTCCATCTCTGATGGAAATCCTCGAGTTGTGCAGGTATCGTATTAACATTGCCTTTTAAGATAAAAGGATCTCCTACTGTTGAGCTATGTTGTAGGCATGTATTTATGCTCTTTTTTAACTTGGATAGTGCATACACCACAAACAACAAACGTGTTCGTTCGGATTTGTTATTAGTTTTTAAAGCTTTTGTTAAAAGTAAAACAAAACGGAATAATAATAAAGGAAAAGACAAGCGGAACGTCGGAAACATGACCAATACCGTTTGTGCGGATAACCCACTTCGTTGGTAATAACGAAGGCGATTCAGACCGTGCTAGCCCAGTGAAAACGGCGTAGGTTAAGGTTCGTGAAACAATAAGAAGACACCACTCTCCAATTGTAAAAGTGGAACACCTCTAAATGACTGGAATCGGAGAGACCCTCCCTAGTAGATGGTACAAGGTTATCCGAACTATCCGTACTAAATTAATTACTATTCAAAATTAACATAAACGTAATAAGAAATTGAACTGAGGCGAATAATTAACGTTTAACAGCACTTTATTGTCACTTGCTGTGTATATAAAAACAAAAGGAAAGGATATCAATTAAGCTAGTTCACACGCTTCGATAACCGGTGGAATTCCAACGGCCTCACATCCACCTTACAGCTTAGCTGAATGTAATTATAAACAATATATTTGAGGGACAAGTACCGATAATCCACGCCCCCTTCCCTAAACTACGAAAAGAATTAAGTGAGTAGTAACTAACAAACGTAATAACAAAAGAAACCCTCTTTACTCGAAAACAAATCTGAACCGCCCCTTCCCTAAAAATACTAAAGTAATTGAATGTTTACAAACGTAAAGAAACTCCTTTACTGGCACATAAATCCCAATTTCCTAACTTAACATTAATTACCAGATTCTAGGGAGTTTTTCCCAAAAATTGAACTTTACAAATTAATCAATAAAACAAATAAAACTGGAACATAGCGTGATGTAGTTTTCCGTTGTAGACTTGTACGGCGTGGTATTCGGTATCGTACGGAAGTGGTCCAAGATGGCGGATTCTCTCGCACGTGAGGAAACGATGTCGAAAAAACTAACTTCTAGCTCCTACGATAATTCTATACTCGTTAATACTAGCTTACACTAGTTATACCAGCCTATACTAGATATACCAGCCTTATTTACTAGTTCCCTATAACAACGTGAAAGATACGATAACGATGTACATTTCACAAAAATGGACGCAACGTGGACGATCAGTTTGAACAGCAAAACTTGGGGAACCAAAACTCCAGATTCTCTCGACGGTACTATTCACTTCCCAGCGTCGGATTTCCGTATATATCCTCGATACGAGATTTAAAATCGAAACGGAATAAACTTAGGCACGGAAACCGATCTGTTCAACTCCACGTGACGAAGCAGAATCTTTTACCACGTGCGAATCCACACGGCCCAATCCTTATCATTGAATCAAAATTGCGAACGCGGACATCATCCACACGTTAAACGTTGAAGCGAGGAGATCAGAAGAATATTCAAACAGAAAACTGTAACGATCAACCGTAACAGATTTTTCAAAAATATATTAACCAAGGCATGAAAAAAATGGAGACCAATTATGTTATAGATCTCCTGAAATATCATTTCACACATAAGACATACATAACTATTCATATACTGTAGATTTTTCAGCAACAACATTTCGAAGCATGCTATGCAGATGTGTAAGCTTGTTTTACCTCAGAATGAAGAATCTGGGAACTTGACATACTGGGAGCAGACACACAATATGTATTCTATATTATTGTGCATGCAGATGGTTAATGGTTCAAAACTACAGATAATTACACAGTTAAGAACAGGTTAAGAATTGGAAAGTTTTCTCAACACTAAAAAAGGGGAAATAATTGCACCCTCTGAGATCATACTTCCATATTACTACAAAGAATTCCAATTTCATTCTTCCCTTTAATTATAACATTACTTTGAGAGCAACGAGTAATTAGTCTTCTTATTGAGGAAAGACGCCTGGTTTACTTTTTAAATTAATGCGTAAACTTCTTGACGGAATGAAATAATCCCTTAAAGCTAGAATACGGCCGAGTTGGCACTTTGATATTGGAGTTGCGCGTACATGACACGCCGAAGAACAAAGACGCGCATTGTAGCGATTCCAAAGGGCTCAATCCCTGCGGATAAATTAGACTGCTTCATTGAGTTTCATTGGAATGACTAAACAGCTGACATTTAGCGAATACCGAACACGCTTGGCGGTACAGAGCGTCGGGTCTGATTAGCAGCAACTATTCTGCATAATGCGTTCCCGGTCATATATGTCCCATACGTTTAATGTTCACTTCGTGCCATTGGTTTAGTGTCGTACCCTAAGATTAATTATTACTTACAATTAGTGAATGGATTTGTGTTCAGGAGAAAGAAAGAAACGTTTTTCTCAAAAATTGCATCATTTACATCTTCCATTAAGACAACAGAAACATTTGGCAGTAACATGCAGATTACTCATGGCTTGTTTTGAAAATCCATTTTTATATCTAATCTATCTAATATATTTAAGCGAGCAATTCTATATATATATATTATATATATATATTCTATATATAATTGGTTTCTCGAAAACGGGTCTAACGATTTTGATGAAATTTAGTACCTGGGGGTTTCCGGGGACAAGAAATCGATCTAGCATAGTCCCGGTCCCGGGAAAATCCATTTTTACCCGGTTTACACACATTTCTGATATTGCGGTATATGAAATTGGTTATCGAAAATTACTTTAGCAATTTTTATGCAATTTAGTATCTGGGGATTTTCGAGAACACAAAATTGATCTAGAATGGTCCCGGTCCCAAGAAAATTTTTTGTCCTGCTTTTATCTACTTCTGCGGTATATAAAATGTGTTTCCGAAAATTACTCTCAAAATTTTGTTAGAATTTAGTATCTGCGAGTTTTTGGAGACGAGAAACCGTTATGGCATGGTCCCGGTATCGATTCAATCCATTTACTCCAGGTTTTCACCAATTTCGGCCTAAACGTGGGTTAGCAACTTTTTTAACATCATGCAGCCAAGCGAAATTATAAGTAATTAGAACGTTACTATTAAACAATAAATGGGGCTGAAAGTAGTATGTTAATAAAAGAAAAATATCTACGAAAACTAACAACAACATGTAAATTCACAAACTTTAACCTTATAAACTTATAATATATATGTGCTACTATATATACTTGAAATATACAATATAAATTAAATATCAAAATTAAAATAAAGGGGGTTATTATTTGGCTGAAAATTATTCAAAAAAATTTGGGAACTCCGAGCAGGGCTCGGTCCACCAGGCACTTCTATATATATGCAAAAACATCAGAACACCAGCACATTTCAGGGAACAGTAAATAGATCTTATGTACTTACATACATTCTTAAGTATTAATAAATGAAGCAAATCCGTAATTTTACTAGAAGAAAGTGCCTACAACGTAAAATGTCAAAAGGATTAAACTTATTAATAACAACAGGAAGAACATTCTTTTCCAATTTAATGCCAAATTTGAGTAAAAGGAAATAACCATGGGAGATTAAAAGAAGAACGAAGAGGAGAAGAGGTGACCAACGTGAAGCCAAATCCCAACCTAGTGAAGAGAAGGAATCTTTATACACTTTCACGTTGTACATGCTAGAAACCACCTTCGAGATTTCTTCGTATGTTACTATACTTCGTTAATCCAGCAGTTAGTTAAACTACTCCCCACAAATTTATACTAATAAGCGCAACGACAGTTTAATACGCTGCAAATAAGCAAAAGCGCGGCAAATTTTAAATATGAGATTTTGAAATTCTTCTTTGACCAGCCCATCACCGCATCATGCGTTGGTCTGATGCGGGTGTTTAGACATACGACCAATAGAAACATTTTATATAAATATTGTGCGCTTCTGTAGCGAGTGGCTTAAGTATTTCTGTTAAATGAATAGAGTGTAGTTAGTATAGAAGTTTTGGTGTGTATACTGCGAGCTGGATATGAAGTTTCATTTACTTCAGTATTCGCGAAAAAGCTAGCCGTAAAACCTGCGACCACTCAACATCAACTAGTAATGCGGTAGAAACTAAACGTAGCTTCTACTATAATAATAATAATAATAATAATAGTTTTATTGTCAAAAGCAGAAACAAAGCATACTTTGGACATTTGAAGGTCACCTTCATTTTTTTAAATGGATAGGCATGTCTTTGTTTTTGTATCATGATAGAGAAGCTTAAAACAAGTTCAACGACCTATTATATAAGCTCATTGAAGGCCATAGAAAATACAGAAAGGGGATAATACTTACAGTTTCGGTAGTAAATAGAATTATGTAATACACTTAAACATTTCTTACTAAAATACAGGAAAACAATAATACAGTTTACTTCATTGAAAATAAACACTGCTTAAAGGTCACTTTAATAATTTTGCAGGATAAGATAAACACACCATTCAAAAATCAACTTAGGCAAACCAGTAGTTTGTGTCCGTAATAGTGTACCCCAGAAACGAGTAACGAATGAAGAAACGGAAATCGGTGTGCTCGCAAGTGTGTCCAGAAATCCTCATATTAGTTCGAAACAAATTGAAAGTGAATCTGGCATTAGCAGGAGGAGCGTACTTCGCATTTTGCACCGTCACAAATGTTACCGATATCATGTTAGTCTTCACCAAGAATTGCATGGGAACGACTTCATGAATCGCATAGAATTGGTCGGTGGGTTAAACGTCAGATCGAAAACAATGAGTTATTTCTTAATACCGTTTTATTTACTGATGGGGCAACATTCACAAATCACAAGCAACGGAAAATCCACATTGGCTGCGGCAGGTTGAACACCAGAGACAAGGGTCTGTGAATGTATAATGCGGTATCATAGGTATTAAAATTATTGGACCTTAGTTTATCAATGGAAATTTGAATGGCAACATCTACGGTAATTTCATTAAGGATACCTTGAGCCTTTTGCTAGAGGAGTTACCTCTATCTGCACGACAAACCTTGTGATATCAACATGATGGATGTCCAACACATCATTCATTGATTGCATGAAAGCAACTCGACGACAAACTTGGAAATCGTTGGTTTGGACACGGCGGTTCAATATCGTGGCCAGCTAGTTCCCCAGACTTAACACCTTTAGACTTCTTTGTATGGGAAACATTGAAAGATAAACTGTACAAAGAAGAAGCAACTACAGTTTACGACATGCAACAAAGAATTATTGTAGCCTGTGTATCAATAGGTTCTGACGCTGTAAGACCTGCAAGTCAATCAACAGTAAAAAGAATCTAATGTTGCATTGATAGTGATGGTCATCATTTCGAACACCTACTATAGACGTAGTAATTTTATTTACTACCGAAACTGTAACTATTATTGCCTTTCTGTATTGTTTATGACCTTCAATGACCTTATTGACAGGTCGTTGAAGTCGTTTTAAGCTCCTCGATCATGATACAGAAACAAAAACGTACGTATATATGTACATATCACGAATTCCTAGTACTCAGTATCCACCTCAGAGTCTTGGGTTGGATCAAAGCTACAAAACAGAGTATCTACATACTTCGATTTCCAGAGCATAAAGGAGTACAGGAGAATAAATTGCAAGGCAGGCTGGCAAGAAAATCCACTAATAAATTGGATGGATACAAGTATAAAACTTTGGGTACTACATTTATGTAGAGGACTCAATGTACTGAAAGCTTTTTATTTATGAGGAATAGTTGATGATCTTAGGAAGACATGATCTAGGTACATAGAAACATATTTCCTGGTACACAACACAACAACGAAGTAACACATATTACATTGTCAAAACACGTTTTTTATCGTCACTCACGCAAAGTCTGTTTAGATTTGCAAGACCTTTTACGAGAGTCGTGAAAATAGCCCCATTTTTACCGTACTAGATCACTAGTAGTTTGCGTCCAACAATTTAAGAAATAGCATTAATATAACTATCTGGGAAAGTTTCATGAAACTGCGGTGGACAAATATGGTATTTAGGCTAATGGAATAAAGAGGTGGAAATGGTTTACAAACGCCAAGTAAAGTAGTTTTATTAGCTAATTAAACTGCGAGTAGAAAGGGAGTGAAAAACATGAAGAAAGCATGAAAAGCTCTGGGAAATGCTTGACTGAAATTTGCTGAAATTGATTTAAATCAATCTCTTTGAACTCAAAACAATCAGCTCCAATGATGAATTTAATAATATTCTACAAGGCGCAATGGCATCTTCTAGGATATTATTTATGATCTGACAGTACCAGAAAATATTACAATTATAACACATCTAATACATTTCTATCACTTTCCCTTCTTCTGCTCTAAGATTTCCCTCTTAAAAAGTGTCTTCCATCATAGATGTATACACAACCCCAATCCAATAAGAAACGTTATATTGCCTGCTATAAAGTCAATAGAAAGAGATATACGTATGTAACTGAAAATGGCCGTAACCATATTCGAAACATACATCTAGCAAATTTATAAGGTCTCAACCTCTCGGTAATCTGATATGATATACAACAAAGGTTTCGCATTACCTTTGTCCAATTCAATAAAATTACAATGTCCGGTCGATTCACAACAGAATTTGAATCCCATTTGAGATAAAAATACGTAAACCAGATAGTTACAAAACGCACTCTAGCAAGAAGAGGTCAGGCCAACTTCTGTAACTGCAGACTTTGTAATCGAGACGCTTTCCATCTGTCGAATTACGTCCATATATTGCGTTGGTAAAATAAACCGCACCTCTGTCTACGAGACGCTAGAATTTATTTACTTCAATAAGGCAACCGTAGTGCGGATGTAGGTGTGTACGTGCACAATCGTAGTTTATTGCATGGAGATTTCTTTCACGTGTACGTGGATATATACGTATAGACATCAGTGGTTGCAACAACTGGAAAGTATATTTTCCTTTGTGATAGATTTTCTTATTCGTACCCAGTTAAGTCTTATCCCAGAGATTGTCGAGGGAACACCACGAATCATAAACCTCCACTCTAATTGGTCTCTACATTTTTCTTTCTTTTCTTTTGGCGTGAAATATGAATTTGATAAGGCATCTTAAATTGGCCATTTTGACAAATGCAACACTAACATCAAATTCGTGTTCAGGAACACTAAATAACTATAAAAATTTAAGTGCGATGGCATTTTTTTGACAAATTCCAGTAGCTACCGCAACTGCGCCCCATGAAATGACTTTCTCATCATTTTACATTGCACACCAGTTAGCGAACGGAAAGTCGGATTTTGGTCGATTTTGGAGCGCCATGTTCAAATTTGCTAGTTTGTAAAACACGAAACACACGTCAGATCTATTATCAGCAACACAGAGAGTCCGCGAAAACCGATTTTCATGGAATTTGCTAAACTTTCCCAATTTTCAATATATGTGAAAGATATTTCGTAATTTATACATCACATTAACACAGAAAAAAAGCAAACAAAATAAAACAGAATTTGTAACAGAAAATGAATAATAAAGCCGCAATCAATTTTTTTACTATTACAGTTTTATATGGAAAATTTTTGGAACTCCTCAGATCAAGTACGACATTTGATTTTTAGACGTGGTAGCTAGTAATTTTGGTTCATATCTGGAGCAAATTCAAATGGTGTGTTTGTTAACCATATCTGTCGACACTCTTCGAGGATGTGATTAAAAAATATAACCAAAAGAAAGAAATATGAAAGCCTGGTAAAACTAACGCATATTTTATGAAAATTTTATGTTTTTGGGTACAAGTAAATTAGTTTATTTCGATTGCATATAAAATGAAATCCCAGTGCAGGAAACTTGAAATAAAAGAATTAATATCGTTGATGAAAATGTGTAATTGTCACAAATTAAGTTTAATTGTTAAAAGCTGTTTCATAGTTTGTTTTCCGTTCCACTTAATTTTTGTTGTTGTTGAAAACATTTTCTAATTATGGGACCTCTAAATCGTGATAATGTGGTAAAAGCACCGACTTTACTTCATGCTGGAGGAAATCAACAATGTATATCAAATCTTCTTGGACTTAACGAATCGACTACCTCGCTACTTTCTAGGGGTCTCCGGGAAGCTGATCATGTAAGAAAAAGAACCGAGCCAGGAAAAAAAGACGGACTACTTCGGTGAGAGGTGACTGATTTTTTTATTAAATGGCTTGCGAGAAGGAAAACGTTGACCTAAAGTTAGTGCAGAATCTAATCGAAAGCACGCCATTCAATAAATTACACAAGCACGTGGTGGCCGCATGAGATTATAAGCACGGTTTGGTCCAATACAAAACGTCGTGTACATTCTTCAAATACAAAGATTTGTGTTTTAAAATAATTGTTAATAAAAACAAAGTATAAAGGTGAAACCTGAACATGTAAGTTACCTCTTCTTTGAAATTTTTATATCAAATTTCGTTCAGCATTAACACTGGGTATCACGTAACTGGATTTACTAGAAACTATGACTAACTAAACTAACTAAATCAATTTATGATGGAAGATACATATTTACATTTATAAAAAGATATTTTGTCGTTAAGTTACAAATAGTTTTTTCCCTCTTGTTCAATCTATCTGGGGACACACTGGTTGTACATATGTATATGCATGTATTTTAATAAATATTTACGGATACAGTGATAATAAAGATCTTTCAATCTCTCAAAAATATCATATTGTTTCAGTCAAGAAAGTAGCCGGTTCAGAGGGTGACTCAATGCATGAGTTAAAAGGCAGACCAATTACTCTCAAATAATGTTCACGATATATTGATTTTTTGCTCTTAGGGGTTTTTTTTACGGAGAGTTTTCTTGGATAGGTTCATATGAAAAAGTTTGGCTTCAACCACTTGTTTATATTATCCTCCTTTCTTCAGCAGCTCTGAGAAGACATTGCCATCTTCTCCTGATTTGCCATCTGATGTTGCATTCATAACCACTTCTATATCTCCTTCTGTTATAATTATCTTGTTTTGTTGCCACATGCTGAGTAACTTCAGTTTTATTTCTCATTATGGTATACTTCTTGTGGTCCACAATTTTTTAGTTTCTACTGTTTTGTATCGATTTCCTTGAAATTCTTTGATCATGTTCATATAAGAAGCTTATTTCAGTGGAGGGATTGCTATATCCGTTGTGTACAGCCACCTTCTATTGATAATTTGATAATCTTTTCAATTTTCTTTGCCATAAATATTATGCATAGTATCAAAGGTATCCGAAATACCAGAAAATGAAACGATCAAATTATCTAATCTAGTAGATACATTTTGGGCAAAAATAGTTATTCAATTCTAATTTTGGATTATGTAGTTGTGTTTATAAACATCACCCATCTTGTCGCCGATGTTCAAAATCTTTAAGTAACGCATCCGATGTGCTTTAACCGGATTTCCTTTCATTTAAACTTTTTCGTAGCAAACAAAAAAGATTACTCGGTGAGAAGACGATACCGCTTCCGATATTAGCAACAAACCTCGTAGATCTTAATTCGATTACCGAAGGCTGCAGCATCGAAGAGTGTCTCCAGTGAAATCTAATCCGTGTTCATCGAAGTGACGGCAAAGTTTTTAATCTGGTGCCGAAGTATAAATCAAGCTGCGGCGGCTTCGCAGTCTCCGAACCATATAACGTCGCCCCGGCTCCATTCGCTTTTACCGTCGTCGTTGGCGGAGCAGAGAACGCACGAAAGCAGTGTTCTAATCTTATTATTGCAGTGTTATGGGAGCTGTTTATCTTGGTCGACTGAGTCTCACAGATAGGTTGATTGGAGAGACACGTTGCGGCGTGGTCCGCAATCGATACGCCAATTAATATCGGTTCCCCTCATCTTACAAGCTCCATTTCCAAGGCTTCAGTTTCTCTACCTATTGTTCTCCTTATTTATGGCCGACAATTTCTCCTCCATTATCTCCGAAACTAACTCACGCGGAACGTTACGAAATTGCTAAAAACTTAATTAAAGACGACTTGCGGGTTATCGTACGGTTTCATAACGCAAACTTGTCGATGTATGTTTAGGTAACTATTTTAACGAAACAACGAACAAAAGGGTCGCGTGAATTTCGGTTGTAAAATAACAAAGGAAACGTGAAAAATTTTACGTGTGCGTGCTCCAAATTAATAAACAACAAAGTCCATTATTCCAAATCTTTGTTCCTAAAATTGCATCATCCCAAAAAGCAAGATCAATCACGTTTGTATGAGTTTGATGTAAAGCTTAAACGTTTGCCCAAAATCCAGTATAAAAGCGCGAAGGATTTCTGCATGCCCTAGTCTTAAAGAGAAGAAAAAAAGGTAACTGTGAAACTGATTAATTCTAGAATACAATACAGTAGTACCAAGTAGAAATGATAGAACTACGAGCTAACTTTGCGTGAATTCCATCTGGTATATTTTGCCAAGAAATCATAGAATTGATCAGAAAGCATTATCGAGCTTCAAACGTGAGTTAAGCCGTGAACAATTTTTTGCTGAAATCAATCGCGTATTTGGTTACAAGCCCCTTAGCTGCCATAAAGCGCTGGTACAAGGAATTTCGACAGGGTCGACTTTCCCTTGCCGAAAATATATTGGTTTTATTCGGAACATGATTGAAGAGGACTAACATGTTACTGTTACAAGATGCTCCAAAGAATAGTGGAAAAGCAATGATCACTATTTTATAGAATTTCAAAGTACCTAAGCTTTGTTTCCGTTTGATTCCCCAATACAGAAAGAAACGCGGGTAAAGTGCTGCAGATTTTAACTAGATCGCTTTAAAATTAAGTCGTCTCAGCTGGTGTACAGCATCATTACAAGTGATGAAACGTGGATATACGGCTACAATCTTGAACAAAAAGCAACAATTAGTAGTTTAGGTATTTGTGAATGAGTTAACTCCGGTAAAGGCTATTGGTTAAAAAAACTGAAACGAAAGATGATCACCACATTTTTTCAGATTCCCGGCCATGTTACCGCTTTAGCACTGGAGAATCGTCGTACGGTTAATGCTGAATGGTTTATTACAATTAGTTTGCTTCAAGTTCCTCATAATGTTCGTGAACAACGCCCAACAAATTGGATTAGTTCGCATTTTAATAAACCTCACCCT
Organism: Chrysina gloriosa; assembly: GCA_038088585.1. Lineage (NCBI taxonomy): Eukaryota > Metazoa > Arthropoda > Insecta > Coleoptera > Scarabaeidae > Chrysina > Chrysina gloriosa. The sequence continues at coordinate 13,794,758 of CM076092.1, forward strand.
CACGCTGCTGCTCGAACGACCGAGCATTTAAATACCAAAAATGTCTAGTCCTAGCATCTAATAATTTCATTATGTTTCCACGGAAAGATAAGAAAATTAGTACTGGGATATTGGCAAGTGAGGCAAACTCCACTGACAGAACTTATGTTTGCAGATGATATGGCTTCTATCTACAGCATAACCTTAAAGTATTAGAGGAACAATTATTGAAGATTAATATGACGATTACTCTCGGAGAAGCAAAAACTATGATAATTTCCAACACAAGGAAAGCATACTAAATAAGATTGAACGGAAAACAAATCGAACAAGTAGAACGCCAAAATAGAATAGTAGAATGGGAAAACTGGCAGACATCTTCAATTCCACATTTTTAGGGAAAAAGAGATCGCCAAGAAGATAAAAACTGAAGTTGTCAAAAAGTTGTACCCCCAACAATTGTATATAGCAGCGAAACATAGACACTATCAAACAGGCAGAAATCTGAAATAAACCAAATGTATATATACATATATATATATTTCGTAACCTTTTATACTTATCTTATATGATAGATCTCTACCACTAATAGGTCCATAGGTCCATAAACCAAATGGACATGAGGTTCCTGAGAATGATTAAAAATAAGAAAAAGGTGGATAGGAAAAGGAATTAAATAATAATAACCTAATAATAGATTCAATAAACGAAAAACTATAGGACAGCTTAGGTGTGTTACAGTTTTCTGTATCCTTACTGTCGGTCTCTCGCTCCAACTTTTGCTGTATATAAGCCTTCGTAAGCTTGTTATACCGCTTGCGTCGGTTGGGCGCGCGCGTGGGGATTCATCTTCTGACGTTGAGAGGGAACAGATCGATTTTCGTTCATATATTATTTTCTTTGCTTTTACGTCTCGTTTTTCGAGGATATACACGAAAATTCGATGCAGGGAATTATCGTTGAGTGAATTTAGAAGTTTGGCTTCTTCAAGTTTTCCTCAATTGCAGGGAATTAGTTTAAGCTGGTATTACAAGTGCAGGCTAGTGTAGGTTAACTAGTACATTCTAAGTTTTATTTTTGACAACGTCTGAGAACCAACGTAGGAACTAGGCGCCGACTTAGTCTTCAGGTTGCTTGTTTCCTGCCATTTTTACATCGAGTGCGAGAAAACCCGCCATCTTGGACAATTTCCGCCCCGATACGGAATACCACGCCGTACGGACGTCGACAACAGGAAAAGTCCCACTTTTATTTGATTTTTTATATACCTTTTTGACGCGTTGAGTTTTGGGAAAAAATTCTTGCAGTTAATTTAGAGTTAGGAACATGTAATTATTTTAGTATTCAGATTGGTTTTCGAGTAAAAGGGATTTTTCATTACGTTGGCTATTTAGTACTATTTTTAATTTTTTTCGTAGTTTAAAGGCGGAATTACAAGTATTTGTCACTTTAATATATATTTGTTTTTTGTTTTTAATTACGTTCAGCTAACGCTGTAAGGTGGCTGTAGGGCCGCTGGAATTCCACCGATTATCGAAAGTGTGTAAACCAAATAACGAACTAGTTTAATTGATCTTATTTGATACACCTCAAGTGACAATAAACTGCTGTTTAATGTCAATTTCTCGCATCAATTCATTTTATTTTTATTTTGTTTATATTATTTTTAAATAGTTTTGCAGTACTTTTGCTGGTCGTTTCACGACAGGCTAAAGATCCAGAACATAGACTCTCTGACCCCAGATACTTACAATTAGATTGTGATCCAGTTATATAATTGGAGAGTGGCGGTTTGTTACTAAATTCTCTAACTTTAACCTGCGCCGTTTGCATTGTTCAATCTTTATCAGCTACGAGGTGGGTTATCCGCACCGTAACTGTATCGGTCACGTTTCTGACTTTCCTTTCATTATTTTTCATTTTTAATAAAAGCTTTAAAAGCTAGTAACAGGTGGTTTCGTCACTTGCGTAGGATGACGAACGAGAGACTAACTAAACGAGTGTTTGAAACGAGAGTGTGCGGAAAAAGAGGTAGAAGAAGAAGACCAAGGGGCCAGATGGATTGACGGAATCAGGAAAGAATCAGAGAAAAGAGGAATGCCACGTGAAGACATACGGAAACTGACACAGGACAGGAAACAATGGAGACGGAGGTACAAAATCAATCCCTCCAAGCTTACACCGAAAAGTAGAAAGGCCCAAGACTAAGTAAGTATGTTTCCACGGAACAAGGAAAACAGGGTTTATGTATTACATGGACCGAAGCGGGAGTGAGCACATTCAAAAATGAAATAAACAGCTTAGAACGGGAAGATTGGATAAAATGTTTTCACGGATATAAAAACGCATTGACTGTGAATAGGAATACCTTGAAACACCGTAGATAAATATATTTTGTTAACATTTTGTGTAGTACTCTACTAGACGGATCGAAAAAGAACAGCCCTCGTATTAGAAATTCCTTCCAAATTAAAGGATTACACAGTCCTCTCCCTAGTTTATATGGGCAAATTAGAATATTTAAATCTATTTCAACAATGTATATGCACTTACCTTATTTATTACTATTGATTCGTAAAACTTCTAAATATGTTCATATTTAAGATCAAAGCGAATTTGAAAATACAATTTACCCAGTTCCAATTTTGTAGTATACAACTTGCCGCTCAAGAACAAAGCACATTCCCTGATTACTAAGCATAGATATCCAAGCGATCCTTTTAAGGCCAGAATTAGTAGAATGTTATTGGCTTCGCCGGCATCAGATATGCCAATTAGTGTCAGTCGTCCCCATCTCAGAAGATCAATTCCTGAAGCCAAATTCGCTTCCTACATTGTTTTCCTTATTTATAGCGAATAATTTCTTCCAATTTCCATCGAAAACTCGCCGGCGCTCTTCATTGCTTTGCGGTTACGGGGTAAAACTTCCTGATACGGCGTGAGTTGTTATCCATTCATGAGAAGTTATTATTATTTCTACCGTTACCGATATCGACACGAAAGGCTACGGCGTTCGTTATCCGGTTCCCTTTCTTTGTATAATTTAATGACGATCTTCGCAACGGTATGCAATTCCTTATAATCATTTACTATTCCGCCATTCTTCGTTTTCTTTTTCCTGAATTTAGACTTTGACAGAAATGTATTTCGATATGTTTCCTTTTGATCTCGGTGGGTTTTAGACATTTACACACTATTTTATTTTCGTATTATCGTGATTGTTATCCTGAAATTATGTGTAAGTCCGAGGTTGTAATAATACACACAAGAATCAATGTTACTTTTAATTGCAAAGTCAGAATCCGTATAATTCGGTTAAACTAACCAGAATACGTTACAATACAAGGATAATCGGTTAGCGAGATATAATTATCCTTCATTATCCTTAATTGGATTAGAAAGCCCTACCGATCCCGCAATAATTTAGATAATCGGAGGTGGATCGCGAGTACAATTAAACTGGACCGATTCGAGATCATCTCCTGCTGGAGCCGTACCAAAGGCTATACTGTAAGTTCCAGGTAAATACTCACAGCTTCCTGTTCATTCAGCCTGAATACTAACACTTTAATAAATGATATCAACCATATACGTATGTACATGTGTAAATTACGTTAGTGCACATCACTGTATCGGTAGTAAGTTAGTGATTTAGATTGAATTGATACAAGTTCAATAGTATTTTGCATTATCAGTAATTTAAAACTAAAAGATCTTGCAAATTATCTGGATCAAATACAATAATCACTAAGATTGGACAAACGATTGCTACGGATAAGTTATGTCGTTGATATGCGTTATTTTTTATTTTTTAAAGCGTTATTTTCCACTGTTCTTCATCGCCGAAATGAGGGACCACAGTCGTTTATCAATCAATGAGTGCAACGTCAGTCGTTTATCATTTATTTCGATGATAAAATACGGTGGGGAATAACAAGTTAAGAAATCAAAAACAGCGTACGCAAAACCACATGCGTTGCACTTGTTTGTCTAACCTTAATGATCACACAAAGTTGTTCACCGGCACAATGGCCTCCATTTTGTTCAAACTTCAAAGGAAGCTAGAAGACATTGTCGTATTTATACATATTTTAAATGCATTCGGCAGTGTCAATAACACATTCGTATTTGTAATTTCTGTCACATATTAAACTTAACTTAAGAAAGTGTAATGCACATGTGTTACAAACCATTAATGAAAACTTTCCATAGTGCAATAATCTAAAATAGCCCCCTTCGTCTGTAAGAACACGAAAAGCCATTTAGTAGCTTGAGTCTCCCATAACAGTATCTCATCGAAATAAAGTTATTGGTTTTCCATTCTTTCTTCCACGTTCGTCTCTACAAGTGCTGTTTTGATGTCTTCTATGATATCTCAGAATGCTACAACTTTCTCTTTCAAAAGAGAATTCAGAACTCTACTTTATTATTAAGGAATTTCCTGTATCCTAGACACGTAATCCATTGAGGCTGGCCAATTTTCATAAAGGAGAACACTTCATAAAACTAGATGACCAAACAAAAGCAACAATAAGATAATGTCATAAATAAGTATAGAATCTATAAGAATATTACCTCGTTTATTCTATTGGAATAGCTTAGAATTTGCAAACTCGACAGGCACGCGAAAATTTCTACTTCATATATTGCGTTAAAGTCCATGGACATTAACCAGGAATTCTTGTACAATTTTTGTCTCTTCCGTAATTAGACACTTTAAATGGAGATAGTTGCAATGGAAAAGTCCGACTTTCAACTTGAAACTTTGCCAGGAAAACTGCTTTTTTACAAGAATTTATACAAGCTACAAAAATGAAGTGGTGGTTCGGCCTAGTTTCATGATACGGTGAGTCACAGTGTTGCACTTTGAGGTCAACAATTTGAATGTCATAGATTTTAGAGGTTGACTACACTGCTTGACTTTTAGGAAACAAATTCAAGTGATAACAAGTTGGCAGTGTCCACGGGCTTTGAAAGAATTTCTTACAAGTTACTAGTCTAGAATTTCTTATTAGTGTCCATCGGCCTTTAGATAAATTTATATCGTATGTGATTTACCAGCCTAATACTTAGACTTCACATGTACTTTATCTTATACTTCATCAATTGCATTAAATATGTATAAGAAAAAGGCAACTCTAAACCCGACCCATAAAATACTTAGATTGTGTCTTCGAGCAAATGGCATTAATCAGAAGTAACTATCAGGAGCACAATGTTATTCAAGTGCCCTTCTCGATTTAGAAAGCTGATAAAATCGACTTCTTTCTTTGTCCATTAATCAATAGCCTATAGTGCGTAAAGTGACTCCTTAGAGGTTTAGACAAAAAGTAAAATAATTTCGAAGTTATTGGATTTATATAGATGTTCACTCCGGTAAAAAGGTGAAAGGTTGACGGTTCTAATACACTATATAAACCACTATTAGATCTGGATCCTTTGTTGGCCGTGGAACCAATCTATCCAGATTTAAATAGTCAAAAATTACTAAAAGGTGTGCTGTAGGTAACACAGCTTTCAAGGCATTAGGAAACGGTGCAAACACATGATTGGGCCTATTTAACACTTACATGTGGAGCCTTTTATGTTTTTACGGACGACTACTGTAAATCACACTATTGAGACGTGTCACTGCTATTTTCGTAAAATATAACATTTGCTGTTGCGAAAGCAGTGGCAGCTTAGAAATTGGGCGAGTAGTTTGTTTACAGTTAACATTAAAGAAAGCAGTTTTGTGAAAGAATGGAAATTTGACCTGAAGGTTTTCGTTGATGACTTTCTACCAACATAATAAAGACCCTAACTCAACAATATTACACAGAATTCCTTCGTTCAACATTGGGTAATGAAGCACCATCAGAGAAAACTGTTTACACTTGGTTTGCAGGATCTTTTCATGGTAGTGCGTCTGCCAGTAATAAATTCCTTGAAGATCAACCCAAATCAGTTGTTGCACAACATGATTAAAGAAGATCGAACACTGCAATATATTCAATTTTGCATGAGAATTTAGCTTAGAAAGGATCTGTCCGCGTAATTTAGTTAAAAGGAATACTCAGAAAATTCGACTAAGAGAGTGCCAAATCCGCAAACAACATCGACAGGTGACTAAACTTGGATATATTTGTATGAACCGCAAACCAAACAACAATCCACTGTTTAGGTGTTTCATGATGAACTGGATTCCATAAAAGGTGTTAACTCGCGAAGTACTTCCGAGAAAATGATCGCCTGCTTCTTCGGTTGTACTGGACATGTCCTTTAGAGAATCGAACAACAGTTAATGCTGAATAGTAAAATTTCCAGACTTGAATCCTTAGAATGCAAAATTGTAGGATATATTACTACGGAAGGTGCAAATACGTGCGATATAGAAAGTTTAGGTACCTGTCCCTTTAATTCCAATGAAGCATACGTTAATTAAAGACTAAATTTAGAAGCAAGCAAACTATCATCAATTGCACCAAAATTTCTGATTTCAACTAAGACTAAGATTTTGACTTTACGTCTATCCCAGGAAGGATAAAATCCGCTGGATCTATACGAAAGGAGGTATAATTTCCTGGGAATTTCTGAGAAAGGTTACTTTAGAGCTTTTCGAAGTAGAATTGATTCTTTCTAGATGGTTTATGGACTTCTTTCGATACAGGGAGATAAGAATTTTCATATCATAAATAATAGATCCCTTTAGTTTGTAATAACGGACAATCTTAACCACCGATTGAAAGGCAAGTTTACTGATATGAAGCCATCAACTAGGTATTACCGTTATTACTAATTTTATTATTATTATTATTCTACTTCTGCTTCTACTTCTCCTTATCATTATTGTAGTCAAGATATGGTTGCATACAAGTAGACTTCAAAGTAGGGCAACGGAAAAGCATCAGAAGATTAGTAGGAGAAACCGCAAAGATCGAAAAGCTCAGACCTCTAACAGAGAAAGCGGATATGCACTTACTACAGCAGAGCTTAATGCGCCGTCATAATCAGCGAAGCATAAACGTTACGCCCGAGTGCATAAGGGGCGCATACAATCTGAATCATAACATAGATCAAAAAGAAGCCGCCTATATGAACAGCAAGCCGTCTACTCCAAGGTGACAACACAGCAGAACTCGCAAGAAATTCTAGAATAAAACGAACATCCATTAATGTGGCATAGAAACAAAACATTTCTCGTCGGGTTCTATAAAACTTATTTCAGTACACTTACAATATTTGAATAATTCATCAACGATAACTAAAGAAGAAAATCAACCAAATCTACATCTTAAATCCAACCAGGCTTAAATTCTTAATTTCTAAAAAGCAAGGGAGTATATGGCTTTGATATTTGCAATTTTGAAAATGTCAAGAACCATTACTACAAAATTAATTGACACTTTAGTAATAACGCCGGCGGAGCCAAAGTAAATATTCCAGTTTTCTTTGATAATTCCGGGGTCTGCTCGCGGGCGACGACTAAATTAACAACTCGTGAAGCAAAAGTGCAACTTTATCGCTTTATAATTACCGAAGCCGCACGCTAAAAATTAATTAGATCGGTACATAAGCGCTCTCCAGCACTTCCCTTCTCCTCGGGTAATAAAACCCGAAGCAAGTTGCAAATGTTTACGTTTTCCGTGCAAACGTGTTAAATATTCAAAAGGAAATATTAGCTGACAGAAACGTCGGCGCTGATATTAATAGTAGCTCGCCGCTAGACGTAGAAATGTGGGAAGCGTACAGCTAATTCCGAAAAAGGTTCCTGTTTAAAGGGTATATTTTGATCTACTAGACAGTATTTCCGTTATACAGTACGACTATGATATGAAATTTTTAAAGAACACACGAGCAGTGACAATTTGGCAGGATTTAGTCCTCATTCGAGGCAACAGTTTCTCCAATACCGGATATATATTTGAAAACTTTCACTAGGATGTACGAGGGGAAATTAACAAGTTTCCCGAATCGCTGCTAGGGGGTTGCTATTTTTCAATACTTTATGTCGTTGTGTTGGCAACGCTTTCGTATCAATTGACTGCAAATGTTAAATCGATCTGTCGAATAGTTTTGACAAGAGTTGAAGTCAAGTATCTTTTTGTGTTTTCAATTATGGATAAAAACGAAGTTCGAGCGGTCATAAGATTTTTCTATTTAGAAGAGAAAGCCGCAACGGAAATCAAATCAAGGTTGGATGACGTACTTGAAAATTTGCCACCTTTATTTTGAACGGCGAGTTTTTGGTTTCCGAATTGAAGCTTGGCCGCAAGCATTCAAGTGATGAACCACGTTCAGGGCTACCACGCCAGCAATTGTGGAAAAATCTACGACGCACTTTTGGCAGATCACCGATTAAAAGTGCGTGAAATTGAAAAAGCCATGGACATCTTCTCTAAACGAGTAGTTAGTAATCAATTGGGTTTCAAAAAACTTTCTTCAAGATGGGCGCCGCATTTGCTCAACTTGGAGCAAAAACACATTCGGGTTCGATTCTCAGCCGATTCTTTGGAAGTATTCACGGCGAATCCAGCGGATCTCAAGAAACGATTCGTAACCATGGATGTGACATGAATTCATCATTGCACCCCAGAAACAAAACTGCAATCAGAACAGTGGATTGCACGCGGTGAATCAGTTTCGAAGAAGGCAGCCATTTACTAGGCTGGAAAGGCGATGGCATCGTTTTTGGAACCCAAAAAGAATTTTGCTAATTGGTTATCGTGAAGAAGGCAAAAGTGTTACTGGCCAATATTACGCAAGGCTCTTGGACATATTGAAAGCAGCAATTCAGGAAAAAAGGCCCCGGGAATAGTTACGAGACAAGTGTTGTTTCACCACGACAATGCTCCCGCTCATTCAAATGCAATCGTTCTGCAAAAATTAACAGAATTGAAGTACAAAATTCTTCCTCATCCGCTGTATTCGCCTGATTTGGCTCCGTCAGTTTCCAGCTGTTCCCGAAACCCAAAAGATTTCTGAATGGAAAGAGATTTTGGTCGAATGACCAAACGATTGTTTTGGGAACTTTGAAGAAAGTCACTTCCGGGAAGAAATCGAGAAGTTAGAGAAAAATTGGACCAAGTCCGTTAAGCTTTGAGGGAATTATATTGAAAAATAAAATATAACTTGAATCCGTATTATTTTGTTTTCATTGTCATTGCGAGCGCTTTTGGATCTACCCTTGTACTTTTCTTTTTTTAAGAGCGTCGTAAAACGATCAAAACCGTTTGACTAATATGGATGGAGAACTAAAATGCCCTTGTGAAATACCGCGTCGCACCCAATCCCATCTTCTCAGCCACCTCAACTTAAATAATTACCCCTCATGTGACACATCTTTGGAAAGTTGTTTTCCTTAATACAACACAAAGGTAATTTTGTAAGTATTCAGTTATTGTGAGTTATTTAGTTTAATTGAACAACGCCAAACAATTCATATCGTTTTATTAGTACTTTTATTTGCAAAATAAAGCATTTTACTTGTTTATAAATTGTTCTGTTTCTAAACAATAATATGACCGATTATGAAACTTCGTTCTCACATTTTCGAACCTACGCCTCGGAATTGAACCACATTCCCGAACGATACGTTTGCGCAGAACCTCAAGTGATTTCGGTAGGGTTTTATTAACCACTTGAATGCACTGGAGGAAAAAATCCAGAAACGTCAAATCTAACGATCTTACTAGTCATTTTCTGGGCCTTCTTCCAATCAATTGGTGATGAAATCCGTCATGTAGAAACTGTGAAAAGACTGTCCTGTTGAAACTGATTTAAGTCTACACGTAAATTCACGTTTGCCTCCACGTATTGCTGGTTGTTCACCTCGTCTACGATAAGAGATTCGGCCGTCTTTTCTAGTAACTTTAAATAGACTCCTCCATTTAAATGTTTTTGAATAGAGGACCGATTTCCAAGAATACCTATTCACACTTTAACTTTTGTAGTTGTTGTGCATGTTCATCCTGAAAAATATTGATTGCTTTTTGACAATTATGTTCATCGACAATTCCATTTACGAAAAACGTGCATTCGTGTGTAGAACAAGTATTTCTCGCTAATTTCGAGTAAGTTCGAATCTTCTCAATCATGTCTTTACAAAATTTAATTCGCTTGTCATAATCATCGGTGCTCAATTGTTGAATGATTTGCATCATGCACAGGCAAAATCAAAGCACTTTCCGCAGTACTTCTGTACAAATCACGGTTACAACAGATTCATTACAAATAAATAATATGGTAGTTATTGCTAACAGCATCCAAACTTCTATCTGGAAACTTTCGCTTCGTATGTGCTAAGGTCCTTTTGGGTTTCTGAACCCAGGTGGTATCTGGGCCAGCGGTTATTCATATCCATATTTGTGGGAATTATAATGTTGTTTGTTTGGCACATCTTCATCTTCTTTGTTTCTCTCTAGAACAACAGGCCTAACGTAATTTGAACCCACTTTATAGTTGTGAGGGGATCAATAATTTTTACGATTTTCTCAAACAACATCGTGGTTTCGATGTTTATGGGCTTCCACCAATCCTTCGCAAGTACTTGTTCTTCATTACTAGTTAGGTACGAACATAATGAATGATTTTTCTATAAATATACACATTACCACTTCTAGGCTTCTTGTTGTTTGTCTGGTTGGGGGGTCCAGTTGTCCCCAAAAAGTTTCAAAAAAGGTGTAACTGAGTCATCCCATGGGCGTAACCGGGTTCAGAGGAATCCAGTTACCCCGCGAAGGGTACAGTTAGTTAATTAGTTCCTTTTAATTTGGTAAAAGCTAGTTACATCAGGCCCTGTCATGTACTCAAGACTACTTATTCCGTACAAGGTATATCTTTTAGTGGTGAAAGTGATTATGAAACTTATTCTATACAAAAAGTGAAGAAGATTACCTCGAAAGCTTCTCAGAGTATGATGATAAACACTTGAAACTGGTGAGTTTTGCATCGCTAAAGTCTTTGACAAAACAGGTAATAGCTGCAGATTATACGCAGCAAAGGTTTTACAAAAGGAGGATGAAGGCTGCATGGTTCTTTTTCACAAAAGACATTCTCAGACAATGCAATTCAAATAAACTGATGAAAAATCCTACATTAAAGCGTTTGACATCATCGTACGGAAACTATTTTTTTATAATACAATTGGTTTTACAGCAACTTGAGTTTTCTAACTAACCAAATAGTAATTGTTTGAAGTCCATTTTTTCAATTAATTTATTTATTTAATTTCTAATTAATATCCTTTTTGTTAATTTTTTAAATTTCATGGTGAGAAATGATTGTAATCTCTGTGTATTTTTTGTAATTTCTTGATAAAAAGCGGGTTTCTTTAGATAAATGTATTAATATATTACTTTCTCTTATTACTTTAATTGTTTTCTTTGCTCCTTTTCTCAACCGCTCTTATTGGGGCCTCCATACAACGTGGTGAATGTGTAATTAAATCAAACAATTGATCATACCAATATTTTTCCTAAATCAATTGAATGTATAAGAATAGGTCTGATTAGCCCAGACATTTGTTGCAGTGCTTTTATAGAATATATCCTGGGGTGGTCCAGTCATACTAAAATTCACTGGGAAACTGGGCCAATAGAACAATGAAATGATTTGTCTATATAAAAATATATAATGTTAAAAACATATCTTAAATGGTATGTAATATGTTGCTTTATTTATTGCTAAATAATCGCGTAATATTTTGCAGTTAAAAATTGCTTGCTACTTGTCCTAAATTACAGCTTTATGAAGGTAACTGGATGTCCTCTTGTAAAATCATGCCCTGTTGCCCCGGAGCACTTTATATCTTTTAAAATACTGATTAAACAAGGAGCATAGAAATTGTCATAGTACGCATTTGGAGTCATCCTAAGCAGGTTCAGCTCGAATAAAATAGTTCTTACTCCTACCGATAGAGGTAGAAACTGTATTGAATTCATCCTAATTCACAATCGCACAAAAAATTGGTATTCAAGTAAGTACATTAATACTCTACAACAGCGCGGTCATTTCCATCTTGTTCATCAAGGATGTTAATTAATTTTTTGTTGCTTAATAAATACGCTAAACGGAGGGCAAGAAACGCGAACGGGAATTCGGCGGTAGCTTGTCTGCCGAGCGTGAAGGTGACGTAGTTGAGGTTATAGAGGATGGAGGAGAAAAGCTGAAACGATAAATGCCGCGAGTGAACGGAGCTAACGGGAACTTTGGAAGTATACTCCGGAGGGTGGTTGAGTCTGCGGCGTAGGGCTGAGTGTAATAATCGTTGTCGGGAACCTTTCCCCTCATAAACTAACAAGACGAGTGTATATTACCGAAACTGCAGACTCGACAAACTTACGAAAACCTTAATTAATAATTATTTCGAATAGATGGAACCGAAGTTCGAGGATAAGAACATACACGGCGCGATACGAAACTACGTTGAATCGGTATGTTGCTTGCAGCGCCTTTGAAAATGTTGCGAAATCTATTTCCCGAGACTCGATTTACTTTTCAGTCTTCCTAAGGACTTTGATGTATGCATACGTTATGACTACGTAAAGCAAGTAATTGCATTTGCAAAAGAAACGTATGTGATGACAATGTTCAGATTGTCACGATTTGTATGGAGTTATCTATAATCATGTCCAAGTGTTTGGAATTTTGAAGATAAAGGAAACATAAGTGCACTAGATTCGTTACATGTTACAGGACTAGTTCCAACGACTGGTTTATGTTGCCAAGGACCAAGAATGAGGTGCATGGCCCACTGTACCAATCATTGAAAGAGGTAGTCTATCCTTTTGAAAATGAAAATTTTAGTCACCCCAACTGGGCGCTTTCCAAATTTGGTTTCAACGACTGCAAAAGTGCATTATTCTTTGGAGAAGATACTCTAAAAACCAATAAGGCACGTTCAGTCAACATACTGCTTTTGATTTGATTGCTACATGCAACACTACATAGACTATCCTCGTGTTCGGATGTAATGCACTTCAAGTATGTTCGCCCTTTCTTTTAAAGAACTATTTCAGAACATCTCAATTTCAAAAAGGAACCGTTTTTCATTCCACATTCATCACGCAATATATTGGTTCCCTTCATCTTAGTTTCATTTCTTATAAGCCAACATTATTATTCAAAAACGAAACGTTAAAAATTTCCGCCACGTATTACCTCAAGGTACCATTCCATAATTTCCATTCCACAACAATGAACCCCCAGGCAGTCAATTAAATGTTATTAAGGGGGAAAAACGAGGCGGCGGCGATGTAAATCGAACCTTATAAATGCTTATCCCAAATACGTTCGTTCCTCTTTCTTTTTTTTTTTCAATAGAGCGCGACGCGAGTGATTTCAAATTCAACGACAGACGCTGCTCAAAGCGACGGAATCGTGTCTTATGCCTTAATGGAAGGAACGGTAATTTAGATGGAAGCATATTCGTGATCAGCATCGATAGGTGAGGATATAAAGGCGGTTGTGGAGAAACCTATTTACATATACGCCTATCTGCTCTCGACGCAGACTACACGCCATGCTGAATTATCTCAAATCCGATGCTCATGACTAGTAAACCATATAAAAGATTTGTTTCTCGCAATCGGTATGTGCGTTTTATAGAACTATGGATTCCATATCCATAATGTTATTGTATTTTGATAAGGCCAAATTCCAAATGAGAAAGTTAAAAACATATATATCATAAGTAAGCATTTTTTCCATACTATTTAAAATAAATCTATGCTAAAACTCAAAATTAAAAGATCACTGTTTTGGGAATCGGTAAACGGTGCGGGACAAAACAGGGGTACCTCTGTGGGGCAAGATGGGGTTCGTACCGTCTTCATATGCACAGCGTGGACAGACACAAGGGCACTCCCAGTCGTCTACGCTAGCACGCATGAATTATTACCCAACTTTTCATAACTCTCACAAGCAGTCCACCCCACTATGGATTGCAAACACAGGCATTTAACGCATTCAGTGTTCTCCGTTTTTGTTAATAATCATTTTTCCGCGTGCCGCTGTATTAAAATGAAGGCTCCTTTTTCGTTTAAATGGCGATTCAGCGACAAGTTCTATATTACCAGGTGTACAAGTTTGAAATACGGATTTCACACAACAGATGTGCACCAATACAGTTTGTCCTATAAACAACAAGTGTCAGACGCTCACGAGTGATAAACTGGAAAAGTGTGTACATAGTATTGTGTTATTCAATATGTCGAAATTTATACCGGGAGCATTCGCGGACAGCATTAATTTTTTGTTTTCATTTCAACAAAACTGCTGCTGAATCATACCGATTACTTCGAGAAGATTATGGTGAACGTGCTCCATCGCAAGATGCGCGTGAACGATAGTTTCGGTGTTTCAAAAGTGGTGACTTCGATGTTGCAGGCAAGGAACGTGGAAAATCGCCAAAAAAATACGAAGATATGGAGCAGCGCTTTGGTTCGCACAAAGTTGTGAAAAAATGGTTCGATGAATGGTTCGTAGCAAAAGGGGAAGACTTTTACCGGCGAGGTATTCACAAATTACCCGAAAAATGGAAAGAAAATGTATAACAAGCGATGGAGCGCACTTAGAACACAGCACTTTTTATTATTCTTCCGAATTTAACGTTTTTTAGAAAGAAAATCCCCATCTCATACTTGTACATCTAGTATATTATGATTATATGGTTAGTACAGCAGTTTTTTCCCTCCTTCTCGTTCCTCCTTTGGTGGTCTCTATCTTAACTGGTTCTGACATCAGCTGTCGAGGACCAACGGAAGAGAATCTTGACTGAGCTAAGCGAGAATCGTCTCGTCATGATTATCCAGCCTTATATCTGCTGCCTGCGCAGCAATAAAATCATTCTCAGAGAAAATTGTAGGGCCATATTGAAAAATTCAACTTTTGTAGCCACGGATCTCAGTCGACATTTTCGTCGTTTATATAAAGGTTTTTCCGAAAATGCTGTAACCAGTTACAATTTTTCCTGAGTCAAAGCGGAGCTAACAAGTAATAGCTTAATCATAATACGCGCTAAGCGTCTTCATAAAGAAGACGTCCACTGCTTGAAGACGATTAGTGCGAGGTACGGGAAAGCATGACAATGTTACCTCATACCAGCTTTTTCGACCCGATTTTAATTCTTTGTATGCGTCGCATGTATGTCTAAGAACAACAATATCCGATTCTACTTTGAATTATCCATACTGTGCTCTTCTCAGTATCCAGTCTTACCTCGCTTAGCCGCGGTTGTCCTTTGAATCATCAAGATTATGCGCTTCTCAGGGCAAGATTAGGCTTGCCCCGCTAGAAGCACATAAATAAGTAATTTAGACGAAGGAAGAATATATAAAGAAATGACAAACTAATTGCCTTATCTTATGACTACCATTCAGCTACGCAAGTCTGTTATAATAGTTGTTAGCTACATAAATCGTTGATGGAAGTCACGCGAATTTCAATATTCAAAATTGTCGAGCAATCGTCACATTGTCGTAAGTTGTGTGATATTAGATAAGGGTCCACTTATTGTAGAGACTTCCTTGATGATGCAATGCCTTGTTTAATTTCGTCGTTTAGTCACCTTCCATCTAACTTTTCTACTCCCTTCTGATATTTTATAGATGGTCTATCTAACTTGGGGTACCATCTAGAATGTACTTTGCAGGTGGTTTGGTTGGACGTATGCTCACTGGAAACCGGGTCAAGATTTTCTCCAATAATAAATAAATAAAATAATATGTATACTTCCTTCGGCAAATTCCCCCAATTCTCGACGGTGCTTATGGAATCTCCCTTATATATAATATATGCATAACCGCTGTAAACTAGCAAGAGCGCACTACGACAGCTTAATTCATGGCTAGTGGGAACAAGATCGAGATTTTTTGCAAAACAACAGCCGGCCCTAGCACGACACTTATCATTAACAAATGAAGGTTCAGCGAAACCCTTCAGGAAGACACAACCTGATTACTGCGTTTTAGAACGGTAGAAATGCTTATTAATGGTTCTTTGATAGCGAGAAGGCAACTACGATGTATATTTATTGTAACACTTGGGTATGCAAAACCGAAAATTGGACTTTTTCGCTGATTTAATCAATAAGTTTCTGCACTGCTGCTCTAACTATTGAGAAAATTTTGATCAAAAATTTTTGATGCGATCTCGGTCTATCACCTAATTCATTATCTTTATACAGTACTTTTCACAACTTATGCATCAAATTACAAATGAAGAAATAAAACCAAACGAAATTTACAAGAGAAATTATGTTCATACTATAACAGAAAAACCGCATTTGTCTTTTTAAGTTTCTCAAGTTTCCTAAGGAACATTGTTTCCATCACTGAAAGTATTCAATGAACAAGGATAATTATTTTTGAGAGGTAGAAACGTATACTATTATAAAATTCTGGACATCCCTAGAGTAAAGTCAAGTAGATCGATCACTTCAGCCGTTACTTTGTGGTATTTCATTATGAATAGAAATAAACGAATTTTATAACTTTGTATAAACTGTTTGAAAATGACCGTTCTCGGTTGAAACTGCAATCACTGTGTGATTTAAATAAAGTGGTATATACAACGTTACAAAATTCGTTTATTTCTATTCAAGTAGTTTGCTTTCGCTTAACCATCCGCTGACACTTTTCGATGATGTGATGTAAATGTTTGCAATTTAAAGAAAGAAATATAAACGCTCGTAAAATCTTGGCCAGAAATAAAATTTTAAGAAAATGCAATATTTCCATATGTCTTTGTAACTAGAAAAGATCACCCTCATCAATGTGATGCTTTAACCTGGAACAAGAAGATATAATATTCAATCTGAAAGTTATGGTTAGGTGTAATTTTTGGTGATAGGACTAGCAAAAGGACGAACGTGTGACAATAGTAAATAAAGGTACTAGCATTATAAAACCTGTTATCAGAGAATTGTTCGTCCGATGTGAATGATTTCTTTTTTGTAAAATTCTGAACATTGATCATCTCAATCCCGTCAAATGTTCTCAAGTATTTACCTATATCCCCTAAACCCTCAAGAAAGAGCTAGTTATAACCAAGGCATTGCTTTAGAAATGGGGTTCACCGAGCTGATATTCAGGTCTTAACAATAAATAGTTTAAGCACACAATATTGGTTTTTGGAAATTTTTCCTTTTTCTCTGAATACGGTATTCGTAAATACGTACCTACCGATTCTACATCGAAATTTCCATCTACAAAATTTCAAAAACGTTAGCAACAACTCCGCGATATTATCAAAATAAAAGCAAAAATGCTACGGAAGCGTATCTCGCTGAAAACACAAAATGAATGTTTACAGCGTAAGTGTAAATCCGTGAGAACATCCCGCGCCCTCGAAATAGGGAGGATAGATAACAATTGAAAGCCATTACGGAAAGGTAAATCCTGCAGTGAATCGATACCTCTAGGCTTTTATTTTTTCCCCGAAAGAGAAGAAAAAGCTGCGGGTGTCTGTGATAAATTATTCGCGAGATTTATATCGCATTTAGCGTATTCAGTTACGCCGACGACCTGGCATACGTCGTTCGTGAACATGTGAAAATCAATACGTAATTTGAATTTCTAATGCGGGCGAAATTCGAAAATTAATGAGTTGTATGATTTCCATCTCTCCCAACCATCAATAGCCCGCAGATCAATTTGAAGCTTTTGACTTCCAACGAAATTATGTGAGATGAAAATTACTTTTTCCACCAAAAAGCCGTAAATTTCATTTAAATATATGTGTGCGCATAATTTCTGTAAAAGTATTTGGTTGTTCATATTTTTTTTTAATAGGTAAAAATAATTTATAATCTTCGCTAAAGTTTATCAACATTAGTTTATAACAGAATTGCTACTGTGGAACCTATTTAGAGAGATACCAGAAAAATCAGAATAACGTAAATCACCGCAAAAGCAAGGAATCATACAACTGATAGTTGTCTATTCCGTGATTCAAGCTATTGGAGCTTTAGCTGCCTCGGAACATGTATGTTGACAACTAACAATGAATTTTCAGTACCGGTAGAAAAGAAAATTAAGGAGAAAGGAGATGCTCTAAACTTGCATCCTAAGGCTTCTCCACTACTCATTCACTTGGAATAATTAAATTGCAGTTGGACCCTCTAGTATGTATATGATTCATCCATTTTTGTTTTCTTGGGGACACCCGGACTGCACAAGTGCAAATGGTAAAACATTCAAGCCCCGCAAAATAATTAGGAAGGTCACTTAATGCAAAACAAGAACTGCGCTAATGGCCACTAACCTTTCCAAACTTATCCGAACGAACGCTGTCTTTTCCACAAGCAAAATAAAACAACCCCTACCAAAATATTTTTCAGTCCCAACTCCACCACTTGCCGTCCCAATGTCTTATATCCCTCAACAACAACAGTAAGTACAGTGAATCGGAACATCCAATCTAAACTAATTCCTCAATTGTGAATGCAATAATGCAGTAATTGGTTTGCAGGATTCGCAATTGCTTGCAGCAAATGGCCTTCGAATGAAAACAAGTTACCGCGTAGTATCTGTGTTGTTATTTCAATTAGGGAGCATTAAATCGTTGTCGACAGCCTTGGGCGTCAGCGGGACGAGCAAGAATTCTAATGAATTTCCTGTAAACTATTTACCCGTAACATTTTGACACCTAAATTATGTAAGGGGTTGGACGAGCGTAGCGTTCCATTACGAATCGATACGGACGCAGCTCTACGTATATCTTTGCCTTTCGCCGACCGCATTTCATGTCGTTGGTCGTGGGGACCGCAAAGAGTCATTTTGATAAATTTTATGAGTCGGAAGCAAACGACTGGAACCTAAATCAACATTATATTGTGGCAACAATGGGCTGAATTAATTGCTCATTTGCATACGTTTCGAGGGTTTCGCGGGAATTGATTTTATTAGATATCTTTCGTACATGGATGGCGTCATATCTGAAAATTGCCGAAGTTTCAGTGTTTACGCACGATGTATATGTAAATGTGAGGCTTGAGAATTAATTGGTTTTGTTATGCATCTAAATCGGATTCATTAGGTCAGATCTATAGCTTTGGCGGAAACCATCCTTCTTCAATTTGGCCGAAATAGTACAAAGTAGTGAATTATTTTACTGAGGCTACATAACTTAAAAGTGCACTTCTTCACCGACCCGATTTCCAAACAAAAAGTTAAACTGTAGAAATGAAAGATGTTCAATATGACGAAAACGACATTTTTGGGGAAAGGGGAAATACCTAGGAAAGTTAAAACGAAAGTAGTCAAAACGGCCGACAATTATGTATGGCAGTAAAACATGGACTTGGACAGAGAAATATAAACAACGTTTCAACGCGGTGGAGATGAAGTTTCTGAAACGTATAGAAAATAAAACCATAAGATACCAGATAAGGGATGATATATTTAGAGAGGGATTCCAAATAGCAGGTATAGACAAAAATACAGATAGGCCAATTGAAATGGTTTGAACGTGTACATACGAAATGATAGACTAGCAAAAAAGTGTACGAAACGCGAGTGTCGGGCCCAAATAAAAGAGGAAGACTCAGAAAAACGTGGAGTAATGGTGTGCGAGTGGAAGCAGAAAGAAAAGGAATAAAATGGCAAGGAATTAGGCGGACTCCACAAGATCGAAAGGTATGGAAAGGGAAGTGTGGACAACCACATTAAACTCGACTCCACCGGACTTGCACCTAACGTTTAAAGGTACATGATTAAGAAGAGGAAGAAGTGGGGTTATATTAGCGCAGCACTCCCCAAGCTTAGATTCTTGTAAGAACTAACAAGTTTTCAATTCAAGTGATGATACTTTCTGATTTTCAATTGGCACAGCATAAGCTTTCACACTCCTTTAGAAAAGTTTCCGTCACCTCCACCCAAAATCTGCATGTCTATTGCTAGTTATACCCAATTTATGGTTCTTGTGTGGCCGTTCAGTTTGTAATGTTTTGGAAGAGAACTACCTAGAGTTACCAATCAAATTTTGCTATTCCGGAGATTAAAGTCTCGGAAATGATGTTTAGCCCACCTTCGGTCCAGAAACTTTCTAGTATTTTTTCCTATTTCTGTATTCAAAAACAAAGGCGGGAGACAAAAAAGAATGGAAACAAACAGTGCACTGATTACCGGAAAGTGAATAGAAATGGAAAGTGGAAAATACGCCCTAGGCCCTCGAGGTCTGTTGAGCGATTTAATTAAATTTATATATTCCATCCAATCTACAAAAGAGTTCAGGTTCCTTATACAGTGTTCATGCCTCCTGTTTTGTTACATATCAAACATTTCATTGCTTTGAACTCTGACCTGACCTAATATCTAATGTGGCTCTAGCCCTGCCCAGATAGCTAAACTTCTTCCAAAGTTCCTAAACCAATTCTGCATGTATATACCAGTCCGGTGTGAGAGTTCAGCACTTGAATAGCAGCTTAACCGTCATCCAGAATTACAATTTGGTTTCTATAGTTACTTATGAGATTGCTATTATAATCAGGACTTCTTGGGAGTGATGTTTAAAGTCTCAGCGGCTACAACAACTGTTCATTGGTGAGCATCTGTGTGATGGTGTTTGGAACGGAAACACATTCGAGCTAACAACCTGCTGATTTTATGGGCGCCATCTGATTTTTAAATTTCAGGTTAAACCAGAAAACTAGGAAGACTAACAAGAGAATATATACAGAAATCAAAAGCACAAAAGTACTTTCTTTATGAACGTATTTAAATAATAAAATAACGATGATAATATTATGAAAAATTAAACAATAAAGATTATGCTTGTTAAAAGCTACTAAAGGTAACACATTCAGATCCCAGTCGAATTACTAACAAAAAAACTAACTACCGAAAAATAGATTAACCAGAAAATATACCTCACAACAGAGCCTTTAAAATGGTGGAAACGACATGGCAAAAATAACATAATATCCTACCAAGCAAGAATGAAAAATGAATGTCCACTATAGAAAAGACATCTGCTCGTACTAAAATACTAAATACTTAAGTTGGCCCATACTTAAATAGTCCTTACTGATATCACTACGAATCGGAAAACAGTCGTGAAAAACACTCCAAATAGCAGGAAAGAATGGCGATGATATTAGAAAATGAAACTTGCTACAAACATGAGGAAACCCTAAACATGTGATTCCCTAACTCAAAAAATTAATCTCCAAAAATGGAAAATTGAACCATTTGAGCTACGTGTTTCTGTTGATACCAAATGTTCAAAACGGGATGATCCGTAATAAAATATAGATTATATAAATTTCTTCACCGAGTCGTAAAAATGTGTTCGCTCTGTTAAATACTCAACTATAAGTGCATATTCGCTCTGCGGCGGCCGAGACGCGGATGAATTGTACAACAATAGGCAAGCTCTAAATTCCTAGCCAATTTAGAATCCTTACCAAAAACTTGAAACTTAACAACTTAACAAATTTGCTCTTCTATTAAACGATAGCATTAAAGTAAAAAATGCTACAGCATCGAGGAAAATCTCGTTGAGTAATGTAGATTTCCAATTGAAACGCTTTGGTTGGAAGTGATAGAAAAGGCCACTTATTTATCCAGCACTTTAACGCAATTTAATCTCTCAAATTTGGAGACAATGACATGCTTCGGTCATAAGCCGAAGTTTCCATACCCCATTTACAATTTGAAATAGATATATTAAGAAAAAGTGCTTTTCAACAGAATTTCTTCCATTCCAATTTCGTTAAGGAGCTCCATATAATTCACACTTTAGCATGTTCAAAACGTATGTTCAAAAATGCTTCAGATCAAGGCCAAACCAACGGTGGAAAATTCAAAATTTAAGTTGGTAGAAAGAAAAATATCCCAATAATTTATAGTCCACAAATATCATGTTTGTTGGTATTTTCGACTTTTACTTTGGATTGCTTCTTACTGCTTTGTTTGCGTCTAATAGTTAAAAAGATAGTTCTTTTCAGAAGTACTGGACGCTTTTTTAGTGCGATACGGTAAACTAACAATGGATGATATTTAACATCGTATGACAACTAGCCGGAAAACATCTTCAGGAAAAGTATCAGTTCAGACAGGTACAATACATTAAACATCTATAAGAACCTGTTGTTACCATAAATAATTTTAGGACTGTCACTTCTCATCCGTATAAAATTAGTGTTGTTCAGCAATTATTACCATCCGATTTTGTAAGCCGAATGAAATACTGTGAATGGTTTAATGCAAAATTTTGCACACGATAATAATGTTCCGGATTTATATCGCTTTGCATTAAACGCTGGATTCAACGTAATTATCTCAAAATTCCAGGGGTAACACATCCAAAATCCTTCTTAACGTAATCTCTCGTTTAAATGCGATAGCTGTCTATAATATTCTACATTGCTTGATCTGTAATAATCCATATTACGCCCTATTAACAGAAGTATTCGGTTCATTTGGCACAAAATAGGTAGTACACGTACATACGTGTACTACATTCCTCTGTTGCAGATAAATCAAATTGATAAATGTACAGAATACATAAAATTGCATCCAATGGAATTAGCAAAGCAATTAATGTGTTTTCATAATTGTATGGTGCTGGGTAATTTAAAAATACTATTCGAGCGTTTCGAACCGTTGCTCGGATAGTTTTTTGTACAAAAATTTTATTTTCATTTGATATTATATTACAGATGTAAAATTAAATGTACTACCTTAGACACCGTATTATATTATTGTTCAAAAAGATGTTTTATATTAGCAATTTCTATAGATAATTATTATAACAACGTTACAATCATCTATTACATCTAATATGGTGCATACTATACAGGGATTGTCATAACTAAGGGATCAAATTTATTTATAAGATTAAATGAGCTAAGAGGAAGTCAATAAGTGTAAAAGAGAAAGCAATCAACATTCGACGCCGTAGTCATATAAATAATACATGCCGTATGTAAGACATCCACTCAACTTTACTTAACGTATTGAATAAGAGTAATTGAAAACTAGTTTCAATGAGTTACTTAGAGAGTAAATGTTACTAATAAAAGTAAAAGAAGAATAAGTAGAGGTTTAACTCTCAATTGAGGGAACTTAAACAGAGATTCGCTATTTAGCCAGCTCTTCAAGAAGACTGTGTAATGACTTGCAGCGCAAGAAAAAATCATCTGTGCCAACAAATGTTACGTAGGGAATTGTGCTGTATCAATCGTAGATTGCAATCGTAGACGAGTTTTGTCCTTATTGGGACTCTTCAGTATGGTGCAGGATTCTGCGATTAATAAAGCAATTCCCGATAATATGATGCATTACACACTTTCTTGAGGAATTCCACAAGTAACGAACGTCTGTATAAGTTCGTTCAATTGAGAGTTAAACCTCCACTTACTCTTCTTTTACTTTTATTAAAGTAGTGACCTCATTCTACTATCGTTGGCATTTCCTTGTCTGAACTAAACAGTAAAGATATGCCTAACCAAAAACAGTGGACTGAACAAAGTCACAGGAACAGGGTCGAATACCCAATATCAAAGATAAATCACCAATCATCAATGACTATATTCGAATGTTGAATGTAAACAAAATATCGAAGAATTTTTCGTGCCTGAAGCTCTAGGAAACTTCTCCTATAGGAAACTAGAATAAATCTACTCTTATGCTAACTGAATACATTTCGGCGTAACCACAAATATCAACTATAGCTAATCAGAAAGCGGACGAACGAGAAATGCCACTATTGCCAGAAAGGTTTGGTTTGTATAACATCTCCACGTTGAAGAACAATGTAAGCTGTAAATAAGAAAGAAAACAAGCAAACACGCATTTTTAAAACGGATATTTTTACGGTACTGCTGGTCAGTTTGGATTGCCTGAAATAAAGCGAAAACCACCAGACCGTCCGAGTTATTAAGGAGTCGACTATTGTGAAATTGGTTAAGAATATTCATGCACAATCACGTTTTGTACAACTTCCAAACTACTAAATAGACTCATTTCATGATTTAGAAATTTTACAGTTAACGTTGATGTCTCTTTCCATCTACTTATTGTTACAAACTTTGCTTAATCCTCACAAGGGGAACATCAAGGTTGTGAATTACGGATTTTGATGGATCTCAAAAATATTATGGAAGAACCTCCCGCGACCGCCTTGCTACCAGTGTTTGTAGCCATTCGCCCTAGTTCTCGAGAAAATTACAAAAGCTTTCCTGACATACTTTGTATACCGTTAATGTTAATAATTTTCTGAATAAATGGATATAGCGCAGTGGATAAGACCTAGGCCCACTATCCTGGTGACTCGTGTTCAAGTCCCTGATCTTGTAGTTTTTTTTCTCAATCTCATTGCATATGATATTAACAACTATATTTAATTTTTGCAAAATTGTCATATATAAGTATCAGGTTTACCACTTTCTTACCACTTCCACTTTTATTTCTTTTGTTATTTCTCTTTTACTAAGCAATGATGACTTCAGTCAGTTATACATATATTCTTCCCACCTTTCCTATTTTGTCGTTTATTTCCATATCTACTGCTTCATTTTCTTCTATTGTAGATTCTAGGAATTTGAACCCTCATACTTTTTCGATGCATTGACCTTGCATTATAGTTTGATGTGTTCTTTTATACGCTGAAATAATCATTGTTTTTGTTTTCTTTACATTTATCTTCATGTTAATGGTCTTTAGTTCTTCTTTTAGTTCTTTAGTTCAGAAGTATTGATAAATTAACGTATTTACTGGAAAGAATATAAATAAAATAAAATAATTACTATTTTGTAATAGTAGGCGACAAAACTAGATTGAACCCCAATCACTTGACCTCATTTCATTATCATTTGCATTTATCTGTCTAATATGTATACATACATTGTGCGCGACAGGTTTATGGACGTTCGATGAAGTAGCCGTTAAAGCCAGACCGTTCGTATAGTATATTCAGCACTCGAGCTTTCTAATCATTCGTATTTCTACCTATAAGCTATAAATAATGGTAATGGCAGAGATATAAAACGTTTCCATGCGATTTCCTTCTGAAACTTAAGAAATTCATGTCCGCTTTCCTACGATGGTAGACAAATATTTTCTCGTACAAATTTTATTTTACTTTGTTTGAACTTTCTTTCGTTTTAATTTCATGTATAAATTATGAAGGGCGCTGGATACATTAAAATTGTTTTATGACTGTGGCATTGTATGTCGTCAAATCACATATTGAACACTCCCTCTGATTTGAGCACTTAGAAACAATGTTCACAACAAAATACATTAAATTTAATTACAAGGAGAACCGAAGTATAACATTAAAATGAACGAGGAAAATGCGATTAGTTATTAATCAATAATCATACATATATGGTAACAACTACTTGTTAAAAATAATTCCCAAATATTTTATATAATACTGAAATTTAATCGATGAAACTAGCTTTGTTAAGGAATCTGCAACCATTTCCTCAGTTCATACTTTTACAATCTTTGTTTGCTTCAATGTTACTGCATCTCAACAAAAGTGACATTGAACATCAATATGCTTCACCTTTGTTCAATAGCGCTCTTGTTGTCATCGGATATTCATAATTTGAAGTCTGTAGTTCCTTGATTAGTTTTCGCATCCAAAGACCTTCTTTAGTCACCAGTAAAAGCGCCAAAAGTTCAACTTCAACGGTAGAACAGGCAACTGCTGGTTGCTTCTTGCTTTGATAAGTGCTGATTCCTCCAGTCGACATGAACACCAATCCAACCGTAGACTTTGTGTCGTCCACCAATTTGTATCATAAAGAGAAAACTATATTGATTTTAGTTTAGTTTTGACGATAGGTGCTTTGTAGTGGTCCCATAAATATAAATAAAATAGGGCCATGTCGGGTTTTGATGCTATGGCTGTATATAATAATAAAAATAATAGTACTCTTCATTCCTCTCGACTCATGAAGAGTATGGCAACCGTCAGCAATTCAAAACCACATAACATATCAATACATAATACTATACAAAATCGCTAAAAAACACCGAAACACTCATAAAGAGAACATTACAATGTATCATTTAAAAATTTAGGTACCGAGTAGTAGCTTTCTTTCAATTATCAGTTTCTTAGTTGTATTCTGAAATTTATCAGTGGACTTTGTCTTAATATTACTTGGTAATTTATTGTATAATTTAACCGCCAAGTACTGAGGACTTTTTCACTGAAACCTAGCCTATATCTAGGAATATCTAGTGTGCATGCGTTTCATGTGCAGCATATATTTTTATGTAACTTTGACCATTTGTCCAAATCTGTTTTAGCGTACAATAGCAACGGCCGAATATAGAAGGCTATCGAGTACTAAATGGTAAAATTGAGCATTGATTGTTTCGTCTTCGATGGTGTCAACTTTCGACAATTTCTGATGTGCATTTAAAGAAGTAGATACCGTATTTATCCCTTATATATATTTCTGTACGACATTGACAATGTAATAGGCTTAAACTAATGGTTCCCTAATTTCTGTTACGTTAAATTTCAATACCTAATGTGCAGTGAACTTTCATTTCGAAACGTTTGCCCAATTCGGTTTTTATCCAAGCTTTTAGTATTAGACTGCGCGAGGAAATCTATAGGCCATCAATATAAATTGCTACTATTACCAGACTAGATTTTGCAAACTTGAAATGGACTATCATTTGTACTATCATTTATAAAGGAACCGATTGTAACTACTACCCGATATTCTTTTTCTCTTTACGACTGTTAATGTCCATGAAATGAAACCTACAATAACAAACTACACTGACCTTTCAGTTTTGGACAGTCGACTCTGTTACATAAGTTTGAGGAGTTTGAAAAGACAACATTCGGGCTTTAGGAACCCACTTTCCTCTCTTCCTTTCTTCTCTTCGATAGATTAGCCCGAGAATCTTATACTCCTAAAAAGGAGTGAAACCCTTTTGCCTTACACGACTTACATACCTCCAAGTATAAAAGCTGATTTTAAGCAGATGATAGTTGACCACCCAATGTTAGGTAAAGGTACCAGTTATGGACCAGAATTAACTTCTTTTGAATTTTACGAAGTTCATGATCTCGTTGCAGTTCAGGTGAATTTTTATAAAAGCCTTGAATTACGTGATCCTTGTCTGCTATTGCCACGTGAATCAAAATTGGTTTTCAGACTACACAATGAATGTAGCAATTCTGAGTGCAGGATGACTTTAGGGTCAGACCGTTTTTTTGTTCTTCTTCTCCTTTTGGAAAATCTTTTACCACAACACTGTAACTTGTTTCTCCTATATACGTAGATCACGATACATAAACTATCGATTTCACATTTTCTCAAACTGCAGTAGAATATTGCAGAGCACGTTTCCAAACTTGGAACTAAAACTAAAGTCACTATTTATTTTTGCAGAGGTGATGGTGTGGACATGTGTTTCACACTTGGCACCTATTTCATCCATGATCCTATCTCTAACACGAAACATCTCTGCCACATCTTGTATTATCAAATTTTTCACTTTGCTTCCAAATATCATACATATCCATGTACATATTATACATAGGTATATGAAGCATCTGCTATTTACTGATATTTCTGAAAACATCCAAAAATTTGCATAAAAATGTAAAAACTCAAGTTAAAGCTAAAGTGCTACCACATCATTAAAATCTGCAGATAACCAGCGTGAGGTTCCTTCTCGAAGCAAAACAAAGCCGTTGGTTGTCTGTAGAAAAATTTATAATCCTCGGGATAATTTTGACATAAAATAATTCACAAGAAATGTTTACTCACCAATTATAAACATGGACGGAGCAAAAGCGAAATGACCCTTCGGCGTACTTTTATTTAATTTAAGTCCTTAATTAGTTAGGCAATTACAGGCATAATTACAAAAATTCTCTACCCCGTCTTCGGAATGAAAAACGATTCAATTAAACCCAACCGACTTGACTTTCGTTCGTTGTATTTTCAAATTCAGAGAAAAAAACAGAAACGTCTACACTTTTACGAACACCGATTGCTGTTGCGGAAAAGAACAACCACCCGTTCGCCCATATCTGCGTTAGCTAAAACGAAAAAATTAGCTTCTTCAGCCCCTACTGCAGAACGCGGAAGGCTGGAAAAGCACAAGAACAAGAGCGAAAAATAATGTTTACATCAGCGACGGTGGGTGAGGAAGCTCGTCAAAAAATAATTTGCTTCAGTCGGTTGGTTTCTACTCGTTTCAATCTTTCGGCAACACATATAACGCCTACCTGCGTGGCGGTTAATGGAAGTTTGAAATATATTAAAGCTGTTGGGTGAGATTTTATTCGGAGGGCGCATGTAATCAGGGTGACGCGTTATGTAAACGACATGCTAATTACTTGAAATTGTGGAATCTTTTGCCCTTTTCGGTGGTAATTAATGTGTCCGCATCGAAATATGTAATTGTTTCTCTTTAATTTCTTGAAATTATTGCAATGTTTGCTCTCTAGGGAATGATTTGGAATTTGTGAAACAACAATGACTTGTTGTTTCTAAATTAAAGCAATGCTTTGTATATGAGATATGTAAATAAGCGCTATGGGAGACGATAAATTAGACAGAAAACTCTAAATGGGTATTTCGAAAACTAATTCATCATCGGAAAGAAACTCATAGACGATCCTAGAGTTCAATACGCTACTTGATCTTAACGTTTATGTAAAGCCAGCAAGGATATGTCATTCAGAAGACCATGAACTGAAACGTTGTTCGTGTTTGTTTGCATTTTTGAGAAGAAAATTCTACGGCTTTTAAAGCAATTACAATTTGGATCTGTCGATGTAGGCAAGCAACCGTTTCACAGGAAAGTGTCTTTCATCCAGTTATGATTATTAATACTTGTTAAAACTTAAGTCGATATTTAAACATAATGAAATTTGCAAGCTTGCTTGGTGTCATCCTCGCTTTAAGAACTAATTACTAACAAAGTGCCCAGAGGAACTTCGTTCAAAATCGAAACATTATATTAATATCCACCCTAACACAATTCAAGTTCAGTGGGTCATGCTTGATAACAGATTATTATTTCATGCCTTCACTTTGAGCCATGCACACGGCGGTCGTCCCCCAACTGTGGTGGTTATAAACACTTTACAACATTGTGCATGAACGAATAGGAAACGCAGCGCTTATATTATTTACGTTCTATGAATACGAAACCGTGCAAAGCCGCAGAGCACTTTCTCTAGAGAACATCGGCGTACTCATGATTAGTTCAATCTACTTAAAATAAAAGCGTTTGGCGTATTTACACGTTCCGTAATATGCACGCATGAATATAGAGTGGTATTTGCTTTGAAAAAGTGTAATGGATGGAATTAATTTTACCTTAGAGCAAAATTATGTACGAAGAGATTTATTAGCGGAAAATTACACCATGGAAGTAGGTACGTAAGCATTCGGAGGAGGATCTAAATATGAGGAGCTTACATTCAAGCTGAGTGTGTCTTCAATAATACCTAAACTGATGCTCAAATTTTGGGAAATTAGAAACAGTGTAAGAAATAAAAATTTAATATCATTTATTTGCAAGAGCAAAGTCATTCAGCAACGTCCTCTTATATAGAATCAAAGACAACTCGATTTCTTTCTCGTAA
This sequence comes from Chrysina gloriosa, assembly GCA_038088585.1. Classification (NCBI taxonomy): domain Eukaryota; kingdom Metazoa; phylum Arthropoda; class Insecta; order Coleoptera; family Scarabaeidae; genus Chrysina; species Chrysina gloriosa. Next base: position 13,824,302 of record CM076092.1, read on the forward strand.
TAGTGACAAAAACTCAAAAGATATATAAACAAACTTAAGATCAAGCGACACCCAGATGGGGCTTGCAAATTTAGAGAAGCAAGACTTTGTACCACCGATATTTGTACATCCTATTTTCCCTATCAGAATTTCGTCTGACAGAATAATAACGTTCCAATACCATACCCTCTCAAAACAAATCGATCACATTATTTAACACACACCACCTAATATTTCCACTTACTTCCACTTACTTACGTAGATATCCGCACCGCAGCTTCGCAAACATAGTCCTTCGCGAACTTTCAGAGGCGTTCAGGTACATCTAACTTTCGTGTTTTCATTAAATTACGGCGTTAAGGCAGAAATTGCAGTCCCTTTTCAAATTGGGTAGGTATTAATTACTTTCCCGCTCTGAAACGGGATTCCTCGAAATAACTCCCTATTTCAGACGGGGTATATTAGATCTGTGTAACCGCATCCTGACAGTAATCAATAGCCTACGTAAAACAGATATTAATTACAGTACTACAAAACTGGGAAGAAATAGAAAAATATCTCTAGAGAATATCAATTTAGGTTTAAGAAACTGAAATGTAAGGCAACAAGGTTTAGTTCGGTAATCTTTATTGATATGTGTCATGCATGCATTTTGATAAAGTACAATTAAAATATCTGAAAATATTATACCCGTGAAAGAACGAAGAACTGATGAGGATATTTATAACACATTCAAAATATAGATCATGCCACTACGTATATCTTTCCACAAGTTGTCTACCATAATTACTGATAGGGCACTAACCATGGTTGGTAATATCAATCAATTTATTGCTCTCTGGTAGAATCATTAATTTCCAAACTTTATGGTCTTCCGTCAGAAACGCTTGCGCAGTAAAATTTCGATGTTCTGATGATTCAAATTTTCTCAAAGACGTCGTTAAGAAATTGACTCCTTTCAACATCTTACTACGTACAGTAAACTCATTTAAAGCAAACCTCATTTTTTGGATACCGCGTTGCGAAAGGGGATCCCTCGCGCATTTTCCAAATACATTGAATCATATTTATGGATTTATCCAGTTCTTCATTTCTTAAATACTTCCAGGTATTTCAAGAACAGGTTAAATAGAATTTTGAGTAGTACACTATGATCGGGCCAATGATCTCACATTTTGCCAACACCTTTATTTGCCAAGGGGATGACGAAATTATAATGTTGGTTACAAAGGAAAGTAAACTTTGCAACCAAATCCAAAGCTCATTCTTAGGAAGAAAAGAGAGATACCAAAAGAAGTAAAACTGTAAATATTCAATTAAATTACGCGAATAGTTATACACAGTGCAGAGACATGAAGCCTGGCAGAAAGCCAAGAGAGTAAGTTAACAGTGATATAAATGAGATGTCTAATTGTAAGAAAAGCAGAACATAAATTAAAAATGAAAGAAAGACAAAAATTCAGAAATTTGCAAGTGAAATCGGTAAAAGATAAATATGGAAAAGTCAGTTACACTAGTTTGAGCATGTGAAGCGTATGGAAGACGGAGAGAAGAAACAAGCGTTTGAAGCAAAAACGCCGAAGAAAAGACTAAGTGGAAGACCAGGGAAAAATTGCCTTGAGGGAATCAGAAACGCCGCTGTTAAGAAAGGAATAACATGAGAAAAGGTAAAGTAAGCTGTACAAGATAGGACTGGACGAAGAAAAATATGAAAGAAACTGGCGGAAGCTCAACTCCACCCTCTACCTTATACCTGATAAGTAGGGTAGATATCCCAAATGATTAACTAAGTATTTGCCAATTAAATACAATAGAAATAGTTACGTACATGATATGGCTGTTGGCAGTAAGGGTTGTCAAATTGGAGCTAGAAATTTTAAATTTTGTAGCGATTTTTGTTCCAGTGTACACAACTTCACTGTTACTTACACTAAAGGTAATACGGCTTTTGGTAGGCATGCCAAGTTCTAGCAAAGACGTACGAAATGGCTTGAGATCAAGCTCTCAACGAAGTTTCTGAAACGTATAAATATCAAATTCACAACTTATTTTGTTACAATTGTCCTTCATATGTGGTTAGAATTTTATGTTTAATAAATGATAACAAACTCTACAAATCGGAGTACAGTTAAACTGACTATCTTGATTTCGTTGTACTGGTAGACGTAGAAGCAGGGTTACGATTCTTCATTATAGCAATCGTGCATGCCATAGTTGTGAAATTAAATAAATATTGATTAATTAATTAATTAATTAATTAAATTAAATAGAAGTAAATCAAAGCGCTTTTCCCGGTTATAATACAAAGATCACAACCGTATATACATATGTGCGCCTATTTCAACATTTTTGTGTCACTCATATTATCTAACACTGATTCTATCCATCTAAAAAGAATATATCCGTCAACCAAAGAATTCATTTCAGGTTGATCCCTTTTTCCAATAAAGGAGAGATCTTTCTTATACTGGATGTTAATACTAATTTCTGGTAGAATAAATATTTGCTTGTACAACTACATAACAAAAGAATACTCATATTCAAAGAGAACGTTGTATGTGTAACTGAATTTAACTTAAAATTTTGTGCTCAACAATTAAGTATAATAGTCGACACGTATTTCCTTCCGAATTTTTGACAATCATGGTGCCTGTTAAAAACTATGCCAAGAAAATCATAACATTATTAGTCAATCATATTGTATATGAGCTGTTCATTTGGAATGCTATTACAGTGTCAAAATTTGCTTTTACTTTGTTTTATGTCTCAATTTCCAAATTCTAAATTATATTTAACGTAGCAACCATCGCATATTTATCCTTTTGAGAGTACCACGCATTCCGAACGTCTACGCTTCCCGCTTAACGCTTATTTCCCCTTTCGTCCCACCGTCTCCCGTAATTTATCGATTGCTTACCGCCATCAATAGAAAACAACTATTTTGGCCTTGGTGCACAGCGGAGTAAAAACAGTCCTTGATTAGCCTATGAGAAGCGAACGTTGTTCGAAGCACATGAGAATCAAAAAGAAGAAACGCGTTGAAAACAAAGATTCATCTTTTGAGAGAAAGTGTTACCAGCCCAACAAGAAGACACTATTTATTCTGTCTCGTTGAGTTTTGGGAAAAAATCTCGAGAATTATTTATTATGAAAATATAACTATCGTTCAAACCAGCCTTGTTTTATTGACCTATTAGTGGTAGATCTCTATCATATAAGGAGAATTATTTAGTTAATTTAGACTTAGTCAGTCGGGGATTTGTTTTCGAGTCACAAAAAGGGTTTTTTTGCTAATTTAGTACGATATTTGTTGCAGGTAACATTCTTTTAGTATTTTCAGAGGGGGAGGGGCACCCACTTGTCACTTACACATGTCTTTCTAATTACGTTCTGCGAAAGCTGTAAGGTGGCTGTGTGGCTGCTGTAATTCAAACAGCTACCGAGAGTATCATAAGTCTTATTTAAGAAGTTAGCTTGTTTGAATTTGTATGAGACCCGTTACATCCCAATTGACAAATAAAGTGCTGCTCAACGTCATTCTCTCGCCTCAATTTATTTCTATTTCTTTTATTTTATTTTTGAACAGAGTTTGCAAGTAATTTTACTGGTCGCTTCACTACCGAATAAAAGAATCGGTAACGTCGACGGTTCGGATAACCTCGATTCTCTTACTACAGAAGCTGCAAGGTCTCTCTGACTCCAGGAACTTAGATGAGATCCAGTTTATAGTTGGAGAGTGGCGTCTTGTTATTAACAAATTCTCGAATTTGAAGCTACGTCGTATCCATTGAGCTAATACGGCATGGATTTCCATCTTTTTCACAAACTTACTTATCGGTCACGTTTCTGACTTTTTCTCTTAGTATTATCATTTTTACCATTAGCTTTGAAGCCAGTAACAACACTTTCGACTTCTCGCTGGTTACCATTGCCACTCTCCTAGTGTTTTACGTGACACAGTTTGTACTGTTCCATAGTTTCAGGTATGTGAAGTCTGCAGTGACGTTAGACTTATGTGGAAGTCAAAAGTATAATGGTAAATTATTTGCTAGTTACCGTGGAATCGTTATGGAAATTTCGTTATCTTCCATCCTTTGAGAATCTCTGCTGGACGCCTGATGTTACTCGGAAATCGGAAACGGATTCAAACAAAACAAGTTTCCATCAACATTAAAATCAATTAAACTACACATCCACCTGTTGAAAATTTGTTCCGCATATAAGATAAAGAATTTTTCAGTCTATTCCAATCCCGTTGAAGGAGGCGGAAATGTGTGCGCGATAATTCTCTTAATTGCGATTAATGCGACGCAAGTAAAGAAATTACAATAAGACACCTGTTTAGTAGAGGGCAGATATGGAGTAATGTACATTTATGTTTCTTTGGTCGGTTGCCTGAACTTTTGGGTCAGTTTATACCTCCTCCGACGGGTATACAAACCCTGGGAAACAGGATCTCTTTTCATTTGCTACATTATTTTTCTCCCTCTAAAATATTCCACCTTTCACCTACCAAAATTAGATTTGAAGGAACACTGGCCGTGTTAATACTGACAGTAAAACATATCCATTCAATGTACATACTGTATATAAAACCTTAAGGACAACGAAATTATTCACAAGTTGGGGTGTGAACATGGGCGAATTGATTAATTTCATTCAGATACAATAGCCACAACGAAATGGCGGTAAACGAGCTCTATCCCTGCTTTTGTCTTATTTTACTAAATACGAATTCCGAAAATTGCTTTTTAATTAGGATATTTGCCCAAGATTTTGATATTTCGCTAGTTTTGAATTTAAATTTTGTTCATGAATGTAGATTACCTATGATATCGGACTCGAACAGAAATATACCTCGAATAATTTTGTTACTTTACGAATTTGTAAAAGTTTTGTAATACAGTTGCTTGTAAATTTGTTTAGTTCCGTTCAAGAACGTCGTAGTCATATTGAAAGTTTATTTATTCTTGTCACGTTTCGAAACGCCATTCGGGAATACTTACTGCGTCTCACTCTAAAATCAGATCGTTAAATATCTTTCGTTCTTCATTCACTCTCATTTCATAATTTTTGTTTTCGATAGACTCCGCGTTTGCAAATTTTATTCGGTTGTTTTTGTGCTTTTCACCAAACTCTTCCACGCCTGAAGAGTAAACGAAAGCAAAACAGCTCCAGGTAACTTTATGAACAATGCTGTCTGTTTCACTACCCGTTGTAATTATAATAGGATTCTTATTCTCGTCGGTGTACGAACGCTAAATTTACCCTTTTACCGAATCAATGGCGCCCATATTTTACATGACCCATCTGCCGCAGCGTTTAGAACATCCCCTTTGTCGAACGTTAAATTTGATTCAGATCCTATGTTGCGTTTCTGTTTGTCATCAAATTTCCCAACGACCACCTTCCTCGTCGTATCTACGAGAATCTTAAGGATTTTTTCCTGTCTAGATACTCAACCAACACGAAGCATTGCAAAGAACATTTTATGTATTCACAGACAAATCAATATGTCTTTATAAATCAATTAAAATTCAATAAAGAACGCATAGAAAGTTTTCACATTAAACTTGCATAAATTTCTAATCTAAATTGTATTAAATAGTACAGTTCTCACTAAAATAGATTACACTTTTTCATTTACCTTTTACTTCTCACAATTTTTAATACTATCACATTTTGACAAGAAACAAAAAACAAGAAATGTAACACAATTACGTTCCTTCGAACTCGAATAATTATCTGATTATTATTAGTACCGGAGAAAATACGATGCCATCAAAGCTCGTTCCCCTCGTGCAAATTATTGGAGAACGCAAAAATGACGATAATTGGAAATTCCACACAAAACTCCGATAATTAGCTTTAATTGAGAACGAAAAATTCAAGCTGTTCCCAGAATGGTTCATTATAGGGAGGAGATTCGATTACTAACAACTCAGCCCCAATTTAATTACGTCAGTTAGTGCGCATCAGAAGAATATCTCAGCATTAGTTACACGTTTCGGTTGTCGATGCTGTAATCCTAGCACCGGTTATTGTAATAGAAAATGCATGAAGATTTCATTACGGCAGTAATTTTAGCTAAAACGAAAGCCAAATATTATTAGTAGGTTGTTCCTTGTGCGCTTTTTGTTGCGAAAAGACATTATCTTTTATATTATATTATATATATTTCTTTGCATTTTTGTTGATCCATTATTATCCCACTCTCCCTCAAATCTCCCTCCAACACCTGCAACCACGTAATTCGCGGTCTCCCCTTCTCCTTCTGCCCGATACTCCCCTCGTCAACACTTACTTCGCTACCCTCTCCTCCACCATCCTCGCCACATACCCGCCATCACACTCTCTGAGCTCTCGCCATACCAGTTATGGATGGTTCTCCGTATGGTTCGATCAGTTCTTCCTTCTTCCTTCTCCTTCAGAGGCCCTCCACTTCCTTCCCACCATATATTCTTCGCAGGTCTTTCCTTCTAAAAATACCCAAGGCAGCTTTATCTTTTTGATTCATTTTCCATGTTTCGTATCTATATGTAACCACTGCTCTTATTATTGTTCTGAAAATTAGTTTTTCGTATTCTTTGAAATATTCCTTGATCCCTTACATGTATCAAGCCCGCCATGCATCTACATATTTCCCTTATTAATTTTGAATTTCATTCTCCTCCTCGCCTGTGTTTGTTATTTCTATTCCCAGATAGATATATTTTCTTGCCTCTTCCAATTCATAGACAGCATCCTTCATGTGACATTTTACTGTCTTGTTGAGTTCTCGTTGTCTTCCCCACCCTCATTACTTTTGTGTTGCTATCGTTAATCAACAATCACTTGCCCTTGGCCGACTGCTCCAATTTTCTAAAATTTTCTTCTGTTCGGGCCATTATCACCATGTCGTTTGCATAAGGCATGACTTGACCTTTCTGATTATATGTCGTACCCCTAGCTTGTATCCCACTCTCTCTCTTACTGCTGCATCCAAAACTATATTGAACAAAGTCGTTGATAGTGGGTCAGCCTGTCTCAAACCATTCCTGACACTAAATTGTGTAACATCCGACCATTTATCATGATTTTATAATCAGTGTCTATGAGTGACATTCTGACCAATCTTGTGAGCTTATCGCTTATATCGATGTCCTTCATGGCCTCGAACACTTTCCTTCTTTTAACCTTATCATAAGCCTGCTTAAAATCAATAAAGATATAACATATAAGGGCAAGTTTTGCTCTATACTCCATAATCTGTTTCAGTACAAATATTTGGACCGTTACTGATCTATTTCTCCGAAATTCACATTGGTACTGGCCCATTTGCTTTTGTGCCACTTCGTTTAGCTTATTTTTTATTGCCGTTCTAATTAATTTGTTGACAACATCCATCAGGGCAATGTCCTTTCACACACGATCTTGTCTCCGTTTTTGTGAATTGTGTAGATCAATGATTCTCTCCATCGCCTTGGCATTGTTTCTTTTTGACAAACCTTTTGAATCATCATATGGATATACGCATCGGGGGTTTTCCCCTTGCTTTTAACATTCCGCAGGTATCCCGTTTTCTCAGGGTGATTTAGTATTCTTGAACGATTTTATTGTTTTGCAATCTCTTCTCTTTTCGGTGGTTCTTCATCTTCTGTCATTATTGATTTGTTTTGTTCCATCGGATGTTTGGTTTCTTCTTCTTCTTCTTCATCTGCCCCATACACATCTTGAATATAATACTCTCTTCATTTATTTAAACTTTCTTCTATGCCTCCCATGAGTTTTCTTTTCTTTTGTTTGTACAGAAGACCGTTTTATTTTGTTGATTTTTCTTTTTCTCCCTCCCTATTCCTTGGTGGGATCCTTTGGCTTATTATAGTTATTCTCTAAATTTTGCATTTGATATTCGATATATTTCCTCTTTTTATTTCTTTTTCGGATTCTTCATAGTTTCTTCTGTTTTTTGTATTGTTGGCATTCATTATATTCATTCTGGCTTTCCCCCTGTCAACCACTGCCTGCCTGATTTTTCTCCCTTTTAATACTCGTACCCCTCCTGTCATTATGTCTTCAAATTTTCTCATGCTCACTTGCACATTCTTATATGCGCCTACTTGCAAAGTCATATCTGCTTTTCTTTGAAACTCATTTTTAATATCATCTTCTTTTAGCTTTTCCATGGAGTGTTTAATTTTTATGTGCATTCTTCCCCCTTCCGTGGGAGGTCTTCTGTATTTAATTTTGGCTCTCACTAGCATATGATCTGTATCTGTCAGCTCCTCTATAACTTCTTGCATTCAGCATATATTTCAAGTGTTTACTTTCAATAACCATGTGATCTATTTGATTTATTGTTTGTCTACCTGGTGAAACCTACTTTTGTGAATTTCCTTGTGTTGCCAATAGGTGGTAACTATTCTTAAAATTTTCTCTGTTGCAAACACAATAAGCTTTCGTTCATTTTTATTACTCACAAGGTGTATACTGTGCTTTCTTATTACTGGGTTGTACATATTTCTCTTCCCTATCTGGGCACTAAAGTTACCTCCAGTAATTTTTACATTATATCTTGGAATTTATATGAAGATTTTCTCAAGACGGTCAGAGTACTCTCCTTTTTCATCTTCCTCTTTATCTTCCGTGTGACAGCGAACATTAACAATGCTTTGTTTTCTGTATTTGTACATTACTCTTAATTTAATTAATCTGCTTGACACAGGGGTGAAATCAATTATTTCATTTTTCAATCTCTTAGCCACTAGGAATCCGGTCCCGAACCTCCTTGATATCAGAAACAAACAATTGCTCATCTTTTCTACTACATTTATTGCTCTCCCATATTATTAAATGTCGAAAGGGAGCTGTTCACACGAACGTCAAACAGAGTTTTAATTAACCGTTATTGTACGAAATTCGCAGCGGTTCTTTATGTGTATATGAAGAAAGATATCACCGAATCCACCAAAATCCACAGAATCACGTACCTACTACATACATATACCCACACGCCGAATAGAATCATTAATATCCGAAAGCAATTTACAATCGACGGCGCTCGTGTTTACTCATTTTATTGCGAAAGCGTAGCACTACGAAGGCGAATATATCCGCGAAGGATATTTGTCCTCATCCTCGAGGAAACAAGGCAGTCTTGATGCAACATGCATCTAGCCTACATGTATTTAGCAGACTAGGAATCGCATCTGTCGATCGGATATTCGCATCGCGTAACTGCACGCCGGATAGAGTCCGGAACGCTGCGAGATAATATACGGCGGGTGAAGGTACCTATGCCGTTAATTGACAAACTATATCTTCCGCTGACAAGTGTGACAAACAATGTGTTCCCGGTGGCGTGGGACTTAATCAAACATCCTCACCGATGAAAATTAACGAACTACAACAAAGCAAATATAGTAATTATCTTTGCTTACGTTTGGTTTTCGCAATCTAGGAAGGAAAGGTGTAATATTCAAAACTAGCATATTTACAAATGAAAACGAACGAAACACGATAACAAAATTTTCCAAAAATATGTCATATATATTGAAGGTAGTTGAAATCAAAGGGAGGAAACAATATAGAGGTAGATTGTACAATGGATTGCTCGGCAATGTGTGCCTCACGATTACTTCGACCTCCACCAGATCTTTTGTAATGTACCGCAGTCTATATTTAGCTAAGAATTCCTAAACCCATTGCAAAGAATATAAGGTTTCGGAGGGAGATACTGCCCACTACCCAACTACACTTCTTCCAGATCTATTATAGCCATTGATCCTTGAACGAAAAATATCACACTAACTCTAACTACTACAAAGTTTCTGTTGCACCATTGCAAAATGTGCAGTTATCGTCTCTGGCCTGTTGTAAGACCTTGGGATGATATCTCAAAGAAAGAGCGATCAAGGGAAAGAGCCGTGCCTTGTTTTAGGTCTCCTTCCTTAGCTCGAGGAATTTCTTGCCATTTTCGGAAGAATAGATAATAAACATTTTTGTCTATTGAAATCTAGAAATATTCCTCCAGGTACAGAATGCTGCTTTGTCTTCCCATTATCGTGTCCTGCCCATAATAGGTATGTAATAGGGAATAAAAGTTCCTAATCAATTGTTGTTTGCATCATTCTCTAAGGAAAGTGAGATCAATGAACAATTCTATATTTAACTGGAAACTTACGGAACAAAGTACCGGATATTTTGAAACACAAAACCGGAAATTTTATAGATGCAGAAGGATATCAAGGTCATCCAAGAAACCGGGCTTCAAATTTGATAGTAATCTATTAAAAAATGGTGTTTGTGAATAGGTAACTTCATTTGATACTAGGAACACCAAGTGATGGATTTGGTAAGGATTGCCTCATTTTCCTTCGTACATATATAATGTAATCAAGTATGATATACGCCTCAGTATTAACACACACGAATGTCGAAAGGTGGGAGGATTTGTTTTCGCCCAATTCTTTTTTTAGAGGTATCTCACAGCAGCAGCAAAAAGCTTAAAAGTTGAGGCTATTAGGACATACATATAAATCCTACAAAACCGTAATAAGTTGATATTCGAATAATAAACAAAATATAATACCTCCAGAAATATCAGCATAAAGGTCATCTTATTGAAAGCCCTGGTCATAATTCTTTTATCATCTCTTAAAAATTTACGTTTATTAGTTTCTGAGATACAAACCTTCAGTTAATTGAATCTGTTATAGGACTAGAAGTTTTTCGCTAACGCAATTTCTGAACGATCTTTGTTTGGTTTATGTTTCCTATAACGCGGTTATGGTATAATAAAATTATCTTTTGTGGTACTCGTGCGTCTACATGTGCTTCAAAACGGGGCAGTTACGGGATCAGATTGTTAGACGACGAGGTTAAAAAGCTCGTAAAGGGAGGCGCAATATGGTGACGATAATATCCGGAGATCAGTGAAATTAGCACATTATTTATGAATTGCGGAGATAACTTTTTATCCATCTATAATAAAGTGATTTAATCTCCAAAAGAAAGTGCCTAAAAGTAGAGGACGGTTTTACTTTGGATATAAATTTTATGTCGTTAAAAGTATTTTAATGTTATTGTAGTTCTTATTAGTACACTCAAATAATAAAATAAAATTTGCTTATAAGCATGAAACAACATTGTTGATGAAGAAATCAATAGACCGTGCTATCACTTTCTATTCAAAGTGTGTCTATTATATGTATAAAACTGTATGGAACCTCTCTGAATTCAAAGATTGAAACCACTATGAAAGGTTCCCATTAGCAATGACACGAAGGAATCTGGTTTACTAGCTCTAACATATTTCTGTTTTGATGGCAATGGCATGAGCTCATAATGATACACGAAATGTGCACTACTTCGAAACTATTAGGATGTTCGGATAGTAATTTCGTTTTTTCCCAGCCGACGATTTAATAGTACTTTTTCAGAACCAACTTCACACTTAAGCCGCATGGTCATTATATATTTTGACAACTGATATAGCAAGTCTTGCTTGTGAAACGGTTGGATTGATTCTACGCCGTAGTTTCTGGTTGGTGCCATGTCAAATATGGAAAATGCATTTTTGGAATATTTTACTTTTTACTATCGAAAAGGTAAAATTGCTGTTCAAGTACGAGAAAAAATTATCCAATATATATGGAGAAAATGTATTGGCAGAGCGCCAGCGCTAAATTGGTCTGCAAAATTTCGATCTGGCAATTTTGGATGTTGAAGAAGCACCACGTTCTGAGTAAAAAGATGAACCGGCTCAAAGCACTTCGAAAGCCGATATTCATCAAAAGAAAAGGTGATACTGTTTGTTTGGTGAGATTTCAGATTTATTGAACCAGAACGCACAATTCAATAAAATATTTATGCGTCTTTTATTTTCATAAAAACGAAATTACTTTCCAAACAACCCAATATTTTATGCAGCACAAATTTGCTTTGCGCTGACAGTAAAGTCCGCCCACGAATCCAATAACCCTATGGCGAAATTTTAAGCCTAATCCTCTTGAAGGATACATATGCTAGCCGTGATAGTCTCCCAGTCAAATACAGTTCTGGGTAAATAAAAATATTATTAGCTCTTATGGTAAATATTTTCCGCTGAATATTACTGTAGGGCAAATGTGTTAATGCAAAGGGATATATTCATGCTTCGTCACAAACAGAAACGAAGACAATTTATTTCCCCAAAATAGAAATGCATCAACAAACGGCGTTGTTGTCATAAGTAAAGATGTAGGAGATTGGACCCATTCAATAAACCCTGCTGGTTCTATATTTTCTATATTGTTATTACAAAGCTAAAGTCAAATTAGAAATTAATGGAATCCTATTAACAATGAAAAAGTTGACGCTGCTCTATAGGTCTATAATATTCTATTGTCCCATAAAGCTATTTTCAAGTAAATATTAAATTATTCTATCCTTACTTAATAAAAAGTAGCTACATACTTTTTACCCGTCATTACAGAGAAGGGTACGAACTTGTGATCAAATGTTTGCAAACAGTACTTATATTTTTCTCAAAAGCATTTCTTATCCGTTTGGAAACATAAAAGTAGAGATGGGACGAATCCAAATTTTCTCGAATCCGAATCCGAATCCGAATCCTAAAGGATTCTCGAATCTCTCGAATCCTTCGAATCTCGAATCTCTCGAATCCATCATATAATTACAATAATAAGAAAGGACAGAGAGGAAAAACAATTTTACAGGAAAATTTTAAAGCTACTTTAATTAAAAACGATACAGTTTTTAAAAATATTTATTAAAAAGATTTTTTTTTGAACATATTTATATTACAAATGAAATTAAAAAAACAAATTACACAATATTAAAAGATAAATTATGTTAAAATCTTGATGATTATGCAACAAGTTTTTATTTATATTTAATTTCCTTAGCATATGGAAATTAATATATCAATAACAGTACCGATATCTTTTCAGAAACTTTTGTGAATGAGAATAAGGGAGAGCTAACATAGATAAACAGCAAATATTGCACATGAAAATCTAAACACATATTTTAGTATATAAAAGAAAGCACTCAACCTAAAAGAAATAAGTGAGAATTTTAATTCAGATTTTTATTTAAGAAAACCAGCTTTCGAACTCGCTCTGGATCCAACCGACTACGTTTTTTATCCACTATTTTTTTTTTTTTGGATTCGAAAGATTCGAATTACGAAAATCGTGCGAAGATTCGAGTTTTCGAATCTCGAATCTTTTTCAGGATTCGATGGATTCGAGGATTCGCGGATTCGAATGTCCCATCTCTACATAAAAGGTACATAAATCTGAAACAAATACAGTTAGCTGATTCGCTGATAATTAAAGCTTAGGGGTGCTCTCCTTTAACTTAATGTAGTCGCAGCGATCATCGGCTCAAGAACACTAAAGAAAACGATCAGCGCTGTATTAAAATAACACTAAAAGGGTGTAAATTATTTTGAAATTACGCAGATTGTCGGGGAAAATTGGAAGAACAACGTTAGACAGCTTAAATTTCTCCGAAATTGCCGTACCCTTTTGGAAATCACTTTATTCGGTAATACTAACGATATTGTGGATGGCGCAAAGCATTTTGTCGGTAATTCTTCATTATTGCGCGAGTAACACTTTCGAAACTCATCAACGAACTCTTACGCCTTTTGCTCCGTCAAACTTTCACTTTGAAACCCCCTCGCTCGACGACGCTACGGGGCAATTGAGAGAATTGTCCAGAAAATTGCAATTATCTCATGATTTTCAGGCGAAACAAGCCGACAAGCGTAAAATGGGCCCAAGTGGCGGCGACGAAGGATGAGGAAGAGGATTATGTAGCGGGCCCGAAGCGCCACCCTATCAAATGAACGTTTTGATATGTGGTTCGTATTAGCCCTGCGATATAATGGCGGGCGTAATCCATTATTTAGTTTAGCGCTGTGGTACATGGGCGACATTAAGTGCAGCCTCTATACTAACCGGGCAGATGCTACATATGCCGCACCCCACGGCTTGTCAACAGCAATCTAAACAGATTCTAAATTATGTTGCGAAAACTAATTTACGATCGTTGAGCCGTCGACTAGAAGCGATCACTCCGATTGGCACGTTAACAACAAATTAACGGCTCGTAAAATGAATGCAATCCAACGAACGCGTTCGATTCGGATTCTTGACACAAGCAAATTGATGACCTATACAGGATATGCCACGTAGTTCTATGCGGTATTTATTGCGACAAGTACCTAAGCGTGCATCTAAGTTTGTGGTAATGATTTATTTGCTAATCACGCAATACAACGAAGTTAAGTTGCTAGATAAAGTAATAAACACATATTTATTGAAATGTTACATAAACACAAATGTGCTAACATATTACTAGCTTCCAAAATTTTTGGGAAAATGACTAATGGGAAAAGTCGGAAACGTGACCGATACGGACATTAGTCGTTACCATTCGAATAACCTATTTAGTTGGTTATAAAGATGGAGGACCAGTCCGTACTAGCTTAATGGAAACGACGTAGGTCCAAGTTCGAGAATTTGTTAGTAACAAGGCGCCACTCTCCTATTATAAACTCGATCGCATCTAAGTTTCTAGAGTCAGAGGTTATCCGAACCATCTACGTTACTGATTCTATTATTCCGCATAACCAGTACGGTTACTCGAAAATTCTATTTAAAAATAAAAGAAAAGAAATAAGAATAAATTGAGGCGAGAGAATGACGTTGAACCACACTTTATTCGTCCCCTTCGGGTGTATAGGATCTCGCTAAAATTTAAATAATTATACGATAATTCCTAGATGTTTGTAAAGTTCTCATATGTTCTCCAAAATAAATCTTAGCGCTGTACGAGTCCTATACTAGTCCCCTACAACAACGTGAAAGAGAAAATAGTGGCATCCTAATTAACAAAAAGAAAGACGCACCTCCAATAGCGGGCAAAGCAAACGCCCAACGTGGTCGATAGTTCTAACAGTAAGATTGGGGAACGTAACTCCAAAATTCACACAACGATAATATTAAGCTTCCCAGAGTCGAATTCGCGTGCATATCCTCGACAAACGAGACTTTAAAGAACAAACGGAATAACCTATTCACGGAAAACGACCTATTCAATCGAACGCCACACGTGCACCCACAAACGCGAATTGTATCAAAACCCTACAAAAAGCGGGGCGCCATCTACGCGTCAGAAGTGAGCCGAGAGGCCAAAAGTAACAATACCGGAACACTATGACAAACTGGCTGTAACAAACAAATAAAGAAAAACCACTTTTATTTTTTTGTGATTCCTGAACTAGATTTCTTGATAATTTTTGAAGAGGCAGTTACCAAATTTTTCAATTTCTTTAGCAGTACGTAGAAGAAGCATGAAGATCCAATTGTCGGGTAGATTAAAGCGGTCAGAATCACAAAAGGTAGATAAACAGAGCAAATATAACTTTGTCCTAAATTAAGCAGAAGAATCGGAGTTAAGATATATTTTAAAGCGTATAATAAAAACTCCTCTGATAACCTAATGAAAAATATTCGTTCATCTGCCCTACAAAACGTCACCAATAACCTACGAAAAGTACGAATTCTGTTCACCAATTTCAGTCATTACCACTGATTAACGATCTGTGATAAAGAGTTTGTTACAATCTAAGAGCGAAAATACCCCTTATTTTGCTTCGTATCACAAAGTACACAAATTATCCTACTACCATCTGAATAGACGGAGAAGGTAAATGTCTTAAACTGCTATAGAATTATTTTTATTTGATGAATAATTTAAGATACAATTATGGCGGAGGCGCCAGATTTAAGTTGATAAAGCGTAATATTAATATAGATAACCTTTTTATCCATTTTCTTTTGCATTAAATAAATAAATAAAGATTTACAGTTGTAAAATGAAAGCAACTTTAACAAGGTAGACAGAGAGAAGGTATGGAAATGCCTAGAAGAAGCGTAGACGTACCTAAGACGCTGATTAAAATAATTAAAAGTGCATACGGAAAAGCGAATATAATATGTAGAGGAGAAAAGGCAGATTAGGGGAAATCAAAATAAGCAAGGATATAAAACAAGATGACAGTTTAAGTCCATTGCTATATATAATAGTAATGAAAAAAGTAATAAAGAAAACGATGGAAGAATGTGGACAGCTCGCAAAGTAACAGAACCAATAACTTACTCCCAATCAAGATAAGTAACTTACTATATGCAAACAATGTGGTGCTGTTTATCAAGGTATAAAAGGTACCTAATTAAGAAAAGAACAGAAGATGGAAACATGGATTCTGAAATAACAAATAGAGCAAAAAGTCAAGACTTTTATACAATAAACAAGGCCATATTAAAACATAAACATATATAAATGGACAATTCGGAAAAAACACAAAGATAAATAAATAGAATAAGAAATAAATGGAATGGATATGAAACATTTGATTTTGTAGGAAACGTGAAATGGGATAAAGTTAGAAACCAGAAAATTAAACAAATATACATGGTATGCATAATAATGGGATCAGAAAGGATAGCAAAAGAGATAGCACAGGTAGGGTTATCAAATAATCTATGGAGAACCGAACCAAGGAAGCAGATCTGATATAGGAAATTGGAAAAAATAAAAGGAAAATATTGAAAAAGGTGAAAATATTAGCGAGGAAAAAAAGGGAGTGGAAGAGAAGAAGTTGCGAAATAAACTATACAGCGTTCATTTATTAAACTAACCGAAAACATAATCGAAAAATAGAAGTTGGGGCTACAGATCTTTTAGGTCTAAGAAGTATTTCTGCTTTGACGAAAATTGGTCCGAAATTGATAGGCGTCGTGCTATTCGCCTGTCAAATTGGTCAGTATTGAAGCGGTTGATGAACATACCAGGAGTATACCAGCGGTATTGAACAATGAAGATATTAAAAATAGTAATGATACAAAAAGTAAGTACAAAAACAGATATAAAACACACAAGATAAAAACGAAAATTATACTGTTTGTAAGTTCCAATTCGGTAGCCTATAGTAACCAAAGCTTGTTTCATTTCTTCAAAATATTCATTCAGTGAGTAGAAGCAGTAATTTTTCGGCCAAATTTTCAGACATCATGTAAACCGTACATCCATACTTGATCAAACGTTACTAAATTTCCTTCTATCAAAATATGACGTTTGGGGAGGTCTCTGTATGACGACTAAATCAGAATATTTATCAAGCATTAAGGTAGTGAATAATTGCACCGCTGTTTGTTTTAAAGTCTCGTAATCTCAATTTCGTGCTATTGCTAAATCAATTTTAGATTTTAATTTTGTACTTATTGTCGCTTCATTTTTTTTTAACTGTTTTGTTTCAAAAACTTTATGTCAATAATATCTGCGCAGAATTATATATCAGTAAGGTTTAATTGTTGTTATGGGCATAAACTGCGGTGCTTCTGGCTATGGACTAGAAGTGATGAACAAGTTGTGGTCACAAAAGCAAAGCAAAATGTTATTGCTTCTACAAAAATGATGGGGCAAGAGCTGTCGATAAAAACTATTTGCATATACTTATTAAGGTATTAAGGTCTGGACATCCTTCTCGAATTAACTTACAAATTTCACACATGGAACTCAAATAATTTTAAGTAACTCATTTGTTTCCACAACGGTCACAGCTGCATCTGAAGCAAAAAGTGAAACCTAAGTTTCCATGTGTGTCATGTAAACGATGGCATTATTTATTATGGCGGAAATTGCTTCATAGGAATTGCGTGAATCCGGAACACGGACGACATCGTTTACCACACACCTACCCTATCGTTTCGTCAGCGCTGACCCAAATACAATGGTTCGATAATTGTATTTTAGAAATATCTTGTCGCAAGGAGCTTACACGTTATACTCTCCAAGTGCTGACTCATCGAATAGGTTCTTTTACTATGTGTTTCCACCGAGAATCTCATGAAACTTTTGTTTGATATTTCCTCTACATTATTTCGACGTATTCTTCTTTTTATATCCGCTCGGGAACATCGTTTTTTCCCGTAATATTAAATTCTAAGAAAAAATATTACAAGGCACTTCTGCCTTTGAAATAAATTTAAAAGGGTTAGCAAAATTGGACAAGAATCAATTCATTGTAAATAAAACTATAATTTTACGTCTAAATAATCAAGATTAGAAGCTCCAGTAATTTCTACAATAACAGAGATGCAAAAATATAGGCGAAAATGTAGATAAAAGAAAAACAAGTCCTTAAAAAATAAAAAGTGAAAACCTATTTAAGAGCAAAAGTAGGGGCCTGCACCTTTCCAAGCGATGAAGTTCGGATATTAAGAACCAACCAAGAAAACAAATGTAACTGTTACAGGATACAAGCTGATACTAAAATTGAAGGGGAAGGACAAAATAATAGCAAACAGTCGAGATACTTACGTACTTAGCAATAATGATAAGTGGTAGAAGGAAGTCATTAGAACGAAATTGGAAATAGAGTACAAAATTAGATTATCCACCATCCAGAAATGTCTGGAATAAGAACCAGATATGAAGAAAAGAGAAAACTGCGATGTATTACGATTTAAGTATCTGTCAGAACGTATAAATTAGAAAATGTATTGAGTGAAGGTGATTACAAACAACGAAAGTTAAGTATGTGAGATACATGTCTAACAGACACTGGACAAGAATCATAGAGGGAGAAATATATATTATCTAATAACTCTATGTAAAATCTTTGAAGAACAAAATACAGAAAAGGCAGTTAAATAATGCTCTACAGATTATAGCAATAAATGACAGATAACAAGAAAAAAATTCAAACAAAAGCAGCCAGAGAAGTATCGAAGACAGGCGAAGAAGAACGTAAAATTGTAATACAATATACTAGAGGAGAGACCAGAAGCAAAGGAGTTAACCCAGAATATAGAGGACGTAAATATTTAGAGAACAAAGATTAGATAGAGGTATTTAGATATCTAAATATACCAGAAAATTATTGATTACGATGATGACTTTCATTATAAAATGTATTGCCCTATGATAAAAGAGTTGCGTGAAGTTTCTTGATCGTTACTTAACTGGGAATCTCTATAAACTAGCTTACCACCCAAAATATGATTTTAGCAATAATATTGTAATTTTCGGATAAAAATTAAGAAGAAACATATGCAAAACATTGCAAAACAATGATACCAAACCAAGCTGTATAATATTAAAGTTTACATATACGTAAATTCAATCTAAAGCCCATTATTGATTGGTTGAGCGCTGGACGTTAGCAACAAAAGTAGTAATCGTAGTTTTCCTTCTGAAGTGTGGTACATTTAAAACTTCTCCTGCAAGAGCAAGCCACAGTAACTTGCTGTGTAGTACGCAAAACGCTGCTTACCACAGCTTCTAAAAGTTTTCTAAAGCTCCAATCAAATTAGCCCTTAAGGGAGAGTGAGGCAGAGTTCGAGGCAGTGAGGGCAAGTACTAGCGATTTCTTAAAATGTCGTTTATATTTTTAAATGGAATTGTCGCCAAAACTTATTGCCTCTAGTGACCTTACTTCGCCAATGTAAATAATGATAAATAAAACTCAGATCCCGATTACATTCCACTGATACGCCAAATTCGTCCATTCTTGGTAGGAAGGTCTTTCCAAAATCTAAACCAAGAACTACCACGCAAAGAAGACATCGTGATAAAAACATCATTGCTACAAACGTCCAGTGAGGCAATTGATCAAAGAAAAGCAAATGGAGAAAACTTTGAAGAAAAATCTGGGGAAACCAAGCCTGTATCTAGGAAACAATGAATCAAAAAAAAATGGGAAAAATGTGGGCATCATGATATTTTATCTTATTACAATTAAATGAAACGATTTGTTTAAACTATGTTCATTTAACTGTAAAAACATGTGTAATTCAATCCAATTATAAAATAAAAATTTATTGGAATACTTTATACCTATCCAATTTTCATTACAGTAATACTAGAAGCAACATTTTCAACTAATCTAAGCACTGCAAATTTTGTTGTACATTGATCAAACTTGCCCCAGAGCCAGGTCGAACTTGCGTCACTGACTTCTTCGCTCAAACCAGACGTTAGAGTAAATGTCCATATTACATATTATTGAAAAGTATGATGAAAATATATAACGTAGAGGGATGTTTATTCTTTCATTTGACCACAAATAAATAAAAACATATTGTTCAATTTCTTAGAAAAAATGTTTCAAAAAAGAGTAGTCAAACTTGCCCCACTCTCCCCCACACCTTAATTACTGAATACCGGAGTAAAATTATGTTGACGTGATTGCCGCAGTTTTCGAAACTTCGGAGAGTCCACCAAACTGCGGCTAAAACGCCAAAAAACTGCCATCATAATGCATATGTGTATTGTGCCACTTCAGTTACTAAATATCTGAAGAGAGGCTATCTATGGCAACATTACGAAAATTTAACGATTTAATTAATTTAAATTAGGTTAAGACTACCACGATTTATAAAATTTTGCAAAAACTACAATCTAACTACCAGGAAAGCGCACTGATATATTAGCAACGTAACGCACGTAAGTATCCCGCAACTTCAACCAGCAAGTGCCCGAGTAATATTTTATCGTCATTGGTTACTAAAGCTTCTAAAGGTGTCTAAAGTATTGCACCGAATTGTCGCCTTCATACTTGAAGATTATCATGGCAATACATATTTTTATTGCCTTTAACCGCTTACGGAGCAGTCATCTCTGATTACCGTAGCTTCTCGAAGCATTCCAAAACCTGCGACGCCTAAATTACCATTTAAACACTTTCGTAGAAACTCTTTCCCAATAATCCACTTTCATATCAAAATTATCAGCTCAGAGAAGCTCAGAGCCTTTGTTATGATAACACGCTTTTACTTCGTGCGACTGTAATGGATAAATATCTGACGAGAGGTTATCTCCGGTTATCACAGCTTCCGAGAGATCTTGAAAACTCCGTAAAGATAACAACTAAAGCACTTCTGTCTTGATAATCCATCTGCACATCAATAAACTTCAGCCACTAAATCTATTACATGACGTGGAAATTGCAACATCAAGAAGGGGTACTTTTTTATTACCAAACTTGGCAGTTTTTCTAGTATTATTGTCAGATGTATTTCTTGCGATCTTTTATCCGATTTTCACAGTTTCTTCTTGTTTTAGTTTTGTTTAACTTGTTTTAGAACTCTGATTATGCCTAGAGAGCGGCAACGTCAAAAATAACCGCCAGTTGAGCGAACTTGACAGAGCTCGAATTATTGGTTTGCAGGAAAGTGGTTCTTCGTTCAGGGAAATTGCAAATCGCCTTAACCGAAACCAATCCACCATCAGGAGCTGCTATCAGTCGTGGAGTAGGGGTTCCAGGAATGTCGCCGAAGAAGAACTAATGAGGTGCAAGGCCATCAACTTCCTCTAATGGTACCAAGAGACCGATTCTCCAGTACCAGGTCAATTGCAGATCAATGTTTATTATGTGACCCTTCGAACCGTTCAGTCCTTTCGACTAGCAATTGTATCGGTCACATCTTGTGATACCACTTACGGCTCAACACCGACTGCAACGTATGAAGCGGTGTAGGTTGCGAATTCACTTGGAAAGTGAAGTGACATAGGGTGGTGTTCAGTCAGACGAAGATGTGGAAAACGTCGTGATATTCAATTTTCCGTTAAAAGGCATATGCACTGAACCGTGGGAATTATGATATGGGGTACTATAGTATATGGAAGTAGGTTTCAGTTGGCGTTTATCCCAGAGTTACACTGATGAGGTGGTGTGGAATCCCGTATTCTTCCCTATCTTCACCAGCTCGAAGACCCAATTTCTCAGTAGGATAATGACCGTCTCCACATTGCGAGAATTTCTCTAAAACGATTCAAAGAAGTTTGTGTCAATATCTTGCCATGATCATCCAGATCTCCCGACCTCTCGCCAGTTGAGCACGTGTGGGAAATTATTAGAAGAAAACTAAGGAGCTTAGCAGATCCTCCGCAAACACTGGACGCTCTTCGGCATAAATTGCAGGTTGCTTGGGGACATCAACCAGCAACTGAAATCAATGCCGTGAAAAGTGTGGGAGTGTGAAACTAATGGGAGAGGCCCAACATATTCTTAATAAACTAGAAAAATAAAATGTATTACTTTCTTGTCCATTTTCTTTAAAATTTTAATCAATTATTACATTTGAATAGATAATCGATTCTGCTAAGTTTGGTCAAAAAATTCGCACCTCTCTTTGGTGTTGAAATTTCCATGTCCTGTATTATATTTAAACAGAATCACTTGCACTTAACATTTATGTAAATTTGAGTTGCTTATGGTTACTACAACAAATATAGTTATATACATACATAGTAAATTGGGGTTGCGGTTGGTCGTTGACACTACAATTTGTACTTTGAACTTTCTGATTTTGCATCGTTCCTTCACATCAAGGATATCCTCAATGACGACGGGCTGATTATAGCTTTCGAAGGAACGTTGCAGAAAATAAGGGCAAGACAGATGGGAAGAAATCGT
The DNA here is from genome assembly GCA_038088585.1 of Chrysina gloriosa. NCBI lineage: Eukaryota > Metazoa > Arthropoda > Insecta > Coleoptera > Scarabaeidae > Chrysina > Chrysina gloriosa. The sequence goes on from CM076092.1 coordinate 13,846,758, forward strand.
GACTAACAACGATCCATTTCTCCGAACAACAAAAGAACTTCTACGAGGAATATCGTCTATCTACCTTGGATACGAATTAAATTGTGCAAAGCTGCAAGATACTATGCCAAAAAATAAAAAAGTTGATATACAGCGAATATTATGAAAACTGCCGAGGAGCTCGTCGAAAATTTTATTATTTTATTTCCTTCCTTCATCACCTTCGATCGCGCTGGTTCGTCGAAGCTAACGCTGTGTAAGCTCAGTCGATAGAGCGCGTCTCGTTTGTCGTTATTGAGTTTAATATTTACAGGAAGTTTGTTTCTGTATTAATGTTTGTTCGGCGTTGCCGGGACGTGATCTATTACGTACCGTTATAGTCTATCGCTTGATCCCGCCGGCGGTCAGGTTGACACGATCGGCGAGATGAATTTCTGTTGTAGCCGATGAGGAGAGGTCGCTTAGCGTCGGCGTTCGGTCGACGCTGTCATGTGCCGGTGCTTTCGCCAGACTACCAGATGATACAGCAGTAAATCATGCCGAACACGAAGCACGGCTCCTATCGGAATGGGGATAAATCATAAACTTCCATATCTGCACTCCATTTGATTAGTCTGATTAGTCTCGTTAACTTTATAATGTGGTGCCATAGTGATAGTGAAAAGCTGATGGCGTATCTGTAGATCGAAGTGTTAGATCGCTTAGCAGAAATTGTCAGGTTTGAAGTTCCATTATCCTGACGGACATTAAAAGGTTTTGATTTTAAGTCTATTATTTGTTAAAATTTACATTTCTTAAGAAGGAAACCATTGCCTAACTTTTTGATTTGGGTTTTCCCTAGTCCTTGAACAGAATTGTTAAGGCTTCGATCAAGATTGTTTGATGTAAGCTTTATTTATTTTGGTGTTTTCATTGTTTGCATGTATTTGTTTGCACGTTAAATCAGATATTTATACCTAATAAAATAATCCTAGTCATTCTAGTTGATAGTTCCCGAATAAAAAACAAATGTTTGTTTATACATTGATCTAGTTATATTTTCATCGATGAAGGTGCTCCGACAGCGTTTGTAAATGTTCTGAGAATATGACCATTATTTCAATCACTCTTGTTTAATTGACCTAATTATGGTAGAAAACTATCATCATATAAGATAAGTTATATTTTACACTTTCGAGTGTCAATTAAACATTATTTTTACGTAGACAAACAATTAAAGAACCGGAGGAAAAGTTAAGAAAATACCATTGTTAATGTACTCCATCCCTTGGAGTGATTTGTAAGTGATTTTCTGCTCTTAAAAGTGGCCATCTGAACACTAACGATGCAGATCGTCCGGAATCGTGATTTACTGTAACTACTTCAGAAATGGTTAATAAATCTATTCCCTTGTAATATGCGATCGTCGATTGAAAGTACGTGAGATAGCTAATACATAATAAATATTTTAACCGAATGGGTATGCAATATTTTGCACAAACGTTTAAGTATGAAGATGCAATCCGGGCAATGAGTGCCGCGTTTGCTTAGTATTCAATAACTCAGTAGAATGTTTGCCTATCGTCCAAGTTATTTCAAAAAAATTATCCGTCGATAGGCCACAGTAGGTGAAACTAAGATGCATCATTATACTTCAGAAACAAATGTACAGTCGAAACAATGGACTTCTCCCGACAAGCGTGCCCTAAAAAGGCAAAATACGCTTTTCTGACCAATAACATCATGGTCACAGTTTTTTGCGATTCCAAGGGTGTTATCTTCATTACTTATTCATAAAAAGGAAAATCGATAGGAGACAAATATTATGATGATTTGTTGACATCTTTTGATGCCGGAGTTAAGCAAAAACGACAGCATTTGTTTAAGACTAAAGTGTTTGTAAGTGTTTTGTAATGTATCGGCTCATTCGTCCACTGTTGCTCCAACAAAATTAATCGAATTGGGGTACTATTCGCTGCTTAATCCGCCATATTCACAAGATCTGGCTCCGACTAGTTTCTTCTTGCTTCCAAATTTAAAAGATGACTCGGTGGAACGAGATTTCAGACAAATGCATATTTTAAGGAGTTTTGCAAACAATTACTTTTTGGCTAGTTTGAAGGAATTGGAAACTCGCTGAGATAAGTATGAGTTAAAAGGTGATTATGTTAAAAAAAAAGAATATGTATTTCACAGTAAAATAACGTTTTTTATTGAAGAGTCACTCTTCCATCAAAACGCCATCGTATATGAACCCCTTCCCTTGTACCAACTGGACAAATATCTCCTTGATATCCGTGATAAACGCATCTTCGATAATAATAACCGTCATTTTTAAATTGCAATAAGCACGCCTTATTAAATTATCAGTATTAATCTTGAATCTTAGATCTTCATCCATAAACAAACCCAAATTTCTTATACAAGTTTTGCGGGCAAGCTCAATCTTGTTAGTGGATAGATGTACAATACCATCAATAGGTTTCCTGTTAACCTTACTACCAAATACAATGGAACAAGACTTAGCCTCATTAATTTGTAAACTATGTCGTCGGGCAATTTCCACAAAAGTCTCCAAATCTGCATTAATGGATTTAATTGATGCTAATAATACTTATTGGCGATCTAGGCATCGCATTGGTCCTCCCCAGAGGCGCACACAAAACATTTGCTCGTGATAAGACGCCAAGAGTGGTATATTAAATACCAGCTTACCCAAAAGCAGTGGACAGTATCTGACCATGGACAATCCCATACAGAAACTTCACACTCATCTGCTCGTGTCTCAGGTGTAAGGACTCCACGCCAAAACGAGTCACCAATATCGAGTGCTCAAATCCTAGCTCTGGATATATACAAACAAACATCAAGTTTGGGTTCAAATGTTATTCCCAGATCTTTTACTATGCTGCATTTCTCAAACGTCACACTTTTTCCACCTTTTTCTTCTTTGTGTCTGTCGTAATTTTGTACTTGGCGATGTTGATATTTAATTGATTCGCCTGACATCAAGATCCAATGGCACTCAAATCACGCTGAAGTGCAAAACAGTCATCTATACTGTCAATTTTATAGTAAATCTTTAAATCATCCGCAAAAATTAGATGTTGGCAGTGCAAGCTATCGACAATGTCGTCTATGTAAAGCAAACACAAAAGCAAGCAATTCACAAACTATCCGTCTTTCTCAGACTATCGCTTTCCTCAAAATGTTTCATTCAAATGTTTCGGGATCTTTTTCCTCTCCTCATCCTCGGGGAGTACTTAATTATTGAAAATCACATCTGAAGCTATACCAATTAGTTCGTTATAATTATAGTTATAATTCTGGCAATATACGACGATACCGAAAGTGCGATAACTTTTATTTAGTAGATACTAAAACTTCAAAGGAATAAAATAGAGGCACATCAGAAAACTTGTTAGTAAATGAAGCAAAACACGATAAAAAAGGAAACACCGCGTAATATACGTACCTCTTCCGCCCAGTTCGAATTTCATAATCTATCAGACGTGTGTGAGCAATTCGAACATCTAAAGAGCTTCAAGCATAAAGATTCCAGAGGAATGATTCCGAGACTGTGTTAGATGAAAGAGTATTTGCCGGAGAAGATAGTATTTTAACATACAGGAACGACTTCTGATTTAATTAAAATGTTTCAGTTGGATAGACAAAGTTAATTAATATAAGTATCACATTTCAGCTCGTACGATAAATTAAGTTGAAAATTATCTGCGGCAATTTTATAGTAAACTAACGCGCCCTGGTTTGCAACTAAATTCTTCCATACACATCTCCTAAGATATAATTGGGTGAGAGCGCGTGGAAAATTTTTAATGGTATTTTTTATTTTTCTCCTCTTTATTAGCAGTCAGAGATTCATATTCTATCAGCTAATTTGATGTTATGATACAAATAGTTCAATGCACTAAAGTGGCATTGCAGGATCTATTCATTGATTTCACCTTCTATCTTGGAGTCCATGTCGCCAAATCCTTTTCAGTTTTCTCTAGTGCATAAGTTGAAATAATGACTCTAATACATTATAATATATTTGGGTCGAGTGCCAATTTCTTGTACTGCCTTATAGTTCTGTTTTGCATTAGAGTGCTTGTGTATAGACTTTTAATATTGGTACCCAAAGTATGGTATGAGACTTCAACGATAACTTTTGAATTTTTGTCCTCTTCTTCCTATGGTTGCCAAAATTAGATTAGATAGCGCAACCCTAAAGCCCTATCCCGTATGTCAACATCGGCCTAAGTTTTTCTTTGTAGATAAACAGCTTGCCGTCTTTTTGTTTCCGGATTTCCGATCAATTAACCAGTTAATTTATTTATACTTTCCTGTCTCCTTTCCAGCTTGATCATGTCTTGATATTCATATTTAGGACTTTAGCTTGATAAAGTCCTAAATATTTCGCTGTTTTTCTTGGCAAATATCAGTATGTGAAGTGACTTATCTTCGTTTACATTGTTTCTCCACCTATTGAGCAACGTTGTGATGATGTCCAAGGTTTCTTGCGACTTAGATGTGGCGAGTACATCATCCTCCTCGGTTCCAATGTAGTTATCCGCACATTTGCCTAATACTGTGTTTCTTGATATTGTAATATCTAATGTATATCGTGCAAGAGAGCCAACGAGATGCTACACTCTAAAATCCCAGATAGATTTGGTTTGGTTAGAAATCGCGATGTTAATTTTAACTTTGAATTAAAGTTTGCACAGCTTCAATAGATTGAAATATTTAATACGAAGAACTCTTTTGATTCACTATAATAGGCCTGGATTTCAAACACTAACAAGTGTTTGACTTATATCGAGAATGTTAGCTATTGCTTACTTACCATTGCTCGATTGATTGTGTTAATAATTCCATGCCACCATTGTACTGTGGAGTGGTCGTGGCTGAAACTCAATGGTTTGGGATCGACTCAAGGTGGTCGAGGTCTTAGTTAATTTTTCTAAGAGCGAGCTGTTCTAAAAGTTTTGGTACTAGCACAAACAAGGTCATTGGTCGGTAACACAACCACTCGCTTTGTCTTTTTCTACTTTAGGTATAATAATTATTCGAACCGGTTTCAATGATGTAGTAATTATTTCGTAGAATGGAGTTAAATATGTAAAATCATATTAACAAGCTCCTTTCTTGGCAATTCTTTCAATAACGTAATCATAATAAGATCGCTTCCTGGTGCTTCCTTCCTATTTCATTTATTTATGTCTTCCCCCATTTTTTTGGGTTAAATAGGTTTAGGTTTATTCAATGTCCGCATCTGCGATTTTTCTTGTGCCGGAATCATACCTCAAATCTGCGTCCAGCAAAGAAGTCTATCTTTCCTTAATCACTTTTTATCCACCAATCTGGCGGAGAAACGCTTTTTCTTACTAGAGATATTATTGTTACTGCTTTATGTTTACTTTTTATCGATTTCCAGATCGATTATCTTTCGATACGTTGGGAAAGTTATTTTCAAAAGAGAATTTAGATTATAATATGTTACTCGTCTGATTGTTAACGTACTAGTCAATGTGATGTTAGTTAATTGCCAGACAGATCTTGGTTTTTCGTTTCTGCTACCAGTTTTTCATTTCTTTCAAAGTGTTGACTTTTACTTCTATTTCTATTCTTGGAGTATCTGGGCTATATGACGGCGTACTGAATGAGGGTAACTGGTCATTGGTTTCCTTTACTACGCCCTCCGGTGATTGTAGTCTGACTAAAAGGTCTACGCGTTCTTATATGTCGGTTTCAATTCAATTTGTTTAAGACTTACTGTATCTCCACACCTGTTTAAAAATAAAACGCCGCTGTAGCAAGTCATCGTGAATTTAGATATGGTTCAAATATTATGATTCCGAAATACAGGACTGAGTTCACCATAGATACTGTAAAGTTTGATTCTACATTTTATTCTTTAGTCTGTTTACAAAAGTTCCCAGAACTTTAGTACCTACAAGCTCTGTCAGACCACAGTAAACAAGCATGGTTTAGCAATTGTATTGGTTTGTTCTTTCCTGTTCAATTTTAATCAGAAGTAATTGATACTATGATATCTATGTATTAAGTGATTAAATAGCAACCACAATTTGTTAAGTAAACAGATAGTGCAAAAATTCCAAAAATTTCAAATATTTTATCCACATTCAATAGGCGCGTGAACATTGAAGGAACTTCTAAATATCCAAAACCATTTTCTTTTTAATGAAATTTGTATTTCAGCAGCTTTACTATTACTGTTTCTATCTTTATTTAATCTCATACTTTATGCATATATGTACATTATTTGATATGTTAGTCAGCTACCCGATTAATAATTAGCTATCAAGTATGAGTTTTCGTCAGCACTGATCTGAAGGATTTGTGGCAATTAAGAAATAAAAAAGAGAGAAAGAGAGAGAGGTTGGAATTATAATGGCCCTAATGCTTCCGGAGATGACAACACTCAATTTCGTCTTGGGTGCTCGTTTAGTTTGCTCTTGATGGTTATTTATGGAGGACACTGGTGTGCAGTATTTTCAGTATCATGGTTAGCTAAAAAGTCGATGTGATAAAACTAGGGCCTTTAGATTCGACCAGGAAACAAAGCACGTATCGATTAACTGGATAAAGACTTTCACATCGTCAATATTAACATCAATATCAATATGGCTATATTTTTATTTAATGTACTAAAGCAATTACAATGAAAAGTGAAAGATGTGAAATAAATATAAGGCATGCAATGCTTAGGAATACAGGATGCTACAATTGGATGCGTATGGACGCAGACACATTGTAGCTATGCACTAACAAAATTAACTGTTAGGAATTCATCATAGCATAAAAATCTTTCTGAATAAAACACAGCTTGATTCTCTAAATCTAGACTTCAGCAGCCTAACTATATTGCATGGAATTTTATTGTAGATCTATGTGGTCTCTTTGTGTTTGTTTCCCATTCGGTGCCCTGTGGTCATCGGTGCTGCCATTTTTTCAAAAACTGGTTTGCGTTGTCGTACACATTCATTAGTGTTGTTAGAACACAGGTACTAGGCGAAGTGAGTTGGGCTTGCTCTCTAAAATATTCTCTACAACTATCTTCCTATTTCAATTGGAAGGGTGCTATAATGGCTCTTTTCTGCAGGATAACTAAGCCACTAAAGCACTATACCGATTGAGACAGAGAGAAGAAAGAACGCCAATAAGCAAGTTAAAACTGAAAGCAATGTTAATTTTGTGAATCAACGTCAAGGTCTTGCTTATGATTGAATGGGTGTCTGAGGGTCAAACGCTTAATCAGAAGTACTACATTGAGGTGCTACCTAAGCTGATGAAACGAGTAAGGAAGGAAAGACCAAATTTGGAAAAAACAACTCGTAGTTTCTACAAAAGGACAATACATTAAGCAACAACGTCCTCTCTATGAAACAGTTTCTAGCAAACATTAAGATAATAAGATAATAACGTCAAGTTATTATCTAAGAGTGCATGTGTTCTACAGATAGTATAAAGAAGCTTGTAAATTGATGTATTGTACAGTTCGAAAATGACCGTTCTAGGTTGAAGCTGCAGTCACTGTGTGATATAAATAAAGTGGTATATACAAAGTCAAAAATTCGTTTATTTTCTATTCATAATGAAATACCCCAAAGTAACGGCTGAAATTATTAATTTTTTTGAGCGAATTGTTGTTTTCGAGCGTCCTCCATATACGCCATATCTTACTCCATGCAGCTTCTGTTGGTTTCTCAAAATAAAAAGTGCCTTGGAGGGAACACATTTTCACTATATGGACAAAATGAAAGCAGGAATGGCAAACTTCTTGAAAAAGTGACAATTGATCGGCTTTGAATACTGGCGAAAACGTATGCAATGATGAGTAGATGGAGATCCTGATGGAGATGATGAAGTTTATTGCAACATATTTGTAATAAACCACATTTCTTACACGATCCCCGTTATTTACTTGCCACATTTCTTCTAGAGGTAACATTAACCCATTTGTACCCGCTGTACTCATTTGGATACAGTTTACCGTACTAAACTGAGGACCGCGGGTACAAATGGGTTAATTCGGTATCTTTACAAAATTGGCCGTGCACATATACAAGTTTTAGTTTGACTTAACACAATTTCCTTAAATTTTATTGCTATTGCACTATAGACACCAGGCTGGTATCTGATGTACTCCTGAATTTCTCGAATTAAGGGTACCTATCCCCTTGAAAATAAATATTTTTTTAACTAGCAGAAAGTTACTATAACGATTCAGAAGCTCGTTAGTAAACCATTTTTAGCTAAAAGCATAGTCAAGCTATGAATACCATATTCTCGATACCATTCTGACCACTGCCGACCTTCGGTATACATCATGGGAATGCGAATGAGAACGAGTAAAGAGCATTACTGTGATCACGATATCGAATAAGAGTATGTCAGATACGCCTCATGCTCAATATTATACTCACAGTAATGTTCTTTATTCGTTCTCGCTCGCACTCCCGTGATTTCAGACACAAGTTGTCCGATAGTGTATGTTAAACTCCGTCAGATAATCTCTTTCTAGTTTCACAATTATTGTTGTTGGCGCTTAAACACTGTTAGATAAGGTGGCTTATAGACTAAGTCTGACAGTCAGTATGCGAAGACTTCCGCGGCCAAAATCATCGGCGTAAGAACGCCCGAATTTCGATCGTGTCAAATATAGAACTCGAGCAAGTTTCCATTAATTTTACGGCTTAATAATTGAAAACAGAATATTGAAATTACACACGATTTCCTTATAAAGTCAAAATGCGTGCACAATATAGACTATATTTTTTTCCAAAGGAATCAAATTTGGGCAAGTTGTTGAACTCAACATCTCTAAACATATTTTATAAGCCATTTAAATAATGGAATTTTGATATTAACACAAAAACAAATACAAATTTAATTGAAAGGAAAATAATACGGTGAAGCTTCTTAGAGGGTGTAAAGGTATTCGATTTCTTGCAAAATATATCCGAATTATTCGACAAGGATTTTCTCCAAAAGCTTCATTAATTACGGAACCTGGAGAGATACGATTGCGACAGAAATGTAATAGAAATAAACAGATTATATTTTAGGCAAGAATATCGACTTTGAGTATAGCTTCATTTATTGGATGAAATTTAATCTCATCATCACAATGAAGGGACTCTAATAATAGCAATAATAATGTTATAACAGTAATAATAATGCCTTCGTCCAACAGTTGAAAGCCAAGTCTGTTTACTTGCTTTTTAGATCTTTCGTTCAACTTTATCGTTATCTGTTTTGATATATAGAAGGCAATATTGGACAATTTCAGCTTTAATATTCCCTTAGGTTATAATATTCTTTAGTGTCTTTGTTAAACCAAGACCAGGAATTAATACTGGACACTCGATCTCAAAAATTAGGTATTCCTATCAAAGATGGGTCCCAACCGGTCTGGAGCGAATTAATCAACAATCGCATGAAATAGGCTCCTTTAGAGTTCTGTCTAGTGTTAATATTTGTTGGTTGGATAAGTAACACATATCATATTGCACACTAAGCCTAAATTTCATATTATTGAAAACTAAATCAAAAATTAAGTCACATTAAATTGTTATGAGTTTACAGTAATTCATTCGTTAATTGTTTCCATCCGAAAACATTTTGTCAGTTTTTGGCAATAATAATGTCTGATCAGTAATCAAACAAATGCGTGTTCCTAAATTTAATGCGAGCATGGATTTAGATAAGTACAAAATAAGAACCTGCACCAAACGACAGGAAAATATTTAAGCACTTCTTCTGAATCTTCGTAATAAACTAAGCTACAAGCATACGTTCTTTAAAACCATTAAATACATGTTCACAACTAAAATAAGATGGAGTTTATATGTGCCGGTGACCAAAATATTGATATCAGTGGAACCCTTGTGCAAAAGATAGCACCCAACACTAATAGCTTGAACTTATCTGTACATATATCCTTGCTATAATATTTTACTACAACTACTAAATTCTACGGGAAGATTCTAGATAGTTGTAAAACACAACACAAAATAAAAGATAGCAGCAGGAAAACATCTTTTTCATAACACCAACTGCAAGCCAATTCCTCAGAGCTCTAAAATATGCAAATTTGTCACAAGTTTACATCCTAAAAGTCAACATTACGTACAGTCGCAATAAATTTGATTATAATTTATTATTAAAGCGCGGAACTAATTTAAAACCGTTTTATAAAAATCGTATACACAAACATTCGAGAAGTTTTGGCGTCGGAAAGTTTCCCGTTTTAATTTTAAAACTTTATCATTTTCACTTCGGACACGCTCGAATTTTCCTCACGGACCGAATCAACAGACTCTTTCGAGCAATTTCCTCGTGAAAATAATAAGATTCGTTCGAGGCAAAAAGTGTTATTCGCATTAGAAATGATAAAGTGTAGTTCGGGCGCGTCCATCGGAGCAAATGAAATATGTTTGTCCATAAATCTCGGCTTCGGAGCTCCTTCGTTGAGATACGAAATTAACCCGACTTCCACTTATCTCGACCGTAATAAATGTCAAGTTCGGAAAGCGGTCGGAACGTTCGAAATATCAAAAGAATCATCTAATCCGCCGCATAATATGTTGCACATATATAACGGTTACGGTGCGGTGTACGAGAGTAATGGAGGCTTTCGCGAAAGTTTTAACTTCGGCACACGATCAATCAATATTATCCGAAAGTTAAGTCAAACAAACGGCGATACAAACTTCGCGGTAACTACGAGATACAACCATTCATCCTAGGACATATAGCATCTAGAACGAAGCGTGCACACAAATCTATATATAAAGTCCCAACTGCTAAGTCGGCATGTTGCGCTGTTCTAGTTAACATGGCCTTTTGTTCCAATACATCACCAAGATAACGTAAATACACATATATCTTACTATAGACTCACCCCTTTTAAGCTTTTTTACAACTTAATGAACAAATTGTTGACAGTAGAAAGCCCATTAAGAGCATAACGTGTTCTTTTCTATATTTATGGTCAACATTAAGGTTTCAAATCACAAACAACATACGAAAGAGTTCATAAACCGACATAAATAAACAAGGTATCAATTATAAGAGTTATCTACAGTAACATAGAACATCCGTAAAATTAACCTGTTTTTCTGCTATACTGATCCTGAAGTTTCAAATGTCAAAACAACGGGCATTAGACTCGATAAAGATAAAAGAAATGAGGTGCCAACTATTACAAATTTAGAAAAGTAACCTGCTTGTCGTTCAAACCACACTATATCACTGTAAGTGCTATTGAAGAACACTATTAAATAAAGATGCTGCAAATGAACACTGTAACCAACGATTGTTCGCTATAAACTACGAATAGATTATTTCTTTGTTGAATAACTTCAAATCACTATGATCTAAAAACAACTTTTGTGGTTCTTGCTCATATCTAGTATACCCGAAATACACTATTAAATATGTAATCTGTCCTGGAACTTGTTTCAAACTTTTGAATATATTTTAAAGAACAACTAAAAATAACACACCTAGCAATATGTCCTCTATAAATGCTGAAGGTTGAATAGTGTTAGAGTCAAGCACCTTGAATATAGGTTCCCGCAGACAAAAGAGGTAAACAAATATTCTCATTAGCAACGTGGTTTAATCGAGGACACCGACCTGATCGACTAGGCATCGAATTTCAGTGCGATCGGCAATGAGTGATACCCTCAAGATGTAAAACAAAGCGACAGCAACCAGTAAAAATATATATAATTAGCCGTAAGTCTTCTTTATGCAGATTAGGAAACGGTTAGCTTCAGTAAACGTAATGGGTAACAAACCTTAATTTAGAAAATGTCACATCTTGTATTTTGACCACAACCTGCTCACTTTTTATTCCACAGAAAGCTTTTAGTCCGCCTAAGGGATGGCGTAGACCCTAGTATTTTCATCGACTATTTCATTTCCTTATATGTTAGCCTTCACTATAGCCTTGTTTGTAGTTTTCAAAATCTTTCAATTTGATGTTGGCTTTGACTGATTAACAGATTTTTTCCATCTAAAATCTCTCTCGGGCCTAGTCCTTCTCAATACTAGCAGTAAGGATTTTAATGTTCTGCTTAGCTAGGAAGGACTTTGTAGTGCGATAACTGGAAAATATGGTATACCAAAAGGAAACAAATGGGAATCGACAAAAAGTGGGCAACCTAAATGCAACTGCCAATACAGCTACATATCTGTGACAAAAATTGATGGTGCATTAATCTCCAACAGAAAACACTCTTCAGCAAAAGATATAACATGTTTTACGGGTACTTATAAACTAGTATACGAATCAGACAAAGGAAAAAGAATTGAAACCAAAAAGTCGCAGATAATATAAATCACTAACAAATTGAACGATACAAACACACATGTAGAAAATATGTGGAAACAATAGTCTAAAAAGAAAAGAAATGCCAAAATAAGATTCAAAGTTAAAATTAGATGAAGCAACTTACAGTAATGTACAACTGAAGCAGTTATAGAAAAAAGGATAAAAATATAAGCAGCATAAACGCTTTCAATCCAATATAAAAAAGAAATCAAGCGACAGTACGAAAGGATAAAGAATAAGAGCAAGAGGATTACCGAACAGTCGAAATAAACTAAGTAAACGGTAAAATAGGAGAAGGAGAAAAGGGAGGAAAAATATAAACTCAAAACAATTTTTAAAAATAGAAATAAAATAGGTAGTTTTATTGAGGTTTGCGACAGCAAGGTATTAGAAAAATTATGCCATATAATGGGATTAAAAGATGAAAATGAGGAAAGCATAAGCATAAGCACTATTCACACTTGCACTAAAATAGATTAAAAGACAAATCAATAGCAGAAACTGAAAGATTGCAATCATGGAGCTCTAACGTAATATAACTATGAACCACCAAATAATGATAGTGTGGTGTGTTTAGTGACACTATATCACATCGCTAAACTTCTCACCACATAATTGTTTAAAAATAAAAATCGGTGACACGTGTTTCGCTAGCAGGAGGCAAGCATTATCAAAAACGGTGTAAAATATAAATCATTTTCTTAAAGAGCAAGCGATTTAATACTTTGGCCAGAAAGAGCCATAATCAGTGATAGTAATTGCAAGGATTATGGTGTATCTGACAAAATAATGAGAACGAAGTTTCCCAAATTCGTAAAAAGTTGGGAAATTACATTACAAGTAATGGCACGAAAAAATGAAAAATTGAAGGACAATTTGATAAGCGCGTAAAAATTGGAGAATATGCTAACAATCTTCGTATTATTGATTCTATTACTAAGCCATTGCAAATTTGAAACAGAAGGGGAATAAACTATTGGGAACCAATTATGCCACCATCTTTGCAAAAACAATTATAACAAACACTCCGTACAGTTGACTATTAACTGTAAAGTAACAAAGAAGTAAATAATCTTATCACGTAGATTAAAAGTGAAAATGTTAATCCCAGTTAACATAAAAACATAGGTAAACCTTGCCTGTGGACAGATAATTATATGAAGGTCATTAAATACTTATAAAACATTATACTATGTACATATATATGATAAAACCGAAAAGGAACCAAAAGAAGGAAATACCAGAAATCATGAGCACCGTGTGTCATGGGACTCATGCGAAGAAATAAAAGAATGTATAGTAACACAAGCATCGAATGAATCAATTGGGAACTCAAACGTCGATATCAATCACTGGTTAAGTTTGGTAAAGACATAACGAGAGAAAAAAAGGAACAATATATCCTAAATAGATATAACAACACATTGTCACGAAGGAAATGCAATTGGCAATTTCTAAGAAAGAATGGAGTTAAAGCCAAGATTAAGAAGATCAAAAAAGAACACCGGTGAAAATTCATAAGCGATATACGAAGTACACCCCAATCTTGGCAGTCCATAATACGATCGTAAATCTTGACGATACTTAAAAGCAGGAAGAAGCCAACTACAGATTTTTTCAAACAAAATCTATAGGAAATAACTTGTGCATGACATAGAAGAAATTAGCTCATCAGAAAGAGGTGGAAGAAGTTTTTGACATGAAGTCACTTAACCATTGAAGAAAAACTACATAGGTCAATAATATGTCAAATAAACTATGAAACTCTGGGCATAAGTGTTTTATATTCAGCGATGAAGTTATGTAGCAAAGTAGTAAGACTAATATGAAATAAAGCATTAAAAATAGAGAAGAACAGCAAAAGCGACTAGAATATATAGTGTCAGCCAAAGAGATAGAAATAAAAACTATGGGTGCGATAAAGACATCCGTGATTGAAGGATGTAGTTTAAATAAAAAATATCATAAAACTTGTGGTAAAAGATCTAAACGAAGCTTAAAATATTCGGAGTAATAGGCATCTTCAACTTGGCAACATAATAGCTATTGAGATGGATCACCAGTTCAAACGCAATAAAACTTGACGCAATAAGGCGAGAGGTAAGATACAGTTCATCTCTATTTAATGTCATACTGGACAAAATGATTAGAAAAGGATCCTCCATGAACTTGAAATGATTATAGAACGCTATGCTAACGACACAACGATTACGGACTTAGCCATTACATATGTAATTTCTATCAAATAACTTAGAAGTGTAATATTGGAATCTCTATTACAAAGACTCAAAGAATTCCATTCACCAACGCGATATAAACTTGAAATCACCCAATAACCCAACTGAACCATTGTAACATATGAAAAAGTTCAAATACCTAGATGTAGAGATGTCAACAAATAACCATTGGGATCAAGACTTAAGGACAAAAATTAATAAAGCTGCGGTTGCATTGAGATTTGAAGGATACTGTATGAAACGATAAACACATTCACGTTAATAACTTAAAATTCATAAATGATGCTTACGTTAGGTCTTTATGTACAGAACAGAAACACAAGAAAGCACTAACGGAATTAGGAACATGCTAAAAGATCTGAAATTAAAATATTGCGTACTATAAACGAGGAGACAGAGACAGAGACAAAAACGAAGAAATCAACATAATTTGTAGAGTAAACGGTGTAGTAAAATGGAAGAGACAAACAAGAGACAAGATTGTGGATGAACATGTTAAAAAACGGATGATATTCGTACGTATCGCCCTCGGAGAAAGTGAAGTGAGAAGTGAGAAAGTCCCCAGACGCCAAGGGGCAAGACAATTACGCGTTTGAAATGTACTTACTAAGCAGACAAGAAGAAGGAGAAATACATAACTTGATAATTTGACATAAATGCTAAGTGAGTGCAAAATGAATTGAGTGGGGGTATATTTCTCTCGATATCTCTTTGGATCCGGTGACGAAATTATGACACTGACAATTACTAGTTTTGGTGACACGTTGTATAAAAATTCCCACCTTAATTTAAAGACCACAATCTGTAATGCTGAACGCATTTTGTAAAATACAATTTCAAGCGAAATACCGTCCCCGAGAGAAGTCGTATTTATATTAAGGGATAAGTACACCGCAAGGGATTTGTTTGAGTACATTGACTATATGTTCACCCGTTCCTCCGCTCATAACTCTGACCGAGAGCAACCTACCCGCGCGGCCTTAAATGTAAGGAACAACCTACTTACACGGCGTTAGCTCAGTCGAGAACGTACGGAGACAAACAAAAATTAGTCATCTAAGACGAAGTTAATGCACGAACTCCTTGCGGCAATTTCTTATATTTTACGATTATCTTTGCGAGGATTTTCATTTTGTACCGTTTCGCCCAGTGCTTTACTGCCAACTGGTTACCAATAAATCTGTTACGTTATCCGGCGAGAAAACCGTAAAGCCCGGCGAACGCTCCGGAAAGAAAATAACTGACAAATACGAGTAAATATTTTATGGTTGCAAATTTTTGGTGTAAACCTACTTTCGAGAAATCTCATTATTTATATTGCTTTCGGCAAATGGCAAAAATACCTTATCTTCTGACGCGTCCGTTTCATTCACTAGATTTTCAGTGTATTCCCTTAAGTGATTACACGATTTGTTTTACTGTAGGTCATAAATACAGCTGCTACAAAAGAGATACACTTCTATCTTGAGGCTAATCTGCGATTGTTACTAATCTGTAGACTTGAACAATGGGATTTGTGTTCAAATGCTGAAGGAAACCTCTCAAAATAGAACAAACATCAAGTTGTGTATTGTACTTATCATTGTGATACAGTCGAAGATCGGGAACTGGTTTAAATAAAAGTTATAAATTTCTTTGCTATCGATTTTATCGTTTTCACCAAAAATCAGGATGCATGGCTCTTGCTCTAACCAAATTCATCACGCTTTGAGTTTTTAACTTGAAGAGATAATACTTTAGGTAGCTACAGGAGCATTGCCACGTGCCTCTGTTTATATTGGGAGTTCTGAGTACTTGAGTGTCCAGAAAAAGAAACTCACCAACATACGAAAAGCAGGGAACACGACACTTAAAAGCAAGTCAGGTTATCTTCAAGAGATCAGATGACAGGCAGAACTGTTTTCCGACTAGCACAGCGTAGGGTGTGGTTCAAAGTTAACTTTCGACAAAAGAAGTGTTGTAAACGCTGGTTGGTGGTGCAAGTAAAATATGGGCGCCACTGATTCGATAAAAGAATAAATCAAGCGTTTCTACACCGACGAGGAAAGGAATGAAATTATAACTATAACGGGTCATTAGACTAGACTATCCGGTTCAGAAAGCTAGTTGAAGGTCTTTTGCCTTCCCTTACTCCCACTGGAAATCGATATACCAGAAAGAACTTGGTTGAAAGCGCAAAGAAAGGAACCAACTAAACTTGACAAGCACGGAGTTTTTGAAAGAAAAAGGGCGAAATAGGAGTGAACGGAAACAAAAACTTACTTATGCGTCTAATTTTACCGTAAGGTATAGCAAATACCCTCGAACGGGGTTTCAGAACGGAACAAAATGAATCAACACTCAGTTCGACGGTAATTTTGAATGGAACTAAACAGATTTGCAGCCAGTTAATTTAGGAAAGTTTTACAAATTCGTAAAGTGACAAATTTATTCGAAATCCATTTCCGTTCGAATTCGAGATTAGAGGTACTCCAAATTGATGAACAAAATTCAATTTCAAGTAAAACGAAATATCAAAATTGTGAGTGAACATCTTAGTTAGAAAGATTAGCAAGCAACTTTACATACTTCTTTACAGAAAGTTAAAAGGAAAGGGAAGGGAATTCGTATTTTCTAAAATATAACAAAGGCAAGCATCGAGCCTGTTTATGGCCGTTTCATAGTGGTCATTCAGGAGAATAATTGCGCGCACAGTTCTTGCTATGCACACAAAGATGTTCCTACGGCACGCAAAATCTTGCCAAGCCAAGGATTATCCCCCTTCTTCAAGGTGGAATAGATCGGAAAATTCTGTTTTTCATGCGGAGCAGGTTTTCAACAGGTGGATATCAGATTGATGTTAACATTGATGAGAGCTTGGCTTGTTTCAGCCCGTTTCAGCCATCCAAATACGACCAAATTTCTAGCAGATACTCTAAATGAGCGAAAGAAGGCGAAGCTTCCAATAACGATTCTACGGCCATTTTAGCAGCTGCGAGAAATTTGCCATTGTACTTCTGGTCACAAGCGGTACTGGAGACTTCGCGTAATTTACTTTAAGCTATCGAAAAACACCAACTGTGTTACATGGAATCCTAGGAAGGCATCAACGGCGACGCGAAAAAGTGCCGACGCACACTTGAGCAGAAGACCTTAAAAGTTGGCATTCAGTCGAAAGCTGAAATGCTCTGAATTAATTCACTATATTGACGGCAGTGCTCCCAACACTCCTGCGCATAAAACATTTTGCGTCTTAGGACTGACAATGTCTTTCTCGCACTCTCCGATCAGTTGCAAAGATGAAGTTACGGAGAGCGCACGCACGTCGCTTGTTAATTCCTTTGGTTTCATGAATATTATAACTAGTCTGGGCAAACAGCGGTAATTACGAAATAAGTTACGTAATTGTACGCTGTTACCGCTGTTTGCCCAGGCCAATTATAACTTTGTGGCTGAGTTAAATTATTTTCCAATTTCACTTGATATGGGGACGTCAGCTGCAGGTATATGCTATATTTTCGTAATTATTCCTAAGTAAAAAGTAGTAACCGCAATGAATGATAACGCTTAGAAGAAATGATTGTAAATTTCCTTATAAGCATCTTGCTTTGCAGAAACAGTTGTGAATCCAGGCATATCGAGCTGTTCTGTTTATACGATTAAAATCTTTAGTTATTCTGTAACTGTGATATGTTTTATTGTTTTGCAATTTTTTGAGATTCTTTGCGATTTTGATTGAATTGTTTCTATTTCCAGTTATTAGAATGATCGTATTTTTCAGTCACGTGAAAGGCCTGCAAAGCATCACTCTAGAAAGAGGTGGCCTGACTTTACTGGTAGACGCTAAGTTATCTAGACATCAATATAGTCTAATAAGATAGAGCAATCCATATAGATTTCTTTCATATAGAATATTACAAGAATGTTACAAAAGTAACATCAAGGTAAGTGAAACCTCTGGGAAAGTCCTCTTACAGGCTTGTCTGAATCATACTGTGGATCGTTTAATAACTGTTCAGGAAAGTGTTTTATTATCATTGGGCAACAAAAACTTGGGAAAACTATAGTTGATGACAAATGTGAGGCTTCGATGGCAGCTCAGGCCACAGTTCGTACAAGCTGGCGTTTTATGAATGCCAAGTCAGTGATTCATCTGTACTTTTCACATCTCTCGTACCGCTTCGTTTAGTGTATGATCCAGATAGCAGAAACCCATAAATAATTTAGCAGAATTGTGTTCCGTCATCAACCAGATACTGTAGACCTTTAAAAATTGCCTTCGTTAAAGAATCAACAGAAATTTCTATCGCGGAGAAAAAAACAGGGTAGACATTGAAATATGCCATTTGCAAAACAATGAATTGAACTTACACAGAAGATCTAATTCAGTCAGTCACAATATGATTGCGATGGTTGATGGCAACATTTGTAATGCTCTCAACGGTACCAAATCTATACAGAAATATTATCTTTGCAAAGCCTCGTCAAAAGATTTTAATGATATTGAGAGAATGATTAATACAGAAATAACGTCAAACTTACAATTTGGAATTTCTGTACTACTACATGGTTTGATACGGCTTTTTAATGTCTCCTCCACCTTTCTTATGAACTTGCAATTCAGAAGTACCAAGCTAGAGGTGGTGATAAGATAATACTTGGGAAACAGAAGAAATCATACAAGCCACATTTAAAGAAAAACTGGAGTAATCGTTGACTTTCCTAAGCCAGGCTTTGGAAACTCTAATGACGATAATACGGCAAGACGTTTTTTTCTAACCCTGAAGTTTCTGCAGAAATAACCAAATTAGTCGTAGCATTGATTAAAAAAATGTACATTATTCTGATAGTAATATTATGAGGACACTCCGTTAATATCGATGGATTCCGTGAATTTACACATGATACTGCTAGGCATTTTGTAAATTTGTATGAAGAAAAAGTAGAAAAATAAAATTTGCATAACTCTCACATAAATAACTTCACTAAGACTTATTTATCTGACAACTTCCCCAGAAAGTTATGCAAAGATTGCACTGCAGGCTACATTGCATATATCAATCATTATCAACGGAGGGAATTATGCTTTGTTTATCGCGGACTGTAACCGTAGACCGGTTTCCTCGTTATTAGGACTCGTCAGTAGGGTACAGCACTTCCCTTCATTGATAATTATTGGTATATGCAATGTAGTCTGCAGTGCAGTCCTTGCACAACTTTCTGAAAAAGTTACCTAATAAATAACTTTCAGTGAGGTTATTTTTGTGAGAGGTATGTAGATTTTATTTTTCTATTTTTTCTTCGTATCGTAACTCTCTCCAAGCTCTTGAAACTATTTTTCTAAATTTCTATGGTTGATACTGTATGCCTTTACACTTCACAAGTTTCTCATACACGGAGCAGATATAATACCTTGTACATTGTTGCCCATTGGTCAGTTAACAGAAGAGGCGCAAGAAGCTCCTAATAAAGATTTTAAAAATTACCGTGAGCATTATTCAAGGAAATGCAGCCGGGAAAAAACCAATGAAGACATTTTCCACTTACTTCTATTAAGTTCAGATCTGATATTAACCAGTAAGAGAAAACAACCTAAAAAAGGCTGAAAAACTTCCAAAAAGCGACTTTAAATCTGCTAGTGCCTCCGACAGTCACCGAGTGTTAACAATATGTTGGAGATGACGACGATGAAAACGAAGGCTCATTAAATTATGATTCTGAGCAGAGCCAATGATTAGAATATTTACATAAAAATATTTTTGTGAAAAATTATTTCTATCAATGTTTTATGTGATCAAATTCGTATTAAATGTATAAAAACAAGGCTTAAAATGTTTTATCTATAAATAAATTAAGATTAATAAATTTTTTTGGCTTTAAAGTACGATTTATGGGGCCTGGAAGTTGCCAACTTTTAAGGTCTTCTGTCCCAGTGTGCGACGGTTTACTTCCTGTTGGGCGCTTACCAACACTTTTCTTTCAAAAATGAATCCGCCCGCAACACGTTTCTTCTGTTCGCTTCCTACGCGCTTCAAACAACGCCCGCTTCCCAGAGACTACTTTGGGGACTACCTTTCGTACACATCTTGCACTAAGGCGGAAATTACTGTTTGCTGGTGGAAGCAGTATGCAGTCGATAAATCTCGGAAGACGATGGAGCGAAAGGAAACCCTAAGTGAAAAGCGTACATGTCCGAAATACGCGGTACCCCAAAATACATATATAACATATGTATTATATACGGTGGTTGGTACGTGAAATAAAACTTAAAAATCTAGGATTTCAAATCTAAAATAAGGTAAAAATCAATGTTGAGAGCGTAACAGCATTTATAGAAGCAACTCAGATGTAATTGCGCAGTATAATACACTATTGATTGGATATAGAAGTAAAGATTTTGAAAAATAGTAATATGTATTGATTACTGACCAAGAGGTAAATAATCTATTGTTCATTAATAGCGGAGCTTTTACTCCATATTTCCACATCAATCATATATTTTCCACAACACCTTCTACGCAAAGCATCTAATTAAAAAAATTGCCACGAAACCGATTTGGGTAAGATATTTTATTTAACTAGTTTGAAACGGAACTACTTTGTTAGCATATCAGTCCTTCCACTCATGCAAGGGTCGTATTCACATCTGTTTTGTTCAAAGCAAGAATTTAAAACAAATTCCGAATATGTTTGTAGCTACCAAAATTGTTTCGAATTGCAAGACTACGTTCTCTATTAAGACTTTTAAGCGCGCACTGTAGCTTACTATAAATCACCTTTTTAGAACTCCAACGCTTTTTAACACAACCTACTCTAACAGATTGCCGGCGAACATTCCGTGAATACAGATTAATCTACGAAAAAGAAGAAATTGCTCCCCGACCAAAAACCCATCAGGACGACGACGCCCGTAAATCGAGTTAAAAGTTTTACTTTTTGCGGCACCGATAAATAGTCTTTTCCTCCCCTCGCCGTCTCTCGCTCCCTCGTTTCCTTGACTAAATCCTTATGCGCCATTTTATCCGGGTCTAACGTCATAAGAGCATGATCCAAATCGTAGCAAACTCAACTATCTAACTTTGGCCGTAGTCGATGTTTTATTGAAAGGCTTCGCTAGAAATAATGGACTATCGTGGTCGTTAAAAAAACGGTTTCTACATCGAGCTAAATGATAACGGCCGACCCATCACGTAAGAAAAAGAACCGACCTGAAAGTTGCCTCCATGTAGTAATCTATAGGAGCAACTGCGGAAAAAGAAATACGTGTGTTGAATGATAAAATTGCTTCTCCGGCAAGTTACACTTGCGAAGGTCTGTCGGAAACGAAGAAACACGGTTTCTAAGGGAGCGAAGCGGGAAAGTTGTAGAATTGCGAGTGAGATGGAAAGATGGAATGCGAGAGCCATACGGCAACGAATCAACATCTCTGTAGTAATTAGGAAGACTGGATATGCGCGCCAGAACCTAAAGCCTTTTAATCACGCTATGCTGCAGAGAGACGGTAAAAAGAGACTTTCGACTGTTCATATTAAATATTTAATATACATACATATATAGTCTGCGCAAAGGCGTAACGTTGTAAAAAGAAAATGGTTTATGTCGTTTTGGAACTTCTTGAAGAAACTGATGTAGACATCAATCTTTGTTCGTTTCAACCATGTCAGGACGAAGTAATTTGTACATGGTGAATTACATGATGTGAAATAAATTTAAATGATGAAAAATATATTACTTACATATATGTAGCTACTCTTTCTAATATCGCTAATGGAGTTCAAGATGATAGTTTCGTGATAAATATAATACTAAGATAATGACGAAAATATAAGTCGTAAAGAAAAATACACGCCTTCCTTTTAGCTTTATAACTTTCATAATTCTACCACTAATTGAAGCTTACGACAAGGTGATCGATTATCGGTAAAAATATTAAATCTGTTGTTAGAAAAGAAGTCAACTAAGCTACAATACGCACTAAGGGCACAGTATATACCAATGCTATGCTTGCACCGCCGACTAGAACTTAACCCCTAGGGCGCCAAGTGAAACTGCCAACAAATTGGCAAAAATTGTTAAACAAATTTATTGAGACAAACTTCGTAAAATTTAATGTATATAGAATAAAGTAGTTAAATTGAAGATGTGTTGAATTGTACGATAAGGAATGTCTGCCTGGTTGTGGGTGACACATTGGCATATGTAGCGCTATTTCCGCATGTCGATCACAGAAACGTTGGCATTTCAAGGATTAATAACTCGAATTGTGATTGAATTAGAATGCCTGTAAAAGAAGGAAAGTAAATACCAAAAGATGCTATTTAGAAATAAATGAAGGAACCGAATATATGAAGATGAGATGAATATAAACACATGCCTCTCAGTTTTCTTAGGATATCCAATTTAAAAAATCGATATAAGATGTAACTTTAAAGCACTCACATATTCCGAATATGGGAAATTGAGGGAGAGTGAACATGCAAGAACGAGTATAGCTAAACATTGAAATCCCAACGAGAATGTTACAATTGAAAATAGATATCCATAAAGGCAGAAACAATAAAAAAGTGTAAGTTATTCGACGTACTATTATCCGTGCCTCTCTCAATAACGAAGCGCAACTGAAACTCTAGAGCTGGAAAATGAAAATGCTTAGAAGGATATTTGGAGAAAACAAAAAGAGACTACGTAAAGAAAAAGAACAAACAAAGAGAGATGTATCTATAAGCAAACCTATGAACCTAAAATACAAGACATCATACTGCCACATTCAAAAAAGACACAATTTTAAGGTAATATTAGAAAGTAAATTGGGTCAAAAAATGAAAAGGAGAATAATGGAAAGTCGGTAAAGAGAGACATCTTGCGGTTTTGGGTGGAAAATTGGCGTAGGACAAACAAAATGGAATATAATTAGGGAAATCATAGGTCTATAAATCTTCTTGTGTTGTTAACTACAAGGAAATCCGAATTTATGGGTAAATGGGAAAACAAACAAGTTATCTTTACTCGTCCCATACTACAGGTTTCTACAGACTCGAGATGGAGAAACTGTATGCTTGACTAGAACTAGCACCCATCTCATT
Organism: Chrysina gloriosa; assembly: GCA_038088585.1. NCBI lineage: Eukaryota > Metazoa > Arthropoda > Insecta > Coleoptera > Scarabaeidae > Chrysina > Chrysina gloriosa. The sequence goes on from CM076092.1 coordinate 13,870,385, forward strand.
AAGCGTTGTTTCCAAATAATTTTGGTTGCATCTATTTCTAGTTTCTTTTTGCTTCTCAAAACGTTTACCGAGTAAAGAGAACTGGAAGAATAAGCTGACACGTGTAAAATCGACAAACGAAAAGAGAAAATGGATTCTTGTGGTCTATCCGTTATGAACTATTGCCACATGCACGCCCCACGCGTGTTCTCTTATCTCTTGGCCTGATGCCTTGCGATTGAGCGACTTAAATTGTCGTTTTACGTTATTTTATTTTAAATTTTAAACAAAATTTCACCATAATGCTCTTAATAAATAACATTTTTATTGGGAATTTGGAAGATTGACAAAGGTGACAATTAATAGATTCCTTTCCACGTCGTTGGAAGCGACCCCATCGCAATATTCCCTTTAATTTAATTGTAATTGTGGTCTTTTGTTGTTAGTTTTTAGACATTGATAATGAGGGAAACCTATCCTCGAAACGTCTGTCAAGATTTTACCACTTGGACTATTACCAATAAATTGACTATTTACTCAGAAAATATTTTTTGCACATTCCCATCGGTCAAGAATCTTCAGCGTAATATAGTTGTCATATATATACTAGGGTTTATTCTCTATCTGTGTCCTAATAAACATCACCAATTAATTTATGTTATTTATTACTTGGTGTTATACTCCGCGCTATACAAAGCGAGTCAAATTCTGCTGCTCGTGTGTATTAATTTCTTCATTGATCTTAATTGTTTGAATTTTGTGAATGGTGTCAGAAAGAGAAGATCTTGGTCGAAATCTAAATCCCCCTGAGATATATAATATGTTTAAAAGAATCATAAGTTCATCCAAGCTGGCCAAAGTATCTCATCCTAGAACATATTAAGAAAGATTGCCAAAGAAACTATTGAATTTTGTAGCAATGACCCGAGGCAGGAAATCATTAAAATTCAGGTATTCACAAGAATTGTTAGTGCTATTTTCAGAGACTAAATTATGGGGAAAATAAGGACTACTAGCAAAAATAAGCTGATCAAAACCAAATTAATATATTAAGGTAATTCCAGTTCTCTCAACCATCTTCAAGGATATACTATCTTTATCCACTTTTACTTGCTAAATTCTGCATAGTTTTGTATTGGTGATTTTGACTGGTAGGTTTTGAACTTGTCTTTAAGATCCCCACTTTTATTCTGAATAAAGAAAACGATTGCATCAGTAACGAGCGGAAAATATAATTACCTATTAAATAATCCGAGAGACGTGTTTCATCGGTATTGTTAATCGTATTTTAGCGAAGATTCAGTGACATACAGTTCACGATACACCATAGTTGGCGAAGTAAATGTCTTCCCCTCCCCCACATGTCTTTGTACCTATCATAGAATATAAATAACAAGGATCCCCGCTTTACTTCTACAGTTTTCTACTTCATCCATATCTTCTAAATATGAAACTCGTGTTGGAAGAGGAATCCCAGACCACGATTTGTGATTGCGAAACCCGTGCCACTACTCATGGTTGGCATAGCCTCTCTTTGTCACACAGTAATAATATTTCTCAGGTTCTGGATTGGAGCTACTGTGTACAATAGTATACAAGGGATGTTTCCAAAGTTTTCATATTTTTTCTGTTTGTTTTCGTCAATTGTCGTCAAAATTAATATGTAGCTTTTCAATATGACCTCCATTTACTTGATTACGTTTATCCCAATCCTAAACTATTTCAGGCATCTTCAAAGAACTTTTCCAAGATATCTGCAGTCCACCTGTTTATAGCAAGTTTTACTTCATCTATGTTCTCAAATCGAACCCCCCATGGTTCTTTCAAATGTGGGAACAGATGAATTCACTGTGAGCCAGACCTGGCGAATAGGGGTGGATGTGGAAACAATTCCCAGCGCAATTCATGTCAAACATGCTTCGTTCTTCGCGCGGTGTAGGGTATTGCATTGTCCTTCTGCGATAACGGACGCTTATGCAACTTCACATGTTATTTCTTGGCTAGCGCCTGACCAAAGATTAGAATAATATTCTGCGTTCATTGTGGTACTTTTCGGTGGATAACCCATAGAGATAATCCCCCGCAATCTCCCGAATACAGCAAGCATTACTTTTCCAGCTAACGAAACTGCACGTGCTTTCAATGGATGTCACTCTTCTGGTTTGCGCTATTCCTTGTACTAACTGTTGGTAGTCATTATCAGTTGCCAAAATTGATCGCCGTAGCGTGCCAGAAACTCTTGAGGTTAGAAGCATGTATCAGACCTGTTGAGTTTCTATTCGGGTCCTAACAGCATTTGTACCCCAAACTTTGTGGACGGCCAAATATTAGTGTAAAACCTCATGAACATGTCGTGTATCTATTCCCACACTAATACAGATTATACCAATAGTTATTAGTCCATCGTCTTTCAGTAGGTTTTCCACGGCTGCAACGCTTCTTTCATTTACAGAGGTGCTTGGCCTTCCACTGCGCGTATCGTCTTCTAGTGAAGTTCTGCCAGCTTTAGAATGATGCACCCAACGATAGACTCTACGTTTAGATTCTAGAGACTCTCTGAACACACCTTTCAAACCATGAACAATTTGTGATAGCTTTACACCGTCTTTAAATGAAAAGAAAAGGATAGGTCTTTGTGATTTGATCGCCTCTTTCACGATTGCAAAACCTACGGCACGGAAATACTTCTATACCACTCAAGTATCTGAAATCTATGAAACAATATTACATTGGGATGGCTGCGCGAACCGGTCAAGACTTATCTGAACAATAACATGACATATAACATTTGCGCGGTTGAATTATAACCAAATCCCTAGAGCATTCGAATTCGACTTCGTAGATTAAAAAAGAGAAAGGAATATTGCAAAGATCTATACGCAACCTGTTGCTGTATGTATGTGTGCTAACTAATTTATCAGAAGATAATTAATTCTCTATGAAAACCATTTTAGTTTGCGCAGCGAAACTTTTTGTCTACATTTTGTAATAAAAAACAGGATACTACAACTGTAATTTTAATTTCTACTTTAACACACATACTATAATTATACTAACTATACTACTTATAAAGTAGTAGAAAATTATGTACAAAAGACTTAACTCTCCTCGTTGGACAAGAACTAATTATACATTTGAAATTGCATTATCTTTCAGTTCCCGTATAATTGCCTTAGAAACGAGAGATCAAAGTTTCATGAAACTCACCTCCCTTAGACTGGCTGGAAATGAAAACTGCTAGTTTCAGTTTATATTGAAACAAACATGGTTCATATCTAAACTTGGACGTCATATATCGTAGTTTATATAAAGCTGAAAATGTTTGATATTTCAATTGACTTCGGATAAGTATCCCAAAATGTAAACTTGGGCTCGAAGTCAATTTCTTTTATTTGTTAAACTTGACGTTTAGTTTATGACTTTTGAATTCACACATATAAAAACGTATTAGGAAGAAGCCTCCTCCTACACCTAATAACAACTTAAGTACAAAAACCGATTTCAAACTACTCATACAAAACGAACGCGAAACTATATTTTGTGTTACTTCTAGAACGTGAGCGTCTTAATATTAAAATTAACCAGCTAACATAAACTTCAAACGCGTAAATGACTTCTATAAGCGACAAGATTGCCATCATAAATCAGAAGAAAATGGAAACGTAATCACGCATTCGAAATTCTATACTCTTTCAAATTGCATCCACCCTAATATAGACGTTCATTATTCTAAGTAGACCGTTTCATATATCGATCGTACTGCCGGAACTGCTTGTAAACAATTCTAACCAACGTTTCGACTATTCAGCCAGCACACAAACGCGTAATTTTAGTCGGCATAATGAAATGTCAACACCGAAAGGGAAAAGGAGGAAAAAACAATAAAACGTGGACCGAACGCAGCAGCTTCAACTGCGATCTTTCGGCTCGCGCGCTCGTGCCTAAATTATGAATTGGCATTAATAAAAACGACAATAACTTCCTTCTAACGAATATTCGACTGCGTAGGATCTACAGTCGAGTTTCGGCACGACCTTAGCCTGCGCTATCATTTCTAATTTACATTTAATTATCCTGCTATCCCCGAATCTCGTGATCTAATTCGGATAAGAAGAAACGAATCTTATGGAAGAGGATCACGGCCATGTCTTTCATTTCCTATGTGTTGCTTGAATTGGATAAAATATTTAGGAAAATAAATCTTCATCGGAACAAGCCGATAGGCTATATGCTGATTCGATGTAAATGGTAACGATATGCACTCTTTTGTTCATTTATTATGGCATTTGCATTTTCATGAATTGCACATTGAATGGTTTTATAGAAAATTGTTGTTACTCAATGCTTATAAAATTTGGAATAGTCCGAACAGTACATTACCAAAATTCAGTAAAACACATCTTTCGGATATAATGCACCTCTCTCCAGGAGATTTAATAGTTGGGCGAATGACAAGAAATATCCTCATTAGGATAGTTGGTAGTGAACCACACTGCTGGGTAATTTCACTGAAAGCCCCCTCCGACCACAACTAATCTGGTACACATATGGTTTTAAGACCGCTGAAAAAATATCTTCTGGCCTCTCTTCAGCGGAAGAATGGGCAGGAATACATGGACGTTGGACCATGTACTCCGAATCTTTGGGAAATTACCAATCAAAATTATTGACAGAGAAGCAGTAATTCAAACTTTGCATTCACAATCCATCAATTCGGGGCTGATCGGCGAAAGACTCCAGAAACTTAATGCTTTGGTAAATACAACAAAGTGTCCTTGCGATAGATACTATACATCACACCTGAGTAGGAGGCAATAAATCCGTTGATGCATTAGTAAGGCAGGGGTCATCATAACCATTCATAGGACTCGTGTCCTATCATGGCAAGCTGAGCATTTTCTCCGTAGGATGCTAAGGAATAAAAAGAGCGAAACTACTACTGAAGATAGTGGACAAACCTGCCGAAGCTGAGGAAAACTAAATGTCTTCTCGGGAATTATGATCAAAAGAGATTGGGAACCATTGTCGGCCTCGATAGAAATCAATATAAAGTTCTAGTACAAAGAATACATACCGTGAATAGCAGTACTTGTAGGTTTTTCAAAGAGGCAGCTAAGACTCAGCAAAAATCAAAAACAAGTGCTGCAAATTGTAACACATGGGATACCACCAAGTTGGAAACAAAAACTTATCATCACTAAATTAAGAGACTTTAGAGTTTATGTGGCGATTCAAGCTTGAGAAAGACCTGTAGCCTGAGCTAATAGCAAAACGACGATTGAAGGGAAGGAAGGACATAATACATACTATAAGTAATTTAAAATGAACAAATGTGAAAATAGAATTTCTACTCGTCAATACTTGCCAGCCACAACCACTGGACCAATGGATTGTCCAAAATTTACAAATTTTATATCGTCGCAGGATTTTATCTGCACTAGCTGCAAGAATGGACGACATCTTCCAGAAACTTCGCCGAGCAATTTGTTTTATCCGATATAACTACGCGCAAAGTTTTAAAACAAATTAACTATCGCTCTTACAAATTACAAATAAGTAAGAAGTATTTGCCAGGGACAAGTACGAGAGATTAAAATTCTCTGAGACTGTAATGGCTGTATATATATATATATATATATATAGTATTTTGCCACGTAGATTTAAGTATTCTTATTTATAATTATGCTCAGCTAAGTTGTAAGCTGGCTGTAAGGCCGTTGGAATTCCATCGCCTACTGAAGCTTGTGAACTAGCTTATTTGATTTTTGTTCTTTTCTTTTGTTATCAACAGATACTGAGAATGAAGTGCTGTTAACCGTCGACTACTCGCCTCAGTCCAATTTTTATTTCGCCTAGATTAATTTTTAATTAGTAATTACTTTAAATATGACACTTCGAATAACTGCGTACAATCTATTACGGGGAGTCTCTCCAACGCCAGTCTTGTAGAGGTGATCCAGTATCACAATTGGAGAGTGGCGCTTTGCTACTTTTTCACGATCTTAACCTACGCCGTTTTCTCTAGACTAGCACGGCCTGGCTCGTCTTCGTCAATACCAACGAGGTGGGTTATCGGCACTGTATCTTTGCATTTGTGATTTACAATTTTAACAAAAGCTTTAAAGGCTAGTCACTTTTACACCGACCAAAACGTACGTGCTGGTAAGCGACGGCGCTCCCTATGCAATGGTACCGGTTCTATACTGCATATGCGTTCGTAGCAATCAAAGAATTAAATTCTGTACATTGGAGGTGAATACATGTACGCCTATAGTCCATATCGATGCTTTTGTCCTAACGTAAATCTGTCTCCATAGTCAACTTTGGACTACTACTATGGATGCTACTATCGACTATTCTTTGCAACAGTTCCGAATATTTTTGGCTTCTTTTTTCTAAAGATTGGCTTTGCTTTCGCGCCTCTGATGACATCTCTATATTGCTGGTACTTATGGGTCTAACTCATATCCTATATATTAGCGTTTTACCTTTCAGTCCCGTATTGTCTCCTATGGTAGGTTAGAAACTAAGACTGCTTTGTCAGTTTATGTTGTAGTTTCTTCGCATATGTCCTATGACTGGTTACGCGTACATGAAGATACCCGTATATCATAACTGGAGATATTGTTCTAAAATAAAAAATTATATCAACGGTATTTTTATACATTTGTTCTATTTGCACGTATTTTTTCTACACAAAATTGTCCCAGATATTATTCTCTATTAAACGCATAAGCTTTCCACTATGAAAATATCAACCGATATTTTCGGCTCAAATTTCCATACTTCAATGTTTTTACATACCACGAGCTATATCTCAAAACATAAAAACGGTTTCGCTCTGAATTCGAACGAATACATTAATTTATGGAACTAGGTACGACAGGAGCAGCGACAATAAAATAATTTACTACGCCCACTAAATAAAATTGATTTTGCCTGTCACCGCGAAAATTTTTCATTGTCCCCGCGTTCCACGGACAATAAATTATATATTTAAAGGAAATAATATAATGAAGAGCGTTAACGCATGTACGTATGTACCCGTAAACCTATGTATGTATATACCTATGTATTTAATATCACCTTTTTGCTACCGATCTAAACAGATTTATGTCTTCATCGTAATAGTTAGGTATATAAAGTAATGGAATATCGCATAACAATAAAATCAGGTAATGTACAGTTGAAATAGATTTCTCCAAAAATATTTTAGGAGGCCGTTATACTTTTATGGTTTATAAAATTTTTACGATTAAGAACAGTAAAATTTGTGATACAAAACAGTGCTACATTTAGCGGTTTTGTTGTAAACGCTAAGAGGATAATTCACTTCATTCAAATTCTACTCGGTGAACGATATTCTAGTGTTCCGAATGTAGTAAAAATATAAAACCGTAGTTGCCCACTGTTATTCTAACAGACGAAGAGGAAGATATTTGGGTAATACAGAAGGTTAAATAGTATTTAGCATGTGTAGGACAAGGAATCGATTTCATTTGACTTATGATCCAATGCAAAGATAGCTATATATATAACGAAACAGGGCCACAAGAAAAAGAAGCAGAATCAAAAACTTATCACAGAATAGGAAAACATAGAAAGAGATGGTAAGCTCAACTCGACTCAACAATCTTACACCTAACGGTAGTAAGACTCAATATTAAGTAAGTAACGATAACGAAACATTTACTAACTTATCTTATAAAATATATAATGATACTATACGCACACTCTTAAAGTTTTAAATTTTTCATTAATCAATTATGTAGTATTGAACGTTGCAGCCTATTTATTGTGTGAGTCATCCGAACAGAACTAACAACATTGGAATTGGCAATATCCATTCGAAAGATACATACGTCTAAATCTTATCAGTATTTGAATATACCCGAGAAATCTTGTGAGTATACTCCGGACGTATCAATGCATCTTCCTGTCAATTTCTGATATTTCCATGTAAACGAGTACAAAAATAACTTGCCATTTTCCATCTGCCTATCCTTTCTTCCCCGATACTTTTCCAGTTACTTCCCCTTTGTTTTTAGACAAATAAAAGAAGAAACAAAAGAATTTCAGTGTTTCATATGTGTATAAAATGTAAATAGATACATTTATTTCGATGACAACATATTGTACATGTACATATCGTACACCTAAAATATTCGAGAAATAGGGATATTATATTTGCAGCTTTTATGCTGACGCTGGTTTTCCCGTGTATCTTTGAATGATGACTACCAATGATGGGCACGTCTAATCTATAAAACTGTAGAAATATATAATTGCGACTACAAGAATTTTGTATACTAACTGAAAAGTTCGCAATTTATAATGTAGGTGTGGATTGTTTTGTGCGACCAATGGTTTTCACTTTCTCATGTATTATACAGGTGTGTATAAATTAGCGAAGGAGCTAGGCACAGCGACATTCTTCGTTCGGTTCTGAATCGAAAATTTTAACCCCATTGTTGTATCATGCTTCATATGATTCTAGGAGGTTGAAGGAAACATAGATTTGGCAACAACTGTTATAGTCAAAATTAGGCCGTAATATGTTTGATAATAATCACATTCGAATACAATCTTATTGTTCTACAACGTTGCAAGGTGTATTTTTCCTGAAAGTATATTCATGAAGAAATGTTAAAAACATAATTGGAAGTCCAGAAGGAACTTTTACCAACGAATAGTACCTAAAATTCTTTTTACTCTAAATTGCAGCTATTTGTATGAATAGATATCGAATAATAACGTTTATTTGTGGAATAAAAGTCCGAACTTCTAGAACCTCGTGAAGACGTATGAAGCGTGATATAATATTTTGATGTTGAGATTTTCGATTCAGAATTTCCTAAGGTGTAACGTGATGTTTAGCTTTCTCGCCAATTTATACATACACAATGTACACATTAGAAAACACAAACCGAGATATAGTCTGGAACACATTAGTTTTCTATCTAGAATACTCGAAGTACTGAGAAGAGAAATTTTACGAAAGATTAGTCAACCATCTCCACTCTCCACATGTAACATTACCGATTATATACCTAATGTTCCCCGAATGTGTCGGTCGAAAATTTCTTACTCGCCATGTAATATTATGAAGGAATATCAGAATTATGTGCAAGTAAAGATAAACGACACTAAACGTGAAATAATTTCCACCACAGTCCTTGGAAACATTACTAAGTTATGTCTTCAATACCTTTCGTCTAAATAAATTGAAGATAATGCAATTGTCGTTCTAAATAAATTAAAAATAACGAAGGGTTTTTACTTAGAGCTAACTCCCTCTGCATCTGTTTGCTATAAGCAAATTGATACTTCGTCCGAGTTGGTAGATATATTTATGGTTTAGGTGCTGATATACATACATATAGTTTGTTCTTTTTTTTTTTTGAAAATCTTATTTTCTACGCGGAAACAAGGTATAAGAAGGTCATCATGAGTCTTTCCATATCCCCTTAAAAGTTCTCTTATTTCGATAACTAAGTTATTATCCCCAATACTTAATAGAGTAAACACAGATAATGGAAGGCATCACTTAAAGTGAACTACGCTTCTCTAAGAACAATGCTAGCCAAAATTCACGAATAATACCTTCCTTCCTTTGTGCTTTTGTCGACTAGAATGACAACTTGTTCGTTGAAATACGTATTCGGAGGTATCGTAGGATTATAACTATTTTATCTCCACCCTCGCACTTTCCTTATCTCTTAAGCCTAATCAGAAGAGTTTACCTGCCTACTTTATTGTGCTAACATGAAATATTAGAAGAATTAATCTGATAACAGATGTACTTGCTGTAACTGCCTAGCTGACTCCAAAATTGTGGAGGGAAAGTCTCGAAAATTGTACCTACAGGTTTGGTGGAGGCGCCTGATTTATTCAAAAGAACCATTTAGAAATGAGCACTAATGAGATCTAAACAAAGTACTGCAGTGTAGATAGACACAAAACTATATTTGTGTTCTGTTTCAATTTCATAGGATTTTACTATAAAGACACGCTTGATTTTACTGTCCCAAAAGCTTATTAAATTCTGACAATTGTCTCGAAACCTAGCACTTACTTCTCAAAGTACTATTAACAGTAGGTAAAAGTTATTTCTTATATACAGGATTTCATAATGCTTATGACTGCGTCTATTAACGGTGTAATTACAAATTCTGTTGGCGCATTGGTAACTAGTATATTATTTCATTTAATTTCTTTTATTTCTATAATTCCTGAAGACGTCAGGTTTTTACTTTTATTAACACTGCGTAATAAATTATTGTAACACATATCGGGCAAATCGTTTTGGTTTGTACAATATTATTTTGATTATGTATCAATATTAATAATGGGGAAAGCAGCCTGGACGAAATAAGTTAACTTCTTATGACACTATCATACAATGCGGGTTTTTTCCGTACTACGAAATGTAGCTAGCAATTCATACGAAACTTCAGAGTGAGTACTGTACTACTCTTTTAGTAATTTCAAAGAATAAATAAGTTTTATTGTATTATAGTGTTCTCCTGAAAAACAATAAATTATTGCAACAGCACTTCCACCTTACGATGTTCTTTAAGTTTTTATCTATGCTTCTACCACGTTGTCCAATATAAATACGTCACAATCGATATCAACCTCCTGTTATGTCCTTAGTTTCAATCTTTACTTACACACACTTACTATTTACTAACATGGTTCTCCTTATTGATATTAATTGTTTAAATTTGTTTTGTTCATAATTTTTGTAAATTTGTTATTAATACGATGTATACAGTTCATTTTATGTGATTTATCTGTAAAGAAATTAATAGAAGACGACGAAGTTTAGAGGACTTCAAATCTAAAAATCGTAAAAAAGGAATTCGATTGATTTTGTAAATAAGCTTGCCAATGTAAAAATACCGGATAATGTTAAATATATTTTATTTGACATAAAGAGCTTATTTACAACAACACCTATAAAAGATTTAAAAGCTGTCGTGAAACATCTGTCACAAACGTAAGAATCGCCAAGGAAGGACAGAAGTAATACCAACCATAAAACTAGACCTCGAGCAAAATTATTTTTAATTTAGCGGTAGTATTTACAAACATCCAACGGATTACCGATGGGAAATCAAATGAACCCATTACTGTTCAAGATTTAAATATTTGTGGCAGCGTTAACAGCGATATTATTCAACTATGATAACAGGTGTGTACAAAATATTCAACAAGAGAGAAAAGATTTTTACCATAAAAACAGAAGTTAGCAGATGATTAAACTTTTTAGATTTAACTATTGAGCAAATTTGTCAACATTTTTCTTAAACATGTATGCACAAACATAACAATACACGCCACAACTTAACACGACTTAAGCTCTAAGCATACCTTTACCAGAATGATTTTAATAAAGAAATATAATTCATAAAGACTATAACATACAATAATGATTATAAAAGGAATGATGGTATTGCAAGTTTTAAAGAAAACAAAGACAAGCATACAAATCCTTCTATATCCTATCTATAAAACCAAAATAGGCAAATAGCATAAAATCAACTAGAAACCTCCAAATGTTTGAAATTAAAAGAGATAATATAGTACTGGCATATCCATAAATAGAATTTGTAAATAAAGCAATAATAAACGCAGCAATAAACTTTTAGCATTTTAAAGTCCTATGTACATACATATGTATAAGAGATAACTCAACCTACTTTTGGTATTACTTGAAGAATGAAGCGGTAAGCTTCGAAACAATTGTCGGAATTTAATTAACTTGTAAAACAGTCAAGCCAAGTGTTTTTGTAGGTATTACTGTAGAAAATATTTCGCCAAGCATCTACAGTGACATCAATTAATTACATTCTTAGCATTTTGTCCCGAGCATATGTTCGTTGCTTTTAATGAGTTACGGTAAAAGTTTAATTCCTAGAAGAACATAGTTTGTTTACTATCTTGGGGGGCTTTAGATCCCAAATATTGTTGGGGAATCCAAATTGTATAAACTTAATTACCGATTGTTTAATTCAGAACTTTTAGAACGAGAATTGGCAAAATGATTTAATCCCTAAACTTTGTCTATATATAGTACAATATTAAGGAGTACATTTTATACTGAGGTACACACTAAATCGGAATTGAACTTACCTTACTGCAACCTGGAATATTTACGATGATCATCAACCATCAGGAAGGTAACGAACATTCAACACTGGAACAAAAATAAATAAGTGATTAGCGTTTATAAAATAGAAATAATAAATAGCCTAGCACAAATATGATGACAATCACTACAAATAGCGATTTTTCAAGGTCTCACTACGACATTTATCTGATTATAAGCACATGCTTTACAAAAAAGGAGGATCCGCAAAATCTAATCATAATACGAACTATCAGAATAAAACGTCTTCTACTTTATATCTCACCGCATCTGATACGAAGCTTATATTTGAATAGATATAACAACAAATTCCTTTCGTGTGTATTTCAAGTGAAACCAAACCGAGTAATTTATGTATGCAAACTGTCGATTTGCTTTTATCACTTTTAGGTCTATAAAAGGATAATATTTCAATTAAAGACAATATATTCCATAACGGCATTATACATTGTTTCTCTAACAACTTCGCCAATGAATTATAATTCTGTATAAGCAAGGCATTTGTTTTTATTTTGTTAACAAGCAACTTAAAAACAAACGACAAATATTTTCGAATATATAGGATCTATAGTATATTTATACACCTATTATTTTCATGTATATATATATATATGGGTATAGAGAGCATAAGACCGTAACAATTTATATCAATATCAAAAGAAAATGTTGCATTCTGTTCAAGGACTACGAAGAAACCGCCGAACAAAACCTAGCCAAAGGTTTCCTTCATATAAAACTATCATTGTAGGAAGAAGAAATTATATTCATCCTTGGCGAAATCTATCAGCTGGAATTGCCAAACAAAAATTTTACCAAAAATGAAGAAGATCATTCATCACAAAATTAATCCGAAGAAAGAAGCAGGTTATGATCTAATCACTGGTAAACTACTACAACAACTCCCAGAGAAAGGAATCCAATTTCTAACACAGCTCTTCAACGCCGTCATGAATGTAAGCTATTTTCCCCTACAATGGAAAGTAGTTAAAATAATACTCATCCTGAAAGCAGGAAAAGATCAAGGAGAAGTCAAATATTGCTGACCTATCAATTTTCTGCCGATGATCTCAAAGGTCTTCGAGAAGCTCCTACTAACAAAAATACTCCCTTTACTGAACGCAAATAACCTATTAGCAGTGCATCAGATCGGATTTATGAAAAAGCATTCAAAAATACAGCAAGTCCATAGAGTTGTTAACCATGTAGACAAAGACTTAGAAAATAGCAGATACTGTTCGGCGTCATTCATCAACATCGGGTAGTCTATTGATAGGATATATCATAAAGCTTTTCCCTACAAAGTAAAACGCATGCTGCCAGTGAATTACTTCAAACTCTTGAAGTCCTACATTAGCAACAGACACTTTCACGTTAAATATGAATCAGAATATACCGATATACAACTTATCTACACCGGTGTTCCTCAAGGCAGTGTGCTAGGATCCATACTATACCTAATCGACACTGCTTACCAACGACATCAAATGATTTTACAGCTATGTTCGCCGACGACACAGAGACCTTGGCTTCAAATAAAAATCCAACAATAGCTTCAGAAATAAACTAGAAAAATGGCTCAGAATATGAAAAGTTAAATCCAACGAAGATAATTCAGTACATATTACCTTCACCACACGCAGACAAACATGTCACTTTTAAAATAAAATGAACAAATTCTACAAAGGGAAGAACTTAAATATGTGGGAGAAAACATATATTTACTAAGCGGAAACAGCTTGGTCATGAACATATATGAGAAAGAACACAAAATCGGTTTTCAATAAAAAAAAACTTGTATTCTTCTCAGTGTGTTTAACACAAACACAGAATCGTTTTCCCAAGAACTTATTAAATGTCTGTAAATACCAATTATGGGTATTATTAAAGCTAAAGGGGACGTATGTAACTACTAATTAGAAGCACTTATCTTAATTTTGTTTTTATCTGCTAAAAGTTATGTGTTCAAATATTTTGTTCTTATGTCGTACTTCAATAAATCAATACTTTTTTGTTGGCGTGAACTATTCCATACTCCTAAGGAAACGATAACAATAAATATAATTATAGAATAGATGCAGAATAAGTGAATAAATAATAAAAAGTAATAGAAATAGGTGTTAACAGGAGAAATACGAGTAAACATGCAAACAAATAATCATTAATGTAACTTTAATGTTCGAATATGTAGTTATTAGTAGTCTGGGCGCGCGTTGGTCACAGCGCACAATTATGAAATGAAGTTACGACAGCATCGCCAACTCTCCATCGCCTTATCTAGCTGTATGTGAGTAGCTTTGTTTATATGTAGACTGTCGGAACCTATTTCGTAATTAGTGCTGTTTGCCCAGCAAGCAAACTAGAACTAAAATAAAGAATAAAGAATACTTAAAAATATATATATTCAATTCAATTATAAACAGGAAGAACTGTCCCATAAAAGCAACTCCATCACCATAACTTGCCACAACACTTTTTCGTATTGTCTCGTTAGTATAATTACCCCGAGGAATGCGATAAAGATCGCATTCGTTTAAAACGTAAAACGAAAACTTGCAGCCGCAGTTTGCGTAAAATCCCTTTCGGTGAAGCGCTCATCCTCTCGGAAAATTTTAACGCCTTTAAGCGTGGGCAGCGACGTTAATTCGAGATAAATTTAATGTATTGTAGGAGATATATAATGGCAATTATGTTCCGGTGCAATTCTTCACGCAGACGTTACCAGAACGATAAATTTTCGCGATCCACGCGGTCTTAATAATTCACCGCGTCGTTGCAAAATGCATACCTGCACGCTAGACCAATTAATTTTTGTTAATTGCCCGTCGATTAATTAAACGTGGTGTGAATCGTGCACGGGTATGTTACCGCATTACAAAGGTTTGTGAAATTGTGAAGGTAAGGATAAACAAACTACAGAATCATATGTATTATATTATATGTATTATATGAGTGTAATACGTTAAATGAAAATGAAGGTTCCGAAAACTAAAAGGGAAGCAATTCATATAAAATTTTGTCAAAACTGGATATTTTCATTGAATCTGCCTATAACCAGATGAAGCTTGAACATAATATACATGTCCAAATGTTCCAGATAGTACAAGTTATTTATTCACAAGTCGTATCGATACTGAAATACTACCTTTAAGCAAACTTCATCGTAGATATAACTAAGCCTTCTAAAAGGACATCCTCCAATATGGAAGCACTTATACAAATTAAAAGTTTACTGTAATAACCTAAGCTGCACCGTCGACAAGGTGCAGAAAACCTTCCAATATATTACACCTAACTCTAAAGCTCTTAGTTATGGGTGACATCAGTTACTTGATACTTCCGTAATAAATCTAACTTTATACTTAACTCAATGTCAGACATTTGTCGCCTATTACAAAGTGAGCGGATACTCAACTAGGAGGAAGCATAAATAACTGAGGACGCACAAGAAGCCTAATTGGAGCGAGATATGATGGGATCCATGAATTACTCAGCTTTTCTATAAGAAATTGTTTCCACAAAATTCCTCAAAGGTACATTTAACCAAATCTGAGATCACAGATATACATGTATTGTATGTATCTACCTAATCTTATTCATTTCCGTAATATAAGAAGCTCTGCTCCGACGAACGTTAGTCGTAGTATCACTGCGCCTTTCGTTCTTACTGTTTGACTTCATGTAATACAGTTTTGGGTCAGTTAGTCAGGGCATTTTATTCTAACTAGATTTTGTTGTGTATATCATTCCAACATTTTATTATAAACTAATCTTATATGATAGATCTCTACCACTAATAGGTCAATAAAACAAGGCTGGTTTGAACGATAGTTATATTTTCAGAACGTTTACAAACGTTTTCGGAATACCTTCTTCTTTAGAACGTTTACAAACGTTTTCGGAGTACCTTCTTCAGTGAAAATATAACTAGATAAATATATAAACAAACATTTGTTTTTTATTTGGGAACTATCAACAAAATGACTAATGACTAGGATTTCTTGATATAGAGGATGTGTAACAAACTTTTATATATATATATATATAAATTATAAAAACTAAATTAATGTGTAAACATACATGCAAATTAAGTAAAACCCTATATCAAAAAATCTTTGTCGAAACCTTAACAATTCTGTTCAAGGACTAGGGAAAACCCAAATTTAAAAACCTAGCCAAAGGTTTCCTTCTTAAGAAATGCAAATGTCATTTTAACAAATTGCTATATACATTACTTAAATTTTGAATATCGGTTCTGAAATTAATAGTTTTAGTGTCTTTTTGTATATTTATCATTTCATATATTAGTCTTTTTATAATTATTCTCTGTTTTTTAAGAAGGTATTCCGAAAACGTTTGTAAACGTTCTGAAAATATAACTATCGTTCAAACCAGCCTTGTTTTATTGACCTATTAGTGGTAGAGATCTATCATATAAGATAAGTATAAAAGGTCACGAAATATATATATATATACATTTAATTATAAACTAAGCAAAAAACTGAAAATGCGCACCCTGCAAAAGCAATTTATAAGAAATAGGAAACTAGTTTCAAAAGATGCTTCAAACGAGTAGAAAACTAGAACATCTACATAACTTGCGAATGAATTACTTACACTGAGGTTCGTTTGTTAAGCAACTCTCACAGAAAGCTGTGCAATGCCTACAAAGCAGACTGCATTGCATATGCCAAAAATTGTAAGGAAGAGAATTGTGCTTTATTATTCTCAGACTGTCACCATAAGGAGCAATAATACGAATGAAAGTAATCTACGGTTGTAGTTTATAATTAATAAAGCACGATTCCCTCCGTGACAATTTTTGGAGCGAAATGACAACAGGGCACTAGTTTTTAAATACTTTGTAGTTGCTATCGATGTAAAAACAAAACAACGACCTAACAACATAACAAAAATTGTAAAAACCAGTTGTCAAAAGCTTTTCTTTTGTCTTCATTAGCAATCAGCTAATTTGATTTTATGTACAATAATACAAACAGGTTATTGCATTAAGATGGCATGAGGGGCTGTATCCACTTCACCTCAGTTATCTTTGTATTGCCAAATTCTGCTCAACCGTGTTTGTTACGTAGGTTAGAGTAATGGCACTAATAATGTGTTGGGACGGTTTTGCAGCAGCAGTACATATTATCGGAAATATGATGAAGGAAGTGAACAAACTCCAGCCAGTAGTCATCAATAGCTCCGGTGCTGAGGTTGTCTACTATGTGGACGACGTTTGCAAAAATATGATGAGAGGAGCTAAATTAAGAACTAGGAAAATTGTCTGAAACCTTCTGGTGATTCGACCAGAAGATTTTAAACGATTTACACCTAATTTTCTGTGATCAATTCACTTCAGTTTGATCTCAGAAAATTAAGTTTGGAACCAATTCTGTTGTTGCTAATGTATTTACATTTATCCACATAACATTTGAATACTGATTTTCCTCAAATATCTCGTTTAACTCGTCAAACTACAACATTTGTCATCTAAGTGCTTTTAATGTTCAAAAAAGTAAAATATCGTCAGTACAAAGCGGCGCAAGCTTATGAACTAAACAAAGAATTTTGTGAAGTGATGAATGACAACCTCAGTAATCAACAAGATTTTCTTAACTACCTGATCTTTATTGATAAAGTTTTGTTCAAATGGACAAGTGCACAGACAAAGTTATAGATAGTGGCCCACCGAAAATCGCCACTGGTTTGGGCAGGTTTTATCAGGGGTCATATTTTAAGCCCTCAGTGGTTTATTAAATGGGAATATTTTGATTTCCTTACATGTTATTTCCAAATAACTAAAACCAAGATATACCTAGCTCTAATGTCTGCTATTAACAGAATGGTGGACCACCATATCATTCACTTCGTTTTATAGAATACCGTTTCTATTAAATGGATAGGAAACCGTGGTACAATGCAGTGACCGGTTGGATCTGCTGGTCTCACTCCATTTGATTCTTTTCTTTATTTTTTATTTTTTTTATTTAAAATCACGTATGTATCACTCGAAAGCTCGAGATATTGCAGAACTGAGAAGGAGAGTGCAGAACTATCAACCAAATAAATGAGGAAAAATGTTTTAGGAGCATTTCAACTCCGATTTCATTTCAGGAAATTTTCATTCAGGAAACAAATACATGTCAATTTGATCATTTATTCGATTGAAATTAATTTTAATTGTTTTAGTCGTTCATAAAATAAATTACTGTTTTTCGTTTTTGAGAATTTCACGTTTAATTATTCTCGTCAAATCTTCCATATCTCTAAAACTGCTAATTTTAAATACCACGTATGGGGTATTGCTGAAAATCTACTTTTGATTTCATGCTAAAATATATGAGCAAGGCGCTTCCGTTTAAAAAAGAAGGCGATGAAGTCAAAGGTTCCATAGTAGTAAACTGAAAAATTAAAATTAACGTTCATAAAATCAATGAAAATAAAAGTAAAATCGACGTGTCCGAGCGTTTCTTCCAAACAGCAATAATAAAAAAGATATAAATATTATTCCTTGCTTTATTTATGCACTGTATATCATTACTTTTACAAACGTATCTCAAAGTTGATCTCGTTAGTATGAACGTATGGGATTTGTGTTCCAATTATCGAAACTGTATTGTACAGTCTACTTTTTTCTACATAATTTAGTTTAGTTTTACGCCTCTAAGCTCCGATTGTATTACGAAGTCAATTTCGTAACTCGTTATATAGCCTTTACAATGTAAAAATATAGGAACTGCAATTCCTCCACAAATATACATATTATTGGATTTGCATAAAATTTTATAGATACATATTTCCTGATATATCAAACAAATTGACGACGTCTTAGTCTTCCAAGCGACACTCCAGCCTTGCAATCTATAACTAAATAGGAAAACGATTTGCTCGACAATAATGCTCCCGGAATACATAAAACAACCATACTGAATAATATGCATTCCTGAACGAAAAATTGTGAACCTATATTTGATTGGAAATCGCTCGCAACTCAAATAAATTTCTTCGTAACAAACGAATTCCTGCCTTTGACGAAACGGGTGCGCGCTAAACAAGCAGAATTACTACCGCTACAATAACGCATAGCATGTATTATCGAATAACTTGACCCGAATTCAGCTGCGGCAGAATCGATATTTCAAATATCCGCGAACCCTATGTAATGAATCGAATATCTTTTTTGCTGTTTTATTCACTTCCAAACTATCCGCCTGTCGCTTCGCTGAATTATGCACCGTTACAATTAATCCCGTAATGAGATCGTTAAAATCAAATTACTGAACTGCTATATTTTTAAGTATTTATACGGTGGAGTTATTGAATGTAGGGATGAAGAGGACGTAGGCCACATACTGCGAATTATTTTTGAACAGGAAAGAAGTTAACCATGCAAAATAAAATGGAAGGTGGGAAGTTTTGAAATACCAAATACAGGAAGTGTATAAAGGGTTTACGTGCTTCAATTTCAACTGAAGCATGTAGCTAATTAGTAAGTAAGTGAGCAACAGGCTTATAAGAAGCTACAGCTACAAGAATATTTCAAACTAATTCTGTGATAGTCAATACGCATGCATTAAACTTGCTAAGCAAAACGTTGTTTCCTTTGATGTAACTTGAAAAATTCAATTAGGAAATATGTCCACACATCATACGAAGAGAAGATGTCAAACGGAGATTCCATTAAACTGGATAGAAGAAGCTTGTTCTCGTGACCTGTAAAAAACGACTTGAAGCGTTGGCGCAAAAGTAGACGGAATATTTTAAATAAATGGAAAGCTCGTACGTGGAATAGGCAACGCGGGTAACCTTTATATTATAAAATAGCCCGTGGAGACCCCTGGTCGGGCACACGTCCGGACTGGGGGTATCCATCACGGAGAATCCTTCTGGAAAATGTAGTAGTAAGGTACTGGTCGGCATTAATGGTGACCACTTCATCATAGGGCACAAGCATGAACGTGATACGCTCTCTGCCCAACAATGTGCTACCGTTTACTTCCACAATTATATATTGCACGTTGGGTGCTACCATCGCCGAACATAACTGTGTTTTACAGCCTCCGGAAGCTAGTAGCTGCACCGTCTACCAATTATGCGTCCGAGCTATTGGATTTACGAGAGAAAACGCTCGCTTTTTGTTCGAGTAAATTATCATAATTAATTTTACAACCGGGCTAAAGCATTTTATATTTTCATTTTGAATTTTAATTCGCTTTTGTGCCGAAGCGAAAAGTATTCTCGAAAGATTACAGTGAGGACGCATGCATAATAAAATGAATGCAGAAAATTTGTAACTTTTGGTTTCGAATAAGTTGGTAAATTTGCATCCGAAAAAAGTATGAAATAATGCGATCCAAGTAATTATCTTTTCAACAATAAGCGCACAAAAATTACATTTTATAAATTTACATATCTACAGTGCTAGTCAAAAGTTCCTCCCCTCCTCGTATCTTTTGAACGGTTACAAATATAATAATGAAATTTAGAGGGTGGAAATAAACGGATGTAGGCTTTTCAACTAGTCATAACAAGTGACGTAATTGTCATAGAGGACCTTACAAGACCACTCTACCTAATGATTTTAAATGGGACCTTATGGCGAGTGCATCTTGTTTGAAACGCATTGAAAATACCTATTCAGTCATACTAATTTTGTTTGGGTTTAGGCTGATTTTGATAGATAAATTAAATAAAAACTAAAATTATAGTTTCGCATTTAATTAATAATGATTTAAGGATCAGTTCTTATAGTAAGTATCCAAAATGTGCTCCATCTACTTCCTGACAGTAATGCATCCTTATGCTAAGCTCTCGTGGTACTCGTTCAAATGTGTCAGCGGAAATTGCCTTACATTCTTCAACAATTCGTTGCTTCAAAATGTCAATACTGCGAGGTGCTGTGGCGTAAACATTAGATTTCTAGTACCCCCACAGAAGAAAATCTAATGGTGCGAGATCCGGTCACCAAGCTAGCCATTCTGTCGCACCTCGTCGTCCGGATTGGATGGATTATTTACCACGATATTCCTCATCTAGGTAACGTACACACCATAATAGTGTGCAGGAGCACCATCTTGTTGGAACGTTATTTCCAAGTTGCCGAATTCATCTGGATTATCATCTGGAATTTCCAGAATTAACGGCCCAGTTGTATTTTGTAATATCTCCAGAGACAATTCACCGGTTAAGTTAGCATTGAGGAAGAGAGGCCAAACTATGTGGTTTCCCAAAATAATTTCCCAAACATTTATTTTTTGTGGAAATTGAGTATGTTTGTCATGAAAGATATGAAGATTGGTGTCACTCCAATACCTCACATTTTGTGTGTTAACATTTTCATTGAGGGAGAAAGTATTTTCGTCACTAGTACAAATTGATTTTATGTAATATCCTTATTGGTCAATTTTATTGGACATAATTTCACAGAATTCTAGCCTTCGGGCGGGGTCATCATCTGAAAGTTAGTGTACCATTCTTAAATTGTATGGATTAAATTTGTTTTTAGTCAGCACCCTATGTGCTGTCCTTTGACTTACTTCGCAGATAGACGCAACTGGGGCCGTGGAAGAAGTAGGGTTTACTCCTATTTCTACAATTATGTCAATTGTTTTGTCATCACTAATTGTTGGTCGACCACATCGTTTGGCATCTTAAACACTACATGTTGCTTCAAACTACCGAAGAAGCTCCTTCAAACAAGTCTTCGATATAGAGCGATCGAGGTACCTCTCATTGAAACGACGTTCCGCTGCATAGTAATTGTTTTTACATTCACCAATTATTAAGACAGCTGCTATTTTGCCGGCTATAATACGTACAATTTTGCCTACGTGAACACTTAAACGTCTCCTTAAACAATAATTAATATAAATATTTAAGGTATAAACACTTTTGGAAAAACTTCCCAAAATAAAAACAACTAGAAAATTAAAAAACGTAAACTTTGTTGAAAATTAACTAAACTAACTTTTTTAACTAAATGTGAAACTATAATTTTAGTATTTATTTAATTTATCCATCAAAATCTAAGCCTAAATAAAACTAGTATGACTGAACAGGTATTTTCAGTACGTTTCAAGCGAGATGTCACTTGCCATAAGGTCCCATTTAAAATTATTGGTCAGAGTGGCCTTATGACGTCATCTATGACTGTTACGTCACCTGTTATGACTAGTTGAGAAATCTACACCCGTTTATTGCCACCTTCCAAATTTCATTGTTATAAGTATAACCGTTCAAAAGATACTAAGGTGGTGGGGGGAGGGAGACTTTTCACCATTCTGTATTTATGATGACCCAAACCAATACCTGCAATTCCCAAAAGATGTACTGCAGTTGATGTCGGATTCAAATACGTATTTCAACAACTAGATTATCAATCTCAGCGACGAAAATGTAGTCTTATACCATGCAACTTTTAATGTATAATATAAGAATGGTATCACAAACTGCACATATCCGTTTTACAGCGTTTTGAATTAGCTGCGTACATTCCGCTGAAACTCTAATGCATAAAGTAAATTCTTCATTATTTGCCAACAATGACAATCCAATGTGGTAATGATTATTTTATAATCCTAAGAGAATATTGTAAGCAATTTATGTTATCTTACACATGTAACCTGACTCATAGGCGTTCAGAGTGAATTTTAACGTGGTATCGTCAAGCTTTGTTATGGATTTTTCTGACCATAATAAATAAAAGTGTAAGATTTCTAGGAAAATTAAAAACTATCTCTATTTTATGTGAAACTTAGGGGAACAATACTATTCTTAGTAGTTTAGATTTTAGACGTTCGAACAAGACAAAAGAAATATGTTATAAATGAATGCCACTATTAGAGACTGACAATGGTGAAGGTGTAAAGAAAATAGGATTCCATGTACAACTAGGAACTTATCCTACAGAACAAATTATTGCTCATTAGTTAAAGTTGTACTACATTAGGATCCAAGGAATTATGGCGCAGAATGTAGTCATTTACGAAATTGATCTTTAAGCCTTATAATCAAAAAGTAAATGAGTAACTGATTAAATAAATTTATCTTTTAAATATTTTTTATTCTCTGCCACTTTCAGGTCAATCAGGCAATAAATTGGAAATTAAAAGTTCCCCTTTCGATGTATGGACAAATATTCTTCTGTTTGAACCAAGGTGTGAAATTTAAACTCGTCGGTTCAGAGCACATTTTTCCAATCTTCCAATGTCCAGTCTACGTGCTCTCTTGTTCCTGCTAACCATTTAGTTTTGTTTTCTTTACGTAATAACGGTTTCAACGCAGCAATTCTTACGTACAAACTAGTACGCCTCTTTACTGTGGTGGCGCTAAATGGTTTTATATGCGAAATATTCATTTTGGCAGCAAACTCCTTGCGCTATTTTGCGTCTATTTGCTTGTGATTACTAAACTGGGCGAATATATACGCGGTATTATATTACAGAAGACAAAAGACAGATCATTAATCATACCGCATATTTGTCCAGTCTAGTGATTACCAATGCACGATCGTCTGCGTGTTAGTTTTGGTAGTCCGGATCTCTAATTATCGGATACACTACCACTGGTTTGATACTTTTTAACATTATAATCTACGATTTAGTTTCAGTCAATGGTGATTTGCTTCATTAAACAAGCTTGAAAGATGAGACAGGTAATAATAAACGATATTTAACAATTCAAATATTTCTATATTATGCACCTATGATACCTAATAACTCTTGAAATTACACTATGAAACGAAAATTCAAAACAAACGCCGAATATATAAGCCCAGAATTTAACATGTTTAATAACATCCTCCAAATTTCATATCTTCAGCGACCTAAGAAAAGGATGCTGTACATTTCCAACACTTTCAAAATCCTTCTACATGACACACTTAAAGACGGAAAAACGATTTACAGGAATAGAGAAATCCGAGCTGACAGCGAGATCATTTCCCTCAACTACGCAAAAGAAACCAAAGAAACAATAACCAGGAAATTAAGACGACAGTAGTGAAGAGGATCAAACTCAAATAAAGGAAGTCAGAACAGCAATTAGTCCACGCGGAATAGCAGTATTACGAAGGTTACTAAATAAAGAAACTATATAAATCTATAATGGGCCGTATTGCCGTCTGCGCTTCTGAGGCGTGGAGAATGAGTGCGAAAGACAATGAAAGATTGAAGGCAATATAAATGGACCCCGATGACGTACATAGCTATAGCTACAAGAAAATACAGATATGCAGGCGTAGCATATCTTTAAATCATTATGTAAAACAAATAATGGACAGCAAAAGTCTGAAGGAAAATAAATAGACGTATAAAGGAACCTGGACACTGCGATGCCAAAAACATGGTATAGTGCAATTCTACTTGCAACATTACAAAGCTATATCCACACCTAAGTTTCTAAAACAAATAGATTACAAAATTACAACAATGACGGCTTTCATTAGCCATGATATGGTAAGTGTGCAGTGGAATAGATTGATACCACACTTACTGTACCTTTTCCAAGTTATGTATTTCGAAATACATCCCCGCTCTCCATTTATCACTTCCTATTCGAGAATTTCATTCACTTATTTAACATTTTCACGGGTTTACGGCAATTTTACACTGGCAATTCTTCAAGGAAAATGGGGAAAATCGAACCAGCATAGTGATTGATTTTATCGTAAAAGCTAACTTTTTTGTTATTCACCCGATATCGCGCGTGATATACAGCGGAGGAAACATAAATTTTTTATGGTATGGAGAAGCCTAAAATATTTTCTTTACCTTTTATTGGCGAACGGGATGTTTCGGATCGCTCGCCAGTAATTTTCCTTTCCGCGATAAATCACCCCTTATCACTCACAATCGACGGCGTAAAAGTTTACCTGGCTCCGTGTATAGGTTCTGGTAATCAATACGGGTTACAGTTTATATTGCTCTCGGATCGGGTAGAAATTGATGCTTACCGTACGGAATCATATCTAGCCTCGTATATCAAAATTACAACTACTATCTTCATTTGAACGGACAAGTTATTGGGAATCTCGAATCGGAAATGTCAGTTTCACGACTAGTGCATTTTCTGAGGCATGTTAAAAAAATTTATGGTGTTACACTTCGTTAACTAAAATAATTTCCTCGTCATATTAAATACGCGATGAAATTATTTTTTTCTTAATATTTTAGCCAATATCTGTGTTCCGTTCAGTTGAAGGAAAGTTATTTAAAATTATTTTTGCAATTTCGTGTTTGCGAGTATGCGTTCGTATCCTTTTTCCAACCGTCGGTCCCTTAGTAGGTAAAAAGAGGCCTGCATATTCTTTGTAAACTGACCACCCCAACTTTCTAATTTCGTCGCTTACCGTTAGTAACCCTCACACCCTTCAGCGACATTTAAAAACAAATCGCGCGAATTTTTCGGAAGTCACTTGCTGACACCCACACACTCAACGCTTCACTTAGTGCCTCTAAGTAAGTGCTCATACACTCACACACACGACTACCATCGGAGCCCCCGTCTCCGCCATTCTTCGAACTCAGGTACCAGGCCATAAGTTAGCCCTATCGTTCTAATTTACCTAATTTATCGTTCATATTATTACTCAACACCACTCATTCACCCATTCACGCACACGCGTACGACTACGCATTTTCCAAATTTAAACCGCATTTGATTATCGCTTTTTGCTTTAATTATTTAACGATTTAATTAATACAATTAATATACGTTCTCAAAGGACAGTGTTCGTTTTATTTACCAAGCAAATAAATAAGTGTTTTATTTTTTTTTAACGCTTTGCATTCTCCACGTTCACCTTCACCAAAATCTTATTAATGTTATTACGTAAGGGAGATGTCAAGCTAGCCGCTCAATCAATTAATCAACAACCATCATTTCTTTATTAGTAATCAAACACCCTGCAAACACACACACCCTCTCACCCTTTAATCAACCAACCAATCAAATAACCAATCACACCCCCGTAATTAACAATGGCAAACAATTTCTTAAGTGCTACAGAAAATTTCTTTATATCAGTAGGAGGCGTGGCTGAAAAGTAACCGGATTAATGCTATAAAACCTTTTATTGAGTATTCTTTACAGTCTCAACATTATCCCCTTCAATGTACTCATCTTCCCGATTCCTGCACTACTCCATCCGAATTTCCATTGGTCAAAGCAGTGCTTCAATTCATTTTCAAATAACATGTTAATGGTTTCCGACGTTTTGTTTTTCACAGCTTGAACGGTCTCAAATATCGTCCCTTTTAGTGTTGACTTTAAAAACCATAATTTATCACACGTTACGACTTTTTCCAAGAAATTAGAATCCTTTTGAATGGTCTTTAAAATGAGAGAACAAATGTTCATGCACAATTCTGTTTGTTCGGATGTCAGATGTTTTAGCACCATTTTTGCATACTTTCCTCATGATAAAATTTCCGTGCAAAATCTGCCTAACAGATTCTTTATCGATTCCAATCGTTTCGGCATACTTAACCGACGATCCCTTCGGATCAAAACACCAATTTTGTCAATGTTTAAGTCCGAACGCAATTCATCGTCAACCTCTTCCCATGCGTTTCTAAAACGTTTAAATTACTCAAACATTTGAGTGCGTGATAAACATTTAACACCGTAAACTTCTTTTAACAAAACCCAAGTTTCTGTGGAGGATTTTCTAAGTTCTACGAGAAATTTCACGTTTACATATTGCTTTTGGAATATTCAACACTTTTCAGATGGGCAGTTGATGCACGATTCAAGATAAACAACGTTTACGGCCTAACAAAAGTATCAACAGTCGTCTTGATGGCAGGAGTAGGAAGGGGATGTCTCGTGATTCGCCTGCGTGCAGAATGACTCAAAGGCGCTTCTTGTTTGACTGTAAAATGATCAGTCTGGTAACATTTTAGGCGTATCTCCTATATGTATGTGTAGATTAATACGGGGCTAGAGAAGAATAATAAAATGTACAGAATTATGAAATAAGTGAAAGAATATATGAAGTATAATTTTTTACTACGGAATGAATGAACTTTTATGTGGTGTTTTTCTCTGGAGACCGAGGTGGCCAACGTATTGTGGAAAAGCGGTGTATAACCCTTTCGTTAAAACATCTCCAGATCTGATCCCACTTGATTTTTCTTGTGGGGTTATTTAAAAGAACATGTTTATATTCAAGCGCCGTTTACGGATGTAGGCCATCTAGAACGTGTTATTAGAGAAGAAATCCGTAAAATAACTCCACAAACAATTAGAAGGGTTTTAAGGCATTTTTGTGATAGAACCGTTACATGTATGGAACGAGAACGCGGATATGTTTAAGCATTTGTGTAACATTTTCAATGCTTTCTTTTATGTAAATGCTGTATTTAAATTGTATAATTTCCAATTCTGAACGACTATTCCTTATAACATTTTAAGTATTATTGAAAATAAAGGTACTTTACTCTTATACTAATTTCATATTTTTTGTCATATCTCGTATATGACTAACAAATATTAAAATCTGACAATTTGAATTTAAGTTTTGGATGAAGCAGGACTTTTTATAAGGAATAACTTTTTCATAAACCCAAGAATAAAAAAGTTTTCCATTTGTCGCGAACTTAGCTAGACACACAGTATATATATATATATATATACGAGGGTGATCGAAAACAAGGTTGCAAGCAGCAGCAGTTGAAAAATAAATAATGTGGAGCAAATATGTTTCCCCAGAGTGAAGACCGATGGCAGTAGTTGTCTTACAGCAGTGTTTCTGGACCAGTGGTCCGCGAAGTTTTGAATAAATTATCCATATTATTATGACAGCATTATTTGAAATTTCAGAGTAAATTGCTAAATCAAAAAACGCACAAAATCTGCAATTTGCTAATAAAGTCATGTTTACTAAAAGCTGCTGAAGAGGTTTTGGGACACGATGCTCAAAAGGAGTTTCGAGAAATTCTCATATCAAACGATGCGGTAAAGTCGCGCATCCAAAAAATGTCAAATAATGTCGAAGTTATACAAAAAATTATTTCGCGGTTTTCGTCAGAGTGCGATGAATCCACAGACGGTTCACAGCGCTCTCAACTTCTTGTTTCTATAAGATTTTTTTGGTGATTGCAAAACTTTTAAGGAGGAGTTACTAATTTCACATGAACTGGGAACTACGATTTGAGGTTCTGATGCTATAAATATAATAAGTGCCTATTTTGAGAAACATGGCATTATGTGGCAAATGCTCGCTGGAGTTTCTACGGTAGCGCTCCTGGTTTTGCAGCTTTAGTAAACCAAGAAAATGCATCTGCTGTAACATCTGACTGCGTTATCCATTGCCAAACTTTGACCGGCATAATTTACTGAAAAAGTTGCTATTAAAGTTGTGAATTTTAAAAGTAGTGCACTCAATTCACGTCTTTTAATAAATTAAATCTTTAACTGCTTACCTAGTATATTTTTGTGCATCTACTATACTGCCAAATACTTGGTGGTCCTTGGCAAGACAAGAAATATGTTAAATTGTTTCTTATAATGACAAGGTTATGAATCCCTATCTTACAGGGATTATGCGGGTAGGTAGTTTCCGGACTTCTCAGAACAATTAAAACGGCAAGAGAGAAAAGTAGCCTCACTTTGAGATGCGAGCCGTCATTCGTATCTTATGGGCAAATAATGGAAGTTCATATGTGAAGAGGTAATGAGCAGACAACATGTAGCCAAATGGTGTCAAGCTTTTCAATTGGACAGAGAACATGTGCGAAATCGCAATAGGACAGCAAGTGGTTGTACAAATTCTTCAACCACAGATATCAACATGGCACGAGTTGAAGAAATGATTCAAAATGACCGACGGGTAACTGTGCGTGTAATCGCATCAGAACTGGGACTTACAGCGATCGTACCATGCAACGTATCGTTTCTGATGTATTGCAATATTTCAAGGTTTGTTATCCGAGGAGCAGAAACTCACAGCGATGATGTGCAGTATCACATTTCTTCAGCGTTATCATTCTGACAAGCAGCACTTCATGGGTTACATCATTACTGGGGACGAAAAGTAGGTTCATCACTTCGTCCTCACAACCAAAACGGCCAGAATGGAGTGGAAATACGTTGGAAGACCGACGAGAAGGAAGTTTAAGACTACAACCATATTCTGGGATTTATGCAGTGTTACCCCAATCGAGTATCTAGAGCCCGGCCATACCGTTACCTAAAGCCATACAACTCCAACGCCCTTGCATGTCATCCTTCTGTATGACAATGCAAAGCCCCATACTGCTCGCCAAACTCAAGAATTGCCGCAAAAGTTCCAGTAGGAAATCTGGAGCCATCTCCCATATAGCCCAGATTTGACACCCAAAAAGAAAATAGTCTTCCTTTTTCCGAAATTGAAGAAACACTTATCTGGAACAAAGTACTCTTCAGCCAGTGATATGAAAGCAGCTGCCGAGAACTGGCTCAATGGATAAGGATGTGATTTCTACCAAGCCGGGTTAAAAAAGTTGGACCCACGTTCAGATAAATGCCTAAATAGATTTGGTGATTATATGGAAAAGTGATAGGCAAGTAAGTCTGTTAATTCCCGTTTGTACTTTTTGTCAATTGTTAGTAAATAATTTGTTATTACCATTGTAACCTTCTTTTCTTTTTTGATCTACCCCCGAACAAACACAAAACACCCTTTTAGTTGAATTCCATGACATCTTCATGTTTATAAATATACCTCATTTAATTCAGCACAGTTTATTCACATACAAAAATGGAAAAGTCATAAAAACGTATCTTTCTCCCTCGCCCCAAGTAATAAAATTTTCAAATCCAGCATAGCGAAGACGTAATTTAAGATCGTTTAATGGAGAATAGAATAAACAGATTGACAAATGGATTGATAGCAATTCCTTTTAGCCCTCGGCGAAAGGCGGAAAAGATGGAAAGTTTAAAATAGATTTAACTGAATATCTTCAATCGTTCGGAATTCTTTTTCACTCTCCCGGGGCGACGCCGCGACAAAAAAATGATTTTTTCAAACTCGCGTCGCAGCGCCGCCACCACCTCGTCATGAATGCGAATGTTGAATCGGCTAAGAAATGACGTGACGCGTTATAAGAAAATCATTAGTGATGTGCCCGAAGCATCTGCGAATTTCTCCGAATAATTGCAAGGAAGGTTCAGACGGACCGAGATGAACGAAAGCTCGTGGGAGGAGGGTGACGGGAAACTTGAGAACGGACGGTTAAAACTCCATCGCCATCCGACGGAGATACGGCGTGGAAAAAGTACCGAATCCGTTTTAGGACGCGCCAAGAACGATATAAATTATTAAAATCGGGGGTAGAATAAATCCCCTAGAATAAGTCTCAGTGGCGTAGTGGCGAAATTCGTTCCTGAGGATTAGCAAATTGCTTACCCAAGCTTGAAATTATATTTTCTCTCCATGAACCACTATATCTATATATCGAGCTTGTATAAGGAACGGCGGCGTTCTTGAGAATGCTTCCTTCTCGTCACCGCTCGCGTGAAAGGTCATTATTAGTTCTAAAACGGAAACTAAACAGGTTTCGCAGAATTTCGTTCCTTACTATAAATAATGTTTGGTTTTAATCTCGACGGGGATTAATTTACAATCTCCACCGGCGTGCTTCTTAATTCCTATAACCTTATTTCCAAGAATATAAACTATGGTAGCAATTGAGGTAAAAGTAATTATTACCTGAAAACTGAAACTTGATAATGATTATGAGATACTTTCAACCACACAATAATTTATTCATTCAAGAAGACGAACATCCATACACTGCGACTGCATGCTACCGAATGAAATGCAACCAGATTGCATTTTACAGTAATAAATCTGACATTATCATCTCAAGCGGTTTTCAACAAAAAGCAAAGATAATCATTTCAGAAACATTTACAGTGTACAATTCACTCTGTTCAAATGGGGAAGTGATTATTTTTCATCCTCCAAAAACCACCAAAATATATTTTCATCATCTTTTGACTACTTTATATTTAGATCTAGTTATAATTTCGCAACAAATAACACCATCGAAACTTGGAAGCAGAATTATCAGAGAGAGATCAAGCTAAGATACGAAAGAAAATGAAATGAAGAGAAATACTGGAGGAATAAAGCGACAACAAAAACAAAGTAGCGAAAGTAGGAGAAGGATTTTGACCGTTTGCGTTTATTTCTAATAGACCAATTTCTTGTATACATTTACAAAAGTTCGTACCCACGTTCCTTCATCGGAGGACCATTGATTTATCTCGCTTATGCTTATGGAAAAACTACCATCACCAAAGATCTACAATCGATCCAAGCACCGAATAGTAAGAAATTTAGTTGTCATTAGATTTCTTCCCACTGAAAAAACTGCTTTAGCTTTTTGATAGCTATTAACTAGTAACACGAAAAAAGTTTATCTATAAAATCAAAATGTAATTAGAAAACTACTTTCACCATTGGCAGACGCGTTTCGCGGTTTTACCGCTCGTCAGTGCGACTTTGTGAGAAGTAGCTTCCATTTCCAGATAAGCACTATATAAAGAAGTAAATAGTTGCAAGAATGCGCATTTAAGTATATACTGGGGAAATTTCTTAAATGAACTCTCATACGTACAAACATATAAAATCAAAGTGTTTGAAATGTTTCCACTTGATCACTGTTGTTGAACAAGTGTGTTGGAATGCGCACCTATCCGATCACTGTATTTGACACTGCGATTTAAGATCACTTCTTTAATTCCAGATCCTTTTCAATCGAAGCGTATGTTAAATACCATGAAGGGTTCACAATGGATTGCAGCACTTTATCTTGGATACGCTGGAGAATTGTAAGGTTAGAGTTGCTGTCAGTGCCCCACAATTGAACATCGTAGGTTCAAGTTGGTTTGAAAATCTCTTTATACAAGCGCAGCTTGTTGTCAGGAAAACACAGTCAAGGAAACAAAAGAAAAAGTACAACTCAAAACAGAAAGGAATGTAAGGTTTAAAAAATTGAATTTGAACCTCAAACTCTCTTCTGAAGCAGGTCAAATTAGAGTCCTCCTTCTTCGCAATCGAAAAATAGTAGTATTTTCTCTCTGTCTTCTTCGTTAACCTTATAAATCAGCCCTAAATACTGCAGTAAATAATAATATTAATTATCGGGTATCAGAGAAGAGCAGGATAGAAGAAAGTTAGTTGGGGAATTAACAGATGATGATTTACAAAACCAGAAAACTAAAGAATCCAACAATCACGTATTAATGAAGGGAAGATCAACTTTGATGAGAATGGGTAGCAAGAATTAAGGCAAAATTTTCAGCTTATAATTCTCGGTAGGAGGTCTAAATCTTAGCTTCATGTTGCAATAGATACCACCATCAAAAGTCTAGGGTAAATAAATGAAGAGAAAATACAAAAGAAGGAAACCAGCAACATCAAATAAAAATAAGGGGAGGGATAAATCAAGAAGAATTGAAGATGGTAGAAGCATTTCTACCTATCGTGATTAATGAACGTAATATATATATATATATATATATATATAAGGGGAATTTTAATCTCCCATATTCCTCAGTAACATGCAAATGTTTCCTCTTCCTTTGTTGTATTTCGAAAATCGCCATAAAATTATTTATCCTATCTGCGTCTTTATCTTACAATCAGTAAACTCCGGAGAGACGCTCTCAATGTTGTGATTGTTAAGACTAGCAAGGAAGTCCAAGGAAAAGAAACAAGAGAACGAAACACAAATATGAAAACAACTACAGAAGCAGTGGGAAATTTAACAGAGATTGGAAACCAAAAAGCAAAAGGAAAGAAGGAAACACCCAGAAAACTACATACACGAAAAATGACAACGATGTTGATGGTAATTACAATGTAGACAGAAATATGACAAAATGGAGAGAAACAGGAAATAAAACATGTAAAGCAAACGAATGAAACACAAAGCATACAAGAAGAGGAACAATTATGCTAAGAGCAAAAGGCAGGATGGGAAGAAGGCATAAGAGAAAAACAAAGAAGATTAACCATTCAAAGCACGCGGATCTTATTTACATATGGGAAGATGAAGGTATAGGATTCTTACCCTAACAAGAGAGTTACGTCACTAGAACCGTACTTCGGATGTAGCAATATCAGACTCTTATTGTCTGTCACTTCCCACTAGAGGTTATGTATGAGGTTACTTCATTTTGATCTTAGAAGTCTAGTATGTGAATAGTTGACTTCAAACGTAGCTCAGAAAAATAACCACAAAATACTGAGTTTATTAAACAATGCAACACTGGGCATTGTGCTGCAGATGCTCGTTTCAGTTGTATCAACATAAAATCGAGACACGTAGATTCGCTTGAATCCACTTTGTTAAATAGATCTAATAGATATACAAGGCTGCTACAGCCCAATTAACCCCTAATGACGTAACTGATTTGTTACAATAGAAACCTCAATATTCTATACTTTATGTTTGGAAACGGTGAATTAACGCCAAAAGAACTTGAAACTTCCAAATTTTCAATTGTGTATAACTAATTTTTGAGTGACTCCAGGAATGCTAATATGGACATATCAACATCGTTTGGACTTTTAGACGATTTAGATGCTGAAGAAACTATACACCTCAATAATTTCCTGTGGAGTTTGGAGTTAACAATATTTGCTTCGTCAACAAAGCAAATTAATGTCATTATGTATGTATGGGAGCAACATAAATAAAACCTGAAAATGAACATAAAATAACTAATCATCAAAGTCTTCAACTTTAAAGAATGAAATAGAAAACCAGTATTCGAAAACTTCAGTTTACAAATAAAACAAAGCCGGAATTACCAGCTTTTAGTCAGTACTACTTTCAGAATGTGATAACGTAAAGCAGCAAGCAGCACTCGTGCATACACTAGCGAGGTCAAGTGGACCCAGACACGTGTATTCCGCCCTAGATTCCACTACTAATGTATGCATAATGATTAGTATATCAATATGCCAGGCTATACGATTAATTGGACTTAATGGACGAAGATTAACATATACATACGTGTTGGCTTCTTGCATCTCTTTCGTTCGTGATATTAACGGGAATGATTTTGAAATATCTACGGAATTTAGTAGCTGCTTTTATCGATTTTCAATACATCTGTTTTGATACGTTGGATAAGTTTGTGTCATTCAAAAATTCAGCTGTAGATCTAGACTAGATTTGGTTATTAAAATTAAAATTAAAATTAAGCGTTCTTTTTGGTCCTTCCTGATACATGAACAACTGAAAATATGAACGAGACTAGAAATTCATCAATAAAAATCTTCCAATTTCCTCCATTCAAATCGCAATCCGGCAGTGGGCCCCACTCCTCCCAGTTAATCTATCTATTGTTCAGCTCTTTTGATATCGACAGTCTACTAAAAAGTACTTGCAGCTTCTGATACGGTCGGCAGTTTTTAATATTGAAATCACAAAAATTATGTTTACATCTTGTTAGATTTTATAACATTTTTCCTTCAAACTGTGTGCAGTTCAACTGTGTATCAGAAATTTCGAAGTTGACACGTCTTTACGTTTCGTCGGCAAACATCTTCCTTCTTATGCTGCCATTATAGCTTCAACCAAATGCTGTTATATCTTTTTCGTCTTCAGTTTTGTGGTTCTAAATTCTTTAATAGTCACTAAACTGAGGTTCTATCTATATGTAATCAATTTTTTCTAACTAAATGATGTTATTTTACACCCTCATAACATTGATTCGGATTTTTCTTCTTTTATTCATGGTTTACGGCAAAATGGTAGGTATTTGCTGTAAGCCATGCTATCCAACCAATATTTATTTCTTAAAGGCATTACTGGGTTCAGATAGTCTTAAACTTCATCACGGTTTACTAACAGGAATGAATACTGATAGTTTTCTTATTATTCCACAGATATAGATCGTAAAATGTTGTTAATATATAAACAAAATTATCACGAATTCAGTATATTTCTTCGAATTTTTTGTTTAATAATAAGAGTGCTTCTATATGTACGGAAGATTTATCTCCCGCATACAAACCAATGCAATCAATTCTTACAACATTTCTCTTAGCAAGAATAATTTAAGTGCCTTCCGCACGAAGAATGATATTCGTTGCCCTATGAAGCATCAAGCTTTCATAAAATTTGATGGAAGGTAAGGGTCAAAACGTCGACGACCCTACATAAACGAAAATGCATTCGTAATTTCCACATATGTCGCGCTCGAAGTGAAATGTCACGATTCGGGCGACCTAATTCGCAAAAAGTTTTATTATTACCCCACGCTCTCGGTCTAATATTGCGTTTCGAGTGGAATTTACAAGGGTTGAAACGCGGCGCGGTGGGGTCGACGCAAAACTTTATTTAATAACCAACCGCGGCTTCCTTGTTCTAATTACGGTAAGTGAAGTGCTTTGGGGGTTGCTCCCTATAGTTTTTAGAGTACAGTGGGAGTGGTACGAAAATCCTCGCGAAATACCATACCGTCTTATTAGATAATTCATGTAAACACGATATTTCGTGTTTACACGAATTAATTTTGTGTCTTAACGTAGATCTACTTGTAAGATGCCGGGGGCTGGGAAAATGTATAGAATTCTGCACTCGGCATTGGAAACTCCTTTTTTCTGTCAAGCAGGGCACCCGGGCGAAAAACCTAATTCGTGTACACCGAATTCAATAGTGCTTAGGTGCTCTAGGTTAGCTTCTTTTTTGAGTCAAAGTTATACGCCAAATGGCGTCAAAAGATACCTTATTTTTCGACAAATATATATAGAACAGAAATTATTTGAAGAAAAACGAAATCGATTCAGTCGATTTTAGGGTGACTTTTTATTATTTTCTCAAAAAATCAGTATTCTCGCTAATTATTTTCATTGTTTCAATTTTAAATCTATTTTAATGTATTAAAATGGATGAAATACTATTCGAAAGAAAATTTAACGAACTATTTTCAAAGTTTCGAATTCAATTTGACCTGTTTAACAGCAGATAATGTCAGTACAATTAGGAGATTTATAAAGCGTCCTAACGAATGCCTTAATTGTATTATATAGCTTTCACATTTCATTTGTTGTGAAGATTTTGTTGTTTACTAGTTTATTGCGCCCATTTTTATTAATTTGTTAGGCCATTTCTCTCAAATAACCCAAAATGGATAAATCTTCTAAATTCAATAACTTTTGTTATGTGTGTAGATTTATAGTTATGTCCAGTCGACGTACAATTAGTGTTGAAACCGATGATTTGTATCTACAATATTTTTCACAAAATGTGATTAGTGATGTATATTAGACGCCTTTTATTGTTTGTAGAAC
Source organism: Chrysina gloriosa (assembly GCA_038088585.1). Classification (NCBI taxonomy): domain Eukaryota; kingdom Metazoa; phylum Arthropoda; class Insecta; order Coleoptera; family Scarabaeidae; genus Chrysina; species Chrysina gloriosa. The sequence continues at coordinate 13,906,813 of CM076092.1, forward strand.
AAGCGTTTTCAATCTGAATAATTGGAATAAAAGTGAAAACGCTGGTGTTTCGATAATTTTGATAGATCCACAAGTAGGTACATAAACTAATTAATTTTTGCATACGTGAATTTTATTACCGGTACAAACAGAAAAAGTGGTTCTTTGAAATCCCTATTCCCAAAACACCAAGCGCAGCAGCAGAATATATGTGACCAACATTTAAAGCTGTTGAAACCAGAGAAGCAGCTGTATCAATATATCAACCATCATACGTCAGTGCACCATAGATTCACATTGAAATTACGGAAAACCCGTTGGATATTATGGTAAGACGCCTGAAACTATAGAAGTGGCAATCCATTCTTTTGGGAAACGATTTGAAACAAGCAATCCTTTTGACATCTGATGAGCATATATGCGAAGCAATCAACCACCATCGTCGTTTTAAAAGTTTCTTCAAATCCATTGAGAATAATTAACTCGTTTATTCCACTGATATCCGCGGTTTGATTTTAACGATGTGAAATGAATATCATCCCGAACACTGGCGATTGTTTACGGATTCGTCCAAAAGCAGTTTGAAAAGGACTCTGCTTCCTATCACTAATTCAAAAATTCTATTTCAATTGCACTGAGCACCAATACGAAAGAGACATGCATTACCAAAAGGGAATCATCGATCAACGCCTGTGCAAAATTTGTGCCGACTTTGAAGGGAAGACGTATGCAAACGGCCTATACCAATACAACGAACGGAACTGGCCTTTGCGAGAGGAAATTAGAGACTCCAACTGTGCCAGTCGAAAAAGAATTACATCAACCGCTGCATATCAAATTTGGGATTGAAAAAATCATAGAACATCTGAATCGAGAAAGAAATGTATTTAACGAGTTGAGTCGTATTTCTCCACGGTTAGGAAAGATGAAAATAAAAGAAGGTAGATGTCTAAAGTCGAATGTTGTTCAATTGAAATTTCATTTTGTATTATGGTCATTTTACAGGAATACTTAATGAGCCTGACATTCGTCGTTTGATGAGAAACGAACCATTTGAGAATGGTTTGTGAATCAGATTGTGAGAAAGCGGTTATTGAGAATGTTGTTGAACCTCATCGATCTGAAAATTGGCGCATACTAATTCAAGCCATTGTCCATTACTTTTCACCATTTATATGGTCGAATGTCATTAGAGCTTTATTCTTTGCATTGTCATGTAGAAAAATTGGCCAAACAATCACCAGCCGAATCCGATGAGCATAGCGAGCGTTTTCATCAAGTGACGGCAAGGCTCGAAATTTAGGGCAACAGCAAAAACCTACATGCCGTTTTGGGTGACATCTATTGGAATTCGCACGAGAAATAAGACGAACATTGAAAATATTAAAGACTATAGTAATTTTTTGTGAAATTAATAATGAAAAATCACCCTAGAATCAACTGAATCGATTTAATTTTTTGTAAATAGTTTCTATTCGATCCATATTTGTCGATACGATGTTTATTCGATAGATTTGAATTCAATAAATAGTCAGAAAATGGGATAAGTAGCGCTTTCTTTGTACCCTTGGGCCTATAATTTTGACAAGAACTAAGCTAGAAAAACCTAAGCACCATTGGATTCAGCATACTCGAATTGGATTATATGCTCGGTTGTCTCGCTTAACGGATTTTGTAACTACCACAGTAAATTAATATAAAGTGTACATGCTGCAAGTAAGTGAAGGCAGAAATTCATCTAGTACGATGAAAGTTCTGGTTGATTTCTTAGATAAATTTGACAAAAGTACGTTACCAATGACTAACCATCCGGAAGGTATTTGAAATTCAGTATAATAAGAAACCTACCCCGTCGCCAGAGAAAGACGTACAATTCCAACGACCAGTACAGCGTGTAAACGTATTCGCGTAGAGGTCCGCAACTATCGCAATATAACGACTTACATCAGCATGCTACGTAGTGCTATCTAACATAAGAAAAATAAACGTGTTCTTTACAGACTTTTAACAACAGGTACGCCTTAACGATCTACCTTCGTAATCTCCTTATTAGGCAATTTGCGAGAAAATTTCTAACTAAGCTACTTATTACCCTAATTACTGATCCGTACCCGCTTCTAACACCCATCTGTCGGCAACTTCATCCCATCAATAACTTAACTTATCACAATGAACTAATTATAACAAAATTTGATTTATGCGCCGTGCAAGCTCTCTGATTATTCAGCCACCTTAATTTCCAGTAATTTCCTACAGAACGTTCCTCGCACGTGCAAATAATGTCTCTGCGTGCTGAAGCTGCCTCACAATTCTTTTTGGGTAAAAGTACTATTGCGGCGAAAGCCGCCACTACGTGAAAGGTGTTACCTCCGTCTGTTTTAAACGTGAAAATATTATACGAGACAAATCGCCATCTCTTAATTAAAACTAGGAAATCCTCCTCTCCCAGATTTTAATTCTAAGCGTCAAGGATGAAACTGCAATCCGCAAAGGTATAAAATTAAATTAAATATAATTTTGTGTTCTGGAAAGAGGTATTCGCACTTCAGCTAAGATTCATTTCTCCCTATCTTTTAACTCGGAATGAACAGGCAAACCTGAACCAAATCTGAAAATATACATTTTACAGCGCCAACAATATATTTAAGAACAAAGTGGTTTCTGAAGTTATACTTTCTGTAGAAAGTCTTTCGGAAATCTTAAGCAACTGTTAAAACTATTTCTGATTTGTTATTGACCTAATAGTAGATTGATAAATTTCTTCAAGTAATTGAAGACGGAACGAATTAACTGGGCCTACTTACTTAATCTAGAAATCCCTCGTAGATTCAGATTACACTCCACAGTAAAAGCAATATCTTATGTAAAGGTAAAATGCTTAACAATGCCAACAGGATAGAGGGAAGTACCAGTATGCTACAAAGATACAGTAGAAACATGAAAACAAAGTATATGCCCTATAATCCAATCAAGTTGATAGGCTTGCGAGAATCTCTAATGAAAGCAACGTAAGCCTGTATATGTACAGTAATAAGAAAGAAGATATGTCATATAGAAGGCAACCCGAAGGTGAAAAATAACATTGGACTACAAAGCAAGTAAATAATATTATAACTACCAGTTCCTATCCCCATGTTTAGAATGCGAATAGAGAAGCATACTGCGCAAAACTATCGATCTCCAATCCAATTCTTGATATGATTGATATTCTAAGATAATGGAGTAAAAATCAGATTTGTAACTATATGAAGTGTAAGAGCTGTACCGATAAAACTAACCAAATTAAATTCGAAAAGGAAATACACTGAATAACCATTACACATACCAATCAAAACAAACCATCAAAACAAAATTTCTTAATAGTCGAACCCCCTAAGTCGAACTTATATCAACCACTCCAAATTGTTCAGCTGAAGGAAAGTTCGAGTTATGGTATTCTAGCGTTTGCGCTAATGGAGAATTCGAATTAGGGAGAAATACGAATTGTATACCCAAAAATATATATATATATGAACCTTCTCAATTTGGAGAAGGCCTTCGATCGAATACATTGAGAGGAAACAGATTATATAAAAATATACGACTAAGTTATATGAATGTAATTAAACCGTTTTATCAAAATTATTAGATTAGGTACGGAATACTGTTTAAAGTAAGTAAACTGCCAGATACAACAAATAACAGCTCAAACAGAGAGAACTAAATAAAGGTATGTAACATTAATTGGAGCAACATATCAGTTTAAGGAAACTGTGGTAAATAAATAAATAATAGAAGAAATATTCGGAAATAATTCCAGATACGTATTTCGGCAACTAAGTCGTCGTTCCCCTTGGGAAATGGGGGAATGTGTCGCCAACGATTCCTGATCCAACGCCCACAGTGAACACCACGCATCTAACATTGCACAACAAGTTCAAAGTATACAATGAACATCAGACACTGAAGAGAATGAAAATAAACTCAGGAGAAACGCAATAAAACAACGAAAGTATTTGTAAGCGAAGAACCTAAATCAGAGAATAAGGAACGATTCAACCATAATCGTCATTACTGGATACGACAGAGAACTAACTCCAAAAGAAGTTGCTAGCTCGTAATACATAACAATATCCGTACATGTTGGGCAATGCATCACCTATAACATTAAGGGCCAGAACGTGAGTATGATCCAACACCAACAATGAGAACAAAAGAAAGGAATTAATAGATCTAAAACGGAAACTAGAAAATACAGGTAATTGAACCTTTCCATGTCGGTACCCCCAAACACGATTTCTTCCGTAAATCGAATTCAGCAGTTGGCTGGAGCGCTAAAATGTAATTTTAATAACTTCCCCCAACTTGTGTAACTAAGTGTAATCAATTGAAATAGCAAATATAAATTCAATCCAGAAAAGTTCGACTTGGTGATGAAAAACGTCAAGGCAAGCGCGGTGATACTAATTAATTGCGTGAGAGGAAAACTTCAATTCTGTAAAGAAACATTTAAGAAAGCTAAACATTTAAAATTAGAAGAGGAAGGCGATAGTTAACCAAATGTCAGATACGAGGGGTACCTTTTAAATTGTTACAAAAACTAGAAATACGCTTTCGCATTCGTTCAAATCATTTCTTGAAATATTTCTTCCACTCTGAAGTTGGTATCTCAACAACATGATTTTCGAAGGCTTCGACAGCTTCTTGGGATGCTAAAAATCACTGCCCATGCATTTTCTTGCTTTACACTCGGGAACAGGAAGAAATCGTTAGGCGATAAATCAATAAATTGTTATGATGCAGAATGATCTTACGTTTCCTGACTTCGTCAATGACTTCTGGCAAACAAGTTGTTGTCTACCATTCAGTATTAAATGTTCTTCGATCTTCTAAAGGAATGGTTGCGCCATGTTTAGAAACAAACGATCATTTTCTTCACTGTAAACATTATCAAATGTCAAATATTGCGAAAATAGTAATGACACATCCCAATAGCGCCACCAAGTGGTTGCTTGTAGAAGCATAAAACGCGTCCCTCGTACAAATACAGGGCCTGAAGAACGACTGTTATAAGGTAATAAGATATTTAATGACGAGAAACATCAGAAACAAATATAACAGAAAAGATCATCACAGAAGCTAAAATAAATGGAAATGAATGTTAGAATATGATAAACAAAATCAACATAAACGCAAAGAAAATTACGGATAATTGTAAATAAAGAAGAAATCGTGAATGTAAAAAAACTAACTAGAGCATAACCTTCATTATCCGTGACTATCAACAGTCATTTACTGCATCATACTGCAAAATTATGTTTGAGAATGATAGACAATTAAAAATACATATGACTATAAACCCTTACCCTTACACCGAAAGGTAGAAAGGGTAAAAGATTAAGAAGAAGAAGAAGATGACTATAAAAAGAAATGAATGGAAATTCAGTGCACTAATAGAATAATATAAGTAAAACTGTGTCCCAGTCTATAAAATGAAAACTTGGAATACATCACCAGGTAATTTCAACCATTCGCTGCATTGGAGAAATAGAGGAAATCCGATTAATATCAAGCGAAAAATTAGGAAAAAGAACGAACTGAAATCTCAATAGCAATTTCTACGATCCACTTTCGCAATCCTAGACGTCGCATGAAAACATAGAAGACATCAGAAAGTAATTGCAACCGAATGTGCATTGGAGAAATAGAAGAAATTTGATTATCATCAAGCGAAACTTTCGGAACAAGAACGAATTGAAACCTCATTAGTACAACAATTTATATGTCTTCCTCCATGCTTTTCAGACCCATCATCTAAAATCCCATGCCCCTCTTCCTCATTCTTTCCGGTGTTTCACCCTATTTCTTTACCTGGATCCTTCCCTTGCCTTTTTCCTTTCATCCTATGATCTCCCTACGCTATTTCCACGATCCACGTTCGGAATTATAGAAGTTATATGAAAACATAGAAGACATCAAAAAGTAATCGCAACCGAATATGCATTGGAGAAGTAGAAGAAATTCGATTAACACCAAGCGAAACATTGGGAAGAAGAACGAACTGAAATTTCAATAGTACAACAATATATCAGTCGTCCTGCATGTCTTTTAGACCTATCAACTAAAATCCCATCCCCCTTTTCCCCACTTTTCCCGTGTTTCACCATATTTCTTCGGCTGGGTACTTCCCTTGCCTTTTTCCTTCCGTCCTATGATCTTTCCCATGATATTTCTACGATCCACTTTCGGAAACATAGAAGTCATATGAAAACATAGAAGACATCAAAAACTAATTGCAACCGAATGTGCATTGGAGAAATAGAAGAAATTTGATTAACATCAAGCGAAACATTGGGAAGAAGAACGAAATTGAACCTCATTAGTACAACAATTTACATAGGCCTTCCTCCATGCTTTTCAGATCCATCGTTTAAAATCCGCTTCCCCTATTCCTCATTCTTTCCGGTGTTTTACCCTATTTGTTTAGCTGGATACTTCCCTTACCTTTATCCTTTCGTCCTGCGATCTCTCCCATGCTATTTCTATGATCCACTTTCGGAATCACAGAAGTCGTATGAAGACATAGAAGACATCAAAAAATTAATTGCAACCGAATGTGCATTAGAGAAATAGAAGAAATTTAAGTAACATCAAGCGAAACATTGGGAAAAAGAACAAACTGAAACCTCATTAATACAACAATTTGTATGTCTTCCTCCATGCTTTTCAGATCCATCCCCCTTTTTCTCACTTTCTCCAGTGTGCCACCCTATTTCTTTAGCTGGATACTTTCCTTGCTTTTTTCCGTTCGTCCTACGATCTTCCTCAAGCTACTCCTATGATTCACTTTCGGAAATATACAAGTCGCATGGAGATCTGGCGAAAAGAAAGGATCTCAAGCACCAGACTTTTCTAAAAGCCGTTTCATAGCAAGGACGTTGTGGGCTGGTGGATTATCCTGGTGCAGAAGTCGTAACTGGTTTTTTCACAAATGGGTTATTTCCTCACTCACTATAGAGTAGTATGTAGCAATTATCAAAAGAAAATAAAAGATGGTATCGCAAAACGTACTCTCCAATATGAATCTCTAGGAAACATAAAACTTGGAAGGCCATCTGAAGGAAATGTACAGAAAAAAAATTAGAGAAAATAAAGAAGAAAGTGTAAACAGGAATAAAGATTGAAATAGGGAAGAATGGAAAGGATCAGAAACCATATACTTGGACGGAAACCAATAGGATTAAGTTAGTAGTATTACTACGGAATGATACAAAATAAATTATCTCTGGATTATTATATTTATTTTCTATGCAAAAGGTAATCAGCAAAAACATTTGGTTTCGGTTATAAAGCGAACACAATTGAACTATAAACAGATAAAATATGTCCTTTGTATTTTTGGTCAAATCGTTTTAACGAACTTTAAAAATTATTTTTATCGAATACATTATATCCAGCTGGTTGCTACATGTAAGCATACGAGCATTATTGTACTCTAAAGCCAGATAATATTGATAAATGTAATATACGTATAAATTTATTTCCAAGCGTGTTCTGAGCGAACAAACATGATTTCCATACGCCTAAATCGCTAACGATGGAAACAAGATCGCAAAGGGATACCGATTTACTGAAAAAGCACCCGCTATTTACAATTGCATACGAATCGAAATTTTTCCATTCAATTTAGCAAACAAAGCACGTCCTTTCTACACCGACAAGCATTATCGCTGCAAATTATTTCAGATATTTTAATGTAAATTTCCCCCATCAATAAACCGTAAACGCGCGTCGTGTTTTTCGGCACAGAGGCAAACCTATCGTTATGTATTTGCGTTAGACTTAAAAACCACATCGCAACATCCGACGAAACGTGATTTTTGTTTATTTTATTTTTTCCTTCTGCCGCCTTTTACAAAAACCCATCCAGAAAACAATTTGGGATATGAATTACGAGTAATTAATTTTGTATCGGTTTGTCTCGTTCCCAACATGCTGCTATTTTTTCTCTGCTGTTTTGCAAGCGGCACAGCACGATACGATGCCGGTTCATTTAGATAATTTCGATTTATATGCAAAATCTAGTTGAGGTTTTAATGAATTTTTAAACGTCGTTTTATCCGATAATCTTACTAGTCCCCTGTTACATAGCAATAGAAACAATAATTTCACAAAGAAGCAAAAATTCGCTAACTACAAAATGATAATTGTTGCCAATATAGTACTAACAGAATTGAACTTTTTTCCTATGGGCATAAATATAACGGGAGTTGGCCAAAATCGGTTCAATCCCATTTGTGACTCGTTCGTACGAGCATTTGGACGGCGTGGTGAAATATATCTCTATGGTGCCAGTATACGTGTTGTGCATTTCGCATTTCATAATTTACCGACGTCGCGTCGCGTGAAAAACATGCGTCGCCATGCTGAAAAAAAGTTTGTTGCGGTGTTTCTGGAATTAACCTAAAGAGAAAAAGGAGTCTTCTCTGTGCTTTGTAATGAACTGTAGAACTGTAAAGTAATCATTAAAGTTCGACAAGGGACGCCCTTTTCGCCTGTTACTGGCTTCAAAAACTTTTGAAAAAATGATAATAATAAAAGGAAAAGTCGTACACCTGGCCGATACTGATGTTAGTCGTTACTCCTCGAATTACCCACTTATTTGTTATAAAGATGGAGATCCAGGCCGTACTAGCTCAATGGAAACGGCGTAGATTCGAGTTCGAGAATGTATTAGTAACAAGGCGCCACTCTCCTATTATAACACTGAATCGCATCTAAGAGAAACCCTCTAGATTCGTTGGTAAATCAGACGATATTATCTGAACCGCGTAAGTTAGTGATTATATTATTCGGTCGTTAAGCGATCAGCACGGTTACTCGAAAACTGTACTTACAAATAAAATGAAAGAAATAAAAATAAATTGAGGCGAGAAAATGACGTTGAACCACATTTTATTCGTCACTGACAGCACCCTTGGAGTGTATATATTCTCGATAAAATTCCAATGAGCTGACGTTCTTAGCTAATGTTTGCACAACTCTTGCTAACCGTTGGAATTCCTGAGGTATCACCGACACATTGCAGCTTAGTAGAACGTATTTGTAAAAGTATGTGCAAGTGACAAGTAAACGTGGTCTCTCCTTAAAATACTAAACAGAATTGAATGTTTCGTTCGTCAAATATCTAACTAAATCGTTAACTATATAGGAAAAGTAAAAAAACCACTTTTTACTCGCATACAAATCTCCGACTTATTAAAGCTAAATTAATTAAATAATTCTAGGAAATCTTTCCCAAAACTTAACGAGAAAAAAATAAGATAAAGGCGGGACGTGTTTCCGGTTGTCAACTCTCGTGCGGCTTTGTAGTCGCTATTGAGACGAAAGCTGTCAAGGATGGCTGGTTTCCTCACACTTGGTGTTAAAATGTCGGGAATCCAGCCGGACACAGCAAACTGAAGACTAAGTCGGCGTCTAGCTTCTATGGTAATTCTCGGATGTTCGGAAACATAAATTTTATCGCTCTACTAGTGCTATACTAGTGCCCAACAACAAAGAGAAAATAACGACATCGTAATTAATGAAAAGGAAAATTTACCTACAATAGAGGGAAAAATAAACGCATAACGTGGCCGATAGTTGTAACAGTATAATTGGGGAAGCGTAACTTTCAAATCCACACAACGATGATATTAAACTTCCCAGGGTCGAATTCGCGTGCATATCCTCGACAAACAAGACTTTCAAACGAAGACCTATTCACCGAAAACGACCTGATCACCCAAATGCTACAAGCAGAATGTCAACATGTGCACAGATATTCAAACTATTAATTTCACTGAAAAATCAGCAAGATATGCTCGCATTTCGACAAATATTTTATCTTTTATTTTTGAGTACAAATCTATTTCTTTTTGTATGTTTAGAGAAATAAATTCATTTCTTCATTCGTTTCTTAGGGTTAAAATAGAGCTCGTCACTACTTCAGGAACATAATTATGAAAATTAGACCAAAATCTAAAACAAAATACGTAAATCGAACGAACGCTATGATCTTCAAAGTGATGTTATTTTAAGACAGAAGAAAATTAGTTAACACTCTAAAGTACTTCGCCAGATCTCACAATCTTCCCCCTTCCTCCTTGATTATTTTTTCTCTAAAGGAACGCTTTAAGTAACTTACTTTTACGCGGACCATTTTAAACTAATTTGCTTTTTTGTAATAGTAATTTCATTAATATCTGTACACACGACGATTAGTAAGGCTTTTAATTAATGGCGGATGGATATATACACTAAATCACGCAAGGCGTCTAGTTAGCGCGAATGTCAACTTGTCAAAACCAATATTAGTCCTTGGTGGGCCCTTTGTAATCGCTTGATTAAATCAAGGCGTTAATTGAGTCACGCAAAAATTAACACGCTATGAAAGCTGCGCTCAGTCAATTCTCTTGTGACATTTTTTAATAAACATCGCGAAACACGATATAAACTGAAAATTAGCAAGAGCGACGACTCGCTTCTTATTTGATGCGGTTCGGCTTTCGTAAGTTACTGTCAACATTCCTCGCAAAAGAGCATTAGATTTCGTAACGACCAATTGAGAAATATTCTTTCTTTTTCTACTTTTCGTTAATATTCTTTCTACTATAACTTGCGTATAGAAAGTGACTGGATTTATACTGAGAGTTAAAGACTTTTCAAATATTATTAGAATGAACTTCTTTATTTCATTTACATACATTAATATTTATATCCTTAATTAATATTTATTTCATAATACACTGGCGAGCAAAAAATGTTGACACTTTGAAGTTGTGATGTTTTTTATTATTGTCTGTTGTATGTTTTTATTTGAGAATTATGATTCATTGTACTCTGTTGAAACTTAAATTTAATAATCAATATTGAATCGGAAAGCATTCTATTGATTTTAGCGATTTATTCTGTAGAAGCAACAAATTTACGTTTACAAATGTAAAAACAGAACTAACGTTAATTAGAAAATTTATTTTTTAGTAACGTGTAGTCCCTCCCTTTGCGTTAGTGACTGCTTGAAGTCGACGAGGTATACTCTGAATTAAATGATCACATTCTGATCGATGGTTTTTACTCCTGCAATAAAAGCTCTCTCAGCTGCGGGGCAGTTCTTGGTGCCGGTATATGGCTTCGAGTACATCGTCCCCAGTCATCTCAGATATGTTCAATGGGATTCATGTCTGGACTGAGTGCTAGGCAATCAAATATTCTAATGCCCGCCTCATCCAGATATTCTATAACAACTTTCGCTATGTGAGGTTTATTTTGCATAAAAATGCCATGCTCGCCCATGGTGAACATGAAAGGTATGACATGATCTTATAGAACTTCCGTAATGTAGATTAACTTTGTGCATGCATATGACTCGCCCATTGAGGCAAAAACGCGATTCATCTGAAAACAGAACTTTGCTTCAGTCCTCATTATTCCATGCCAAGTGATGTCGAACAAAAGCCAATCTTGGAAATCGACACCGGCGTTGCAATGGCGAGCCAGTAGCCATCTTTCTGCAAGAAAATCCAACAGCACTAAGTCTTCTTTAAATGGTCCATTTACTAACATTCACATTTCTAACTTCTTGGAGTTGATTTCACAACAAAACCCCAAAAGCTGTTCTACTTCGCAAGCTTGCAGACACTAAAAAACGGTCATCCCTTGGAGTGGTGACTCTTTTGCGCCCGTATCCTACTTTTCTGGTAGACCTGTCTCCTCAAAGCGTTGGTACACATTTTGTACAGCACATAAGCTTTTACCAACAATTCTTGCAGCTGGTTTGAATATCATTAAAACATTGTGTGCTTTTTGTAAAATTATACATGAATAGGAAACTCCTTGTTGTTAACGAACTGAAGCATTGTTGATCTTAGTTGAGCGTAATTTCTAATATGACAAATTATTATTAATATATAATTGCTGAGTAGTTTTGGCTATAAAACACATTTTCCCTGATTACATACGACTTCTCTTCGACAATTGGTGATTAGATGGTATTCAATATATTTAACAAATGGTATGGTACTGACAAAACCTTCTTGTGTGTTCAAATTTCTAGGATTGTGCATTATAGTATTCTGATCATGGTAAAAACTTTGATTGCAACAACTAAATTACCTATTTAATTGTTAATTGGGGCTAATCTTGATTTATTTCTCCTTAATAAGGCGAAAGATCACGTATGCTGTGTAGACAAACGGAGGAAGATTTGCAAAGACTGGGCCATAAAGATCACGAGAGCAATATTATGACCAGATATAACGCGTGAAAGATAAAGAAGAATAAAAAGAAAGGAAGGTTGCAATAGACGGATTACATAGTGAAAAGGAAACCTATAAGAACGACGAAAGCGATAACGATAGCACTATAGCAAAGAACAAGAATAGACTAAAAAGGAGGCTCTGAAAAAGAAAGGAAAACGAAATACAGAAACAGAAGGATCTGGAAGGAGACAATGAAAACGATCAGGGCACACAACGAATTATAATAATAAAGGAAAAGGACATCAAATCTACCGCAAAGAAGGATAAAACCTACTTCAACAAGCATCAAAATACTAAGGGATTGTCCTAGACCATCTTGTATCAACATTACAATTCTTGCTACAAAAATGGGGCCGCCTGCTCGCTTGTACGCGTGAAGTATTAGGTAGCGCCGAAGAGAGTACGTAAAGGAAGAAAAAGTTGTAAAAACTTTGAAGTACCTTTCCTTGAGCTACCACCCGCAATGCTTATGCTTAAACTAAATGTTTAATAGAATTTTGAAATCCCATGTTATTGTGTCTACGACGACCAACTTTCGAAATTTACCTAGTAAACTAAATTTTGACTCAACCCGCCTCAGTATCACGCAATTCATCGAAAATATACTAAATCAAATTCAGTCGCATCAATGGAGTGCGTTTCAGTCAATTTTAGCAGTAATCAGCAAATATCTTTGTACTTTGTAATTTAGTGTAAGTTGAAGTTTCTCCATTTAATTAAAGTGTGTTAAGAGCTGCCGAGTATTTGTTTTCTTTCTTTTTAAGCGCGTTTCATACCTATTAGAAAACTAATGTCCCGATCAACCTAATACTCCAACCCACACACAATGAGCTTTCCGGTTCTAGGCAATCATCTCCTCGCTTCTGAACACTACTGTAAGTTTAGAAAATTACATTAATTTTAAAAATACTCGAATCTTGTTGGTAGATACTAAAGACAGATATTTGAACAAAGGGTTCTAAGTTTCGTAAAAACAGGCCTGGTTAGGACATCAAATTCTTGTTAGTATCAGAGTATTTATTATTATTTTTTATACTGGATAGCACTGGTATAGCACAGCCGCCAAGTTTAACAAGTTTCTTAACCTATGTTTGTGTTACGAAGCTTCATTTTTCTTTATACTTTCCTTTAAATTTATTCCTGAGCAATATAACCCAATTGTAACCCAATCCACTTATATAATAAAATAAACATTTCGGTTTCGGAACAAAATTTTCAAAAATTTGTCTTTGCTTTACTAACAACGTTTTAATGGAAACTTTATTTTGATGTACAGTTTCTGTTAAGATCTTCTAGACAATAAAAGTTATTGTTGAAAATGAATTGATCACTAACAATACTTTGTCATAAAAAGCTAGTAATAAAGATACATAACTTCAACAATACATCTCAAAGTACCAATAACAAAGCAACCGGATTCAAATTAGATTTTAAACCGTGCTCCTTCCATGTTTAAATTTATGCGTACGTGAGTGCATAACTGCTACGTTTACATCCCGATTTACTACCCGGAATAAAATTTACAATAGTGTCTAGACCGATGAAGCCGCGCTCCAAATTAATACCAGAATTCAATGCTGCGATTGCAACATTTTACATTTCAAATTCGACGTGTTATTGCATGATTCAAATCGCCAAAGCACTTTCCTATGTATGATCGAGCAACACTAATACAACAACGCCGAATTAAATACACACTTGAATCCGTTTATAACATTCTACATGTTTAGAACGCATGTATTAATCCTCACATCAAAGCAACAACTAGAATTGCGTACGCATTTATGCTCGCTTTGAATACGTAATTCTTTTTCTGATGGAACATTACCCATGCATGGATCTGCTTTCCGATTTAATAATTGATTGAATATTTCACGAAAGTTTCAATTTATGAGCTTATATATATATATATATATATAGCTATAAAAGTTACAAATCTACATTATGGAGAAATGAATTAGTACACTAGTTAGCAAAGGAAGCATTTGCTAATAAGTTTATAATTGAAATATCTAGTTATACAGCTTAGCAGGTTATTAAAAATAATCGAGAGTGGATTGAGCCTACTAAACATACGCCGAATAAGTTTTTACGAAAAAGTGATCTCAAAACGACTTACTATGAATTGAAAGCTTGGGTGACAAGTCGTATTCTCTAGCTACCACAAAGCAGTTGTAAAGTGGCCGTCTTTCCAAAAACGGCCGCTATCGAAAAAGTATTGATCTTCAGAAGATAATTGGGGATAAGTAACAGGTAATTGTAAGGACTAATCAAGCAACTCTGAAGATCGGTGTGAAAACAACTAACATTCTTTGACACAAATTAATCCCAATTGAAGAAAAGAAGACCGAGTGAAATAGTGTAGACCTACATTAGAACGCTTTGATAATGGGCTCCTAAGAAAAGAGAAAATCGACAATTTGGGCCTTTGGGATTGAGTCGCCGCAACAAAAGAGATTCTTGCCACTTTTTTAATTTGCTGGAAATGTTCCTACTGCGGCACTTGAAGATTGCAATGCAGTTTCTTCTTTTTATCTTTCTCGGGGAGATGTTCTTAGCTCACTGCGCTGAACCTCGCTTACTTATTGTGTCCCCCAGTTAGCCTACTACGTTAGGTTGGTATCCTCAATGAAACCTACCACCTTGCTAATAGGACTCTTTCTTACTCCTTCTGTGTGCAGAAATCGGGATACAAAGTGATTTAGTCTAAGGCTCCTCAGCTCCAGGTCACAAAGGAAATGCCGTGAAGTTTCCTTTTCCTTACGACACACCTTTAGGACTATGTCTTCGAACAACTTCTACGGTGCGGAAATATTTGTTAATATAACAATGTCTTATTAGCAGGCCGATTACTTTACTCCTCCACAGCAGCTGCTGCATCCTTGCATCTGAAGGCCTGCCATAGTGTTAATGCGCAATAGTTCATTTCTCCGAAATGCACCTCACACCGCTGCTTGAACGAGCATTTTAATGCCCAAAAACAGTGGAATAACATGTCATTTTTCATATAGTCCGGACCTAGCATCTGGTAATTGATAAGAACAGATGTTTATGTTCAAATGACATTCGGTTTATTTTTGGGTTCTATTTATACTTTTTCTATACCACGCACAACACCTTTTAAGCATTTTATTACCGTACCGTACGTTAGCTTCTTATTTTAAGTCCAGCCAGAGACGTTTAATGGGAGAAGAAATATAAGTAGAAATAAAAATATTAATTATTATAAAAAGCATCGATTAAAAGATAGAAAACTATTGTAACCATTCAGACATATACATTCAACATTTTCACATCACAAGAATTCATAATAACTACTGGATATAAATAACCAAGGATACCTGGGCATTAACAATACAGGTTTCTATAACAATGTTACGCCAAGGATGAAATGAAGTCATGGTGAATTAAAACTTTTCGTTATCTAGACAACGAAAAATAATGTAGTGTAATCCTGGTTTCCGAAAAAATAGAAAGTTGTTTAGTTGACGACGAAGAAAATTGACAACTGAACTTCACCATACCGGAGAAAAAAGAATTAAAAAAAAGGGAAGAATCCATAGAAAATAGAGCCACACCGAAAAAAGATGTTAAGAGGGGAAAGAACCCATAGAAAATAGAGCTGCATCGAAGAAGGAATTTAAGAGAGGAGACATAGGAAGAACCATCATCGAATAAAAGAAATTACACTCACACACACAACACTAGATAATTGTCTTTATTTTATGTTAAACGTTTTTCAAAATTTATAAAGATAATTTGTTATAAGTTATGCTTTTTATATCATTAATTAATAATAATTACATTGGATGAAGAGCACGTATTTAAAAATTAATTAAACGAGCGAAAAGATTGGAAAGAATGCATTGATTGTAAAGAGGAGTCCTTTGATGAATTATAAATAAACGTGTTTTGTCAATGTTCCATTATTTTACTAGGCTGAGTGGATGAAGAACAACCCTGTTATATTGCCTATGAAATACCTCATTAATTCTTCAAACTGAAACCGCAAAACTAAACGATTTTTAATGTAAAGGCTATCAAAAATGTTTTACGCAAACAAAGCTCATAATTCAACGTCCGGGTACTATACATATCGAAATATAAATAATTTTAAAGTTCGCAAGTTAGTGGCTATTTTATGTACTTCAAATATCATTTGCATGAAAATTGAAATTTATATAACCGGAGCGAATGCCGTCCGTCCATATCAGAACGGTAATAGTTTTGTATTTATTTCAAGGCAGACTATATACATACACTTACACACCATTGGTTCTGTACGACCACATAAAACATTAAACATCATCGAAATTCGTATATCCGTTTTATAATGGACCGTCCGATGTAAATATTCCGTAATGCAAACATATACGTCCTTAAACGGATTTGGCGATAAATTGACCGCAATTTATTCGTTTTGCTGTACGGTTTATGATGTTAGGAACGGCCGTTTCAACAGAAAATTATGGAATGGATGTATGCATAAACAAATGGAGAGCTGCCCTATTAACGAAGTTAATGTAATTGTATTTTGTATACGTATTCAAAGCATGTATCTACGAGAATTACAAAAATTAGCTCGTGAATGATTTTGTGGCTAATAAAAAGTTTATGGACCCGGACCAGATTTCATATTTTCAGTCGTATTTCCAGGGTAACTACCTACATATATAATATATATATATCACAGCACGACAGACCTTAAATAATATACGCATATAAAGACGTGCACCTAGGTATATTTATCAAGCGAGCAGTAACAGTAAAACTTGATACTGCAATTTTGGGGAGCATAAAACTTGACGTTCTTTTGTAATCGGTGAAGCCAATATCACTTCAACGAATTTATGTTAGGTTTCACATTCTAATTTGTTTTCTGAAATAAGCTGTAGACGTAACAGCTTTAGAGAGAAATGCATTCCTACACTTACAGTTAGTAATTGTATCTACCCAAAATCTAAGTGTCGCACAAGCATGTGTTAATTACATATTCCTACAGACTAATAGGTAACTTTTACGACACAATCCATCTTAATAGGAGAGTAGTTTAATAAGTTAAAACGTGTGAATATAGCAGGACCCTCACCACCTCCACAACCATGCTACACTACATTCAATTAGATCAGTGTGAACTAAACCAAAGAACGAATGAATTCAATATGTTTAGCACATGTTCAAAATGTACGATAAAATCGAAAATACCGTCAAGCGCGGGAGCTTTGAAATACCGTACATTTTGTCAAAGTAAGGAAGCTTCGGTCACGTAATTCTCATCACGTAATGAACGAAGCATATGTTTAGAAAAGGTGCATAATGTTTAACGAAGGTAAATAAACGACCATGATGAGGAACGTTGAAATCGATTTAAGCGGAACGTTGAGAAAGTAATTGTAAACGGCAGATATTTTTCTCTTGTTACAGTTTGTGCACTTCTTTGTGGGATTTCGGAACGTGTGGGTTTCAAAACCATGTGTACTATGATTTTTGGGGGTAATCACAAAGCGCTATGGAACTACACCTTGCGCGATCAAAACCGAGTTGTTGCACTCGAGCTTAAAGAGGAAACAAGTTAGATACCTTGCTTCTATCAGACTCATCAAGGACTAGGGCGTGGTATCCGGAATGAAAGATACCAAAACTTTCTTTTAGTTTTTAAACATGCGCTATACAATCCGGATCTAAGGCCCAATGATGACATTGTTCTTCTCCAAGAAATCTCCTAATCAACACACTCAATTATGGAAAAGTAAAAGAAACTATTATTTCCTAGTCATACATAAAAAAGCAGTTCTATTCTTGCCACTGTATCCCGCTGAGGAGGCAGATCCTATAGAAGACATACTACAGCAACAAGAACATAAAAAGATTCAACAGAATTCTTGTATCAGCTCTAGCTGTTGAGATATGCAAACATTAAATATTTCATATATTTTCATTCACATTGTTACAATAAACCTTCTGAACAAACCTTCTTTTCAATTTTAGTTGTTTATTACAGCTGTTTTTTACTCCCTTAATCTTTCTAGGTAAGAAACTATTTATTTATCATCCTAAATTCCTCTAATTACCCCCATGGTTAACAACAACATACCTACGTGTCAACCCTTGATTCAGTTTATATTTGAGCTTTCTTGCAAGTTTATTTGTTCAAGAAATGTTATTAAAATCATGGCTTCTACAGGCAGACGCAGTTGTGTTAATCATCCAGACGTTTTTTGCTATATATGTGGCGAATACATATTAAGAGAGAGTAGAAAACCAATTTATGAATTTGTAAAAAAAAGGCATACATGGCCTATTTTGGTGTTCATCTAGGAAATCAATATAAAATTTGGACGCCACATGTTGCCTGCAAATCATGTGTTAAGAACCTACGCCAGTGGACAAAAGCACAAAGAAAGTGTTTGAAATTTAGGATTCCAATAGTATGGAAGGAACCAAGAAACAATTTTGACGTTCGTTACTTTTGTCTAGAGAATATGAAGGGTATTAATCGGAATAATCGACATAAGTGGACATATCCCAACTTGCATTCAGCGAGGAGACCTATTCCACATTCAGAAGAAGTACCAGGTCCAATATTTAGTAACCTACATATATTACCAGAGGCTGATGATGAAATGCCTTCTTGTGAACATGACAATAGTGACATTGACGGACACCCAACCTGTCCAGAAAGGCTAACCCAGGAAGAATTAAATGACCTTATTCGAGATTTAAACCTTTCAAAGGAGTCTTCGGGATTCTTTGCTTCTAGACTCAATGAGGAAAATCTTCTTTTTCCGGAAACAAAAATTACGTATTACCGTAACAGGGAAAAAGATCTGCCATTTTATTCTCAGGAAGATAACTTGGTATTTTGCAACTACATAAAAGAACTGTTACAAAAAAATAGATTTATCAGAGTATACATCAACTGAATGGCGACTTTTTTGTAGATAGTTCCAAAAGAAGTCTGAAGTGTGTCCTTCTACATAATGGACACAAATATGGAGGTATTCCAATTGGGTATTCCACAAAGACGTAAGAGGATTCTAAAACTATATCTCTACTTCTGAAAAAGAATAACTATTACACAAATGGGTGGATGATATGTGTTGATCTAAAAATGGTAAATTTCCTTTTAAGACAGCAATGTGGAGCGAAAGATCAGCATTGGATAAAAAGAAATTGGCTAACAGAGACGCTCTAGTTGAGAAAAAAGTCAATGTTATTAATAAAGCATTAGTAAAACGAGAAAAGATCATTTTATATCCCTTGCACATTAAACTAGCGCTAATGAAACAATTTGTGAAAGCTTTAGATCAATGATCGTTGTTTTCAATACTTCAATATTTCAATGACTGAAATGACATAGTGTTATAGCTTATATTGGAACTAATATTTATATGCAGAAGAAGACTAGCTAAATACCAACACGTCCTCACATCTTTTGAAGACGAGGTGATAGAGAAAGTCTGATGATATTTTTGGATTCAGGGTACCCAAATTAGTTAAGAATAGTTGAAAAGTCCGGCAGTACAGCATCAGAAAGTTTAGCAGAGAAATATATGTTGACGAGTGTAATTCAATTGACAGTCTTCACCAGCAATAATAGTTTGAAGATGCCTCCTTAAGGCGAACTATTTCATTTGATTAATACCAATATTCAAATGGTAAGTTGTTTTTTACTAGTTCTTCCAAATGTTCTCGAAATTCATTAAGGCAAAACATATCCTTGCAGAAGCACAAAACTATAGTCCACGGTAAACGGTATTCATAGATACTTATCTACTTCTAATTGCCGACTATAGACGCAACTTAAGTTTGCGACAAGCAACGATGTGAATAGAGTACAGGGACGATATCTCGTTATTTTAAACGCGAATACATTTACAGCTAACAGCCATCGATTGAATTTAGCACTTTTACGCGTACTATGCATACATCACTAAACTCTAAACTCCACTAATTAATTTTCCAACACTTCGCCTTTAGAAATGTTACGATTAAAAATTCGCACACGAACAAACTAGTGCGATAACAGATCTCTAATTAAACTACCCCGTCGAAAAAAGAAATTTCGAACGGCGTAGTTTAACGTTAATGTTTCCTACACGCTCTGTAATTATTCGTGAACCGTTGATCAGCTTAATTAACATTGTGACATTCTGCCGTACGTCTAGATATACATATATCCGTATGCTAAATTCGTCGTTCTCGGATGAAAAGTTTTGCGCTATTACCGTGTAATTAAATTTATTTTAATTCGTATTTATTCTGCTGGTATTAACAAATATTTGTGCTTTCATTGTAACGCGTTGTGGTCATGTTACGTCAGTTAGCCCCATCTACTTCCATTGTTGGATCAGATTTTAAAATATATATATGTATATGCCTAGCGTGAAATGTCAGAAATTACCGATTTATTTTCCAAATAGTTACAAGAGTCGTGGAACCTGTATACCAAGTTGTGCATAAATATGCCAGCAAAGCCACAGTTTGAAACAGATTTTGTTGGCCAGGAAATTTGCGGTGTATAGAATATACATGCCTATGCTCTAAATTGATAGTTTTCAGTTTTACCACTGACATACCTAGAGAGGCACACAAGTTACTATATTACATACCCTCTATTTAGATTATTTGTTGAAATTGCTATTTTCAATATAAATCAAGCATACAGGGCAATTTCCTCCTCGCAAGTTCATTCGTAAGATGCGAAGCGTGACTTCTAAGTTGTTCCAAAACTAGGAAAGAAACAAACTATTTTATTGCTTTTCAAAATATTCGACTTTAAGATTCATACACATTTGCATACGTTCAAATCAATTCTCTTCAACATTTTTTCCGCTCTGAAGTTGATATCTCAAACTAATGGTTTTCTAAGGCTTAACAGCTTCTTGAGGTGCTGAAAATGGCTGTCTATACATTTTTTGTTTGACATCCGAAAACAGAAAGAAATCTTTAGGCGATAAGTCAGGTGAATATGGAGAACGATATATTAATTTGATGTTTTCCTCCTCCAACCAATTGTTTGACGTGCTATGTGGGAGCTGGCGTTGTCATGATGCAGAATGGTGCTACATTTTGAGTTCTTTTTCCTAATTTCGTCGATTACTTGTGGTAAGCAAGTTGTTGCATAGCATTCAGCATTATCTGCTATTCGATGCCTTCAAGAAATGGTTACGATGTATCCAGTACAATCTAAAGAACAAGTGATCATTTTCATGGGATTTAGTGAATGGGACACATCAACAGTGGATTGTTACTTAGTATCCGGTTCATAGAAATCTATCTAAGTTTCGTTATCTGGTACGAAGTGGCATACGAATTTTGCAGTTCCTCGGTCGAACTGTTTGAGCATTTTCTTACACCAATTAACACGAGCCTTGTTTTCAGCTTCGGCCAAATTATGCGGAATCCTTCGGAAAGAAATCCTTTTACAGCTAAAGTTTTGTCGAAAATCAAATGTATTGCAGTCTTCGATATGCCTAAGAATGCCTCTATCTCACTGTAAGTACATGCCCATCTTCTTTAATTTTGTTGCGCACAGCATCGATGTCTTTTATAATAACAACCGACCTTGACGCAATTTATCAGTGATGGGCGCACAACGATGACGAAATTCCACAAAACAATGGTAAACAGTCTTTTCTGATGGTGCTTTATTAGCAAAGCTTGAGCGAAGCAATTGTATATGTTGTTGTGGAGTTATGGCTAAAATCGTAAAAAATTTCTTTCAAAATCGCTTTCCTTAAACTTTCACTGTTGACAAACTACTCGCTCAATTTTTAAACTGCCACTGTTTCCACAATGGCAAATTTTACGACAATAATGCAACTACGTGGTCATTTGTAAAACCGTAAAAGGCGCCCTTTGTATGTATTTTAACAATACACGAATCGTAGCTTGAACATGGAATACTTACAATGCCATCTCAATGAGATTCATCCGTGTAACATTAAAGGGGCAGATGTGTATTCCCTTTGTCTGGAAAACATTTCCTGTCACATTATCATAAATACATTTTCTCCATCTTAAAGCAAAAACAAGTAAAAGGAAGCTAAATTTAAGTTTTCTTCGAACAGTCAATTCATGTGACACAGACGAAAGCGTTCTTGTATTGGTTAAGAGAGTATCTACCATTTCAATATCAGAGATGTTTTTGCTATTTTCTGTACCAAAAATGATTAGGAATAGGTCTGTAAAAACTAAATTTGGATAATTGTTCCTTCACTGATTAGATCTACTACGATAACATCTTAGAGTGGCTGTGAACTTATCTTCCCATTTCTTATGCAAAATAGTAGGAAAAGGATTGTGTTGATATAATCTATGGATAACCTCGCACAGGTCTCCTTACTTCCATTTCGAAAATATCTATCACGTATAAATAACGAAAAACTAAAACTGGGTCAACTGTAAATGCAAAAAGGGAAGTCCTCTAATCCCTTACAAAAGTAAACGTCACGTTAGTTGAAATGTTGTTTTCGAGTGAGGTAGGTACGAAGGACGAACACGAAAAATGAGCGACAAAACATCGAAGAAAGATTGATGGAAATTCGTGGCATTTCCCGTAGTCCCGTTCCGGGGCGAAAAGAAAAATGAATCTTCTGAAAGCGTCCTATACATCAAGAGCAGATCGGGCTCCGAACTTATGGCGCATACGAACTGAACAAGTTTTAAGGGGATATATGCAACGTAGTATGCCGGAACAACTTCAAACTCGAAAGTAGTTTTAATGCGTTTCCTAAATTTATTTTCAACACCTGATGAAAACATTTCCACTGGATGAGAACAATAAGCAAATGGAAAAACTTTGCGGCGTGAGATTTCATCTTTCAGTGCTTTCTCACATTCGTTTGCTCGCCACCGAACCAATATTTATGCCAATGTATGCAATAAAGTGACCTCGATCGCAGTATTCGCCCTATTTAAACCGGTTCTAAAAATCGCATTTAATAAATCTATCGTCGTAAATGTATTTCTGTTCGAGAAGTTAATGTTTATATGAACGGTGTTCTGCAGCTGACATAAAATATGCATTTACATGTATGTGTGCACGTTTATTTGTTGCAGATGAAAAGTTCCGTTTTAGTTGTTGGGAATTTGCGTTTACATCGTGCTCTTGCTTATCTGTCATCCAGCAATGTTTACAATTGTATGTACATTACGTACACGTCATATGCCTGTTATCTATTGTTCCGTTAGAATGCAGAAATGACAAGAATCAAAATGCATGATGGTTGTATATTTGTTACAAATAAATCCACTCATGCTTGTACTAATTGTTTCACGATCATTTTGATCTCTAAACGGATTAATAGGTACGAGTATAGTGTTGGCATTTGACTTGTATAACAAATTAATTATAATATCAATTCATGCATGATTAAGGTAGTTATAAATATCCCTATGGTTTTCATAATGAAAGCTGTACTACGAGGATTCAGAATATAGTTGCATTTATAATTCTATCAGCACTACTGTCGTTTTACCACATATTACTTATTGTTAGCACGGTTTTCACCTGATTGCTGGTGTACAGATTCAAAGATGGTAAATCAATTATATTGTGACAGCCGTAACATTAACCATGTCAGTTCAATTGTTCTCTTGCACAAAAAAGTCCAGGAAGCGGTTTTCCATGGTCTGAAAATATACTTTCAGTACTTATCCTCATGAAATATCAAGAATTGTATGTTGCCCATAAAGAAAAGCGAGCCACAGTAAACAAAAACATTAATAATAATAATAATTTATTTGGGCTCATCGACTAAAAATTTAGCATGGGTTACGTCATTTGAAAAAGAACAATACAAATTAACAAGATAAAAAAGAATAATGTCAATTTAAAAATCTTTCGTCTAGATGCTCAACAAAGGAATAATAACACTTGGCCGGTAGGAATTTTTTAATCCAACTTTAAATTTCTTCATATTTTCTATTTTTAAGTTCCTTTGGCAAATTGTTGAATATCTTAATGCAGGAATAAATTAGTGATTTCTCGTATGAAGCTCTATTGTGCTTGGCAAAATATTATAAATTTCTATGACCAGTGTAATATTCAAGTCATGGTATTTCAAAATTTTTGATATTGTTCTTGGCATGTAAGGCAGTCTTACAAATCTATGGAAAAGTCAATATTTGTACTCTGTGTCTTTCCTGTAACATAGGTTTTTAGAAAATTGATTTACAGACCGTATTACTCTTACAGGTCTTTACCATTACAGATTCTTACGACTATGCACATTATTTGCCTAAACGGGCGATTATCATACATAGTACTGTGCGTCGATTGTACTGTAACAATCCTGATGACATTACAGCATGGTACGGTCAGGTCCTATGTGTGAAAATCAATCTTTAGTGTGTAAATTAGTCATGACTCTATGTAACGAATCGACCAAAAGGGTCAACCTTCCTAGAGACCCAATTTCACAGGTGCTGGGTCCACTCAATGGCACATTAAGCTATTAAGCATTCGTCGATACACCAGTGAAGAAAACAATGTACTATACGTAGTTGCTGCTCTGTTAAACTAAACTATGGATATTATATATATTCAGCACTGCAAGCCAAGAAGAGCCATGTCTTGATTACCAATCTCTTTCCATTTTTCTTTATACTTTGTTGGCCTCCTCCAGTCACTTATCCCAATCTCTAACAAGTCCCCCTCCACCGCCTACAGCCTCTTAATTCACACACCTGCTTCACTAACATCTCCTCCTTCATCCTCGCCACATGCTCCAGCCATCTAAACTATAGATAAAGTGCATTAAAAGGAAGACAACTACGTTTAAAATTTATGGTTTTAATGAAATTCAATTTCTCTCTACCACTTTCTAAGTCAAATTAAAAACAAAATTTGAGCTTCCCAAATTATATTCCATAACCATATTTTAAATCCTTTTCATACAAAGAGCTTTTTGGCGTCTCTGCAAATCCACCCATTTATAGCAAGTTTTCTCTAATTTAGGGTTTCAAATCCAGTACCACGCAGTCGTTCTTTTAAATTTGGGAACACATTAAAATCACAAGGAGCCAGATCTGGCGAATAGGATGGACGTGGAAGTAATTCCCAACTCAATTCGTTTAAAGTATCCCTAGTTCTTCCTGCCATATGGAGTTTTGCATTGTCATGTTGCAATATCGGATATTTATGCTATTTCCTAGGCCGCTTCTTCCAAAGCGCTTGCCACAATGGACAAGATAAGCGATTAAAATAACATTCTGCGTTAATTGTAGTACTTTCCGATAGATATTCCATGAAAATAATCCCGTGATAATCTCAAAATATATAATAAATATTACTTTTCCAATCAACTAGGCTGTACATGCTTTAAACGAAGGGCCTTCTCCTGATTTGCGCCATTCGTTCAACTGATTTTTGATCTAAGGATTGAAGTAAGGTATCCATGCTTCATCAGTAGTTATCCATTGCCAAAATTAGTCACAGTAACGTACTAAAGCCTCTTAAAGTTAGCGAAAACTGTCGGACCAGTTCAGTTTCTGTCAGAACAACATTGGTACCTAGGACGCTTATACTTAAGTAAAATCTCATAATCCCATCATGTACACTAACTAGTGACATTCAGACAGCTTTTAAACGATCGACTCATCGATAGACTGTACTTTTAGATTCTGCAAACTCTCCATACTTCCTGAGTATACTTTTCAGTCGCTACACGATTTCTGAAAGCTTCACACTCTATTTGAATAAAAGCAAAAATATAACTCATTGTGATTTAGTCCCATCTTCCATGATTGCAAAATTAGTGATATGAAAATCCTCTGTGTCAGTCGAGTAGCTGAAGTATACTGAACAATATTGCATAGAGTGGCTGCGTGAACGTGTCGAGCTTTATCTCCGACCAATAGCGTGAGCTATAAGATTTACGCTATTGAATTAGAGCCAAATTTCTAATACATCCCTCGTAATAAGATTCTAATGAACCTAATGTCTTCCGTTAGGAGATGTACATATATCAGTTAAAGCTGGCAAGCTGTTATTTCTACTTTTAACAACAATCCCTAAGTAGTATGTGGATGTTTGTCCATATGAGAATTCATTTAAGAAATTAATTAAGAAATTTCCCCAATATGTACTTAAATGCACATTTTTTCAGCTATTTAATTCTACAGGAGTGGACAACTAAGTTGCGACAGACTCCCGCAGTAGCTGCAGTCACGGTATTCGGCTAACCCACCGTGGGAAAATGTGTACTTAGAAAGACGCGTTTCGCGGTTATACCGCTCATCGGTGCAACTTTGTGAAAAGTAGTTTTCATTTCCAGATCAGCACTATATCAGCTAGTACGTGTGATGTTTGTACATATGAGAATTCAATTAAGAAATTCCCGCTATATGTACTTGAATGCACAGTATGTGGAAATGAATAGAGGAAGCTTATTGGTGTTAATGGTGCCGAATTTCGATCCCACGCTGAGAGGCATAAGGATCTACGAGAAGAAGAAGAAGAACCAGTGCTAAATTCCCCATACATTCGGAACATCCCTCATAAATCTAATTTATGTAATGCAAGTAAACTATCCGTGGGTGTGATGTGTACAATGCAAAACGATTCAGCTTAATTCAGTTAATATCGATTAACAACGCAATATCCATTGATCTAAGGAAATTGGCTACAACGCTATTCTCATCGTGTGTCTACGTTGGAATTTAATAATCTTCCTAATGTTCAGTAAAAGTGCATTAAAAATCTGTCAAGGTGGCCATATTGTCCCCCAGAATTTTCGTTATTCAAACCCGAAAATATATCAATGTTATATAGTTATCATAGCACATATGAAAACTGCATGTTACCCTATTCTTTCTGGTTTAACAAAAAAAAATGGGAGAAAAATCATAAACATAAGAGAATTTCCACGACTAAACTAGATAAAACTTCCAATAACACAAACTATCTTCTAATCCTAATTCTTAAAAATGTTGCCGCGTGAAATTCCGAACATATTCCGACCAGCTACTCGCGAATTACACTCCTATATCATGAACGGTATTGATTCTACCAGCAGCAATATGCTCTATTTAAACAGCACCCGTATGTATAGATTACCGAAGTAAGCCAAACTATTAACGTTCGTCGAAAATCGATGGGTGGAAACTCGGCAATACGGTTGATTGAAATACTTTAGAGACTCCGAAGAAAATTGTTAAAGCACCTGCTAATGCCGCGTTATGTGCAAAACAAAGATTTGCCTTTAATTAATTCCGGTGGGATCTCGCGTAGCTAACTTCTTCGTATTTAATTAAATTCCATATGATCCAAAATGAGAACATTGCGAAAGTACGTGAGGAAGATACAGATGCATAAAAATAATAGTTGCACAAAACGTTCCGGTAAACGATATTGCTGAAGATGGTCCAAAATCGGATTTTGTAGCATTTTTAATGGCTTGTTTTGTGATTGATCGTAGCCGTCTTGAGAAAACCGTCCACATTGCATTTATTCAGTTTTTATTGGCTTATTTCGAAATGTTTTAACATTGCTACTATTTCTAGGGAATAAATTAGAGATTTTCTCAATACATATTCTAAAATTATATGCCCAATAGTTTAATCTACGTGGCAAGCAATGCTAATCGCAAAATCATAGCAATATTACCCATAATATTGTGAAAGACTACTGCATGTTGTTAGTTATACGAAATATGTCAAACCAAACTTCCTCTTCCGCCAAGCACTTGTTGGATATTGATATTCCCAAACAAACTGTGAAAATTAGGCAATCTTTCACGACGAATAATAGCATCGTTTGGTTGTAGGTTCTTATATCAACTTAATCACATCCAAGA
Source organism: Chrysina gloriosa (assembly GCA_038088585.1). Classification (NCBI taxonomy): domain Eukaryota; kingdom Metazoa; phylum Arthropoda; class Insecta; order Coleoptera; family Scarabaeidae; genus Chrysina; species Chrysina gloriosa. Next base: position 13,934,873 of record CM076092.1, read on the forward strand.
TTTCCACGTACTCCTTATGTATGTTTGCTGTGCATTTCTATGTGCAGAACATCATTTGAGTTGTTCGTGACTAAACCTCGGCATGAGAGCGATACTGAATAAGCCAACCGCCGGAGTCCAACGGAGAAATTACAAACAATGCGGACGACAAAAGAGATGGAAGGCAATACGATGTGGGCACTGGTTCCAATGCAGTAATATCACACTCGAGTACTTTAAAGTGGGTCAAGCAAAGCAACAACTACTTCAGATAATATAAACCAGAACAGTTTTCGGTAAAAGCCGATGTAATTGCAAAATAGGAACATATCTTTGAGCCTCCGTAGAATTAAGTTCTGAATAAACTTGAAAGCCTACATTATAGGAAAGGCATCAGCGCTTGCAAATAAAATTTGAAAGAATTTCCAAATGAATTACTTTTAAAAAATGAACTTAAGAATAAATTAAAAAATCTAAGAAATTATAAACACCAAAAATTGTCTGACTTCTGACTGAAAGGAGAAACACAAAAAGGAACTTCAAAAATCGTTTTATTTATCAAGAGACAAAATTATAGGCATAAAAAAGTTGAGAAGAGCAGCTTTCGCAGAAATAAGCCACATACTCAGTAATCTAATGGGTTTTCAAAATTTGAAAATAAATGTATTGGAACAATGTGTTATACCCGTTATAGTAGCATCACTAAAGTGACAATTTGCAAGGCATAACACTCAAGAGAAACTGTGACACCCGTGGCTAAATAGACGAAGCGGAAGAAGGCCATAATAGAAATGAAAGGAGCAAATTCGGCATGGAAACAAAAAGCAGAGGATTGCAATTTGGGGAACTCAACCATGGATTGAAGACGATACGTATCACATAATAACATTTTTTAATAAACAAAATAATGATTTCAGTCAAAACATTGCTTACCCTTCTAATTTTGAAGTACAAGGTTTATCAATAAAAACTTTCTTTTAAATTCTAAATAAAACAGACATATTGGATGAAATCTCAAAATATTTTAATTGAAATATGTTGTAAGTACTCTACCATTAATGAATAAAACAGAATATCCGATAAATGTCCACCACGACCACGTTGATAAACATCGATTCTTTCGACCAAATTTTCAATCGCATTTGTGCATGTTGGCTATGCAATTGTTGATGGATTATATTTCTAAACTTCATCTTTCACGTAGCCCCAGAAGAAATAATCTAAGAATGTTAGATTACATGATCTTGATGGCCAACTGACATCATCTCTACGCGAAATCAAACGTCCATCAAATTTGATTTTGAATAAATCGATAGCTTTTTGAGTTGTGTGGCAAGTTGCCCCGGCCTGTTGAAACCACAAGTCGTCAACAACCATATCGTCCAAAATAGGTCATAGAAAATTGGTTATCATAGTTCTATAGAGAACTTCATTGACTGTAAAGCCAGCACCAACCTCATTTTCCAAAGAATTCGGTCGAATACCACAGCACGAATAAGTCAGCCCAAAAGGACGTGATGAATGTAATGGTTCTGCAACAACTAACCTTGGATTTTCAGAAGCCCAGATGCGATAATTGTGTTTGTTAAAGTAGTCATTCAAATGAAAATGAGATCGGTCAGAAGAGACGATTTCAACTGAAAATCCAGCACCTTGTTCAATAATGAAATCGGAAAATTGTCGATATTGATGATGATCTGGTGACCAAAACTACTGAAAATAATTAATATCCTCTACAAACTTGATAATATACATTTTGTCGATAAGTATGAAAGAAAAAGAGAAAACCCCGAAAAACCAGATCAAATCTTTGAAATTTTATCTATTTTGCTATATATCTCAACAAGTAACATTGATAGGAGAAAAGTTTATAGGGGTTAAATTCTAGATCGTCGGAATGAAAACAAAAAATAATCAGACAACAAATCTGTATCTCAACGAAGAACCGAGTTATCGTGAAAAGCATAATTTACCGCTTTCTTTAAAATGGCGGCGCACGACCGGAACCACAACCGTCCCCCTCTCCCCTCCCTCCCCCCCTCCCCACACTATAAATATTATAATAGACATGTTTTCGATAAGTAGTAAAGAAAAAGAGAAAAACCCGAAAAACCACATCAAATCTTTGAATTTTTGTCTATTTTATTCGATATATCAATAACTAACAATCATAGGTGAAAAGTTTATAGAACCCACATTATAGATCATCGAAAAGAGAACAAAAAAAAAACAACAATTCTGTATCTCAACGGGGAACCGAGTTATAGCAAAAAAATTCACCCCTTTTTTCAAGATGGCGTAAAATGCACAAATTGTTTCATTAGCCCTAGTTTAATGTGCAAGGGAGGTAGAATAATTTTCTCTCGTTTTACTAAAGCTTCATTAATGACATTGACTTTTTCCTCAACTAGAGTGCCTCTGTTAGCCAATTTCTTTTTATCCAATGTTGATCTTTCGCTCTGGTGTCCCAAAGACAAAAAACAAGGATCTTCTGTATATCCACATTGCTGTACTAAAAGGAAATTTACCATTTCTAGATCAACACATATCATGCACCCATTTCTGTAATAATTTTTTTTTTCAGAAGTAGAGATATTGTTTTATAATTTTCTTTCATATTTGTGGAATGCCCAATTGGAATACTTTCATATTCGTTTCCAATGTGTAGAAGCGCACACTTCAGACTTCTTTTGGAATTATCTATAAAAAGCTGCCAATCAATTTGTGTGTACTCTGATATACCCATTTTTTGTAACAGTCCTTTTATGTCGTTGTAAAATACTAAATGATCTCCCTGAGAATAAAATGGCAGAAGATCTTTTTCTCTATTACGGTAATACGTATGTCATTAAGTATACAAGCAAGCAACTCCAAAGACTCCTTTGAAAAGTTTAAAGCTCCAATAAGGTCATTTAATTCTGCCTGGGTAAACCTTTCTGGACATGTTGAGTCTCCTTCAAAGTCACTATTGTCATGTTCACAAGATGATATTTCATCATCATTTTCCGGTAATATATGTAAGTTACTAAATATTGGAACTGGTATTTCTTCTGAATATGAAATAGGTCTCGCTCAATCCAAATTGGGATGTGCTCACTTATGTCGATTATTCCGAGTAATACCCTTTATATTCACTAGACAAAAGTAACAATCGTCAAAATGGTTTCTTGGTTCCCTCCATACCACTAGAATCCCAAATTTCAAACACTTTCTTTGTCCTTTTGTCCACTGGCGCAGGTTCTCAACACATGATTTGCAAGCAGCACGTGATGCCCAAATTTTATCTTAATCTTCTAGATGAACACCAAAATAAGTTATGTATGCCTTTTTCACAAACTCACAAATTGATTTTCTACTCTCTCTTAATATGTATTCGCCACATATATAGCAAATAACGTGTTTGATGCTTGTAAAAGCCATGGTTTTAATAACGCTTCTGGAACAAACACACTTGCAAGAAAGCTTAAGTTTAAATTGAATCAAGGGTTGACACGTAAATATCTTTATAGTTATTTATGCGGATATTATTGGAAAGTAAACCTTAAATACCAATTACACCGCTAGTTTCATAAATCCTTTATGACGTACATTCTTGCAACAGAAAATATTTCTTTTGTCGGGCTGCGATAATTAACGTTTTGTCGTTGACTTACCAATAAATAATTCCTTCGGCTTTTGTCATAGCGATGTAAAAACTAAAACTAAATACAAGGAATTTTATATATATATATAAAGACAAAATAAAACTGGTGTAAGAAAGAAAATATACGGCTGGAAGACAAAAATGAAATATTGCTAATTTGGCATAAACCGTAAACATTACAAAGCTGAATGTTTTTACTAGAAATATTTAATTAATCAAAATTTGCATTTACTCAAATAAACATAATTTACTAGTATGTAAACAGAATTGAGCAGCCAGCAAATGGATCTACGCGATTCCGTTTCGAGTCTGGCATTTTAAAATAGCCTTATCCGTCTCTGTCAGAACTCTTTCCGACAAAAACTCATTTACATTCAACGCGCTCGTTACTGAAAGTTACCGTAAATAAAAAGATTCGCGGAAAGAGGAAATTATTTCTGTGCGAAAACGCCTTGATATTAAATAAAATAACTTTGGAACGGGACGCGACCGTTTCCCCATAAATCTGGCGAAGGACGCCCATGACCCCGGGGGATATCTTCTTCTGCCCTAATTACTCATCTAAACGATTTTACGCGTGCACAAGCGGCTCTTTTCGCTAAACAAAAACAAATTCCGCATTGATTTATTTAAGTTTCCGCCCTCGCCGTTCGCATAATGTATCTTTTCGCTAACTCGTTTTCCATGTTTTGTTTTCTATCCTTAGGGACTTTAAACGAATAAGCAAGTTCGGCAGGCTATAAGAAAGTTAAAAGGAACCAACGAAGATAAGGGTAGACGTCAACCTTTATACAAAAAGACGTTGTTTATTTCCCTAAAATGTGCTGGATAAGCTTTAGATATAATTAGTAATATAGGAAATTATGCTTGTGGGGTAATGTATTTACATCTTTCTAAATGTGTTATAATGGTAACTAATTTCTTTGGTATAATACAATAGAAACAATATCTCTGTGTTTTATACGGTTATATGCAAGATTCTGACCTGTATTATATATCACAGCAAGTCAATGATTCAGAACATTTTCCTATCTTATCGTACATAGGATTCAGTGCCACATTGCTAACATCGATCACCCCTTGTAATGAATGTACTGGTGTATTGCCCTATAATTAAAGAAGGTCATCAATAAACTCTTCCTATAGAGACTATCCACATCGCCAATAGATGTAAAAGTTCAGAACAGATTACCAATTTCGTGGCACTTAAATTTTCTTATACCAGTTAGCAGATAGAATTATTGTCTAGTTTCACATAACCAGCCAAAAGGCGAGACTATTTCATCCTATTTTCAAAAGCAAAAATATCATCCACCTATCGATAGAATTCTACACAATCAATCATATGACTTTTTTATCGTCCACTGAAGACGCCAACTTTATTACCCAAGTTACGTTTTCGGAACCTCTTCTAGATCAAGCGTGTAAGAGATGCCTTACATTGTCTCATACATAAGTCACGATGTCCTACTGCTACTTTTAAACATAATTCACTTCCAAAGTAGTCACATTAATTTGTCAACAACAAAACAATTACCAGCATTGGTTTTTTCTATTACGATATAATTACAAATATTTTTGCAATTAGTAGATAAGTAAGGTCATACGTGGACGTATATTGAATCTGTTCCCAGAACAAGACATCTATCATTGCTAAATTACGTGAAATGAATTCTATTACAGTTTCAATCTGACATCGCCACCGCTCGGTGTAATCGTTATACCAAAATCAATACACGTTTTCTAGGTCAGTTCTTAAAGTAAAACTGTTACTTACGTGTACAGTATATTTTAATACGAACTGCCCTATAACGGATTCCGAAATATTCCCCTTAAAGCTTCCATTGACAATATATTACAACTAATGAATTTTATATGAATTATAGACCTCAAAGTGTTGGGTACCTTTAACGTAGGCAGTTCATAAGTTTTTGACTGCATTTAGAGAAAAGCAGCAAGCAATAAACTTGTTCGGAATATTATGAGTATGCTAATTATTGTAAAAGCTCTGAATTCATATTGCATTCAGGCTATTTGATTGCGTTTCATTATATTACAATTACTTTAAATGAGACTTCTGATCGATATTTTTGGGAAATAACTGCACTAATTTCCTGTAAGATACGTTTAATGCAAACTGAACAGTATAAACAAAGTGTATGTATGTCTGTATAGCGTCAGACCAAACATATACTGAAGATTATGTAAAAGTTCGTTCCTAAAGTCAAGATTTTCATGTGGCGGTGGAAATTTGACTTCTGTGTTAAGAATGTCTATAAGCTTGGATCTAAAATGCCAGTCATATCAAATGATGCTTCAAAATAGTTTTGCCGAAACGACAAGGAAAAATTCAATGGATCCAAAAGGGAATCATCAATACGGAGTAATCTGGTCAGATCTATACACAGCTATAGTACCAGAATTAAAAATTTATTACAAGCTTTACAAAGTAAAACCCCATGACTTTACTCTTTGGACTTAAATCACCCGCTAACTTTACGGAAACTCGATATACAGCAACAATTGGAAAATCAGTGGATTAACTGATCACAAACCCAAGTAATTTATATTAAATATAATCAAGCGTGATGACAGATCTTTTCAGCGACCATTATATTTAAAGATATCTAAACCCTGACAAAGCCGAAAGTGATCACAAGAAAAACAGGAGAAATTCGAAGACATAATACGAGGAACAGCTAACAAAGTAATCTAAATAGTCTTACAAAGAAAAGAAAATAAAGATTCGGATAGAGGATAAATGGAAGAAACGCTGCAAAATCGGAGAAGGAAAAATCTCCAAAAGAAGGGTACAAAGAGAAAAGAAAGAGAAAGATGAAAGGACCACGCGAACAAGACTACAAATTACATAGATGAGATCTTGAAAATATTTGAGACAGCAGGTCCAAAGAAATGATATAAGGAGGGTATATTACACAAAGCTTGATAAAATACTGAAAAATACGAGAAATTAGAAATAAGTAAGAAATAGAAGTTAAAGAACAAAAATGGAAAGCGCTGAAGAAAGGATCTGCATATTATTTTAAAATGTTGAATCATGCCTTGTTTCAAAGGTTGACATTGTGAGACAGTGCTTAATGGAAAGGAAATTATCCATTAATTATTATTATCCAAAAACGGGAACGTTACTCTGTTGTGTTTCTTCATTTTATTGTTAAATTTGTGTAGCCACAGTACTCACCCAACGTCTTTTAGTCTCATTGTGTAAATAATTTCTGAAGATCTACATTATCTTACTTATTATTTATGTAGTTCTAGTTTCTTTTTTTCATTTAGAAGTAAAATATAACAAAACAGATTTATTACGACTAAATACTTTGTAAATGTTACAAGAAGGTTTTCGTATACACATTGTAAATTAGAACTCTGCTATTAGTAGATAGACCATGAGAATGTAATTCAAGGGTAATTCTCGGTGCTTACATCATTAGTAGTAATTACAGCTTCGTGTACTTTTAAGTTAATCCTGGTTATTATCATAAGATATAAAAGAATAAAATGAAATATAAGAATTAAATATTCCTACAAATGAAATCGTAGAAGAAACTACTTACAAAATGCACTAAGCTATTTAAAGAATTTCCAGATCGTAAAGATGGACTACTTTCTAACCAATTTATAATATTAAAACGTTAATGCTTCTCAAACAAAGAAATTGTTGCATTCAAAAAATATGGAAAGGAAAGATATCAAAGTGGAACGAGGAGTTAATAGTAAAGCAAAATGGAGGGAATTTCCAACAGCAATCTAAGTACCACATCCCAGACATTAACTGTTAGAGCCGGACAATGCCTGGGCCTCAGAGATAAAGACCCAAGAAAGACATAATTCTATTTATAAGGTGCTGGAAACTGAACTAGGAAGTTTCTACCTTAAATAGGAGGCAGCCGAAATGCCCAATATTCCAATATCGAATACGTATAGCCTTTGCAAAAGGTCTGGGAATTTAGGACTAAATGTGGGTTCGAGTACAGTACAAGACGTCAGCCTAATAGAGAAGCACACGTTATCAGTCAAGATGGATTCAGATCTAATTGCTCCACGGCATTGGTGCCCTAAAAGTTGGGGTACTGTAGAGGATCGATAAATAATGTGCAGATTAACGAGAAACTTACCACAACTTTATTAACGACGATGGCAACCATTCAGAGTAAATGTGTACTTCTTACCAACTGTCTGTAGTTTTCCCACCAGACCTTTTTGTAACATCATAAAACAAGGCACCTCGAACGACCCTTCTTCTGCATAGCCATCATCTGCTACGTGATTTGTGTCAGACGCGCTTCCTTTCTTGGCGCTAAAATATAGATAAGTATGTCTTTCAATTATCTACACTACAATAAATGAGAATGCATAGTTTGAGCTTTATAAACTTCAAAAAAGCGTACAATTGTGTCAACAGGAAGCTGAGGGAAATAGAATTTTGGGTATTACCAAAACACATATATATGAAGCAGTAAAGGCCTAGCAGGCTCATTACTCGCTCGGTTATTCTCCACCATTCCTTCTTACTGTTGTCAATTTCTCTCAATTCGTTTCCCCGATGGTCTCAACTTCCTTCAGTGCTTACTCTTTTGATTTAGTGCTGGATCTTCCATTTCTTCTTCTACAGTCGAATTCGCATTCCATTATTTGTTTTGGTATTCTTTCAGATTGCATTCCCCACAGGTGCCCAACCATCCTACTCTCTGTCCTTTGATCACGCCCATTATGTGTGGTTTTTTGATACAATGCTTTGAATTAATTGTGTCATTGCGTCTTTCCCATCTATCTTTAACTATCCTTCCACCATATATCGTTCGAAATGTTCTCCCTCAAGCTCCTATCATGCTTTCATCGTCTTTATATCAGCTTCAAGAATCGCACGTGTACATAAACACTGGTTGTATTATTGTTTTGTATATCCTTATTGTTGCACTACTTGGCAGCATTTTATTTAATGCGAAAATGCTAAGAAAACATATAAATCTGTTCAAATCATTATCTAATAGAGTAGGCTAAGGCAGTGACCACTAATATTATTCTTGGTCATAGTAAGTTGGATCAAGAGGAGTGTAACCAATATTAGAACAGATTTTCTACAACCATTTGTAATATTTACTATATGTGCATTGCAGACTACATACATCTACTAACTAAATGATAAAAGCATGGAAATGGAAATAAGAAACTCGATCAGCATTAAGATATTGAAAACAGATACGGAGAATATTGAAACCTTGAAAAAGAGAACCAGTAAATCAGTAACACAAGTTGAAGGAAAACAGACCAAGTGTTAAAACCCTAGAAGAGAAAACGAAAAAGAAATTACTTCCAAAGAAGAGTATCAAAGGTTTTCAAAAAAAAAGAAATTGAGAATTTTACTAGAAAATTGATACTATACATACATATTTAAGCACTTAGAGGCTGGCAGCAAATTCTCCGTACATTTTTTAAGATACTGAGATTATACTGGCCCAACATAATATCGAATACAGTTAAATAGAAATATATTGGCCGCATACTCAGGAAAAGACAAAATAATACAGCCAAACAAGCACTGAAATATCAAAATTAAAGAAGACTGAATAATTACTGGAGAAATAAATCAAGTCAGATTAAAACAGGAACAGAATCAAAACCAGAGAAAGAAATAAAGAAGATTGGAGAAAACAACTGCGAATCAATAGATAAGGAACAAGATGCACCAATCCATACAATCCAGAACTCTTAGAATACCGATTTGGTAACGTGAAACGTCCAATACTAAGAGGGATAAGAGAGGGGTAAGAGGGATAATACTAACGAGAGGAGTTCTAAAAGTTGCTTTAAGATTTTTTATAAATTTTATGAGATGACAGAGAAAATTATGGAATATACCTATCGCATGCCATGGTAGATGATAGGAACTTAGATTAAAGATGTTAGCTTGATACTAATTTCCGAAAAGTTGCCCTCAGCATAGTGGCTTAACGATACAACCTCTAGTGAGCCAAGTTCAATGAATTTGATTATTTTTATGTTAACAATTTTGAAACTAGGAATGAAACTGAAACAAACTGCGAATTAAACTGGAAAAGCAGGGGGAGGGAAAGACACTTTGGAGAATTACTCGATATTTCTTTCAAATTGCTAATAGCATGGGTCAGCCATTTGTATAAGTTATTAAGTAAAGTTCTGCAATCGATATCGAATTAAGAATAAAATAGTTCGACATTTATCTTTCATTTTATCTATTTATCTGTTTTTGTTATTATATATATATATACATATATTATATATTTGTATTATTTCTTCAATAAAATCTAATAAAATCGATATATCGATAATTCGCACTAAACGTTAAACAGCATATTTACTTCATTATGAAGAACCGCTCATTCCTGCTGCAATAACGATAACGATACTGTAAAATAATACCGTATGCACATGGGACCCAAACGGCACAACCAAGCCGCATAAAAAACCAACGAAATAGTAATGAACATGTTGGCGTACATAGAGACACAACATAACGCACACAATCAGTATGCATGGGAAGTGCATTAGGACAGTCATTGTCCTCGAACACAATAAACAACAACGAACGACCGGCGCAACAATAAACCCGTCCGTGCCCGAATCTCGCTAATGTGCTGGTGGGGCTTCAAAGTATTTTTGAGAGTGTTCGGCAATCTGGCCAGCAGAATTTTAGCGGACACCCTGGACGCTTCCTATAAAATGTGCACGTTTTGTCCGTGCGGGTGCTCTAATACGGCCAATTCGACCGTCATCAGCGTCCAACCGCATCAACAGCGCACGTCCGAGAATTCGGAAATAGGTGAGTTTTTAATTTATTATCCATCAACAGTGCCAAACATCAAACGGAATTATAGTTCCGTGCGCTAAATATACAATGAACATGCGCTCGATGCAATTTGGTAATTGTGGATCCTAACGAACGACAGTTTTCGAAATTAGCTGTACTGCTTATTACCACTGCATTCTACCAAACTGGGAATTTCCTGTTGATTTTATTGTGAAACTAACGAATTGTAAATTTGCGTTGATAACTTCAAAAAATACTTTGGTGAACACAAATGTTTTGTCGTCTTCTTCGGTTCCTTAAATAACCAGATTATTCCTTTCAATTTTCTATTTTCGTACGAAATAAATTTCTGCCAAAATATCGTTTGCTTGATATCTAATTATAGCAGATAAGAGTGAGTAAAGATATAATCTTAAGCTTAACTTGTTTTGAGTGAATCTCAGTAGTAGTCTCAATAAGTCTTCGCGATTGTATTCTTAATAAATCTTGGCGACTAGTTTATGTGAGACAATTCTTACCAAACTAATAAAATACATTTTTCTCCAATACAACATGCACCTATATTTATGTGTTAGATCAAATAACAAGTTAATATCATTGTAACATCAATTACCTGGACGATGGAGAACATTTACACTAAAATTGGCGAAAATTTGTTTCAGGTTTTATATACCTACTACTTGTTAATTATGGCTGGGCACGGTTATTTTACAAAAGTAACAACGGGATAATCATATTTGGTAATATGTTGCACATTTCTATCAATGATCTTTATCATTTTTTCAACCAGCACCAGAATTCCCATCCATGAAACTTCAGGTTTTGACCGTCAAAAAAATGGACTGGCCTGATTTGATGTGTCGCCATTATTGAAATGTTTACTATTCAAAAAGCTTTGCAAAGGACGAAATAAATGATAATCTGGTGGTGTAATGTCAAGGTCAGGACTGTATGGTTAACTAACGAAAGATGTACACTCACCGCAACTCTAAATGTCCGCCCCATTGTCACATATCTAAACGCCCGTCCCAGAACGTGCGAGGTTACTATCGGTTGATCCGTGTTGTTTAAAGTGACAACAAATAAAATATTATGGTACTAAGTTAGTAGGTCATTCCTCTTACTATTGCCTCTGAAAAATAACAATTTTTTCTAAGATTTATGAATAAGGAAATATAATTAGAATTACGGTTTCACTAATTGAAATTAGTTTTTATAACTACTACACAAAATAATTTAATTAGAATGTGGAATATAAATAATTCGTATCTACAAATAACTTTGGTATATATCAAAAATGTGCCATAAAATACGAAGTTTTCGTATCAAGAAAGTTTAATAAATACTAATTTTTATGAGAAAATTATTTCATTAATATAGTGACAAATGATGTAAAACTAAGGTTCTAAACAGTAGTAAATTTAAGAATATCTTTAATAAAATTACCAAGATTGACTTTAATAAAACGGTATATATAGATATAAAATATAACATTCTTTTATACTAACACTAAAAAGATAAAATCTCAGTAATTTGTGTAATGTAATTAAAATTCGAGTCTTATTTAGTTCTTACGATTCATATATTTGCCTATTTAGTTGTCTTTTCCTCAATTTGTTGTTTATTTTTGTTATACCACTTCATTTTTGTTTGCTTTCAGAATTAATTTCTTTATTTAATTAAAATATTTTTTTATTTTGGTTCAAGTTTTCGTATATTATCTTTTTTGGCGATTTATTAGTTTGTTGCACTCCTTTATTTGTTTTTATTTTCTTTAGGAATATATTTTATTTCTATACATTTTTTTGTAAGATTGTTTAATTTTGTCTTTCGCCGACTTATTACATATTATTAGTTTGAAAAAATCATCTGAATTAGGTGAGAGTGGTACAAAGGCAAATTAAAACGTCTACCATAACATCACATATTGTATTTGAGCACCATCTACAACGCCTTCAACATTTTAGAAATGGATTTTCCAAAACTGTTGTATTTTGATATGTGCATATATACACATATGTATATAGACACAATTATTTGATTTAGTTCTGCCTACGTTCAGGTTTAGGTTATTTTCATAAAACCACTTATTCGGGTTAGCTATAACACCAACAAATTCGTCTTTTAATGTTTTAATGTTCTGTATGTAATATTTTATATCTATATCACTTTATCGAAACGAATGTAACCAAATTTATTAAACATACTCTTAAACTTACCACTGGTCAGGATCTGAATTTTATATCATTTCTCACTCGATTAATGAAGTTGATTTTATAGTCAAAATTTATCTGTATTTAACTGTTTATAGATACGAAAATTTTGGACTTACTGGTATATTTTTTAATAGTCTAGAACAAACTTATTTATATTTCATCTTCTAATTAAACTATCGTAAGAAATTATTTCAATTACTGAAACATAATTATGAACACATTATGTTTATTTATCTATAGAATATAAATTCTAGAATAATGGCAAATAAGAGGCAATAATACGAAGAATAGATGACCCATTAATTCACTACTACATATATTATTTTATTTATTGGCTTTCTTTTAACAATTCACAAGCTCTTTTTATAACACAAATTAAATATTATTTTTTATTTTAGGAGACCGTTTCGTATGAAGCAGCTAATAATAACTTCGCAGGTAGACGGTTTTGGGACGGGCGTTTAGATGTGACAATCGCGGCGTATGTGCTCAGGAGGCAGACATTTAGAGTTTCCGTGAGTGTACATATATAGCCTTACACGGTCATCATGAGGGACAATTCCTTGGCATATGCATTATTCAGTGTTGTTGATTATACGAGGGTTGTTCTCTTTCCGCTGAGTGCAGTAAAGTAATACATAATATATTGACGAAACAAATTTATTTAGGATTTGTCAAAGTATTCCTTTTCAGTTCATTTTTGCATACGTGCAAAGCAGCCTCTAAAACATTTTCCACTTTGTTGCATTCCTCATCACACCAATTTTCCAATCTCTTTTGCTAAAAACTCTCGCCCCATATAATACTCTGTCTTCCTTTTTTCCAGCCTTAATGGAAGTTGCTTAATTTTTATGTCACCCGATGTTGATGGCTCTTTATTATCCGCTTTTCTTATTAGATCTTTTATTTATTTTACATCACACGTATTGATAAGCTTTTATTATTTAACTCAATAATAGTAGCCATTTTTCTTTCATTAGCAAGCTTCACAAATTTGGGCAGTTTTACATAATGCGGCAACATATTCAGCCATGAGCTTCGAACTTATTTGTCGATTCTTAACAATGTATTCAAGAATATCTTGAGGGGTTAATTAAAGTATTCGGATGATACCAGAAATTTTTAGTGTACATAGTTAATAAATGTCCATTGGTGTCCGGATTTTATTTCACAATATTCTAAATCATACCATAAAGGAAATATGGCATTCATCAATGTATCTCATTCATCAATGCTCTCCTTCGACCTCCATTACGAAGTATTCCCAACTCTATCAATATAAACGGTAGACAATTGATTGATTTGATTAGGATGATAAGGATGATAATTCCCACAAGTCTGAGTTGCAATTGTTGGATAACCAAAGGCAACCAGAATAATATGGCATACGTAAAGTCTAGATACCGATTTAGATCTAAAATTATCTGATAATCTCGGCGTGGAAATTCCAACTGCCTTGCGATAAGCACGCCAAATTCCACCCCCATATTAATATCCTAATTCCGTCAATTCCACTGTCATCAGCGACCAACAACACCGACAACGCCCGTCGAATAGCACGAAAACGGGTGAGGTTGAATTTATTATTCATCAGCGATGCGGAACATCAAACAAAATTGCGTCCCCGGTTCACCGCGAACGATAAATTAGCGAACGTTCCATCCACGAACGTGCGTCAAATGTAATTTTTAATCGGACGTTTAATTATTCGGAGTGGTCCAAATTGCAAGCGAATAACGATAATAAGGCGAAAAACCGGTACCGCAGTCGCTTTAGAGCCCATTAAATACATATTTCGAGAAGAATGCACTCTAGTTGCTAATTTGGTTTTGTCAATAGTTACTATGAAAGAAAAAAGTGATTATTCAATTTAACTTTTTTGTGGTATAATTGGTATTAAAAAGCAATAAATAATAATTACAAAGAATAGAAAACTAGAAAATCTGCATAACGGTCGTATGAATGACCTACACTGAATTTTATTTGTTAGGCAAGTTGCACATGAACTTGTGCAACGGCTGCACTGCAGCCTGCATTGCATATGCCAATAATTATCACGGAGGGAATTGTAGGTCATTCACTGGAGAGTTATGTAAATTTTTTACTTTTCCATTCTTTGTAATTGTAACTCCCCCAGGTACCTTTTGAAACCAGTTTTTCATTTCATTAAGTTCATTAGAATCTTATTACGAGAGATATACTAGGAATTTGGCTCTAGTTCAATTGCGTAAATCTTATGGGTCATGATATTAATCGGAGACAAGTTCTGGTATGTTTATGCAACCATCCCGCGCAATATTGTTTAGTATAGTTCAGCTAATTGACTGACAAAGACGTATTTCCGTACCACTGATTTTTAATCATGGCAGACCCAACTAAATCACAAAGAGCTATGGTTTTTGTATGAATATATGAAACCTTCAGAGATCGTTTAAAGTCTGCAAGATATATTCACTAAGTCTGCCCAATCTAAAAGTACACTCTATCAATGGATCGATCTTTCTAAAGTTATCAAAATGTCACAAGAAAACGACCTACGCTGTGAACGGTTGAACACGCCTGTAAATGAAAGTAACGTTAATACCGCGGAGAATCTACTGAAAAATGATAGGCAAGCAACTATTCCTGAAATTAATGTTACTGTAGAAATCACTACACGACAGGTAAAAAAATTTTCACGCACTTTTGGGCCTGAACAAGCTTTCAGCTCGCTGGGTACAACTGCTGTTGCAACCGGAACAGAAACTTAACACCTTCGGTACGTGCCGCCAACTTCAAGAGCTTTTAGCATGTTACAGTGACCAATTTTGATAACGGATGATAACCACTGATGAAACATGGATAACTTATTTCAAAGCTGAGACGAAACATCAGTCGAAGGAATGGCACAAACCAGAAGCATAGCATCCACTTAAAGCACGTCCAGTTCCGTCAGCTGGAAAAGTAATGCTTACTGTATTTTGGGATTTCTAAGGGATTATTTTTATAGATTATCTACCGAAACTCAAAGACTCCACGTCCACCTTATTCGCCAGATCTGGATCCCAATCATTTTCATTTGTTCCCAAATGTGAAAAATCCACTACGGGGTGTTCGATTTGAAATCCCGAACGAGGTAACCCTTACTATAATTTGTTCATTCAACAGAAATAATTAAGTCAGTCTTTACAAAAATGCGCAATATTTGAATGAAATGTTTCTATTGGTCGTATGTCTGAAAACCTGGATCGGACCAACGTTTACACTTCTGCGACGGCGAGCTGGCCAACATCAAAGGACCCTTCGTGTCGAGGTTGTCAAGGCGTGTAGTTAGTAAATAGCGAAGAATTTTAAATTTCATATGCTTATTTCAAATGGGCCGCGCTTTTGCTAATTTGTGACATGTTAAACTGTCTATTGCGGTTATTGGTATAAATTAATGGGGAGTGGCTTAACTATTTCTGTTGAATGAACAGAGTATAGATTGCAGAGACATTAGAAAAAAAAAATAGTTTTACGTTGGGATAATTGTATTCAATTAAGTGGAGGTTATATTGAAAAACTACATTATAATTTTGATGAATATTGATGAAAAAAAAAAATTATAGCCAAATTCGTAGAACTCCAGATACATCGCTGGCACTTTCTATTGTTATTCGTTAGCTAGGCTTTATATTCATAATAACCTTCAGACGACAAAAGTCTATAGTTTTAAATAATTCAAACGAAAGTCAGCCAAAGCACACATTCCAACAGAGATCACAAACTTCCTCGCACTTCCTCGAATTTAATCAAAACAGTTAAATATTTTATACAATAGATAAGAATCCTAACGGAATCGTCATGATAATTTATTTTAAAACTGATGCGATATTTCTTCGCAAACTAAACTCTCATTCCTCCAATAGTGAAGCAAACTCAATAGTGAAGTCAAGTCTTCCCAGTTTCCCAATCCAATTAAAAATAAAACGAACCATTAAGGAAATGGGAATCTGTAGACGTTTTCTCAAAATAAACTCGCATTTACACATCACGTTAATTAAACGGCGATGACTGAAACGTCAACGAGATTTCGTTTCTCGAACCGTATGCAAATCAAAAGCGTCCATTTGAACCGGAAAGAACAAGACGCAACTCCTCGGAGTAAATTACAAACGGCACACGCCGTTTTTCGACGCGATTTTCGCGATGAAAACGCCCTATTCAAGGAAACTAACACCGTACCTCCTCCTTCTGTTTCAGTGCATGAATTTATCAGCGAGCCAAGAGAGCAATTCTACCAGGACGTAGATAGGGGAGAAGTGGAGACGATACTCGAGAATAAACAGAACGGCACTTTCATAATACGGCCCTCTTCGTCCGCGAATAGTCTAGGAACGCTGTCGATTACACAGGACAACAGAATCTTTCATCTAAACATCAGACAAAGAGAAGATGACACGATAGCGCTCGGCACGGAGAGGATTAACGAGAAGTACTTTACGGACGTGAACGCCTTAATTAATTACCACATTAGTAATTATTTGATACTGTATTCGAACGATGAAACATATAGAACTTTATTAATACCATATCGTGGGTAGTTGATAATATAGCTTTGTTCGTGTGTATTCTGGTAGAAACTAAGTTACTCTAATTATATTATGTTCAACTTGACATTGAATAAACCTTGAAAATCTCTTTAGATATTTTTATAGAAGTTTAAGGTCAACATACATATACGCAATCTGTTCAAAATGTATCCGACCTTTGGATGGGAAAAATCAAACCATTCACTTACAGATATGGAAGCTTAATCGCATATAGAATACCCTCTTTGGAACCGTACACCCTTATCCTGCCGAGTACAATCTTTTCCCTTTCAACTACATTATCAACTTGAGAAACAGCCAGAAGTTTGGCCAAGAAAATCTGAATAAAATAAAAGGAATGCGCCGATGCATTGTCATGATGCGGCATGGTCCAGCATGTCCTGCGCAATTTCTGCACGCAGTTCCTTTTGCCCCGCCTTTAGCAACTTCGGCACGAATTTTGCGGACAGTATTCGCAAGCTCAAATTATCATTCATAATAACATGGAAGAAGCCAATGCTTATCCCAGCGTCGTCTGACAATTCTCTAATAGTTATACGACGGTCCTGCAGGTGTTAACCTTCTGAATCGTTTCGTCATTTTGACTTGTTGAAGACCTGTCAGTTTTCAACCGATTGTATCAGTCCTTGATTTTACCCACGGCATCGTCTTCCGAATGGTGTCCGATTCAGTATCACCGAGCTTCTGACAAAATTTAATGCAGTAGCGTTTATAGCGATATTTTACACACATGTGCACGATGGTACTCTACAACTTCTACCAAATATCACGGTACTCGCTTTATTACTTTCGCGGTAAACATGGTAGGTCGGATACATTTTGATCAAACCTCGTATATATTACAACATTATTCCTTGCGTGTTTAGTTTTTGCGATTTAAATCATCCAATCCATATAGTATAGTAGTATGCTTAAGGGAAAGAGAAAACTCGGAACACGTGTTTCACTGCCAAGAACGACCACGTTTTCGAACGTAGTTTTAAGAATATGTAATAAAAGATGATAGATCGATAATTTTACAGTGGTAGATGTGATATTCCCCTAATTTAGTTTATTATAATTTAGTCCCACGTTTTGGTCTATTTTATCGTACCTCCTATACAACTGATTCGTTTAAATAAAATGTACCTTTCACCAAAAATATGTCTTTTAATATTAAATATATGAATATTTATATTTGCTTTTTCCTATTTCACGACCAAGTTCAACGTCAAGAATCTCCATCAAGCTTGAAAATTAATATACAAACTGATCGTTTTCAAGAAGTGATAGACAAATGGAAAGCGAGATCAGAAAAGATTTTACAAATTGGAATATATACATAGTTCGGCGCTGCAGGCCTTATAGGCTCTTGGCTTCTAAACTATTTCTTACTTGTCTCCATTCTATTCGATCCTTTTCCTTTTTCCTCTAATGTTTCACACCCAGGTCTTCACGTTTCACAGCCTCCATTTATCTTTTTCTTTGGCGCCCCCATTCTCTTTCATCCTAATTCTGCGCCTTGCAACATTCTTTTACAGTTCTTTCTTCCTGTATACGCAAGATATGGCACAGTCGTCGAGCTCTTTGTGCTCAGATCTTCTGTGTGATCTTTGTCTTTCCATGTACATCCATTATTTCTTTCTCTATTTGACGCCCCCATATTCCTTTAGTCACTTTGACTCCTCCAAAATTCCTGCCTAGCACTTTTCTCTCCCAAGTTGCTACTTTCTTCTGTTCCTATTAGTTTGTTGTCCATGTCTCACATGCATGTCATACAATTGTTTCGTATGTTCGGATTTTTATCATTCTGGACACGTTTCTAGCTTTTAGAAGTGTTGTCAATAATCCAATCGTCTTGCTTTCCTTTAATAACCTTTATCTATCTCCTTTTGTGTTTTCTCCTCGATTAGTTCCGATTACTCCTAGGTATTCAAACTGGGTCATATTTTCAAAGTTATATTCCGTGTTCTTTGTGTTCAATTTAATACGCTTATTGTCTTCTGTGATAAATTGATACGAAAAAGAAAAGGAGAAGCAATTTACAATACTGGTACTGTATAGCCCTAATGAGGTTGAGTGTATCGAGGAAAACCAAAAACTTTGGTAGAATCCGGGAACATACATCATACCGTTTAGTGGGCCCTGTTGCGTTCAAGGATGCAAGCAGTCTTGTACAGAGAGCCATCCTTAAGCGAAAGGTATTTGACATCATTTTATCATTTTATTATTTGCCCCATAGATCACCCTACTGACAGGGCAAAAGTTACAAAAGGAACACAATGGATATGGGATAGGATAGGATGGGATAGGATGGGCCCCCTTGTTAGCTTTCCGTCTTAGGCGAAAAAGAAATGATATGTTCGGGGAAGACTTGGTTTCGTGTGTAAAGGAAGTTCTGACCGAAGATTCGATCAGCGTGCTGCAGATATTCTGCTTCAAGTCTCAGGACAAGTGGACAGATCAGTGCGACAAACTGGTCCCAATTAGCACGGCCACGAAGGGCTAGTGATTTGATTAGACGATGAATTTCTGATTGAGTACATATTGGTCCATGTATTTTATAATCCGAAGCGTTATCAATTGATTGAAAGACTCTTGCTAGATGCCCAGGAAAAAGACGGCCTTTTCTTCTAAAATTTTCAATTACTATCCATACATAATGATAACCAAGGTTTGATAAAAGAGTGGATGTCGTGTTATTATTAATTAGTGTAAACCGGTCTTTGCCTCTACTTATATGCAAGCGCGGCATTAAAATTCGGAAAAAGTAAGGGCGTCAGTCCGGTTTACACTACTTAATGATACCACGTCATCCATTCTTTTATTGAGGCAATTTGGAGACATATATAGTCATAATATCCTTCACTTTCTAAGTGAAGCTGGAGCTACATTAAATGTTAAGAGCTATTTAGATATGACAGATTCTTATTAAATTGTTATTAAAATGTTTGATTAAGTAAGTAGAACCTTCCATTTTGACTTGAATTTTTTCATATCTTAATTCTTGAAAATTGTACAAATACTCTAGGATTACATTTACGGCGGCTAATTTGGGGCAAGGAGACTAATTTCTATACTTCGCTAATGTGATTCGGTAGATTTCCCCCGTAGATTCAACTTCCAAATTAAATTAAATTCGCACTTAATGCACTCTTCATTACAACTCGTAAACCCAATGTATCAATAAGCAAAGCATCTATAAGTTAGAACCAACATCCGGAAGTCGGAAACAATAGACCTTACTTTGCCTTAAAGCCTATTAAAGCATTATATCTGGTTGTTTTATGCGAGAATGCGGAATTTCGACTCCTCTTGATAATCGGGATTAACTTCCAGCTTAGACTGACAATGATAATTTCTCGGCAATTTACGAAGACGTCATCGTTGTATGATTGTTATTAATGATGTAGCCGATTGTCGATCCGGGTCGGCCGTCGCGCCGCACACCGCCGCGTTGCCGTCGTAACAATTCACCCCTAAACATCATTAAGTATGCGAGTCGATTTCCATCCCTATCGACATAATGCGATGGAATTTTATGCGGCGTAAAAAAGATGTTTTGCGTAGAAACATCCTTGCGGCATTACGTTAATGAAAGAGAAAGAAATGTTCGCTTTCCAAATACGATCTTGAAATATTGGTCGAAATTTTACGATATTGGATCGCATTTCGGAAAATTCATTCTGACTCTTCTTTCACCTTCTTTTATTTCGACATCCCGGAAATATATATTTTTCAAAGTTCTGTATATCTACATATGACCTAAATTAGAACCAATTCGCTTTAAGTATAGTCCTCGAAGCATCTGCAACAACCTCGTCTTTGGCGAAAATCTAACGAAATACCAATTCGCGTCTTCTAATCAAATTGAACGTCCCAGCTGTGGTCTGTTGACTATCTACTAAGAGATTAGACCTAGTTCATAATTTGGTGATGCATAATATGTAACTTAATCGTGGACGCATCGTCAACTATCTGCTTCTTGCGAAAATCCAATTGCATATCATGTCACTGCTGCAAGTAATATGATGCTTGGAACATTTTGTGTGTGGAGTTTAGCTTTTACGAGTCCAATTATCAGCTCGGAAGGCAAGAAACTTGTTGCTTAGATGATAAGTGTATTCGAAAGTAAGTATTATAACTTGTTAACTGTCTGTAGCCCAAAGTTTCTTGAATAAATACAAAATTTTTCATGTATTTTTGTTTCGTAAATTTACCCTCGAATTTAGTGTAAATAGAAACTTATCAAAAGAGACATAAATTGTTCAAGTTCAATGATCCATACAGCTACACAATACCGAATTCAGAAATTTGCTTATAACTACTAATTTTTGAAAAATACGTCGCTTCGTAAGGCCAGATTTTTTAACACGTTGAACTCTGACACACTCGTCCTACTAGTATTATAATCCTGGATTCTTGAGCAACATTTAGCAATTTTATCAGAAGATATTTATTCACAGCATGGAAACTATTCCTCCCTTGTTTTATTCCAATAACATTAGAAGTAAACATTGTTATTTTCAAAGTAACTGTCTTGAGAAGGCACACCGCGCTGGGGACGAGTGTTCCATTCTTCTCAGCAATGCTGAAACTTGGACACAGGAATCGGCTTCAGCTGGTCGGTTATTGCCGTTTTAATGTTGCCCAGTGCCCTCAAAACGATGTCTCTTGACGTGTTATTTCAATCTCGGAAAGAGGAAAAAATCGCGATTCAATTCGGGCGAATAAGGAGGTTTAAGACCCACGGTAATGCCCTTACTGGCCAAAAAAAAAACGTTTTATTGAAATTGATGTGTGTGGTGCGAATTGTCATGATGCCACAGCCAGTTCTTTTTGATATTTGGTCTCACAACCGTGACCCTTTTTCGAAGTTTTTTTGGTAAAAGTGCTAATTGACCCCTTAGCTTGGAGGCACAAACTGTGTGTGAACGATTCCTAGACTCTCAAAGGAGCAAATCAGCATGGTTTAATCTTTGACTTACTTATTCCTGCGTTTCTGCCCTTGGAGGGCTTGCAGTGTGCCATTCCAAGCTCTGGCGCTTGGTTTCCGGGTGGCACGCCGTTGCTCGGAATCCGTGTCACTCATTGTCATAACGCACAAACAAAACCTGCTCCATTAAAGTGATCACTGCAACAGACAACGTGGATCTAGCGAGTTCCAACTCGCATTGATGGCGTATTACATGCGCACCTGCCTCCTCTTCCTCCAAGTGTCGCGTCATCAGCGTTGCGCGATCAAAGATTATGCCAGCAGTCTTAATACTTTATGTACACACCTCGTATACAACGGAACGCGTACTAAGCGAATTGATACAGTGAACTAAGGATCGAGAAATTCAAAGTTTACGAGAAACAAGAGTATCCACTGTATAAAATTTAGTTAGATTGCTTTAAATGAATGTACTTCTAGTCAACTCAACTAATGTTAACTGAAAGATTTATTGTACTTTGGAACTTGGCCTAGTGCGAAAGATAAAATAAGAGGTTTCTAAGTAATAATAAGGAAATTCATAGCGGTTTCATAAAGTTTCATTAATTGAGAAATCTAGTACCAATAAAACGTCCACATTTAGATGCTTCTCTGGTTAAGAACTCAATTACATATTTCACACGAAAACTTCAAAGAGTCTTCTTTTATAATGTCGCCCCCTAAAATCGATTTCTTGTCCAGAACTTTGGCAACTTTCTCGCTAATTTAGAAAGTTTTTACAGCACTCTTTAATATTCCGCGGCGAACTTCCAATTTCATAGTGCTCCTTTAAGTTTCAGTCTGTTGCAAAATATCTGATTTGATTTAACGCATCGCCTGGTCCGCAACTGACACTGGGATTTAATTTTACGGCCGTATTCAGTGTCATATGCGAATTACTTTTGTGCTACCGAACAAGCCGCGTTTTCAAAATCCTATTTGGAAGCGGGAAATGGCATGAAAAGCCGTACGCGTAATGGATTACGTCTGTAGTTTCACCTTTTGTCATAATGGGTACAGCACAAAATTGAAGTACGAGAGTTACGTAAAAAATTTTAAAAGAAATTGGATGCCTAAAGATGAAAGCTTTCTTCATTAAAATCTTGCATGATTTCCTTCTGTTCGTGACATATTAATTAAGGGATTGCTGGTTATTATGCTTTAATGGAAAATGTAATGTTTGAAATCAATCTTCTGAATGAGATCTCTGAAAATAATATATGAATAAATAGGCGGAATATATAAATACGAGGCCAAGTGCAAAATCTTCGAGTGTAACCACATTCCGAAGCAATTTTTTAATTTACAAATATATCTTTGCTATTGCCAATTATATTTCCATATTTATTGTGTGGAGCTTTTAACATAATACACGGAAGTTCTACGAAGAAGAGCATATATGTTTCTATAGATGTTGGACATTCTGTTTCAGTTTTCAGAGGGTATATATTAAGTTGGAGAGCGATTAACAGAAGACCTAGTCAATACGCCTGAAAGGGTTACTTAAAAATCGCTGCACGAAGGGTTTATTTTTCTTCCCGCCCACAAACCACCGACGCATTCAATAAGAGGAAAAACCTAGAGCGAAAGAAAAAGAAAACGGGAGAAAAGTTCTCTCGGAATCCTTCACGCGTTTTTCTTCCGCAGTTCACATGTTTTTTCTCGTCATTCTCATCTGCTGTAGTGTTGTCTTAACTAAATCGCGCACTCCTCTTGCGCCGCTTGTCGCCTACTTTCCTTCTCCTTCTCATATCCGCGGTTCGTATTTCGATCACGTTTCATAAACTTCAGGTTCTTGTCAATTTTATTTCAGTTTTCGTCGTGAAAACACTTATTTCATAGCCGCTTTATTCAGCTAGTGTTTCGGTAAATAAACCGTCGATTCGCCGAGTACACAAATATGTCCGCCCAAATTACGCTTCGACATCTTTTATTATGTTAGCACTATAAAAAAATAATAAAAAAGAAAAGGAGGAGCGAAATAAGTTTCTCGATCGATCGATCTCTGTCCTCCTCCTTCTGGCGTTTAAATGTGTGGGTTAGTGACAAGAAAGAATTCTATTCGGATTCTACCGAGCGAAAACAGGTCGTAAAGTTTTAATATCGAACGGGAGGATTTTCGAATTATTGTGGTGGATGTAGAGCGGTTTGTTGGTCTTTAACTTTATTGCCACTGCATTATTCAATGCAACAGAATTGGATGATTCGTGAGGTAGCGATTTTGAAAACATGATGTTAAATAGTCGGTGCTGCTTCTAATTCTGAAGAGGTACCAATGTAATTCGTGTTTTATCGATCTGATTAAAGTCAGTTATCTGGAGATTTCGTACGTATAGTTTGGAGTAGAAGACATTTAACATGGAAATTATTCGGTAAGGTAGAGTTCTCAAGATGCTGATCTCATTACCAAAGAAACGTGTATCTCGGAAGTACTACGCAGTTATATAGAAGAATTTGGAGAAATAATAAATATTGTCGGTTATGGTTCTGATTCTGAATAAATTTAGATGAATTGGGTCTGACTCCTACCACACCAAATTTAGGGAACTCTTAACTCAATAGAGAAAACAAACTAATGAAAATATTATTCCTGAATTTAGATTAACAATGCTCTTAAAGAAAGTTGACCAAAAACGGCTCAATTATTTCTGCAACTCGCGCGTACAGACTTCTAGTTGCAACAAGGTATTTGTGCTGTGGATTTGTTTTTCGTAATCTCACCAATATTGCGTGAGAAACGTATGCTCCTTATTGCATAAAGCGAATATGTCGCGCGGTTTCCGAAGTTGGAGTGTAGAGGAAATCGGGTGTCCTTCACTTTTCGTAATGTGAAACTGTACAGTAATCGTGTAGGTAAATGACGTGCCCATGTGAACGTGGCAAAATATGGACGAAAGGCAAGCTTACCATATTCGAAGCTTTTCCACGATTTCATTTTTTTTGTTAGGTGGTGGTTGACAATCAAAATTTTAAAGTATTTTGGGAAACATATGCAGCCGTTTGTAAGTATCCAATGACATAATCGCTGATGCATAAAAGAATGGTGGCACCAAATTTAAAATCTGATCTGAACTGTGGTTGACAATGAACGCAACAACGGATGCAAATACCTTACCTCATATTTTAGTACGAATACACCTCTCACGCAGCAAATAGAATTATCAGAATTATAGTATAAGCAACAACGTCTCATTTCATAAGAATCCTGTTTAAATTTTCAGCAGGGTCCAATCAAGTACGTGAGTTAGTGACAGATGGAGCTTCATATATGCTCCACGCTACCAGGAAAGCCTGTGGGAACACGTTTCCATAGTCTCATCCATATAACATGTTTATAACGTGCATCTTGTAACCAAAACTGATAGTGTTACCGTGCAAATAACGCTTTAATCAATAAAATAAGGTCTTTCTGTAATCTTCTAAGCGAACTCGGTAATTTTACAATGTTGTGACCAGGAATTCCGATACCATCACAGCCTGCTTTAATGATATGGCCAAAGTGACTTGTTGCAGTTTTATTATATAGAAAGCATTTCAACATGGTAGAAAATGTAGTTTTAGATTTAAACCCTCAAGATGCGAACGCGATTAAAGAAATTCAACAGCTTTTAAGAATTGCCAAGTTGCAACAAATATATAACTTATTGCGTAACATTACGTAATTATGTCCTATTCGATTAGCAGTTTGCAAGACACTTCCTTGTCATTGGAACAATAAAATGACATTTGAGGAAAGCTCGAAACCACGATAAAGCAACCAGTTGAATCTACAGGCCAACAAGTAGCTGAATTATTACGTTCGGTTTTTGCGAAAGAATGCAGATTACGTCAAAATTTCTGGTATGTTTCCGATCCAGATTTTTTACATTTCAAATCTGCAAGTCTTACCTCAATTGATACCAAACATTCCTTTTCTACATATTTAAACATTTTTAGTGATAAATTTAGCCCAGTCGACTGTAGGAAACCACCTACACACAGTAACACAGGTATGTGCCCGTCCACACTACTTCCATAACAAGTAATGAGTTTTCACTTTAAATCTATTATTATTAAGTAATAGTTGTCGCTTTTGTAATGTCATTGAATTTCCACTGAAAGTAAATGACCTACATATTTATGCGAGCAAAAGTTATAATAATTTAATTTTAGTAATACAAGCCCAGAGTTGCTCCCTTTTGTAACGCTTATGTATTAGTTCAATTTACATTTACAGTCAATTCTAATTAGGAGATAGCTTATATGATAGAGATCTACCACTAATAGGTCAATAAAACAAGGCTGGTTTGAGCGATAGTTATATTTTCAGAACGTTTACAAACGTTTTCGGAAGGTGTTCCGAAAACGTTTGTAAACGTTCTGAAAATATAACTATCGCTCAAACCAGCCTTGTTTTATTGACCTATTAGTGGTAGATCTCTATCATATAAGATAAGTATAAAAAGGTCACGAAATATATATATATATACATTTAATTAGGAGATAGTGAAGTGTGCTGGTTCAAGAACACAGCTAACCAAAGCTCATAAGTGGCAAGGATGACAATCTGGTGATCGAAATACATATTTGTAGTTTCCACAAATTTGGTGTGGTAAGCATTGGGTATTTAAATAAAAATTGTATTGAATTACGTTAATTTTGTATCAATAACTTCAGTCCTTTGAACTAGAATCGATCTCACCACAGGTGGTTATCATGGACAGGACTAAAAATCGCGGGAGCCCTTCTTTCATTAATTACTTCAAACTATGTTAGCGAAATAAAGAATTGTAGAAGTAACGCCATTATACATACAATAAATCTTAGAAAAATGATAAACGATTATGTATTTATTTTGAAGAAAATAAATAAACTATTGATAGAGAAAGCGATGCCATGTTTAACTTCACAATCCTTCATTTCTTTGTCTATTAATTTCGTTTCTTTGCATTGAAACTTAAAATATCAAAATTTTCTAGTTCATTTTGTTAAAAATAGGAAATGATGACAAGCGAAGTGAAAGATACCGTATATAAAATTTTGAAATTGGAAAAAATTGGTGAGAAAACGCTTAACACATCTGCAAGGCTTCTTAATCTGTTAAGCTCAAGCAACTGAAGATTTTCCATTGCCTGGCAAATAATATTTGTTTAATCAGCCTGTGTGATGTCAACTTACGCAAGCTTCTTACCTGTGGCCAGCATTTTAGTATCAAAGCCAATTTAATTTTCATTAGCAACACTATAAACGATGGTTAATTCTTCCAAGGGCAGTACCATAAAATCTAAACCACCGAACATATTATCTTATGAGGGTGATGGCCTATGGAATGAACCACTATTCTAAATTTATTGTATTGAAAATGCAGTAGGTTAGATCCTTGACGAAAAGTTAAAGTTGGTTATTAAATACCATCAAGGTAAAAAGTTGCAGTATCTGAGTCACGTGATGAGAGAGACAATATGAACTGCTGCAGATCATAATACAGGGTAAAGTAAAAGGTAAAAGAAGCCTAGGCAGAAGACGCTTTCCTTGGATGACCAATTCGAGGTAGTGGTATGGATGTAACTCCATTCAGTTTAGTTATTTAAAGCACCGTCAAGAATTAAAACAGACAGTCTTTTAAGGAAGAACTTGAAGAACAAGTTCACATCACATATCACCTTTTAAGCATTCCTGTGTAAAGTGGCCTCCTATGTATGAAATTGGATATGTTGTTCAAGTCAGGATATGTTATGCATTAGGCACACTTTTAAGGTATTTATTTTTTTAATGAAATCACTTTAATTGAGATACTAACATCGTATAAAAATATTTTTGATTTTGATTATTAATAATAACCACGTCAAATTTTGTTCACTGATAATAATGATAATATTTGTTTCAAATCACGAAATAATACATATAGGTAGAATATCTTTGATTCAAGTCACATACAATGAAGAGATTGAGGAAAACAGCACAATCATGTTAGAATAAATAAAAACGGTGTATAAATAATTATTTTATAATGAAATTGTAATAATTGACAACAACTACGACTGAAACTCTAACAAAATAAAATAAAAGTAAAAACAGTAATACCTCATCACCATCAAACGCAAAATGCTAATCGACGGCATAGAGATCAAAAGTTTCCTAATTTTGAAATTTAAATGCGATGGAAATGAACAAAATCATCAGTGGTAAGTTGCCGTATGAACTAGATGCGACTCGTGCCGAATTAATAAAAAATCGCTTTAAACACTGGCAGGAGTAATGAAAATATCTACGCAGAAAATATCCCATCGGATGATGATTTCCATATCAAGAGAATATATAATTTTGACGAATATAACAATGCATAATAATTGTCCCGCTTTCCAATTCATTTCTGGTCCCTGAGAAATCTTAGTTTAGATTTAAAAGTAGACGTAGACAATTGGCCCCCGAATAGAATACTTCATGACTTCTTCATATCTTCACCTATGCCAGTAAAATGATTCTACTGGATTTTTGTCGTTAAAGTATATATTTAATAATAATAATAATAATAATAATATATTGCCCAACAAATTATAATCCAATTACAGGACAAGTACTTCACAACATATGTATATTTAAATCTATTTCAACAATACATAGGTGCTATCACACAGCAATCATCTACAAATACCAAAAGTTAGTAGTACAAATATTTAATATTGAAACCAATGATGAAAAGTGAATATAAATGGATTGATCCGAGAGGTTATCGTAATTCACACACATCCTATAGAGAGGGGATTTAATTAAAATATTAGTATTTGGTTTACTGCAGTAAAACATCCTTGTAGATCTAGAAGCTGGACGAGGTACCATGAAATTAATTTGATATAATATTTTCAGCGCGTCCAGAAGTAATTTGTGACTAAAGTTCTGAACAGGATATATAGAATAATCCTTAAAGTAGATATATTTTAGAAAACGTCTTTGGACTTGTTCTAGTGAGTTTATATGGTATTTATAAAAGGAGACCAAATCAAGGATGCATATTCCAACTTAGAGCGCACGAAGGAGAAATATAAAGACAAGATCGGATCAGTAGATGTGAAGTTCCGTTTAATTCTTATAATAAAACCCAGCATTTTCAAAGCAGAAGAAGGTATCCCATTGATGTGATCGTTAAATGTAAGTCGAGAGTCAAAAGTTACGCCCAGATCATGCATAGTTTCACTGCGCGTAAAAGTAATATTATTTACGTGGTAATCATATACATTATTTAGTCTCCGCGTGAAGCTTACTACTCTACACTTAGATATATTCATACACAAACCATTATCTGCACACCATGAGTACACTGTATTTACCTGATTCTGAAGCGATACACAGTCATCAATGTTGTTGATAGTAGCGTACAATTTTAAGTCATCAACAAAAAGTAAGCTCGGGCAATCAAGTATAGAAGGTAAATCATTTATAAACAGTAAAAATAAAAGGGGACCCAGATTAGTTCCCTGAGGTACGCCTGATGTCGGAGAAAATTCTTTGGAAATATGGCCTTTTTAGGCTACATAATGTCTTCGGTTGGTAATGTACGACTTAATAAGGGAGGTTAAAGATTGAGAAAAGCCAATTATATCAAGTTTGGTAAGAAGAAGGTCATGACTAATTCGATCAAACGCCTTACTCATGTCTGTATAGATAACATCAACTTGTTTATAGTTGTCTAGCGCATCAGAGAAATATTGCGTTATAATAGTCAGATTTGTAACCGTAGAGCATTTAGCCATGAATACATGCTGATCAACAGAAATCCGAGACTTAATCTGGGGTAGATACCCTTGTACATACACTTATCTTATCTGTCTTATATACTGGTGTTAATCTAGCGACCTTCCAAATGTCGGGAAAGGTAGAATTCATAAGCGACAAATTAAATATGTGACATAATGGACTCGCAAAACACATTTGCGCAGTCTTTTAAAATAAATGCTGGTATATTATCAGAACCCGAAGTAAAACTAGCCCTCAGACCCTGCAATACACTCAAAACCTCTGATTCTGTAATGGAAAGTAGATTAATTGATGAGTCATATGAATAGGCACTTGGAAAATCACGCCGCGTAGATGAATCCGGAAGGTATACAGATTGAAAGAACTCTTGAAAAGAGTTAACAATAGATGATGGATCATCTAGTGGCATTCCACGCATATTAACAACAGAATTAGGAATTCCTGCCTCTTTTTCTAGAACGCACAAATTGCCGGAACTTCTGTGGCTCAGTTGTAATGGACATCTCAATGCTTGAAATATACATTTTGAATAATAATTTGGCATTATTTTTAAATTTTCTCCTAAGGTCCTTGAACAGTTTGAGAAAATAGTCAGACTTCGTTCTTGTATATCTCCGCCGATAATGATTTTTAAGTCTAATGTTTGCAATGTGATCCCGATCAAACCAAATCGGATAGGAAGATCTACAGCTAACTCTAAGAGGAACATATAAATTAATACTGCTGTATATAGCCTCATAGAAAGCAGCACATGCTTTGTTAGTATCATTACAACTATAAGTGGAAGACCAATTCGTATGTAAAAAAGCATTATAGATATTAACAAAGTTGGCCCTCTTTTATTCAATCTACGCCTGAATGGCTACACTTCAAAATTCATTACAACCACATCGCAACATTTCAAATCAATCACGTCTACACAATCAAGCTTTTGATAAATCAATTACAACAAGAGCCCCTCAGTGGCTGAGTGGTAAAACTCGCGCTTCACAGTGCGAAGGGCCGGCGTTCGAGACCCGGTAGCGGCAGAGCGTAGCAGTTTAAAATCCTAAAAAGGGATCTGGACCTCTAATAAGCTGCGAAAATGAAGGAAATGCCACTGGGTGGGCCAGGAGCGGTACGGTATATGCGTGTACATATACGGCTCGGTGGCTCCGAACCCCTACACCGAAAGGTAGAAAGGGTAAAAGATTAAGAAGAAGAAGAAGAAGAATTACAACAATATATTTCCTTAGACGAATCGATGACCAAATAAGAAAAGGTCTATACTAGAACAGCATGTGCCTAGAAATACCCACAAAGCGTGAGTATAGTGTTTGTTGAGTATTATCACAAAAATGAAATTTGCACTGGCAACTCAGGGGAAACTGAAATGGATTTGGACAACGTAATAATAAAGACGTTTTATTAGGAGTTCGAAAATAAAAATAATTTATTCAGTACTCCACCTTTAATGAAGTATTTCCAAGAAACACAAATATTTGCTTGCAAAATTGTTAATTGCACAAGCAAGTGAAGTTACGACCGACAGACGATATACTATACACATATTGGACACCCACTGATCATTAATTTGTACTTTAGTAGTGCTTCACCTAGCACACTTACCCTAATCCCGTCTACAATCTGTACTCCAGACACATGAACAACAAATGCCAAACATCAGCCCATATATTCGACGAGAAAATCATGTGCCTCATTTAGCACCAAAGTAAAACAAATATGTATTTAGAAACCAGCTTTATTCTACATGTTCTGTCCCGCTTTGTATTGAAAAGGAAAGAGGTTATTCCTAGGCGTATCGTATAAGGTATGTAAGGTAGATATACCACCATTTCTTCCTAAAATAGGTTTAATTTTGGGAAAATTTGAATGAATTTCATGAAAATTGTGCACATGCATTTTGCTTCAGTAGATTGTAAAGAATGCTATTCTGTCGAAACTATATCTTAACTGCTTGGTATCAAAATCTGCAGTTAGGACAAAGTCCAAAGTAATATCGAGAGTTTTCTTCAATGACTAACTACTGAAATTAAACTAAGGTATTCAATCCGATTTGAGAAAATGCGTGTAGATGCTTAATAACTGAATATTTCCTTATATTGCTGGCTATGATGCTGTTTGTCTCTGATTATTTATTGTATAAGTTTAATAAACCTCCATTCTCCAGAATTAAATGTATATATATATATATATTTCGTGACCTTTTATACTTATCTTATATGATAGATCTCTACCACTAATAGATCAATAAAACAAGGCTGGTTTGAACGATAGTTATATTTTCAGAACGTTTACAAACGTTTTCGGAATACCTTCTTCAGTGAAAATATAACTAGATAAATATATAAACAAACATTTGTTTTTATTTGGGACTATCAACAAAATGACTAATGACTAGGATTTCTTGATATAGAGGATGTGTAACAAACTTTTATATATATATATAATATATATATATATATATAAATAATA
The DNA here is from genome assembly GCA_038088585.1 of Chrysina gloriosa. NCBI lineage: Eukaryota > Metazoa > Arthropoda > Insecta > Coleoptera > Scarabaeidae > Chrysina > Chrysina gloriosa. The sequence goes on from CM076092.1 coordinate 13,967,253, forward strand.
TATATAAAAGTTTGTTACACATCCTCTATATCAAGAAATCCTAGTCATTAGTCATTTTGTTGATAGTCCCAAATAAAAAACAAATGTTTGTTTATATATTTATCTAGTTATATTTTCACTGAAGAAGGTATTCCGAAAACGTTTGTAAACGTTCTGAAAATATAACTATCGTTCAAACCAGCCTTGTTTTATTGACCTATTAGTGGTAGAGATCTATCATATAAGATTCTCCAGAATCTCAATTGGTAAGAAACAACTTCTTTCCACATTGCAGAAATTTTAATTTCGCAAAAACGGTAAATAATTCACTTGGAGCATACTCTCTTCCAAATTTGTTATATTCCGTAGAGTACAAGACCATAACATTAAGAACATAGAATCTTCCATCATTCCCATCGTATTAAGTATAATGATATCTATATTGCGAAACACGTCATTTAATCATTTCCTTCTAGCCAACAATGAATGATTCTTCTATTCATTGAAAGAAAAAGGAATGAAAGGACATTCCAAACAAAAGCGACGATCAAAGTCAAATCATAAGTTCCTACAGAATAGTATTTTCCCTTAAATATTCTATCCTGTGAATATTGAAGAAATTTACTATGAAATTTCTCATTATTTGTTCGCCAATCCCAGCTAACGTTGCCTTACTGTTTAAGTTCACCCTATTGCACTATAAACTCTCTTTAAACTCTGTATACTTTCTGTAATTGGTAGAGATTCACCTTATACGCATGTAACATTGTCCTATAAATAATTTGCAAATCTACAAGCAAAACAAACACAAAAACCAGAGCAAATTTCTGATGATAATTAGTTTTCTCAAAATATGGAGAAATTAGTTCTGAACATTCTGAAAGAGACAACAAGATGTAATTCATGTAACATAATTTTAAAATCTCAACACGCTTTTATTAATTGGACAAAGCAGGAGACCAAGTAATATATGCAAACAAGATTGCACTGTTATCTGTGCTGTTTTACTAAAAACCTTAACGTTTTACTATAGTTTCATTTATAACTTTTAATTGCGATTCAACCGTTAAATATGCTTAAATAATACATTTTCTGGTAACTATTTGAAGTGCTACCAACCGATGTGTTATGCAACCAATTTTACGCAAGTCACGCGGTTGCAAACAATCTTGACTTCAATATAGTACTGACCACATCATTATAACAGGAAATAATTTGTTGTAAACAGTGTGGCGTGACATTTGCTGCGGTTAAAATCTGAATAAGCTGTACGTGAATTATTCGCTAAGTTAATCCGGTCCATTTTTATAATTAACGAAGAAGTAATTAAATACGACCCGAAACGAACGTGTACTAATTAATATGGAACAAATCTGGAAAGCATTTAGTAATCCAGACAGTGTTACGGGATTTCGCCCAATTACTCGTCGAACTGAATATTTTATAAACAATAACGAAAAAGCGCGCTGAAAAAGTAAAGCTTACCGTAAGGCAGGAAACAAGGCTGAAAGGGAGATTTTCAGATCCGTTTGTGCCCACTTCAAAACGACGCCCACAATTGCAGTCGAAAAGAAAATTACTGAAATTAAAAAATACTCCAGACTACACCTTCGTAATTCAGGATGTAATTAAAACGATTTCTGTGCACAAAAGAAAGACGTATCTAGATTTTCACAGACCGCTGTCCCGTATATATATTTTTTATTTTATTCTCTCTGCCATTATTACGAAATAAGTGTGATGGACTCTTAGTGTGTTAAAATATTATATAACTGCTGATTGGTTACGGTATATCAATACATAAAAGCCATATTTATAATAACTTACAGTTATTGATTTCTATGGTTTATTGCTGTGTGATCTCTTTCGTCACCTACTTTCCTGCAGATAAGGTGGGCATTGGAGAAAGCTACAAAATCAGCGCTTCGGAGCAGCGGAGCCCGAAACAAAATGCTTTCATCCAGCAACTACTTCACCGAAAAGACCGAACGTTTTCTCGAGTTCTGACCTATTCCTCACATTCCCTCGTCTATATTTTTAAAAATTATAAACAATGTATTTGATTAACTGTATACTCTTGTAGTGTCGAGGATATCCATCGTTATCAACTATAGTTTGAACTTGATGGTTCTAAGAAGACCATCCCAATACATACACTAGGGCTCAGTTCTTGAGCCTTATTCAAGCGTCTATTGAACTGAATTTATATCAAACGTAATATTAATAAAAAATGTTCAAATTGTAACATGTGCCTCACAGTTACTTCGACCTAACATAGACCGTATATAATGTAACCTTAATGTATCATCAGTTCCTAATTACTAAACTTGAAAGTGTTTGGACCTAGCTACATTTTCATAAATCTCTGGAGTTTATTCCTCCTTTTAAATAAGCCCCTCAGCCTTTATCTTCAAGGGCTTAGGCATGTGTTCAAGTCTTACATTCAATTCTCAGACTAAACATTGATAGCACATATATTCCCTTAAATCCCGAATTTCCAGACCTTTGCCACAGAATAAATAACAGGTACAAACATAATTTGATTTCCTCAGTGAGGTTTATACGGAATACCAAATATTTCACAAATCGAGTAACATTCCCGGCATGAGATTCCAAATAAAAAAACAACCCGGAGCAATAGGTGCAACCACAAAAGCCAAACATATTAACACATTCTCTTCAAGTGAGATTATTTTCTAATCGGATAGCTTTCTTCCAACAACATTTGTTCTAAAGATATCTGAAATTTCTAGATGGATTACCAGCACGAGCAAAAATACTTATGAATAAACCTTATATTTCGACGGAGTTGTTATTAAGATGACGACAGTGTCCCCTAATTGCCCCTAAGATTCAACTAACCTAGACTCCAATTTCAGGATTTTGTACTTGTTAACGGACATCTCTCCTTTGATATGCTAAATTTTCCAGATTATATCTATCGAGTCGCACAGTACAAACGCTGCAGTCATTAAGCAGATAGCGTCTTTGTTTTGCTAAAACATTTTCACAAGAAGAAGGGTAGATAGTGGACAAGTAAATACTGCTGATAGAAGTACTAGTCATTTTCAAGCTGATAAAATTACAGACACTGCATAGGTAAAGACAGCATTTGGAGAGACAATAATTTCTTCATTCGAAGCAAATTGAACTTTTCGACTTAATCCTCATGGGACAGTGAAACGTTTATACCAATGTCAGGCAGTTTATACTTATTTTTGTAAGATGCAAAGAAATTTTTAGTGATAGATGTTAACACCACGCAAAAATAACGATAATCAACAGATCCAAGTACAACATTTTCTCTAGCAGATACAATTTCGAAACAAACCCTGTCTAACAGTAAGTTCGAATGAATTGAGACCTGTCTTTCAAAAACAGAAAGGGGAAAGAAAGTCTTTTACCAATCCCAAGAATTACATTACATTTGGTGCCATGCCAGTTAGTCCCCAATACATTTTGTCCCCAAGTAGGTACATTTGTTCCCTGACAAAGAAATCGAGCCTCTATTTAAAGTTGTTTCCCATACTTAGTACCCTTGTAGAAATATCTATCTATCTATCTGAATTGCGATTGCACTAATATTTCAATCTTATGTACAAAAATGTTAGGTAAAATTCAAGTTTGGTTTTTATTCGATGTTTCTTGATTTGTTGGAACTGGAGTGATGATGTGAGATTCGAAAAATTGGGCAGAGAAGCGCCACGATAGACAGAAAGTCGTCTCGTGTTTGCAACTCCGGAGAGATATGCAGTGTTTGCTTCGCACGAAGGAACCAAGTGTCTTAAACAATTTTTAGATAAACACTTGAATTTCTTGTACAACGGACTAACTGTACCAAGAGGCTCACTTACTTGTAAATAATTTGCAGCTATTAATATAATTACAAGGCACGCTTGGTAATATAATAATTTTGGAAGAAAAACTTGTGTCTAAACAAGGCGCAGAAAATAGGAATGGATTCATTTCTCTTCTCCAAACTCCAAACTATTGCAATGAATCCTAATTTCGATCGCTTCTAAACTAATGGGTGACTTGAAAAATTATTAATCGCTTCGAACGCAGCCAATATAGCCAATGGTAGCGAGCACAATTAGATACTGGTGACACTCGGTATAAGGAATAAGAATGATGATAATAAGTATTGAAAACATCGTGAGGGCACAACAATTCTTGAGCTATTAATTTCTGATGCACGACAAAAATATAAATTAAGTAGTACATCTTCTGTTTGCTGTGTAGTAATGTGATCTAATGTATCCGTGTTTGCGTAATGTAAATTTCAACTAACACAAACCAATTTACGATAAATTATATTTTCCTGGATAATTCACAAGTTTTTAATAAGCGATATGCATAAATGTGCATTTATCAGTGGCCGTGTATACTGCTTTCAACAATTATGTAACATATTCGTTATAGTATATTATATAACGACCTCCCGTCCTAAAATGGAAAGTCAATAGTATTTCACGATATATCTGCATATGAATAAACCACGATACAGGAATAATATTTAACAAATGTTTTATATTATAGATACAAATTCACTGATGGCAACACATTTTAAATAAAGATTAATTGTTGATAAAGGTGTAATGTTATTCGGACATGTAAATGTGAAATGATTATATATACCGAAAACTACTCTTTTCCAAATACACTTTCTAGCACAGGAATTACTCGGCCTCAATTAATATTGATTTTAATATTTACCTACACTCCAGTATCGTATTAATTTTAAACAGATTTAAGTATCTGGTAAAATTTCAAACTATCAGGACTGATAGGCGTAAAATCGTGATTGAGCTTTTAATGAGAGTTAGATCAACTGCAACAAAAACTTACACCCCCGAAAATATCGATAAAATAAACATTTTGAGAAAGTTACAAGTTAATTGTTATTGAGAAGAAACCAGTTTTTATCAAAAATAATTGTTGCTACTTTAGTTATGTGCGAAAGATGGTAAACCCTGCTTCCTCCTGCAAGAAATTAGCTTTTGATTTCTTATAAACCATATTTTTGAATTGAATGAAATTGAGATTTCTCACCCAGAAATTACGCTTACAAAAATATCGAGGATTAATAACTAGCCCACTGAAATAAAAAAGATAATTTGTTTTATTACAAAGATATTACAAATTCGCTTTTTACAGTTATTTCAAAAAGTCTTCAAATTAAATACTCCCAACAGGGGTGAAAACTTAATGGATCGACGTTTCTGTTCAGCAGTTTTATTTAATAATAGTTTTCCTGAAAGAAACGTAGAACGATAAGTTGTGAACATCTCTATGCGCAACCAAAGTACCGTGAACAAAGCGCGAATTGACGCAAATCCACTATGAAAAGGCACAACAATAAAACTGAAATTATTAAAGTTAATTCCAATTTTAAGCCATAAAATGAGAGGGCAAGTGCTGTAAAAAGAATTGACATAGACTGTTCCGGTCGTTTCTCTCTGGTGTTCTAAGGGAATATTTGATTTCCCCTTTTGGTCCAATTTTGACACTTTTCGTTCGTTCAGGTGAAGGGTCAGTTCAACTAATCCACATTTCAACGTTTCAGATTTTTCGTGATTGCACTTCCCAAAATCAGCTTCATTTTGAAATTACCACATCGACATTAACTTCACAACAGTATATCAAATATTTGCTCTAAAGCACAATAAAGATGAAGACGTAGAATATGACATTGAGGATACATTGGTAGAGATGTCAGCAAAGGTTTCTAAGGTGACAACGCTATCAAGTTCATATGTCAATTTTGTTTGTAACAAATAATGAAATGGATGAGGAGTTGACAAGAAGAGATTAAGTTCCTGACAAAGGAAGATATATTAACCGACTCATGGCCGTCATTCACAATCGTCCTACAAAAACGAATCAGATACAAGATGCAAGTTAGTTAGAATGTGCACGTTTGAGAATCGGCCGTCGCCTCACAATCACTGAAGTTAATTATAAAAATGTTCTAAACATGATCCAGCTCGGGTACAACAAAGTGTTAGCTTGTTGGGTTGCACCCATTTCCACAATCGTTTAGAAACTTAGGGTCACCGTCTTTTGGGATTCAAATAATCTATTTCTGTTGGATTTTTTATTACGAGCAGAGACTACTTCATTTGACATGCTACTGCCAAATCAAATTAAAACTGCTTACTGAACCAATTGCCACATCAAGTTTGATGATTTAATTTGTTCCACGACAATACCTCTACGAAAATGACAGACCACATATTGCAAACAAAGCATGTAAGAAGTTGAAAAGACTTTCTTAAGTTACAGTTGAACATCGCGCGAAAGCCCCGTCCTGGTACCGACTTAAATCTGTCCAGTTATCACGTATTTGCACCTCTACAGGAAGCACTCCCTAGTATTCCCACAACATTTTACGGAAAACGCAATTGTAGATATATTGAAATATGCGCAGTTGACATAGTGCACGGATTTTATAGTGATGGTATCAAAAAGCACGTTAAGGAGAACGTGTTTTTCCAAACTGGTCCTTGTATAGAGAAATAATATGAACTTTCTGTACTTTTATTTTATACCAATAAAAGCATCATAAGAGACTCTCGTTTAAATTTAGTTCCCACTCGTACACAGTAAATATTCTTCTTCGATAATAGGAAAAGAAATCAATAATTATCCACACTTTAGCCATTACACTGCAATCCGGTCAGGTAAACTTTGACTTTGCACGACTGGCGTCTCGTAATCAGAGCTGGATCTTGATCTCGTCCTTTTGTTTACCGCACTGCCGTTGTGTAACTCTACTAAAAGTATGCACCAAGGGGGATGGGGTGAGATAGCTGTGATTTCTTTGGTCGAAGGGAGTGAAAGATGCTGAAATGCATCAAGGCTTTCAACACAATGTACTGAAAATTCTGTAGAACCTGAGCAAAGCTTGTAGCACTTATCTATGCAATAAAAGATTTACTGTCAAGTTATGTGTCCAATCACTAGAGTTGCTCATACGAGACAAAATGGTCAAGATCGGATTTATTCCCAGGTGTTCAAAATATACACACTCGAGAATGGACGCACTCAATCCGTCCTTGCAACTTGCAACCGCTCCCGATTGAACTCCCATCTTGACAAAAAACAACGTTTTATGGCTCACAAGAGCACATCTCCAATCAGTCTGTACATTTATTGATTTAGAATATCGACAGTCGAGAGGAGGACCTGCCTAAATCTATCCTTTAAACCGAGCATGTGCAACTTTTCCTAGTTCGCGGGCTAAATTATCAAATTTTCTCTGAGCCAAGGACAGGGCCAAATTATTAAATAAAATAAGTTAATATTAAGTAAAGAACTGTCAAACTAAAGCGTCCCTGATTTATGTATCATTATTAACTTATACATATAGACATGTGACAGAGTACAAAGAAGGCAATCAACACGCCATGTTTTCTCCCTGCGTGAATCAAACAAACTTCACTTAAATAGAATAACGCCGGGTTAAGAGAAGTAGAAGGCCCGATCCAGCCCCCAGGTCGAGGGTTGCTCTAAACCGAGACCGAATGTAAATCCATAGGTCCCTTCAGCCGCTATGCATCTTCATTCACACCGCATTCTGTGGGTGGGCAATGATCCAGGCGATTCCGAATGCCACATATTTTAGATATCCTCCCTACCACTAACAGGTCAATCAAACAACTGCACTGGAGTTAGTTGTTGTTGAGTATGTTGACCTGGTAGTGGTAGAGAGTATATTTAAAAATATAAGTACAAATACATAAGGCCACATATAAACATATATATATATATATATGTATATATATACATTTAATTGTTTCTAATATATGTTTTGAACTTCAGGAGACGGTAACGAGAGTGGAAGTACTGCTGCAAAACCTGCACTGTCTTCACGATCATCCGAAGGGAGAGCATGTCTAGAATCTACCATGTCAGATAATTGACTATTGGATTGTCAACGTTTCCAACCCTTTCAAAAGCCTATCTGGCAAGTTGGATGTTATAATCTTGGAAAGGAGAAATCTTCAAATGTTCTTAGAGTTCAATTGTCAGCATATCTGTACAACAACAACTAGCCCTAAGTACACAATAGTTGTTGGAGGAGGGCGGACGGATTCAGCATCCTTTTTGCGTCTACAGCAATGGTTCTGACAAACCACGACAAGTAGGCTACTCTCATTTTCGATCAGAATTTATGCGACCAAGTACCAATTCTGACGTATACGTGCGATCAATCCCATTTCGAGCATATAAATTGTGACTGCTCACATTGGAGTAATCTTTTTTCTTTATAATTCACACGGAGAACTAAGAATTGCGAGTGATCCGATTTGAATAGAATCGGTCGCAAGTTTACGTCAGAATTTGATCGGGGTGTTGTTTCTATAAAACTCGAAAAATTTTAAATCTACACTCTGATTGAATCGAAAATGTATTTGTATATACAGCCGAGTAAAGACGATGAAGTTCGCCAAAATTTTTCCGTTTCGGAAATATTTCACACTTTTATTTAAAAATTTTCTCGCCATATGAGAATTTTTTATCAAGAATAAGTTTTCGCCACTAACTGGTTTGGTTCTGATTTCTGATAAAGTATGCGCATCGAAGGATTTTGGCGACTTGTTTTCGTCCGAAATCACACGATCAAAATTCACACAAATTTTGACTCAATATGCGAGTAGTCCCAGACGATTGATGAAGCAATTACAACTACCAGCGGTGAACCAGCACAGGACTACATACTTTAGTATCGACCTTAGATACAATTTACATATATAAATCTTTCAGGAAGAAAGATACTTTTCCAATGTTTATGCAAAGATGTCATTTAAATGCTCTCTAGTGTACGTCATTCTCAAGAATAATATTTCAAGAAACAAACTCAGAACAAAAACCAAAAGAGGCAATCAGTAAGGCCATTATGTACAAAAATTTTTATATGCGTGCGAACTCTGGTTGCTAACGAAATAAACTAGAAGCGTGGGCAAGATTCAGAATTATGAAGTTTAAGAATAAATACAATTGACTTGGGGACTTACACAGACTCAATTAAATAATACACAAAAGAAATATCGACAGCCAGGCCAGGGGGAAGAAGAGGTAGTAGACCTCATAAGACGTGGATTAAATTGGTGGCAGAAGTATTGAAAAGATGACTAATCTCATGGGAAGACCCTAAAAATGATATCAAACAGGAAGCGATGGAGAGGACGGAAACACGAAGAATAAAATAGAACGTGAATATCTATTGCATAGGAGGATCGATTATTCTATATATTCTTAATTTCAATTCTTTCCAATTTTTGCAAGCAGTTTTTGGAAGAAACCAAGTCAACTAATTTTTCAAATGTATAAGAAATATAAACTATATAGAGTTGCTCTATTGCATCTATTTTATTTAAATTTTTCTAAAAGGTTGCCACTCCTTTCATAAGGCTAGAACCGAAAAAATGATATTTGTATAAAAGTTTGTTGTGTTTCATGTATAAGTTGACTTGTTTTTTGGAGTACTTCAAACTCTTTATTTTGTCGAGTTTCACCAGAATGCAAATTTTCTTTATAACACCTCATATTTATAGTTAATCAGAAATTGACGCCTCATGCTCAAACTGAAAGTAAGTTTCTCAGGTGTAGGCTTCCGCGGTCGAAATCACAATGTCTAACTTGGTTTCCGGGTTGAACGCGGTTCCAACCCGGAAACCAAGTTAGACATTGAAAGTAAGTTGTAAATGTATACACTACTACTACTAATACACTAATGCCTAGTCTTTTTCGGAATTACAATACAGCGCCATTACTGACCAATACTTGTTTTTATCTTAAATATGTAACTGCACTTACTTAAAGTATCTTCAAAACTACTTTCTGTACCAAATCTAATCATGTGGGAAACTTGCGAACGTAAAATAACTTGGATGTAAGTTTCGTTCGATAGTATAACACTATTCAACATAATCAGAGTACCTAATACATTAATTCCACTAAAAAAATTTTCCAAATTGTAATAGGGAATTACATGCAACTATTAAATATGCAATTGTAACTGGTTAAAGGGATTAATTTGCGTCAATCAATTGCACTTGTAGATATTTCAATCGCAATCATTCAACATTTTTCGTAGTAAACGTGACTGAGCTAATATAAAGTGTCGAATTCATCGAGCTTTTTCCTACTCACCTGATAAATCGCTCTACGCAGGACATCAATCAATCAGCGAGCGGAATGTCTTTCTTCATACACCGCACTAACACTAATAAATTATCTTCTAAATCGATTATATCTAGCTTTTGCAAACGATTTGCGATTGTTCGTTTGCCATACAAAGTATCGTCTATTACTATTATTTTTCTGTATTAACCTGGAACAAAGAAAACAATACATAGATTGTAGTTATTGAGGTTGGATGATAAATTTTGCTATGTACATACATACATTTGTATATAAATACAAATACAAATTGCAATACCAAGAAGGGGCGCGAATTTTTTACCAAACTTGGGCGAAACGTTTACCTATTCGAAGGTCATATTACTGATAATTAATTAAAATTTTGTTGCGATGGATCAAGTGATCATAGCATATCTGATACTAAATGCAGTTTCTTCTACCATTATTTTCAGTTGTATTTCTCTCTGTTGTTTATTGCATTTTCACCGTTTTCTTTTGTTTTAGTTTTGTTTAACTTGTTTTGTGCGGCAACGTGAAAATTACCGCCAGCTGAGCGAATTCGACAGTGTTCGAATTGTTGGTTTGCACAAGGATGATTTTTCGTTCAGATAAATTGCAAATCGTCTTAACCGGAACCAATCCACCATCGTGCACTACCATCAGTCATCAACTAGAGAGAGCAAGGAATGTCGTCGAGTAGGAACCGGGGGCAGAGGAAGAACTAATTGGATGCAGAATCGCCACATTCATCCAAAGGCACTAAGAGACCGGTTCTCCAACACCAGGTCAAGTGCGGATCAATGGTTAGGTAATGAAGGTCATCCCGTGACCCTTCGAACCGTTTGTCGCCGTACCAGAGCTTTCTGCTTGCACGCATCTTGTGCTACCACTTAAAGCTCAACACCGACTGCAACGTTTGGAGTGGTGTAAGTTTCTAATGCGCTGGAACGTGCAACGGCATACAGCCCCAAAGCTGAATGCCATAAAGCCACACGGGTTTGAAGATTATGGATTGCAATCTTGGTGGAAATTGAGAGTCTGCAGTTTTGTCCTATCAACCAATAATATTGCTTATATTTTATGATTCGTTCGGTTCTTTTCTTTTTACCATGCTCCTTCCAACTCAGTTTAACATCAAGATTCACGCCAAGATACTTGGCATTGTTTGAGCATGGTACATTGGTTCTACGTCTAGTGGAAGTGGCTCTGTAAACTTCTTGTTCGGTCGATTTAAGTTCGTTAATCCACAATTTCTTTGTCCAGTTTACAACTGCATTGCTTGTAGCTTATTGTTTACTGATATAGCTCTGTTGATCTTGGTCTACTGTAGAAGCGAACTGTCGTTGGCAAAGATACCTACAACTGTATCTCCTAATGTAGGTAGGTCACTGGTGTACAGCAAGTATAGGATATGCCCAAAGACACTACCCTCTGATACCCCCGCACTTATTTCCTTCAACTCAGAGAATTCATCTTCCTGTTTGACTGTAAACAATCTATCAGATAGATGTGATTTTAAGATATCGACATATTGTTGTGGCAGCATACTACTAAGTTCACACCTGATCAAAGGCTTGCGCAAAGTCCAAGAAGCTGAGCGGACTTTCTTTTCCTTTAAAGCCCATTCAATGAAATATGTTATTCTGTGTACTTGATCTATTGGTGAGTGTTTTTGTTTAAATTCAAACTGGAAATTCGAAATCAGGCGGTCTTTTTCTATTTAGGGTCTTATCCTTGTAAGTAATAATTTCTCGAAGAGTTTTGCAACTATTGGAAGAAGGGATATGGTCGTATATGATGTTATTAGCTTAGCTCTTTTAGTGATGAGCCCCGATGTTGTATAGGGATGCATGATGGCCGCATGACGGTCAGACAAAGACATGGGGAACGTGGTGACATATAATTTGCCGTTGAAAGGCATGTGCATGGAGCTGTGAGAGTTGTGATATGTGGAACAGCATAGTTTTCCATATCTTCAGCAACTCGAAGGTCCATTTTTGCAGCAGGATAATGCCCGTTACCACATTGCAAGAGTGTCTCTAAACCGGTTCGAGGAGCCCCATGTCAATATCTTCCCATGGCCATCTAGATCTCTTGACCTCTCGCCAATTGATGACACGTATGGGACATTATGGGAAACAAACTGAGGATGGAATGAATTGCAAGTTGCTTGGAACACTATGCCCCAAGAGTACACCAACCACCTACTGAAATCAATGTCACGAGGAGTGAGGGAGTGTGAAACTAATAGGGGAAATCCAACATAGTATTAATAAACAAAAAGTAAAATGTGTTAATCTTTTGTCCATTTTCTTTGAAATTTTAATCAATTATTACATTTGAAATTGTAACCGTTTCTGCCAAGTTTAGTCAAAAAATTCGCGCCTCTTCTTGGTGTTACAATTTCCATGTCAAGTAGTATACATGCAAGACTGCTGATATATACAGAAACTTGATTATATATGACAAACCTTCATTTGTAGATCTTTCGAATTCGGATATAGCCAATTACGCGTAATTGCGTTAGTTTGTAAATCTGTATAATTTTTTGGTTGATTTTCTCTAAGGACGCCTTCTTTTCCTTTTCTAATGGCAATATAGTATAAATTTTATAGTTTGAAAAGGCTTAATTTGCGTGGAAAGAAGATATAATTTATTTAATTAATTGCAGCCATGAAGAGAAAGAGTAGTGTAATAGGCAAAGACAAAAACTAATATACAAAAGTTCCTAACAAATCCTATTAATTTAAGAGATGGTCAAAGTAGCCTCCATTAACTTGTTCACAGTGATAGAGGCAATTAATATAAACACGACTTTTTAAACGTTCTCAAAAAGAAGAAATATAATGGATTTACATCACTAATTAAAGTACATTCAATAAAGAAAGACTTCAGTGACTCTCCAATGATACTGGCCCAAATATTCACTTTCTGGAGGTATCGAGTAAGGATTTCTTCCGTCCAGTGAGAATTCTCATCAGACCAGTACCCACAATTATTAACACATATTAACATTTTCATTAAAGTAAATGGTTGCATCGTCAAAAAACTAAATACAAGTAATTACCGATTTCCTTTATCTTTAATGTCATTTTCCTTTTTACAAAATTCAGTGGGCGGTCGTACTTGTCTTGAGGAAGTTGTTATGGGCAGCTCACTTTGTATGAATAATACTTATGCATTATACTTTGTACCGGCTGACGCGATATTCTATGATTTTGAGCAATCTGCTTGGCAGAAGTTTTGGAATTCTCCTGTACATCCATCATCACACTTAAATGAAATTTCTTCGTTTGTACTATTTTTGGGGCAATCCGGTTTAGGACGATCTCTTACATTGTCATTCTCAGTGAACTTATGAAATATCTTTGAAACCATAGACTTACTGATTGGTGGCTGTTTTTTGGCTACGAATTATTATATAATTGACAAACTTCATAGCGGGTTCTTTTTCTATTCCCAATTTCATTTCATCATTAAAATTTCTATTTCTTCTTTCTGATAAATTTACCATTTTAGCAGAGAATCACATACTTGGATAACTGCTAACAGTATTTATGAACTGTCAAAATGACACCTAAATTGAACGATACCCTAGATTCGATTAGAAGAACTGTGTAGATTCAATAACTGTTGCGTCTATTTTACTTTCGAATCTTTCGATTTTTTGAATTTGCTAGACATTCTTATATTTGAAGAAGCAGAAAAATTAACTTTGCGAACATATAAAATGTATACTATGTTGTCATTAGAAACAAGACAAAAAAAATACAAAATGGCGTTCTTTGGGAAAAAATTATACAGAATTAAAAAGATGCAGATGCCTACACCCGAAAGAGTAGAAATATATATACATACATGGAGATTTATACATTATTGACTATATCCGAATTTGAAAGCTATACAACTAATAGTTTGTCAGATGTAACCACATCTCCATACCCTGTATAACCTGTATGTAATATACAGTGTAGACGTATAGGATGGAACAAAATCAATAAAATCTATAAATAGTGAAAAAGTACATTGGAAATGTCAACCTTAGTGTTTAAATGCGTAAATTTCTACAAGAAAACATATTATGTCACGTCATTATGGTCGCAGACATGACATCACGTCCGTTTCTTTTAAATAGTAACTCCAATTTTTAATAACGCCATTTAGAGGAGAATTTTTTTCGCATACAGAACGGTGATTTCTGAGATTGGTTACAAGTAAGTAAATAAGTTGGAAATTTAATTTGATTAATTTTAAATTTGTTTCTAACATTTGAATTTTTAGTTAAACTTTCATTGTTATATTGAATAATACATAAAATATTTATTGTCCTAAAATTAATTAAAAAGAGGTAACATCATATCTACGACAATAATGACGGCATAAAATACGTTTCTTGAACAAATTTGCGTATTTAAAAATGAAGGTTGACGTGTCCGATGGTTTTATTTTTCATAATCTACAGATTGTATTGATTTTGTTCTAACCTATACGACCACACGTTATGCTGTAAAAAAGTATCATTTACTTAAACGTGCACAGTGAATGTGCACCCACAGAGTATTATACTAGACCTCCATGATTATAATTCAATTAATAAATTATAAATAACTAGGTTTTTCAAGTAAAGATGTAAAGTAAAACTTGAAGTGTTCTCCATATGGTAATGTACCACGGCAACATACTTACACTTGCATACCACGAGTTGCGTAAACTTAGTGTGAAAAGTACGAAGTCTTCAAATGGTCCTACTCCATTATCGCTCTTGAATCCGAGGAGCAATGCTTATGTTTGAGATGTTCCTTAAGCTTTGGAAAAGGAAGGAAATCAAAAGACGAAAGAACACTACTGTAAAGTGGATGAAATAAATCGAGCCAAATCTTCTTCAATACTGCACACATTCTCAATGATTAAGCCGTACATTATCCTAATGGAAAATTGGCATTTTCTTTTGATAGAACCTATTCGGCCGTCGCTTAATGTTTGCTAAGATGTTAGATGCTTATCCTTTTGAGCTACCAGTGCTATCACGTTCCAAAAATTTAAGATGAACGTAATTCTAGAAAAATTAAAAGAAAGCCGATAGAACTATTCCGATTGTTTCAGTTGCGATGTGGTCTTTTCTGTTTGTACTACACAGACTGTTCATTTCATAAGGCATATTCAGATGTTGGGGTGATAATGGGGCGTAGAGGTGTTACCGTGCAAATAGTTTTCTCGTGACTAATTTGCGCAACTCGTGGTACGTTGGCGTAAATGCATTGCTCTAATTGGGAACTGCATGGAAAAATGATCACATGATCGTTTGACACTTTTGTTCCAAAAACATACCTACTACTAATATAATTTTTAACACGTCTTCATGAGTATAGTTTATTACTATGAGAACAGTAAACTTACAGAGACTTTTCGTCACATAGCATTTTAGAGTACAAAAATAAGATGAAATCAGCCTGGACGAAAGCGAGAGAAAAGTGCAAAATAAATAAGAAGCTGTGAAACACGTTTTCGATATTATTTGGTTTTGAAGATCCTTAAAAGGGGAAGCACATTGGTAGTTAGTCTGGGCGCGCAGCGGTAACAGCGTACACTTACGAAATAAGTTACGACAGCATCGCTAACTCCTCACTCTAGTCAGTACACCGTATGCGAGTAGTTCCGTGTATATGTAGGCTGTCGTAACTTATTTCGTAATTACCGCTGTTTGTTCAGACTATTGATGAGGCACAAAGTATGTATAACTACATAACTTTTAAATCCTATTGGAATTTGACCTAATAGAACTAATCAAGATTTCTTAGACTTGGAAGTGCCACTTCGTTTGAGCGAGAGTAGGTATTAAAAGGAAAGGTAACAAACATATTTTCAAATAAATTAAAGCTCACGCAATTAGAGAATCTAATGTGGAAGGTGAGAACGGGGAATATATATGAACTATTAGAACGTTATGGTGCAACTTACGGGTGTTGGATACTTTTTTAAGATCGAATTTTTTGCAAAATTTCGAGCCCGTAAACTTACTAGTTCTTCACTTATGATTGCAAAAAAATTAAAGCTGTAGAAGCTCTTAACATTATAAAAAACTAGTATTTTAACCTTACACACACTACTTTTAAAGGTCAGACATGCAATTTTCGAAATAGTTTTTGAACCAATAAAAAGCAAATTAAGTTTAACCGATAATGAAAAAAAGTACTCGACATCCTTAAGGAAGGAACAACAGACGCGCTATACTGAAGAAAGCTTCTCCTGAAATATACATACGGCTAGGGCTGTAGTGCTTAAGTCTTTTACTGTGTTAATATTCGCCTTTAGCAACCACCAAGAAAAAAATTTAATGAAATTAAATACCGTTTCCTTGTTTCTCAACCGATTGGTAATAATATGATCAAATATTGTACTTTCTTCACTAGAAGAAATCACTAAGAATCTCTAATAATTACGACTCTTCACGCCAAGAGCAAAATAAATTCTAACTGCATTTCATTGCGATCTTGTGCGTGCATTTTTGACGTATAGAACACCTACGGGGCTCTAAAGGATCAATAAATACATTATTATTATTATTATCACCAATAAATAGGTATTTTGCGTCCAAATGCTTATTGAAACAACGGAGGTGAAAGTATCAACAAAAGCCAAATCTAGAACTTGTAGTCAAAGAATTCAAATCGAACCCAAATAAATTGAATACAACCAAACAACTCACACAATCCGAAATGATTAAAAATCTAATTAGGTGAAACTTCTGGTTTGATAAAACTGAGTACTTCTCGTTCTACTTCTGTCCATAATATTGGAATTTCCAATGAGCTTCTAGTGAGAAGTACTTAAATTTGTAATACAGGAATCTTATTGTTTTTTGTTCATATATTTCTCTGAATTTATCCTAAAAAACTAAGTTTAGCGATACTTCAAGATATTGTACAAAGTCATTAAAAGCACAGTTATTCTCTCTAATTCCTGAACTTAGTTCAGGTTGTATTAACAAGAAATTCTTTATAGATGCATAATGTAGAACAACAATGATAATACTAATAATAATAATTACCACAAAAGTTTGTTGCTCAATCGGATAAAGCCACTCTATTAAATGAGGCAGATCAGGTACAAGAGAATCATCAATTACACGGCAGAAGCATAATGAATAGTGACTACAATTTGCAATCGATGTTACGATAAGAGAAAATCTTATTGCTATTAACACCTGAAGATCTCAAAGGATAATGCTGAATGTGCAACATACTCAAGTTTGAACTTCAACAGAGCTGTAGAGCAAAATCTTGGTACAAAGTAAGATCACTAAATTATTAATGTGGATCTGAAAGTTTAAACATGAATTTAACATTGTTTCAAGACCAATTAACCCATTTTCTCTCCTAAAGAATTCAAACTAATTGAAAAACATGAAATAACAAACAATTAATGATTGAATAGTAATGATGTTTGGACATATTAGAATTCAATTAAGAAATTTCCCAATCTGTATGAATTTCTTAATTGAATTATCATATATACAAACATCAAACGTACTAGCATATACAGTGCTTATCTGGAAACTGAAACTAATGGTAAAAGTAGTTTTCTAATTACACATTGAATAGTTATAAAAATTTTGCAGTAGAAAAATTAAATATCTCCAAACCATAAGCATTCGCAGGCCAGTGGTTAGGTAATGACATTGATCAAACATAATAAAAATAGAGAGCCAAAACGTGATCCCCAAGGGACACCAAATGACAGTGAAAGTTCTCAATCATAATACAAAATTTCATCTATTTCTGATAAATGATTGTCAGCAAAGTTGAACTTAGGCGAAACATAAATCAGTCGAGAAAGAGGATACCACAGTCGGAGGTGTGATAAGAAGTGAAACCGGCATCCATGATATCCACCTGACGCGGCATATCTATCATCTGACTAATGAATCGACATTCGTGATAATAACTTTTCCACAAACAAAACTTTGTTTAATTTTTAAATTTATTTTAATTCTCAAGGGTTTGGCAAAGTAATAGAGTATGAATATCGGTTTATTATAAAATAATCTTTCTCGTTTCAAAAATGCTAAACTATAATTTGGTATATTTCGCAATGTAGGTGACTTCCTATAAACTATCTCAATAACAAAATGTGATACACTAAAAAGCATGCTTATTTCGCTCTACCTGATCTGCTCATCGAACAAAGACAACTTATCCTATGAATTATAAAAATATCAAAACTTATAAATAGATCATTTTTAACGTAACGGACCTATGACAATTCGTGAATTCATGACTGAGGCCACATGCACATTCTCAGAGCGTGTAGATCGACGTCTAGATGATGCGCAACAATCATAGCACGTTCAATCAAATTGTCTTATTGTACCGTAAAACGCGACGTCACGAGCGACGAATGCGACGGCGACGGCGGCGGTCACGTCAAAACCTCGGCGCGTTCGGGCATTCCGGACGAACTGCTCGGAGTGACTGTTCGAGTGAACTACGGCTCCGGGTTGGCGATGCCGGAATCCTGGAACCGCGCCCGCTTGCGCGACTTGATCGATTTTCTGGACCCAACCTGGCCTAGTAGATGTATTATACATGACCCACTCTTGAGCCGCAAATCGACAAGTTATGACGTTCGCTGCAGAAAACACTGATTACCTACCCGCACCTGAAATTTACTAATAAAGCTCGTACGCACGGTATACGGCGCCCGTCTGAATATTCGCCGAATTCCGGGCGCGTTCCGGACCGCTGTCGCATCTCACGCAACCGTCAAAGAATACCGTCAACCAACATCGCTTTCGATCATCAACGTTGAATGAACACAACCGAAGGCGAAACCAAAGGGCTAGTCTGTACCTTATCGCAACAACGTTTGATGGCATTGTTAATATCTATTCGTACTTAAAGATACTAGAAGATATTACAACTGTAACACTCAGAAATATATTTTGTCATCTCTTGTGTATTAGTTTGTTGGGCACTGTGAACAATGTGCTCTGATGAAATTTTTAGCTTTGTTTCAATTACTAGAATAAAGGAAAGAAAAAATGGTTAGGTCAAGAGGGCGAAACAATGAAAAACGAAAACGGGCAGAGAATAATAGATTTCTGCATAGAAAATATCATAATAATGAACACAACATTTAAACACAAATGGATACATAGATATACAAGGGAGGAACCATCTCGAAATGAAAAGTCTATTATAGACTACATTATGACTAACAGGGGTATTAGACGGTATGTGAGAGATGTTAAGGTACATAGAGAACCGGAAATCGGAAGCGACCACTATCTATTGCTGAGCAAATGGAAAATAATACTAAAGGAAAAAGAGGACACAAAGAGAAAAATAGTAAGAGGCAAAATTAATGGCTAGAAACTAAGAGAGCCGCAAATAGAAAAGAAAAACCAGGAAATACTCTAGTACAGAGTTAGGGAAAACGCAGACGGTAAGAAGCATAGAAGAAAAGTGAGAAAAGCTTAAAGAAGGCGTAATAGAAGCAGCACGAGGAAGTTGCGGAGTAACAAAACTAACAAACAGGAAAAGAAAAAGAACGGCATGGTGGACAGAAGATATAAAAGAAGTAGAGGATAAAAAAGCAGCATGGAAAGCTCACATAAACGCAAAAGACGTAAGAAATTACGAGGAATACAAGAAGAAGAGGAAAAGGGTGAAAGAATTAATAAAGGTAAGCAAAGAACAATCCTAGAGAGAATTCGGTGAAAAAATTAGTAGAACCTACCAAGAAAATCAAAAACTCTTCTATGGAGCGATAAAAAATATGAGGAAGCCAAAACAATATACATTGAAGAACAAGAAGGATGAAAACGGTAAACTAGTGACTTAAGAAGACAGGATAATGGAAGTATGGAAAAGATACTTCCAGACACTACTAGAAACAGAAGGAGAGAAAAATACACACGAATATATCAAGAAAAGAATTCTATAGAAGGGCAGGCACAATAAGACATAACAAGAGACGAATGAAGAAAAGTTACACAGCTGATGAAGAACGGAAAGGCACCGGAACACGACGAAATTACTGTAGAAAGATAAAGGCACTTAGTGAGCTAGGATTAAAACAATTACTGGAACTACTAAACGATGTCAGAATGGAGAAAGTGACACCCGAAGATTGGAGAATAGGAATTATATGCCCAATTTACAAAAAGGGAGATAGTCAAAAGTGTTCAAATTACAAAGGCATAACCCTGGATAGCACAGTAGGGAAATTATATGCAAGAATATTAGAAAGTAGACTTAGGAAAGAAATAGAACACATATTAGAAGAAACATTGCGGATTTAGGAAGGTGCGAGGAACTCAAGATCAAATATTCATTTTAAGACAAGTAATAGAAAAAGCAATAAAAACAGACAGAGAAATACATATGTGCTTCGTCGATATAATAAAAGCATTCGATCGTATAAACAGGAATGATGTATGGAGAACATTAAACATAAGAGGTCTGAATGAGGAATTAATAGAGTGTATAAAGAGCACATACTGCAAAATAATAAACTATGTTAGAGTAAGAAACGAAAAATCAGAGATGTTCATATGTAAAAATGGACTAAAGCAAGGCTACACCCTGAGCCCCTTTTTATTTAATATAATGTTAGACGAAACGATTAAGAAATGTAAAAACCAACTGAAGGCATATAATGTAGGATACTGGAAAATGGAGAAAATACAAATAACTGAGTTAAGTTATGAGGACGATATGGTGATATTAGGAAACACGGAGAGACATCTGCAAGAAAATGTCAATATAATAACTGAACAACTAAAAGAAATAAAGATGAAAGTTAATGTAGACAAAACAAAACTAATGGCAATAAGCAAAGACAGGCTAACACATGATATAAAAATAGAAAGAAATAGAATGGAACAAACTAGCACGATACCTGGGAGGGATTATTAACAGCGTGGGGTCCTTAGAAGACCCGCAACACGCTTAAAACTCCATTCTTAAACAAAAAAGAAATACCAGAAACAGTAAAGGCAGAAGTGATCCGCAAGGTAGTGAAACCAGTACTGACACACTCATGCGAGTCATGGACTACAAACGAGAGACAGAGAAGCAGGATGCACAGCGAAGAAATGAGGTTTCTAAGACGAATAAAAAATAAAATAGGATAAGGAACGCAGTATACAGGGAGGAACTCAAGATAGAGGTAATCGAAACAACAATACAGTAAGGTCAATTAAGATGGCTTAGCCATGTTACAAGACTGGGAGAAGAAAGGTTGGCAAGAAAAATATATGAATCCAAAGACCAAGTGAGACACGGGAGCAAGAGGTAAAAAATGCATGCGAGGCAAGGGGAGAGAACTGGGAGGACATGAGAGGAAGATGCATGGAGAGAGAAAAGTGGAGGTAAATATGGAAGAGGGACCCAAGAAACTCAACTCCACACAAACCGATACTTCACGGTCGAACGGGTTTCAGGATTAAGTAAGTACCTAAGTATCAATTACATTTTTCATCAAATGTACTATACACCTATCCCCCGATTTACACAGTACTTTATTTACACTATTTCACTTTTACACGGTCTTTTAATTATCGGATTTAAAAAAAGGGCAAGAAATTCATTTTCTGATTCCGTTCGCTTGGCGCTTATATTTCTAGTCATTTTTTAATTCCAATCTATTCTAAATTCCATTCCTTCAAATCTAAAAATTAAAATTCCCGATTTTGTATGTACAATCAAACTTTCTGTTCATGTGATTTAGTGCAGTAAGGTTTTAGCAGCGGAAAGGTGTACATCATTGTGTTCTTTTCGGAATTTCTTAAAAGTTCATATTCACTGGTTCGTGATAAACAATTATAGTTTTTGTAGAAATTTTATAATTGTATTAAATTTGTAGGGGGTTTGCCATCCCAAAAGAAATTTTAAAAAGAACAAGTGAAAGGAAAAGTTATATCTTTAGTAAGCAAAATTAAAATTTTAAATCGTCTACATAATGGAGCAAAATTAACAAATGTTGCTAAATTGTATTCCATAAATGAGGCCACAATAACTACAATAAGAAAAATAAAGACGCCATTAAAAAAGTGTAGGAACCCAAATCTTCTACGAGTATGAGCAGAGCTTCATATAGCAATGGAAAATATCATGTTGCAATGGAAAATATGAAAAAGCATTAATGATATAACTTATATGATAGATCTCTACCACTAATAGGTCAATAAAACAAGGCTGGTTTGAACGATAGTTATATTTTCAGAACGTTTACAAACGTTTTCGGAATACTTCGTCAGTGAAAATATAACTAGATAAATATATAAACAAACATTTGTTTTTTATTTGGGAACTATCAACAAAATGACTAATGACTAGGATTTCTTGATATAGAGAATGTGTAACAAACTTTTACATACATATATAAATTATAAAAACTAAATTAATGTGTAAACATACATGCAAATTAAGTAAAACCCTATATCAAAAAATCTTTGTCGAAACCTTAACAATTCTGTTCAAGGACTAGGAAAACCAAATTTAAAAACCTAGTCAAAGGTTTCCTTCTTAAGAAATGCAAATGTCATTTTAACAAATTGCTATATACATTACTTAAATTTTATATAGCAATTTGTTAAAATGACATTTGCATTTCTTAAGAAGGAAACCTTTGACTAGGTTTTTAAATTTAGGTTTTCCCTAGTCCTTGAACAGAATTGTTAAGGTTTCGACAAAGATTTTTTGATATAGGGTTTTACTTAATTTGCATGTATGTTTACACATTAATTTAGTTTTTATAATTTATATATGTATGTAAAAGTTTGTTACACATTCTCTATATCAAGAAATCCTAGTCATTAGTCATTTTGTTGATAGTTCCCAAATAAAAAACAAATGTTTGTTTATATATTTATCTAGTTATATTTTCACTGACGAAGGTATTCCGAAAACGTTTGTAAACGTTCTGAAAATATAACTATCGTTCAAACCAGCCTTGTTTTATTGACCTATTAGTGGTAGAGATCTATCATATAAGATAAGTATAAAAAAAAAAAAAAAGGTCACGAAATATATATATATATACATTTAATGATATAACTAGAAGACACTACTCAAAAGCGGATTTCAATTGACACCAATACAATTACAAATAAGATTTATGAAAAAATAGAAATCAGTTACCATCTACTTCTTAAGCTGAAAAGAAGTTGTCTTTTTCTGCAAGCGATGGTTAGTTTGAAAGATTTAAACAAAGACATTCTTTACATAATCCAAGTTTGAAAGGTAAGCAAGCGTCTGCTGTTTCAGATGCAGGGCAACAATATCCGGCAAAATTTGCTGAAATTATAGCCGTTAATTCCTATTCTCGGTCCATGAAATACAGACTCCAGTAGAAAATGAGCAAGAGCAAGACGTGGACGAAATAGCAGAGGAGTAGGAAGACCTAACAAGAGCAGAAGTAGAAGAAATTATAAACAAAAGCCAAAATGGGAAGTCTCCAGGAAAAGACGGGATAAAAATGGAAATGTTCAAATGTGGAAGACAATAAATTAAAGAAAAACGATACCAGCTGATTAAAAAAATATGGAAGCAGGAAAGAATGCCACAACATTGAGGATGGGGACAAATAATAGTAATTCATAAAAAAGGAGACCATAGGCTATGTAATAACTACAGAGGGCTGCTCAACACAGCATACAAGCTGCTGTCCACGCTGCTAGAGAGGAGATTAGCAGAAGTAACAAAAAACACGGTGAAGCAATATCAAAACAGATTTAAACAAGGAAAATCACCGATAGATGAAATACACACAATAAAACAACTAATGGAAAAGGCTCACCATTAGAAAATAGAATTGCTTTTCATAGATTTCCAGCAAACTTTCGATAACATTCATAGAAATGAACTAAAAAGAGCGCTAATGGAGCTGAATATAGGCTTAAAATTGAGGAGGCTAATAATGATGACAATAGAAAGAACAACAGCGAGCATTTTAGCGCAGAAAAGGAAGACAGAAGAGTTTGATTTCAATAGAGGAGTAAGGCAAGGAGACGCACTGTCAGCAACCATATTTAATCTGTTTTTACAATATGTACTCCGAAGCATAAAGGAGGGCACATTAAGGACAAGATGAGAACAGATAGTTGCGTACGCTGATTTCATTGCATTAATAACAAAAACCAGAAGTAAAATGAAAGAAGTGCTAGAATAAATAATCACAGACGGAGTAAAAATGGGGTTGAAAATTAATGAAGAACAACCCAAAATAATGAGACTATATAAAGAATGCGAAAAGAAGAAAATCCAGATAGGAAAGTATGCTTTTGAGGAGGTGGAAAGATTAAAATATCTGGAAGTGACAATTATCAATAAGTGCGAACGTGAAGCAGAAATTAAAGAGAAGATAATCACAACAAACAGAATTTTCTACGCAAATAAAAAGCTATTAAACAGCAAGACATTAAGCAAAAATAGCTGATTAACTGAAGATCTATAAAACAATAATTAGACCAACACTACTGTATGCCACGGAAACGCTATTCTTGACAAAGAAACATAAGCAGGACCTAAGGATAGTGGAGAGAAAGGTAATGAGAACTATCCTGGGACCAATTATACTAAATGAGAATGAATACAGAAGAAGGACGAACGAGGAATTGGCACAAGAAATAGAAATAGATGTAGCGGTTATAAGGCGGCAAGAGGTCGTATAACGGTTTTTCTGCAGCAACGCTTCAGGCAATCATCTAATGAAACCATTGTTTATTAACAAATCAAAGGCGCCACGCTTATTTAAAGGAATAACCATCAACAACCTTCCCGTTTATTGGTGGCCAATAAGAAGGCAGCCACACTTTTCAATAAATGGTTTAATAACTTTTTTGTCCCAGACGTGAAAAGGTATTTAAGTAAAAGGGGTTGCCGTTTAAGGTTCTTCTTTTAACTGATAATGCACCGGGCCATCTTCAAGATTTACAATACGAAAATGTGCAAGTTGTATTTTTACCCAAGAATATGACTTCTTTATTACAGCCGTTAAATCAACGGATAATTTCGATTTTTAAGGCCCCGTACATCAAGCGAACCTTCAGGTATATTTTAAAACAAATGGAGAATGATGAATCTTTCCTAATTATGGATTCTTAAAACAAATTTACAATCTTAGACTGTGTTAAGCATGTTGAAGTATCATATGCCGAAATTAAGCAATCAACGCCCAATACTTACTGGAAAAAATTATGACCAGGTGTAGTTGAAGGTGAGAATTCTATTATAGATTCGCATTGGAACACGAATTTTCTCAGATAACGGGGATGACGCATACAATGGGAAGAAAAGGATTCGAGGATTTTGCTACGGCAGATGTGGAACTAATGGTGGACACAGAACTAGATGAAGATAATTTAGTTGACATGGTTAATGAAACAAGTGATCGCGACAATGATCCAGATGAAATGAAGTCTAAACCAGTTGCGTTTACAGCAAAAGGCATTTGTAAGGACTCAAGGTAGGGGGAAAATTGAGTATTCATTTTCTGCAAAATGCCCCGAATGTTGAACCAGCTTTCCTATTTCAGCAACATATTAATAAAGGCTTAACTCAGTAGGAGGAGGTCTATAAATATTTAACAAGAAACCAAAACACAATTGTTAATTACGGATTTCATTATCAAGGTTCGCCGATCTGAAATTGTTTCTAATTCATCCAATATCGAACTTGAATCGCATCAAGCACTATCGAGTGATGAAAATGACATCATATCAATCAAGAAGAAAAGATTAGTCCACGAAAGTGATAACAGTAATTAAATTTTTGGCTGAATTTTTTTAATTTATATTTATTGTTTCTAAGTATAAAATGTATTATATATACCTTTATATGATTGTCGTACAACTTCGATGTGTAACCCCCTATTATTACAATAGTTGACTACGATGGTGGGTCAAATATAAATGAGCCGCTGGCAAAAAGAAACATATATTTTTCCTACATAGTCTTATCTACGCACTTCCTCCAACGGGCTGGTAATTTCTTAATCCCGGTATGATAAAAGTTCGCGGACGTGTATCAAACCAATTGCGCACGAACTGCTACAACTCCGCGTTCGTTGTGAAGCTCTGTTCACTGACGGCTTCCTTAAGTGGGTCAAACATGTGGAAGTGGCATAGTGACAGGTCTTGACTGCAAGATACAAGGACAGCCCAGTGTATGCTGGCTAATTTTGTTGTGTTTCTGCTGCAGTGTAGGGTCTGGCGTTATCATGAAAAGCCAACACTTTCTAAGGTCGACCTCTCCTTTTCGAGCCGAAGCCTTACGGCCCCAATGGCTCACATCCTAACACACTTCTGATCGGAATGCCGTGCCTATCTACCCGATAAGCAGCTCGACCTTGGATAAGAAGGTAAAGATGATAAACAGTATTAATGGTTCGACTTTCTTGAAGAAAATCGACTAACAGGACACCTTTACAATCCCAGAACATTGTGGTGCACTCGCGCCAGTCGGCCGCCACTCTTCTTCAATTCAGAGGTGTAATGATAGACTCAAGTCTCAATGCACGTGATGGATTTTTTCTAAAAAGAGTCGTTGTGCATTTGCAGGGTCTATCTCTTTCTCGCTGGTCGTGATTGCTACTGACAAGGGAACACCGGGAACTGAAAAATTTTGATTTCGATGAAACTGTACAGACTGAAAGAGTACCTTGCAATAATAACAACGCAATTTTTTTAGCGGCAAATCCCCGATTTTAGGGTACAGCCAGTGAGAGTAAGAAGCACGTGGCTTGCCAATGATATTACTCTCTTCCACATGACCCTCCACTCCACCCTCACTCCATCTCCCTGCTATTGGATGAAATAATAAAAAAAAAAAAGAAAAAACGAGACCTGCAAACATTGGATATAGAAACATGAAACAATTACTGATACAACAATGCGTGTTTGCAGATGACATTAAAATCTTAGCAATACAACAAGCAGGAAACAAGCAAGAAATACTATAAGTGTTGAATAAGGTAATAAGACATCCCATGAATATGAATGTAAAGTACAAAGATGAAAGTATACTAGCAATCTCCAGACCAGTACTAACATTCGGAAGTGAAACGTGGATAATATATGAGAGACATAGAAGCAGAGTAAGAGCGGCAGAAATGAAATACCTCAGACGAACATGCGGCGTGATCCTACGGGACAAAGTTAGAAGCGAGGAAATAAGAGAAAAGTTGGAAATCGGCAGCATGGAAGAATATATAGAAGAAAGACAACTAGGATAGTAGGTACACGTTCAAAGAATGGATAACACAGCGCAAGTGAAAGAAGTATACAAAGCTAAACGGCAAGGGAAAAAAGATGAAGAGGGAGACCAAAGAATATGTAGGACTACACTATCAGTGCAATCGTGGAAAAGAGGTTATGAAAAGGTAAGAGGCAACTAGATTAGCAAAGGATAGGAAAACTTGGGAAGAGTTCGTGAAAGGATAAACAAAATCAACGTGCCTACACCAGAAACGATAGACAAGCTTACTGAATCTACATATATAGTTTCTAAACCTAGATCATCATCACCATATCATTAGAAAATAACGTTATGCCTAAAGAAAGAGCACTGTTTAGATTATTTATAACATTTCCATCCATAGGTGCAACATTAAGAGATATATTTATGCTGGCTTCAGAGGCTCTCTAAACCTAAATTATAACAATAAAAAGTACGTACAAATGTAGCCATTAGTTTTCAAAATTCAGATTAAGTTTTAGTCCCATATGTTACGTAATGATTTCCAATAGCTGTCTGCACAATGACGTTGTTACCGCTCCGCAGTGGATCAACGGCAAGTTGTCTATTGTTACTGAGAGCATTGTCATCAGGTGCGAACATCCCATGTCGCTTTAGTCCCCCTTTGCCGACAATTGTGTCGAATTTCCCCATTCAGCATTCGCAGGAATACTGAAATATAGCTGATTAACCGAAAATGGTAGGATGACAAAATTTCTATGCATGCTGGTACTTGAATTACGATAGTCGAGGATGAGAATATAATGATAAAATTCGCTTACTTTGAGAGCCTTTTATAAGCTCTTAAGAGATTTGAGGTATTGTTCTCTTGTTTGGCTGAATCTGCAGTCATTACCAACTTGTAAGTCATCGTCATACATAAGACTATCTATTTTAATTGGTGACAGCTTGTCCGGCGTCCGGCGTCCGGCGTCTGCAAATTTGGATTTTCGTTTGCTTTTATCCATTATACACAATTATAAAAAGCAGTAAACTCAGACTGTATATTTGTTTTTTTAATTTTGAAAATTACTTCTATATAAATCTTTTTTGTAGTAAGCTTTCGACTTTACTGTGACACTCTAATCTTTATTGCTCCATTGTAATCATGCTTTTATTTTTCTCCCTTATGTGTTATATAAAGTTTATCAATTTCTTCCTCTGCAATTCCATCGTTGCTGCTTATATCTGAATTACACTAATATTCATATCTAGAGTTGCTCACTGGCGCCAACGAGCAGTGGGGTGCGGGTACGAATCTCGATGAGATCTATAGGTATACATGTAGACGGCCGTAAATACTATTTCGTAGTTCTACGTTTGTTTTCAAAATGTTGTCTATGTCGAGAAAACGACCAATATTAGACAAAGTTACAAAATTTATAGCAGAAATGCCTGACCTAAATTACGATGACGTTAAACTTCAATGCGTAGTTTGTAATATTCCTTTAATGTCTGGTCCAAAAGGGATTGTTAACGTCACGTAAATAGCAAACAGCATTCTTCAAAGAAGAGTTGCATACCACACTCCTTTATTTTATGTAATCTACCATTTAATTCACTAGACAACGAATCATATGTCTTCTTTTGGCATAAATATTCGGGCTGGAAATTACCAAGTCGGAGATCGTTACAAAGATTTGTGCCATCTGCTCGTGAACATGTTGAGAAAAGAATTAAATCGGAGTTGAAAAATAAAAACTGTGCTTATCTGTGGACGAAACAACAGATCGGAAGAAACATTCTGTGCCTAATGTAATGGTACGTACAATAGAACCACATGGTGGTTTCTTTCTGAAGATGACATGACTCAGAACAGCTTCATTATTCTTCAAACATTTTTCGGCACGTCGGATAAGAGAGTGCATTGTCTTCCACACAATTTCCATTGTAATTTTCAAAGTGATTGTGCTTTAAATGTCTTTATAAGAAGTGGTCGCATGAAGCTAAATGTTGCCGCCCAGGAGGCCAACCGATGTCACCGCTTCTCTATATGACACATCCTGGGAAAATGTTCCCCCAAGAATACGAGAAATGCTCGTATTCTTTACATTGAGATTCATACCGTAGGAGACGTTGCAACATCTTTGAAACCATATTAGATAAATATCATTGTTACGTCGATGCAATTCTGGGAGAACATCATCCACATAATGCTCAGAGTTTTCTGTAACTGGTTGTCGTTCTCCCCAAAGAAGTAAGGTTCTAAAATTCCAAATAAACCAAGTGCAAACCATACTGTAATCTTCCCGCTATTCAAGGGTAACTGGTGTAGTAAGCGTGGGTTTTTTCAACCCAGTAACTAGAATTTTCTTGATTAACATAGCCATGGAGACGAAACTGGTTTCGTCTCATAGTAACAAGTTTGCACGACATTGGTGGTGTGTGGTAATCGTTTCCAACAATTTGATGCAAAATTCTCACCGCTTACCCAAATCAGTTAGCAGTAATTGCTGCATGATTGGAATTTTAAGTGGATGAAAGTGGGAATCAATGTGTAAAGTTCTTCTAACATCCATATTTAACATCATAGTGCAACAGATTGAGAAGAAGAGCGTTGGGGGCTCTACTTTCAAGCTACTTCCACTCTCTGCACACCTTCAGGGTTACGCACCGATCCTGGGCGGCTAAGATTCTTGTTTGGCAAGGATGAAGCAGTTGTCTTGAATTTACTTACTCAAAACAAAATGGTTTTACAGCACCTTACCTCCCCCAATGTAAAAATGTCGCCTAAATTTACGCCGTATCTCAATAGCCGAATCATTAGTTTCAAAGGTACAGTCTACAGCAAACCCGTGCTATTAGCGCGACCAACCCTCCATTGTGACTAATTGGCTTGAAACTGTACTACACAAACCTGTAACAACCAGACGCTCTCCAATATCTAACGCATTTGACGGTAAATTTAGATCGTGTAGTCAATTCTACCGCACCCTGTTGTACATTGTTTTGATTTGTCGTTTGTTACCTGCTTTTTCGTCTTTGTTTCATTTCCTCGTGTATTGTATATTTATTCCATAGTCTTATCCATTTCCCTGACCTGATATGTCTCTAACATACAACCAATACACTTTGACACGTGTTGGAACCAGTTTTCGAATCAATCACTCCGATAAGTAATTCAAAGCTATCTAACAAGAGTATTAGATATGAAACTTTTTGATCAATTAATTAAAGCGGTGTTTTTCTTCCAAACTGATATTTCCAATTTACCTCGATTCAATTCATCTTTCCACTTACGTGCAAAACGCGATATTAAAATTAGGAGAAGGGACAGCGTCAGTCCCGTTTAGACAACATATCACGCACTCGTTTGTCGAATCGTAATAATTAGTTATCTTCAGAGCTTTTCAGGGACTGTTACAGCATTATTTTATACAGACTGAATTAAGTTAAAGATTTCCAGCTCCCAGAACGTAATTTGTAAAATAAGATTGTAAGCAAATAACTTCTATTTAGGCCAAAACACTATTTCCAAACGCATGGGCATAATATTTTGAAGTTTCATCGTACTTCCAATAGCATCAAGTAATAAAAGAAGAAATATATAACCACCCGCATATTATTCCGTACAAATTCTGAATTTGGCGCAAGAATATGATGCCCTCTCAGACTGGTAGTATTAGAAAAAACAAACTATTTCCTATTTCCGACTCATTGGAAGCTTTCTAGTTCGTTGTAAATGGATTTGCGGATTACTTCTCTTTAAAAGTTATGACAGCGATCTATAGTATTATAAGTAGAGTTTGTTAAAAGGTGGTTGACGTGTTATCATTAAGTAGTGTAAATCGGGCTTCGCTGTCACTCCTCCGAATTGTATTATTCAATGATAAGTTGTCATTGATAAGTTATCATTGAATAATCAAATTCGGAGGAGTAACAGAGCCAATTCTATTTACACTACTTAATGATACACGTCATCCACCTTCTTAACAAACTTAAGTTATAAGACATTGTAGATCTTGTTGAACTAATTCAAATAAGGCAAACATTTTTATACAAATTGAGGACAATAGACTCTATAAAAATGAAATTTCACCCTAATCAATACTCTTTTCAAAAGTGCTGCAACAGGCGTGTTGTATAAACCATTGCTACGTCAAATTCCGACAAGTTTCAACACCGAAAAATACAAAAGCATCTTTTGTAGCTACGGACGGTATTCTTTTCGTAGCTTCATTAATATATCACATTGAAACGCAGAATGATAACTAACTGCAACTGCAAATGCAAATGGACGTTCACGGGTGAGGTGAATATTGATTTGCCTTTTGAGCACCAAGGTGATTTCAAGGTAATAAACGCTGAAGAATTTATTAACTTCTTTTTTATTTACTGCTATCAAGATATAGTCGGCGTATTCATGAGAGAGATTTTAAATTATAGTCCTAATCAAACACTACTTTCCACAGTCCTCTGGTCAACATTTACTTCCATTTAGACGCAACGTTGTTCAGTGCCGTCGTTTGTAGATAAAATATGATTATGCAACTTATCGTACAGTCTGGATAATAACGATATTACTACTATAGAATTTGTTTCAGTGAAAACAGCATTTTCACATATGTTGAAAAGAACGAAAACCAGTAAATACGTTTAGTCTTAAAAGAGATTTGGACAACCTAGCAAGTGCCAAAAAGTAATGAATGTTAAACTCAAAAAGCGCATAGTGCTCCAATACAGAATATGTGATACCCAAGACAGTAGATATAGGCAGATATGGGAGAATCTACTGCCTAGAAGTTACTAAAGGACTAACTTCAAATAGAAAAAATGTTAGTAAATCTCTATTCCTTTAGTACTCTCGTTCATTATATCATTTATAACATAAATAAAGCGAAGTGGACTAAGGGTCATCATTCTCTCTTTGTTTATTTCGTTGAGAATGATCCCGATAAACTGACCTTGTTTTTCTCGTTCCTATCTCAATTTTGTCGGTTGATACTTTGTTCTGGTCTAAGGACAGACTATTCATAAGGTTGAGAGTGATATCAGTGAGTTTGGCCTCTATGTAAGTGTGACGAAAGCGAAGAGTATACGTTTACATTGTTCAGAGCTGATACCTTAGCATTTGCTCTTCTACTTGGTCTAGAGTAGTAGTTACGTAGTGATTTGGGCCACCTTTATTTCCTTTAAGTAAGTGCATAATCTATGTGTCTAAGCGGTTCAATTTCATTTCCTAATAAAACTGTGGAACGCTTTCAAAAAAGATCAGCAGTCTCTTATGAGGCTGGATTTCTCATTAACCCATCAGGTTCTCTTCGGCCCTGCCTCCATTTCTAGCAACGATGTGGTACGGGGCTGATCCATACAGGATCTAGCACTGAACGACATCCTCGGAAGTGAGACTATGTGTTAATCGATCACGACAACGTTCCAGGGGAATTTGTTAGATATTGGAGGCACTGATCATTTAGTCCCATAACTTCTGCTAGTGAATCGGACCGCAACACATTTAGAGGGATTAAGTTGCAGCCGCCACTACTCGGTCCAGTCCAGGAGCCCATACACGCCAACTTGGAGGCGGCAAACCAAACGTTTATTCCGATACGTCGCAAAGACAGCCGTATCGTCCGCGTAGCAAATGAGCTGAGTTTAAGGCTCGTGTGGCAGGTCCGACATGAAAGTAAGGAACAGCTCCGGGCCAAGAAGAAAACCTTAGGGCATTCCAGTCACCATGGGCCTGGTGGTCGACAGATGATTCCCAACCTTCAACATAAGTCTGTCGTGCTAGACACCCCAGTAGTTTCCCGTCTTTCTAAGGCTGATCCAGCAGCCTCCGTCAGGCAGAACAGTTGGAAGTAGCCACCTCTAAATCCGTATTGCTCGTCCGGAAGAATGTTGCCATCGAGCATTTCGTCACGGGGACGGTTTAAAATTATCATTTATATTTTTAATAGGATGGATAATTCTGACGAAAAAGTCTGTCTTCCTCGGGCGTGGGTATCATGACCATCTTTGAGGTCTTCCAAATCGATGGAAAGTAACCCAAGGTGAGGATGGCGTTGATGATCATCATCATTTGGTTTCTTCTAGCATACATTTCTCTCAATTGTGATTCTATGATGATCCTTAATCGTTTTTCTACTATTACTTGACTATGTAGTATAAAAGAGACATTCCTCTGTTGTTACCACGTAGTTTAGGATCATTTTCTATATATCTGGACAAAGTGATTGGATTCCTTCGTTCTATTAACATGTTTCCTTTCTCAAAGAATAGATCATAATAGGAAGGTCGCCTCCACCCTTATTATAATATACCAGTTTAGATATATCAAAGTATGTATTTAAACAAACAAGTTCCCATTCTCATTGATAAACCAAGAATTTCATGTAGCATTTACTCTAATAAAATATACAAGTGCTTAGCAGTAATTCAAAGTTTATTTTCAAAAATCCCACTACAAACTTCAATGGACTTGACTTCTCATGGTAATTCTAAGACTGTTGTTTTTGACGGCAATACCAAATAGTATTGCATAATGTAATTGAGTATAAAGATTGTAAAGAGAGGGGTCTCTATAATCTTTGGTTGAGTGGTTATTCAAAAAAAGAACTTGAAACTACTGTTAAGTGCTCATGCGCTTCATTAGTTGAATAAAGGATTTTTTGTGGGTAACATTTGAACATTGTATAAGCATTGGATATTTACATACTATATTTAGACAGATGTAATACATTGATATGAACTTCAAGAATCAGATCTTAACAATTCTACTTACATCAAGAATTAAAACTTTAGTACATTGTTCTTTTTATAAAAAAACTCTGCCTTTACATCATTTCTTAATCATATGTTATGAAAATCCAAAGGTACCAAGAAGAGATTCCAGAAGCCGTTTACAAAAAGAACTTTCACTAGGTATAACTGATTGTGCACTATAAAATACCAAAAGATGTCTTCCCCTTGTTACTTCAGGGAATAGGTGGCTCAGCTGGCTCAAGGACGACCTGATCTCCCTACAGGCAGGGCTTTGCGCCCTAGGCACTATTACACCAACCTGAATTAGTGACCCTACTTATTGGGTAGTGTAATAGGCCCTTAAGCCCTTATTAGAATGACACAAATATCACATCGGTAAACTCCTCACCACACAATTGTTTATAAATCGGTGACACGTGTTTCGCAAGCTCGAGGCAAGCATCTTCAACAACCGTATAAACCGAAGTTATTATAAACAATTGTGTGGTGAGGTGTTTACTGATGTGATATTTGTATCAGTAAATTACACCAGTCCTTGCAATCACCGTTATTAGAAATACTTTGTTTCCCACACTCACCATATTCCCAAAATACAGTCACGGTTATCACCACACATACCAAAGGGATTCAATTAACACACAAACTATCTACAAAAGTTGTATTTGCCTTTATTTTAAATAGGTGCATTAAAATAAACGTCACGTAGACATATCAACACATTAATAAATATACTTTATACATGTCTTTTAATAGCTTCATCGACTTCGTCGACAATTCCTTTGAACTTTTGCCACTGCTCCATGGTCAACATGATCCCCTTCTTACCAGGTCTTAAATCGCCACTATCAGCCATGTAATATTCTCGGATATTCACATACCATTTACCCTTAAACTCGGATAACTTAACCGAACGATTTTTGCCTATATCCCACGTGGGCTCCCCATCATCACTTCGACTAGCTGTACTCTTTGGTGGAATTGGTTTGGACTTTTTGGCTGGTGTCCTCTAGAATGTTAAAGAAAAAAAGCTTTTATTAATGTAAAAGGAATGTATTGACAATTTTAATGCTTATTTAGATGTTGTTCTATTTTCAAGACAGAAAAAAGCAGGACAGTATGGTGCACATTGTTTAACGGTTTTTTCAGTTTTTACTTACATCTTCAGGGCCAGAATCCGAATCGGAACTATCTTTTGCCCTACTTTTCGGCATATTAGTTGGTTATAAGTTTAAACTAAATAAAAATTTTATAATTTCTTAACGTAATTAATTTAACTAACAGATATTTCTCACAAGTATACCGGTTAATCCATCACACAACTCCACAACCGTTAAGAAATAGACATGAACATAGGTCATGAAATAGGGATGATGTAGTAATATTTTCCCCGGCGTAGCCAACAGGTGAGATTTACAACCCACTAGATCTCGATTACTAACTAAAATCGTATTATTCTACAAAATAAATCTCTGGTTTACTATGTACTGTATACATATATACATTTTATAATACCAAAAATTCTTTAGTTAGATCTAATTTCAGAACAAACAAAAAGTCTCACAAAGTAAAAGAAATTTCTAATATGTAACTATAAGATTAGTCTTAAGTTTGCATAGTTTTCCTTTTTTAACATTCTTTAAATATATTCTTCTCAAAAATCTTATTAAATTACATAACACGCCTTGTGGTTCCGGCAAGATGGTGCACCGCCACATTATTCTCTAAGTTCGTAATTATCTTAGTACCATTCTTCAAAGTATTAAGTTATGAATGGTACTAAGATAATTACGGATAGTTAGAGAATAATTTGATGCACCATATGAGTTATACAAAAAACAATCTGTAACATCATATCCAATTGCAGACAGTATGGCTGGGCCATATGAAAAGAATGAATAGCAAATGAATCCCAAAGTTAAATCTTGCCAGGGAACCAATTGGAAGAAAATGAAAGGAAAGATCAAGAAAGAGATGAAGGAAACAGAACAAGAAGATATAAACGGCTCGAGAATCAAAAACTGGAAGCTGATAGCAGCGAGTGGAAGGAAATGATGACATTAATTCATGTTTTTTTAATTGCAATAATGTAGGATAATTGAATATTACGTAGGTAATATAATACAATGTAAATACCATGGATCAAAGCGTAATCTTAAGTTAGCAGCACTGATTCTCCGATCTTAGTACCAAATGTAGCCAACCTTGAATTATGACAGTTGACAATTGCCAACATAGAACTGATAAAAAGTTACAGTTTTTACGTGAGATTTTAGGAAAAAATGCAGCAATTAACGGTGCACAGTCATTAGATTTCAAAATTATAATAAATCATACACCTGCAGCATGAAATATCTTAAAAGACTACGTAATCAATAACTAATTCTTCATAGGTTCTGCGTTCTGCGTCATAAACATCGCAAGTGTCACCAAAGTGTGTCAAAACCCAAGTAATTAATAAAATATTATTCCGATAAAAGTGAAAATTGCGAAAATTTACGAAATTTTTACGTGGTTTTACCAATTATCGGAATGTCACTATGTAAAGACGACCAAAGAAGTGTAAATCCACCACTTTCCAAACACACCTGGACTGATATTAAAACATCATAGTAAGTTGTCATATGATGTATCAGTAGGAGATATATTGTTCATGCACTTCCAGGTCGACACGTTTTACGATGGACGCCGAGTGTGGAGATAATATATGCAGAGTTTGTCGGTCCGAAGAGGTCCCTGACCGACCACTTTTCCATCCTTGCATATGTACTGGAACAATCAAGTTTATCCATCAGGAATGTCTCATACAATGGATGCGCTATTCTCGGAAAGAGTATTGCGAATTATGTGGGCATCGCTTTTCTTTTATTCCCATTTATTCACCTGATATGCCAAGACGCGTTTGCCGATAAAGGATTTAGCGGCTGGTTTGCTGTCATCAGTGGCAACAGCAGTGAAGTACTGGCTGCATTATACTCTAGTAGCCATAGCATGGTTAGGGCTAGTACCGCTCACAGCATGTAGAATATATCGCTTCGTATTTTCTGGAAGTATAGACACTATGATACCAGATATATCATCCACAGAAAATATAACTTCAGATATATTCCATGGATGTTTTGTCGTAACGTGTACCCTATTTACTTTCATCGGGTTAGTGTGGTTAAGAGAACAAGTACTTCATGGGGGTGGTCCAGATTGGCTTGAGAGAGACAACCCTAATCAAGCACAAGGGTTAGTTGCCAATAATGTTCCAGATCAAGTTGATAGAAATGAAAACCAAAATGTCGTTGCGCCAGCCCAACAGGAAAACGTGGTTGCGGAAAATGTGCCGGAACCGCAAGAAGAAGCTGATAATAATGGAAATGAAGAGAACAATTGGATTCCAATGGAATGGGACCGAGCTGCTGAGGAAGTAACTTGGGAACGACTGCTTGGTTTAGATGGCTCTTTAGCCTTTCTAGAGCATGTATTTTGGGTTCTCTCCTTAAATACTTTATTTATTTTTATTTTTGCCCTTTGCCCTTACCACATGGGATCTATATTTTTATCTCTTATTAAAATGAAAGAATACGCTGCCGCGTGCCATTTCGAAGGTCTTCTAACGACATTATTGGGTTATTGCCTTGTCGGTTTCCTTTTAATTATATTGCATCATGTTGCTGCATTATTTGGACTAGCAAAAGCGAGGCGGGTGTTGGGTTTATGTTACGTCGTAGTTAAAGTATCTATGCTATCTGTTGTTGAAATTGGGATATTGCCATTAGTCTGTGGGTGGTGGTTAGATATATGTTCTTTAGCGATGTTTGATGCCACACTTAAAGATAGAGAAAATAGTTTTCGGGTAGCACCAGGCACGTCAATTTTTATTCATTGGCTTGTAGGAATGGTGTATGTGTATTATTTCGCTTCCTTCGTGTTACTCCTACGTGAAATACTAAGACCTGGTGTTTTGTGGTTCTTGAGAAATTTGAACGATCCCGATTTTAGCCCGATACAAGAAATGATACATTTACCCATCTTGCGCCATATACGAAGGTTGCTTCTATCTGCTATTATTTTTGGAAGTGCGGTTTTATTAATGCTGTGGTTACCGATAAGAATATTACGTTATATTTTACCTAGCTTTCTACCATATACAATTTCCTTAAATACCGATGCACAAGTTAACGAGTTGTCACTAGAGCTATTATTACTACAAGTAATTCTTCCTGCTTTACTTGAACAAAGTCATACTAGAACGTGGTTGAAGGGAATCGTTCGATCATGGTGCAGAGTCATTTCGTGGTTTTTAGACATCCATTCGTATCTGCTGGGTGATAATGACGGTAATCAAACAAATGAGGCACAACAACATCCACCTCCGGAACTTAACGGAGGCTTAGGGGCCGCTCATCAAGCTCTTTTAATACGGGATGGTCCCACGGGCTTCCAACCTTACGAGAAACCATCGGTTTTCGCATTACGTTTATTCGCACTATTAATATGTATATGTATCTCATTAGTAATATGTAGTCTTATTGCTTTAACATTACCCGTATGGTTAGGAAGGAAAGTCATGGCATTATGGTTGGTCGGGGCTCCTCCTCCCAGTCACCAAATAACCGCAACAGTCGCACAAACAGGGATTAAAGTACATGAGTTGTATACAGCTGCATGCGGAACATATTTGTGTTGGCTGGCCGCAAGAGCGATATCTTTATTGCTGAGTTGGTTACCACAAGGTCGAGCTGCAATGCTTGCTAGAGTAAAGCAATGGTGTATCCTAGGCGCAAAAACGATTCTAGCCAGTACAATCTTATTGGGCGTAATACCATTATTATTCGGATTACTTCTCGAATTGGTTATTATCGTCCCATTAAGAGTTCCAATTCATCAAACTCCTGTTTTATTTATATGGCAAGATTGGGCTTTGGGTGTGCTATACACTAAAATTGCTTGTGCAGTGACAATGATGGGTCCAGATTGGTTTTTAAGAACGGCAATCGAACGAGCGTACAGAGATGGTATAAGGGATATGCATCTAATGTTTATCTTACAAGAACTTGCTGCTCCTGTTATCATCAGTTTCGGATTGTCTCTCGCCGTTCCGTATGTCATTGCTTATTCCATAGTTCCCGTATTTGTAAGCAATGTACAGTTAAAACATTATATCGCAAGAAGAATATATCCGTACTTATTGGTTGCTGGTGTCGCATCGGTGATAATTACATTACAAATAAGGGAGTTTAAGAAACTTTATGAACATATTAAAAATGATAAGTATTTAGTAGGACAGAGGTTGGTAAATTATGACCATAGAAGAGTTCCCAAAGCACAGGTATCTCAGTAATTTTATGGTGGTTTAGGTGATTTTAAAAAACTACTAATTTTACCAGCACTACATGAGCAAAATTTACAATTTGAGTCACTTCTAGCGAACTCAAACCCCATCTGTAATATGTCAGCTATTATTTTAAATAATGTGATTTCTTCCTCACCATATTGAATAATGTTGTATAAAGTTATGCCGAAAGCACTCATTTTTTGTTATTTATTCATGTATAAAGGTTAATTTAAAATGTGTTTATTTATTTATATTAAAATGGCTCTATAAAATTCAACATCTACATGTTTAACTGTTCGACTATTTTTAGAAAATTTCACCAGCACAACTACAGCTATATCTATTCTATTCTATCGTACCAATATTGGATCAAAAATTTTAATTATGTTTCCATAAATGTTACGAACCTCGAACCTTTATAAATATGTGAATATAAATAAGTTAACACATATTTCAAATTGTTTCTTAATGATTGTATGCATTGTTAATAAAAAAATAAAGACTGTCTTTCTAAAGATATTTTATTTGAAGAATTATGCTTATTTGAAATATCCTTGCAATAAGTAAATATGTATACACTTTGTTTAACGTGAATATCACCGAGTATATACAGTAGAAAATCGATAATCCGAACATGGACCGAGGTACGGATGAACGATAAGGGATCAACATTAAACATTTAATAAAATATCAGTATTGCAAGAATTAGTACAGCATACAATACAGTTTTTAAAAATAATCGGTAATTCTTTTTTAACTTTCGGCAACTGAAGTCTACACTTGTTTCAGTTGATAGCTCATCACTTCATGTGCTTTAGTCCAGATGATAACAAGTTCATTATCATCGCTTGGGTTCTAATTTAACCGCATTCCAGCTTAAAAAGCTTGTTCTAGAATTTTCTGACCAAGATCGTATTATCGAGGTGTTGGATAATGTCGACGTTAAGGTGGAAGAAGTCCTTGTTCTTCCGATCTAAAGATAAGTTCAAATTTCAAAGCTTGTCGATAAAAAGGAAACGAAGTGCTTTCATTAAATGATAAAATGAATATTATTACGCGGCTGAGGAAAGGTGAAACGGGTCAAGCACTAGCTACCAAGTTCGGTGTTGGTAAATAAATAATAATGGGAATAAAAAATAATTTTGATTCCATCACTAGATATGCACTTAATCTTGATAGTGAGGAGGATAGTTTATATTGTAAAACTATGAAAGAAACCCAAGTCCGAATTGTTGGAGGATGCTGTATTCACTTGGTTTTTGCAAAAAGGGGCTTCTGAGAAGTACACATCTGGGCCCATTTTGGGTGAAAAATCAGTGGAATTCAACATGAAGTTTGGTGGTCATTTTTCGCAAGTTTTGGGTGACTGAAAAATTTCAAATAATGGCATGAAATTCAGCAAATTCAGATTCATGGTGAAAAATTAAGCGCTGACGCCTCAACAGCAGTTTCTTTTTCCGAGAATTTAGAGGTTTCTTGAACAGAATGAATATATGAATGGATTTTTTTACATAAATATATATTTTTTTTTTGTAAAAACGTGGTTGATTATTTTCCACCTTCCTTTCTTTTCTTTAATTTTTCTTTTGTAAATTTTGATTGTCCGGACCATCCCTGATAAACTCAGTTCGGCTTAATCGACGCTCTGCTGTACTTTATTCTGAAAACGCTGCATGATCTTTATACTGCTTTTGCCCTTTCGAACATGATTTTGGTTAATGAAGGTTATAAATAAATCAATACTAAATTATTTACATTAAATGTTCAGTACACTGTATTTCTTTATTAAGAATATTGTTACACAATTATAGCACCATAAAAATATAGAGCTTATACAATATCATCGCCGTAGTCAATATAGATTATAAATTAATATGTAGGTACCAATAAATTCACAAAAAATTTGACTAATCACTATTTAAAAAAGTTTCACTTACCAGTATTTCAGAATTTCATCTACAAATTAAATCACAAAATGACACAGAAAACCTGTATCTTTTATATACTCAATAAGATCGAGATATCAGAAAAATCAAATTCTGATATATATATATATATATATATATATATAAGTACAGTGATTTCCTAGACTCTATTTTGTTGTTGAAATACGACAAACTTTGTACTATCAATATGTTGCAGAAACT
Source organism: Chrysina gloriosa (assembly GCA_038088585.1). Taxonomy (NCBI): domain Eukaryota; kingdom Metazoa; phylum Arthropoda; class Insecta; order Coleoptera; family Scarabaeidae; genus Chrysina; species Chrysina gloriosa. The sequence continues at coordinate 14,008,796 of CM076092.1, forward strand.
TATACCGGTTGAATTAATTGAGCCTCTAAGTTGAACGTGCTTGCTTTTCGTTTTAATTGCACCTTCACGATTTGAAATATTTCGATTATTTGCTTCCTGCCGTTTGCGAACTGTATATGCATTCTCCACATCTTCTTTTCGGAGGCTCCGACTTTCTCCAATTCATGTTTAATGTCTTCTCCCAAATTCTGGAATATGTACATATCAAAATATTGTGTGAATTAAAGAAAAGACGCCAAAATGCAAGGACCGAGAACGAGAATGGCAAGATAGACGCTCAAAAAATGAATGTTTGAAAGATATGCTCGAGACCTAATTTCTGGCCGAGCAATCCAAACTTTATTAATTAAACAAAACATTAGTGGCCAAAACAAATAAATGTGTTTTGCGTCTTCAACGCATCATAATGGCAATATAGAAGAAAATGGAAAATCAGAAATAATTAATTTTTATAACAGCATCAAAGGGAGTCAACGCTTTAGATCAGAAGTGCTTAACATGTTCGTGCCAAAGAAGAGCTAGACGATGGCCCATGGCCGTATTTGGAGCCATATTAGATATTTCGCGTGTGAACATTCTTCTACTACCCATGTCAGAAAAACCGTTCAAAATGACTCCACGAATCTAGTCGATAGTTATCGAAAGAGCAAGACTGAAAAAATAACACGAAGCGAAATATTTATTTGATTTAATTTTTATTTCACTCCTACAATAAACCAATTAAATCCTTTTAAGGTAATAACTAATTATAAAACACATTTCAAACTTTGTAACCAACAATATGACGTTTACCGATGATTTCTCCCATAAAAAACCAACATACCACCTCTGCGGTAACGAGGCCGTTTAACCAAGCTTCCCGTACAGTTAAATCCCGCCATTTCGATTCTCTAGCACTTCGAATTATATTTTCAATCCTAGTTCTAATTTCCGGGATTTCTCCTATGCCAGGCGGTCTTAGTTCTACCTTTGCGTACTTCCAGAATACCTCCAAAGCTGGTCTAACTTGAGGTTCGGCCCAGACGTAAAATTTCTTTACAAAAACTAGACCGTGTTTCGAAGCAAAGTCTACTAAATCTGATACCCTCTTACTCATTTTTAATATAAATAAAGAAATTTATGTAGATAGTTTCTAATTCTTACTCAAATTAAATATGAATGATCAGCTTATTGGGAGTATAAAAACTTGACAGATAAGTGACAGCTGTCATTGTGATACATTGTTAATCAGCACTACATTGACTTATCATTGAGGTTCGACAAACGAGTGCATGATATGTTATCATTAAGGTTTAATAAAAGAGTGGATGACGGGTTATCATTAAGTCATCATTGATAAATTATCATTGAATTATAAAGTTCGAAGGAGTAACAGTGTCAGTTCGGTTTACACTACTTAATGATAACACATCGTCCATCTTTTAATCAAAACTTAAAATAAAGCAAACCTTGATGGGTAGTTTCTCTCCCTTAAAACAAGATTGTGCAGCTCAGGAAAACGGCTTCAAACATCCTTGGATGAGGATTACTTGTTCACAATTTCTTTTTTAATTTGCGGATTCAGGATGTTCCCGTGTTAGTTACCATTAGACTGGGCAAATATGGGGTATGGTGAGTCATTTGGCCTTTTCACAATGTAATATTATATTACAGAGAACAAAGGACAGATGTTTCATCATACCGCATATTTGCCCAGTTTAATGACCACACCAGTAAGTATGATGTTAAAAAATGGTAAAAAATCAACATTTAAGTGCCCTTTAGATATGAATATTTCATAAAATAGCGTTTGACTTACATTTGCATACATCCTCACGACGCTTCCAGTATTCAAGACCATTACGAGAAAACTTTGTTCTCTTACGTCGATAACGACAGCGTCTTGAACGAAGGGTTGATTTTGATCAACATAGTAAGCCAAAAATAAATCAGAACTTGCTTCGCCCGCCTTTTTCGCGTTGTACTTCTTTTTGTTGCAATTGGCTGCAATCCCTTGTACGAAATCCACATCCCAATTTGGACGAGAAGAATATCCTAAATAATACAATTCATTATTTGTTTATTATTTGAATAAATTCTAAGTTGACGATTTCCTCCAAACAACACACAAAATGGTTCTTGTTTTTACTACACTGATTTGCGTTGTACCGGGAAGGTGTTAGTTTGTGCGAGTGTATCTCTTTTAATTATCAAAATATGGATGTATCCAAATCAACGTAGTTAGGATATAAATCATTTAATTTGAATTGGTTTTAAACCACATTAAAATTTCCTGGCGAAACGGGATAGGAAGGCAACCAGAAACTGTACAAGTACAAGGTACTCAAAACAGTAAGAAATGGGCAAGGACAGGCAAATACACATATGTGTGGAAAACAAAAATTTTAAGATATTGACAGAGGAAACAGTTATTAGGGACAGATGGGAGTTTCAGACATGAATAAATGGTTTAAAAAAAAGCGGGAAAATTCCGGGAATAGATAAAATTATATTAGAAATGATGACACACTTTGGAGACAAAGGAACATAAGATATATTCTACTAGGAAACAAAGCCTGCAAAGAAAAACGATTCCAACAGATTAGGAGCTAGCGTTAATACTGGCAATTCACAAGAAGGAAAACCGTTACTAGTACGCTAATTATATAGGAATATTGTTATTAGGCACGATTTTAAAGTTACATAAAAAGTACAGGAGAGGCGACCAAGGAAAATGGGAGATAACACACTGAATCAAAAGAAAAATGGATTTCGAAAAGGACCTAGTGCTCATAATCCAGTATTCACAGTGAAATAAATAATTTTGATAAAATGTTCCACCATTATGGTAGGATAGATTTGTCGAGCATCGCGAAGTATATGCCCCATACGGAGCAAGCCATAAAAATTGAAAATTTAAAATTGATAAAAGATTTTAATTCACAGCGAGGACTAGATGCGTATACAGCGATATACATACGTAAAAATACAAATCTTCTAAATCGTGATCGCGGTCCCATTCAATACTCCGCCTAGTTCAGTCTATCATAATTAAATAATTAGGTAATGTCAGTCTTTGTAAGGTGTATTTATCATTTGAATCACCCATTTTAAAAATGTACAGTTCACTAACCACAAGAAACGCGAACCTCATGCTACCGCAGATGGATACGCACTGAGTGAGGGAACGCCCAAACACCAAATTGGTGTCGATAGCCCAAAACGTTCTGAATAACCCTCGTACAACCGTTTACCAAATTTATAGAGCAAATACGGTTGAGTTGGTGGGAGATTTGCAGACAATGAAGAGTACAAAATCAATACAGCAAGGGAGACGAAAGACCTGGGTTAAGATGATTTGGAGACGTACTGCAGAGGAGAGGTAGTATATAGATGTCCGAGAATTGAGGTGCGATGGATCAAAAATTTTTGGATTTTAATTTAAGATTGGGAGATGAAGTTGTGCTTGGTATGAATAAAAAAACGTCAAGAACGTTGCCAGTTGCAAGAAATTTCTTAACTATTCGTATGGCAGTCATACATGTAAGGTTGGTGTTGAGGAATCTCTCATTAAACTGCTTCACCGCTTCTCTTAGTGCAATTTATACGAGCCCATAACATTGGACAACATAAATTATCTGCTGTAACATTAACATAATCTAGCATTAATTGAAATTTTACCTAACTGATACTACAAATTGTAATCTGACAGTACTTCACATTAGTCAAAGATTTTGTTTTACTGGTCTCCCATTGTTTCCTTTATTTCACGCACATTCAGATATCGCAGATAACGGTGGCAGTTACTTTTAGTTATTTTATTGTAGATCAATGATATTACTATCTTTTATAACTTTAATTTGTGAACAAATACATACAAGTTATTTTGTTTAATCTAAAAAATGACGTTTTAATCAAAGTAGGTAAATCTGCCTGAATTTCTGTACGGAGACATAATTTCTTATTCTGAACAACTTTTCTTAGTAACATTTTGATATATCATGAACAAAAAGGATATGTTACCTGAAAAGAAAATAATTTTCGCTTTACCGTTAATCTTATATGATAGAGATCTACCACTAATAGGTCAATAAAACAAGGCTGGTTTGAGCGATAGTTATATTTTCAGAACGTTTACAAACGTTTTCGGAACACCTTCGTCAGTGAAAATATATATATATATATTATATATATAACATATAATAATATAACTATCGCTCAAACCAGCCTTGTTTTATTGACCTATTAGTGGTAGATCTCTATCATATAAGATAAGTATAAAAAGGTCACGAAATATATATATATATACATTTACTTTACCGTTAATGTCGACTTGTTTTTCAAAAACTGAAAAGATTCTTAAAATTCTATTCACACCAACCAGAATTTAATCTCACAATCTTAAATTAAAATTCAAAAATGTTTAGTCCATCGCACATCTCGTAACATCAATTCTGGAACACACTGTATATGGCGTGAAGCAAGCGTCATAAAGGAATTAACTAAATTTGTGTATCAGTGGAGTTCTTACACCGCCCACTGATTATACCGGAGGCCCCATGCCACAGCTTAAGGATATGTTACTGAATAAATTTCAAGTTAAAAATGTCTAACGAACATATGCTGAAAACTTTATTGTACTTGAGCCACGTGCATTTGAAGTTCTAAGATGCGCCATCGTGCTATATCCACATTCGTCGTCTTACACTACGAGGAACGCCATCTAGTAAAGCTGGAAGGTCATTTTTCAGAAAACGTAAATAATGAACGGGCATGAGATGAATTGGTTCAGTACCGTAACATATCTTTAAGCTATGGCAGTCATGTCATGGGACACCCTGCATAAACAATTTTCTCGGAGCATAATGTATTTGTAACAGCGTAGCATATTTGAACGAGTACGAAATTTCAGCTGTCAACTTAAAACTTGTTATAACTGATTACTTTCTTACTTAAACTAGCTGCTAATAACCTGTGAACCATAATATCCGCGTATCTTCTGATAGGAGAGGTGAAATGGGTATATGTATCGACAGACAAAGCGTAGTGCTCATAACTATCTTCTAATCCCGCGCAGATATACCTGGCCCTACTCATCGGTTTAGCAAATAAGTGATTTAGTACCGCATTTCTTGCCAGACCTACAATAATCATTAAATTATTCAACAAACACAAAAACCCCTGAAATAATCCTTACCGAAGGTATCTGCTGTGAAGTAATTCTGAAGACTGGTATTAACAGTACCCGATGAACTTACATCAATATGCACACCGATATTCTCCAACACTTCCTGCGTTTCCTTCATAAGTCTCGGATTTGGTGGTTCGTGAAGTCGCAAGAAAGCAATCTTTGGGAAATCGTTTAATATTTTTCGAGCAACCGTAATATTAGCAAGTAACATCAACTCTTCGATCAGGCGATGGGCTTCGAGGTTTTCATATTTAAAAAACTCCACCGGGTTACCAGTCGCATCTAATCTAAATAAAATCTTAGTCTGATCTATCCTCAAAGCACCGCTATCGAAACGTTTCTTGCGTAAATTTGATGAGATTCGTCTTAACTTAATAACGATATCACAGAGGTCAGTTGCGGTGTATCCGTTGTAGATCTCTGGTAAGTTGGCGTTTTTAATACTCTCTGTATGATCTATCATTTCTTGTGCGTGTTCGTAGGCAAGTTGGCAACAGGAATTTATTATGGTTCTGGCGAATCGATGGTTGAGAATTTCGCCGTCTTCAGTCGTTTCGAGAAATACGGAAAACGCTAAACAATCTTTACCGGGTAATAATGAACAGTGCATGCATAATTCAACCGGCAACATGTGATATACGTTATCGACCAGATAAATTGTTGTGCCTAAAAATGAATATAAATGTGGCAAAGATCTTCGAAGTCTCGTTACAGCGAATATCCACCTAAAAACTACACATACCTTTCTTTGAAACGATTTCATCCAACTCAGTGTTCTCTTCAAGGAAAAAGCTAACATCTGCTATATGTATACCGATCTCCAAATTTCCATTCGGTAGTGCTTTACATGATACAGCGTCATCCAAATCTCTAGCCGTTAACGGATCAATCGTAAAAATGCATTCCTCCCTCAAATCCTCACGATATATAAATTCCTTTTCGGGAATCGCGCTATTTCTAGGAAGATATTTATCCACAGACGGTGGGAAAGGTGTCACATCTAACTGATTTTCCATTAATATGGCCGTCGTTTCGCTTTGTAAATCGTCTTTAACACCAACCCTTTCAGTGATTATGCCCTCGGCGTATTTGGCGTGTTTCCATTCCGTTATTTTGGCCATAAATAATACGTCCTCGTGCTCTTCGGGATTTTTAAAGAACATCGGAGGTAAACTTGTTTGATGTACGACTATTCTTGGAATGCGTTTATCGCGAGGTTGAAGAGCGGCTAATTTGCGTCCTCTATCGTAGAATACACTTAGGGAACCGATTGCGGTTCGGGGATGTACCTAAGTAATATTAATAAGAAAAAATTGGAATAAATGATAAACATGAGATATAAAGTTACTTAATCTACATTACATGCGAATTTCAACACAAAGCAAACACTTGCAGAATTGCAGATTACTTGGGAAACCATTCCCCAAGACTATATCAACCACCTACTCGAATCAATGCCAAGAAGAATCATGAAAACACCCTAAACATCCCCGGACAAAATAAAACTGGACTGTCTAAGATTTCAATCATATCAAATCATTCAAACATGTGAGAAGGATGGAAAGTCCACTAGCAGCATGCTCAAAGAAACTATTGGATCCATTTCTGCCAATAAGAAGACATACAGTACCGATACAGATAAATGTAATGTGTTTAGAAAACATATTTATACCCAGGTTCGCATCTCGATCGGTGAAATTCACCATAATGATGATTTTATTATTTGGTGGGTCGTTGGGAGAACCGCTCAGTCAGACTGGAGTTCCGGCAATTTTTTATAACAGGGAAGACTTTAGTTCCTAGGGGAAAGGAGGTGAAAGAGAATTTACATCTTATTACTACAAACATACAGTGATAAACATTTTTGATCGGATAAAATCATTAATTAAAGTTCCTCAAAATCCTTGGTTCAAAAATATGTAAATTATTATTTTTATACAATTCACTCTGTTATTAACACAATCTATTCAAATTATTAGGTTTATCAGCAGTCTCCTGATTTTAAATTATCACAGCATATTAGATTAGAATAGAAAAGTTTCGTGAGTGCAGACTAAATTATAAACTCTCAAATTACTTTCAAAATTTTAGATTCAGTAACACTAAGATTTTCCTGTAGGGAATTTGAAACCACATAATAGTGGTGCTTGCTATATTTAGATATGATTAAGGGAAATTGCACAATATTAAACAACATAATGTATATGCTTTTAGCAATAATTAACATTTCTTATTGAAACTAATTTACATTACCTTTTCTAATATATATACAACGCTTGCACTTTTTGATTGTCCACCCATTCTGACTCTGATTTAAGTTCCAAAACAACGACATCTCCTTCCAATGCCCGATTTCTATCAATTACTGATGTTATTATGTAGTCCTGTGATTGCCTATCCTCATTGTTTACATATGCTACCTTATGACTTTTAGGATTTATCCTTATTGTACCTTTCACAAGTTCACCCAACCTTAATTTTTCTGTAATATCTTCAAGGCTATAGTACTCACTGAATGGTGCTACCTTCTTGCTTACTTTAGCTTCAATATGTTTCTGCTTCCTCTTTTTAACTCTAGCCTGAGATATCGATGACTGTAAAATTTTATCGTGATTAGTTAAATTTTCATCAGGTTTGTCAGTAGTACCATTCCGAAATACCGTTTTATCGTCAGTCTCAACAGTAGGTGATTCATTTATGACTTCTAATTTAACAAATTCTCTGCTGTCGAAAAGGTATGGTTCATTAAATTTGGTTACGTACTCAAAGTTTATAAATAGACATTTGGTACTTCGCTTTCGAAAGACAATTCCAAAGTTATGAGATCTTACTGCTTTGATCGCAAAATTATATTTAATTTCCACTAACTGTGGGGTGTTACCAGGTGATGTCCCGGGCTGTGATTCATACTGTTGCAGTGTCTTATCTTTAGCAGCTTTGTCTTTAGTCTTTTTCTTCGATCTAATTCTTTTCTTCTTCTTTTTAACTTGTTCCGTTGGTTCAGCAGTTTCATTCTGGATATGTGACTCTTCGATAGATGTATTGGTCAGAAACTCCTGTGGATACGTTGAGCTTGATGGAAAATAACCATTTTTGGATGCAGTTAATTGTAGATCTGATAATAATTTGCCTAGATCAATGTTATCTACAATATCCACACCTGAACTCATCATTTTTAGGAAATTATATGTACACCAGAATTATTTTTTAAAAGGTAATCACTGTCGTGGATAATTAATTATAACGAATTTACAAATGCACAAATCACATAGAAAACTTAAGCGTAATGGCAGAGTAATACATATATTATGTATGTACAAATAAAATCAAAACTACTTAAGATATGAAACGTCAAATGTTAAGTGACATTTGCTAATGCCAATACAGCAGTTGAGAAATCCCTAGCCGGCTTATTTGCCAATATAAGAGTTTCCTTTAGTTAAATATTTTCTTTAATATTTGGCAATTTGGCCATCATGATCATATCTTTCAAGTTTATTTGATTTAAATGCACGGATACTCATTAAATATTATTGTGTTATTTGTTGAAATCCAACTTTCCTTTTTAAATATTCGCGTGAAATTAGTTATATAATGGGATCTACATGGATATGGTTTATTTTAAAGGTTTATTTCGAAATATTGTTATTTATTTGTAGTTACAATAATTTATACATATAAATTCATCTTAGTTTTAAGAAGAAGTTTATTTCATAATTTAATCAATGGCATTATTATAATCGTAGAGTGTTCACGTTAGTGCCAATGTAAGAATAACAGGAAACGGAAATGCACTTATGAGCAGCACTGCTGCTTGTACAAGCCTTTTCAAACACAACCCAAAACAATCTAGTGCGCATGCCAACCGCCAAACCTATTTCTTCAAGACAGTATCAACAAATTCAACACAAAAATTGCATATATCCGTTTATTACTTATTTGAAAGTGTTTATAATTAAGGAGATCTAATAAATTAGGTATAATCTACTCATATAAATATGGCTGTTACTAAAACCAAAGTGGATGTATCAGTGAAAGTAACTGAAGTTGTAAGTGTATTAGGGTATATGTGCATAAGTTTAAAGCGTTTGCATAATAATGTTTTAGTCTGAGGAAGATAAGGAATTACAAGATGAGCTTAGAACACTGGTCGATAAGATTTTGGTAAGTAATCCAATTTTTTACAATCACAATGCATGTACGAATACTCCTCCATAACACCAATACTACCGAGCATATATTGTACATGTTTAATTTAAACTATATGCTGTAAGTACTGTTTCAAGATTATTATTCAACAGCTTAATAGGCTCTCCAGGCGTATGGCTTTAAATATAACGATAGTTTCTATAAATCGGTTGGGGTTTCCAACTAACGTCAATCTACACCTATCTAACGTCTTTACCTTCCACTCTTCAAAACTTCTTATTATTTTTCTTTCCAATCTATCTCTTATGTTATTTCTTAAGCATGCAAGTCTTTCTAGCATATGTTACTCTGGGTTTAATAATTGTCTTCATATTCGGTTCATTACCATGATTAGATTTTTGTACTTCTGGCTTTTTTGGCTATCCAATCCTTTATTTCCAAGCCTTCTCTACCACTTTCTTCTGTTTCTTTTTTTTTTTCTCCTAGATACACACACTTCTTAATTCGATCCAATTTGCATTCGTTTCCTTCTTGGAATATTAGAGGTAGTTTGTTTACTTCGTCTCTTCCTGTATTTTTCTTTTCAATTTCCGTATGATTCTCTGCAGATTCCTTCTTTGGCAGGTACTGTTAGGTCGTTCGCAAACGCTAATACCCGTTGCTCGTTGCTGCAGGTACTGCCTATTTTCATATTGCTGTTCCTTACGATGACTTTCAGCACGAGATTAAAAACCGTTTTTGGTAGGGGATGATTTTCCTGCGTGGTCTTATATTTATTTCGATTTTTTGGATTTAAAGCATTTTTTATTTTTATTTTAAATTCGTAGCATGTAATCTATCCGATCTACCACCAATCTGATGCTTTGAATCTTTTTTGCTCTCCTACTGATTTTTCGAAATAGTTCTTCAGTTTGCCTAAGAACCTATTAGTATTTTATTGTTTGTTTCTAACACTGCAATCCCTCTGTAATTTTCCTAGTGAAGTCTGTCTCATTTCTTGCACATCGGGGTTACCGTGAGTTTGAACCAGTCTTCTGGCGCTTCTTCTTCTTTTTACACTTTCTCGATCAGCTCGTATAACTTCTCTAGTACATCTTCGCCTCCTAATTTTAACATCTCAGCTACAATTCCACTTTCCTCTGATTGCTTGTTATGTTTCAATCCTTTAATTATAATTTCGTGTTTGTTTGGAGGTCTCACCACCTCTATGTCTTATTCACTGTCTTGATTCTCTGCTTCATTTCCATTCTGCTCATTTAGTATTTCCTTAAAGAACCTTTGCATGATTCTTGCAGGTTGGTATATTTCGTCTTCGTAATAGGAAGCCCCAATTTCATTTTCTTTTTAAATTTGTGTTCTTTCTTTTTCATTTGCTTTCTTAAATTTTCTTTTAGCTCCTGCTGCTTGGTACCGTTTTGAGAGTACAGTAGTAAATAGTAATTAAATTTATATATTTCGTAACCTATTTAAATACCAACCTCCTGGGTTACCTCCTCCACTTGCTAAGTTAAACAAAAGACCAATTTCAAATTTACACCTTATACTTCACCAAAACCACTAGAATATATTTCGATATAATATGTAAATTTGAAATTTGTCATTTATTTGACCTAGAATGTGGTGGAGGATCGGAAAGGATAGTAAATTGTATGAGTCTATAAGAAATGAAGATACTTTGTCCTACCTATCTTCATCGATTTCCACTTACTGAAAGGATACGTATGTGTTGAGTGTTAATCTGATTGTTCCTGCCCTGTGTAATTTCTTTTAACTCTGGATCATTTCATCTACATAAAAAATATGCTCATCCTATTTATACCACTTTTTATGTTTTCTCTTTTACCTTTTCCGTCGTTTTTCCCCTTTTACCTCCTTTCTGGTAATCCGAAGATACGCATTCCTAATTCATCACAGTTTTAGTGTTCTATTCTTTGTTCGATTCGATTAACTTCTACTCTCGTTCATATTTCTTCATTTCATGCTTTACTTGTTTATAGTTTACATGTATTCATCCTCTATGTGTTTACTAAGTGTTAATAGTTCTCATTACATTTTAGTGGCGATATAAACATTGCGTTCTGAACAAAATGAGTCCAAAAGTATTGTAACATACGCGTATTAGTTGAGAATGTATGCTGCGAGACCGATATTTATTTCACCTTCGACAATTTATTTGCATTCTCGGCATTTTCAGCATCACGTTTGTTCTGCAAAAGTGCACATAAGTTTGCAGTAGCACTGTATTGAACATTATCACTTATATAATCTATTTTAAAGAAGTAGGAAAGTTTTGTACATTTTGAAAGTGCTTGTATACATGGTAAATGAATATTTTGTAACAGATGCTTGCCAAAACCATGCCATTTTGGAAGATTATGCCTAAATTTGCTTCCACTTGAGGATCTCGGAACCGTTTGCGAATTTTCTCAATCGTCTTGGTTTCTAGAGGATATTACTGCAAAACATAGGTTTCCCGTCATATTATCGCTGGTTGTGGTGATTAAAGAATTTGGAAACAATATCTGTACAATTGAATTGGTTAATTTAAGGAATCCCAGTTTTGTTTTAGCCACCAGTTTGTCAACCAAAGGACAACAATCGCTCGCTGTTTCCATTTTTTGTACGAAAGGTATTTTACAGATTTACTAACCCCAACAAATATTTTTTAAAAATTCATCCATAAACGTAATGTTCTAATCTGTATCTGTATACGACGACGAATTATAATGCCAATTAAAAGACGACTCTATGGACTGATGATAGTTAATGGGCTTGTTGGGCACAGGCGGACACAAGATGGAATTATTTATCATTAATTTGGAATCATTGCTTATTAAAACTGAATGCGATAAAAGATTGATTCACGTTCTATCACTGAAGAAAAGCAGAATTTACCTCTTTTGGTGCGGCATTGGATTACAAATTTGTGGGTCCGATACCCACATCCGTCATAATATTGAGGCGGTGTTTTCGAATTCAAGATGCAGTGAGCCCGCGAAAATGAATATCTCGGACTCATGTTCTGGAATAATAATGGCCGGCATCATTCTCTAATTCTCTAGCCGTTGACTTGAAAAATTGGTAATTCGAACTATGCCAAATCCAATAGCAGTTCTTGGTCTATAATGTGATGTATTACTATTATTATTATTATTATTATTATCATTATTATTATTATTATTATTATTATTATTATTTTATGTGTTCCTAGGTTGGTGTTCTTAAATCGTCAGTTATATAAAAGATAAGGGAAAGCAGAAGCACCCAATGGTATAACACTAAAAGATTTGCACCAATGTTGTTCTTAGGGTCGATTCATTCATTGCCGGCCAGAGTTTTTAACACTACTTCTAATTTTATATCTGCTTCCGTCGCATTGGCAGATAACGCCCACACTGGTACACTTGTATCTCTTGTATTCTGTATTCTGCTTCTTTCTCTAAAGTTGACACTATTACTACCAGGTGTTCTTAACTTTCTACATATTACGGTATATTTGTCACGTAGAGTTTTAGGAGATGATGAGGTCTTTGACTAGATCATAGATTAGTGAACAAGTGCTACTCACAGTCGATCTTAATAGCACATCTTAGTATATCTTTGGTAACGACTCCCTTCTTATCTTCCTCTGTAATCGACGCTTTTCTTGGGTCTTCCACTACGAATCGGGTGCTTTCGTCAATTGGATATCTTTCTATTTTACATTGTGTGTTTGGAATGTAGTAGATCGTACATCTTCTTTTTGTATTAATTGTTATCTATTACGACTGTCGCGTTGCTTTCATCAGTTTTAATGATGTGTACCGTCGTCGACAGTTTTTCAGACTTCCCAGTGCTTCTTTCTTCTTCGTCGTTGTTTTTGTGGCTAAATATTGAATGCGTTCCCTTCGCTTCAATTTGTAGCTTCAATCTCAGTCATTGGGGGCACAATAAACCATTAAGCCTCGATGCAGTGGGCTAATAACCGTACTCTTAAGGGAGGAAAACTCTTGGTGACCACCTCACATAGAATCCTCTTGTGTTCGACAATCTAGTACAATCCCAGCTTTAGAACTGGTTACCTCTTCTGACAATTGCTTGGGTAATATCCTTCCTTCAGAGGATTTGTTCTAATATCAAATGTGGTCTCAGACGTAAAAAAACATAGGATATAATTACTGTTTCAGTGCTGGCGATTTAAAAGTTACAAATACAAATGTACATGGAGATAACCCAGAGTTTTTAAAACTTTGGATATCTCCGTTATATGACAAACATTATTAAAACAATTTTTCATTTTGATTAAATTTTTGAGTAAATACCTATCACTTGGTAAAATGAATATTTTAAGACTAAATTCATCCTGTATATATAAGCCGAGTAGAACATCGTTGAATCCTATCCCACACCTAATTTTATTTTCCTTTTACAATCCTTACAATCTTTCGTTAGATTTCTACCACTAACAACTACACACTAACGTAAGGCTCTCTCTTTTCCTTTGCCTTGTTAATTGTCATCTTAAATTCTTCTTCTTTTTTGGTAATCCTTGTTTCCGGCATTCGTCATGTATGAGCGTATTAAGTTAACTATTTCTCCTCTCTGTTTTTTATTCCAGTTTCTTTGTTGATTGTTTCATTTCTAATGTGGTGTTTTTTCTAGATACGTACAGACCTTCATATTTCATCAGCTTCCAATGTTTCCTTTGATTTATATTTTTCCATCATCTCCCACAATTCAGATTCATGTAGCAATGTGATTTTTACCTGGCGTCATACATGCTGAATGTAAAATTTTTACACTTTGCGATATACCAATGAGGAACTCAGTAACATTTCTGTTTGTTACTCCTCCATAATAGCAATAATATTTCCGATTAATTAAAGGGCTCGGACACCAAATTAATACCTGGAGCTTTAGAAATGCTAAAATTTCTAATAAGGACATCTACTACCTCCATGACATCTGTACCGAAACCATTAAAGTATTTAGCACCGTATTACCTACAACTGAAGAATGCTCACGAGAGAATGACTGAAATAAACGCGAAGAAATTGTGTGCTGATATCATTTCAGTGCTGGCAATGGCACCAATAGCGAAGGAAACTAATAAGGAATCTACAGACTGTTTAAAATATTGTCTTTTAGGTATGTGGAAATGTATCAATCCCATATTTTTCTATTTCCACGTGTTAGACCGTATTATTTAAATTGCTTAACACGTTGATTGCCATCGAAATTTATTAGAAAAAATTTAGTAGAAATATAGCCTGACCAATCAAAGGGCATTTTATTCGTGTAACACAAGAGAGTATAACAGGGGATGTATAGGTTTATGGTACAAAAACTACATCAACGATTATTACTGGCTAGAGCACTTTTTAGTTTTGTCATGAGCTTATTTAATTACAGTAGAGTGTTGATTATCCGAACTAATGGTGTCAGGAGTGGTTCGGATAATCAAGCACATGAATGGAAAGGGATTCAGCAAAGACCTAATGAACCAATTAGACAGACATAATTTTTAGTAAAGAAATATTGATATAGCTAACAATCCTCTTTCCAAGAACGAATTAAGCTATTTATACGTAAATCGTCCCAGCACTTCACTATACATAATTTGTTTTGTTTTTAATGATTTCCGTAAATAAAATTCCGAAAACTGGGGCAACGAAAGACTGAATCTGTCTTCCCGAAATATTAGTCTCAAGAGTCTATTATATTATATATTATATATTAGTCTATAGAGTATTCTATAAAAACATTGAGTGTAAACGATGCTCGTCCAGAGTGAGGAATAATTTGATTTCTTCCACGAAGTTCGCATAATTGAACGTTCAGATAACTTACGTTTGGATAATCGGCGCTCTACTGTATTTGTATAATTAACACATTTTTATTCAGCGGAGTCTAACGTGCAAGTAATAATTTAAAAAATTTAATAGCATTGGTTACCGTTAACCATTACGGCATCACCTACGGCACACCTAATACCATAATTACGGCAAACAGCGTATTAAATACTATAATTTACAGGTACATTAAAAAGTATTGGTGATTGGGGGCACGAATATGTACGCCAATTAGAATCTGAAATTGTACAGCATGTGTATAGAACTCCAGAAATCGAACCAAGATTGGAAAAATTAATCACTGACATTGTAAAATTCGATTGTAAATATCATGCTGAAATTCAAGCATGTGATCTTTTAATGGAAATCGATAGATTAGAGATATTACCTTCCTCCATTGATAAGAGCATTTATCCTAGAATTTGCATATATTTACAATGCTGCGCAAAGTATGTGGATGATATAGAAGCTGAAAAATCTTCAAACTTACTGCGAGCCAGTATATAAGATTTGAAGAGTATAGTACAGCTTTAATTCTTGCTATCAATTTAAATTGTACCGAAATGGTTAATGAAATATTTAGAAAATGTACTGATTCGTAAGTTCTTTAAAAAAATGTATATGTATACTGGATTTAATTAAACATCGTTCATTATTTTAGAGCTATTTTAAAGCAATTGGCGTTCATTGCTGCTCGTCAATTGTATCCTGTGGAGGTAGATGATACCGTCCCTGATAAAGAAGATATCGTAAATATATTGAACAACAATCATCTCAATTCTAATTTCCAGAATTTGGCACGTGAAGTAAGTCTTATCATTGAAATACTATAAAAAGTTAGTACATCAGTGTAACGTTATACTTCTATTTTGTCTGTAATGCAAAATAGTGACTTCCAATTTTTACGACTCCTATTTTTGAATTGCAGCTGGATATACTAGAACCAAAATCTCCAGAAGACGTATATAAAACTTGGCTGGAACCTACCCCACTACGTCCATCTGTTTTATCAGAAAATGTTGACAGTGCTCGACAAAATCTCGCCGCATCATTTGTGAATGGCTTTGTAAACGCTGGCTTTGGCAAAGATAAATTATTGACTGGAGATGATGGCAACAGATGGATATACCGCAACAAAGACCACGGAATGTTAAGCGCTACCGCTGCTTTAGGATTGTTATATTTGTGGGATGTTGATGGAGGACTAACACCAATCGACAAGTATTTATATTCTAAGGAAGATCAAGTTAGTTGAAGTTTAACCCTATTTTTAAATATTTGAACACCCTTGTTTGATAGTTACTTTTTGAAATATTTGACCACAGTTCCCTTCTTTTTCAATCGTAATTTTCTAATCGAAAACATTTTCCTCACATTAACATAATTTCTAATTACAGATTAAAGCTGGCACTTTGTTAGCATTGGGAATCGTTAATTGCAGAGTGCACAATGAATGTGATCCAGCTCTTGCACTACTTGCTGATTTTGTTCACGATTCGAATAGCGTCGTACGAAATGGATCTGTTTTCGGATTGGGTTTGGCCTACATAGGAACTAATAGATCTGATGTTCTTTCTCTCCTAATCCCAGCGATAGAAGAAGCCACTACGGCCGAATGCTTTTCCTTGGCGTGTTTGGCCGGCGGTATGGTCACCATCGGAAGTTCTAATGGGGAAGTGTCTCAGGCAATCTTAACGAAATTAGTAGATTGGCGTGAAAACGAGTTGCTCAAATCCTCCCACCTATTAATAGCTGTTCTAGGCCTAGGGACTTGCTTCATGGGCCGTAAGGATTCCATAGATGCTTCGGTAGAAACACTGGAAATATTTTCTGAACCGTTCTGTTCCATTGCCAAAACTATTTTGCATATGTGCGCTTACGCGGGCACTGGCGACGTCTTTATAATTCAAGAATTTCTAAATAACTGTGGCGAGAAAATTAACATGACCGAATCGCAACCACAACCGAAAGCGGAGAAGGCGAAAGACAAGAAGAAAGTGAAAATTGAATGGGATCCTGCGATTGCCCAAGCCTTAACCGTCCTCGGACTAGGTTCCGTATCCATGGGGGATGAAGTGGGGTCTGAGATGTGCCATAGAGTGTTAGGAAGTGTAGGAAGATATGGTGATCCGGCTGTTAGAAGAGCTGTACCTCTTGCGGTGGCTCTTAATTCTGTGTCTAAACCGGATTTGGCCGTTATAGACTTGCTTACGAAATATTCTCATGATCCCGATGATAAAGTAGCGTGTAATTCGATTTTTGCTTTAGGAATTGTAGGAGCTGGCACTAACAATGCTCGATTAGCTGCTAGTTTGAGGCAACTCGCGGTGTATCATGGCAAGAATCCGTCCGAACTCTTCATGGTACGCTTAGCGCAAGGGTTGGCTCATATGGGTAAAGGAACTATGACGTTGAGTCCTTGGCACACGGATCGACAACTTATTGATTATTGTGCTTTAGCAGGCAAGTATCTCTTTACGGCACCGGATCAGCATGTAAACCAACATCTTTAACCCCTTGCACTACGCCGAAATTCACAATCAGCCGTGCCAAACTCGGGCGCCTGAGTGGTCCCGAAAAGAGTCGAAGCGGCGAAGACTGAGTGTCGGAACTTTGAACACATCTTACGACCATTCTTACGACTGACAATGAGTGCGAGATAGGCGTGCTCGTGTTGACTTCACGCGGTGGTGCTCTTGTAAAATTCAAAAGACAACAAGATACAAGATAAAATACCCAATCATTCAAGAAAAGGAAAGAAGAGATAAGACCTCATTCAGGCGTTCCTGGTGGCCCGAGATTAAGACCACGAGCACGGCTCGTGATATTCATGTTTGGCCCGAAATGTCGATTACGAGCCTGACTCGTGATATCCACGTTTGCCGTGAAATTGAACAACGAGCCTGACTCGTGATATTCAAGTTTGGCCTAAAATTTTCATCACGAGTCAGACTCGTGAAAATAGTGCAAGGGGTTAAAACAAGTTAACAAATTTGTTTTTGTGGAAGGAGATCGGGATTGTTAAGTTATTTTGATATAGCTCTTGTGTATGTCACTAGGACAGCTTCCAACGAAAATAAATTTCATGTTTTCCACAGCTAAGAAGGTGCAATAAAACTTTCCGGAGTTGTGTTAATACGTTTCGTTCTTATCTTAATCTGGAACTTCTAAATGCAACTCATTATAATCTATACTACGACATAAGCCTGCAAGTAGATTTATAAAAGTGTCCGTAAATGTTTCAATTTTTAAATCATTTATATTTCCCAGCCCTAAAATCAAAACCTAATTTTCATCAACAATATGATTTGTAATTTAGGTGTTTTGGTTCCTTTGGTGGCACTTCTTGATCCTCATGCTTTAATTTTGGGAAAAAGTCACTATTTACTCTACGCCCTCGTCACCGCTATTCAACCACGATGGCTGTTAACTTTGGATGAGAAGCTGCAACCGGTATCTGTGCCTGTTAGAGTTGGACAAGCTGTAGATATAGTCGGAAAGGCTGGGACTCCGAAAACTATAGCAGGCATCCACACACATACCACACCGGTATTGCTTGGAGCTGGCGAACGAGCGGAGCTGGCAACTAATCAATATGAACAACTGTCACCAGTTTTGGACGGCGTATGCATTTTAAAGAAGAAAAGTGAAGAAACAGATTCAATTGTGTAATTATCACAATGTAGAGTTAATTTGTAATAACAATTAATCTCGATGGTATTGTCTGCTCTTGTCGCGATAAATAATATATATATTTATTTGTGTAAATGTTATTTTTCAAATGTAAAAGAAAATATTGTTTTTTTTTTGTAGTACCAAATAAAAATAAATATTATAAAAATGATTGAATTTAATATGTTACTATGTTGCTGATTTCTCTGATATGCGCAGGATAACAATCTGCTTTTCACAGCATATGCTTTAGAAATTTACTCGCTGAAGTTAACTAAATACTGGAAAGATTTCCTCTATGGGATTTATTTTACCTTTTCGATTACCACAGTTCGCATCTCCGGAGACCTAGCGACCTTCCGTTGCATAAGCCTTCACGGTGTTACACGTCGCCTACTAAAAGAAAATAGCTTTTATATAAATTTATTAATTCTTTTCTCTGTCATACATTTCTCGCTCAATACTTAGTTTCTTTTTAGTAGCTTAGAAATGACAAACTATCTGCGTTCAAAGTAAACCATCTAAACCATGTACAGTATAACTTTGCTAAACCGGACATGTATTAACTTGGACACTTCGGTAATTCGGACTTTACTACAATTTGGACATTTTCTACCTCAAATGCCTTGCGTTTACCTTTTCTGCGTGACCCTATTCACAGTTTACGGACGCTAGCGAAAATATGTATGTACAATGAAGTACATGTGAAGTTTTTAGTTAAAATGATGCTTTAATTTTTAGCTATATCCTCATTCCAAATATATTTTGGCCTGGCTCTTTTTCTGTTCATTTTTACTTTTGCTTTCCATATCTTCTTCACCGGTCTTTCTTTGTTCATTCTGATTAGATGCCCGAAGCACCTTAACTGTTGTTTTTCAAGTTCTTTCGCCTATCAGTTCGGCATCCTCCTCCTTTCTAATGCCAATATGATTTATTTTGTAGATTATTGTTATGCCTTTAATTTTTCTCAGCAACTTCTCCGTTGCCTATAACTTGCTTTTATATGCTTTTATTTTTATTTATTCTTAACTATTCCAGGTTCCCAAAGCCTACATGTAATTATTTTGTTTTCTTATGTATTTCTTTAATTATGTCGTCCAAGATTACTGTAAATAGTGTTGGGCTTAATATACCACCTTGTCTGAGTCCTTCTTTTAGTATAAAAGCTTTCCTTTCTTGATTTTGCTATCTAACATAGTTCAATGTGTTCGTGTGTAGAATCTTCATGCATTTTCTAATTGTGGCTATATCCCCGTTTTCTTTAAACTTTCTCAAACTTATGATCTCTGTACGCTATTGAAAGCTTTTTCTATGCCTATAAACGTCTCTCTATCGCTTCCTTCAATCTCCCATTTAATATTATATCGTATCCTTTATAAACTACAGTAAGTTGAGTAATTCCTTTGTAGTTTTCACATTTTTGGTGTCACCTTTTCTAAATGTGAGTACTATTACTCCAACTTTCCAATCTTCCGGTATCTCACCTTTGCCCCATGCTTTGTTAAGTTATTACCTTTACCTTTTGTTTGCTATTTTATCCTAAATTCCTTCTCATATCTGATGTGATTTTATCGTGCCTAAACGATTTTTCAGTTTGAATTTTCTTTATGGCTTCTATAATTTCGCCGATTCTATTTCAGTTATCACTAAGGTTTGATAAAAAAATTAATGATGTTATCATTAAGTGGTGTAAACCAGTCTCTGCCTCCACTTACGTGCAAGGCGCGCCATCGAAATTCGGAAAAGTAAAGGCGTTAGTCCGATTTACACTACTTAATGACAACACGTCATCCACTCTTTTATCAAACCTTGGTCGTTACGTTCTATGACCTCAATTTTATCTTCTTCGTTATCTTCCTCTGAGACTTGTACATTATCAGTGTTATTTAGTAATTTGTTAAAGAACTTTCTAGTAAATCCAGAGGCTTGAAAATAAAATTATAGATGTAAGAAATAAATATCATAGAGTAGCCTATCTCGTAAACTAAATTAAAAACATATAAGAGTTAGACAGTTATAAGCTTCAACAACTACACATAGTGATGAAGAGGTGTCAGGGGCATACACCTTGTTGATTTATAGCAGCAGGAAAATATCAAATTGTAGAGTCCTAACCCTAACGACTATTTTACCTTCCGAAGGATCAGTAATTAACTGCACTAACGGAAGACGATTTAAGAAATTTTTTTACAAAAATGTTACACACAAATATTAAATACTTGTATGGACTCTAATTAAAATGTATTTCATTTATTAGCTCGTAGTCAATTACATTGACTAAAATAACAAGTCTACAGTTTATTGTGAGGTGTGCAAAACAAGCAACAAATCAATATTTGGTATAGGAACCTTTACTTTTTATAACTTGCGCATATCTGCGAGGCATTGACGTTATCAAATTATTAATAGTAGATTCAGAGATATCGTTTCATTCCATCTTTAGGGTTTGGAACAGATCTTTCGTACGAAAACATTGACCAGAAACGCTTTGTTTTAGTATTCCAAACAGGTTCTCGATAGAATTCAAGTCTTGTCATTGGGCAGGCCAATCAAGAACTTAAATTCCACTGTCCTTGAGATAGTCCGATGTGTGTTTTAGATCGTCGTCATGCTGAAACATCCAACGACTGTAATATGTCTTTTTACACAAATCGGTCCATTATATCATGAATTTTATGAAAAAGACCGACTCCACCGTCAGAAAAACAGATCCACACCATACCACCCGCGCTATGCTTGAAGCTCGTCTTGCAGTTCCGTGGAGCTAGACGTTTTACCTTTTCTGCGCCCTACGGCACACATACCGTTGGAGTTCATCAAATTAAATTTTGATTCGTCGCTGAACAAAACCGTTTTCCAATTTTTCACTGTCCAATTCAAATATCTTCTAGCCTTAGTTACTCTAAAACATAGTGGTAAACAAAATTTTAATTATTAAATGAAAAATGTTGAGTAACATCTTTGTTGTAAGTGCTTTTTCGTAAGCAGTGGATTTTTCGCTGGTCTATAGATTCCACAAATTCTTCTATCCATTTGCTTGGAAGATTTTTCGACGATGTCCACCTGAATGCACTGTAATAACGCCACCTTAGTTGAGTTGTACTTTTTAATAATTCTGCAGATAATAGATCTTTTAATGTAATATTTTTCAGCGATAGAGCTTTGAGATTATCAGTTCTGGAAATCGGTTATTATACCCGTTTTGAAACTATCCCAGTATTTATCGCGGGCCATTTCAAAGCGCAAACACTTTCAATGTTTACTTCTGATTCTTTAATTCAGTTAGTTCACAAACCTACGAAAGCATATTCACAATTTATAAATTTATGTGTATGTATGTATAAAAGTTAGTAGTTATAAGTATCTTGGCAAATGCGAAGGAACAGGAAAGTAAAAATATGTGCTTATTAACCAATTCTTTCGGTACGATAGGAATTAGACATGGTTAAGGACTTCGGTAGTCGAATTGAAACTGTTTGCACTTATTCGTTTGTTTCGCATATTTGGTCATAATTACATTTGTTAATATTTTTACTGTAAAATTTCTTAAATACGCTAAACTCGCAATGAGTAGCTTTACATGCTGGTAGTTTTACAAAACGTTCATTGTGAAGTACTGCCACGAGTTGTTTGCTGTCCTTACATCTACAAAATTGATGACGTCAGTAACAATTGCTTAATATTGATACAAATTAAGATTGTTTTTCATACTTACGCATAGTAAACGATCGCCAAATTTGTGCCAAAGCCTGCGAGTTTGCTGCTCTTCCATACATTTTTAGAATTCCAACTGAATGACTTTCTGCTAAGCTTTTTTGTCTTATATAAGCCCAAATTAGATAATATGTGTAATACAGCTTTATTATCAGTAAAGTAAATGTTAGCTTTCCGTTTGTTTCGCCGACTGCATTAACAAATTTTTAATCTGATCTCGCAAAGAACATGTACCTACTCATTGAAGAATAAAACTGCATCCCTTACAGCTAAGCAACCGATTTTACTTGTTATGTTAAAACCGTATCCGTTACGATAATATTGTTCTAGATCTTCAACAAATTCGAACGGCTAAAAATGCAAATGGTATATTAGGTGTGAAGTTCATGATTTGCTAATTTGCAAATTTTTGTCCTCGTCAGCATGACCCCTGATTCTATTATTGGTTTGAATTGCGAATTTCATCCACAGACGAAATTGATCTCTTACTTTACTTCACTTCACTTTATTTACGTTTACCTATTCGAATAGTCAAAAGCATGTTGTTGTCTAATAGTGGGTACCTGCCTAAATTGTTGGACACAAAAAAATGGATCCATGTGTAGCGTTTGTTTGGTTGACAATTGAACAATGAAGATCGAAACGTACATTTTCATTACATTTTACTTAAACGCATGCAGAGCTCATAGGAAATTATATGTTATGTACGGTGATGAAGTTTTAATACTTTGCTACCATAAATGTAGCGGTTATCCTAGCAACTGACCAGCCTTTTGAAGATGAAAGTTATTTAGATATTCTGCACCATCTGTAGTGTCTTCTGAACGTATCGAGTCCTCTTCACTAGAACCCTCAAATTTAACAGGAACATCAGATAAATTATTTACGCATCTTCTATAAAAGTATATTCTCCTATGCCATTATCAAGGAATTGGTCGGCTGGCGCGTGATACCAACTTGTTGTGACTTGGAAGTAACTATGGGGTTAGACGGACAACACGTTGGTGTCACTTGACATGAAAGTGATCAAAGAGTAAAAGTGTCAATATTGGTTAACTAATTAAAAGTTAATGACAACCAAATAAAAGAAACCAATTTGGACTATCATAGCACAATAAATGAGATTATATAGAAGCTTACAATCAACGTGGATTGAAGCGTAGCTAAACAGGCTATATTACGTAAAGAAACTCGATTGATGGATTCACATTTAGCGTAAAGAATTTACTTAACGCAACGCACTAACTTCTGCAAATTTTCTTATGAAATGTAATTTATTTATTTAGTATTTATTGCCCAACAGTACAATAAACCAAACTGAATGAAGTAGTACAATGTATAATTACAAAACCTATATTGTCTACATATAATTAAATAGATATACCAAAAAATCAATTACAAGTTATTAATCATAAATGTACTAAATACAGTAAAGAAAGAGATCTGTATATAGACGATTAGCGATTTGACACATGAAAAGCGGAAACATCATCAGGACATTAGCTCCTGCTCGATGTGAAAGTATTACTGAACCTAATATCATATTTAGGAACAGTTAAAGAAACTTGAGATAGGAATGTAAGAGATTCAATTACAATATTAACGAGTTTATGCAAGAATCTACCATTAACCTAGTAATCTATACGCTTTAAAAGAGATAAGAAATCAAACCTTTGCAAAACATAATCATAATCCAATTGAACTTGAAGGACAAGAATTTAAGAAACCGCCTCTTCTGTGGGCCAAAGCACTGCCCAAAGAAGTAGTGCATCGTGAAACGCATCCCGTATAAGGTTACAACTATTTCTCACGAAAAGCTGTATGCAATTGGATCCAGAAGTTTAACAATGGAAGGCAAAGCATCAGAGATTGGAGCGTCCTGACAAACGCGTGTCTTATTCGCTGAAAGAATAGTCTATACACAGCGAACAAGACAAGCATTTGTCGATAGAAGGCGATAGACGTATACGAGTTTTATATATGCGACGGAGCAGACATATATCAAACTATCGCCTTCTTTCAACAAACGCGTGTTATGTTCGCTGTATATAGACTGTTCTTTCAGTTAACAGGACGCACGTTTGTCGAACCGTGATAATGACAGTTTATTGTGAGGTCTTTAAATTTGTGCTTGGTATTAGCTCAATTATGTTGGAAGGGGTAAAAAGAACACCTTCTTTGGAATATATGCAATAAATGTCTGTAAAAGTGATTGCATGTTATATTTAAAATATACGATACAATTTTCCGACAGACAAAACAACTGAATCTTTTTACCTGTATATTCTTCTCGTTAAATACGTAGCACCATGGACTTACTCCCTCATCATCTTGGCACCCAGATTCAACTGCACAAGCAGTATACAGCAAGGTAACCTCATCTGTTAAAAGTAATATTTTAGATCTAAAGTAATCTATATGTATAAATGGAGATGTACACAGTAATACGACAAACATATTTTTTCATATCTACTATGAAATAACATTACTAGCGTATAAAGATATGCCTCCTGCATTTGGTACCATACTTCACATCGTTTTATTAAAACAAAAGAATTTCTTTTGGTGTTACCAGATTTACACTGCACATTCAATGCTGCCTTTAAAATGGAAGTAACTATTTTTACTATGTACAACGCAGAGTTGACCCGAATTGCAGATATCAGGACAAAATAACTTAAGTACTTGATGTTTCTATATCGGCGCGTTATTAAAATAAAAATAAAAGAGCATAGATTTAAGCAATAAAAATACATCTCTAAGACTATAAACAAATATTACTCATGCTCAAAGTTACGAGTTTCTCAATCACTGCAGCTGCATTCGTCAATAGATATTAAATATAAGGATTCCAGTCAATCTAAAGCGTCTATGTATGTAATTTGAAGCGTCTTCTTTGAAAGTTGTCAAAGACTTGTGACGGTGTGGATCCGAAGAAATTAAAAGGCAATGTAACAAATAATTTTTCAAATCATCATTGTTCTTATACATAGGTACGCCATTATCAATGCAGCTGCTTTACCCATTGGACAACTATCCGAAGATGTTCAAGAAGCCCGAAACAAAGACATTAAAAAATGTCGAGAAAACTTTGCACGAAAATCATCAAGAGTGAAAGCGATGGAAGACGTTTTCAAGAGGCTCCTGGTATCATCGGATCCAGTTATCTCAAGTTTGCAAAAAATGCGTCCTAAAAAGCGAATCCAAAAATTTTGGAACTGCTTGTTTCGTCGTACGTTTGTAGGCCGATGATTCATTTAAATGTAGACAGCGATTCAAAATACTCAGATGAAGAAAAATAAAATTATTAGAATTTGGCGACCATCTTGTTTCTGTTCTTCGTTTTAACCTTCCTATACTCACGCCAAAAATGAAACACGTATACTATACTATATAAGTCGGTCTCACAGACCGTATGCGTGAGTATAGGAAGGTTAAAAAAGGTTAACACACGATTCTGATTCCTCGACTCTAAAATCCTATGTACTTCAATTTTTACGATAATAAAACAAATTTTGGTAAAATTTGGTCGCCATTTATGTCAGCCATTTTGTTTTTGAAAAGTTTGGCGCCAGATTCAGATTCCCTGACCCAAAAAACATTAAAATAATGAACCTTAGGTATTTTGATAGATGATTTGATTTTTGGCCAGCTTTTTGGGCACTTGGAACCACTGTGCGTCGTTCCGATTGTTGAAGTTGACATTGGACATATGTGAAAGATTTCTTTAATTGCCTTTCCATTTGAGACGTAATTTTGCATTTCCTCAAATTTCTGGCTTTGCAGTCTTTTGATTCATTGTTTCCTATTTTTCAAGATATAGTTGGTTTCCCTCAAACTGTACTAGTTCTACTAAAGCCATTTGCATTCGATTCAGTTCTTTAGGACGGAAACATGAAAATTTTTATTCTAGCATTACTTCTTCGTTCATCTTTAGAAGTCCTTTGCTCGCTAAAGAATGAAATAATTATCAATCATAGTTTGTGCAATTCCCGTTAAGTATAGTTAAATTTAGATGAAAATTTTGTACTAAATTAATATATTAAGGTGCATATATTTGCAGAAAACTATTCTTTAGCATTACATAAAATATTAATCTTCTAGCATAACAATTAAGTAATCGAAAACTAAATGGGACCTACGTACTGGAAACATTTTCAAGTTCTATTGATATTTCATCAACAATGAACTTTTGTTGCGAGCAACTTTTAAATATTATAGAATAGGTCTTGAAAGTAGAAAGGCATGGCACATTTAAATACTTATATAAAGTATTCAGTGTGAATTTTAGCAGATATAACACATACTACGTAAGTTATACGAATTAAAAGAATTATATCACAAAAATCGAACACGAACAAGAGTGATATAACCGTAAATTATGATGCCAAACATTCTTTTTCGTGTTAATGTGTTTATATCTGTGGTTTATATTGTGTATATTGTCAAGATTTTTGGAATTTTCACAAAGTATTCAACGGCCACAAATCAAGACTTGATACATCTCAAGGATGGATTCTGATTATTGGAAGGATTAAGGTGTAATACCACTGACATTAAATAATATTAGTAAGCTCCTCATCACATCTTTTCTATTAATTCCGGGACACGTGTTTCACTGAGAACGACACCATCTTGCAATTCTTTGCTCCTGAATGAAAAACGATTTCCAACTTTACTCGTACAAATCTAAATGTCCTCTTTTCTCGAGGATTCTAAGAAACCTACTTACTAGATTGGAAATGTAGTATTATAAGTAAAGGCGCTAGGCTAACAAAATTCGTAAAAGTACGAAGGTAATTGCTTTCTCAGCAAAATTGCACTTGTGGAATATCAATATAAAATTACAGTTTTCACATTGGATACTAAAGGGTTATCCAATAGGAGCATCGGTCTTTGCAATTGGTATTATTCCCATTTTGGTAAGTCAAGTCTCATTTATTATCAAAATCAGTCAAAAGTACAAATACTTTACCGCGCAATTCATTAATATTACAAATCTATCGCATCGTGGAAAACATTGAAAAAGGTTATCCGGTATATGATACAGCGAATGGCGTATCACGAAGAATTGGTTAAGCTGAAGCCAGTATAGTCGCCGTGAACGAAACTGTTGAATAAGACCCAAATTTGTTAACCGCAGACCTTTGCAAAATTGGGTTCGTCGTACGGCACGACGTGAGGTATTGTTGTAAAAGAAGTTGCAGCACTGCGTTATTGTCTTTACGTTTCATGATGGGGCTCTAGAAAAATTGCAAAAAAATGAAAACTTTTACCCAAACATTTGGTACAGCAATAAAGCATATTTCTGGTTAAGCGGTTATGTGAACAAGCAGTATAGTCCCGTTGGGACTTCGGATAATCCATGGCTCATGACGTTCCGTTACATCTCCAAAATGTGACTGTTTGGGGTGCATATAATATAAAAAGAATGATTGGAGCGTACTTTTTTGAAAATGAGGGTGCATTTAATACATAAGGAATCATTGAAAAGTACTTTTTTACAGATGAGAATGGATCACGTGTAACTATTAATGGAAATCCGTACAGAGCCATGCTCATTGAGTATTTCTTTACTCGAATGAATGGTATGGATATGTACGAGATATGGCTCCAACAAGATGATGGTAGATGTCACAGAGTCACAGATGTCGATTCATTGGAAACACAATTTGGTGATTTCATTATCTCATGAAATGAGCTTGTCCATTAGCCATAATGATATTACAGTATGACGTCTTCGGTTTATTTGCTATGGGGGCACATTATCTATTCTGATAAATCACAATCGACTGAAGTATTAAAAACCAATATTATCCGCGCTATCAACGGTGTAACTTCTAAATTATGTGAAAGCGTTGCCAATAATTAGCTTGGTCAAATGAAATTCATACACCATAACCCTGGTGAACATTTGCATGACATTATTTTCAAACATTAATGACATCGTGCTGTCTTTAAATGAATATACTATGACATAGAAGTTGCAACACCCAGAAGGGGTGCGAATTTTGACCAAACTTGGCAGAAACATTTACCTATTCAAAGGTGATAATTGATTACAATTTTGTTTTCAATATCTTGCACGGCCACCCAGATCTCTCTACCTATCGCCAATTGAACACGCGCGAAGAAAACTGAGAAACTTTGCGAATCCTCCTCCAAACATTGGAAGCTTTCCGGCATGAATTGCAGGTTACTTGGGACACCATACCTTAAGAGGATATCAACCGCCTACTGGAATCAATGCCACGAAGAGTGACGTAGTATGAAACCAATAGGGGAGCCCCAACATATTATTAATAAAGAAAAAATGAAATGTGTTCATCTTTTGTCCTCCTCTTTTGGAATTGTAATCATTTAATATATTTGAATAGGTAAACGTTTCTGTCAAGTTTGGTAAAAAGTTCGCATACCTTCTTGGTGTTGCAATTTCCATATCGTGTAATATACAAAATCAAGTATTGTAGATGTCATATAAAGTTCTCTTTATTTTTGTTTTCATTTAAACTTCTGACACGCTTTTCAACCCATTATAGTTTAGATATTTACGTACATAAATACGTTAAGATTCAATGTGATACTAGTATTGATCTTATAAAGTTCTTACCAGCATTTAAGTGTGTTCCTAACTCCTTGTTTATATTTTCAATTGCATCTTCTACATATTCGCTATTGTAAAATTCATTAATGTTGTCGTCAATGTCCTCATTTTAACCACACCTCATCGAACCACTTGGAACAATCCTTATGAGACAAAATTTTCGAGCTATTCATCACATTTTCCGATCGTGTACATACTCACCCTTATAATATGTAAATCCCTATCGACTGGAGGCGGGAAATATACATTTTTATTTCTTTACCAAATAAACCCCTAGTAAAGGCTCTTGTAGTTTCTCTAATTCCATCTTATATGATAGAGATCTACCACTAATAGGTCAATAACACAAGGCTGGTTTGAGCGATAGTTATTGACCTATTAGTGGTAGATCTCTATCATATAAGATAAGTATAAAAAGGTCACGAAATATATATATATATATACATCTAATTCCATCGTCGTTACAGTATTCAAACTAAAAGGTGCGGTAAAAATATCAAATGTATAACTGTATGTAATGCATAACTTTTACACACTTTCTGGTTGTGCTTCCATTTATAGGTTTTGTGTGCCACTGTTCAACCACCACTAAATAGGAAATGCAATACTGATATACCTACCAAACACGTCTTATTGCTAAATGTCTTCGGAAAAAGGTGTGGATATCTGGACTGCATCCGTTTTGCTAAAGCAATGATTTCGTTTCTCCCTGCTTTAGTGGATGCTAAAGAATTATCTGTATCTGTATTCTCTCTTACACCATTCGAAAGAGCGCATTTTTCTGCTTCAGAATGATCTAAGGATCAGTGAAGTATGCCCGGTTTCGCCCTATATTCACCCTTATATTCGGTCTATTTAGGTCATTTTCCACGAACTTCGAATGGCGTTTTCTCGAAACCTATGCGTTCTACGTCCGAACCGAATATGTTTTACGTAATTACCGATCCGAATATGTATATTCTGGCGCAAAATAACTTCGAAATTAGAACAAAAATTTTTCGTCAAATAACCAACATATACCCCTTATATTAGGTCGATTTTACGTATTTTACCCCAACTTCGAACGGCGTTTTCTCGAAACGTATGCCTTCTATGTCCGAACCGATATGTTTTACGTAATTAGAGAAAACGAGTAATGTAATGAGTAGTACCAGAATTTTGGTAACACTCCGAAGAGTACTCCAATGAAACATGTCTGTGTATCCTTTTCTCATTTTCAATTCGATGATTGCTAAAAATATTTCACATTTCAGGTGTTGCAAAGACCATGAATATTATGGGGATATATGGAGATTAATGTACTAGGCAAATATGCGGTATGATAAGTCATCTGTCCTTTGTCCTGTGTAATATAATATTACATTATGAAAAGGACAGATGATTCATCATACTGCATATTGACCCAGGCTTTGTGCGGAGGATGAAGGAAGATGTCATGAAATACGGGTTCACCTTACACGACTCTTCATCCAATTTATTTTCAATTGATTATCAAATATCTGTAAATTTGTGAATTCCTCACTGAATACTGTATTATGCAAGTAATAATACACCTTTTTACTATTGGATACCTTCACTTTATTTTTTACAATATGTGATTAGTTTAGATACAACGCCTATCATTTTCAAACCGGCTATGCGAGAAATATAGAAATGACTCCCCATTTATAAACGATAAACATCCTAATAATTGGCTTTAAATTACATTGACTATAATTACCTGGTAATACAATAAATTTACTGACACAATTGATTACGAATAAGGAGGGTAATTATAGATTAATGACTAAAAACGAATTACGTTTGCCAGAAAATCTGGAACAAACTTGAATATACAATGTCGTTTTGGTCAGTCTCGTTATTAAGCAGATTAGTTACTGTTTTTACTTTATGAATTTCTACTGATTCTAGTATATTGAGTTTCAAACCATATTTTTCTTTCTGTACGATTTCAGTAACTTCTAAAGGAGAATTTATTACTATTGTGTACGAAAGAATTAAAATGCTCTTTCTACCGTATTTTTGTAGATCGATCTGGTCGTTCTATAGACATACGGTATAAAGAACATTTAAGTTCTTTCGTACACAATAGTAATAAATACGCCTTTTTCCAAACCCTCATCACAGATTTCCCCGTTTAGAAGATGCTAAAGTCTTATATGGTAATAAAGTGTGTTATTACTTGCAACATGATTTCCTATCACAAAGTAACAGCGTTTACAATTAATTCTGTATTAAATAATGTATTCTTCTTCCCATCCTTTGCTTTTCTTTTATGGGAAACCAGTCATACCTTTCTTTTCCAACTATAGTGTTCCGCAAGCAAGCAATTTAGCTAGTTTCCCTCACTTTTATCAAAGATTTACCCGGACATTTAGATTGCAAGCACTTTCTGATTTTATTTATGTGATAGCAAGCTCCTTTCTATAAACACAATACTAGATCCGTTTCCTCCATCTATTTCATTCCGCCCATTTTTTGTTGGAGTATTTCCCCAAGACTTACTCACCTTCTTACAATACAATACAATACAAAGCTATCCCAAAAGTTACTTTAATTTAATTTTTTTAATAAAACACATATTCCAGTTGAATTTTGCAGATGCTTTTATTTAAATATAAAATACAGATATGGAGGTTAGCTTTGGAACACAAAACCCGCTAAATGTCCGCATCGACTTTGCTGGTAAACATTCACCCTTTTCACGAAACTTCCAATCACATTTTGGCATAATTCGGGATGAATTTGGTCAATGACTCGTTTGAATTTCTGTTTTGAGCTCCGGAATTGTTTGTATATACTTTCCTCTTCAAAAAATTCGAAAGAAGAAGTCCAATGGTCAGATCACGCGATGTTAGTGGCCAATTACAACTTCTTTTGTCGCGAGATAACACCAGAAACTGTACTGTCTTGTTGAAATCAAATATCATTAACATCATCATCAGCATTCATCCAATGCTGGCCATAAAAGGTTAGTTAACATGTTACGATAACGAAGACCATTGACGGTAACTGCATTGCCGGCTGCATTTTTAAAAGAATACGGGCGAATGACCCTGCCAGCCCAAAATCCACAACACACAGTTATTTGTGGTGGATGTTGATAGGTTTTTGATGGCTCACTCGTCGATTTTCTTCCATTCAATTCTGTTTGTTGACATACCCGTCAAGTTAAGGTGCGCTTCATCGCTAAAAATGATTTTCTTGGAAAAATTGCCATCGACTTATTGACGTTGTAGTATCCAATTGACAAATGCTCGGTGCTGTGTATGATCTATTGAGGGTCTATTGGATTGTCTAAGTTGAATCTTGTAAGCCTGGATATGCACGTCTTTAGTCAAAATTCGATGCAGCCTTTTGCCGATCTCTTGAAGATTTTCAATCGTTGAGAGAACAATGACGAATCCCAGTGGATGGGCTAGAGTACACCTCGTCTAACTCTCGCAATGTTTTCTGGCAAGAAATCTGTGGGAGGATCGCCATCTGCTTTAACATCCTGAACTAAGCCAACAGTCTCAAATTTATTGATTAAATTCTCCAGAACGGACCAAAATGGTGCGTGATGATGACCGAAATATGAGTGACATTTTCCAATCGTCTCTACAAAATTCTCACCATTATTTCGGTGGTAAATTTTCACAATTTCCATACATTGCTCGACTGTAAAGCACTCCTTGAGTTAGCCTCAAAATTTGCTGATAACAGCTGCAAAATGTCCGCGTTCCATCTTTAACACAACGAAAATGATTCGAAATGCAAAATTAAAGTAGGTTTTGAGACATCTTGCATACATATATTGCTAGTATTCGAGAGTTTAGCGGCGTTTCCTTAAATATATGTACTTTAAAGGCGCATCATTTATTCTGTTTTTAACCATAATTTCCTTCTGAACGAATTGGAAAAGCGGCGACTATCACCAGATGTAAGATGCTTATATAAGAGTGTTAATTTTTTGGGGCAAACTGTTTTCTACTAATTTCAAGTCCCCTATTGGATACTCAAACACTTTCCTTTGCACGACGTCTAAAGCAACTATATTATAATGCTCACCCTTGACGTATTCTGTGTCGTTGAGATGAAATTGTTCTTAATCATCCAGAAGTAGATACCTCCATTTGTTGATTATTGAGCCTCATATGGCTAAACGAACCAACTGCGTATCTCTGAGATCTCATTAGTAAGGAATTTTAGAGAAAAGATCCAAACTTGCTGCAGTCTTTCCTCACCTAAAGCTTTGTGTAACTATTTTAAGATAAAACATTTAGCTATAAAGTAATTATTTGGCATATGAGAGAATTTTGTGCTTTTGGAAGGAATTTGACCAAATTGCCTTTAATAACTCTTATCCTACATGGAAATGGTAATCGCCCCTCTAATCGAATTCCAGGTTTATTTAGATGAATTCAGTTTAAACTACTACATAGGTTTCTCCGACTTTGATTCTTTTTATGCTTCAGAAATCTTCTAGATTACACAACTATTATTTAGCTATTTATGTAGTGTGATGAAAGACCTATTCGTTACAATACATGGAATTCTAGTTGTAGCAATCGCTGCTAGGGGGTTGCTATTTTTCAAATACCTTATGTCGTTGTGTTGGCAACTCGTTCATATCAATCGACTGCAACTGTTAAATGGGTCTGTTAAATAGTTTGGTTTTGACATGTATTTAAGTCAGGTAGCTTCTTGTGTTTCTAATTATGGATAGAAACGAAGTTCGAGCGCTCATCAAATTTTTCTATTTGGAAGGAAGAAGCTCAACGGAAATCAAATCAAGGTTAGGTTCTTAAGGATTCGTCACCTTCATTTTCCACCGTGAGTTTTTACGTTTCGGAATTCAACCATTTTGGAAAAAATCTATGACGCGGTTTTGGTAGATCGCCGAATAAAAGTGCGTGAAATTAAGGAAGTCGTGGGCATCTCGTATGTACGAGTACTTCGTATTTTACATAATAAATTGGGATTTAAAAAGCTTTCTGTAAGATGGGTGCCGCATTTTCACAATTCGAAGCAAAAACGCATTCGAGTAGGAACGTCAGCCTATTGTTTGGAAGTGTTTAAGACGAATCCAACGGAGTTCGAGAGACAATTCGTGACCATGGATGCGACCTGGATTCATCACTACGCACCCGAGACAAAAAGTGCAATCAAAGAAGGCGAACACCATTCACTCGGCTGGAAAGGTGATGGCGTCGGTTTTTTGGGACGCGCAAGTAATTTTGTTGATTGGGTATCTTGAAAAAGACAAAACTGTTACTGGCCAATATTATTACACAATACCTTCAGGAGATCAACGAAATTCACTTAACACAACGCTTGAACATCTGCGATTTGCTTCTAACAAGTAAGAAGAATGATCCATTTAAAAGTAACTCATGACATAAATAAAAAGAAATGATCAAAATAAATCAGCTCAAAACGACATCCAAAGCTCATACTCATGTGAAGGTGTTATGTTCTCAATTTGCTCGAATTACCAAGGAATCGTCTATTATGAAATGTTACTATGCAACCAAAAATTCGCATTTCAAGAAAACAAATTCAACCTTATTCAAATGTAAAGGTGTTCGTTGAGTTCTGCTGCCGCGCCTAACATATAGACATGATCTTGCACTATCTGATATTTATATCATATTGCAAAAATGCTAATAATGTTGTGGATGATAAATTTCATTTACCGATTCTTAACGATAGAAACCATAAATTTAATGGTCGTGGAGATATAGTGCTTCCTGGAAGATGGTAAAGTGTTGTTGATAAAAGTGGACCATTTGTAATAACAATATTTTATTTAATCAAAAATTGTATTTTATTTTCTCGAAGAAATTTGCAAACCAATATATTTAAAAGATGACCCACCTACCTACCTATCTACCTAAATGCATATACATCAAAGCTTGCACGAAAATTGTACAAGTTTCCGGTTTTCATTAAACAAAAGAAATGGTTATCATTTTGTAAAATACTTATTATATTTTCTATACACGCATCAAAATAATTTGTTATAACAATCCACATATTTCTTCAAAATTACAATCATTAAGGCTATCATCGAAGTACTGCTTAACAATTTCTAAATCACAAAGATCACTGTCTGGACATGCTGGTAATCTAACGAGGCGTTCGTTGTGACGAACAGAAACCTTTTGGAATCACCACAACTGGAACAAAGATATTAACATTCAAATAAGAATAAGGAGACTGTTAAAATAATATATAAAATATAAATAAAATTACCTTTGCCACATCTTTCCGAAAAATCCAGATAAGTATTTTGGCAACTAAGTTGCCATCCTCAGTGGAAAACTGGGAGAATTTACTGCCGCTAGCGATATCCGACGAACACCACACAACGAATATGCGCACAACTTTTGCGCACTGTATAATGAACATTACACACTGAACGCTCTCGCAACACACACCAAAACATTGTTGTGGCTACAATGTTTTGGTGTGTTTCGTGCAGGCGTGTGTGCTGTTGATTATACAGTGCTTTAGAGTTGTGCAGTGCTTGTTGTGCGGTGTTCGTCTTGTGCCATATCACTCGTGATACTTAATTTCCCGAGTTTTTACTAAGGATGGCAAGTTAGTTGCCGAAATACGTATCTGGATTTTTTCCGAAAGGTGTGGTAAGGGTAATTTTATTTATTCTATATATTAACATTCAGTCAATAATGTATACACAACTGAACTTACTCATGCAAAATTAGAGCTACGTTCGTTGCAAAGTTTCCTATTTTACTGATTTGCCAATATTTGGCATCGTCTGGGTTAAAGTTTGAGTGCAAAAGAGGTTCTTCATCGAAATATAGGCCTAGATGTGCTATGAATTTTATTACTGCTCCAGAATGTGTGAAATATAAGGCTGCTTTACGATCAGTTGAGTCACTGTAACATAATGCAAATTAATTTGTTTAATATAAAATTTGTGTTGCGCATTGCACATACATGGTAAGAAACTGGGGATTGATACAAAGGGAAACATATTAGGCGTTAATCGATAATGTTGTATGGAAAGAATTATCAATTTAATGTGTCAGTCTGTAGTTTCTTACGGTATATAAGAGAATGGATGAAACATTATTCATTCAAGCTTTCTGAGACAATGAGTAAACACATATGTACTACATAAATAAGCAACGTACTTACTCCTCAAAGAAATTTACGATATCTCCAATTGCTGGGCACGCTTGTTTATAATTTAATTCGAAACCAAAGCCATCAACCCAATAATATTCAAGATCTTCAGCGTATGCCATGATCTATAAAAATGTAGCAATATAATTCCTAGTTAAATATTAGCTACTTAGTTTATTGGGACAAGTTCTTGAAACAATTTATTTATCGATTTATTTCACTCCTAGATATAATAAAATAAGTAAGTTTTGTATTAGTTTTGAAGTTTTTGAAGTTTAGTTCTATGTTCTTCTTCTTCTTCTTCTACTCGTTAATCCTTATGCCTTTCAGTGTCGGATTATTTTTGGATCTTACGACGATTTATTCCATTCTTTCCATCGTGTCCGGTCTGTACTCATTCTTCTCATTTCTGCTATGGTCTTCTCTCGCTTCCGTCCTAATTCGTTGATTCTGTCAATCCATTTTTTCCTTGGTCTTCCCTTTTTTCTTCTCCCGTTATTTTTGGCTTCTATTATTTTTTTTGTCAAACTCTTTTGCTCCATTCTAATTATGTGGCCGTACCAAGTCAGTTGACATTTTTCAATTCTTTTTAGTATATCTTCTTGATTTATCATATTCCTTATCTGTTCGGTTTCTATTCTGTCCATTTTTGTTTTCTCCACGATCTTTCTCAAAAATTTCATTTCCATAGCTGTTATTTTGCTTTCGTGTTTTTGCTGTATTGTCCAGAACTCACTTGCGTACATTATTGTGGGGGATACTACTGCATTGTATACTATCTGTTTGATCTTGGGTTCTATTTCTTTTTTCCAAAGATGGTTTGATTCAGAGCGTAGTATATGTTTGTGGCTTTCCGTCCTCTTTTTGCTATGTCTAGATCAATTTTTCCATCCTTCGATATAATAGTACCTAAATATTCGTATGCGTCGACAATTTCTTCTTGTTTATCGTTTATTTTAATTATTAGATTACTGGCTGGCTCTTTATTATTTATCACCATTAGTTTGCTTTTTTCTACGTTTATTTTCATCTTTATCTTTTCTATTTCTTCTGTCCATATTTTTGTTAATTTTTCCATTTTCACATAACTGTCAGCTATTAGTGCCAGATCATCGGCGTACAGTAATGCATCCACAGCTACAGGTTCCAGTCTGTTATGTCCTAACAGTGTCTTCACAGTTTCGGTGCGTTTCCTTGTATTTTGCAAGATTCTGTCCATTACTATAATAAATGTTAATGGACTTAAGCTGTCTCCTTGTTTTATTCCCACTTGCATTTCAAAATCTGCTGATCTTTTTCCATTCACTTGTACTATCCCCCTAACCTGACAATATAGACTATTGATTATTTGGCGCATTTTTCTTGGAACCTCTAGTTTCTCTAGACAGATATCTATACTCCCTCTATCTACTGTATCGAAGGCTGCTCACAAGTCTATGAAATTGAAGTAGATTTCCTCCCCTGTCTCAATTTTACGTTCAATGATGTTTTTAATTATGTGGATATTATCGTTCGTTTGTTTCCCTTCTCTATAGGCTGCTTGTTCTTCTCCCAGTTTGTCTCCTACTAAATGTGTAAGTTGTTCCGCTATTATTTTGGTATAGACCTTAAAACATACTGTCGATAGGCATATTGCCCTATAGTTTTCGCACTGACTTTGATCGCCTTTCTTATATATGGGAGTGATGAGGTTATTTTCCCAATCGGCAGGAATTGTGTTCGTTCGCCATGCCTTACAAAATATGTCAAGGATCCACTCCTTTCCCACCTGTCCGAGCCATTTTACCATTTCCGGTTCTATATTATCCGCACCGCAGGCTTTTCCTGTTTTTATTCTTTTTAGGGTTTTCTCTACCTCTTCCATATCTATCTCTTCAGGTTCTTCATTATATTCATTTCGTGTCCCTGATTCTGGCAATAAATCTGTATGATCTCCTGCATCTGTGAATTTTTTCGTGAAGAATTCTTTCCATATTTCAAGTATATCTTCTGTTCTTGTTTTTAGTTCATTCGCGGTATTCCTAATTGGTTTTATTTCTTTCTTTTTCTTTCCATTCATTGATCTTATTAGGTTCCAAAATTTCCTGTTATTTGTTTTATATTCCTCATTAATATCATTTCCAAAATCTTCCCAGCTTTTCCTTTTCGCTTCTTTGATTCTCTTCTTAACTTCGGTTCTTCTTTTAACATATTGTTCTTTGTATTGCTGTTCCTTTGTTAAAACATATTTTCTCCACGCATCTTTTTTCTTTTTGACTTCCTTTTGTATTGCCTTAGTCCACCATTTTGTTCTTTTCTGTTTTTCCTGTATCTGATTTGACCACATACTTCTAGTGCAGAATTATAAATAATTTCCTTGAAAATTCTCCACGTCTCTTCTAGTGTCATTTCTTCCTGGCCATGTCTCTTTAGTAAATCATTCGTTTTCTGTTGGTAATCTGCTCTTTTCTTCTCGTTTCTTAATTTGCTGATTGCTATTTTATGATACTCAGCTATTTGTTGTTCTGTGTTAATTTGTTCTTGGAGTTCTGCCGTTAGCAATCTGTGTTGAGTTCCCATTTCAGCCTCTTTTTGTGTCTTTATGTTTCGTATATTAGTTTTCATACTTTGGGTATAGACTATGTAGTCTATTATACTCTTCGCGTTTCTCTCTTCTGCGACAAAGGTGTATCTCTCTTCCAGTGGTTGCTCCCAGAAACCGTTCCCTATTAGGAGATCATTACGTATACAAAAATCAATCATTTTCCAACCATTTCCGTTTAACGTTTCTTCTCCATATGCTCCCAAGCAGCCCAGTCCCTTATTTGTATCATTACCCACTCTACCATTCCAGTCCCCCATTAATATTACTTTTGAGTTTGTCTCTCTTATTTCATCCAGCAGTTCTTGCAGCTTTTCATAGAACTCCTCCGTTGTACTTCCATCTGTTCCTTCTACTGGTGCATACATCTGTATGATGTCAACCGATTCCTTCTCCAATTCTATTCTCAAGCGCATCAACCTTGATGAGAGTGATTGATGTATAGTTACTCTTCTATCCAGTTCCTTTGTTAACAATATCCCTACTCCCTCTTTTTTCCTTTGATCCGGCCTCACTCCTGAATAGTACAGAAAATATTGACTTCCTACCCCTATTCTTCCTGCTCCGGCTTTCTTTGTTTCACTTATTCCCAGTATTTGAATTTGGTACTTGTTCATTTCTTCTGCTAGTTCGCATTCTTTTTCCGTTAGAGAAGTTATGTTCCATGTTCCAACGCGTATCTTTCCATTTTCCGTGTTCATAGCTGTGGTCGTCATCGTGTTAGCATTCCTCTCTGTCTCTACCTTGTTGTTCCTATTTCCCATCCTCACATCCATGTATTCTCGTGTTCGAGTTTGTTCTGTATCCGCTCTCATTGCCAGGTACGTCCCCTTCACGTCACGCCTTCTAGTTATTTGATCTCTGTATCTGTATCAACTTATCCTTCTCTCTATCCCATCTCCATTCCTCATTCCCGATATACAACTTCCTGAACCCAATTTTTGTTTGTTTTTAGTTTTCCCTCTCAGTTTTAGCTCTAAATCTAATTTGTTCTTATATCTTCCTGTCCCGCTTAGATAGATCATCGTTAATAAAAATCCTTCCTCCTATTTTTGTTCTTAATTTCTTTTTGTTTTTCATTATCTCCACCTTATCCTCTGTCCTGTCTAATTGCACTAGACAGGTTTTTCACCTAATTTTATGACCTGTTTTATATGTACTCTTATCTGTAACTCTTTATCTATGAAATTTTCCATTGCGTTTTTTAGTTGTTCCCTATCTTCTGTATCTATTTTTCGACCCTGAATCACTACATTATTCCGTCTTTTCTCATTCTCTACTCGTTCCAATCTGTCTTCCATATCCATCACTACCCCTTAATGAATTTATTTTGCCTTTTGAGTTCCGCATTTTCTTTTCTTAACTCTGACATTTCTTTTCTATATTCTCTCTGTTCCTCCCGCATCTCTTTTATTTCTATTGATAAATTGTTCATCTTCGCTCCCATTTCCTCAATCATCTTCATCATTACACCAATGTTTTCTTCCAGCTTTTCCTGGGACTTCATAGGCGATTTTATTATTTTTTTACTTTTCTTGAAAATATTTTCTCTGTTCTCTTCATCCTCTCCTCTTTTTCCTTTTCTCTTCCTATCTTCCGAGCTGTATTCATCCGTATCCATGATATATACAATTTCCTACTCCGCCCCTGTTCTCTACGGATATGTATTTTCTGTTTTCTTTTCTTATCACCGC
Organism: Chrysina gloriosa; assembly: GCA_038088585.1. Lineage (NCBI taxonomy): Eukaryota > Metazoa > Arthropoda > Insecta > Coleoptera > Scarabaeidae > Chrysina > Chrysina gloriosa. The sequence continues at coordinate 14,049,348 of CM076092.1, forward strand.
GCAAAAGCCGAGCCTCGGTCGACCCGTCGGAAGTCTGGCTTTTATCAATGATATTGGGATAGACTGTTTAATTTTACCTGTTACTTTGTTTTCTAGTTAATCACTTTCACTTTGTTTTTATATTTATTACTGTATTACCAATTAAAAGGTTACAAACCTCCAAGAACCTTGGGTATAAACACGGAGCAGACCGACAACACTCACACCGTCAAACACTCCAGGACCGGACCCCTAGTTCTATGTTCATGTGGTTAATAAACTAGAAATCTATTTATGTTCGTTTTTGTAACTTGAACAAATGAAATAGAAAGCGACAGACCTTAAACTTAAATACTAGGAGTATTTTTATGTTTGCAATTATAAATGATTAAAACAATTGCACCAAAGTCTGTAGACGAATCCAAGCGTTGGTTACGTCGAAAATGCATTCATTTGTTTATGTTCACTTCAATTAAAATTTATTATAACTAGGGTGCAAAAATCAAAGGTCTTCCCCAAAAGATATCACTAAAAGACGAGGATAAATTTGTTTACCTTTATACTATCCAGATCGAAGGGTATGCACCATTGGGTGGTAGCATTTCTAAACCAAGATGCTTCGAACGCACATGTCTTGTATATGATTAAGACGTCTTCTGCACGGCAAAGATAAGACAATTACAGTAATATTAAATTCCCTCTGATAAGAGTGTTCCCCAAAGCAATATGTGCCTCTGCTTCCTTGGATATTTTCAGCATAAATGTATGAATGTATGTATACGTCTGGATCTTGGTGTCATACGTAAGGAAATAAGGAAGTTTGCATAGTGCAATACTTGAAATAGGTTAAGAAGAGGTACATGTTATACATTACATTATATAATAGTAATAAAGTGAAAATTCCTACGTTTGTACCAGCAGCAACCGTATATGTGGGAGCTGTTATGAAGATAACATCAGTTCGTATATGCTTACACATCGGCGGCAATTGCTTTTTGGTATATCTCTGAAAACGAGTAGTCTTTGTAATAAGGTACATTGCAAAAGATCAGATGAACTTGCAATCTACACCCTAAAATCTCATCACATGATGAAAATACCAAAACGCCATAAGTTGCGATATTTTCATACATCACGTTTCACTCCAAATCAATCAGTGCCGTTGAAGGCATATTCAACTGAAAGTCGTTACGTTTGTCTAGTTTAGAGATGTGTAATGGGAGTTGTTATGTTTATCGTGTCCGCTGATGATGATGAAATAGTTACGTCACCTATTCTTTTAAATAATATGTACTTACTCAGCGAGAGTTGGTTAACCAAGCCAAGTGCTTGATTCACTTTTCCAACAACTTCTTCAAAAATCGACGATTCTTCAAACAAATCCCTTTCTAGTAAGGAGTCTGGATTATCTTCAATCTCCTCCTGCCATCTCGTACACAATTCGTAAAACTAGGAAAATACGATGATATTTAATTTACTAGCTCATTATTTCTCCAGTTGTATCGATTACGAATATACACACACCTCTATATTACGTAGATCTTCGTATGTTGGTTCCGGAAAATAAAGACCTTGGAGGTTTTCCTCTCCGAATAAACCAATGGAAAAATGCCTAGCGCTTTCGTAAGTCCTTTCGCTTTCAGTATGCATAATCTGAGAAAAATATCAGAAAGATAATTTCATTTGTTAAGTGTAAAACAGAAAAAGACATTACTAAATATGTATCATTATCGAAAACTGATGGCAAAAGCGTTGGAAATCTAGCTTGCATCCGTTGCGATATTTCCTCATTTTCCAATTTTCCTTCTGATACTAAAATCTGCTGGTATGCAACGTCCTGCACTGCAGGGACCCAATTTGCAATTTGCTGTATTTGATCATTTTCCAAAGGACCTGTAATTAAATTAGAATTAGAAAGAATAAATTGTGTAGTTAAAAATCTGAAAAACATTTATGTATCATTTATTACTTTGTCATTAATATCATGAATTTGACATATCACTTAGTCTAGAGCAAAAGAAATAAATTGTATCCGGTATAATGATTTAGAATTGTAATACAGGAAATACTACTTACTTGCTGTATTGTTACTATTGGCATTTAAGATAATATTTCTTATTTGTGGTAAGCGACCATTCATATTATTAATATCTCCAGTGCTCGGATTTCTCGTTCCATGCCTCAAAAGCATCCAGATTTTCTGCGGGCACGCTAAAAATTTAAGTCGATTTATATACAGTATAAACATTGCACAAAATTACCTGATTCATCAGATGTTACGTCGTTAATATCTTCATTAGAAGCAAATCTGTAAGCAGATTTAGTAGCCAAATAAGAATAAATACTATCAGCTCTTTCAGACGAATGAGTAAAGGTGAAAATTCCAAATAATAAGACGACAACGTGTACCCTCATTTTGGTAATTATTAGAACCAATTTCGTACTATTTTAAAGTTTATTTATACCATTCTTAATCTAATCACGGATGTGCACTCTTTTTAAGTTTTTTATTATCTGAAGTAGATCGTTTGTAAGTAGATTTAATATCTGGTTTCATCTTTGGACTTGCTACACTAGCCATATTTGCTATTCATTGTCGTAAATAACTATTAATCACGAGGAGAAGTATCATTTTCCGAACAAATTGAAATCAGTCTAAAATTATTTCTTAAGCAACAACTCATTCTTATAAATTTTTTAAAAGTATATGTAGAAATGTGTTGTAATACTTTCGAATTCATGTTAACAATAGGATTGTAATTCATCTGGAAAACTTTCCATTGAAGTAGTAGTGTGCTGACTTTATATTTATTATTTATGTGACATATGAATATTTTAAAATTGTAATCGGATGAAGACATAATAATAACTACAATAGTAATAGCAATAAAGTAATAATAATATTGCATTTACTCAAAAGAATAGATATACAGGGCGGGGCAAAATGGAAGGGCGTTTTGGGAATGAGGATAAAGCCGCTCTTTTTTAACTTAAAGAAAGTTTTAATTACGATAAGTAATAGCTTATGTATTACCATTTAACAATGAAAAAGTAGAATTATGTTCTGAAAATGATATTAGTCCGTTTTCTGCAATGTACTGCTGTAATCGGTCCTCCAAGCATCAATCTCTCACACAAGTCGATTTCAATTGTCTTAAGTTCTGTTGTGATGGCTTCTTTCAATTCTTGCAGATTTCGAGGTCTATCGGCGTAGACCTTCCGCTTTGGATGTCCCCATAAAAATAATCATATGATGTGAAGTCTGGGGAACGAGGGGGCCACGGCACATCACCGAAATGGGAGATTGCGTGTCCAGGAAAAATGCAACGTACAACTCAGGCTCAAGCTCTCGCTGTATGTACTATACTAGGGCATTATCTTGTAGGAAACAAGTATTTCTTGTGTTAATTTTTCGTCTTTGTAATTCTATGATCAGAAATTTTTCCCACAAGAGAACATATCGTTTGGAGGTTACAATTACAGTTAGTCCTCTTGCATCTTCGACAAAAATAAGGTCCGATTACTCAAAAACGGCTCACAGCGCACCAAACGGTGACTTTTTCACTGTAAATTGGGCATCGATGCAGTTCACGGGGGTTTTCTACTGCCCAAATATCAGCAGTTCTGTTTGTTTGTTTTAACAGAACTGCTCAAATGAAAATGAGCCTCATCGGTCATCATTATTACTAATTCATTTTCATCAGCAAAAATCATTTGCATTCTTTCGGCGAACTGCTAGCGTTGTGCAAACTCTCCTTTATTCAGGTGCTGGACAAACATAGGCTTATAGTTATATGGTTAAAAATAAAAATCCATTTTAGGATTTTAAGCTGCTATGCTCCGCCGCAACCGGGTTTCAATCCCTGGAATTTTTTATTGTAAAGCGCATGCTTTTACCAATCAGCCATTAGGCGGGTGTTGCCCAACAGAATAATGAAAATTATTTAGGGATCAAATATAAGAAAAGTTACGATTACGTTCACTTATGGTATAATGTCTCGAGAGCTTCTACGTTTACTGGTAAGAGTCTGCGTTCTTGATGAGTAATACTACTATTGTATTCATGTTCTCTTCAACTCTCCATCCACTCCTGTTCTTATCACTTTCTACTAGGTGATACAACACTAAGTCGTGGAAATAAGCAAAATATTTGCAGTTCAGTGCTTTCTAGGTTGCGCAGGTTTTTGATTACTTACCCAACTTATACTAGAAAGAAATCTTCATTAAATTTATTAACAAGTTCAAGAAATATTTAATAATACATTTCCATTATACACATATTAGTGCTTTTTATAACCTTGGAACAGCTTTTTAAAAAATTAATATATATTGTAGCAAGACCATATAATGACACAAATGTCACATAAACTCCTCACCACACAATTGTTTATAATAAAATCGGTGACACGTGTTTCGTTAGCTCGAGGCAAGCATCTTCAACAACCGTATAAACTGAAGTGACAAATTTCTAACATTAAAAATTCTACAACATGCATTTTTACCCCACTTTTTACTGTGACCATGTGCATGCACAAATATTTTCCCTCTCGGTAACGACTCCGGCACATTTTCACTCCCGAAAATTCCCATATTAAGTCAAGTGGACGGCCAAGGGAAAAGTACCTGCTGCCCGAAGTTTGAACGTTAAAGATTTACAAGTACATTGTGTGAATTGGTTAATGCCCGAAGAAATTAAATTATAGTTAAAATTCTTTCATTTTATCATAATAATCGGAATAAACTAGATTGAATCGGTCCCGCGTTCCGATTTAGAAGATTTATATTTTTGTGTATGTGTATGGCTTCATATGCATCGAGTTCCCGCGGTGAATCGACCTGCCTTATCAATTTTAAATTTTCCATTTTTATGTCGTGCCCCGTGTCATGCATATGTTTCGCGATACTTGACGAGTCTATCCTGCCGTAGCGATAATGTGCCTCATGTTCTTTGAATCGTGTAGCTATTGCGCGTCTCAACTGTCCTATGTATGCTTGATCGCATTCACTACAATTAATTTTATATATATCCGACCGTTGTTTCGGAACTGTTTTGTCTTTCGGATTACGTAAAAGATTGTTTAAGGTGTTTTTAGATGTCGAGCGCACCTTCAAGTTTTGTTTTTCTAAAATATTGCTAATCCCTTTTGAAATCTTATGATGCGGTAGTTTTATAAAATTCTTTTCCCGCGTAACTACCGGGGCCAATGTCGTTGAATTTTTATGTGGGCTTTTCTTTTAATTCTTTCTAATCGTTTTCCAACATCTCTTACGGAGTAACCGTTGTATATAGCTATCTTTTTGATATATTCTAATTCTTTTCGAAACCTATATTGTGTGAGCGGGAATTTAACTAACCTATTGAGTAAGAAATTGATAAACGACATTGTATGTTGCATGCAATGGTTCGAATCCGCCATTATAAACCTATTAACGTTTGTACTTTTCCTGTAGACGTCCACTTCTAATTTATTATTACTATTGTTTCTAATAACTAAACTATTTAAAAATGGGAGACGATTATTCACTTTTTCTTCTACCGTAAATTTGATTGTGTCAAATTTTGAATTTAGTTGTCCTAAGAAATTATCAACCGAACATTTCCTGGTATCGAAAACAGCCAGTAAATTAAACCACAGTCCTTGCAATCACCCTTATTAAGACCATATAATAGTAAGAAGAATTCAATTAAGTTATTTCTCTTAAGGTGTTTCTTGTTTATACTATTAACTTAAATGAGAAAGGCACTATAAAAGACTTGGAAAAGAATGGAAATGGGAAATAATCTGATAACATTTAATCTATTTAGTTTGTTCAAAGTATTTAGTGTCCCAAATCGAATCTATTATCCATCCCGAAATTTGTGATGTACATATGTATTTACAAACGAGATTATTGAGATGTGTTATTATTAATGTTTGATAAAAGGGTGGATGACGTGTTATCATTAAGTAGTGTAAATCGGTCTTTGTCTCCACTTTCGTGCAAGGCGCGACATTAAAATTTGGAGAAGTAAGTCAGGTTTACACTACTCAATGACACCACGTCATCCACTCTTTTATCAAACTTTATTCATTATTATTTTTGTAAAATTTGATATTTGTTATTGCGAAACCAGCAGCTTGGGTATTGACCATATACTTTGTTTTGGATGAACCGTTGAAAAAGCAATTTTGTGAAAAGTGGAAAATTCATGCTGAACTGAACAACAATGCATAGAATCACTTCGTTCAACAGCACGCTAAACAATTAATTATTTGGTGGAGAAAATCATTGAATGCATATCCCATTGCCCGTATTTACACGATTTATCGTCTAATAATTTCTTTCTGTTTCCGAATGTTAAACAACAAATGCGTGGACAGCGATTTTCAGCACGTCGAGAAGTTGTCGAAGCCTTCGTACCTATACCATGTTTTTGAGACAGCGACTTCAGACTGTAAAAAATGTTTCGAGAATTGATTCAAACGCATGCAAAACTGCAAAAATCTTAAAGACAATCTTTTGATAGGATTGGTCCAAAAATATTTTTCTTTCATAGTTTTTGCAACAACTTAAAAGGCGTCCCTCGCAAACATTCGTAAATAATAGGAAACTGATGCGCATCATTATTGTTAATTTATCGTAGTATGAATCGAATGATTTCTAACGTCTACGTTGTTTAAAAATTACATTAGATCATGAACGAACAGGTCGTATGATAAATCACGTGAAAAAAACACCGGTACCTTTAAATAGAAACGTGATCGTTTGAAGGTTCGACGCCTAAACCGGTAGTTTTGTAATCAACACAAAGTAATTAATAGATCTAAAGTAGCACTTGTACGGATACTCAATACAGTGTTAATTGCTCTACTATCGAGAAATGCTTGAGTATCAACAAAACAAACTCGTTCGTTAATGTGAGTGTTGGAGAACTAGACAGATATTTTTATCAAAATTCGATTAGAAATACCACACAACACACTACAGGTTGTAGGTAAATTGTTCTAGATACACAAATGATGTGATTTATAGTCGTTACTGGAAGAAATATGATATAGAAACGCCTGTTGATGATAACTTGTTAGCTGTTGAAATTCAATAATAGGAATATAATTAAATTGTGCTTAATTAGAAAACTACTTTCGCTATTCGCAGACACGCGTTTCGCGGTCATACCGCTCATCAGTGCGACTGTGTGAAGTAGTTTTCATTTCTATAGAAGCTCTATATAAGCCCGGGTGTTAGATGTTCGTACATATTACAGTTGTCTACAGAAGTAGACAAGTAGAATCAAATAGCTGCAAAAATGCGTGATTAGTACATTATGGCCGAATTTCGTAATTGCACTCTCATATGTACAAACATCTAATACAATTAAATTGTTCCTCCTTTTACAAAATTTGAAATATTTAGGGTACTACTACACAAAGTTATCAAGTCTCTATTTTCCTCATGTTTTATTGAACTGGTGATAGTACCCGTGTAACCTGGTATCTCCAGGCTGTACATTGAAATTAGTGCAGGAATTTGATATTTAAGAAATAGGGGTTTACAGGAAAAGAATGGGACACGCCTTCTATAGCGCGAAGGGATTTTTGCAAGACTAGTATTTTGGTTGTATGTGAAGATCCACCCCATAGTGTTGTGCCGTAGATCATACGCGAATAAGAGCGAACAGAGCATAATAGGTTATTTGTGCTACTTCTTTGTTGATTGCTATAGGTATTAGTTTCATGGCATATAGGAGGCACCTAGGTACTCAATATGTGAACGCCACGGGTCTAAATAGATTCTCACAAATTTAATGTTTTGAGTCGAAGCACTTTTTTTGTTACACGCAAAAGGTATTTCAGCGGCTTTATCGATGTTAGCAGTAAGTTTATTTGAGGTGAACCATTCTTTAGCCTGTTGCTCTGCAGAAACCGAGTCTTCATTCTTATGGATTTAAATTGTGGTATAAAAGTTAAAGCTGTTGGTAGGTCATTTATATATATTATAAATAACAAAGGACCAATGATAGAACCCTGGGCTATTCCTGTATTGATTTGTTTTGGTAACTCCTTTGTAAATATGAGTCGATAATCTGAAGAGCCACTCCTCCCAAACCATAATTTGCAAGTTTCCAGAAAAGGATTGTGTAAGAAACACAATCAAATGCCTTAGAAAGATCACAGAATTCTAGTCTCGTTTCATTCATCCAAGCTATTCACCACCTTTGCAAGCAGTTGCTGCACTGCATCAAGCGCTCGTGATCCAGGCCGGAAACTAAACTGCTGATATTCCAGCATTCTTGTACTTATTATCAACTCGTATAACTCATTATAACATGTAATTGCCAAATTTGAGTCTGTTATCAAGAATTTACTGCAATAACTTCGAGGCTACAAAGAAGAATTCAAATCGCTTAGTATAATGGAATCTATAATAGTCGGCCCAACACGTGAATAATGGTGGTAATACACCTTCGCAAATCACATTCCTTTTACTACCATACTGCTTGATGATCCTGGAAATGACCGTAGTGGAGTCATGTATCTTCTCACCATATTTGCAGCTCAGTCCTGTGGAGTAATTAAGATAATTGGTGTTTCAGAAATGCAGCCAGGGAAGGTGTTACCCTGATTTTGGATCATTTGACGACATAATCTTATCCTCTTCGGAGACTAGAATAAAATTATTATTAAGCACCTCAGAGGTTTGCATATATTTCTTCAATTATACTTACGACACATAAATGTTACAGGGCAACAAAGTGCTCCCGAGCCATCCTACTTATTATGCACAGGTGCACAATTGTCTTCAGAAGTGTTTAGCAGAAACACATATGCAACATTTGTTTTTGAGATAGACCTGCCGATTTAACACCGAAACATTTTTGGAAATCCAGGTGAAATACAGGCTCAAGTTTTCCTTTTGTGGTAATAATTGAAAGACCAGAATTATAGACAAATTTGAATTTGCTTTTTGATAACTTGTTACCTATCACAGTATAATAAATTTTAGGTAAAGGTATACAACGCGAGGTTCAAAGAAAAAGAAATGAAAAAATGTATTTGGTCCAAGTAAGGCATTCTGTATGCTTTGGAATCGTCTAATTTTCCAATTGACTTACTAAATATTTGTATTAATTTTAAGGTTTTGCTAATATGAAATATCGTTTTAGGAAGTAAAATGATATTCACCAGTTACCACTTGCTACGCCCAAATTGGATATTCCATAAAGTGTTTTGATTGAAAATTATTAACAGCTACGAAGAGTTTCAAGCTATTTACAATACAAGACCACAATTCGGCGAGAACTTTGATTCTAAAAGAAATTCTTACCATAGCACCACAACAAGACTCTATCATCCTCTAAATTACAGCGACGGTGGGTAAATTTTTCCCAAAAGGACATCGACCTTCAGCGCAGAGAAATCCCCTCTGAAAGCGATGAAAATCGAAATGAACAGTAATTTTGGAATTTGGTGCAGTTATGCTTGCCATGATCCTTTGTTTGACATATGCAGTCACAATTACACAATATATCTGACGTGGGACTTTGGCCGTACGATAAACTTTGACTATTATAAAGACATTTTCCTTGTGGGCGTTCGTATTTGCAATCAGTGAAAGATGGGTAATCACAACCGATTGATTGTCTCTTGCATCCAATGAAGTCTTAGAACTTTACACCTAAAGTATACCAATTTACTTTTGCTGTAATAAGAGAATGTAAATTAGACCTACTGTACGCGTGCATATCACAAGGACTTAGAATTTTATAGATCTCCAATTTTGCGAATATCCTAATACATTTCAATATCCCTTCCATGAATTAATTTTGATTTTCACACCACAGTAAATAAAGTGACCATGGTTTGGTAATTAAACTGTACAGCCACAGATTTAACTGGTGAGGTAATATATATATCCGGCTCATTCAAACTGCCATGTAGACGAGGCGTCCACATCAAATCTTTGATGAACGTCGCGAAAAGGTATCGCATGAGGTTGGTAGAACAAGATGGCCGAAGATGAAGTGCTAAATCTCGATGCCAGCTTCGCCCAATCCAGCGAAACTTTCATTATCTTGGTGAAACTGTGGGATGGACCAATCCTTCAATAAGTAAAAAAATTAATTTCTTGAGATTGCTTTCTCTGCGAGAAGAAATGCTATAAGCTACTCCATACGAAACCACAGAAAAACTTTAAAGGAATCGCATATATCAGCATAGCCTCCGGCTGTTGCGATGCCCAAATTCGGAATTTGCGTCTGTTTACTTATCCAAACAAATAAAACGTTGCTTCGTCACTGAACCCCAGGCACAACAGGAAATGTTCATTTTCTTCTGTTCCTTTCCAGCTGGTTGCAAAAAAACAAAATTTGAACTCTCCGACGTTGGATGACACCAGACTAATTTCTCCATGTCCATGCAACGATATCTTAGATCTAGAGACGAAATGCATTGAATTGGGCAGGAACAAATGCGCATTGTTAATGAGTAAGGTTCGTTAAATGAGTGCAACGTCAGAGGCGTATCGCACAAAAACAGGTACGTGAGATACAGTATAGTATTATTAAAAAATAAGATATTCTTATCTTTATTTAAGTCTTGATGACCACCATGACAAAATACTGCTCTCCCTGTAAGCCACGTAAAACTGCAACATAAGCAACGCTTCCTTGTCGACTGATTCACTTATTGTTAGTCTTCGACATTGGTATGTTGTTTTCGTATATTCCGAAAATAATCGTTCTACATCTAGCAAAGTACGATTTGCGTAATTCAGGTATTCCTTTATCTCTTCTGTGCACTCTTTATTTTTAGTAATAGACCGAACTGGAAATCGGAATTTTTATTTAAAACGGCACGAAATTTTTGAGCGACATCTAATCCTATAGGATCCGTCAAGCTCTCTAGCGCGGCTTCTAAATTATCTAAAATATTTAATGAGTCACGTAAAGATAAGCGCCTGTTTTGAAACAGCGATGTAGCTTGTACAACTACAGAATAGCTTATGGAAGTTTTATCTGTTTGTAATTAATCTACCGAAATGAAAAAACTTGCTGACTTTGTCGAATCAGTACAGATTCGTTTGATTTAAATTTTAAAATGACATCCTTCACATTCGCGAAATATTTATGATAATAAAATACTGCTTGGAGCCATGTTCCCCATCGAGTTGCTACAGGCTGAGGTGGTAGTGGAACTTTCGGACACAATTGTTTGAAAACGCACATATGTTTGGGAGATCTTACAAACGCTTTTTTTGTAGATGCTATTAAATTATTAATCATCGGATACTTCTTTCGAATGCTTTCTGCATCGAGATGATACGCGCGTATGAGACATGTTATATGAAGAAGAGTCGGAAAGCATATTTTCATCATCCTACCAACTTTCAGTATTGTTGCAGCTCCATCAGCTACTAACATTGTGACTTGGGCTCCCGTCATACAAAACATTAACGAATCCTGCTGGATTATTATGTTTTAAAGAACGCATTACAACATGAATCACGGTGTATTTCTATGCATCAGCTGTTTCATCCACACTTACGCAAATTTTCTTATTTTTCAACTCGTATACTATACAGTTTCTTTACTCTACTCTGCAAAGGTGGTAAATTGTATCTCAATTGTTTATTACTTGATATTTTCCACGAGGGAACATGTTTATTCAAAAAGAGACGAAAGTGTCTACTGTCTATTAGGTGTTGTAGGATGTTGCACACACTTAACATAAAAATAAAATCATACAGAAGTTCCCAGTACGGAATATTGTAGTTTAAATTCATTACATGACGTTTACTTTTAATATGTCTTTTACGGGGAAATGTATGGCGATTTATCAACTGTATATTGCAAATTTTGCATTGAATGATAGTACCTGTATATTTCAACCCAGGGGTTGATATTTATTCACGTGCGATGCTAATGGTAAACCTCGCTTACGACGATCCATATTTGAAAAGACGCACACCGATAAACCGATAATTATCGAACAACCGTTCGTTTCTAGGGCTATCGAATGACTAAACTCTCCACTGACTTCGCATCGACCTAAATGCCCTCTACGCGCTTTTGCCGTAACACGCGTTTATCGAACCTTACTGATGAATCGCAATCACTGAGAAGCCAATTGGAGGCTTTCGCTTCCATTTGATTTAATGGAATTTCCGTCCCCAATTAATTAGTGCATCTGTACTTTATAGATTGGAAGTTGGCGCCCAATTCTTGAGAGTTTATCGGACAATTTTTGTTAACAGATTTCAGGAAGGAGATAAATTGGCTTATTGACTTATTACACCCTCACGGAATTGGAACATATTTGGTAACTTTACTATTAAACCAACAGCACAAATTGGAATAGTTGCACTTCGTTTTGGAATCAATAATAATCATTTAAATTAAGCAAAATGTAAAACTCTTAGATCTTCTATCAGAATAATTAACATGAACAAATATGTTCCCTACATACTCTTCTTCTTCTTCTTCTTCTTTCTTCACCTTACCCTTCCGCCCATCTAGGGCGTCGGATCTGGAGTCCCGCTCTCCTTTACCATCTTTTCTATTCTTTCCTATTTTGCATTAGTTCCTGCATACTCCTCATTTCTTTGCCTCTTTCCTCCCCTATCCGGCGGATCTAGTCCATCCATGTCTTACTCGGTCTTCCCCTTCTTCTACTCCTTCCCAATCCCGCCTCGTTAATCTTCTTTAGCATTCTGTCCTGTTCTAGTCGCGTTATGTGTCCGTACCAGCTTTGTTGTTTAGTTTCAATTTTCCTCAATACTGACTCCTGTCTGAGTTTTGCTTTAATGTGTTTACTTCTGCACCCCCTACATACTCAAGATCACATTATATGGATAAAATTAAGATATGCTAACAATTAAAAAAAAGTGGTTTTAGCGAATATTAAGAATTATCAAAATTATTATATTATTTTTAAATAAAATTTGTATTCTCAAAAAATATCTGTATTTGCGCAATATTTCTTATTTGTATCTACAATTAGAAGATGTACCTTGAACGGAAGTAACGTCAGGCAGCCAAACTAGAATCAAAATTCACGCATTGCTGCTGATTATCGTGGGTGCTTAAATCGTTATAAGCTACTAATTATTTTTAAATGCGGTTTATATTGATGTAATATGATATGTATACCATACATTTTATTTAATGGATAACACTAACAAGAATCAATATCAAGGATACGTCTTTCTAAACCGGTATGCTTCAAATTTCCAATCACATTAAATGGGAATGTTTGAGTTAGAATTTGCTTCTTTTCTCATAAATTGCACGCATATCGAGCAGCATAGAGCCGCCTCAAGACAGCGACGTTTATAATCATGGGTGCGGATTGAAATTGATACTAAGTAAAGTGAAGGTTATTATATCACGAAGAGAATATTGTGTGTGTTACATAATTGTTTATGGTACGTAAGACGTGTAATATCGTCGTAATTGGAATGCTTGTGGTTTGTTATTCATTACAACATACAATTGCATTAGTACTTTATAATAAACTGCTCAAATAAATCCAGATTGTGGTAAGCATAACCATAACCAAGTAAGAATGATGGTTTCACTTAATTGTTCTTAAAACTACTTACATCGATGGAATCTTCCATATGTCAAGACTGAAACCGAAATTCTGTTAACCTTCCCTACGTTTCAGTTTCAAAAGACTGTATACAACGAGCCGTAGTTGGATTGGTGTTGCTTAGTTCAGTACCCTAGATACTATGCAGGCGAAACTCAAGTACCTTTATTCAAATTTCTTTCGAAAGGTAATTGTTTCTCAGTCTAGAATTGCCCACTGCCTACTTATAAAATTCGATTATTATTGGGGATCCCCAAATACTATTTATTCAACAATTACTTTATTTCCGATACGTTTCTTGTTGAGTACAGAACCAGTTTTTCGCTTATTTTAGCGATTTCTTCTCGTGGGGCTACCTGAAAACAGTTGTGTACCAACCACAACCGCAGAATATTCGTGAACTTGGACTTGCTGAAGAATTTGAAAAGAGGCTAGATTATTGTATTCAACAATATAGTGCACAATATGAACAGTTAATTAACTAGTTTGAATATTTTTTTGAATAAAAGTTGATAATTTTACAGTTCTTGCTTAGCATGTTTTCTTTCCGCTCTAACCCCCAAACCTTGGCCATATACTAAAGTATGATATATCATTGAATTTTTAATGAAAATAACTTACCAACGATGTATCACAAATGGTATAGTATCAACCCATTTCAGATTTTTATGTCGGAGGGAAGGGCGGGGGTTAAGGAGGTAAGTTTAGTATCATGATATATTAATCAAAATGGTTCCCTCTCGAAACAAAAATTGACTTTTAATAAATATATTAGTTTCAGTTGAAGGCCTCCTGGAAAATTTTTAAATGAACACTGTATATGTTGGGTGGAATATTCTGTCTTTCATTAATTCAAAGTAACTAAGGTTTCCTTTTAAAGAATTATTTGTCCCTTCAGGATGTGATAAGATCCTCAGAAATATTGCAGAAACTTCAAAATGGAAAGGGGTGTGAGATTAGTGATCATAAAGACAACTTGTATAGAATAACATACTTAAATATGGACATATATTTATCTGAATCAACACATACAATATTTTTTTCAATAATCGCCCGTACACGTAAACAATGGAGGCAATTCACATTTACACGTCACTTCCCTCTTTTTACCATACTGTTCGATGACCCTCGAGATGACCGTACTGGAATCATACGTCTTATCACCATATTTGCAGCTAGGTCCTGAGAAATAATGAAAATAAGTAATGCTTTAAAAATGTAGTCAAACAAGTTATTTACCCGAGCCCGGTTTCTCTGGTGACACAATCTTATCTTTCTGCAGAAGCTGCAATAAGAATTATTTTTAATAAATAAGGCTTTCGTAATTGTTCAGTTCTACTTACGACACATAAATGTCCAGGGACAACAAAGTGCTTCCTCGCCTGCCTTCTTATAATATACGGGGGCACAGTTCTTTTCGATGTCGTTAGCGTGACGTATTTCAGCGTCACAAGCTTGTCTTTGCAACCGGGACCGTCAAATTTGCCATTGTAGTCTTTGGTACAAACGCAGACGGCGCATTCCTTTTAGAATAGAATTTCTGACCTTCCTTATAGGATTTGCCTTCGGCTTCGCAGGTCACGCTTGAACCGTCTACAATTTTAGAAAATCACTTAAGAATGAGCTAGAAGTAAGTATTTCTGGAATGAAACAGAGCTACTATTGATTTCTACTATGGAAATGTACAGGTTTGCTTTCTTGCTAATAAACATATATTCAAAATTATAGATACTGTATATTCACTATAGGAGGTAATACACACTTACACCGCAGTGTTTTAAAGATAAAAACACAGATTAAAACTGTATTTAACTGTAATTATCTTTGTAATTATTTAATTCTACAATTGATCGACTAAATACTTCATACATACTTTGAAGAACTAAAATGATATCCATTAGCTATTATTTGATATAAATGCACTCAAAAGAATTATCGTATTTACAAAATATGTGCATACTACGTCCGAAAGAGAAATATACTTGTTTGAGCAGAAACTTTAGGGACGATGTCCAGTTTTTCCCAGAAACTAACATTATGTGTCCCATATTGTGTTTTGATTGATAATTTATTAACAGTTACGGAGGACTTCAATGTCCAACAAAAACCGTGGAAATCGTAATTATAAATTTATCTTAACTTTGATTCTACAGGAAATTCTTACCGCATTTCTGAGTACCACAGCATTGATCTAACTTATACTCTAGATAACAGTCTTCCTGGGCAGGATATCCCCAATAACCGCATTGACCTTGAGCACATGTGAATTCTCCTCTGAAAGTGATATAAATCGAAATAAACGGTGATTTGAATCTTTGCGCTATTATACATACTTGCTATTATTTCGTGCTTGACATATGCAGCCGAAATTACACAAGATATCTGAAGATGGATTTTGGCCGTCCGCTAAAACTTGTCCGTTGTAAAGACATTTTCCTGGCGGGATTTCGTATTTGCAATCGGTATAGGATGGACAATCTCCATCGGTCGACTGTCTTTTGCATCCGATAAAATCATAGAAGTTTACGCCCAAAGCATCGCAATTTGCTTTTGCTGCAAGAAAAGAAAGGAAATTATGTTTACAAACTAGAAGAACATATGATTCTATGTTTTTTAAAGTTTTAGTGGCGTTGCAATATATTTGTTTAAAATGATATTGTGAGGAGGGGCTAACTTTTTTGAAATAGATTTTTCGGGATAAAGTGTCCATTCATTTGTATTTTTGCCATACATTTCAAACATGTAAATTGATAATGAATGAATGTTCGTTTGATACATATCATTTCTCTGAAAAGGTCATCTCAAAGTTGATCTCACAGTATAAACATGTGCGATATGTGCTCACATAATCGGGACTGGGCTGTATTTGTAACGTACTAAAAAGCTCAAGTCACAGCACATTTTTAATATACTTAACCCAGCTCTGATCCTTTCCACGACTATTTTGGAAGATTTCTAATACGTATTTATGGTAAATCACCAAGTCATCATCTTCAGTAGAGAGAACTTAAAGAAAAACGAGTTTCACTTATAAGCTTTGGTCAATGACATTCTTAAACGAACATACATCGATATCTCACAATTGATTGTAAAAGTGTATATTACATTGTTAATTAGGGTCCACCATTTGCGCGACCTTTTATTAGTGTCTTTTCCACTGAGGATAGTCACCTAGTGGACGAAATATATGTCTGGAGTTTCCAAAATCGTTATGGTAAGGGTCAGAGAAATTTCATTGTTAGTGTTACTCTAAATCACAGAAATTTCTACCCTCGACATTCACTTCTAGTTTCTATACAACATAGTTGGACTTGTAAGTTATCCCAATGGTTAGTCAATTATTACCCAACCTAAAAAATGGACAAAATCATAATTTGAGATGATTATTTATTGAAGTTTTACTTATTTTTAATGCTGTAAAATTCATTTTGTGTTAAGAAATTGCAAATGGTTTCTTTAAACTGTATTCTACTAACATTGGGATTGAGGACAGGCCTATCTTCACGAAAAGATTTATATATACAATTAGAGTACAAACAATTTTAGGAATACGACTTTTGAATTGAAACAAGAAAGGTATAAAGACGACCGACAATGAAGCTGAGGAAACTGCAAGGAATGAGGTTTCACGGACGTTAATTTTTTATAACTTTTTGCTTCCTTATTTGTGTCGTCTTTATCGTACTACTTATAAAATCTCATGAATAAGTTTGAAATTAGCCATCCACTATCAAGACGTACATAGTAGTTTTTAAGTATCACGTAATTTCAGTCGACAAAAGATAGACGATGTTCTATTAAACACTTGCAACAGCATTTATGATCCCTGTGTACGACACAGAAGATTTGCCCGGATCTTTGGTTATACATAATTAATATGTAATTTCTGTGTAAAATTACTGCCAAATACCGTTATCATAAAGATCACTTTGTTTATCTGTCGAACTGTCTCTTTTTCAGGTATGCAATGGTTTTTCAACACGCTTTATATTACAGATTAAAGTTCTTTCAGACTGAATTTTGTATTATTTATATCATTCCAACCTACCATTCTATTAAAATTGACTAGCTCTTACCCGCATCACATCAACTTCGGACAGTCTCGTTAATCATAATTAGAAAAATATATCTTCTGTACACTATTAATCACATCCACTTCTAAGGGCTACGTCAATAATTACACTGAATAGATAAATAACCATAAAATTTATCAAGAGAATAACGATTGCAATGGGATTATTAATTATTAAGTTATAATTTCCAATAGGACTATTTTCCGTATTGTTCAGAGAACTTTTGTTAGAAACCGTGTTCCATTGCTACCAATAATAGTTTTCATAGGCGGCATTGTTATATGATGGAGTAACCGTTCCACTTTACTCTTTTAGAGTAGTTAGCTCAATCTACAATTCATTCTTAAGCTTGAAACTCCAAAATCTAGACTGAATTATAAAGTAATATAAGATTTTTAGCTTAGATCTGGTGGTATTCCAGGTGTCGGACCCTTAAAAGGTACAATTTGCACTTCTTTCTCAGAAGGTGTTACAGAGTCTCGCTTGCCTTGATACGTAGATCATAAACGATCTTAAATTTGATTTCCAGCGCAAGTGTATGCAAAAAGTATGAATTCTTAAAAGAAACATGATTTTAAGTTTTGATGCGCTTCAAATTGTTTTAAAATCGTAGATTTTACAATCAATTGATCACAATATGTCAAAACTTTAGTTAATTGAATTCCCAATTTGTTTCCGAGAAACTGAAGAAAACGAGCAAAATTTTTCAGGCATTGTGACTCCGTAGCTTCTTTCTCTACCATATCATACCATTGAAAATAATTAAACGACAGTAAGCATGGTCCTCAATAATATCCCAAATAATAATATAAAAAAGTTATTTGTTAAATCAATGAATCGTCACAAAACTGTGGGATGGAACATAATCTAATACAGGTAACTTTAGCAATTATGATTTTATGTTTTTTTTTTTTTATATAAGTTCAGTTCACCGCATAAAAGTTGACTTTATTTATAATTTTTCCGAGAAGATTTATAATCTTTTCAAATTTCTTACACAGATATTCACTCAAAATCCAAACTAGCAATAAACAATAACATTTTAAGTTCTTTAAAAGAAGTTTGCAATTTTTAAAAAAACAATGACAAGATATATTCGTGTAATACTAATTCCTTTTTCAGAATATTTGGAAGTTGCATACAAACAGAAAATTAATTCGAATTTGATTTTTATTTGGAATGTTTTTGCAAACATCTTCCACATAATTTTGGATACAACTGTGATAATTGAAAGGAATTCGCAGAAAGCCAAAGCACCATATGAAACTCTAACGTAGTAGTATTTATTATATGTATAAGTTTTTCAATAAAATAATAAATAAAAATAAAATAAATAGTTTATATATATATATTTACTGTACTATTTGTTAGTTGTAAACCAGCATACACTTTTGTTACGCCGACTGTACAACACAACCAGTTATATATCATTAATAAACACTACATGCCCTAATTGCATTTCTATTGTAGTCAACAGTCGAACCTATAAGTGCTGTTATTGTTATTATAGTTATCTAATTGTAACCTATTTGAAATTAATTTTCGGCATCATTTAATTTAAAATATACAAATAGCAAATATTAAACTACAATGTCCCAAGTTCCTAATTAAAAAACAAAAACTTAAAGCACTTTCAAATTTGAAAAGGAATTAACTAGGGAAGTTCAAACGAAAAGGTCTTAAATTAATTGGGAATTTCAATTGAGCTAATAGTAATAGAAATTAGTTAAAAGCTAAACAATAATTGAAGTAAAAATATAACATAAACGGATATAAATTTCTGCATACTTAGCACCACAATACATGATTTAAGATGAGATGTACCAATAAACGAAAATATTCAATATTAACGAATAAATATTAGGAATTATATTATGCATTACATAATATTAGTAACTTGCATAATAAGCGTAATTATTCCACATTTCAATTTACAACGAATAAACTTACCTTGAACGGAAAGTGTGACTCCAGCTAAGCAAACCAGGGCCAAAATAAGCGCACTATTACGAATCATTGTGGATGCTTTAAAATTTATCAGCTACTAAATGTGGCTTACCCGTGCGCATCGTATTTATATTATGCATTTCAGTTAGTGACACTAACAAAAATCAATGCCAAGAGTACGTATCTCTAAACCGGTAAGTATGGGGAATAATTTTTCAATTGTTACTTCCCAACCTTATCAAGTGTTTACTTTTTTCACAGAAGACGAATGTAGCATTGAGTCGTTCAATTCAACATCAATTATAGGTATATCGATTGTTTGATAAAGTAGAAGCAATTATATGATGAACAAAAGATTAAGTGTTGACTATCAATTATGTTAGTACATAAGACATACATAATCGTTAAACTATAATTAACGAACAATATTTATTAGCTACACAGAATTATTAACATCATATAAACATCAAAATGCATAAACAAGGTTTACTTATTGTAAACAGATTCAATATACATAAATAACATAAATTGGCGGGAGTGATGGTAAATGAATTTTATGTCAGATCTCAAATATTTAACTTTCCACGTTTTAGTAAGACCCTATCCCATGCCAACAGCTTTGCAGTTACTTAGTAGTAGTAGATATAATCACCACCTTATCACGAAACCAAGTTGAATTTGTGTTATCAAACATACTTGCGCAAACCCACATTACCCATAAATTATCCAAAAGTGTTTAATAATTTCGGAGCAAATATTAACGAGAGATTGATGGCTGTGCAAGCAAGCCTGAACGCAACAATTAGGATATCAAAAGGAAACATAATTGTAGATAAAAATATGAATTTTTAAATAAAAGTTAGGTGTTATCCGTCATGACACGTAATCAGGATAGACACCGTAAAGGTGTTACAATAAATGAGGGTAGTCGAAAAAATATATTATAAGAATGATCCCCGGTAAAACATTAGGTGATAAAATGAGAAATCACTACCCATTAAGGGAAACTAACCACCAAGACCAGTAAAAAAACCAAAGAAGACGCCTGTGCAAGCAACGTAGAGGTAGGTGGATCTTCAAAACTATGGCGAAATGAAGCATTCACTTCGGAAGAGCGCACGATATCTTAAAAACATGCTGTAGATCTTACTAAAAGGAAGAAGCAGTTGGTAGTGAAATTAATCTATTCATTGCTTATTGTGGTAATAAGAAATTCTTACTTGTCTGTTGGAAATAATCTTCTATTTCTTACTACCTTCATTACTTATTTAAAACGTCAGTTGCCTAAAGGTTTTAAGAGCTCTACTAGCACAGTATTAACCAACATCTAAGACATTATTATCATCATATGCTTCATAGTCATTCTTCGTCGAATGTGTATCTCCTATAAATCGGTGTATAAAACCCGACATTTTTTGAAGGCCTAAATTTTGTTCGCTGGATGTAGACGTCTTTTCAAGTGGTTATGGTACGGATAAGGGTAAATAGGTTTGTGGTAAGAAAAACGGAAGTGAGAACATGATTTCTTCCTGATTGTAGGGTTTGGAAGAGAACTAGGCTCGTGTTGGCAGGGTCACGTCCCTGATGATAGATCCGCCTAATCTTTCAAAATTTGCATAAATTCAAGATCTTGGGATTTCTGCGGACAGCCAAACTTGAGAAAGAACCATAGTTTGAACTAACTCAACACGGCGGTAACAGGAATGGACACCCCATCAAATACCAATATAATTTGCATTATTTTGGACGTACTTCTTGATCTATGGTTTGCATGTTTCATACAGTAAGATTGTTACTTTTCTATGTTGCGAGTACACCTCAACAATAAACTTATGATTTAATACTTACTTTTTCCCCAGTTTCCATTGTACGTTTCTAAAACATAACCTATTGTTAGTCAAATTAAATGAGACACATTTGTCACATAATACTGAAACAGAATCTTCGTGACGTACAACGTATTGTGTACGTATATATGTATACTAACCTTGCCTCTAACAGTTCTTTAACTTGTTTACTACGGCAACTAGTCAACAAGTTCGAGGAAAGCCTTCGCCTATACATCACGTAAATAAATAAGTTCTTCCCCCTTTCACATTTACCAGAATCTTTGAGTACGTACATTCCCTTTCGCGTTTCCTCATTTACATGCTCCAAAATAGCTAGGGAAACACATGTGATATAGTTACACTTATTTATTAGGTTTTGACACGTTAAAATATGTATATCCTTAACGCACACAAAAATTGGAATTTGGAGGGAATGTAGCAACTTTAAGAAATCCATATTAAAAATTTTGCTTTAATGGATGAAACTACCTACCCTGGATATCCAAGTATCCGATAACAACGATTTTGAGACTAATTCATTAGTCTACCAAGAATCCGCCTCAACTTTTAATGAAGTTGGTACAACCATTGTAACGTTTAGATTAGTCGGGAAAAATACAAAAATCAAAGATGAGTACCACCCGATTTGATTCTTGAAAGTAAATTGCGATAATTCTCTAATTTCGCGAAGTATAATTAACATCTTTTTCAATTAAATTGTGACAGATGATTGGATTAGCTTAGATTTTTCATGAATAATTTCGGATTCTTCATTGCTACTACCAAGCGATCTTCGTGGTTATCCCCATAGTTTGAGTTCTTACTTGGCGTTGATATTTTTTAAAAGTTGATGATCAACTCAAATGTTACTTCCTCGAAATCGTCAGTTTTAAAGCAAAACTGTGCCACGATATCTGAAACCTTCGAACAGAAAGCGGCTGTTCCTAATATATTCTGCTGTTTGATTCTCGTTTTGGTACGACCTAGGTCGGAGAATCTTATTGGAAGGTTCTGGTGCAATCATAAATCGTCAGTATTTAACCAACCCCAAAGATCTCAAACGTATAACAAAATAAGAATGAACCATATTTTATCACCATTTATGGTGGATTTGTTTATGAGCAATTTTGAGATTGAATTTAAAAAAGATGCTAGGTATTTCCCGAGTGTTTGGATTAAATACGTAGGCGACATATTTGCCATTTTTGACATAAAAAAATATAAACCACAGCATTTTTTGGTTGAACTAAATTCTAAATTCAACACCGCAAAATTTGCAATGGAAAAGAGAAAAATAACGAACTTCCATTCCTAGATACCTTAGTAATTAGGACTAACACCAATTTGGAGATAGACATATATCGCAAAAAAAACAATGCTAACAGGTTTATAACTGAAGATTCTAACCATAGTTTTCAGCAAAAGATTGCATCTCTCAATTAACTAGTACATCGGCTACTAAATGTTCCCCTCACAACAGAAAGATATCAACTTAAATACATAAGAAACATAGCCGAATACAATGGTTTCGGAGCAAAATTGATTGATAACTTAATCAGGAAACAAAATTTCAAAACCTTAATTAGGGAATCTACGAGCCTAACTTAGGATAAATCAGCTAAGAAATTTGTTAAATTACCATTCCATCATAACACTAAGGCGCTTCCCAAAGTTTGCAAACAGTTTAATTTACAGGTCACATTTAAATCAGTTAATTCATTAGGTAATCTTTTAGGAAATGCTAAGGATAAAATTGAAATTAATCAAAAACTAGGTATCTACGAAATCGGTTGTCAGGAATGTGGCATAAAATACATTGGACAAATTAGGCGATCAATCCTAACATGGTACAAGGAGCACATTGCTCATTTTCGGTTGAACAGGCCCGAAGAATCAAGTGTGACCCGACATATTTTGAACAAAAACACGCTATGCCAATTGAAAGTTTAAAATTAGCTACGAAAGTATATATATTTATAAGAATAGAGAGAGAATTATGAATGCAGATGGAGCACCTATTCCAAATTCCAAATTGTACGAGCTATTACACTAAATTTTAGATTCTTTCAACCATATTGACATGCTCCGTAGAGCATGAAATTTAGGTATTAATACACTTTTTCCTTTATGGGAGTCAGTGTCAACAGTGTTTTGGTGTCATTTGTTGGTCATTGTGTGATGTTAATTGTGCAGTGTTTTGGTGTTGTGCAGTGTTCGTCTTCAGCATTGGCTGGATTCGTTAGCTGAATTCCCCAGTTTTCCACTGAGGATGGCAACTTTTATTTTTTTATATATTTATTTTATATAGCTCAAAGGGATGATATTTTCTATCAATTCTTTCTATAGGACGGAAGTAAATGTCGTGTTTACGCATCCGCTAAGATGTGGTGGTTTGCTGGCGTGTGAAGTCAGCTTGGATCCAAGCCATCGTATTATCTTCCTAGGGCACTTTTTGTTTCCTGCTATCTGCAGTACGTGATTACTGTTACATTTATTGTAGTAAGTTTTATTTCCGTCAGAATTTTACTATCTGTTTGGGTTATATCATCTGTACTTTTTAGAATTTGGCGGATTCTAACGTTTTCCTAAATCTTCATGGCTTCTCCATGCTTCAGTTTCCAATATCAGGACAATGGTGTCTTCAATACTAAGTAGTATATACCTTTCTTTAAGCATATTTGTGACTTCTTCGTTTAATACCTCGCTGGACAAGTTTATTACTGTCAGTTAGGACATAACTAAGTTAATTTTGTTTAGACCAAAGTCATTAGTTTTTGTTTATGTTTTCGTGTGCTCTATCGTAACTACAAGCGATATACTTTTGAATACTTTGGTAATCGTTTTCTTTTGGTCCGTTCTTGGAATCCCTGATTAATTTTGTTCCATTTTTTCCTCAGCTTACCTTAACAAGCTGATTATGATTTATTTATTGCCAGAGCTTGGGTAGTATTGTTCGATATGTTCGTCGCATGTCTGCTTCTTCAATGAATAATCAGTACCTTGGACTATAAAACATCAAACGTGTTACAAAATACATGAAATTTTAAATTTTTTTAAAGGTGAAATTCACAGGTTCTCAAATCATTCATAAAATATCGTAAGGTATAAAGGATTACATTTTAATGAATAAGATTGTTTTAAATTAATGCGTTGTACTACGATATATTAATGCTTTAAAAGGAAAGTTAATTTGGAATTTTCTAGATCCGAAGTAAATTATGATTTGTTAAATGATAAATTTGGAATTGGAACAGATCATAAAACTTCCACCATGTCGCAGGAGCAGTAAATACTTAACCGTAGCCAGGAAACTACGGAATCCCTTTTGAAAATATAGTCAACAATTCCGTATTTATGTAGTATTTACATACTTACTTTGTTAGATCATTTCTATAGCAATGTAATAGTTGAAAGAACTTCTTAGAATTATTCCACCGTAATCGATATGTTGTTTAAGCACTTCTGGAAGTCGATGTAGATAATGTTACTAATCAGTGCATATAATTACGTGTACTTTTTTTCGAGATAACGCGTCGTTAGAAATTTGATGTATTTACTAACAAATGCTAAAAATGTTTTCTCATAAATATCACGTGAAACGCGCTTCTAGTTGTTGGAAGCGGCTACTATATTTGTCATCGGAAATTAGACATTTAGTTCAAGGAAAGTTTGTCTAATTTTAATACTTTTATAGTTTTATGACAGCAATTTATTCAAACATATAGATTCATTGTTCTAAATGATTGTATCATTCATTTGATATTTTTTTTATTAGCACTTCAACGGCCATTTTACTAAGGTATGATGCTGGAATTCCTTGACATCGTTGTACGGATTACGTTTTCTTTCTTAAGAATTAGAAGCATACAAATACCAATTAATTTATTACGCTTGTTTTGTAAATTATTGCTGTTCACAATATCGCTAGCGGATCGAAGGTTGATTAACTAAGCACTGTACTAAACACTTATTTTCGCTTTGTTTTTTGAATCACGACTTGAATTGTGCGAAAAATGACAAACTTGAAAGTATATGTTCAAGGTAAATATATGACCGACTCGTACATATGCAGATATTCAAAATACCCCATTTCCGTTAGATATTTAGGCGTTTTACTTGCCGAAATCGCAGACCGACGTATAGGAATCTTTCTTCATTTCTTCCTTCAGATCTATGTGAGACATATTTATAATAGATTTTGAATGGGAGAGGCAATGATGGTAGGTGAAATTCACTTTTACCACAAATAAGTCGTACAGATAGCTTATCTAATGAATTCCATTATCTAACATATAACTGGTTTCAACTTGAAGCCGATTATCGTTGCCAATTTTCTCATATGGATGAGCTATCTGTATGACATATCTTTCATGTTGCATTTCGTTTCTCGAGATTCATCATTTCATTGCGTGCCGAGTAGACAATTTAGGATCGGAAATGAAGAAGTGCCGAGATAATAAAGAAAAGATTACTATAGAATTAAATATGCAAAGAAGGGTGGGGAACAAATAAAGTTCAGGAGGTCCTGAAGAAGAATTTGATCAAGCTTATATCCGAAAAAGAAATGGGACCCAGATTTCTTGTAACAACTATAAGGCAATATATCTATTTATCGCAAATTTTAAGGTGCACGAATAATAGAGGAAAGACTTAGAAAAGAGATGGGCAGGTAGTTTATAGAAAGGGAAAGCATACAACTGACAACATCCACGTTCTAAAAGATTCAATAAAACGAAAGATCGAAACAGGAGAAGAATTGCATATGAACTTTATAAATTTGAAAGCTGCATTTGATACCGTTGGCGAAAGAGTTATAGAAAAAGTCCAAAGTAAAAATTAGGGGTACAAAAAATCGAAGGGAAATAGTAAGTCGTGCCAACATATATACACAAATGTAAACAGTATAGTGCAACATATCAATCACAAGCGAGGTGATAGTCTTAGTCCTCTACTGCTCATAGTGCTAATGAATAGATTGATAAAAATACAAAACCTCATGCAAACTCATTACAAACAGAAGTAAGATATAATAGACTGATGACAGCGAAACTCAATAAACTATTATATGCTAAAGATAACGTTTTCATAATAGTGAAGTGTTAACTCTACGAGTTTTATTCATTATTATTATGGATCTTCACCTAGTAAGCGCCAGTGGTTCTATTCATTTAAAGTTGTCATAACCGACATAACAATGATGAAAAAACTCACAAATATATGAGCATAAGAATTAAGAAAACTGAGAATGAAAATAAAAATATAATAATTAACAGGAATAGGAACACTAAAAAAGGCACTAAAATAGAAATCAAGGAGAAAGAATCAGAAATAGTAATTTCATACGAATATCTGGATATTGTCATCGAATGACGGTAAAATAAACCTAGATATAGTGCAGAGAGATAAAAAGGTCACCAAGACATACATATTACGCTTTTAAAAGCACTATATTCGGCATAAAAATATTAATAAAGCAAAAACATTAAAGGTCTATAAGGCTGGATGTACACGCATCGATTTCTATCGTACGGAAAATATCGTACGATCAAAATTCTCTGAGTGGAACAAAGAAGAGGATATGCTTCTTCTTTATTCCACTCAAAGAATTTGATCGTACGATATTTTCCGTACGATAGAAATCGATGTGTGTACATCCAGCCTAACGCAGTGGTTATACCCACAACGTGTATCTATGCATGTGAAATATTGGCGTTCCAGCAAAAACATAAAAATAAAATAATTTCGATGGAAATGATATTCTTATAGGAAAGATTGTAGGAAAAACTAAACGTGACTCAAGAACAAGGAATTAAAAGAAATGGACAGACAAATCACAAGATAGAAGGAAGGCAACTGGAATGGTTGGGATATTTAATGAGAATTGACTCCAGAATAATAACTAACAGGATACAAGAGACAAGAAGAATACACAATGAAGAGAGGGTAAAGTCTAGGAAAAAATGGTTAAAGAGAATAGAGGAAAGAGAGAGTAAAGGAGGTAATGCCATTAAAGAAATAGGAATCTTGGGTATGGACTGTCCAAGGTGGAGAAAATTGCTGAAATATGGAGAGAATTCGCAATTCGGCCGACGTCGACGTCGAAAGTCATAAGGATTTAGAGAAGAAGGAAAAGTTTTTGATCTGCAAAACCTTGCTCATCTTAGTCGAATGGTTTCCAATGCATCTCACCATCAATTCCGCCTTAACGTACAAAGAAACCTAAATGTGTCAGACAAACACTAAATTCTTCTTCCAGTCCGGTTTATGTCTCTAAAGAGCTAAGATTTCAATCATATGCGCAAGCCTTCCTGGGATATTTTTTGAGGCATACGCTAAGGGCGAAACCATACAACTGAAAAAGTTTCTGAAAGTAGCGACACGCTGAATCGTACTTCTAAAAGAAATCAATCAAATCTTTCTCTTCGGCCATCTATATAAATCACAACATTCTAGGCATAAGTAATGGTAATCATCCTTTCAGGTCGTAGTAATTGGAAGGCATTTAATGCTAACAATAGATAGTTCAAGAAACTGTGATCTACCAGCACTAACGTTTTTTGTTTATCTTTTAATAATGCTGGGAACGAGATATTGGCAATGCGAAGTTACTCTGTATCTTACCTATAAGCGCGGAATTTTTATCGAAAATATTGTATAGAGCAGTGACAAAATTCTGCATTAGAAGAGGGTTGACCACAAATGTTCTCAAGAAATATCTTGCAGATGTGTACTTCTTCGCTGAGAGAAATATGGCAAAAAATCATTCCATTGATAAGAACGTAGGCAGCGACAATTTTTTGAGTTCAACACACATTTAATACACAGTTTGAAGAACGTTTATATTGAAGTTATCAGTTATTTGTCAGGTGCTGATGAAATAGAGAATATACTATCACCACCTCACCACGACGAGACTAGCAACACAATGTAAAAAAGTTAGGCGAGAAATCAAAAGAATGACAAGCAAAGAAGATTACCAAAGCATTCGAGGACAATTTGCCGGCATTTACGAAACAATACACAAACATAAGTAAAAAATATGTAGATTTGATGGATAAAGACCAAGAAGAACAGAACAGCATTTCATCTCGTTAGTACTTCTTCATATATGTGTTTCGTATCGCCTGTTTCATTTGATATAATAACAGCATATAATTAAACGCGAATGCAGAATAGTAACCTTCCGTTATATGCTACCTATCGACGTTTAATTACGGAAGAAATTACATTTCCTTTCTCTTAATACAGTCTCTGAGAGCCGTGATCGTCTAGTGGTTAGGACCCTACGTTGTGGCCGTAGTAACCCAGGTTCGAATCCTGGTCACGGCAATGTGTAACAACATTGTCACGGTAGAGACTTCCTTTTTACCATCACGCTCAAATTTTTATCAAAAAGAAAGGAGAAAGAAGTAGGTATGAATGACTAGTATACAACCATTCCAATTGTTATACGTACATATATTTTCTTTCGTTCGTTAGAAGAATCAGTACAATTCTGACTATCTAGAGATCAAATGGAGATAAAGTTTCCGTTTCTCCATTTCTTCTAAATTGCTGATAATAATTAAACATTTCAAGTATCATTATGTTCATCCTTACTACAATTTTGATACTTCTCAATATATTTAAACTTGGGCAATTACTTCTTTACTTATTGCTGCTTAATAATTATATGAGGGAGAACAGATAAGAATACAAAAGGCAATAGTTTAGAATAACAACAAAATTGTACCCAGACACATAAAATGAACGGGCAGAAACGTTTCGAGTCTAACATAGAAACAATTTTATTTTTCGACATAGTCTCCTTTTAAATTGATACACTTTGTCTACCGATGCTCGAACCACTTTAACCCGTCCAAATAGTAATTGCCGTCTTGCTTAATTTCAAGAAAATCTGTGTCCTCCAAGCCAAACTTTAAGCTTACAAAACGGAAGATAGTCACGTGGAAGTAGATCTGGTGAATATGGAGGGTGGTCAATCAATTCCAACTGACACTCATGAATTTTGGCCATGACGAGTGCCGAAGTGTCGTTTTGACACAACACTTATTTCTTATCCAAATTCGGCCATCTTCTGCAATGTTTGTCTTCAGCTGGTCAAGTAATGATGCGTAGCACTTCCCCGTTAAGATTTTACTTCTTCCAAAACAATCGATGAACACGATATCATGAGTATCCTAAAAAACAGTTGCCATTACTTTACTGTTTAATGAAACTGTCTTTGCCTTCTTTGAAACAGGTTCACCCTTTGCAATCCACTACTTTGACTGTTTCGTTGTCTCAGAAGTATAGCGGTGGATTCAAGTTCATCAGCAGTTAGGAATCGACATCAAGGAATCTTCTAGTTTCTCTTAAATCGCTCCAATTGAGCCTTGCATGTGTTCATTCGAAAGCGCTCATGTCCAACGCTTGCCTTAGATGTGCCTACATCCTTTGCTATTTCTGTTACTTGGATTCCCTAGTCAATCAGTACCATTTAATAGATTCTTTCAATGTTCTTGGTGGTCGTCTGCAACCTTCACAGATGGCCAAGTCCCTACGATCACGTTTACATTCAACCAACCATCTCTTCACAATGGCAAATGATGAAGCAGAGTACTCATAAATGGTGTCCAACTCGCCTTTAATTTGTGTTGGCGTATTGCTTTTTACATGCAAGGATTTAATCGCGGCACAATTTTCGGGTTTTTCTATTTTTATGAAAACACTGACATCGACTGACATAAGCGATTATCGCACAACAACCAAGCTTTCAAAGTTGCTGAAAGTTTCAGAAGTACCCTTAAAAGAATGTATAGTTGTAGTGTTCAAGTGGAGAAAGCTAGTAACGCCATCTTCATGTTGAGGCTCGAACGTTTCAACTGAATTGTGGTGATCCTCGTTAATTAGAAACTGGTGATTTTTTTGCTTTGAACTTTAATCTCGATATTGCTTAAATTTTCTCAGGAATTTGTGTGAATCTACAAATTTTTGCGTCGAAGTAAATCAATGGTACGGAATTTGGATTTCATGTCTGTCCTTGGATGTATAAGCACCGTTGGTATCATGTGCATACAAAAACCAGTTATCATACATGTATAGATTACGGACAGGGTGAGTATTGGCTGTTATACAAAAATTCTCTATCAGCTTTCCATCCGTTTGCTTTCTTTTATAATACAAGAAATCTATCAAAGTCTACCGCATGACCCCAGATAATACCATTTGAGATCAGTCAGTGAACCCAGAGAAATAGGACTTCTTGCTACTTGATGGATTACAACTTTGTTCAATCTTCTTATGGTGTAAATTGTAAATGCTAATTTTGAAGATAGTTTTGAAAGATTTTCACCCATGTACGAGAAGTAACCAGATATAAACTAAAGAATTTTGAATTTTTCATGTCACAATTTGCCTGTATATTAAAAGCAGAGATTTTCGATCTATCAGCGTTTGACTTTAGGTAATTATCGGAAAGCCAGGTTTTATTGGTGCCAAATACTGTCTGCATCTGCATCTCAATTTGATCACCTGCTTTCCTTCACCAACATTGGGTAAACCTTAAACCGATCTACGTTGAAAGGAAAATCATCTCTATATATTATAAAAAGTAGTCCCAGGATGGATGGTTAAGAAACACCTTTTGAACACCAAGGAGCAAGGATTTCATATTATGTTCCAGAAATTGTTTTCTTTCAGGAAGATACGATTTAAATAACTTAAGTTGTGTCCTTCGCACGCCATAAAATTCAAGTTTTTTAATCAATATAAATAGACTGACGGTGTTTGACTCTATCTAAAGCTTTATTGAGATCAAGCAGGTTCATTTGAATCCGTTGTTGATCATCTCATGTACCAATAATAAAATTTATGATATCCTCAACTGCAGTCACTACCGATTTTGTCTTTTGATAGCCATCTTGGTATTTGCTATAAGAAATATGCTATGTAACATTGTTTTACAACTATAAGCTACGAAATTAATTAAAATTTATTATCTTGTATGCTTTCTAGTCCTATTACGAAATACCAATTCCTTGAAATGTTTTGCATGATTAACTTGATAAACAAGAGTAATACTAGCAAATACAAACTAGTTTGAGTTTCATCATATACCAAAATAAAAAAGCCCCACCGTGACAATGTATTATACATTGCCGTGACCAGGATTCGAACCTGGGTTACTACGGCCACAACGTAGGGTCCTAACCACTAGACGATCACGGCTATAGGAGCACAAGAACTTAATGTTTAGCACAATTTCTTGGAAAGCGGAATTATTGAAACTAGATCAACTTGTAAAAGTGAAATGTGCTGTTGTACAGTTAATAAGAACCTCTATTATTCGGTTAGGCATTCTAAAATTGCAATTCTACTTTTGTCGGTAATTACGTTATTCTTAAACTTTGTTATATTGTCGATTACCACAAGTTGCTTCCTTTTTCACATAAAATAAAGCTAATACAGAATTCTATATTTTTATTAATGTATAATATCACCCAGACTAGACACCAAATTCAGTAAACTCATAGGGCACTTTTTCGTATATTTTTTACAATGTAAATTGGTTTGTCCGTATTTCTCCGCTTCTTCGTATTCTAACAGTCCTTCAGATTTTGAAGATGATGGACTAAAAAAATATGTACAGGTCAACTTATAAATACGTTCAATAAACACTACGTGTATATGAATGCATATACATATTAATAATTCAAAAGAAAAATTTCATATACCGAAAAGCAATAGTCATATGGTGATAATGCACTTTCATATAGACGTAATTCGTTTTATTCGTGCTTTCCACTATATGTATTATCACCTAGACGAAAAACAAATTATTTCTAATTATTTTTTTCGTGAACCTTTAGAAGAATTTGCAGAGTAAACACGCCCCATGGTAAACTAAGAAACTCACTTTCTTAGTACAGAAAGAAGACTACAAATAGTCATTGAAAAGGTAAGGAAAAATAAAATGGAAATAATTAAGAACAAAAATAATGACAAAGATAATAACGACAAAAACCAAGAAATATTAGAAATAAGAAGGCCCTATTGCATAAAACATTATATGAATACCAGGAAGCAGGGGGCAGCTGCTCCATTAGTGCTGCTGAGCTGCAGATCCACCAGAATAAATCCTCAATGTATGCATTAAGCACTGAATATTAACATTTAGCATTTACTGAGTATTTCATTAAAAATATTAAATTTTGATTTTTGGCACACGGGCACGAGAACGCCGAGATGAGCTACATTTTCAGCCAGCAGTAGTCAATGAGAGTCGGTCGATGTTAATGTACGCATCTCGGGCGTTTAAAATTACAATTACGTGTCAATATGATGAAAAAAGTGGATATTGTTTTTAAACTCGGCAAAACGAAAATTCAAAACTTTCACTTTCAACAACTGGTGGTAAAAGAGCGCGGACGTCCTCTTTCTGTACTCAATGTTGAAGTGACCGGTAAAACTCGTGGAAAAAATCTTATAAAATATAATTTAATAAAGACATATATCTTCGTAATAATTGGATTTGTTGCTATGGCGTTTTTTTTGTTTTCCGAGTGCATGGTTTGGAATTGATTGATTGATTTAATACATTTAAGCGAAAACTGAAAATCATGAAACAAGCCGTGCGCGCATCAGCAATCAGATAGAATTTGCATTATTTGGGAAAGTGAATATTTAAGCTCGACTTGATTCTGCTTATTATTATTACAAAAGCACAACGAGGAAGTAACGAACAATAGGTATCCAAATTTTACTTTCTGACTGACTGTTTGTCATTATGTTATGACGCATGTTGAAGTTTTATATGACCAACTGCAGAAAAAGGACATGAATCTTATAAATGCACAAAACGTGGTAAATAATTTTGAGAAAAGTATTAATAACGTTCGAAATAAAATAGATTCTATCATACAGCAAGCTTCCAATTTTACTACAGCCCCTGTGATGCAAATAGGAAACGTTTAAATAATAGCAAAGAAGACCACCGTATTGCATGTATAGAAGTTTGTGATGTTATTATAAATAATGCAAAAGAACGTTTTGCTTTTACAAGCCATTTGGTTGCCGTATCGCTCTTGAATTCAGACAATTTTGAAAATTATAACCATTCATTTCCAAAATATAACCTGGAGTTGTTCAGCTTATAATTTTGTTTTGGAAAAATAACGTCTGCGAACAGAGCTGTCAGTTTTGTATTCAAAGTTTCAGTGCAGGACATTGAAAGGTGTAGCACCTTTGCTAAAATTTATAATTTCTAATAATTTGGAAGAAACAATGGCAGAAATTAAAAAGTTGTTGAAAATTCTGACGACTACTCCCATGACCACTGCTGAAGCTGAACGTAAATTCTCCATTTTTAAAGCACACAAAAACTTTTCTTAGGAGTCGTTTTCAACTCGAAAGGTGGTAAGTTGGAATTGTCTAAAGCCGCTACTGTTCATGATAGAAATCGGCAGATTAAGAAAAACTAACAAACGTTACCACTCCTTTCGATTTAAACTTTTATCAATTTGGAGCAAAAGATAAAAATATTTGGTTTATAAATTAATTCGCGCCCTGTTTTAACAACACTTTACTGTTTACTATTAACGAAATTAATAATCATCTAGTCTTGAAAGTAATTTCCCTCACTTTCTACACATTTGCTACTTTTCAGGTAACTTTCGAACACCACCTTCGAGAAGAGATGGCGATTTTGACTCAATCAATTCATCGATGCTTTTGAACTTCATCGGGGATCGAAAGTACGAATCGCAACGGTTATACTGTAACGACCGAAAGAGCTGATAATACGAAGGTGCCAAATCTGGAATGCATATGCTGGATGAGGAAGAATTTTCCAGCTCAAACAGCAAACGACTTCTATAGTCGCGTTTGATGTAAGGGGTCGTGCGTTGTCGTATAACAAAATCACGGCCTGCCTTCTGTATTCTTCCAAGTTTGTATAATCGTGTAGGAATGGATGGGTGAGTTATTCTTAATTTCTCAGGAACTTGTCTTTGAGAGGAATGTTGATCTAGTTACTATTCCAGTTTCCCGTCATCAACTTTCTTTGGTTGTCCAGGGCGTTTCTTATTCCGAAGATCAAAATTTCCATTCAGAAAGTTTTGAAACCACTTTTGGGAAAATATACGAATTTAAATAGATTAAATAGATCAAATATACTTAGAAGCCGAGAATTAATTTATGCACTTAACCTTCCTATACTCACGTCAAAATGAAAGACGTATGCTATACTATATAAATCGGTCTCACAGACCGTATACGTGAGTATAGGAAGGTTAATCCATTCCCACAATGGTCATTCAAACTTAATACCTTCATTCGTAACCTCTAATTTTTAATTAAAATAAATCTTACGTCAATACAACATGCAGAATATCAGCAAAAACTCCATTATGTTCTAGTGAATATTCAGATGCTTCGCAAATAGTCCTCAATAAACACGATTTTCCAGGATAGCCATGCCTAAAATTAATATCATATTATAGAAATACAACTTTAAAATACATTTATCTCAAAATAAATATTAAAGAATCTTACGCTTTCAATTTACTTTCGATCGCAATGTACGCAAATTTCCTATCCATGAGCGATCTGCTTTCAACAATCGGTGGATATTCGTAGGTAGTGTCATTTTGTGGAAGATTGTAATTAGCTTCCAAATTGATTGATACGAAGACATTGTACTTGGGTAAATCTAGAGGAAACGCTATCGCAAGAAACAGCTGAAAAAAATACATAATGATAACAATTTATTTTAGACTAACTTCTGAAAAATAAATTTTATTAGATGTTTTTCGAAAACGGTGGACATAAAATAAACCAAACTTTACGTTAAATGAATGCAAATGACATTTCGAACTTGATTGTAAACATTTCTTTGCTTCCAAACCATAGCTTCAATAAGATCTCTTGCTTCAGTTTTGATATATCCTGTCGTTAATATGATTGTGCAGACTTCATCTTAGTTAATCAAGGATACGAGTATTTGAAAATATATTGTGTTAAATAAGTTCTTTAATTATTAATTAGGTGAACCTCTTTGCAAGTGTATTTGAAACTTTAGGAGTTTCTTCTACCATTTGTCATTCTCTAACATTTTCAAAATAAAATCCTTGAAATATCATTTCCCAGAAATATTTTTTAACACATTTCAACTTAATTATCACCACCAAATTTCTACTTCGTTGAATGTCGTCGTTCCAACTTTCTGGCGTTTCACATTCACATACAGTTTTCTCTCTTGCTCATGGATGTTTAGTCGAGATAATTATAACTAACTGTTAGTGGAAATAATGTCTAAAGTATGCTCAAGAAGCTCTAGCTAAACTTAGACCCAGTTGGAAACCTTAATTCAGGTATCAACATTTTTTCGGTAATGATTTACGGTAAGGTGCCATGGTCATTCTTTCTCCGTGAACGTTTCGCAGAATATTGCTCATTAGACGTATACATGTTCAAATATGTGGGTTTTATCTGTTAATATATTTTCCATTTACAACATTGGACGAGCAAGTTGTTTAATAATGAAAACCATATTTCTTCAATTTTTAGGAAAAAATTAACGGGTTTAAAGCCTTTGTACTGCAAATATTTTATACATCGTTCTCTAAATATACGTATACTGGTTGTCCGATTAAAAGCTTTCAATAGATTGCGTTTATTTCTCTTTCTCAAACATCGGAACAACCTTTCAGACATGGCATCACCATCAACCTACGCTCCCGCCATTCCAACTTCTTCTTCTTTCTAAGGTACCATCCGAAACTTCAAAACCTTAAATAACAACCGCCGCCTGTGACATATCATTGGAGAGCTTTTGAGAAATTATTTTCATTGATACCACACAAAGGTAATTTTGGAAAATTAATTATTAAATAATTTAGTAATAAGACGTAGGAATCACTATGATATCAATATGCTATCGATTCATTAACACTTTTGCATGTAAAATGAAATATTTTATTTAACTAATTGTTGGAAATGTCCACCGCTTTTTGTATACAATACTATAAGGAATTTGGAAACCAGCGACTGCACGAGGACGAAACCGAGGGAGGTTAAATATGGCATTTTTGCTGGACATTTTATAGGACCGTTTCTATTGATTTATTGATGAGTTAATCTATAATGTAGAAACTGTCAAGCCACCACTACGTGGTGGTGTGATGTCCCATCCAGGTGAAAATAAATTAAATCTTCACGCAAATTCATGTTTCCATCCACATATTGCTGGTTCTTTACCTCTTCTATGCTAAGAGATTGGACCGTGTTTGCAATAACTCTAAATAGACTTCTTCATAAAATATTTTTTAATAAAGATAGAACCGATTTCGTCATCTCCAGTAATACCAGCGCACACGCCAAGTTTCTGGAGCAGCTGTGCATATCCCTCTCGAAAAAGGTGTAAATTTCATTCATTTGACCAATAACGGAAAATATGTCTATCGATCATTCCATTTTCAAAAAAAAAAAAAAAAAGAGTATTCTTCATTAAAACAAACCTTCCTTGCCCACCCAAGAATAGTTCGAATTTTATCTGTCATCTCTTCACAAATTTGTATTTACATCACACATCATCCTCAGCCAATTTTTGAACGATTTTTATCTTGTACGCAAAAAATTATGAAGCTCAAACAATTTCCGCAGTGATTCTGACAAGCCCCTTTAAAGCAGATGTTTTGCCAAGAGATAATAATGGGATAGTTCCAAACTGTACCAAAACTTCTATCTGCATGTCGTCAAGTATTCGTGGTTTTGCACATTTTTCTAGTTACTACTCAGTGCGTTTCTTAAAATTCCGAAATTAATTATGACTACCATTTTTTCCTGGATAATTAGCATTAAAAACAGCAGCTAGGCTTAATGCAAAGTAGTTCTCAGTCCCATAGATAAAAATATGCCAACCTTCTCTGGCAACGTGTATCTACAACATTATAATACTTGACTTCAAAGCTGACGTATGATGAGTGTGATAGAATATTAAGCAAGGAAATGTTATGACTTATGATACTACAAAAGTCCTATTTATTTGGATTTAAAAGCTATGTATCAGGCGATTTAATGAGTTGTTAACAAACCACATAATTACCTAATCAAAATTCAATTTTTTTTCAAAACTACTTTTAAAAATATTTTAAAGACTAACGTTTATTGTAAAACTGTAGTACTGCTATTCCCAGTCCTAAAATGCCATTTTACACCATTCCTAATGCCTACCGTAAACGTAACAAACTCTGATCTTTATTTGAGTAATTCACAATGATTCCTACACATGATTATTCAATCGGTTAATAATTACTTATCCAAAATTACCATTTTACCGGGTATCCGCGAAAAGAAGCTTCCAAGTGCTTCGCAACGAAATGTTACATGCAAGGGCTACTGTTTAAGGTTTTGAAATTTTAAATGGCTGAAGGGCGCAATGTTAGCGGTGGTGCTATATTTGTAAGTCTTTTTTTATATGAAAATCAGCCCATTGGAAGTTGTCAAAACACCCGATAGGTACGTGCATATCTGAAATCTGCTAGATTAAACTTTAGAAACTAAACTATTTACTAAATATTTCAAATTGGCAACTGAACTTTGATTTTCAGAATTTCGGGTTTCCACTGCACCATCAACTTCCTAACAGGTATTGTTTCTCGTGTATTTGATTTAACTATATCATAACTTTTGATAAAATGTATCTAAATTTTTTCAGGAAATCGTAAAAGGTGCAGCAATACACGAGAATCTACATACATATATTTAATACTGTTAATAATACATATTTATGTACTTACACCAATAAAAGGACTACTGTACGGACTGTAAGGAAACCGTATTTTGTTTATAATTTTTATGTTTCCTTCCGATGCCAGGAACTGTATACAGTTTATAATAAAATATATGCCCAATAATCTGAAAGAGCAAAATAGAATCCGTATCTACATTTACATATCAAATACACTCTGTTAAATACCTTTTAGGAAACATCGTAGAAATTTATATAAATTCTCATAATTGTAAACGCATGTGCTTATACCGTAAATTAATACCCAGTACTAAATTAAAAGAACCGCTAGCTACTGCTAAAATATCTTCATATTTATTTAAAGAATTATATCTTCTGTGCTGATTGTACCGTAATAGAACCGCATTGGGCAAATCAACCGCATGCTCGTTCAAGATTTCTTAGTTTTAGGTCGTTAAGAATGAAATGAATTTAAAAGTTTACGTATAGGATCCCCAAAAATGAATTACTATGTACTTTTTTGACCTATATTTATATTTATTTGTAAGTATCCACCTACGCAGTTTTAGATCAATGAAGGAATTGATTTGTTAAGTTTATACAGCGTCGTATAACATTTTAAAGTACATACCATTTAAAAACAAGTAGATTCTTTCATTGACCTAAAAGTGAAGAGATAAATTTTTTTAAATAAGATCTTGAAAAGATACCAATGTATTGCAACAATGTCCTTCGCCTAGTGGCGAGCATATTCTTTATAAGGTTAGTAAGAAGAACATGGAATTTGATCGTTATATCAATGTCAATATATAGCGTAACGTTGTTACAATAAACAATAGTGAATTAATACTTAGCAGATCTGATACCTAATTGTCGCATATGATATAAATTTAAGTTAGTATTTATGTAATACCCCACATAATTTTTCTAATGCTTTTCAGCCAAGCTCTTCACTTGTTTGACCTACCAGCGTAAATACTAATATCATTTGTGTATGTCCTGTCACGTCTGAGGATGTTCTGCGATGTTCAAGGAAGCTAAAATCTAATGCAACGGCGGCGCGTTATGATGGTTTGCCTAGCTTTTTTGGACTGTGGGCCAGTGCTCTGTGGTCCACTCTCATATATTTACAATCTTATTATTAAAACCTCTTCTTTCCCTGACACTTGGAAAACTAGCGGAATTATCCCTGTTTACAAAGAGGGTAATCGCTCAGTTGTTATTGATTATAGGCCCATCAACATTA
This sequence comes from Chrysina gloriosa, assembly GCA_038088585.1. Taxonomy (NCBI): domain Eukaryota; kingdom Metazoa; phylum Arthropoda; class Insecta; order Coleoptera; family Scarabaeidae; genus Chrysina; species Chrysina gloriosa. The sequence continues at coordinate 14,088,722 of CM076092.1, forward strand.
TTAGCAACTTCGCTAAGTTGTTTGAGTGTGTTGTTTATCAGCAGTTGGCGGCTGAATCTAGAACCCTACTCTCTCAACACCAGCATAGCTTCTTATCTGGTAGATCTACATTAACCAATCTAGCAGAAGTAACTCAATTTATTAGCTAGTCTTTGGATAACCGCCTTCAAGTTGACGTGATTTACACGGATTTTACTAAGGCGTTTGATAGTATTGACCATTTTATATTGCTACATAAACTGGACGATTTTGGCTTTCCTCCAAGTCTCCTTAAACTAATGCAATCGTATCTTGGTAATCGATCTAGCTATATGTGCTTTAAAGGTTTTCAATCCGGCCATTTTACCCCAGCATCTAGGGTACCGCATGGTTCTGTTCTGGGTCCGCTGTTGTTTAATATCTTCTTGAATGATTTGCTGGAACTACTTGACTGCCGTGTGTTAGCTTATGCTGACGATCTAAAAATTTTCACTGATATTAAAGACTTGAATAATTGTTTCGAACTGCAGAGGAACCTGCAGATCGTCTATGACTGGTCCACACGTAACAGAGTTTCTTTAAATGTGGACAAGTGTGCTGTTGTCTCCTTTGGTAGAGTTGCCAGCCCCACAGTATTCTCTTAAACAATGTCAATCGAATTTCTATTCCTCGTAAAACACACTGTAGGGACCTTGGCGTACTGTTTGACCCTGCTTTACGTTTCACGGACCACATTCTCGAAACTTGCAAAGCCGCTACTAAATCCTTGGGTTCCCTCATACGTTCGTGTAAAGCCTTTAATAACTTGAGTGCTTTGAAGTCCGTTTATTTCGCTTTCGTCAGGAGTAAGTTGGAGTACGGTTCTATAGTTTGGTATCCCTCCTACTTGCATCAAGAAATTGCCTTGGAAAGAGTGCAAACACGTGTTTTAAAGTTTCTGAGCTATAGAATCGATGAATTTTACCCTCCTGGATCAACTGATTACATCGCATTACGTGTAAGGCATAATATCGAATCCCTAGGTGACAGAAGAAAGTATAGTAGTGCAGTTTTCTTGCTTAATTTAATTAATAATGTTGTGGAATCTCCCATGCTGTTAGCTGGGCTTAACTTTGCGGTCCCATCTCGCTCTACTCGATCAGCTGATAATTTTCGTTCAGTGAGGGCTAAAACTAATGTTTTGTTTAAGGCCCCTCTGTCTCATATGACTAGGAGCATAATTAATGCTTTTCCGGATCCGTTTAGATAATGTTTATTGTACTTGTGTCGTTGTGATTTATAGCTGTATTTGCGTTATGCTAAGTTTGATTGTTGATTTTGTAGCTGTTCTTGTGTATTGTTTTTTGTTTTCTTGCATAATTATCCTGTAATTGGAGATTTTTCTCTGTTGGGTAATAAAGACATCTTATTATTATTATTATTATTATTATTATTAGTATTATTATTATAATTTATTGAGGAATTAAATAATTACAAGAATTATTTAGGAGTGTATTTATGTAGTCAAGAATGATTCTTCAATATTAGTATCTTCAAATTTATTTCACCCTAGCTTCGTTTCCTTTGCCAAATGATCTTTTTGTCTGGATAAATCTAATTATCGGTATTTGGGTGAAAATCTAAACAAAACAGACAAAGATGTAAAGTTGCAAAAGGTAAGAATCCAAAGAAAACTCGTGGAATAAGATTGAACGGGAAACAAAAAGTAGAACGCTTTAAATACCTACATAGGAGAAGTTATAGAGAAAAACAGTAAATTTCACAGTGAAATAGATGACAGCATGGGAAGAGTAGGAGGCATCTTCAATACAATAAAAACATTTTTAGGGAAAAGAGAGGTACCGAAAAAGATAAAAACTGAAGTTGCCAAAAGCAGCGAAACTTGGACACTCTCAGAGAGGCAAAGATCGAAAATAAACGGGATAGATATGAGGTCCCTGAGAAAAATTGAAAATAAGAAAAGGACGGACAGAATAAGAAAAAATAATTAGACAAAACCTATGAATAGAGGCAATAAACCCTAAAATCCTACAAGGCAACTTAGATAGTATGGTCACGTATGTGACGAGAAACTAACAAAACGAGAGTATGTGAGTTAAATGTAAATTAATGAGTATAAAAGAAAATAAGCATTGACACAAAAATATATATTCAAGTAAACGTTTTGCTCTGGCCGTTGATTTGTTTATCACTAGAAATGTCCCGCTACACACTCAGCATTCGACGCGTGCCTTTGGAAGTAAGTATACTCTTATCCACTTCATGCTACTTAATCATGAAAGGAATAAATTGGGTGAATCTTATAAAACAGCCCTGAAACGCTTTTATTCATTAGAAAATAAATTACTAAATAATAATGACTTATATGATCAATATCGAGATTTCTTAGAAGAATATGAAAAATTAGGCCACATGATTAACATAACTAACACCAACACAATTGAAGAGGGGTTTTATTTACCTCACCACGCAGTAATAAAGTCGTCCAGCAACACTACAAAGATCCGCGTAGTATTTGATGCTTCAGCAAAAACCGATAGTAATGTATCACTCAATGACGCATTATTGGTTGGTCCTACAATACAGCTGATATTGAAAAGATGTTTCGACAGATAAAAATAGATTCAAAAGACGCCATATTTCAAACAATACTTTGGCGTGCAAATAAAAGTGATCCAATTAGCGTGTTTCAATTACAAACAGTTATATATGACACTGCATCAGCATCATTTCTCGCTGTTCGCTGTCTAAAACAGTCTTAGACGAGGGTAAAAAGTATCCTTTAGCGGCATCAGCTTTAACAAATGACTTTTACGTAGACGATTTATTGACAGGAGCAAATACGCTTCAAAAAACGGCGAATTTAAAAACTCAACTTGAAAAATTGTTAAAATTAGGAGGCTTTAATCTTAGGCAATGGTCCTCAAACGAAACAATATTAATAAATGAAACAGAGAACTCAGATTTGAAAATCATTTGTTTAGATCCAAGCGAATCACACAAGGTACTTGGTATTCTGTGGAACCCCCACTCTGACAGCATTAGTTACTCTATAAATTCATTTTCAAATATTGTTGGGTCCCGTCATCACATTTGCTAAAATAATCATGGAAGAGCTTTGGAACGCTAATTTTTCATGGGACGAATCGGTTTCTCATTATTTACGTATTTTGTGGTTGCAGTTTAAATCAGAATTACCACTACTAAATAACTGTCAAATCAAGTGAAAGGTAGTCTTAGATGACTTTGTTGATATCCAACTACACGGTTTTGCGATGCGAGTAATAAAGCTTATAGTGCTTGCATGTATATAAGAACGACAGACAAAGATAAACGTCATAATTTGCAACTTATTTGCGCTAAATCGCGATTAGCGCCGATCAAAGTAATTTCATTGCCACGACTTGAACTTTGCGCGGCAACTTTGTTATCTAAATTGTTTAAGGTAACACAAGAAGCACTAAATCTAAAATTTGATAAAGTACACTTTTGGTCAGACTCATCTATTACTTTAAATTGGATAAATACGTCACCGCATTTGTTAAAAACATTCATAGCTAATAGGGTCGGAGATTCAAACAAATACTGAGTCATGCGAGTGGCATCACCGTCAGATTTCTTAATGTCAAAGGGTTGGTTCACGGGACCGACTTGGTTATCTGACGAAGAGAAAAATTGGAAAATAGCTCTATTAATAACAACAGATATTCCTGAAATGAAAACAAAGGTAGCTCTTGTAAATTCCTTAAAGCAGATACACATATTTGAAAGATTTTCTTCAATGATAGCGTTGACGCGATTTGTTGCATGCTGCTTAAGACTCATTAAAAATCGAAAAACAAATTCTAAAATCATGGGTGAGCTGAGTGCTCAAGAATTGCAAGAGGGGCGTATACGTGTCATAAACATAATAGAAGCTCAGAACGTTTTTGAGGTAGTAAAGGCAATTAAAAATAATGAAATGTTAAACAAAGGTAACAAGATTTCTAATCTTAATCCATTTATAGATGAGCAAGGCATCATAAGAATAGACGACAGATTAAAAAATGCCGCAATCGGTTATTCCCAAAGGCATCCCATTTTATTGCCACGATCACACCATGTCGCAAAATTAATTATTCGTGAAGCACACGTTAAGAATTGGCATTCAGGAGTACAAGCAACTTTGAACTTTGTTAGACATAATTATTGGCCTTTAGACGGTAAAAATCTTACTCGTTTTATCATACATAAATGTGTTGTTTGTTGTAAGTTAAATCCGACATTCCCAAGTTATATTATGGCAAATTTACCTGCAAAGCATGTTTTACCAGCCAGACCCTTTAAAAACGTAGGGATCGACTACTGCGGTCCAATTCTAATTAAAGAAAAGAAGGAGAGAAATAAGGCAAAGGTCAAAGCTTACGTAGTAGTTTTTGTATGTTTTGCAACGAGAGCCGTTCATTTAGAATTAGTCACAGATTTAACAACTGATGCAAGCAATTTCTTTTGGTAGAAGAGGGTTATCAAAAATATATATATTCCGATAACACTACCAATTTTATTGGTTCAAAAATGAAATACTGCAATTAAAGGGTTTACTTCATTCATCCAAACATAACGACACAATGACTCATTCATTAGCAAACGAGGGTGTTAACTGCCATTTTATGCCTCCACCTGCTCCTCACTTTGGAGGATTATGGGAAGCATGCCTGAAATCTTTCAAGTATCGTTTATATAGAACAGTAGGAAATAATTTATTCACTTACCAACAATTCTATACGTTTATAGTGGAAATCGAAGCCATTTTAAATTCACGCCCCCTAACACCACTTTCCTCGGATCCCAACGATTTCCTCCCCTAACCCCAGGTGATTTATTAAAAGGTTTACCGGAACATGATCTTCAAGATGTAAAGATCAATAGACTCTCTTTATGGCAACACATCCAGCGATCAAAGCAACATTTTTGGCAACGTTGGCACAAGGAGTATCTTAACCAGCTACAAACTAGAAGCAAATGACATTCAGGCAATGCTAGCGCAATAAAGGTCGGAACGATGGTCACCATAAAAGATGAAAATTTACCACCGATGCAATGGAATCTTGGACGAATTGTAGAGGTGCACCCAGAAGACGACAATATCATCAGAGTGACGGCAGTGAAAAGTGCATCAGGGATTTACAAAAGGAGTATAAAAAATTATGCCCTTTACCCATAGAAATCAATTATGTTGTGTTGTTAACTAATAAAAATAAGCCTATAATTTTACTTTAGGTTGAATAACTCTATTAAATACAACTGTGTGATCTGTCTGCTCTCTATATATATATATATATATATATATATATATATATATATATGTATTGATGAAAACGTGAACATCCGAATTGAATTGCGTACAATTCTTTTTCAATTTGTGCGTAATTAATTTGACAATCGGTTAGAGACTTGGAGGCATATGAAATCGGTTTATGATCATGCAAAATGACTGCTCCGACAGCAAATTTAGAACTATCAACTGATAAGGTTAAGAATCGGTTTGGATCAAAATATGTAAGTATCGGACTTTTACTTATTATATTTTTGAAATTATCAAATTCCGCCTGATGTACTTCATTCCAGTGAAAAGCAGTATTATTTATTATTTGCTATTTCTCCCCTTAAATATCCTATATACTTGTTTAACGTGCAGATTTGAATGAACACTCGATGTATTAACACTTGTCAGAAATACTTGCCCATTGTAAATATTGTATATATAAATCTTGTTTACGATTAAATATTTTAAAACAAGACAAACAAAATTATTCACACAATATTAAGTTGGCCTGTGAAAGTGTGTGAATTGATTTACTCCATTCAGACACAACAGCAACTTTTTCCACATTCTCGGAGTAAAAACAGCACGTACCCCATCTAGTCTAGGTGACGCGGGTAATGAAAGTAAGGGATATTTTTCTTTGTAAATAGAAACTCTTACTGACAAAAGATTCTTTTAGTGCTGCTAATTAATTCATTTTTGTTGGGAAATTGTTCTTTCACGTATTCTGCAATTCTATGCAAAGCATGGGCGGTGCATGTAATATGAAGCACATTTTCAAATTTATTTCTTAGTGGTTTACCAGATTTTATCATATAAGCGGCAGCGTCACTAACAAGAAGTAAAGCTTTTTCTCGGCTCACAGCACCTTCGAATATATCATCAATGCTACTATCAATGGCATCAGCTATCGTATTCGCATTCACCAGTTCAACTATTTTGGCCGGTATCAAGTACGGTTTAGTTGGCTGATCAGCATGCAAGGCACCTATCATAACATGAACTCTGCTCCTGCCTAATATACCCATGGTCTCATCTGCGCTGATCCAAAAATAGTTGTCTCCCACATGTTCCCGAATTTTATTCTTTACTTTGGCATATATTTTTGAAAGATATTTTTTGCGTAAAGTTAATTCATCTGGAATATGTTCACCTATATATTTTGCAAGAAATTCTGGCGAATGCCAATTTTCAGATAATCTACCAATCTTCTTTTTTTACTCATTTCAAAGTAACCGAACAGGTTGCAGTAAATCTCCGTATTATTAACAATTATGAAGAAGTCATAATTCTCAATCCAAGAAGTGATGATCTCATGACGAAGCCGTTTGTGAGGGGCCATAATAATTGCGGGAAAATGGCAATGAAAAATATATATTATTACTTTCAACAAATAAAATAGAAACAATCCTCTTAATATGAAAGAAAGAGAGAACTAGCGACGTCTACTCGAAAAAAATAATAAACTAAAATAATAGAAAAAAAAACGAACCTAGCTAATCTAGCTAGCTATATTTATTCAAAGTTCATCTAAAAGATGTAAAAAATGATAACCCGAAAATCAAAGCACAACTACCCTATCTCATTACTCATTACTAAGAACACACTGTTCGTCGACGGAACTATTGAGACTGCAGGTGTTCGGCACGACTCTGTTTGTGTGCCTCTGTGACGCAATAGGGGGAGCCGTCGGTCCGGTCCATAATTATAACACTCCACAGATGTCGTATGATGAGTGTAGTAGAATGTTTAACAAAGAAATGTTATGATACCACAAAGTCCTGTTTATATGTATTCTTAAACAATATATATGTTATCTGGTGTTGGATAATACCGCACAGCGGTCAGAATAACACCTGTTGGCTATATTAGTTCTCCAAAAGGACTGGGTCCAGCGTTTCGGCGTCTGAACGCTAATCGCTCAGCCACCGTTCTTCGTGCTAAAAATTCCAACCCAGTGGTATATATACGACGATAAAACTTCTCTTAACAATTTCTTGATAACGCTTGACGCCTTACTATTTGCACAATATATTGTCCTGGTGGACTACTAAAAGTGTACAAAGTTTGAAGAGAATTTATGTTCCAAACGTCGTGGCCTCCCTTGTTAGTCACTATACTTTCAAAACAGAGATTGGTTCAATCGACGTCGGTCTCTCTTAACTTTATCCATGCCCGGTTTTAAATAGTGATTCATAGAATAACTTTATTCTTCGAATAAAAACATCGTTTTATGCTTTATTCGTTGATTAAATCTCCTAATGAACTAACTGACTTACTTACTCTTACCTATGGTTTAAATTTTATTCTAAATTTACCTGCAGTTTGGCCGTTATTGTAGCAACGTTTTTTACATAACATTACAGTAAATATGAATGATGGTGAACCGTGCTGTGAATTTGTAGTGTATTTGAAGATCCTGGCTATGCTTTTAAAATAACAATACGGGTGTTGGAAAAGGTGTTAGAAGTACAGTTTTTGCAAAATACAAATTTTATTTAAATAAATGCATAAACAAAATCTTATGGTTTCTTTTAATATGTTCTAATCCCATTTTTAATTCTAATTCTGTTAGCTCTCTTTCATTAATAATTTCCAAATCTCCTCTTTTGGTATGCTGTTCTTGCTTCATAGCAAGCACCGCATACCTATTTTCGCTGTACTATTGTACTGGTCTGCCATTTCACCTCATACTTTAAGTTTAGTGGCACTCGAAAACACCACCCGTTTGTTTGTCTTTTATAATATGTTTGTATCATTCTCTTATCTCCAATAAGTTTTTCTTTTCTTCTTCAAGGACGTTTCTTGCTCTTTCCCTTTTCCTCGAAGTTTCTGGATTCATATTAATCTAAAAGACGTTCACACTTGTAGTTATTGATGATTGATATATAGTGTTGTATTACACAAAAATATTTTCTTAAAAAATACGTATTGAAATAGTATCAAATGTAGATAAAATTGTACTTAGGACGAATAATAACAGTTTCTCTTACAAAATTAAATGTTTTTAATACCATACTTGTTAGGACTTCTCCGAACAATTATCTATTATTCGTCATATGCTAAGTACTTAGAATTTTAATTTATTTTCAATGTTGTCACTTTCTCTCTTATCTTTTGAGTTGTTACCTTCCGAGAAGCTTGGATCCACAAGCATTATGAATGAGCCTGTTAGGGACATTAAGAATATAAAAGCTTGTAAATTTAGTGAGAGGCAGTGCAGTTTTACCATGCCATAACGTTAAGAGGGTTTCAATGTATTCGTGCGCGTTTCAGCTTTTTACTTATTATTTTTAAATTGTAATGGAAAGTTTAAGTTTTCAAACCGTTCAGTCATCAACGTCTCGTACGTGTTCGGTTTCTTCCTTTTTTTGTATGTAATAATTAGTTGTAAATAAAAAAACGTAGCGGACTACGAATTGTGTTTCCTTCAACCAACTACAAGAAGTGAAAACCCAACTCATCATCGTACAATACTTTTGCTATCATTACGTCAAATATCAACAGAAATATCATCGAAATTTGAGAAAAATAGCGCTTCTGCAGTGACTCTAATAGCAGCATTATGAATTAAAAAAGTTTCATCACACTCAAAAGCATCATATTTATTGAATAACTAACTGAGGTTAAAAAACAGGTTATTGAAACAGAGATTTACTTAACTGGAGAATAAATTTTATACGTAGAATAACTTATTATAATTTATTCAGTGTTGGTGAAACCGGGCACTAATGAAGTAAAGTTCTAATATATTGCTGGATAGTTTTCCGTCCAGCGGTAATTCACCATACAACTTCCGTACTACTGATTTTGTGGCGTTATCATCCGAGTTCAGAATATGCGACTGATGTTTTCTTTTGGAGTTCAATGACGTTAATCTCGTTGTCAATGCTTTCTATAAAACTCTCTCTTCTGTTATCGATCGTTCTATTCGAAAAATAAAAGCTTCCAGGAGACAATATCCGGTTTGGTTTACTAATAATATAAAACAACAAGTACGTATGAAAGAGTTCTGAGAGATGTAATATTTAGTGCCTCTAAACTTAAATCGGACGAGGCTGCTGGTGATGATCGCATACCTAGTTTTATAGTGCGCGACTATGCTTAGTTCTGTACAATTTGATTTTGGATTCAAGCGTATTCCCAAGCATGTGGAAAATCAGTAAAATTATACCAATGTTCAAGAAGGGCGATAGATCTAACATCGCTAATTATAGACCAATTAGTATATTGTCCAATTTTACTAAAGTTTTTGAACTGTTGTACTCTAAAATCTATAGGCAAATTAAACAGTTATTATGTCATCAACATGGATATATATCTGGACGTTCCACGACTAGAAATATGGTCAGTTGTCAGTATCTCTCGTCAGCGATAGAGGATCGGCTGCAGGTTAACTTCTCTAAAGCTCCACAGATCACGATATTCTCCTTACAAAGCTGGATTGCTTTGGTTTCTCTCCTGCTCTGATTGGATTGATGTCATCATATTTTGACGATCGGACTGGCTACTTATTTTACAATGGATTTCTTTAAGGTTATAGAAGAAAAATAAATCTTTTAAAAGTTGTTAATGTACAAAAACACCATGTAACACCGAAGAAAAAAACACTCCTAAGCATAACAAGATCCTTGATCAATACTGCTCAGAGGTTAAACAAAGAAAATATCCAAAAAAGGAGAAAAAAAAAGGAGGCTTATAAATATTCCATCTCAAGAGAATTGTTGTGTACCAGACTTAGTAATAAATCTATAAACTTCTTTTTATCGCAGTTAGGTTTAGAAAAGAGGAAAGCAGGAGATCGTAGGTTTTTAACAGTGGATAAAATCTTTGCTTTGTTACTGTTGAAAATAGGTCAAAAAGCCTATAGACTATTACAAAAGGTGTTTGCTTTACCTTCACGGAAGATGTTATTAAAGCTACTGCAATTGATCACCTTTAAATGTGGGGCGAATAAAAATATTTTATATTCTTTGAGCAGGGCTGTAGATAAAATGAAAAAATTGGATAAGCATTGCATACTTATGTTTGATGTAATGTCGCTTGCAGCTTCTCTAACATACAGGGTGAAAGAAGACATCATTGAAGGATTTTATACTGCTGGTTGGGAAAAAAAATTGCGAGTCACGCAATGGTTTTTATGGCATGAGGAATTCGTAGAAAGTGGAAACAGCCAACTGCATACTATTTTACAGCAACAGCTATAGACAGATATAGTGAGAAATTTGAAGACGATCTTAGTAGAGCAAGAGTCCGCAACAAACTCCTCAGCAATTAAGATGCTGTTAAATGAAACGAAGCGAAATTACATGCAGATGAACAAAGAATGCAGGTAAGATTACAACCTTGATGTGTATAGTGCGTTTCGAATTATAAGAATATAAATGTGAACGGCTTTAATGCCTTTATTGCACCACCGGCGGCAGTAACTACCTGGCTGCTCAATACGATTGTCCTTTACGCAAACAAACTGCTCAGGTCCGTAATGAACAAATATTATTATTAAATTTTATTTCATCTAAATTGCAGTAATTACAATTTGCTTAAATTTTGTCATTGCGACCGTGAGTAGTTTGTTTGCCTAAGTAACCATCGTATTGAGCGGCCAGATACTTATTGCCGCCGGTGGTGCAATAAAAGTATTAACCCCTTGCACTATTTTCACGAGTCTGACTCGTGATGAAAATTTTAGACCAAACTTGAATATCACGAGTCAGGCTCGTTGTTCAATTTCACGGCAAACGTGGATATCACGAGTCAGGCTCGTAATCGACATTTCGGGCCAAACATGAATATCACGAGCCGTGCTCGTGGTCTTAATCTCGGGCCACCAGGAACGCCTGAATGAGGTCTTATCTCTTCTTTCCTTTTCTTGAATGATTGGGTATTTTATCTTGTATCTTGTTGTCTTTTGAATTTTACAAGAGCACCACCGCGTGAAGTCAACACGAGCACGCCTATCTCGCACTCATTGTCAGTCGTAAGAATGGTCGTAAGATGTGTTCAAAGTTCCGACACTCAGTCTTCGCCGCTTCGACTCTTTTCGGGACCACTCAGGCGCCCGAGTTTGGCACGGCTGATTGTGAATTTCGGCGTAGTGCAAGGGGTTAAAGCCGTTCACACTTATATTCTTATAATTTGAAAGGCACTATACATTGCTTTGTTATCTATCATATTTTCTATTTAGATTAAATGGATTTGAAATTGATGGTGTTGAAGTAGCGCCATTATTTGATCCACCACATTTACTAAGGTTTTAGAAATAATTTTATTGATTCATAACTGAGGTTTAAGGGAAAAAAGATCTGCAAGTAGTCTCTTGGGAACAGCTCGTCCAATTATATCAAATGGGTACAAAGGATGAAGTGAAAGTGTGTTACAAATTAACCTTATCTTATATGATAGATCTCTACCACAAATAGGTCAATAAAACAAAGCTGTTTGAACGATAGTTATATTTTCAGAACGTTTACAAACGTTTTCGGAACACCTTCTTCAGTGAAAATATAACTAGATAAATATATAAACAAACATTTGTTTTTTATTTGGGAACTAGCAACAAAATAACTAATGACGAGGATTTCTTGATATAGAGGCTATGTAAACAATATATATATATATATATATATATATATATATATATATATATGTGTATATAAATTATAAAAACTAAATTAATATGTAAACACACATGCAAACTAAGAAAATACCTAATTGTATATTTGACAATACAAATAAGCAATGAAGTTACCTGAGGGCAGAAATCAATCCGGTACAGCATCAGCTTTGATATTTGTTCTATTGTGATAAGTACTATAATTTCATGGTTTTTCATGTTTCATTTCTGCGAAAGAAATTAGCTTTGTCCACTGATCGAATCTCTAAAATGATATCAGATGAATTGTGTATCTTTTATCAAATATTTCGTGATTTATTTTACCTCGTTATCTTTTGGAAAAATATGCATTGTTTCTTCTTTGCTGGTTTTCGTACAGTCACGCACACAAGAATAGAATACCATTTTTTCAAAATAAATGCAGATACAGCTCTCGCAATATAAGTTGGCGAGCGGTGGGGATGCGGCGTAAACGTATTTAGGACACATACCTCCCACCTGTCTGATTCAGATAGTGCATAGGAATTACCATTATCGTATCAATATGAGTTCCGTAGGCGAAGGAAAAGTGATAAATAGTCAAATGGCGGTTGACAAGCAGCTGACAACTGACAAGTGAGATCTTTGCATTTTTAGTCGAGTTTCATAAATTCTTATACATAACAATTTATAGTGCAATGGACTCTTTAACATCAATCAATAATTATAATGACTGAGTGTTGTGTATCACAGTGTTCAAACAGGTCCGAAAACGGCTTTAAACTGTATAGGGTGCCAGGTAAATTTATTTTATTTGTGTATCATTTTTCCTTGACTATTATTATTGTAGATAGTAAAAGCGAAATTAGAAGACAACTGTGGTTGCAACTTATAGGAAGAACAGATTTACCATTAAATTCTAAAATTTGTGAGGTAAGGGAGAATGTTTTGGTAAAATTGAAAGTTATAACTGCCTTCATTCTTCCATAGAATCATTTCTCGAGTGATCAATTTGAAGGAAAGCGGATGGTCAACCGTAAATTATTGCGCCATTATGCAATTCCTAATCTACTAGCAAGAGGCTGGAGAAATCGCCAGTTGCTGCAATTCATAAATGATCGTGATTACTTGCCAATGGATGAGAATGATAATAATATATTTGCTTTCAATTGGCAATATTAATGGCCTAATAATTTTTCTAGCGTATGACAATGAGACACAAATGATTTGCGATTAAGATTTAGAATCGACTGATGTTTCTGCTATTCAAATTGCAAAACTGGAAAAGGCTCTGCGTCAAGCTTGGCAGAAGTGTTACACTTATAAACGACAACTAGAATGAAAAACTAAAAATTTGGATAAGATTTTTAATGAAGATCAAATGAAGTACATATTTGACGTCAGGCTCACATAAATGGATAAAATGGTCACATAAAACCATTACAAAGGCTCTAAAGTTATATATGGGATGTGGTCAAAAGAGATATGAAGAACTTGCCTTATCCCAGTATTCGTACTATTCAACATAGACTAAGGAACCTGAAATTTCAGCCAGGTATATTACAAGATGTGTTCAATTTACTAAAGCTTAAAATTAGTATAAATAATATTCAATTACATATTTTAATCATGATTATAATTGTAAAATCTTATTTGTAGATAGATAATTTCCAACCTGAAGAAAAACATGCTACCCTATTGATCGATGAAATGGCAATGAAACCGACGTCAGTCCGATGTACACTGCTTAATGATAACGCGTCATCCATCTTTTTAACAAACCTTATTTATAACATTACGTGGTATTTTATTTTGATACTATATGTTGTCTTACTGATGTTTGATAGTACATTGCACTGTTACTGTATTTGATAACTTTACTTATATCTGCAGGTCTGTAGCACTTAAATAAACTATGCCTATTAAACAATCTTGGTGAGATATAAAGCTTATACTTAGTAAATTAGTAATGAATATGAAATGTATTGTATTTCTTTTCCCTGAATATATGGCCCACTTTTTCAAATACATATTTCGACTTTAGATTTGCAGTACTTGTTTATTAAACCACTAATTCTTAATCTTGGATTAAAAAGTATATCAAATAGAATTACCTCATTGTTCTACCACTGCTAGGTCAAAAGACAAGAACAATTTTATAGTTATATTTTCAGAACACCTACGGACGTTTTTGGAACACATTCATCAGTGGAAATATACTGACACAAATATCATATCGGTAAACTCCTCACCACACAATTGTTTATAATAAAATCGGTGACACGTGTTTCGCTAGCTCGAGGCAAGCATAAACTTCGGTTTATACGGTTGTTGAAGATGCTTGCCTCGAGCTAGCGAAACACGTGTCACCGATTATATTATAAAATTTTTATTTATATATTTATTATTATAAACAATTGTGTGGTGAGGAGTTTACCGATGCGATATTTGTGTCAGTAAATTACACCACAGTCCTTGCAATCACCTTTAGTGGAAATATAACTGTATAGATACAAATATGTATAAACAAACAATTGTTTATTATTTGACGACTATCAACAAACTAACTGATGACTAGGATTTCTTGATACATAGGATATGTAAAATATTTATTAAAAATATGAAACCTAGCTTTATGTATAAATACATGCAAATGTAAATAATGAAAATCCTTATATCAAAAGATCTTTGTCGAAACCTTAACAATTCTGTTCATAGCAGTGGTAGCAGAACCACGCAAGCACGTGCGGTGCACGCGGGGCGACATTTTCAAGGGGCGGCAATTGGCTTCTTGACTACTGTACGTGAATTATATTTTTCATTACTAACATCATGTTTGAAGTATTAATCAGAATCACTCGTCAAGTACACACTTCGACGTTTCGTTAATCGAGTTGAAATGACGCTTGTGGACACAGAACAAGTCGCAACCGTTGAAATCTGAATTTATTGGTGCCAAATTCAAAATGGCCACACTAGAGCCACTTGCGATAAGACTTTTAACTACTAATTAGGGAACGGCACTACAAATAGTGCGCATAGCGGGAGTACTGAGCCTGATTTCCAAAGCTATATAGTTTTAAAACATATGAAGTGAAGTTGCTTTTTATGCAAGTTAATGATTATTTATTTTATATTATTAAAATAAAATGAGAGGTATTTATTTTCATCTTCATTATATTTTATTGACGCTCTTTAAAAGTGGCTTAATTTACAGCAAACTCAATTTTATTTTGGCACTTAACAGAGGCGTAGCCAAGGGGGTGTTTTGAGGGTTCCACCCCTCGCTCCCGAAATGTGGACATTTTAACTTATCAATGCTACTTTTCGTTTATTAAGAAAAAATCAATTATGGCAGCAAAGCCCAGAAGACTGGATATCGTTTTATAAGCAGTTTATGCATTTGTGAGGTTTTTGTTTGATGTAAAGGTGAAAATAACATTAAAAATAATTTACGTACAGCATTTTGTAATATAATAAAAAAAAACCTACACGTTAGTTGCGCTAGTTTCTCATCCATTCTTCACTTAATGCAACATTTAAAGGAAACAATCCCCACGCCCCCATCGAATTTTTTTCTGGGTACGTCCCTGGCACTTGTTATATTAAAAAATTTATTCAGACAAAGACGCTAATATTGAGGCTTAATTTGATACCGCAATAAAATTGTAATTTCCGATGATCCAGGCTTATGGCCTGAATTAATAACGAGTAATATTTCAAGAATTTTGTAGTTATCGTAGTTATATCGCGCCAGCCCAAACCGATAATGAATTTGGACCATTTAAAATAGAAAAGTACATATCTATTCTCTTTACACCTTCTATATCATTTTAAAAAACATATTTTGATTGAGATTTTAACTAATTTTGGGTGTAGCTCCAATATTTCTTTAGTCGCAACCATATTATGAACCGCCCCACTGACCAACTTATTCGTCAAAGGGTGCCAAATTATGAAGTGCACGCGGGCGCTTTTGATCTCGCGGGGACCCTGAGTGGTAGAATAAACTAAAAGATAGTATTATAAATAGGTCAAGAAATATATACATCTCATTGGTAAGTAAAATCCGTAACAAATATAACATTAAAAATTACCGCCTGTTTTGGACCCAAAATGGCGGACAATAGCGGTAGTTATACGTTTTTATTGTCAAATCAATAAATACATTCTACAAAACATAATCATAAAAATATAAAATAACTTAAACATAGAAAACAAATAAATATTCTGTAAAATGTAATAAATGAAATAAATACATATTGCACCATCAATAAAACAACAAAAAACAAGAATAAATATATAAATAAACAAACCAAAATTATTTGTTCTTCAACCTCTTCATCTTGTGAGAATGTCCATCAGATACAGCCTTTTGCTTGTGCCTGTGCCTGCAAAATTTATAGTCTAGAAAAGGGACACACTTTTCTAAAATTAAATTATCACAGTTGTCCTGTGTGCAATTATTGTCTTGAAAATCATTACCAAAATTGTAAATGTGAGAAGATACTTTGTTCCAAGCATCCACAACTAGGAAGGTTCTTTTTCTGGTAAAGTAAACAGAGCACTGTCTGTACTTACCTTACTATTCTCATCTGGAAATGGAAGATCTTCCAATAATGCAATATGGAACTGCCCCAACTTTCAATTGGTCTTTTCCTCATTTACAAAACTCTGAATCTACAAAATGATCTTCATGCCAGAATTTTTAATTTCGAGAAGAGTCTATGTTGCAAATTATTTTCCACAGATCATGGTAGTATGGATCTGCGGGGAAGGTGAAGAGATACTTTTAAACAAAGCCTTCAAACACTTTGCTCTAGTACCAGTTGTACAGCCTGAATACTTGCAACAATCCTTCTTACAACTTCTATATTAAAGTTAACAGCTTTCAACAAACAATCAAAACGCACAAGCAAAAAACGTTATCTGATGTGTCTTCTATTGCAGTCTACAGCCCTAAAACAAAAAGAAAAGAAAATTAAAACACAGTAGTATCTGTAGTGGGGTTGTGTTCGGGTGGTCAGAAACACCATAGTTCAGGGTGAGAACTTCTCTGAAGACAACAGTATGAAAATAAGGCAAAAATAATTTAGAACTAAGTAGAAACCGTCATTATGTACTTAACGTTTGGTTTAAATTGAAATTATGAGGCAGTTACCCCTTCCCTAATCTAAGGTAATTCATTACCAGAAAAATTTATAATTCCAAAAAGTTATATAGTAACTCATAATTATAAATTTCAAAATTCTAATGATGTAAATTGTGGCTGGTGGTGTTATGTGGTGGATGTATGTTATTTAACATCACGACAAGTCTGGGAAATTGGCAGATCAATTAGAGGCAAAACTTTTATTATCTTGTTTCAAATAATCCAGGATCTTGTATATTTAATAGCTTTTTAATTTCTTCCATTATCTTATTTTCTACTTGTTTATTTTTATCAAAACACAATAATGGTGTATTGTCATCGCAATCTGATTCCTCTTTGTTATTAATATTCATAAGAGCTCTAATATATTTTTCTATTGTGTCTTTATCTTTTTGAAATAATGTTTTTCTTAAAGGGATTGGAGGCTGACCAGGAATTTATAATGTCAATGACTTGCCCTGTATTTTGTCATCTATTATATCTACAACTTTGTTTAAAATATTGGCTAACACTAGTCCAGCTGCTGGAGCTAATGTAAGGACTACAAAAATTTATAAAACCACCATGTATTTCACCTCCAACAATTAATGATCTACCTTGTAAAATTATCAATGCCCCTTTTTTAATTGTAATAGTCATCTAAATAAAATTAACTTTAATTTAAAGATTTTTTAAAATAAATTTTGATTAGCATATACAATAAATAAATTACATAGTTACTGGGATATATTTCCGGAATCGCTGAACGCACTGCTGCTGGAGCTAGATTCCCTTGAACTTAAATCACTAAAATAAATTAATATATACTACCCACTAATATAATTATTAACACATACCTTTCAATTTTCCTTAGGAATAGTAAACGTTGTTCTATGCTGTTAAAAATTATTCTTATATGAGCATCATCTTTTTTAGTAACACCTGATTTGGTACACTGGTATCTATTTCGACAAGATCTAAGACCACACATTGACCTACTGCAGCATTACTAGTGAATATAATGATATGATTACATGCTTTATAATATATTATTCGAGCTTCGTTCAACGGTCCATTATTTAAGCCGACGCACAAATTTTCGAACGTGATTGTATCCATGTTAATCGTGGTATTCTTCTTCAGTTTATATTTTAGATATCTGGCGTATCTTTCCATATTCTCTATCATTTCTTTCAGCACAAAAAAATGGAAAACAAAATGATACAAAACACCAAAACACGTGTCTGTATGTACGACGTTAGACCATAGTCATCCACTTTCGAGAACATCAACCAACTGAAAAATCAGTTGAGCCAAATTGCGCCATCTAGTTTGGGTAGGAAAAGTATTAGTTTTCAGCGACATATTTGACTGTAATGGCGCTTTTCACATAATCCGTTTTTTATATAAACATGTTCCCGAATTCCCATTAGATTTGGAAGAATAACGCATTTATTGCAGTTTGATATTCAACTTTTATTGCGTTAAATATCAATCCATTATTCTTGAATATATGTAGTTTTTTAATTTCATCTTCAAAAATTTTAATGAAGCAGAATATGTTCTATAAGAAATTGCAGATACAAATTCTACTGCCAAGTATATTTATGTTTAATGTACTAACAATTAAATATCATACTGCAATTAGTGTTCTATTCTTTGAAGTCTAATGATAATTCGCAAGCATGTCATTAATATGTGATATAATAATATTGAATAATCTTTTTTATCCCAGCAAAAAAGAATTATTTTGTTTTGAGATTAAATATTTTGAAAGTTTTTGTCTTACCAATAACGAAAATAAATAAAAATACTCGCCAATTTTCAAAAGCTAAATAATTTAATTTCACTTATTCACATTTCTAAATCACTTTAGTATTATTGTACATAATGTATAAAAAGACGACAAATAACAATGCACAGTTGATGTATATTGTTATAACAGATAACAGCCGCAGTTAAGATTCTCAGTTTTGATTTTAGTGGTCATTTTATTAGTGTTTTCGTGCAAGTTTTAAAGATTATTACAATCGTTTTTCACTTATTTTATCACAAACATTCTTCTTCAAGACTAAAATGGCGAATATATTATGTTTTGGTAGGTTTATTAACTGAAGATGTTAATCAGCATTAACTCTCAACTTTTAGGTTAGGATGGTTTTCACCACCGATTACTTGAAATTCAGCTTAATTTTATATTTGGGCATATAAAGTAATGATCTTCATTCCTTTTTCTTTCTTTCATTGTTTTAATTCGCAGTTTTTACGAATTTGATATAAATTCTGTTTTAAAATCCAATGATATAATACATTGAGCGACAAAAGGAATGGATTGTCGGCACGCCAATGGAATTTATCGTTAAACGCATGCATATGGAGCGGCAAACGTCATATTGGTATAGAGCGGCACACGTCAATCATTCTGGATCACTGTGTATATTAATCTCAACGCGTCATCATGCGCAAGAGCATACCTTATATTATTGTATCATGTACGTAAGGTAGGTCTATCTTCTTCTCGCTCATTGATTGTTATGTGTCTATTAGACTTAGATTTGTTTTTTAGCAATACTTATGGTTTAATAGTGAAAATAGTTAAACACTGTAGTGCATATGGTTGTAAAAATGAATGGACTCCTTCTGGAAATGTCAAATTTCACAGGCAATTATTTTTTAATTAGTTATCAGCCCATTATCTAACCTCGATATTGGTTATCTGAAAAATAAACATTGAAAATTGAACAATATATTTACAAGATATTTACAATATAGCTAGTTATTTTCGAAATCGTCAAATTTACAGAGAAAGCCTTCAGAGCTGGAGTTATTTCGGGACACATGCAAAGATCCTTATTTAAAGAAAGGATTATAAATTCAGTTCAACAGCAATTCATACCTGAAATAAAAACATTATTCTATGCTTCACATCCAGTTGACATTTCAGAAGATCATAAAATTTGTCAGCAGTACATATGCGGATGTAAGAATTCAAACGCATGCGAAGAAAAAATTTACAAAATTAGGCGATAAAGCGAATATAAGACATCATTTACACAAAAATGTTTTATTCTATCACGTATAGCATTAGTATTAGGAAATATTTTATATGTATACAGCTAAATTAAATGTTTTTTAATTTTTGTTTGTTATTGCAACAGGTAATTAGAGAAAGCAATGTATTCATGTAGTTAATAGGTAGGTTTTTAATATCTTACGTATACCTATGTATATGTTATGTCTATTGTTTGTAGGAATGATCTACTTTTTTATGTTATTTTGTAAATAGTTAATAGTTTTATGGAATAAATTATTATACATTACGTGGCGTAATTTATATATTTATCTGCATTGTATTCATTTTCATTGTAGCTTTACCTGTTGCGAAGTTATTTCAGATTATCGCGCCAGGTGCAACTAGCATATATTTGAATGAGTACAACAAGTACTCCTTAAAGTTTGTGTTTTGTGTTTCTGCCAGTAACGTCTATGAAGGGATGAAAGACTCCTCCAAGAATGGGACCGTTTTTTGTCAATTACTCATCAATTTTTGCAGGAAGAAAATATTCAAAATATGGACATATAGCACATCAAGAAGGCTATTAAAACACGTTTGAATTAGTAACCCTTATTCCTAAAAAGTTACCCTCTCTCGCCGTCATTGATTTGCGGAGATACCGATTTCGATGAAACTTGGTAGTTAAGTGGAAGTACACTATGTAAAAAGCCTGTTTCTGTTATTGCTCCAAAAGCCTTTGAAATGGTTAAAACTAGCTAAATAAATATTTAGTCATATGAATGTGTGAGCTTCATCCTATATGAATCTGTTATACTTATGTTAGTTATATACACATCCAATTTACAATAAAGAGAAGATGTAAATACGTTTGAAATGTAATTATGTTATTATATTAAGAAGTTAACAAAATAAGACAACAAATCAAATACAAAGAACAGGAATCATAATAAGTTTCTAAAGTTACAGCACGAAGAATATTTGTGCCTATAGAAGTATTAAATCACAAAGTATAATTATATGGTGTATGCATGGTATATATGTACGTATTTTGTGTCATTCTTGATGAAAATAATAGTCCTCGTAAAAATGTTGGAAACATAAATATTGATTACATCTTGCACATCTAATAAAGGCATGTTTTCCGCATATGGAGCAGACAGGGGAAAAGGCAGCATCGTTAGCAGTGAAGGCAAATTGCACTGGATGTTCGAAACGCTCTGGTCGAGTATGCAGATATCCACTTTTGTACCAAGCACACGCAAATAAATTCTGAAACCTCAGTGCAGACAGTTGATTGTGAATTAGGAATTGCATTTTAATCACGTGATTGCGTTGGTGCAAATCCACGTCGTAACCAATGAGTAAAGAGATTCGTAGTTAATTTTCCTGAAGTAGATGCTTCAACTTTCACGTTTGATGCCTAAAAATATAGAATTTGTATCAATTGATTGCTTTCTTCGCATTTACAATGGTTTACAATATATCAAAAGCAAAGAGATCTTACCTGGAATAAGCTCTCCTTTACTCTGGGCAAAACAATAAACAAGGGAGATACTATTTTAACTGCCGCTAATATCAGTAGCAGTGCTGTGTAACTGTGGGTTGTAGCCGAAACTAACTGTACAATACATTCAATTTTCTTCGTTCCTGCGAAGGCAAGTGTACGACCTGAATGTATTTCCAAGTTAACCCATATCTTCCCAAGGTGTTTAAATCGGAATACCCAAATTTCTTTTCTATCAATTTGTGATAAATAGCCGTCAATACGAGCAAAAATATACATTGTCTTTTTTATTTTGTTTGCTGGTTGCATTTTAGAACTGCAGCTTATATGGGGCGTTGGGATAATATGCCTACGGGTTTTGTATGGGGAAACAACCAACGTGTGTTTTGTTTACAGTTTCTTTTATTTCTAAATAAATGAATACAGAAGTCATTTTTTACATATTGGCAAAAGTAACACGCTTAGTAGTGTTTTAAAGTAATAAAGCAGAGAAATAATATGTATCAAAATAATTATTTAGAGGTATGAAATAGTTGAGAGCAATGTTGGTGCAATCCAACTTCACACTTACTGCATCTAAATTTTGTATTTTTATGGCACTGGCGGCATCTAATTTGAGTCTCATTTCTAATAATAGAATGTCCCTTTTCATCTAGTCTTATCGAATCGGGTAGTTTCTTCTTGATAATCATTGGTAATTTAGTCACATTTCGTTCCGAGACAGATGTTCTGGCAAGCATTAAACAAGTTTGAACCATATATCTTGTAAAAGATAAAAAATCATGAGAATCTTTAGCTTGTCCCGATGGTGAAAGGCGGTATAACTGAAACGCGTTATTAACGCACACATTTATTGGGAACATCATCATTTGCCAATACCACCTCTTCAGCCTTATAGCAATTCTATATTTTCCAACATTTTGATCAAGTCTGTTTACACCACCCACGAACTTGTTATACGTGTGATAGCAATGGGGTTGATCGACGTCTATCCGCTTGTTGTTGCACCACCTTTTCACTTTTCCAAGTGGCTGAACACCGTTTTCTGTTGAGGCAATAGTTACAATGTTGTTATCATTGTAACGGACCAAAGTAATATTAGAGTTGACGTCCGTAACGTGATGGTAAGAACCTCTTGCAGTTCTCTTCATTTCCTTTACATCCTTTAGAGGTGCTCCTTCAAGTCTATTAGCTCGAAGTGTTCCGATAGCGTTATGGCCCATTTGTTTAACTTCATCAAGCAGACGTAAAGATGTAAAGAAATTATCCATAAAGAAACTATATTGTTCTCCATCAGGTAATTTGGATATTAAACTAGTGACAACCGAGCCTCCTACGCCTAAAGTTGGGTTTGTGTTGCCGGTTTTTGCGCCTTGGTATGGCTCTCCATAGATAAGATAACCCAAGCGAATACATAGTGACCAGATCTTATAACCATAACGTATTGGCTTTCCATGTATATGTTGCTTAGTTCCATGCTTACCAAAATATGGTACCATAGACTCATCTATGGATAGATATTTATCGCCTGGAAAATAGTTTAGCCACCTTTCATTCATTTTGTCCCAGAGAGGTCTTATTTTAGCAAATTTGTCATCGGAAGAAAGATGGTTATTATCGCAAGCATGAAAATATCGAAGAATCTCCTCAAATCGATTACGACTCATGCATGATGCTACCGGTGGGTGATGAGTATCAATACTTTGATCCCAATACAATCTATAACGGGAGGTACTATTGTAGCCAGACAAAAGTAAAATTCCTATAAAATTCTTCACTTCTTCCGTTGCAATTCGGAAATTAACTTGTCCTTTTGCTATGGCATTATTTTCTGTACTAGGGCGTAATAATTCGTAAACCTCATTGTCAAAAAACATCTCAAAGAATTCCAGAGGATTATCTTTGTCCAACAAAAAATTTGGCACATTTGAGTGTCTCTCAGGATTTGAAGATATGTCCTCTTGTTTCCACTTTCTTTTAGCAACAATTTTAGTTTTCTTGGTAGCTGGTTCCTCGGATGAAAAAGATGATTGTTTATTCTCCTCTTCACCCGCTGTGAACGGAATCCCTTCTACTGTCTCCAAAACTCCTTCAGTTGATGGTACCTGGCATCGTGCTTCAGCTTCAGCCAACAATTGGCCACGAGCAAGGTTGCTAATGTCCACTGACTCCTCACCACCGCTGTCTTCATCATTTATACCCCTTTCATCTGGTGGTGTGATAAATATATCTGCGGATATAATAGGGCTATCATCTTCCAGAAGTGATATGATTTGTTCGACGCTTAATCTTCAAAAAAAAAAAAAAAAGAAAATAGATAGTTCAAACACTTTAAAATTTAATTAGAACTTGTTTTAATGAACCCCTTGAAAAAATCTTCTTGGTGGCTCGTATTCCCAGCGCACCTTAAATGGGGCATTATATAAAAACTACATTTTACTACTAAAAAAAAGAAATAATTTTTTTCAAAACTTAAACTAATAGTGTAGATATTCAGTTATAAGAAAATAATATCGACTCTCTTGTAAAAGAAATTACTTGCATAATTACTTACCCCTTTTTGGTACTCATGATGTGCAAAATTCAGTAAACTGCACGGAATATAACAAATTAACTACTGCGTATAAGACACAACCTTACGTGGTACGTGATGTGAAATGGTGTCTAGTTAACGTTTAGTAGTCAGAATAAGCAACCGTTATAGAAAAAGAAGGTGCTTTACGACTAAATGAAATAAATAATATGGGTTAAATCCACTTTCATCAGTATTAAATACTCTATAAAACTGGCTGCCGTAGCTGCCGCAACATTGTTGTCCATCTCGCATGAACGGCTAACAAACTTTGTAATTTTCCGTGATACAATCCCATGTGCTTGTTTAAAGTGCAGTATCCATTTTCTTGAGGCTCTAAAATTTTCAAGTTCAATTTCTGCATTAGCCCGTAGAGCCCAACTTCTTATGTCCATATCGTGAACGATGAGATTTTCATCCAAACTGGCAGTAAACCGTTGAAGTGTATGTTGAGAAACTGCTCCTATCTATATAGTTGTCGTAGAGACTTAACTTTTCTAAATTTTTATTGAACTGTTGCGCTTCTTCAGAATTCCACTGTTTTCTTTTTGTATTCAATATCAGCGAAGTCACCTACATCATCGCTGGTACAAGTTTCTTCCAATTCTTCTTGTATAACATCTCTTAAGCCTTCGCGTGAAGGTGGTTCATCGTCCGTCACGACATCAGCAGCAATTGGACGATATTCGCCGAAAAATTCCAATCCATAATTTGTCTGGAACTCAAAGGAACTATTTTGCACACTCTTGTCTATTATATCTTTTATAGCATCATGCAGTTCTTGTTATTTAACATTTGGATTTCTGGTTTCTTCGCGATATCCATGAGTAATAATTAACCAATTAATTACATTTTGTGGGTTTATGTACATTATGTTGCACTACAAAAACACGGTACAATTTACAGTATGGTTGAAGACTATGTATTAATCGTACCGGGAAATATATAGTTTTTATACCTACGCATTATCAGATGTTCAAAAATAGAAAACGATAAGCATTTCATCCAAAATGACAAAATATTTTTATTTTGATGTAAACAGATCTATTTAAAGGCGAATTTCTCTTATCGTAATCAATTAACATGTATATATATAGTGGCTAGACGCCCCATGGAGGGGCAACGCCGCTTGCTAGAAGCTCTCTAAAATCCAGCGTTAGGGGCGGATCACTTCCCATCATCCAGTCCTCTCATGGTCACACTCTCCGGCTTATGTCTCTCCATCCCTTCCTGTCCTTTGTTTTATGTTGCCATTTTCTTATTCCGATTTTGCTCAGGTCCTTTACCACTTCCTTCAACCACCTTG
Organism: Chrysina gloriosa; assembly: GCA_038088585.1. Classification (NCBI taxonomy): domain Eukaryota; kingdom Metazoa; phylum Arthropoda; class Insecta; order Coleoptera; family Scarabaeidae; genus Chrysina; species Chrysina gloriosa. The sequence goes on from CM076092.1 coordinate 14,114,130, forward strand.
TCCTCGGTCTACCTTTCCTTCTGACTCCTCCCGGTTCCCATTCCAATAGTGTTTTTATTATCGTATTTTCCGCTCTCGATACATGTCTTATTTTCTTTACGATGTCTTCTTCAATTTCTTTTTCCAGCTCATGATTCATTCTTTGTCTATATTCATTTTCTCCAACCCTAACTGGTCCCATTATTGTTCTCAAAATTTTCCTCTCCAGTATTCTTAGGTCTTCTTCATCTTGTCATCATGTCATGAGTGTTTCGGCCGAGTACAGTATAACTGGTCTTATTATTATTTTATATATATTCATTTTGACCTTTTTGGATAAACTATTATCTTTTAAGATTTTTTTGTTTGTGTAATACTTAGTAGTTTGCACACTCACATTGGTCCCCCTTTTTGTGTATGGTGGCCATCTGTCTGCATTTCCACTCCAATGGCATACATTCCTAGCTTCCTAGATCCATTGGCCGAGGTGGATCAATCCCCACTTCTCAGAGTTTCGACTCGCCTGCTAATATTTCGCCACAGACTTCTGTCCGCCGTCTTTTGCTGCCAGTTCTTTATACCAGCCCGTTTTAGATCCTCTTCCACTTCCTGTAGCCATCTCGATCTTGGTCTTCCTCTTCTTTTTCTACCACCTGGCTCCCATAGTAATACAGAGAATATCGTCGAGGATTATTTACAATATCCATACCTTCCATTTCCCGTGCTATTTCATGATTCATTCTTACTCTGTACTCGTTTTCATCAATCTTCACTGGCCCTAGTATTGTTTTTAGTATTTTTCTTTCAGCTATTCTCAGCTTTTCTTCATCCTTTTTGGACATGCTCATGATTTCTGCTGCGTATAGTACGGTTGGTCTTATTATTGTGTTATAGAGGTTCATTTTTGTCTTGTTTGTTAGGATTCTGCTTTTTAATAATCTTTTGTTGGCATAGAAAGCTGTATTTAGTGACATTATTTTTCCTTCGATTTCGGTTTCCCTGTTTCCACTAGCAGATATCCTCACACCTAAATATTTAAATTCCTCAACTGCTTCGAAATTGTTATTACCTATTTTGACATATTTCTTTTCCAGTTTTTTCCCAAATCTCATTATTTCTGTTTTATTTTCATTTAAATGTAGTCCCATATTTGTTCCTTCTGTAATAATGATTTCCAACATATTTCTCATTATTGCCCTGTTTTTTGTTATAATTACCACATCATCTGCATATGCCACTATCTGACCTCGTTTCTTTTGAAGCGCTATATGCTCGTATGTTTCAATATCTTTTTCTTGAAACAATTCGAGAGTAATTGGCAAAAGACGAAAAACAGTCTAATTTTCAGGGGCGCTTTTCACCCCTTCGATGGCTTTAATCACAGATACAGAAAGCGGCATCTTACATAGTCTTATTACCTCTACAGAATTACCAAATTTCATTCAAATCGGTGTGTGCGCGTTGGGAACCTTTCCTTGTAAGATTAAAAAGGGTGGCATGACGACAATTAAAATTACAAATGATAAATGTATTACTGTGGACGTTTTCTTTTATTCATCGATGTAATCCATCAATGGTTGTTATTGATTAGTATGCAAATTTTAGTTATAATTAGATTGTTATTTGTCATTGTATTGAATAAAATTATAATGTTTATCAACAATGACTTATTGGAAAGAATTTCTCTTTTTTATCATTTGGTAGCTAATTATATAATTAAACAAAATATTCGTTTTACTCGTATAATTTTTATTTATCTTATATTTTTTATTTATGTTTAAAATAATTAGGTAACTAATTTATTTTCTATTGTTGAATATTTTTTATTGAAAAATTGAATACAGAAAATGGTTTCTTATTGAAATTTGTTGGAATTTGTTTATTAATACACACTTATAATTTTTGACGTTAGGCACTATATTACTAGAATTATTAAGTTTTATGTTTACGTTACGTTCAATGTTCACGTTTACATTTTACGTTCATGTTTACGTTCACTTTTATGGTGCTAGTAAATACAGTAGGTAGATATATGATAAAAATAATAATTATTGACTTTACTAACTAGATTACAAACAATTCTATTACTATGGTAATACATCACTGGTAATTCATTTTTGAAATATTTTGCAGATTCTAGCTTAGGTTAATATCAATAAATATAACCCTGATTATTTAATAAATATTATACCTGGATATATATTTTCAAGGCTACTGTTTCCATACACATGATTGATTGATGAAAATTTAATTTTATCATCATTATCAAAATAATTAGAAGTTTTGTTTCTACATATATATATATATATATATATATATATATATATATATTGTTACCAAATATTACACGATACAAAAATATTAGAATACATTGAGATAAATGAGTTAAGCTAGTGATAAATTATAGTAAAAACAGTAGCAAAATTAGAAAATATAGCTATTTTAGTGGTTCACAATTTACTTGGGGCTTCATCAAATCCCATTTTGATGTGATTTTGAGGCGTGAATGAGTAAACAATTTGTTTCTGAGATAAATACGTTAAATTAGTTATAAAAAAGGAGCAAAGGCAGCAGTAAAATTATAAAATATAACTATTTTAATGGTTCACCATTTCATGGCCGAGAACCTGCGTATTGTATACTACTTAGCGATTTGGTTCAATATTTTTAATTTGTAAATCCATAATTGTGTGCTATTGGGCGACCGCTTTCAACTTACTTTGGGCGCTTATATCCTCGAGATTATTCATCTGTAATTAGCAAACTGACAACTGTGTGCTTTCGTACCGGTCCCTTTATAGCAGGTGATTTAAAGAGACTATTAACAAATCATTTAATCTAAATTCGAAGTTTACGGTTATAATTGCCTGATCAAAATTCAGTTATTTTTTTCTAATACTTTTAAACAAATGAAAAGACTAACATTTGTTGAAAAACTGTAGCACTAGAGTTTAGATTTCTAAATTGCCATTTGCACGATTCCTACGCCTTATTATTGAATCAGTTAATAATTATTGTAATTACCCAAAATTACCATTTTACCTGGTATCCACAAAAAGAAGTTTTCCCAGGTACTGCCCAACGATATGTCGTGCAAGAGTTTCTATGTAAGATTTTGAATTAGCTGAAGGGCGCGGTGTTGACTGTGGCGCCGTACTTGTTAGCCTTTTTTAAAGAAATAGCAGATCATTGGAACTTTTCAAAACACTCTATATCAGGGATGGCCAAGCTTCTTGATAGTCCGAGCCATTTTTCAAAATTTGAAATTTTTCGCGAGCTGCAATTGAATACGTATTTAAAATTTATGCAAAAAGGTATTAAAATTATTTTTTTACAGAAATTATATTTATTGAATATAAATAAAAATACAAAATATATGTATTGAATTTAAATATTAAAAATTAAACACATTTATTTTACTTCTCTTGATAATTCTTTAAAATTTGGTGAATAATTGGTGACAGCACTTCTCAGTAATTCTTTCAGATGCTGGTTAGTTAATACTGATCGGTGTTTGGAATGTTTATGAGTGTTTATTTGTTACAGCGTTGCACTTAGTCTTTCATATTTTTTGCAGTAATTTAAAAGACATTTTGAAACACATACGGAACGATAATAATTTTTTAAAATATAATAACTCGGGTACATTTATCGAGAGCCACAAATAATCCTTCAAAGAGCCACATGTGCCGCAGGTTGGCCACCCCTGCTCTATATGTAGGTGCGTATTTGAAATCCACTAGACTGAATTTTAGAAACTACTAGCTGACCCGGCGAACTTCGTACCGCCTTAGAATTAATAAATGTTGTCTAAGTTATTACCTGAGTTTTATTAACTTGTTTATATTAAGGTAAAATTAATTAAGGTGAATAAAAGTTCAGAAAGGAGGAAGTTCACGTGGGAGCAAATCATTTGCTTTATTAAATATAAACCAATGATGATTCGCGTATCGTTGTAGCACAACTTTCTGTTAAACTACTTGCTGAATGAGTTGCATTCGTGTCGATTATCTTCATTGAAGCACCTTGCACCTTTTGCGATTTTATCTATTGTCGCAGCGTTGAATTGTTGTTCGTATGTTCCAGCGGGGCGTTTATTTGCCCTGGTCACGATTTTATAGTCATCACTTGGAATGCGATCCAACCCAGTTTTGAACAACCCAATCAATGCATGATGTTCATGAAGTATTTGCTGCAAATCTTGAAGAATTTCTCTTTTTATTGCATTATTGATCGTTTGACGCCAATCAAGATGGACCTCTATATTGGCCATGAAGTAAATTTGTAACAATTTTATGCCGTGTGTTTTCAACCGGCTGCAATGATTCAATTCTATGGGGAATTCGTTCTTGTATCTGTATAGTCGAAATGGTAGTGATAATTAGTGATTTATGATTACCAAAAATAAAGGTTAGCCTCTATTAACAAACATTACTTTCAATGTCGCACTGAATCCGCGTTCTTCAATAATATTTGCTCCAAATGAAGTCATTTGGAAACATGCGTTGTAGCTTTAAGCGTTCGCAAGAAAATGTCGTGATTCTTGAGCTACGCCACGAAGCAATAAATGCAATGGCTCAGGTAAGGGAGGCAACAATGGCGAATTTAACCTTTCCACTGAGACAGCACAATCCAGACGTTTCTCCAGCGAACTTTAATGCACCGCAATGGACACACACAAGTTCCATAGAACCAATTCTAACGACAGGGTGCGAGCTGTATTGTTGAATCGTATTGAAACGCTCCTCGATTCAAATTAACACTTGAAGCATTTCTTTTTGCCGCTCGACGTTGTTGATCCCTGTGTTCTGCTCGACGATTTCTCATTGCCAACCGAGCCGTTTCACGTATGGCCGCTCATCTAAGACTGTGATGGATATTGCTGACTTTGCTTCTATTATGACATAACAATTATTTGCCTAATCTCTAATTTTTTTTCTTCATTTTTCAAACGTTTTAATAGTTTTCTTTTTTCCTAAACCTAGCAATTACGAACAAATCCGCAGAAGGAAGTACCCAATTTGGTCCAGTCGTTTCAAGTTTTAAGCATCCGAAGAAACCACGATCCATTTATATATATAGAGATATAGATGTACTAAATGTTTGAAATTGGCAATTAACCTTTTTGATTTCCAGAATTTGTGTTTCCACTGCACCATGAACTTCCTAACAGGTATAATGGCTTTCTGCTTGTTTTCATAGCTTGCATGTATGTATTTGCGCATTAAAATCAGTTATTTACAATATAATCTTTTTACAGATCCTGTATATCAAGAAATCCTAGTCATTGGGTATTTTGTTGATAGTTCCGGAATAAAAAACAATGTTTGTTTATACATTTACCTAGTTATCTTGTTTAATTGACCTAATTGTGGTGGAAAACTATCATATACAATAAGTATAATTAAAAAGGTCAAATATATACATATATATATATATAACTTTATGATTTTTGTTATTAAATAGCTCCAAAATATCTATAAGACTCTTAAAATGAAAAGTTCAAGGTGTACTATTAAAGCGCCCTGTTAATTTATAGTAAGATCTCGCTTTGGAGGGATCACAAAAAATTGAATTCTGCCCCAGATAGGAGGGGTGCCTTTACGTTTTTACAAACGACAGCTAGGTGACCCTATTGTAGAAGTGTCATTACCATTTTCGTAAAATTTGACGTTTGTTATGAGAAAAGAGGCAACTTAAATATTAACGAACGTTTACAGAGAACGCTTGAAAAAAGCGATTTTGTGAAAGAATAGAAATTTTACGTGAAGCCCTAACTCAAGAACGTATAGGATCGCTTCATTCAATCTTTGGTACTTTTGTAAAAATTTCTTTGTGAATTTTGTCGTGGTCGTGCGTTTTTTAATAGTCAATTCCGTCTAGATCGACCAAAATCGATTATTTCAGAAAACATAAGCTGCGTGGGAAAAAGTCTACGCCGGTGACAATATCCGCGTTCAGATTGTCGTCGATCCCTAAAATTGTCCTCAACTCGAGTGAAGATCCGTTGGCCAGCAGATTACTTCAACATCGTCCTAAATCCCTCAATGACCATCAACTTCCTAAATACAGAATTGCTATTTTGTTAATTCATCACTCCCAAAACTGCATAGTTGCAGCAGTTTCTTCAACTGAGATAAAAGTGTTTGAGGCCACTAAGTGTTTAATCCGATGACTATTTCACAATTTTAGTAATTTAACCGAATGGAAACCAATCTGTGCTAGTATGGCATCTGCTGAGATTTGGTTAAATTTTTAAATCAGTACAACAACCCTATCGTGTAAATTAGCTCACTAGACTTCTTTTTCTAAATATTGGTAAGCGACGTTATTAATGTTCTATTTATCTTAACTTTATCTAATGAAGTAAATTTCCAATATATGCTTTATACTTTATTTAAGCAACTAAAATATTTCTAAAACAACACTTTTTTAACATTAATGACAATAGGAACAAATAACATCTGCAAGCTTACATTGTAGTAGTAGATATTTTATATCTTTATATGTGTAAGTATTTTAGTTTATTGAGCATCTACTTCACAAAGGCCATTGGAAGTCATTCTGCTCAACCTATTCATTGCAGCGCAATTATTATACCTATCCATTTGATTCTGATCTATAACGTTACCACACTGCTCGCCATGCAGATGTAACTTTAGCATATCGCGGCAATCGTACACACCATCGCAGTTGCAATCCTGAAATAAATAATAGTATGTGACTTTATTATACCAGATACAGAAAACAATGATAATTTTTTAAAGCTGGATTCAATTTTCTTTTAAAATACTAGGGCGATTTGCAAAGTGACTTGCGTTTCCGCCTAGTGAGTAAGTGAGGATATTTAGTGTACTCTGGTTCCATGTGAGTCTGGCAGTGTTAGTGAAAGAATTGTTCGGACATTTTTTCGTTCTACATTGATTGTTTAAATTAGCCATTGCAATTGAAAATCCCACCAACTGTGAATTGCGTGCTGTTATTCGATTTTTGTGTGTAAAGATCGTCAAGTTTGTTCTGTTTATGGTGAAAATATCAGTGACAGCGTGGTTAGAAGATGGTGTCGTATGTTTCGAGAAGGACGAACTAATGTCCATGATGAAGAGCGAAGTGGAAGACCAACTGTTATGACGGACGAAATTTTCGGTAATATCGTTTTAACTAGCCTACAAGGAAACCTTGAAAGTGCCGTCAAACATTTGCAGGACAGTGCTACAGCATGGTTTAATTCACAAGCGGCGCAGAGCATTAGGAAATTTGTTCGGTGCTATGATAAATGTCTCAATTTTAATGGCAACTATGTTGAAAAATAGCTGAAAGTAGTAGCTTTAAATTGTACATAATACAAACCTCTTCATCTATTACTGTTTTGTTTTAATAACCAAACGGGACTCACTTTACGAATCGCTCTCGTAACTACATATATGTATTAGTTAAATCAATGAATTCAGTCCTATTTTGGCAAATAATTTACTTTACTCTGATAAAACCAGAAATTACAGTGCTGAAATTACTATTATTATTAAAAATACCTATTCAGTCATACTAATTCTGTTTGGGATCTAGGGATCGGACTCTTAGTATATGAGATCTTGTACAATGCTGGGGACAAAATGTAAATATATTAAGTAAATATGAAATTTGTATTTCACGTTACATGATCACCGTCTATCCTGTTTACATGCCAAAAAATTGAGTAGTCGTCTTCATTCAGATCGATTGTAATCTAAAGGGATAGATGACTATCCCAACTCCTGCGATTTGCAATTATGAAATCATTGTTATGGAACCAAATAGAATCATTAAAATAATGAAGAAGTATGACCATCGCAAAATATCATTCAACAAAGCAGAGCTGTTAACCAACTACTGCCCGAATTACTGTCAACTTTCAATTTTAACATTATTGAGCATGAATTTTTCTTTGATTATTTCAGAATATGTACTTACTAAGTTGTGGAAAGTATTGGTGTAACCCACGATTGTGTTAAGAATGCAATTCTCATCGTTCATGCATTTCCTGTAGCTATTCATATCATTAGGATCATCATTTGGAAGTGTTGGATACCCAGCCGTTTGCCAATAATTGTAACTTATTGAATAACTGGCACAATTTCTACGGCGATAGCATCCAGTTCTTGCGTGACATAAGCATTCGATGCATTTGTGGATATCAGTGTTTATCAAATTCTGCAATTCCTCAGAGTCTGAAAAATTCTTTAAATGTATCTTGACAGTTTCGTTACTTCTTGTATCCGTAGATACATAAAACTATATCGAGTTACTAGATAAAATAGGTACTTACATCGAATTACCGAAATTAGAACTATTAAAAAAATTAGCACAGTCTTCATTTTGTTGAGTTTGTTGCGAGCGAGATGTATGTACTTCTTAGATAACGTTGGTCTAATGTTGTGCTAAACTATTTATAAGTGATATTAATTATCTAAGGTCAACCGTATACATGATACCGATACTGATATAAATTTTATAGGGATTTCCAGATGCCCGGTTAAAAATTAACAACAACTGAGCAGATATCGTATTACATGTTTATGTGTTTTATCAAAACTGTTTTTACAAAAACTGAAAATAGAACTGACTTCCAAGGCTCCAATGTTGTTTCGAAAATTAATTTGTTTATAAATTACAAACTTCTGGTATTAATTTCAATAGAGAAACTACCCCATCCCAACTTGTTTGAAATTTTTTAATAAACTTTCAAATTACGATTATGCTATCATTTAGTAGACTACAAACAATCAGAAACCTGTCTTAACTTTTTGTTATATCTCCAATAGTTTTCGAGATATTTACACAGATTTCCGGGGTTGGTATTTTCATTAGAATGCGCTCCACTCCACAAATGGGGGATTTCGCCGATAAGTATAAGTATAATAATCTTACATTGTACCCCTATATAAATCCACAAAAATTTTAATTTTTTGGGGGAGTTTGTGTTGTCGGTCTTCTTTTGTTACAAATTTTTAGGAATTTTTAAATTTTATTGATCGATAGGTATCATACTATTAGATAAAAGGGTAGTATGAAAGCAAATCAAAAATAAATTAGTTAAATCTCCAAAAGTGACGATGATTATTGATTCTCAATCGGTCACTTGACAGTAAATGTCTTGCAATCAAACCGACTTGGAAAGGTGTTCTAGGACATTAAGTCTTATCTACCCATTTCCCATTTATTACGGTAGTGTTCCTCTTCTTCTTTCTTTAAATATAAGAATATTACCCAATACTGAAATTGAAGTAGAGAAAACAATAGCATGCCTTGCGAGCATAATTCAAATACGCGTATGGAAATTCACTTCTAAAATTAGTGTTGATAAAGCCTGAATTAGAGAAAAATATCAAATAAAAGGTAACTCAGGAAACGATAGTGTTCATACGTATTGAATATAGAAACACTGAAATACAATACGACCTGAACAATTGAATACCCTCAAAAACTATCGAATACTCCCTTTGGAGGACCAGCAGAGAGTTAATTCTCTACAATTACACTGGTCAATAGACCAGAAATAACAAAGAGATTGCAAATCTGCTCGTTAAGCATTTCACAATCCATCAAGTTTTGAGTTTTATGAGAACAAAACCAAATTGAAATAAACCATGTGGTTACGACTAAATAACTGCGACAAAGACACTTACAAAATTGCACTTCAAAGCAATCAAATATTTCACCATCATTAACATAACAGTTGTAATTATAATGGTTTTAAAAGCAGATCACAATTACTAAAACAGGTCACATGGTAATTTTCGTAAACGTATTTGTCAATTATATAAAACCGCTAGAGAATCTGCTGGTTGATGCCCGACACACAGTCGATCAAAATGTTGGGGTAAAAAGGGGGAAAGTGCGCAAGGGAGGGTCAGTTTCCAATTTCCAATTCTAATGATGCCAATCGAAAGAACGCCCAAAATTACCCTTAGAATCGTTCGTAAAATAATCGTCTTAATCCTTCATAAACAAAAAACATTTCCGACGCCCATACGTTTTGACCTTCTCACTCTAATGACTCCCACCTACGTTCCACGGCACATATCGCGATGAAACATACATTCGACAAATCTGCATTGTAATGCGAAAACAACGATATATGTATGATAGCGATACGTGGAGACAACACTCTAAAAGACGTACGAGACGACGACTCACTGCGTATTAGTATATAAAGTATTAATCATAGATAATTCCAGAGCCAGGAAAATTTGCGCACAAGGTTATATTATAGAGGTCGCTAACAATATCAGATCAAGACTGCTGGTTAATAGACTTCTACGAATTATCAGCTCGATTTCAGACAGAAACATTCGATGACTGAACTTTAGTATGTATGTAAATGCTTAGTCACAACAGTCACTTTCAAATTTAAAGATGTTTCAATTAATATCAATTTATTAGTGTGATTTTCAATAGGGACTTTCAACGGAAATGAAATCAGGGATTTGCAGGAAATAGTTTCTATTGAAAAGAGGGAGATTTGGCGTAATTAACATCATTAGGTTTAAATTGCCGCCACAACTGCAAGTTTTATACTGCATTATGTGGACCGGGTTTTTGATTACTTTTTCCTATAAATCGTGATATTGGCTTGAAGTTAGTCAATTGTTGTGTATTTGTGTAAACTTGTAACTTCAGATATTTCCACACGAAATGATCCAACGGTGTTAAATCTTGCGGCGGTCAATTGATTGGCTCATTTCAAGAAATTAATGAATTTCCGTTTCAATGAAAAGATGCTTTCAACCACATCTTGTTCAAGTGAATATTATGCAAATCTGGAAACTAAAAGTAATTTATCATTGATCTGTAACAAACACCGTTCTCTGTAACATGCGCTTCGCCCTCATTAAGAAAGAAGTAAGACCAAGTCTGGTGCATCACCTATGATTTTTATCATATGGCAGTTTTGCATACTCACATAGCCACTGTGTCAAAAATGAATTTCATCACTGAATAGAAATTTGCGATAAAGATGACTATCGGTGACATTGTGTTTATGGGAAAATCAGCAAATCTATGACGCAACAGCGGGTCATGGGTTTTACTTCTACAATCAAGTGAATCTTGTAAGAATATAAACCAAGACCCCTTCGTAAACTACGCCATGTGGAGGTCACATAAAGTTTCAATTTTTGAGAACGGCGTGAAATTTGGGTTTTCAGGAACATTAATCTCTATAGCAGCAATATTTTCGGCACCACGCAATGCTTTCTGTCTTAAGGGTGTTTCGGTATCTTGTAGAATAAATTGAGGCTTAATCTTTGTACGACGAATAAGCTGCTCAGACGATTATGTCAACCATAAAAGGGCCGAAGGTCCCTATAAGTTTCACGCACAGATTCATTATATTTGTTCCAGCGGATTGACTCCGCCGTAATCAATGGCAAACATAACTGAAAATACATCTCAGTTTTGGTCTGGCAGACGATAGAGTCGGTATGGCCGTAACAGACTTTGAAAGCTGCATTCCTTTATAAGTTTATTTAAATATCTGAAATAGTTTCTGAAATAAATTTGCAATATTTTCTTGAAATTCTATTTTCAAAAACTGCGAGGTATCTCAAAAACAGTTTCTGCACAAATTTAATGATAATGGCAAGATAACATACATATATGTAAGTTTCTTTCACATTGATGAGGATGTATTGCTTCATTGAGCTTCTACTTCACAAAAACCATTGGAGGTCATTCTGGATAATTTATTTTTGCAGCGCAATTATTATATCTATTTACTTGTTGCTGATTCATGACGTTACCACACTGCTCGCCATGCAAATGCAACCTCAGCATATCTTGACAATCGTACACGCCATCGCAGTTACAATCCTGAAATAAAATATTTAGAGATTATACTTTGTTTGAAATATTTATCAGTAGTGTTGGTCACAGCAAACCGGACAACTTAGTTATCAAAATTCATATGTGAATTTTTTCAAAGTAAACGTAGTAACGGTTTTTTATGTTACTTGTTTTATCTTATTTTATTTTACTTGCAATTGTTTCATCTTATTTTCTTGAAGATGATGAAAAAAGAAAAAGAAAAATGTTCTTGTTACTTGGTGTGTTGTACCGAGTGTCTATTTGAAGAAAATAAATGCTCAAAACCGCTTGAGTAGTATGAGGGGAGGGGGACAACGTTAACTTGTAAATGTGGTGTCACTTCCAGCCCTCCGTCGCCAACTACCCCAGTTTCAACATCTTAAACAGCAACTCCCCGCATGTGACATACCGTTGGAAAGCTCTCGACAAATACATATGTATGTACTTTTGATAGGTTGAAGATAGAAATTTCATGTAAACAATTGTTACTAGCTAATTCGGTAGTAAGGTGTGGAGTTCACTGTCAGTTACTTAATTAAGATACGTTTACTGTTAGCATAAGGAATGGTGTAAAATGGAATTTCAGAATACAAAACAATAATTTTTCAATAAACGTCATTATTTGAAATTTAAAAGAAAATAGTTTGGAATAGAAACAGGATTTTAATCAAGTAATTACAAACATAAAAATTTTTTCTACGTTTTAACGGTGTGCATATTTCCAGATAGAATTCAAATATTTTTTATCTATGGGGTAGAGAACCGATGTACATCAATAACTGCCACTTGTTTTAATGCTAGACATCTAGGAAAATATGTGTATGTATAAGTCATTACATACGTAGATCAATTAATTTCGAAACTTGAAGAAAATGTTTTGTTACAGTTTGCAAAGGCCCTAACATTCTCTCTTCGCAAAAAGCATCTGTTGCAACGGGAATTTGCCAAAGGTCACTGTGGAAAATACTTACACTTCAAAATTCTTATCCGCAGAAATCGGTCAAGAATTGGTGGAAGATGATTATAACAGGCGAGTATAATCTTGTGAAGAAACGATTGAGAATATTCGAACTATTCCGGAATTGGTGAAAACTGTCTGTTTAGAACCGAAGTTCTTAAACGGATAAACAACCAATATTCGAAAAATCTTGGAATTGGCGAAAAATACCTGTTTTAGGGGCGAAGTTCTTCGTAAATGGATAAACATAATTGTCGTTATTGGTCAAAGAGCTTTCCAATGATATGTCACATGCCGGCGATCCCTAAAACTTTGAAATTGAGGTAGTTGGGGAGCAGAGGGTTAGCGGTGGCCCCACACTTATAAGGTCGTTTCGATTCCCCCTATACTACAGAAATGGTGTATAATATTTCGTGCTTTACAATGTATTTTCAAAAAATTACAGTCCATGGAATTTTTGAAATAAACACGTGGTTTGTTACATCTAGTTTATATATCCTACTGGCCTGTCCAAGTTGTAGTACAATTATAACTTATAGGTTCGTTTCAACACAGCACAAAACCTGTTTGTTTAATCGTCGGGTACATGCGCAGAGCAAATTTGGTGTTCTGATGATTCATTAACTTGATTCGTGGTGTGTTGCAACGAACCATATGTTTAATTTCAATTTGGTAGGTTACATGATAACGTTCCTTTATGCCATTTTCATGCCACTAATATTTTTGCCACAATTTATAAAATCGAGCAGTTTATCATTTTTATTCACACGGATTGTTATGTAGAGAACCAGATGGGTTTAGCAATTCTCGTGATTTTAAATTATATTGTTACGACCATACAAAAGAAATATTATTTAATAGACACTTACAGATTGACACCAGGATTATATTCAAACTAGTGAATGTTTCCTAAGCGCAAATCGTCCTATTTGATTATTTAAAATCGAAATATACTTACTAGGCCGTTGAAAGTTTCTGTGTAACCCACTATTGTGTTAAGAATACAATTTTCATCTTTCATGCATTTCGTGTAGCTATTCATATCATTAGGATCATCATTTGCCAATGTTGGATATCCAGCCGTTTGCCAATAATTGTAACTTATTGAATAACTGGCACAATTTCTACGTCGATAACAACCAGTTCTTGCATGGCACAAGCATTCGATGCATTTGTGCATATCTGTGTCTATCAAATCTTGTAATTCCTCCGAATCTGAAAAGTTCTTTATATTTATCTTTACGGTAACGTTACTCCCTGTATTCTTAGATAAATTAAGTTGTATGCAGTTACTAGATGAAATAGGTACTTACATCGAATGACTGAAAGTAACACAATAAAAAGAATATGACAGCCTTCATTTCGATGATTTTGTCGAGACGGATATGTATGTACTTCTTAGAGGGTACTGGTCTAGTTTAAATAATGTCAAACTGCTTATAAGTAATTATTGTAATTTATTATCAGAGCACGTATCATTTGAGGTTTCCATTTCCATATTCCTTGTGGTAATTTGTCCGTCTTCATCCTTGTCCTGTATTCGTACCATGGAAGTTGTTTCTTTCCAATCCAGTCTGCAAGAGATTCTTGTAATTTCACCATGTTTCTTATTTGTTGATTTGATACACTAGCGATGACATCATTTCTATGGCGTTTAATCTGTCTTTTGTTGATGCTCCATATCTCTAGACCGTATATAATAGTACATAGTATCGGCAAATCTATAAGTGATGACATTAATTATCAAACACTCATCATCTGTCAACCATATAAACCAACGTGTGATATCAATTTAAGATATGATTTCTAAACATCCGGTTACGAATAAACAACACAACATATATTATATTATGCGTATTAGAGCTTCTTCACAACTTATTGTTAGTAGAAGAAGGAATTCAACTGAATCTCAAACTATTAAGTCCAATGCTCAGTTCACCATTTCACGTCCTAATTTGGCAAATATAACTATAACTTACTTACTTAGTCAGTGTATGAAGAAAAGTAAAGGAAACTGAGATGTAGCACACACTCCAATTAGAACAAAAATTGAATATTTGCAATTTGTATGAATTATTGAAGTTTTTGCATCGTTGCCCTTTAATTTTCCCTTGTAATTCCTTTATGGTTGTCTGAATTATTGTTACATATTATACTTCCATCTTTAATTGTTATTTTTTATGTAATTTAAGAAACAACACTTTAATTATCCCCAGAGTAATTTTATCCATTTTGCCTGTGGGTTTATGTGTATCTGCCACTGTAAAAGCCCGTTTATTGGTTAATCTTAGGTTTTACCAATAAATCTTGGGATTACCCGACATGAGTTGGCAAATGTAAGGATTTCTAAAAAGGGACAACTGTTTTGGAGATTTTATCATTAGAATTTAGTACATACTAGGTCTTATCAGTGACGGCTGATAAATGTTGGGTTTGTTAATAAAAAGAGAGTACTTCTTAATCATTAATCTCAAGTAACAAAATCTTACATATTTTTATGTATCTTATGAGAGTAATTATTAATCATTTATATTACTAATCAGTCAAATCCTTACCTATTTTTAATTATTCTCATTTGGTATTTTTATTTATTAATTTTTAGTAACTAGTCACTTTAAAACACCTTTAAAATACTTCTTGAATAGTAAACAAATAACACAACTAAAATTATCTTCTTATAAACATAACGCTTACCTTGGCCAATCTAACTGAATCAGTATTTTTCTTATTATTTGGTATTTAACAAACAAATTGAAAAAAGACAATTAACCAATTGTCATTTATTAATAGGTAGTAAAAAAAAAGAACATTTTACTTGTTACAACAAAGAGCGCTATTGTAGCATTTAGCATTACAAAGTAATCCTGATGACTTGCAAGCATTTATTCGACAAGCATTTTTTGAGATAGTTACATTTTTTGAATCCCTGTCCTCCAGTCAACGTTAATTTTCCGACAACTTCTCGAAGATTCACTTCTTTATCTTTAACAACTTCCTCTATCTTTTAAAGTGATCAGAGCATGAGGTAAACGGATTCTGTGTGTAAAGCTGCTTTAGTACTCCAATTTGGTACCTAGTTGGTAAAATTCATTGTCTTTTACATCTACCACAACTGCAATAATGATTTTCGGGTCAATTTTAGTTCTGTCAATGTCAACTACTTTCAGTCTTACATTTTGGCCAACTTTCACATTTGAATATTTATCAGCCGACATGGCTTCCATTTTTTCAGTTTGGTTTTCGAAATTAAATTTTGCTTTTTTCTCATTGTCTGGATAGATTCTATCTTTTTCGGTATTGGATCTTCTTGAGCTTGTGTTGCGTTTCCTGTTTCTAAATAAGTATGTCTCTGAATGGTTATTAATTAATTGGTTATTTGCTTCTCTCTCATCTTTCTGGTTGCAATCATTTAGTTTTCTTGTGCTTTGTTCCTCACATTGTCACTGTTTATGTCCTCTTCTTACCCACATCAATTACATTTTCGACATTAATATTTTGTTCCGTATTTTTTTGCGAATGCAACAAATTCTCTAAATCTTCTTCAGATATTCATATCTTTAAGAATTGTTGATATCGCAATGCCCATTTTTATTGGACTACCAAACATTGCTTTGTATGCTCTATTTTTCATGGCCTGGATGAATTTCAAGTTCTCTGGCCATTTTGACAACTGATTGGTTTCCATACACGTGCTGAGCATATTCTCGATGTCTTGATTGGCACGCTCTACTGATCGTTAATTCTGGCTATGTCTTGGCTTTCCATGTACGATTTTAACATTTAACGGCCACATAGAGCATAAATTTTCAATTATTTGGTTACAAAATTCCCGACCATTATCGGAATGAAGTCCTTCCACCATGTCCAACAGCAACATGCGTTTCTTCGAGAATGTTGAGTAAGTCGTCGTAACAAATGTAATACTTGATTTCTCCATTCTCTTCCTTCATAGGCGCAATTAGCGTTTTTCGCCGCCTATAGTCAAAATATCATAGCGCTTTCTACGCCTGTAATGAACAGCTTTCTTCTTTTTCACGTTCTTTGCAGTTTTTACTTGTTCTAAACACTTTGCGTATTTGTCCTTATCGAGATGAAAGTTATTATCTTTCTTGCTTGCAACGAGCTTGTCCATGATTTTATAAAATCTATGTTTTACACTTATTTTGATTCATAAATTACTTTTAGACATCAAAAATACAAACAGAAGTCAAATTAACGTGAGTGTTCAAACGTGTCAAACGATCACCTCAGGCGAGCAGCAAGAATACGAGACGATGCGCCGAACACGTTATGACATGTTTTTTCAACATTTACCGTGTCTTTGAGGTAAATCCTGAGGTTTACCACCAGTGAATGGTGGTAGATGTTCGAAATGAACGATGATCACAGAACTGTTCGGACTTTTATCAGTTGGTAAATCTTAGGGTTTACTGGAAGAAACGAAACGAGATTGGAAAGTTTTATACAAGCTTTGTACAAGATCGTTGTTGCGATTTTTGGGCATCAAGAGAAGTATAACTATCACGTGCTTCGCTAGCAATGAGGCTAGCATCTTCACCTTACCGGACAGGTACGGCTTGAATTCTAGCATTGAAGTTTTCTATTTTTGACCAGGTGCTAAGCGGAAAGAAGAAACAACAGACCAAGCAAGTTCTCAAGATGAAATACACATAGTGCAACCAGCAGAACAGGAAGTCATAGATACTATCCAAGAACTTAAGAACAACAAAAGCCCGGGGGTAAGTGATGTTAGTGCGGAGATGCTGGAAGTAAGTGATGATCAAGTACATAAAAACGTGAATGAAGTGGTAAATGTAAATTGGAAAATAGAACAAAAGCCAACAGAACTTTAAGAAACGAAGAATATATCAATTCCATAAAAAAGGTAACAAGATGCTATGCGAAAGCTATAAGAGTATTGCTCTGCTTGATAAATGCTAGAAGGTTTTCAGCGCAATTTTAAGAAAAAGAATAAACGAACATTCAGGAATAATTAGGGAATATCAAGCAGAGTTCAGTCTTAAGTTAACAGTTTCGAGCAGTCATAAATCAATAACAGACCAATTTTTTATGCTTAAAGAGATACAGACAGGCTGTTGCGAAAATAAAATGCAGCCGTACGCTTTATGCATGGATTTTAAGCAGACCTGTGATAGAATAAATAGAAAAATAATGTACTAAGCAATGTCTTGGCTGGGAGTATTGAGAAAGTTGGTAAGACTGACGAAAAGAACGAAAAATGAAGTGATGCGGAACTGACAACGATCGTAGAGTTTTTAAGGGAGAAGAGGCTTAGGGCAGGGCGACCCATTATCTACAGCCATATTTAACTTAGTTATTGAAAAAGTTATAAGAAACAGTGGAATAGAAAGGAGGAAAAAATCTTCAGCACTGACCATCAATGTGTTGTTTATGCGGATGACTTAACATTATTAGCCAAAACAAAAAAGAAACTTAAGAGATTTTTTCCAAATTAGAAGCAATAAAGTACAGTGTAGTAATAAACGCTAAGAAGAAGTATATGATTATGAGGATGAACGGAGAAGAACAAGAGGAGCGATGAAATTTATGAATCTGGGAATGTTGAAAAGTTCACATAGTTGAGAGTTTTAGTGGAAAAGAATGGACATGAAGATCAGGAGATTCAAGCAAGACTAGCGAAAGGAAACCGGAAATATGGGAGGTTGAGGACGTGGATGAGATCTAAATATCTTTCCAGAGAGACCAAACTACGAATATATCAATGAATGTTGGCGACTGGAAAAGGGAGACACTAGATAAATGCCGATGTGAAACTATTGTTAATAATTTTATTGTAAATCTAAACGAAATGTAAAATTAATGCCTTAGGCCAAAACGGGCAGTGGTGCTACAGACAGAAATCTTTCCATTTAAATCTCTTTTCCTTTTCCTTTGATAACTTTTTGATATCCAATAATAAAGTACTATAATATGTACTATATAATAAAATAATTTAAGTAATTGAACATCCTAAAATATGTGACAAAGAAATATAAACACTGCATCACATGAGTAAACTCGTTAATACGCAAATTATTTAATTAAATCCGATAACATGTGTTTCGTTAACGCCTAGGCTATTATCTTCAAGATACCCAGAAGGTACAATTTGAAGATACCTACCGCGTTGTTGGAGAAACACGTGTCACCGTATTTAATTAAATAATTTGTGTGATGAGAAGTTTATCCATCTGATATAGCGCCAGTAAGGCACACATTCTTTTGACCATTTATTTTTGCAAGGTTAAGATGTTCAATAATTTGAATTATTTTCTCGGAAATTATTGTATATCCAAAAAGTTGTCAAAGAAACAGCAAAAACAATTAAACTGGAAAAATTATATTTAGAAACTCAGGAAGCAAGTGGATCTTTAAGTTAGCCGCATATTTCCTTCGAGGACTAGCCACATTCATGATTAAAACACAGAAATTGTTTCAGATAGGATAGGAAGTGGGTTGCAATTAACGGAATTAGCGATAACCGTTGAATGAGAAATACGGTTGACATGGCACAATTTTATTTGGAAAATTTCGGTAAATTCTTAGCTACTTCTACAAAAAATTCAGCACAAATACTGGAGTTAGATTTAATGTTAATCAGATCTTCTTTGTTTTGGATTTTCCCTAGTCCTTGAGCGGAACTGTTAAGATCCCGACAAAGAATTGTTGATACTAAGGATTGTTTTTATGATTTGCATAAATGTGCAGTTGCATATTAAAATAGTTGTCTACATTTTTTACAGATTCTATATATCAAGAAGTCCTAGTCGTTAGTTTTGTTGATAGTTTCCAAACAAAAACGAATATTTATGTAGACATATATGCAGTCCCAGTTATTTCACTGACGAAGGTTATCCGAAAACGTTATTTTAACGTTTATATTATGAAAATATACTTATTAACTCCAATGTTGCGGAAAGCCAAGAATCACCCCTGGAAATCCGCCGAGCATATCTTACCAGAAAGTATGTTTTGAACCAGGTGTTTATGCAAAATAAGGAATTTCTCAATTTCGTATACAATATTAGTATTGCTGATCTTACCTCTGCGTATTGGATTAAAAAGAACACCACCGTTAACGACCGCTTTTAGAGATCCAGTGCATTTACACAATTTGATAGCAGTTTACAACACTCCACCTACCTGCTTTTCTCTAACTGTTATATTTCCCGAATATATGCCCTATGTGTTATTGTGGTAATTACATTAAATCTTTTTTGGGAAATGGCATTTTCACCCACTTATTTGCAGATGGCTCCAGAACTGAGAATGCCGTAGGATGTGCGTTCTGCATCCCCGAATTAGATATGTAAAGTGAACCTTCTCGCCACGACGTTTGCTGCTGAAACGCTTGCGATTTGGAAAACGTGGGAATTCATTGAAAACTCTAAACTGGTATCTGCAAGCTGTTTTACTTGCCATCAGAAATTTTAAGTATTCCAGTAAGCACACCAGAGGATGTGAAATCAATTTCATTTGGGTCAAGAGTAATTGGGGTATCGAAGGTAATGAAGTAGCAAACCAACTCGCAAAACATCCGTATAATGATACGACAAAAACGCCGATTCCAGTTTCTAATGTATTATCTTATTATAAAAGGCAGATGAGGATAGAATGGGAAATCAAACGTGCGAAATTCACTGAAGCTTCTAATACTCAATACGTTTTAATGCACTCAAATTTACCAAATAGGATTTCAAGGAATTCAAGAATAAGTGTGCCGCGATTTTTTCATCTACTATATCTAAACTTAAAACTGGCAATGTTTGCAGTCCCAAACACCTTAATAGAATTGGTATCTCAAGAAGCTCTATATGTAGTACATGTGATAACGAATCCATTGTTGACACCAATCACATATTCTTTCAGTGTTCTGCCCACCTAGACAATATAAATAAATTTATGCGTAATATTAAGACAATAGTTAACACGTTTCCAGTAAACATGTCATATTTTTTATCTCTAGATAACACAGTTGTCTTTGGATACATTATAGAATCTTTAAAAGTAATAGGTCTTAAGTTGTAGGTGTTAATCCTTTGTTATTCTTTTCCTGGTATACGTTTTCCTTCTATCCGTGGTCTAGCATTGCGTGTCAGTCGTCACGATGGACCCCTTGACGTGAAGCGTGTGTACCTGTTTATCCTATTCGTTTATTATTATTATCCTTATTATTACTAATTCAAAAGCACATGTGTTTTATGCTAATGTTTTTGATTTGTTTTGACATTATTTTATTAACAGAGACCTGGTAAAGTGATTCTATCTTTTCCAGTGAATTGTTTTTTGATTATTACCATGTGGTTTGTTGTGAGAAGAAATTTTCTTAGGAAATAAGATTCGAGGCCCTTGCTTGCACAATTTCTTTTGATATCGTTGATACATCTGTGGTTGCTGATTTAGTACCTTCTATTGATTTAGTTATATGTTAGATGTAATTCTAATGCAGTTTCTATTCTAATTACGGTTGTTTATGTACCACCTTCAACCTCGTTAGATGAGCTAGAGATATTTACATCAGTATTGAAGGCATACTTATTGAATCAAAAATTCATTGTAATGGGTGATTTTAATTTGCCAAATTGAAATAATAATAACAATCCCCATTGTCAAAAAACACAAATATTTTAATATTTTATATATAATGAAATAAAAAATATAAGTAACAGGTGTTTGGGTCTTGTTGTTTCTAATGTAAACTGCAATATTACTGTTACCCATGCAAGTTCTCCACTTGTAGTGGAAGGTCCGTGTCATCCGGCTCTCGATGTGTGTTTTAATTGTTCCTCCACTCTAGAGCCTGTGCGATTTCCAGTCTCTAGTTTTCGTTACAACTTTCGTAAAGCTGACTATATGTCACTGTACAATGAATTATATTAAATCGATTGGGCCTTTCTCGAATGTCACGATAATGTTAATACTGCTTTGAATTATTTCTATGATGTACTTTATTCAATCTTAGATAAACATATTTATAAAGGCGCATACACCAAATCAATGTACCCGACGATTCACAAACTGGTTTTGCGGTGTGTTGGAACAAACCTCATAATGAATTTGAAAAACAAAGGAAACTGTAGTCGCAAATGGATCGCTACAAAAAATGTTATATTTTTTAACGAATTCAAGCGTTTAAGGTCATTAACAAAAGCGTTGATTTCTCAAGAGTATAATAATTACATAAGAAATGTTGAAAGGAATATCAGGTCAAATCCTGGTAACCTGTGGAAATTTCTAAATGATTAACGCAAATCTACAAGAATACCTGGCAACCTTTTTGCTGGCAATACTCCAGTTACCAATCCTGTAACAATAGTTAACGCTTTTGTTGAAACATCTGCTAATGTATATCTTACAAATGATAATGCTACATTCCCGCAGCTGTAATGCAACACTAGTTACCCTTCTTTTACCTTGCCTTTAATTACTGAGGAGTTGCTTCAGAGAATCTCTAGTTTTGCTAATAACTTTAGTGCGGGTGCTGACTTGTTGCCGAGCTTTATAGTGCGTGATTGCAGACAGGTTTTTGCTGCACCTTTGGTGACTATTATAAATCTATCTCTAAAAATACAGACATCCACTGATCTTTGGAAGGGTGCTATTATTTGTCGCGTTCATAAAAAGGGTGATAAATCACTATTATCTAACTATCGTCCAATTTCAATACTTTCTAATTTTGCGAAAGTTTCCGAACAGATCCTTTACTCCACGATTTATACAAATCTCAAATCGTTCTTGTCACCTGACCAGCATCGATTCATTCGTGGACGCTCTACTTCAACAAATTTGTGTACGATTTCTCGAGACGAGTAGATGGGGTGTATACGAATTTTTCAGATGCCTTCGACACTATAAATCACGAAGCATTGTTAACTAAATTTGACGCCTTTGGTTTTGCACCTGCAACACTGAATCTAATGCAGACAAATTAAAAAAATCGAATGTGTTATGTATCTCACAACAACTTCTACTCGAATGAATTCACCGCAATATCTGGTGTGCCACAAGGATCTAATTTGGGACCACTCTTACTTCTTCTATACATAAGCAATTTGCTGCTTACAGTGACTTGTGCGGTTTTGGCGTACGCTGATGACCTACAAATATATTCTGAAATATCTAGTGCTGACGATATTCTTCACCTAAATGTAACTTAGATATAATTGCAGCATGGTGCAATGCTTAGAGGTTACAATTAAATATTGACAAATGTTATTTTGCTCTCTATACTTGTGCTACATCAACTAGACCTTCATATCATAAGCTTCCTATTAAAAGGAAAGCTGTGTTTGAAAGATTTGGGAGTGCTATTTGATGCGGAGCTATCCTTTAGACCTCAACTCGAAAATGTTTGCACTTCATCTTTCCAAACTCTTGGTTTTAATATGCCTGTAACCGCTCAATTCAAAAATCCAGATCTACTAAAAGTATTATATTACGCTTTCGTCATCAGTAAGAGAGATTATGCGGCTATTATTTGGTATCCTTTCTATGCCTCACATTGTCTACTCCTTGATCGAATACCCGTCGTTTTCTTAAATTTCTATCTTTTAAAATTGACGGAGTTTATCCCAAGCGGACTTATTACTTGGCCATGGTATGCCTTCGCTGTTGGACAGAAGAAATATCCAGTGTTCCAGATTTCTGTGAATAATCGGGTTGATTGTCAGTTTCTCCTGAACAGAATATCTTTCCTCGTGCCCAAGCTTTTGACCAGGTATAGCTGCACTTTCCGTTATCTGCTGTGAGGACAAATACACTGCAACGCTCTCCCGTGAATGTAATGTGTCGCAATGCTAACAGACTTTTTATGATTACTCAATTGAGCAATATTTCTTTCATTTTTGTTTAATATTAAAATAATTTTGTTTGTTGAGTTTTCTGCTTATATATATACATATTTATTTTTATATTCAATTTATGTCCTGTAAATCGGTTTAGCCTGTTGGTCATTAAAGATCATTATTATTATTATTATTATTATGAGTAGTTATTTATATTGAATAACGGCCTAGATGCCAAGGTGAAAGAAAAGGAAACTCCAATGTTGTTTATCTACTAAAAAGATAAGTAAGGGTCACGAAAACATATATATATATATACATGAATAATTTATTGAAATCACAAAATGTAATGTGCTAGAGCAGAGTAGAGTCCCACGTTCTTGTAACTTGAATTAGTTAACAATTAGTTACGACTTACTTGAAAATCATAACTAAATACATCTAAAATAAAGGTAATTGCATTTCGTTTTGCAATTTCTTACTAAAGAAATCAAAACAATTACATACTAATGTTCGATTGTTGATTAAAGAAGTCAACAACCATATCTCATTAATTTGAAGCTGAAGAAATAAATATCACATCCTCTCCCAGATAACTAAATAATTCGTAAATATTGATGTAATCAGGAGAATGGTACCATCTGTGAATCGGGAACAGAATTAGTATATGCAAAAATACCATCTCCCCTTTTACAAAATAGGAAACAATTTCTAGAAACTGAAAATTGCGAAGTAAATGTGCATGCATAATTCTCTCTAATAATATATTGAAAACAGATGATATGTGTATTCCATGTACCCCATATTACAATAATTTGTGTTATACATAGGTACATATATGGGATAGTTTTGCTACAAGCTTTACCCAATTCTACTATAGTTATGCAACTATAAATACATTGGTAATAGTGGGCAACCCAAAATTGTTAAGTAATATGTTTCGTTTGTTTTATGAATAGAGTTGACTAACACGGGATGAATACGTGAGCGTTACAAATTGACGCAAATGTGAGCTTATACTGCTAATAATAAATGATGATAACTTTTACTGGCATAAATATGTAGGTTATTTACTTTCACCGAAAATTTAGAAGGGACAATTATTAGGAGAGTCTTAAGTTGGTACTGTGGGTAAAGTCGGCACCCCCACGTGTTTCAGAGATGGTGTGTATTTGGGTTCAATTATTTTGTTGTATGACGATCTTGGTAGACACTGACATAATTTATGTACACAGTTGCCAGTTAGGTTTGTTCTGTGCAGCGTGAGCACTTTTCTTTTTTTGTCAAATCTGATTTAATTTCAGTACTTCACACGGAAGCAACTACAGGTAAGTAAATAATTCGAAAATTTCAAATAAGTAAGTGTATTGCTTCCTTTATTCGATATTCTAACTGATAGGTTTTGTCGATTTTTTATTCGAATTTTTATCATTAGCGTGATGATGTGAACCTTGTAGACAGTCATAGTGGCGCTAAGTCGGCACCAAGCAGATGGTCCTAAGTTAGCACCTACTTTTTGCTTTTTTGTGTTGTTTTTGATATTGTTTTTGCCGAACGACCATTGTGGTGGACCATCTGTTGCCGAAATCAGCTGTACTGCTGTCAACACAAGGCCGAAGGAAAGAACAATATAGGACTAGACAAACGACCAAAAACAGAAAAAATACTACGACAAGAACGCCAGTTTCCACAGCCTTCCACAGATGGATTAAACCTGCCTTCTTATTCGTAACAAAGTTCAGTACGCCCCACGAACTGCAAATTTGACGACTATAACGAGAGATCTACCCTTTCCCAATTCATTTTTGCTTTTTAATTTCAAATTCATGTTTTTCAATTTCAAAGATTGTATAATGTTATTCATGTTTTTCCGATTTTCAACGCTGTAATAGAACAATTATCATTTTTCCAATTCGCTTCATTATAATCGAAAAGAGTTATTCATGTTCTCTTCATTTTTAACATTGTAATTAAAGAAGAATTTATTTTATAAATGAAAATAAACAGTAATACGTGTTTCGTTCTTCTAAATGTTTGAAATGTGTCTACATTAGGTTTAAATTTGAAGAAGACTCAGGACCAGGGGGTACCGACTTAGGAGCACTACTTTGAGAGATGGTCGAAATGCACCTTTCCACTTCGCAGTGGATTGCAATTGCAAATACCACCCTATATCTTTCTAAATGACATCAAATTGTAGAATAATGATTGCTGTAGACAACCAAATACTTGCTAGCGCCATCAAATCGGATTTACCTTCTGTTTTCGGCCAAATGGCTTAGTGGGTCGACTTAGGACCACTCCCCCTACCTAATAGTAATAAATATAAAGTGAAAAGTCAGGTAATCTCTAGACCTGCTGTAAAATCAGATCATTGGGTAGTTTTCTATAGCCAATTATGATAAATTTCGGCGTTTATCACAAAAAATATTTAATGACATTAATCTAGGTAAGATTTGCAAAGTTTAAATATGGATCAATTCCACTCGAAAACATATGAGGCAGCTGATGTAATTTTCCTACAAAACCGAACGTAACTTTCAAGCTTCTTATTAGTCCGTAGAATCGCTCAGTTGATTTAAGTAGCTTTGACGGGTTCGTATAAATATTATTGATTGTTCCAATTACAAAGGGGTGTCCTGCAAACTCTTAATGCAATTGGGGATAACTACGTAATCTTGCGCAATTAGTTGCACATCTGTTGTGATTTGGGAATTCTTAAATTGCTGTTGATTTTATTTAATCGCGTTCGAATTTTGCGGTTTTAAAACTAAAACTACGTGTTTCACTCTGTTGAAATGCTTGCTATAATATCAAACCTGCATCTAACCCCCTCCCCCTTCTCATGCTATCGGAATTCCTGGACAAAATTTGTAAAATTCTTAAATTCGCTTAGGAGATTTCAGAAAAACACTTTTATGTTTGATTGATTACTGCGGGATAAAGCTTCCTAATAGTTTCGGCATACTAGATATACAGTACGTAGAAGACATGTTAGGTGGATGAGATTAGGGAAACTTTTCAGTACCCTATTGGCGTTTAGCATATATAAGTGTTTTTAAGAGGCATTAGGTTTTCGATAGGGAGAACTCCCAAACTAGCTGTTATTTTTTAAATTATATTTTTCAGTAAAGTCTAACTATTCATCATTGACATACGTACAGAAGCTTGGACTTTGCACATTCACAACTTGGAAGATTTTGCAAAAGGTTCTCGGCCTAATCCCTAACAAGATTCAATTAGTGCAAGAATTGATTCGATCATCACCTGCGTCGTACCTTTACTAAGTGAGCTCAAAACCAATTGCAAGATGGTCCAAAATTTTATGGCAAAATTGTCTTCAGCGATGAGGCTCTCTTTTGGTTTAACAGTTACGTCAATAAGCAAAATTTTTCAAAAAGATCATCAAAAGGAACTGGCAAAGTTACTGAGAATTTCTGTAGGTTTAAACAATGACGTTTTCTATTCTGTTTGCTAAATGTGTTTATATATTTGCCGATGTACGATCTACAGTAGACGACAGAAAAAGTATAAGCCTCAGAAAATATCGGTTGTAGCATTTTAAGCAATAACGCCTTTTTAATTTGTACAGCATTTCTTCTATATACGCAATTTTGCCAGCAATTATTGACTAATGGTTACAATAGTATCAGCAACACTTTTGATTAAGTTATCATCAAGATGCAACTTCTCTTCCTTTGCGAAAGATCATCTATGTCAAGTATATACTTAGCAATGCACTCATAACCGGACCCTTAGGAAAACTACAGTTGATTTACATTCCAAGTATCAATTTCCATTAGTTGCTTTCTATTTAGCATGTATAATGTTATAAGTAAACCCCGGATAGTGTAGGAACCTTAACAAACGTTATTTGTATACGCTATTTGTTCTTCTCCCAATTTCTCTCCTATTAAATGTGTGTATCGTTTTTCTATTATTTTAGTATAGACTTTAAAGCAGGCATGGGCAACCTTTTTTGTAGAAGTTTTATGCTGCGAGTAATCTTGAAAAATATACATTTTTGTAGTATCCTTATGATTCATTATGAATTAAGTTTAGACGGGCCGTGCTAATATGCAACGAAAGAATTCAGTAGCGGGCCGAACAAATCTTACTCGAGGGCCGTATGTGGCCCGCGGGCCGGAAGTTGCCCATACCTGCTTGAAAGCATACTGTCGATAGACATATTGTCCTATAGTTTTCACACCGGCTTTGATCGCTCAATCTCCAGAATTTTTCTTAGTTCGTCGTACCCTGCAAAAGATCCGTTCATTTCCCCATGTCCGAGCCATTTTATTATTCTCGGTTCTATCTTTTTTTTTTTTTTTTCTACTCAGGACTTCTTCTGCTTCTTCCATATCTATTTCTCCAAGTACTTGGTTACATTCATTTCGTGTTCCTAATTCTGGTAGTAAATCTATATGATTTCCACCATCTGTGAATTTTTGTGTGAAGAATTCTTTCCGTATTTCAAATATATTTCCTGTTCTGCCTTTTAGTTCATTTACAGTATTCCTAAATGATTTTATCCCTTTCTTTCTTCCTCCGTTCATTGGTCTTATTAGGTTCCAAAATTTCCTGTTATTTGTTTTATATCCCTCATTTATATCTAAAATCTTCCCAACTTTTTCGCCTCTTTGATTTTCTTCTTAACTTCGTTTCTGATTCTACCATATTGTTCTTTGTATTGTTGTTCTTTTGTTAGAGCATATTTTTCCATGTATCTGTTTTCTTTTTAACTCCTTTTTGTATCTGTTTACTCCACCACTTTGTTCTTTTCTGGTCTTTTCTGTATCTGATTTGCCCACATGTTTCCAGTGCAGAATTATAAATAATTTCTTTGAAAGTTCTCCACGTCTCTTCTAGTGTCATTTCTTCCTTTTTATGTCTCTGTAGTAGATCATCTATTTTCTGTTTGTGTTCTATTCTTTTGTTAAATATATTTTCAAATGTAAAATAAATGGTATATATCTATATATAATGTACCAACACATTTTCATAATTCTTTAAATAATTTCCACCACCTCTACTATTTTCTGAAAAAAATGATGACTCAGCTCAAAGACGAATAGCCAAATAGATTGATTTGTAGCATGACTAATAGTTCAAAAACAGATATTATTTTTATCGCGGAGTGGACGCGTCTATAGTGATACTAATTGTAACCTTATTGCAGTTAATGAACGGCACGATGCAATAGGTTAAATTTGTTGACCTTTTTCGTTCTAAACGTATTCTTTCTTATTTTGACGAAACGTAGGGTAATTTTTCATACGTCCATTCATTCAGGTTAAGCGACGAATCGAATGAAATTTAAATAGTAATTTACGTTCAAGTGGTGATTCTCGTGTGTAGGAATTGTCGTGAACCTTTCCATTGCATAACATAAGCATTTTTTATTTTCTTCTATAAATGTCATATTACTGCTGAAAATTGGATAGAAATCTTAAGCCGAAAAAGAAGCCCCAGTTTGCTCCGATATAATTTTTGCATTGTGTCTTCTTTGAAAATTGTTTCTTGGAAGTTTTATTGTATGCTTAAAATAGATTGGGACTATACTGATATTTTTGCTCAATATATCTCCTAATCAATCTCTCTATTTCAAATATTCCCTTTAGCTTGTTTTTGATTAGATCTATTCTGGTTTTATCTATCTTAATAATCTAACTTCCATACTGTTCAATCTATTAATCTGTCTTTCATACGTCTCTATAATCTCCTCCATATAATATGTTTACTGGATGCTGTGAATCTTGCAGCCGAAATTGTTACCCCATGCGTTACCCTGCAGTTGACGCACTAATCAAAAAGAAATCTAAAATCTCGTAAGCTAATTCGAGAATTTTAGTACTTATGTCTACCAATTCCGATACCACTGCAGTCCCTTAGAACAAAATACGGAATGTGACTTGATGTAGTTTATTATAGTAAGCATTTCAACGAAGCAAAAAACGTGATTTTCAATTGAAGCCAGCAGGATGCTAACGCGATTAAAAATGGTATCGGAATTCATAAGTTGTTACTAGATATACCTATATTACGCAATTATCTCCGATTACATTAGGAGTTTGCAGAACACCTATTTGCTGTTGGAACAGTCAATAATATTCATACGAACGCTCGAAACCACTTAACTCGTCTAATTAATTTTACAGACCAACTAGTGGCGGTTTTACGTAAAAATACTGGTTACCTTAAACTTTCTGGTATGTTCCAATATAACATGATCCATATTTAATATTTTCAAATTCTTCAAAGTCAACCATCTTTTTCTACGTATAGAGACATCCTTCGTGGTAAATACCAACATTTAGCCAAATTGATCTTAGCAAGCTACCAGATTATCCGATCTTGCAACAGGTCTGGGGATTACCTATCCACACCACTTCCATAATAAACAAGGACTTTTTATTTCATGCTTATTGTTATTTATTGTTATAAATAACCTACATATTTGTGGGAGCAAAAGTTATCATAATTTAATGCTAGCAATACAAACCCACAATTACTGCCCTTTTGTGGTGCTCATGTATTCATCCCGTATTATACAATTCTAACTGATGACAGTATTGTTTACTTTATTTTCTATTCCAGGTATTTGCTTTGTTTTTCTTCATTGTTTTTTGTTCTAATTTTAATGACTTATTAGTATTTCTTTCGATTTCCTACTTCTTTCTGCAAATCTAATTACTACGCTGTGAAATGTTATTGTGACAGCTGAATATGCTATCTGATAGTGATGAGAGCCAAAACTATAGTAAAATAAAATCTGGTGGACTCTTTGTATAACGACCTAATAAATTTGGTGCGTTAATGGGCAGCTATCAAGTAACTCTGCAAAAGTTTACAAAGTAAGGACAATTTGCATATGCCAATAATCCGTGAGGAGAATTAAGCTTTGTCAATCGCAGACCGCAACTGTATTATATTTTGTAACTTTCTAAGCTATTGCACAGTTGCTTAATAACTACCCATTAACGCACCTAATTCATTAGGTCGCTATATACAGAGTTCTCCATCATCCTTCCTTTTCTTGTTTTAAAATAAATTTTTGCTTTTATCTGCTTGTTTTACTCACAAATGCCACCGCGAATTTCTTCTTCCATTCCTTACACTTGCTTCCCAGATTCTTGCATACATTTGCTGGTGTATTTTCTAACGTTTTTACTTTACAGTTATTCCATTGATAACTGTTTTGTTAATACATTGGGAATATAGCTCATGTATTTGCTCCCTTTCTCCACATTAAGAGCGGTTTTTGTTTCTAATTCAGTGTGTGGTTTCATCATTTCTACTATGATATCTTTTTTCAACTCCATTCGTTCTACTTTGACTTCTTCTTCCCATAAATTCTGAAAGTATTTTGTCAAAGTATCTGAATTTATTCTTTCTTTAATTACTGAATAAAATGATTTGGTTTCTTCTTGAAAATAATGAATTATTATTATGGATCTTCACGGAGTAAAAACCAGTTCTATTCAACTTGAACGCTTTTGGCATCTTTTCCCCAAGCTCTAGCCATGTCTTTTCTTTGATGACTTTTTCTGTATCTTTAACTGTTTCGCTTATCATTAATACATTATGTATAAATTTGAATATGTACGGTTGGACAATCTGTTTATACCTTTACTCATTTGTAACTTCTCATCCGAGCATTTTAGCCGAACATTGTGAGGGCGATCGATACTTTGGACATCTAAACCTTCCTCTTTCTTAGTTGGCCTACGGTCCGTTTTGTTCTCCAATTCTTTTTCCTCAGCCTCAACAGTTATTAATTTCAACCAAATGTTTCACTGAAAACATATTTGGTTTGGATTCGATACTTTCTTTACCCTCGTCACATGTATCTTCTGCAGACAAACTTCTATAATTTCTCTCAGCAGAGTATGGTTGATTTTCTTACTTTCATTCCAACCGGACTTGTCTCGTTGTTTTTAGCGACTCGCTACTTGCAAATCTGTTTTCAAATCCGGTATTGCTAAGGCAATCCTATTTTACTTTCACTGTTATCCAGAGAAAAGAGGTTGCGAAACTAACGATCGCCACCAGCATTCTGATTAGTTGATTTGACGTGCTACTTTAAAAACCCGATTCTTAGTTGATTGAAGTGAGAGATGGTGCGTTCTTGCATTTCGGCGCTTACAACGTTCGTGTAAAATGTCTCTAGAATAATGTGATAAAATCAAAAAACCTAGGGATAAAGAAGACAAAAGATATAAGACGTACTTTACTACGGTAATTTCGGACTCGAAGAAAAAATAAGAAATTACTTTTGAAAATGGGAATTTCCAAAGGAAAATATAAAACATTGTGCTTTCTTGGTTTCGACCATGTTGATGGGTTCCAAATAGGAAAAAGTTACTTATATCCAACAATAGTAACGCAAAATTGTACCCATGCACAATGACATATGCATTTGGTCTACTTCGCAATTAGTTTCTTAACTTTTACGAAATTCATTTCAAATCCTACGCGTTTCACCATGACAATTTTTCTAAAAAGAACTACGCCGTAAATATCACGAAAACGCTAGATGTGTTTCTAAACATCTATTTGGGCATAGTGTAGTATTTATCAATTGACTGAGTGTGCATGATACTTTGTATAAAATATAAATATTCATTTTAACTGTATATGAATGAGAGATTTGAGATTCTTATAACGACGTTGGATTGTACTTATGGAAATCAATCAACCGTGTAGATTATGTAAGCGTCACAATATTTAAAACGCATTTTATGACGCATAATTTCACGTACATTGTGCGCATTTGTCTAATACATTAATTTAAATGCTGATTGCAATGTATGCTTGATATCGTTCTCGATATATAAACAAAAATATATGTATAAATACATGCATAACACTGCAAAGGTAAGAACCATTTCCATCAAGAATGGTTTGATGAAACCCCACAAAAGAGATTTGAGTTTATAAGGCAAAAATTTCAATTTATAAACTCTGTTATTTCTTTTGTTTCAATTACATTACATATTTAATTACACAACAGTTGTAGTTGGTTCTGAACGGAATTTGGACGATTTCTTTCCTATTCTTCAACTTACAATTAGTTGTAATCGTTTAATTTCAGAGCAGAAACAAGTTATATATACATATGTAAGTAGAGTTGACTAACACGGGACGAACACATAAACGTCCTAAGAGGGAGTAACTTGGGCTTGTATTGCTAATATGAAATTATGATTACTATGGCATTACAAAAAGTGACAAGTATTACCCAATAATAATAATAATAATAATTTATTTTAATCCTTTCGACTATCACATAGTATAGGACACGTCACAATCTTAGTATAGACAAAAAGAAAAAAAAACACAAATACATAACATATGAGATAGATAGCAACATATGCTTCACCGTGCACTTAAATTTTTCCAATGTTAATTGTTTATATTTATTGGACAATTTATTACATGCTTTAATGGCGAGATAATGAGGATTTCTCTCACTAAAAGCTAACCTGTGGAAGGGAACTTCTAAAACGTTTGCGTTTCTGGTATTGTAGCTATGGTAATCTTTTAGCTTCGGCATAGTGCTAAAGTTTTCCCTTACATATAGCAGCAGTTGATATATAAAAATACTTGCCAACGTCATCATCTTCAAATTCCTAAATAAATCTCTACAACTCGTTCTAGCGTTATTGCCTGTCATCAATTTCAGCTACTAATTTCTCTACGATTTTTGAGAATGTACTTAGTATTGACACGGGACGATAGTTATCTACCGATGTACGCGAGCCATTTTTGAAAATGGGAATTATCTTCGCAATCTTAAGTTCCTCTATGAATACACCCTCCACAAATGAGGTGTTTGTCAAGTCAGTCAAAGGGAGCACAAGCTCATCGATGCACTCTCTCAGCAAACAAGCACTGATATTATTGCATCCACTCATATACGTGTTTTTTAGTTTCCTAATTGTTCTAACAACTTCAAATTCTGTGGCAGGACTTAGGAAGAATGTACTGCTATGCATAGGAATCCTCACAATACCTCGATTTCCTGAATTAACTACTAACTTATCTGCCATAGTGTTAAAGTAATCATTGAAATAGTTCGCCAAAATTTCTGGTTCACTGGTTGTATTATCATTAATGTGTAGTGCGATATTCTGTTTACAATTTGTTTTCTTGGTTTGCGAATTAATAATGTTCCAGGCTGTTTTACTCCTGTTTTTGGAGTTCTTCATAATACGATTGTTATGTAGGATTTTTGCAGTTTTGATCACTTTTCTATACACACTCTTATATTTCTTGTAATAGTTGATTATGTTATCATTGCCGCCCAGTGTCAATCTATACAACTCTTTTAATCGAAGCGATGAGATACGAATACCTCGCGTAATCCAGCCATTGCTGTTATATGTACGTAAAGTAGTAATACATAGTAATATAGATGAAGTGAACAGTCGTTAGCTATTAAGGAAGTAGTGTGGATAGATAATCCCCAGACCTGTTGCAAAATCGGATCATCGAGGAACTTTCTAGGTCGCTTCTGCTAAATTTCGGTGTTTATCACTTAAAAATGTCTCTAGATGTACGAAAAGAATGTTCAGCATTAATCGAGATAAGATTTGCAAATTTTATATACGAATCAATATCACTTGGAAACATAACAAGAACTTCAGCGTAATAAGGATATTTCCGCAAAATCGAACGTAATTTTTCAGTTACTTGGTCTGCAGAATCAATTAATTGATTTAACGTGGCTTCAAACGTTCGTATAAATGTTATTGATTGTTCCAATAACAAAGAGGTGTCCTATAAATTGCAATAAGTTTTACTTTCTCCAGTTTCGCTGAAATGCTTGCTATAATATAAAAGTGCAAAAAACTACGTTGCTCATCTCGTTATAATAGGCTGTGCTGGTATCGGAATTACTGGACACAACTTGTTCTCTCAGGAAATTTCAGAAAATCATCTTTTTATTAATAAATGCATCAACTTAGGGCAAGGCTGTCTATCAGTTTCGGCTACAAGATGCGCAGCATGCATAAGAATGTTGTATTCAGGAATAATGTGTTTTCAATGCTCTACAGGGATTTAGTATTTCAATAAATCTCCATCCGTTACTAATATACGCACTTGCTTAGTTTCCACTGAATATGTTTGCAGGATGGCTATGATAATGGAAGCTATTGTTTGTGGAGTAACTTTGGTAATTCTAGAGCTACGTAAAAGGCACGGCACAGAAAGTCCACTTGTTTTTAACAAATATTATACTAAAATATGAAGCACCCTATTTTTTTGCATTCGGCGTTTTATCCATGGTGAACCACGGTGTTTTATATCTTAATTCAGACTTGCTTCTACCATTTTTTTGTACGCGGTAAATGTTATCATAGTGTAGTATAGTAATACTCAAATAGTTCATTATCATTAGAAAATTCATCATTTATTACAATTCAATATATTAAAATTCACAATTAATGTTGGAGTTATGGTCTTCAATTGTCATACGGTTCATTTTGGGGTTCCATTTATACCTTTTCGACACCACGCAATTTACGCATTTTATTACCCTACGGGTGTTAGCTTCATATTTTAACACCAGCCAGAGGCGTTTAATGGGAGAGACAAATGTCACTAGAAATAAACTAATTAATTATTATAAAAAGCATATATTAATGTAGAGAAAAGTATTGTAAACTTGCAGACACATACATACAACACTTATACATTACAAGAATTCATAAAAAATTACTGGAAATAACCAAGGATACATCGACATTCAATACAGGTTTCTATAACAGCGATATACCTGGATGAACTGGAGTCAAGGTGAATGAAAGTTTTCGTTTCGTGGACAACTTAGAAATAAAGCAGTGTAGTCCTGATTTCCAACAGAAATAAGAAGTTTGTTTGGTTAACCACGAAGAAAATTGACAAGCAGACAAGATAGATAAGTCAACAAATAAGTCAATAAATATATTTGGAATAAAAGGGTTTTAAGAAGAAGCACCAGTGAATGAAAGAACCTCACCATACCGGAAAAGATAGAATCTAAGAAAGGGAAGAATCCATAGAAATTATAGGTGCATCGAGAATAGAAGTTAAGAGAGGAGATATAGGAAGAACCATCATCGAAAAAGAAATTACACTCACACACACACACACACAACACTAGGTAATTATCTTGATTTTATGTTAAATATTTCTCGAAATTTATAAATATAATTTGTTATAATTTATGCTTTTGCATCATTAATTAAGAGCTAGGCCGGGCCGCTGCAATTTTGTTTAAGAAATTTAACTAAATTCTCAGTACAATACAATGCGTCGAGTTAGTAACTTCCAAGTAGGTACATATTTCTTCCAAATCACTTTAATATGTCCGTTTTCAACTACATGCTAAGGAATGAATTCGTATAGAAACGATCAAATAGTGTAAACTGCATTCTTTTCTTTGTCTATATTTTGCATTATTTAAAAGGACACGCCAATAGCTCCCATAATTACTGTACAGTTGCACATTACAAAAATACAGTACATCCGACTCCTCTTCACTTAAACTACGAGAAACGCGCCATAGATTCTTTTAACAATACTTACGAAATAAGAATTACACAACACGAACACCCCGTTACAATTGGAACCGACAGCATATATGTTTCGCGGCGCCACGAATGCCCGCACGAATGAGTCATAGATGTGATTTAAGCGATTGCTGTCAATTCTAATTTTAAGGCAGTAACTATTTTTTTAAATAACTTAATCGGAATAAAAAATACAAATTGGAAGCTCCTAAATTCAGTTGAAATTTATATGAAACTTGGTTCTATTATAGTTTCTGTGACATAAATATTTAAGTAAACACTTAATGCACATATCGCAGTAGATACCAGTGTGTCGTGTCCAGCTAATTAACCCTAATGGCAATTTTAGTTTTACTGTCAACGTTTAATTGTTAAAAATGTGGGGCGATGCTATCCAATTAAAAAGTTAGCCTACGATACCCTTAGTAATCTTACAGAATTTTATTGTATTTGAACGCTGCAAACTACTTCATTATAACGTTTTACAGATTTTGTCCATAATTGAAATAGGCGTTGATACTTAAAACTGTTCGAAACCAATGCAGTTACATATGTTGCGAAATTTATTCATTTCGAATTTATGCATTTTTGGAACGGTATTAGAGTATAATTTTTGTACATATACTTACATATCGGAATTATTTTGCTGCGAGAAATAATATGAATGTTTCTACATAAAATTATAAAAGGTAAAAATAATCAAACAGAAGATGTAATTATGTAAGATCTGTACTGCAACATCCTCGTTCCTGTTATATTTCATGTTTACGTTCAATTTTACGTAAGTACTAAGAGACGCGGCAACTTATCGTAAAGATTATTCTTTCCACAAGCATTTCAAAGCAAATTTTTGCTTCAGGAAGTGTTGCAAATCAAGTTTTGAGACGGTTTGAACGATGAAATGATTTATCCTTGAACGACTATTTAGATAATTACGAGTATGTCTAAAACAACCTAGTTAAGTAAGTATAAGTTCTTAATGCTCATAAGTAATTTCAAAACAACTGAATTTTAGATACAATTAATTAAGTCCAAATTTAATTTTAAAATTCAATGTTAATAGAATAGATTAAGTGAAGTTATTACAATTGTACTGCTAAACGTTTGGCCTTTGCAATATAATCCAATGAAGCTAGTTCAATATTTCTAACAGTTAGACAGAGGACTTCCATTAGGAGCAAGAATACAAAGGTACGAGGGATGTTTCGAATGTTCAATGAATTTGGCTCTAATTCAATTACATAATTCTTATAGGTCTCATTGGTCAGACACGTTCACGCAGCCATTCCGTGCAATGTTGTTTAGCATATTTCAGCAACTTAACTGATACAGACGTATTTCCTTACAGCTGATTTGGCAATCACGAAAGAAGCGATTTAATCACCATGAACTATCAAAATCTTCTTATCCAAAGAGGGCGCGAATCCTTCAGAAATTTTTAAACCTATTCGAGATGTATTTGGACAATTTGTAGAATCTAAAAGTGCAATCTATCGATGGGTCGATCATCTTAAAATTGGAAGAACTTTACTAGAAGGCGATCCGTACAGTGAACGGAATAATGTATCTGTAAATGATAAAAACGTTCCTGTCGTGGTCTTGCTTCTGAAATATTATACGCGTATAACTATTCGTGAAGTGTTAGTTCTATTGCGGTAGGTGCTTTGAAAGAAACAGTCTGTGAAGTTGTATAATGTAGTATACTAAAAGTCACAGTAAATGTTGTTGGTTTGGATGTTCTTGTGCAAATGACATTCGGTATAGTTTTGGGGTTCTATTTATACTTTTTCTATATCACGCACGCCACGTCCCAAGTATTTTATTAGCCTACAGGTGTTAGCTTCTTATTTTAACTCCAGCCAGAAACGTTTAATGGGAGAAACAAATGTAACTAGAAATAAAATTATTAGTTATTATAAAACGCATCTATTAATAGATAAAGGCATTGTAAACTTTCAGACACATACGAACAACATTTTTATATTACAAGAATTCATAAAAAATTACTGGATAATAACCAAATATATATCGACATTCAATACAGGTTTCTATAACAACGATATGCCTGGATGAACTGGAGTCAAAGAGAATTAAAATTTTCGTTTCGTGGACAACGGAGAAATAATGAAGTGTAGTTCTGGTTTCCAAAAAAAAGTTTGTTTGAACTAAGAAAATTGACAAGATAGATAGGTCAACAAATAAGTCTATAAGTATATTTCGAATAAAAGGGTTTTAAGAAGAAGTACCAGTGAATAAAAGAACCTCGCTATACCAGAGAAGATAGAATTTTAAAAAGGGAATAATCCATAGAAAATAGAGCCACACCGAAAAAGGAACTTAAGAGAGGAGACATAGAAAGAACGATCATCGAATAAAAGAAATTGCACTCACACACACACTAGGTATTTATCTTGATTTTATGTTAAATATTTCTCAAAATTTATAAATATAATTTGTTATAATTTATGCTTTTTATATTATTAATTAAGAGCTAGGCCGGTAAAATTTTGTTTAAGAAATTAACTAAATTCTCAGAACAATAAACATCCGTTATTACAACAGTATAATG
Organism: Chrysina gloriosa; assembly: GCA_038088585.1. Taxonomy (NCBI): domain Eukaryota; kingdom Metazoa; phylum Arthropoda; class Insecta; order Coleoptera; family Scarabaeidae; genus Chrysina; species Chrysina gloriosa. The sequence goes on from CM076092.1 coordinate 14,152,842, forward strand.
CAAGACCCTATTATCTACTAAAGACGAAGGGTGTTTTAAATTAATTGGGCTGGAAATTGCTTCCACATCCATTCTATTTGGCAGATCTGCATGGTAGTAATTCATTTGTTTCCAAATTTGAAAATACCAGTGCGGGGTGTTCAATTTGAGACCCTAAATGAGAAGAAACCAATGCCAATAATGTTTTGATCATTGTATTGATGAGCTTTAGAGTTGTACAATGTTCGTTCTGCAGTGTTGATGGAAATGTCAAATATCGATTGCTTACCGTTGCCAGTTATATATTATCACGTTTGTCCTTCTCCTCTAATTTTCTTTCCTTCGTTTATGCTATTATTCTCCTTTTGTTTTATATATTGGAGACAAATCTTTAGTGATATACATTATTTATTATTGGTAACACCTACTTTCTCCAGTTTTCCACTGAAGATACCAACTTAAGTGCCGACATATAAAGTTAGTCCCTCATTGGGACGAGTGTACCCCATTAAATGCAGATTTTATCGAAAAATTACATTATAATTTTGATGAAAATTGGCGAGATAAGAAAATTATAGGAATTCCTAGAACTTTGGAAACATCTCTCATACTTGTAGATAGCATAGAGTATTTAATACGTAAAAGGGATGATTTCATTTTAAATGCCTTTCGTTTTTTTATATTTCTTTTTTCTGTCATCCCTTATGACTCTAGTGTGTTGGGAATTGTGTCTCGATTCATGTCTACATTTTCTCTTATTTCTTTGTAGCTGTTGCAAATCCATTGATGTAAGGTCTCTTTATCTTGCAAATTCTTCAATTAGAGTTTGCTCTTTTACGCGGCCAACCAACCTTTCTCTTTCCTGGTTTTTGGCCCTGAAACATGAACCAATTCTTCGTTACACTTCCTTCATACCCAGATTCCCGTTCTCATCCAAAAGAGTTTCGTACCGGTTGCTTTTAATTTTATTTCAAAAACTTACTAGCGCCAATATATATGAAACATTAAAATGTTAATTTGAACATAATAGGTCGTGAATGGGATTAATTTTTTTTTTTCAAGAATATACATTACTTTTTCATTTACAAGTAATACTGGAATATATTTTCTTTGCCCTTTTACGTCTCTTTGCTACTCCCGGGTTGCTTTCAAATCACTTTCTATTGTTTTTCGGCAATTTTTATATTATTTTGCTTTATTTCTACCTTTTACTGCTCTTATTATTTAGAGATGATCTCTTTTGTAGGTATCTTTTTCCATTTACTCTATAACCTCATTCCGAATACCTACATATATGTTCTTCATGTGTATGTTTTACATATTTAATCTGCCTTGTGCAGCTTAATGGTGTTTGTGTTAGGACTCTTTTATTTACCCACGTTTCCGTCTGTTTCGTAACATTTTACCTACAATCTTCCTAACATATTTTATCGGAACGCTTGACTGCTGCTTAAACAGGGTTAGTGGTACACACAATGTACAATACAGGTTTGTTTAGGCTCTCAAACTGGATTCTTTTTTCCCTAACATATTTTACTCTGCCGCTTTCTTCTTGTATTTGCCATTTTTAAGATCATTTCGATTACTGTTTCTTTTCCCTTTTTCAACTCATATGATTTACCCAATTACTTATCATCTGTTTAGCATTCTATTTAGTGGTGAATCTTTCGGCATTTATTTAGAAATTTTTCTTATAGTTGTCTTTTAATTAATTATAACCAGAACATTTATTGTAATTAAATAGGTGAGCCGTGCTCGCATGTACTAGTTCGAAGTCATAAGAAGGATAAGACATTGTAGTATATCTAAATAGGTTGGATTTATAAAAATAATTCCATAATTAAAAATAATTCGCACACAGAAAGACTTTTTCCAAATAAAAACAGACTAGTAGATTTCTTTGACTTTTAAGCTCATTTCTTTTCCCTTCTAAGTTGTGGGAAGTTTGTAGGTAAGTAAACTGAGCGGATGTTATCGTTCTGACCGACAAGATTAGGAAAATTGAAAAAATATTTTATAATCCCGTCTGCGATCATTCCATTTCCTCTAAAAAAGCCGATTCATTATTGAATACCAATCTCCATTTCATTGTTGCATCCTCCAAACTCCATATATAATAATAAGCTATCAACAAGTCTTTAGGACACAAATATCACATCGGTAAACTCCTCACCACACAATTGTTTATAATAAAATCGGTGACACGTGTTCCGCTATCTCGAGGCAAGCATCTTCAACAACCGTATAAACCGAAGTAATTCATAGTCTTTAGGGCCAAAGCTTCGTTACTTCTCGCCACAATTTCCTGTTCTTCGCCAATTCTTCCTTTTCTCTTGGGTCCGCTATAGCTGTCCCTCTCCAACGTTTTCGTGGTCTTTTTATTTTGTTCTTGCCTTCTGGTTGATTCCAAGCTATTTTCTGTCTTTAACCTTATGCTTTCTACAATTTTGGGCTCTTTGTACATGTCATAAATTGGTTTTTCTAGTATACCCCTCTTCAATCTTTCCCTTCCTTCTATTTTCCTAATCGTTTTCCTTTCCCATCTCTGCAATATCTTTTTACGCTTTGATTCACTACCCATTGGCAGCCTTACATGGCCGTGGGTAGTACGATGGCTTTGTCTTAATTCACCATCCTTTCTCAACTTCTTTGATTTTATTGAATAGTTCATTGTCCTTACACATCTGGATACTTTCAACAGTCTTGATTCTATTTGTGTTCTTCAGTTAGTTCTTCAAACTCCTTTTTCTCTTTTCCTACAGGTGAATTCCAATTTCCGGTCATTCTTGTTCGTTCCTATTTTCCTATTCATCCATTTAGGTTATTTAGGTCAACGCAATGATTTGGAGATGTGTGAGGAGGAATTCGAAATTGCTTAAATATAGTCTGCATTTCTTTATCACCTAAATTTAGGATGCAAGTTTTAATTTTAATTGGTTCTCTTCATATTCTTTTTCTTGTTGATTTCTTATGTTGGTCAACATTTCTGATATTCCTTCATATTTTTAGCTGAAGATCTATTTAAGAGAACATTAAAATTCAGACTTCTAAGTTGATGGAGATAGTACTCACAATAAAGTAATAACTATCCAAATTGTATTTTACAACAACTACGCGACAAGTATACTAGAAATAGGAAATTAATAGTAAAGAAAAAAACCATTCGAATATAAATAGCGACTTTGTGAAACAAAATTAAACAAGGAAATTATAGAGAGAAGAATTTTGCGTTCGACGTTATCTAAATAGTGCACATTTTTCAAGTTGATGTGTTTTTCTCAATTGAAATATGTAAGTCAATTTGATTTAACTTGATTGTAAGGCAATAAAAATATTTATTACGCTGTTCATGCTTTGACTCATTGTCAATAATAGTTATTGCCATTTCTTGCATCATTTACAATAAATGCTAGATAGTCGATTGGATCGTGCCACATAGTAACTGACTAATATGTTCGGTACTTGAACATAGGAATTTTGTCATATGAAAGCATTGCGAGAATTTCTTTTGTTTAAACATTTTACCTTTGATACAATAAAGGTATGACTTTGATTAGTAACTAACTTTAACTATTTTTGTCGTTGACGTTCTCATATTTCCAGCTATTTCATGTATCTATTATGTTCATACTTTTACATTTAAACTACTATATACAGCGAGATCATTGATGATTGAAGGCTGATTCTACTGGCAACACTGACGATTTATTTATATTTATTTTTCATTGCCTTATATTTGCAGATTTATAATAACTAACATTTTAAGTGACATATAACTTTGTTCATTGGCGTAGATTGTTTTCGTTACTTGTCATCTTATTACTAGTTCGTGCTTGTTTTTCATCTTAGTAAATTCAGTCAATTATTGGTAAGTTATAAATAAAAAATTGAAAATAATTTATCAAGCATATGAGTTTAGATTATAATAGCGTTGTTGTAAACGCGTTGAAACGTGTTTATTCTAGGAACGTATTATTCCTCTGATAAACGCAACCAAGAACACCTTTGGGAGTAATCCCACCAAAGTTGCTTTGAACAGTTACAGCAGTTCCTTGATAAAGTGGACTAGAAGCATTCGTAAAAGAAAATTATCAGGAAGAGCAACTATTCTTACTGAGAGAGATGTTGCAGATGTTCCACAAAGGCTAGATGCAAGTCCGAGAAAGTCTTAGCGAACACTCTCACTCAAACAGGCCTATCGTATGGGTCATGCCAAAAGCATTTAAAGAGATTCTACATCTTCATTCATATAGAATATCTGTTATACAGAAATTACTGCCTCTTGACTCCCTCAAAGAGCAGAATACTATCTATAATTTATTAATAATTAATAATTAATAATTTTCCAATTTTCTTGGGAGACATTTTTAGCGTTGCCACAATAAGCCGAAATCGATGAACCTGTAGGTCACCGAATCTACCGCCATCTAAATTAAAGTTTATAGTGTTCGTTTACATACATTAGATGATCTAAGAGCAACTATTACAGAAGTAATGGATAATATTACTGTTGAAATGCTCCAAACTACCATGGCACTATCGTATACTAGAGGTTTCTTTTTCATATTAATCCTTTCCTTCTTCGATTCTACTAATCTCCTCGTTCTACTTTCTTTAGAGACTTGGCTATTTTTTGTGATCACAATTCGTTCCTTAAAAAATCTAAACATATATAAGGAAAGAAAGTTATTAGAAAACTTTAGATATGTACGTTTTCATTTTCTGTTTCCTCTTTCTTCTGTTTTTATTCATCTTTTCCTGCGGCGTTCGCACCTTATCTTGTTTTCTCTGTTAGCTTCGGTTTTCTTCCTGAAGTTGAGTCCTTTCTAACTTTTCCATATCAGATCAGGTTCCTGTTCTACTTGTTGTTTGCTATTGGAGTTTCTGCTTCTGTTCCATTCGCTTTTCTTCCTTTGTAAATTGCATCTCTGCAATAGTTGTTTTCTATTCTTGATGTTTTGTCGTTGGCCTTATGTTACTAACATCTGTTAATGTTGGTGTAGCAATTTATAATTTTGCAATTTACACACTTTACACACTTTGGAGCTTTCTGTTATTGTCCTTTTAGTATTATTTTGTTGACTGTGTAGTATATGTTCTTTACCTTCTTGGTTCTGTGTGCTGTCACAAAATCTGTTCGTCCATCGCTTATTATTACTCTCCCTAAATATCTGTCTATCCATTTACTTCTGTCGATCTTTGTTCACTGTCTTTATTATTCCCTATCTGCCCATATTTGCAGTATTTTCCACATTTTTTTTTGTGTAAATATGCGACTGCGTCTTCGCATAGTAAACTGAGGACTCGAACTGCCATAAATTCTTACTCTTCTTTTAACACAATTAATTCTATGGAGTAATGCCCTTGCGAACTCTCCGTTATAAACTAACTACTCTTCTTGCAATTGAATAAAAACAATAATTACAAGTGAACAGTCAAGCTGATACAACACTCACTGAAATCAAGAAGATATCAAGGTCAAGGGAACTTGATACACAGAAACGGCTTACACAATAAAGCAATTTACGTAATCCGTAATCGGTACTTTACATGATAGTGGTATAGGTGGCTGCTTTCTATATATAATTGTATCATATATGTCTGAAACTTCCAATGATGTCCCCAACAGTATATGACCACTTATAACCAGCACAAATCACCCTAAATTCGCGCAGATCCTTATCCTTTCCCAATTCTTTTCCCAATTTTCAACATCAGCTGCGTTCGGTTTGCTGTTTTGGCATTCCGAAATGATACACTATTAATACTAGTTCCAAGCGGCTATCGTTAGTGGGAAACGATGTTGAAAAAAATTACATAACTTTAAATTTACCTTTAAAATTTAGTGTTCTATTTTAAATTTTCACTAATACTATACTAATATATACAGTGCCCAAATGATGTGTCCGGGTGTCATCTGTCTTGCCGCATATATGTGCCTTTTTCAACAATCATCAAGTCTTAAATTGAAAGGTGAATAATTAATGACATAACTAGAAGGTTGTAAGCAACCGAAAGTATTTCTCTAAATGATATTCACTAATTTCCATACAGCAATATGGTCTGGATTTAAAATGAATATTTTACAATTGTAGGGATTATTTCAAAAAATTATTTATTTAAAATGTTTTTCAAAAGTACTCCCTTTTTTCGAGAGTATAAATTTCCGTGTGAACGGCATGCACTTAGTTTTCTTACTCGTGAAGGCGTAAACGCATAAACAACAATTATTTTTAACTTAAGTCATGTTTATATTTGAAGGTGAGAGTTTCATTATATCATCAATTTTTAAAGATCGTACCATTATGACACGTAACTTAATAAAATAAAAAAGTAGATGCTCCAGAATCTACGTAATTCTAAATTTAGAAGAATGTACAATCCATTTATTTACACAAATTTAAACTTTAAATGGCTTAATACAATCAGCCAAACAATCGCATGCAATTGGCTTTAACGTACAGCTTTTACACCCCTGGATGATAAAACTCACAAATTGAAGTACCCCTATATCTATCCCAATTGCATTGAAACGATCCTAAACCTTATGAGCGTTTATTAAAAGCAGAATAAAACAATTCCAATAATAAATGTGGTACAGTCATCATTTATGCTTGCAACAAATAGTGGGTAGTAGTTAAACTAAAATGATCCTTGACTTGTTAATTTCTGCGTTACTTTCCACAAATGCGTGATACTGATTATATTATTGCTTATTGTCGATTACACGCTTTCGAGGATCGTATTCGCATTATACAACGAAAATCGTGTATTTTTATTTCCTCTCTGTTGATGATATTTTCACAGGAACTACAACGAATTTGCTAGCGTAATAAAACTAATTATTGACTGGGGTAGTGGGGAGCTCATTACCAACGATATTTCTATATTCTTCGAGTATGTATGCTGTTCTCCCGGCTTAAACTTTCGAACGTCTAATCCATCAGTTGGTGCTGCGCTCTTTGGCGGATAACTTTGTAGAGGTGCGAAGGTTGTGTACCATGGAGTATTTGTACGTTATTTTGGTTGCATTAGCTGTTTTAAAGACAGGTATGTTGATAAGAAAATATAGTTATAGAATAGAAATTAACTTTTCCATCTATAGTTCTCAAAATTTTCGCGCCAAAATGTATAATCTGATCTATTCTTTTTTCCTATTTGAGGCGTTTGTTTTCATGAATTACATTTTCATCATTTAAATGGCTCTAAGCAATAAATCACAATAAGTATATATAATATATACTTAATATAAATAATATATATATAATAAGTATTTTCATATGGGCGATTTATATTTGAAAATTCGATAACAATCCAAAGTAACTATAAGAAAGTAAGATCGGGAATTAATGTTTTTCTAGCATTTGCTTAAACTTTATAACTTAATAACAGATACTTTCTGGTTAAAGTTACACAAGTTGTAACTCAGGAATTGGATAAATAAATGAAAACTAGATAATTCCAGAAGTTATGGTCAAAATAGCCTAATTATATCACACAATGCTTTCGCAATTTTTGGGTCTATTTAATTTGCCCATTCGCTAATTGGCGTAGAAGGAAGTTAAATTTTAATCATTAAAATATAGTTAATTACATAGTACCATAGGTACCATTTACAGTAATTATTTTTCAGTTGAAACAAAATGTTGACAACTACTTCTACTACTTGATTACTGCCATTTGTACCTATGTAAACATTTAGTATAAAATTTTAACTTAGCACTATACAGCTGCAAATCATTCTGCCAAATTTGTGCTTTTAATCTTTAATTTGAACGAAATAGTACTACCACATCAATTTAAATGTGCGTTTATTTAGGCAACTTTACTGGAGAAGTTAACTCCACTCTAGGATGATGGATCGATTCTTCTTTTACCTTAAGGAATCCTCAATGACTTACTGTACCCGTTTTCCAGTCTACCCCATAAACTTGGTCTCCTTGTAAAAACCTACCACCTTGTTAATCGGAAGTTCCCATACCTTTTCTGACTGCAGTAAGCGCGATCCAACAAATCTCATGTAATGATGTTTCTTCCTCGTCACAAGTCCTATAGATTGAGTCATCTACTAATCCTATGGTGTGGAGATGGCAGTACGTGGACAACAGTTTCGACTGTCTTTCCAATATGTCGCTTGCTCATTCGTAACAACTTATCTACTTGGACATCTGAAGAATCCACAATGAACAAACAAGATTGTTTTAATCTGGAGGGGTTTTTCAGTGTTTTAGATGTCATTCATTTACTAAGGTCCTCATCTTAGTTCTTAGTGCTTTACAAGGAATTATAAACATATGCTCGGGCCCCACAAGTTCCCTATTTGTCCTCTCCGGAACATCAGTTCTTTGACAGAATATATTTTAAAATTTTGAACTGTGTTGATAGGTGTTTGACGATCACCATTCGTGATACGGACTCTCATATTTCTAATGGATTCCTATATCACGTTTTGCGCAAGTGTGAGCATGGATGTAACGTCAGTATCATCCTGTTCCTATGTTAAACGACCTCAGGTCCCGTTTCCATTTTGGATTCGCCTGTTAACTAGCCGTTAGTGTTCCCTTTGAATAATTCTCGCAGTTTTAGTATTGCGTCCTAAGGTGTTCTGTAGTATATGGTGCTAATGGACTGATGCTTGGTTCTTTAATAGTCTTTGTTATAGAAGATATACGATAGTTGTCAGAATATCTATTTAGTACGAGACATGTTTTTGTAAGTAAGTACCATTTTGAGAAAGAACACAAGTGCAACTTTTAAAAAAATCTATTTTTGTAAGAACATCTATTTTTCAACATAATTTCCACCAATATTAAGGCACTTATCATACCGTACAATCAGTTTCTAAATTACATCCTTCCAGAAATTTGCCACCTGATTTGGCAACAACTGTAGCACGGCCGTTTTGACGTGATCATCATCGTCGGACCACCTGGAAAGTAAAGGAACAATTGGTGGTCACTGGGAGCTAGATGTGATGAGATTTTAAGTTCGACGAGCCACATTTGGACGAGCATGGTCATGAAGCAAAGCAATCTCCTTACAGAGCATGCCACGTTTTTTGTTTTAGATTGCACGACGTAATTCAGTTAAGGTATGTTGCAATGGTTGACAAATCAAACGGCGGATTTCTATGAGGATGGAATTTAGAACCCGGTTTTGCAATATGACAAATGCCTTAAGATTGGTGAAAATTATGTTGAAAAGTAGAAGGTACCTTGCCTTCTTATAAAAATAAAATTGTTGAAAAAATACACTTGTGTCCTTTTTATATCAAAACGATACTTACCTGCTTCGTAATATCCTAGTTGATGTCGTATTGATCTTAATTCAGTATACACCATGTGTAAAACACAAATTTCCAGTTTTTGATACTGTAAGATAATAAACGAGAAAAGTTACCTAACAGCAATAATTTTAAAGTGTTGTGGTTTAAGTACATGGAAGCATCAAATACGCTATTTAGCAGCTCAATTGTCATTTTCAATGAAAAATTAAATGAAACACTTCTGTTCTTTGTGCTTCGGTGAAAGTAATCTTTTCGTCGAATTGCGTTTTTGAGATTTTTGTCAAGTCGAGTACAGTGTGAATTGTTTCATATTTCTTTAAATCGGCGTGATTACATTTAGAAAATTTAATACTTGATACATTGTTGATAAATCCAGATACCCAGTTAACTGTCTTGCTTTGATAATTGTGTCGTATTAAGCACAATCATATTTCTTATTTGTACTGCTGCTTGCAGTTGATTCTCGATGTGTTATGTTGCAACTTCGGCAACTTCGATGGTTGTTATTTGTTAATCCAAGACAAGGAGTGTTAGATGTGGTAACTCAATGAATAAAGGATACTCTCATTTCCTATTACAGTTTAATACAAGCACAAATAAGTGAAACAGATAGTTCATCCTTATGGGAGAATTGAACACGCTGATTGCCTTCAAATGGAATCGACTTGGGAACGATTCCTAGGTTAGACTATGTGCTAGAAGAGGAAAAATAGCTATGATCTTGACAATCCTCCCAATTTTACGTAAAAGCATTGGATGTGGTATCTGTTTCACTTATCTGTGATATAAACTTCGTACTAAACATGACTACTATGTGCAAAAGTATTTTCCATTACTTTTACATTCGAAACTTCAACGCTAACGTTTAGCCTACTTTCATTTGTATTAGGTATGATTTTCAGCATTCCCAAAACTGATTGCCCCAAACAACAATTACAATTTTAATTATTACTAATATATTGATTGGCTTCACCTTCAACCCATTCTCACAAGAAACTGTTAGTAATAAGAATGAAAAGAAATCTCAGAGTTTATCATAGACAAATAGGCAAACTGTTTTATAAAATATAGTTACATGGCTGCATCTTTTATTGTACTTCCTGGTGCGTATGTACCAAAAGTTTATTAGTACAGATAGGTACAGAATGATATGTTATATATCAAGAGGTTTAATGAAGTTATGAGGGTTATATAATGATGATTACCAAACGTGTTTTATAATACATCTAGCCTCTCTCATGGTTGAACGGGAAACGAGCTTTCCTTCAATTATCCATAGATTAAGTACACTGCTACATGAATTTTGGAAATTGGGTGGTCTTACATAGTCCGGCAAATTATCGCAATTTTTAACATCAGCAAATTTGATATTTCTTAAGTAAAATAACGTTGGTGGTTGAAACAAAAAATTTTGTAGTGTTGTTATACAAAAACAAAGTCAAAAACTTCCGACAAAAATGAAATCGAGCCTTAAACATTGCATGACATGATTTTTAACGAGTTTGAGGGTTGATAGTAATTGCACAGACTAATACCGCCAGCACACATATCTAAGCATGTTTAGGTGAATTTATTTATGTATAAATACATTAGCACGTCGATTTATATAAAATGATTTTGTCTTTTTCAGGAATCTAAATATCTTATTGTTAGTTTAACCTTCCTATACTCACGCATAATAATTGCACAGACTGTGGGGTGTATATTTACCGACACTATATCACATATCTCGTGAAACAGAGTTGACTTTCAGCGTTGACCTGTAACAGGTATCAATGATGTTGCATCGATATTAGTTATTAAAATGATATGGGCTCAAAGGAATGCACAATTTGATCGAAGCTCAAAAAGTAACTCGTGTTTAGTGGAACAAGAACATACTCAACAAAATTAATGATGATGCTTTGGCGACGAAACATAGATTGAGACGTATGTGCCTGAAACCATGCAAAACCTGAGCTTTTGAGTATTCCGGGATGAACGACAGAACTAGCCCATTTACGAAGTATCCCGAAGATAATGATTGCCCCTTTTTCGCTACTGCTGTCATCGTTTTAGATAACCGTTGAAGAATAAATGCTCATTGGCATATGACCATGTGCTCGTTAAAAAAGTAAACGAATTGATTTTTGTAGTAAGACATCGAACTAACGCCTCATTCTTCATGCACTCCTGATTTAAGTGCTCTTAGTTCCCATTTGTTAAATATAAAACGAATGGAATTCATTTTTCAACACTTGTACCTCTACAATGAATGCAATGGAAGCAATGCTTAGAAGACTGATTCAAACGCATGGTTACAATGGGTATGAGGAAGATTAGATTAAAAAGCAATAAATGCGGGTCTGTTATTGAAAATTTCGGCCCTCGTAGAGGAAGAAGAAGACTGGACCTTAACAAAAATTCTAAATTAACGAAAAGCATGATTTCAAGAAATATTATTACCATTTTTAATAATTTTGATTGCCTGAAAAATTAAAAAGAAATCTTAATCGACCCATTATTAAATCTGTTCTTTTAGAATCTCTTCAAAGTTTACCCAAACGAATTCTTATTGTGATCGACATATACGCAGGACGAAGAAATCCGGTTTCACATCGTTACGTAACAGTTCTGTGCATGTACTGCGCAAATAAGCGGTATTCGACAACAAATCTTATGCAAACAAACAAATAGTACTTATGTGTAGGTGTACAAACATACAATAGAACTAACAATCTAGTTAGTATAAATTAACAGTAATTCTGTATATTTATTTCTTGTTTAGGTAAATCTATTGTGAACACGTTCAGTACGTATCACACGATGGAACGGTACTTCATATTTTCACATCTTTCTCTGCACAACCTGGTTGACTTAAGGTGTGCCCACGTTTACGACATCGTGTTTATAAACAAGGTCTTTCGTAATACCGCCAGCACACATATCTAAGCATTGTGTTTATATTTAGGTAAATGTATTTATGTATAAATACATTACCACGTCGATTTATATAAAATGATTTTGTTTTTTTCAGGAATCTAAATATCTTATTGTTAGTTTAACCTTCCTATACTCACGCATACGGTCTGTGAGACCGATTTATATAGTATAGTATACGTCTTTCATTTTGACGTGAGTATAGGAAGGTTAAAAGACCTTGTCAAAATATTTTATAAACAGACGGCTTCTAATAAGAAAAGTAATCAAAGCCATTATCTAATCAGAAATATAAAAATATTTTAAAAATATTTATTTATAGATTTTTAAATGAATGTATCTTAGACGTGAAGTTATCCATACTTAAGTGGACCTTGTAAGAGTGCAAGTTACAATAATAATTGAGCACCTATAGGAGATTGTAATTTAGAGATGTCCAATAAAATGAAATTGTGATTATGGTTGACAACCGTGGAAACGCTGAGTTCTTGCACCTTCAACTTGAAAACGGCCTGGGATAATTGCAAGAAACTTGCAAAAAACAACAGGCTGTTCCTTTTTGCGATAGCATGTTATAACGGAGTTTAATGCCATAAATAGCAAAGCAGGGGATAATCATTAATCTTCATAAGACGCGAACCTTTTCGCGAGCTAAAAGAAAAAGTCCTTGAGGAGATAATAGAGACTAAGCAAAAACAAGATTCAGTAAAAATACCACATAATTGTCTCAAGCTGAGACAAGCAAAAGCAGTAGAAAATCCACTGAGAACGTTAGTGGGTTCTCGTTTTGGGACAATGCAAAGGGCACCTAACCAAACTAGGGATAACAAGTTTCAAATACTAACATTTCTTATATGGAGGTGATGAAGACTCCATACCGTCTACTAAATAAGTATGACAATTTGCACCACGCATCACGTTCAACACGTGGGGGTAATCACCAGATACCATACAAAAACCTGTCGTTCTACATCGGGGCCGAAACAGATTCCCTAGACCCCTTTATCCCTCCTTGCGCGACTAACCATCATGTCGTGAGATGGCTTGAATGATGGTGATCCAAGAACTCCAGATGGCGACGTCCTCCCTCCGCAAAGCTAGGTGTCATTAGGACCTCATACTGGGAACACTTCTAGACTGAATAACAATTGTGAGTTATCTATTGAGTTTTGAAGCCCGTTTGGCCGATGTTAGAGGCAAGAGTCTAACTGAGCGAAGTAATTCACAACTGAATTGTCCGAATTCGCAACCTTTTCCAACGTCGATCGTGCGAGTTTCACCGAAAATTCTTAAAGGGTATGGATATCTTCCACTCCTCATGTAATTGTACCTTTAGGGACAAACAAGGGCACCCCAAATATCATGATATAAGGAAGAAATTAGGAAGAAGAAAGAAATAAGAAATACTATGAAGAGAGTAGAGGTGAAGGCAATAAAGATGAGTCTACATATAAACGAAGAGAAAACGAACGACATGGAGTGGACGGAGAAATAATTTCATAAAGGAAGATACTTAAGGGTGAGAGCCGAAAGTGGGAAAGAATATGTTCTTGAAGAGGAAGATCAATTCACGTATTTGGAAACGATATTTACGATGGATGCCAAACATTACAAGCGAAATAGAGTTCAGAACCATGACAGGGAACAGATGTGTGGGAGTCCTCAATAGAATCCTGGGGAGTAAACACTTATCGAGGAAAGCAAAGATGCAGCGGTATAAAACAGTAATAAGACCCAGTGTGTTATACGCTTGCAAAACATGGACAATAAATAAAACGGAACAAACAAGGCTGAAAGTGTGAGAGAGAAGAGTACTAAGGAAAATATACGGAGAACAGGAACTTAGTGACTTATGGTTGAGAAGAACTAATGAGGAACTGAAGGAACTGTGCAAAGAAACAAATATAGTGTAGATTGTAAGGCCACAAAGATTACGATGGAGAGCACATATAGAAAGAATGCCGGAAACTAGAGTGCCAAAATTACTTATGACGGTGTCAATAGGGGGAAAAGAAGAAGAAAAATGTCTTATCGTTAAAGTTCGAGTTGATACACGAACTAAGAATATGCGTGAATGTTTGGCACTATGCTCGTGTCAACAAAGTTTATCAAAGCAAAATTCATTTTAGGCCTAATACAAAATAATAGAAGTATAAATTCATGTTCCCAAAAATAGCTGGCAGAAAAAATAAGAACGCTGTAATGGAGGTGAGGAATGGCCAACAAAAAAGAAGGAAAATTATTCTTTTTGGTGTGTGTGTATCAGTATTTGGTGGCATGACCCTTATTGTTGTTCATTGCACCTTTTAGTCGTAGAAGCCACCAAACGCTCGCAAGTTGATTCTCGAATACTATACCGCGCTTTTTGCACTTCCTCCCAAGTTTTTGGTGATCTTTTCCTTTGGCAGGGTTCTTTTAGTTCGTACCACTATCTATTAGATTTATATCAGGTGACTGTGCTGGCCAAGTCATAACAGACACTTTATTATCCTCAAACCATTTTTACTATTTTATACGCATGCTTCGGATCGTTGTCCTGCTGAAAAGTCCATTCTAAAGGTATATCTTCCTACGCGTAGGGTAATATGACGTCATTCAAAATGTCACGTTAAGTTTCCTTGGTCATGATTTCTTCAATCCAAAACAACGGACCAACATCATGGTGGGAAAAACATCCCCAGGTTATTATACTACCACCACTAAATTTAACGGTTTTTTTTTTGTGTATTTGGGGTTAAATGCTGCATTCGGAGGCCTCCTGATGGACGTTTTACCGTCAGATCCGAATAAATTAATCTTAGTTTCATCGCTCCAGAGCACGTACTGCCATTCTTTTTCTTTCCGATCGCCCTCTATGTTTAAACGCGTTTGTGCCAATGATAAGCGAGCCTTGATGTTCTTTCTACTCAACAAGGGAACTTTTCTAGGAGTTCTGGCATTCAAATTTACATCAATCAGTCTTTGTCTTATAGTTCTTGAGCTAATTGGTGCATTTGTTGCAGCCTTAAGTTGCGAAGAACAAGCATAAGGATCGGCTTTGCTTTTGCGAATTAGCAAACTGTCAAAGTTTGGGGTCGTTTTCTTTGGTATGCCTTTAGTTCTTAATGCACGGATCGGTTTCATAGCTCGAAATACCATGCATTCCGACCGCTTTATCGATTTGGCGATCCACCCAATAGACTTTCCCTCATTATGGAGCACTTTAATTAATTTTCTTTGTGCGTTAGTACAATGCTTCGATCTACCCATCTTCACGATCTGCAAACACGTTGAACACCACATTCGACAATCAAAAACACGAAACTAAACTTATTGACATGTAATTGTTCGTTTTGAATGATGAGTACTACGCACCACCTGCCAAAAACACCTAGAACAATGCCCCTTCTTATTATTTTTGCCAATCTCAGGCATGAAATCATAGTCCGACTGCTACGCAAACGGTCGTATGAGACAAAATACGTGCAAAGACCGATCGTTCTTATTATTTCTGCCATCACTGTATACAAACAGCTTCTTTCGTAAGTCCAATCTGGCGTGCTGACAAAATAAAGGCGAAACAATCTGCGTTGCCTTCCGAAACTGCCCTAATACACTTGTAACATTAAGCTGGAAAGTCAGTCTCTGATGCGGCATTATGCCGAGATATCTCGGGAACGAATTCCAGCAAAGGTAAGCTTCGTAGATAAAGGTACTGTCACTTGGAGGATTGTGTTTGCGGCAACGATTTTTTCAGGATCGTCAACCTCCATTTTTCAGGCCATTCGTGAAGTCTGTGGACGACATCGTGCGGGCGCAGTAGTTTATTCGTTCGTCACGGAAAGAGGTGTAGATTATCGTGTTGTCCCCATACACGGCAAATTAGGCCGCAGATGACCGCGACAGATGTGACATGTATACCAAAAATAACTCCAAGGTGGAACCCTGGGAAGCGGAAGACTTCAACTAACGCGAAATGGTCAGATGATGCCCAACCTTCGCGGAGAAGGACCTGCTTCTCAGATGTGACCCAATCAAGTTGACTAAGCTAACATTAATTTCTATCTGAATCATCCTGTGGATTAATGCGGCGATCCACACAGAGCCAAAAGCGTTGGTCAGATCGAGGAACATCCCAGTTGACTCTCGTCTCTCCAGAGTATTTCTAAAGGCCTCAGTACGCGGAAAGGTTAGAAATCGGTACACAGACGTGTCCTAAAACCGAACTGTTCTGTAGAACGTTTGAATCGATCAGTTTGTCATGGACACGACTTAGTATTATTGATTCAGCTATCTTTGGAAGTCCTAGTAGCACACTAGAGGGACGGTAGTTCTGAGGATTTTCTTTGTCATTTCCTAGTTTAGAAATCATTGCGACATTCCTATCAAACTTGAAGGAATATCCCAGAGTAATATTGGCGTTGAGAATGTTGAAAATCTCCCCAATTATGGATCTTTGCCACCTCTTTAATGACGGGGTTGGAAATTTTGTCACAAAGCCTTCATTCTATCGATGATAGAGGGAACCTCTTCTTCGTTGGTCGGTGAAATTGTGTCGGTGGAGAGGTATAGGGGCTATCCATTGTTGATTCGAGTTCATTCTCCAGGTTCTTGTCCGAGTTAATATCTACCTGATGATCCAAAATGACCTGGGGTTGGTCCGTAAAGATCTCCGCTTTGCCTAGATCGTCGTAAGTAACATCCGCAGCACACTGAAGAGGGTTGTTGGGTGTTAAACTGGTGTTAATCTTAACACCCATATCAACACCAGAAAGTGTTGATTTTTGTTGTTGTATTGATAATACACACAATATTTCTTAGATGTGAATGAGAATTATGATCAATGAAAGTTAATAGCTCTGCAATTTTTGTAATGTCCGGATTTATAGAGTCCTATCTTATGCTGTGTCTATTTTTTTGCATTTCATAGTCTTAATTCATTCCACACTTTACCAACAAATGGTGCATGTGGTCATCGCAGTTGGTATGGAAGAGCAAATCTTTGCTTTAGTATTATGAACTTTAGCTCTCTACACTCATTTTCAAATCGATGGTAAGAGCTTTTGATGCAGGCCATTAACTTTACTAAATGCGTAATTTATGTCATTCACAACACACTTCTATGTCAAAAATATTCAAAAGCATTTGAATATGTTTAAGGAAAAAAATTATGCAAGAAAATTAAACGAATGATTTAGAAACCTAATAATAATCGTTCTTTTTTATTTTATTGCGTACTATCTGAGCTAAATATATGATAGAACTAAGAAACTTGAGCTACCGTGTGACAAATTTGTAAATTAGTGTAACCTTTACGTCTCATTAAGAAAAGTCTATAGAAGAATGAATCACATGAACGTAACTACAATCCAATCGTGTTTCCAGTTTTTATACCTGTAACCTTCGGAATTTTCCTCAAACATTTTTCTTCAATCGCATTGTTATTAAGCAAACTAGCATTTTAACAACCTTGACGGTTGTTTATGTTTCTATTTTTCTATTGTCCTCTTAACATAGCCAGCCTACTGTTCGACGTAGTATCACGTAGCACAATGACGCTATTAAAATTTCGATGGTTTTTCGTATATAGTCGAAGTTGGTCGTTTAGCGTTTATGGAGCTTATCTGCGAAAATTATAACAATTACGCGCGATGATATAAGTCATTAAGAATGGGTGTCACATAATGTAATGAAGGACAGGACACGCCGACTCATGAATCCAATACTTAACTATGCGACCAAAGATAGAATACTACGTTCTTTAACGACTGTATTAGCATAATTTCCAGAAATGATGAGAGATCGTAATGAATGACATAATGAAGTGTTATTATGATCTTCATATTAGATACAGTGCTGGTAATAAACTTACAATTCAAAATCAAAAGAAATATCAAGATTGCTAGATTTGGACCTTACGTAACCTAAGATTTGCTTTAAAATAAGAAAACATCCCAGAGTCCATTAGTTTTTAAATCACCGCAGTTCTTCTACTTACAAGTCAAAATAACAACACAAACTCACTGCAACTGATGATGTTTATCCGTAAACGTTCTTGTAACGTTGTAATACATATTTTGTTGCAACAAAGTTGTGCCATTTTGACAGATAAGTGAAGACCAGAACTCAAACGTAGGTGCACGGATCATCCAATTATACGTTATTGATACGATAAAATTTTAATCCCTTTTACCACATTACCATTTTCTGTTCTTTAGCTGAATCTTTACATTGTTGGAAGTGCCAGTCTACGGAGGATGGACCCTGTGGCGATTATTTCAACGCAACCAAAATCAGGAATTCTCCAAGAATATTTGGTTCAATCGACACCCAAATACCAATTGAGGAGAACTGTGAAACTTTCCTTGGTTTTCAAATCAGGGACCAGAAACCAGTCTGTATGAAGAAAACGCAAATGGGTAGGTCCACATGCATGCACTTTATAAAATTTACAGGAACCTTACTAGATTTCTTTCCAATTTTTTTACTTTGAGGATACTTTCCGAACCAATTTGGGTTTTTGTGTCTTACTCATTCCAAATTTTATCATTCAAATCCCTTTTAATTTAAATATTGTTTCATTTAGAACACTTAAAATTCATAATACACCGTTCGGCTAAAAGAAACTTCTTGTTTGGTACCTGGAACGTTATAACTGATTTTGACTGCATTTAGTATACTAATTCAAAATACTGAAACCTTCTATATTTTATTTACCCGAGTAAAGGGCGTGAACGTCATTTATGTTGATTATAATAAACTGTTTGAACAATGCCAAAGCTCATAAATATGTTGAACTACTAAACATCATGCTCTATAACTTCAGACATCTCGGATGTAACATTAGCATAAACATTTATTACTTGCCATACAACCATTTGGACTGCTTTGGTGGAAATTTGGGTGCCACCAGCGAAGAGCAACGTGAGAAATCTCACTAGAAGTTCAGTTAAAAATGTTCTGCAAAAGAAGCTACCGAATTATCAACTAACTTCCCCACAATTTTTTATCGTCTCAAGTGTTATTGCGGTATTGTTAATGTAACAATACAGTTTCTTAACAATGATCAAGAAAATACAATTATGCTACTTTTTCAATTTCTTAGGTTTTCTTTCCTGAACCATCAGCTCAACTAGAAATGGAGTAATGCTATTCTCATATCTAAAGAATTAGTTGTTGGGCGAAAATTATTGGCATATTTGAATGTGGTACACCAAATATAGATAATATTAGTTCAAAAAGCACTGACAGTAAAACATGTGTTGTTGTTATCATTGAACTTGGAATTGAACCTTCTATCATTAACACCAAAATTCTTATTAGCAATTTTTTTGGCATCCATTTCTTTATTAGTTGTTATTATTAAATTTAATTTGGTGAAACTTGTTTCCATTTATCACTAATATTTTAGCTAGCACAATCATTCTGCAATTTTCAACATAATTTCAAATTTTACTACTAACTGCTACACCATCATTATGAACTATTAATTTTTTCAATATTGGCACAAACCTTCGTCAGAATTTAGGCTACTGTAAAACAAACTCAGGTTCGGAAGTTGCTCCAAAATTATAGCTTAAATTCCAAAGACCTAAACTCCAATGCTCTCAACTCGGTTGATTTTTAGGAATAATGAAACGTTTGATAACTGTGCAGTTATTATCTAGGTCCGAGGTCCTTGATCTGCTTCTTTTCTTCTCAGAATCATGATTTAACTCCGCTCGTAAATCTTAAATTTTTTTGCACTAAACATTCCTAGCCTTAAAGCATTCGGACAATAAACGCCTCATAACTTGCAATGAATTGTGCTCGGATTAACGGCTTCCAGAAATCTAATAACTTCAAAGACTTCACATTTTAAATGCTTTGCAACTACGCAAGCCATGTTTGTATGCTTCCAGTAAGCTAAATGGTGTCGTCGACAAAACAACGCTCCAGACTCTATTGTTACACGCATTCACGTGTTTATACATGCATGCACTTAGCGCCAATTTTGCGCACGTGTAGCCATCTGCATCTTTATTATTGGACATTCCTCGTAGTTTGTGGACAACTGTAACTTGTGCAGAAACTATTCTTTATACTTAAAATTTGTCGGGTAGGGAGTTGAGCAATTTTCCAGGACTTGTTTCACCAGAAACACATTCATAAGAAAAACATCGTTGGACAGATATTTCTGATATCACAAATTGTGTTTATCAGGAATGCTGATATGGTAGGGTTTGGTGTAGTCGCATTTGCACAGATTTAGCATTGCAACTCCCTGACATAATCTGATGTAGTAAATCAAATGAGAATCATTACAGCTGTTGCTTCATCACGTTGTCTGGCAAGTAATCTTTCAATTAACTCAAATTCAAGATATTGCTGAATATTCGAGATATATCGTTAATTCTGCAGCAAATTTCTATTATTTCACAGAGGAATATTCTTGAGTTGTTTAGCAGAAGTCTCGAGAGATGGGCGGAACACCAACAATACGGAAACAAAAGTAGACGATGAATATAATTACTAGAAATGCACAAGGCATCACAAGAAGTGTTTAATGAGATATACTTACTGAAACAAAGAAAATGGAAAGAAGAAATGAAATAATAAATAAATATTTGCATTTTTACAGTTAAGTAAATAATAGTGAGAGAGACAAGAAAATCCATAGACATTGACAAAAATATAAAAAGTTGAAATAGGATAAATAAAAGGATAATGATGCTAAATTTAAGAAAAATGACGGAAACATTCTGATAGTTGTGATATACGCTCCAAACCAGAACACAGACGAAACAACTAAAGATAAATTTTATGAAAAATTGACAGAAATTCTAACAGATATAAATAGGAAAACAGAAATATTTATGCTAGGAGATCTCAATGCAAGAATGGTAAAAATCAAACAACAGCGAAATTGTAGGCAAGTGCGGAGAAGATCCTAAAAATGACAATATTCAAAGATTGATAGATCAACGCATAAGCTCGTCTTAATGAATGGGGCTTAGAAATATGTATATATAAATAAGACACAACATCTAGTAATCGGAAAAAAATGCAAAGAATATATTAATTGAAGATGGTGTAATAAACAGGAAGTTACATAACCCAAGATGGTAGCGCAGATAAAAACATTTAATATATGTAGAATGACATACATAAGTACAAGCAGCGATTTAAAAATTAAGTTCAACGTTATGGTCAAAAAGCATGGAGTTGAAGACAAAAACATTAATTTATACAAAATTTTAGGAGAAGTTATCACGACGTATGTCACAGAATGGTGGAAACTAACCCAGGGGAATAAAGACAAGTAGAAAGTGATATAAATTGATTTTTTTATGAAAGATCGCCCAGAATCTCTAAACTAGACCACGTACAGAATGAAACGATTAAAGAGCGTAGAAAACAAGAAAACAATAAAATCATTGATAGAATAGAATACCGACAATTGATTTGGTATGGGCACGTTAAACGGATGAACAACGACTGCCTAGATATATTTTAAAGTATACACCGGTAAATAGAGAAAGAAGAGATAGAAGAGATAGGCCCCATAAATTGTGGAGACCATCGATTAAGAATGCCATGAGGGTCAGAGAGTTTAGGGAAGACGACTGGCGGGGCACAAAATTATGGAGATTGAATAGCAGGTGTTAGTTACTACATAAACCAACTTTTGCAGTTTTTAATCAAATTGTAAATTTAGTGATGTTATCCATTAAGCACACCTTTAATTAAAGTCTAATTATGTTGAGGGTGTTCGGTACTTATTTTGAAGATCGTTTAAATTTAATGTTTTTTTGGTCGGTTCGAAAACTATTTCGAAAGCTGTATATTTTAGCTCTAAAAGATGTACGTATAAAATACTAATTGTTTACAATTTTAAGAGCTCAGGCAGTTCTAATCTTTTTTCAATAATAAAGAACCAGCAGGTTTGCAGGACTGAAATTTTGAATATCGCATATTCGATACGGTAGTTACGACTTATCAAAGAGCATTTTTGTAAAGTCCTTTGCTATTGTTGCTTTCTTGAAGTCCAAAAATGACGGTAAGCCCATAGTCATTCTTCTATTCCTTAATTGAGGTTAAATTCAACAACAAACAAGAAATTTACAAAAAAGCTCGCCGACAAGACGTATCTATCGTAACGAATACACGATATGCAAAATTTTGAGCCCGTAAACTTATTGGTTCTTCACTTATTATTGAAAAAATTAAAGCTGTAGAAGCTCTTAACATTGTCAAAAACTAGTATTTTTTTAGCTTTTTCTGGCGGGCCTTTAGGCCCAGAGCTTTGTTATCCGTTTCCAGTTTTTCCTGTCCATCGCCTTCCTCCTCCAGTTTGTTATTTCCTTGTCCTTTAAGTCTTCCAACACTGCTTCTCGCCATCTTCTTCTTGGTCTGCCTTTCTTCTTCTTGTATCCTTTACATATACTTGGATAAAAAATTATACTAAAAAGGGTCACCCACTATTTACTGAACACCCATGCAAAAAGCAAACTACTTCCCACTACAATAAATCAAATAGTAACAACCGACCCAAAGTGCCGTCGTCTTTGTTTAAGGTTCGTATTTTTACGTATATATTCTTGCGAAACACGTGTTACCGAATTTAATTAAATAATTTTGTGAGGACTTCGCCGACGATATAGTGTCAGAAGATAATCAAAAGATAAAGCCTGTATTTTTGCAGTGTATATAAATCTATTTCCAATTTTCCAGTTGTTTACCAAAACTTTCGAGTTAGTAGCGTTGTAAACAACATTATAGATAGTTGTACTAATCCTCATTCATTAAGTCGTCTTTTAATTTATTTGGGTCTAATTTTTTAATTAAAGTCTATTTATATGTATAATGTTAATGAAGTTCAGTTCGTTTTCTGTAAGTGTTACTGCACAGAATTGTAAAATAACATTAATTGCATTAAACAGAAACATCTGTCTCTTAGTTGATCGTTATTTACTTTCTAATTTTGACCTACATATTTCCATTTCCAGTTCACGGTAGGAAACATTACACAAGAAAATGCGAGTTTATTCACGTGGACTTACCTGTGGGAGAGTGCCTGAAGCAAGTTTCAGAAGATCGCCACATTCAAGAGGAATATTGCCAGTATTGCGATACAGAGACTTGTAACGGATCTAATACTTTAAATATCGCCTTCACTTGGTTAATTTCAATTTCCGTAATTAGTATTTTGTTTTTAAGGCTCTAATAAAGAGAAAAGAAGGATTAAATTATGAATTGTTGTAATTAGTAGTAGGTAGTACGTTAAAATGTATATTTTGTGAAACTTAAGTTAGTTTTCTTTTTAAATACTAATTTGTAATTTCAATATCATAAGCTACTTAAATCTACATATATATTTCTAGTCTTCGATAAAGTATTCCGGTAATAAAATATTTCGAACAAAATTTGTAATAATACTAGAAATATTTCAAAGTATAACATAATTAATTACTAGAATAAGAATGAATTTTGAAGTTGCTAAAATTTTAGTAAATAAGAACTTCTTTGATATGTTCACATACACAAATTCTCAGGCAATATTTTCATCCAATTGATGAAAAATATGTTTTGTAAATACTTACTGTATACATGAAAGCCATTAACTACGTTGAGCTAGCTGTAAACCAATATAAATGTACATTAACTTTTATAGCTATCTTATATATCTTATATAATTTGTTATAAATATATCTTTTCTTCAACTTGTTTTATTTCTAATTTTTTACTAGAGACGGGTTGAAACAGAATAAGTTGAGGGCTTATATTAAGCAAGAATAGAAGAAGAGGAATTATTTACTATATCGATCAATACGGTCTAATTAAGGGAAATATGAGATGGGGATGGTCGACGTGGTAATATAATGAAGCTGTTAAATAGATGAATGGTCCAGCTAATGCCGAAGCCTTCAATTAGAACTCATGCATCGACTTAATCAAATTATAATGTGCATTTCTCCGTCTATCTATATAAATTGAATAACAACTATGGAATCCCTCATGCTTAAAGATCTTAATGCGTACAATTAATTGACAAAAGGCAACAACGCCCACTACATAATTTAACGGTGTTGTTTGCTCCTTTACGCAGTTCCTCCTGTATTCACGTTAACATGCGTATAAGAAATTAAATTAACCATTTTCATTTGTTTAAAAATGGTAATTTATTTTTTCAAGATAAACACAGAGGTAGTTCGAAATTGGATTTTCGACGAATTACGTTTTCCAATATGTATTAAGAGGAATTACCAAGGAATTTGACTCTAGTTCAATTGTGTAAATATTATCGGTCAGAGACAAGACTTGAGAGGCTTGTCTAGCCATCTCGTACAATATTGTTTAGTATACTTCAGCTACTTGTATTGATAGACACTTATTTTGTAACCGCTGACTTTGCAATCGCTGAAGACGCAAGCAAATTACAAAGAGCTATCATTTACCTTTATTTATAGTGTGTCATACCTTCAGAAATCGTTCAACGGCTGCTATGTATATTTGGAGACTTTTCAGAATCTAGAAGAACTGTCTATTGATGGATCGATCAAAAGCATTGCTGCAGTGGAGAACATACTGAAAGATGTTAGAATAATTATTCGCGAAATTAGTATCGAATGTAGAAATAGGTACACGACAAGTACATGTAATTTTACACGAAAGGCTCGACGTGAACAGGGTTACAGCTGTTTGGTAATCAAGGCTGCTGGAACCAAAACTCAACAGGCACCTTACTTCAACCCTGTAAACAGCAAACGTCGAAAAAATGGCGCCAACCAGAAGAAGGAGTTTCGCTCAGAGCACGTGCAATTCCGTCAGTTAGAAAATTGATGCCTTTTATATTCTAGGACTGCGTGAGGATTATTTTTATGGATTATATAAAATTCACCCAGAATATTGTATTAATATTTCATCTGACCCACTTCGGCAGACGCTTTGCGAAGTGTGGTCTGGGAAGTTGAATTAGCCTTCGTTATTGTAACCGTACAATGCAAGACTTACCGTACAATGCACACCGTACAAAGAACGAAGGATATTTTAAAGGAATTGCATTAGGAAGTGCTTCCACAACTACCCACACTAACACCCCCAAATTTAAAAGAACCACTTCGAGGTGTTCAATTTCAGACATGAAACAACGAAATAAAACGTCCCACGGATAGGTCAATTGGAAAAACTCGGAAAAAGTCCTTTGAGAACGATATAAAAACTTTGTTTCACGTTAGGAGTAAAGGATTCAAGTAAATGGATATCGAGATTGAAAACCAACATTGTAATTTAGATGCAAATTGAAGGAATAAACAGTTTAGCCAAATTCCTACAACTTTTGGAAACAATCCTAGTACCTTATTCTTCTCTAAATCCATGTCTGTTAATTGCCTTATTTAAAACGTATTTTATGGCTTTTACGGAATCAGATAATCATTACTAACTACATGTTTATAGGAGTAAAAGTTGTTCGCAATTTAAATACTATTAATATGGTACAAGACGACAGTTGTCTGCTTGTAATCGAAGCGCTTTAACCCACTCAATATCCGATGTAGGTACCTATCGAAAATATCTTTATGAAAATACCAAACGTCTTACTCCCAATTAGTACTTTCCAGTCATTTGGCTTCTAGGTCTAGAAAGTCGTTCCCCTGATAACATCGCTGTTAAGATTTTCTTGTGTAAGTAATACAATGGAAAATTTAAAGGACTATTATTTCTGCGATTGGCAAAAAAATATGTATGTGCCGTATATGATGAAGATGTGGTCATAACTCAGACGGTTCGAAGTTGGTTTTAAAAGTTATGTGCTGGGATTGAGTTCTTAAAAGAATCATCACGTTTTGGTTTTGCAACTTACTTCGATGATAACGCTTTTAAAAATGATTGATTAGTATGGAATTTGCAACAGCATTCCTATTATCTCGATTCAATGTGATTCGTTATTGAATTAAACTTAGGATATTGGATGTATGAGTTTCCCATTGTTTCGTAGTATTCTACGAGGAATACGGCAAATTTGATAGTACTCAAACATTTTTAAAAGCGTCATGATCGAAGTAAGTTGAGCAACCAAGACGTAATTCATCTTCTAAGGAGGTTATCATCACAGAACTCCTAAAACTCCAACAATTTGAATCGAATGACTATCGTCACAAGAGTTTTTTCAATGCATCAAAAACTTGAAGGGCTGATAAGCGAGTTGAATCCACCTACTTATAGTAAGCTTTACTTCATTTAAGGTTGCAAATCAAACACCCCGTAGTGGCTTTTTCAAATTTGGGAATAGCTTAAATTCACTTGGGGTTAGATCTGGGCCATAGGGTGGCTGAGAAAGCAATTCCCAACGCAATTCATTAAACCATCCTTCATTCTTCGTGGGCTAAGGACTCTGGCATTGCCCTATTGTAATAATTGATGCTGATGCAAATTCCTAGGCGGTTTTTTGCAAAGCGCCTGCCGCAATGAACCGGATAAAAGATTAGAAGAATATTCTGTTTTAGTGCAGTACGTTTCGGTACACAATCCATAACAATAATCCCCCGTAATCCCAGAATACAGTAAGCACTACTTCTCCAACAGATGGAACTGCATTTGCTTTGAGCAGAAGCCGATTACCTGCTTCGCGATATTTTTTTATTAGTAGCAATTATCAGTTGCTAGACGTTGAACGGTTTCTGAAGGTTTCATATCATCTTTAAATAATAAGAAAATTATAGCGTCTTGTGACTTGTTAGTCTTCCACGATTGCAAAATATCCGACTGTATTAGTCCAAGATCATCACCCCCTGAAATTAGTTATGACTTAATTTACACCTTGCATTTGAGATTTCAAAGTTCTAGCGCAGGACTCCGCCCCCCAAAGGGGTTGAATAAGTACAGAGACATATGCAAGACTATTTTTTTAGTGTATTCTAAAATTTTGCTTGTGTAATATTCTGATTAAGTATACCGTATCAAGATTTTCCTGACAGATCTTACTATTCTTACCTTAATAATTAATTCTGATTTATTCTTAACTAGCCCTTCTGATTACAAATACGTAGAAATTAGCCATATCTCAATGGTTTAAGAGAGCTCACACTATCAACTTCCTTATTTTTATTATATGATAATGATAGAAACCCATAATTAATTTTTTAAGTTTTATTAGAAAATAAATGCAATTACATATAAAAATTGATGCCAAAACGGACGGATTCTAAAATAAAAATTATGACTTCTCAGTAGTTAAATATTAAATAACATACAATATCAAGAGGTATTCAAAAGTACATAGAAACGCGAATAAGATTTTATACAAATGAGATGATAAGAGATTCAAAATGGACGGAGAGTTAAAGTACAGTTAAACGTAAAATATTCACTTGGAAAGTGGATGTTAAAATATTTCACATACAGCTTCTGTAACCAGTCGACACTATAGAAGTAATTATTACAAAAAATTATTTGGAATGAATAAGTAATACACTTCAGGATATCCTCCGAACAAAGTTTTCATTTGCAAACTTACTTCCTTAGTTAATGAACAAATAAATATAATGGAAATGCTTTTGTACATAGTATGTTTGGGAATGTTTCAGTTTCTAATTCTAATTGCAATTAAAAAAAATAGTAGTCAAATATTTTGAAGATTTTAACAGTTCTTCAGTTGTATACATATTTCTCATCAAATTTTAACCACATTCCACATGTTTCAAAACATTTAAAACAAGATCTGATACGAGCTATATATATATATACACAGGTATCTACCTTAACTGTTTTTGTTTATAAAATGTAATATTTAAAAAATAATAGAAAATATAGATATAAAAACAAGAGTATGTACAAATGAAATTACATTATTGCTTGAACATGTAAAAACAATCATTATTTCTAGTTTATCATTAAGATTGATTGTTTCTGATCTTGGGTCAACTTCAACTGATATTTCCTATTTATTAATACAAAACCATGCGTATAAAGTTTTCAACACTGGAATTGTTACTATCATCCCAAATAATACACTAGACACTTTCAACAAAGCCGAACTGTTGCATCCGTCTCGACTATTGCAAGAGCAATATTCCATGAATATGTTGTAAGTGCCTGTTCGCATTAAGCAAAATCGTTCGTCTCCTCGAATCCCTACTTCTCCGATAAATCCACATCCTCTGATATATCTCCATGAACCCTGAACTGAAATACACGAGTTAACAAGATGATTCTAATGAAAATTTGAAACTTTATTTATTTGGTCTTACCTTTCTGTCTAATTTTCCTACACATCTTTGGTATTGCCAATCGGGAATCCTCACCCAATTCTTTTGGAAGGCACTCGGTTAAACCTACTGTTCTGTTATCGAAAGGATCTGCACATTTAGGATCAGTGTCTGTAGTGCATTGGTAACATCGGATTCCGAATCCTAAAATATTAATTCATTTATCTAGTTAATTATGACTCAAAATAAATGAAGTGAATTAATTTACCATTTTCTACAAAGAGTATCGCCACTAATAACAGTAATAAACAGACTAAATTGGTATTGTACTTCATATTTCTGACTTCTCCAGTTATAAAAATAACGTAAGAGTTACATAAATGCAAAAATTAAATCAAAAACGAATTTGTTATTAAACACAAAACAGTTAAAACTGCGTGACACACCTCAACACATTCTGCACACTACTGGTATTCTAGTATATCGGTTGATAGAAAGTCCATTTGTTGTAGTCACAGTCATTTATGTATTATTTATACAATAGACAGTCTACTAGTGGGAAATTAAAGAAATTCTAAAATTTCTTCATTTATTATTTAAATAATACGCTCACGTGGCTATTAAATATTACAATTAACAATTATATATATATGTACATAATTAATATTATATATTTTTTATTGGTTTGGTTTTTATTTTCGTGTTAACTATCTTAACAATAATAAAGATATTATCATTATTAAACTACTAGATTTTAATGAAAAATCATATTAATGGCCCTACTAAATTTTAGAAATAAAACTTTAATAAATCAGCTCTTCTCCTTTCTTTATGTTTTTTGGACTGAGGATGATGTGATAACTGACTACTATATATTTGTAGTTTCCTAAAATTACTAAGGGAAAGGTAAGAATTGTTACTATTAAGCGACAAAAATATTTAGAAACAACTTTTAAAAACTCGTAATTTGTTTCTTATCCCAATTTCTCTTCTATGCTCTTCGTTAAACCATTCCTCCTTTTTCTGGTTCCGCCCGAGTAATATAATGTTAGAACGCTTATTCATTCTCCTGTTCTCGATATTCGTATTACCTCTACTTCATAGTACTTCTCTGTTTCCAACTAACGATTTGTTCTTACTTATTTGCTTTCTCATTATAGTCATTATTCCATCTTCATATTTTATTATCTACAATTAACTTTAAGAAGCCTTCTTTGACTTTTGCCCGCTATTCGTCTCTTCTGCAGCTAAATTTCTAATTTTACGTTGTACTTTTCTTTCTATTTCACTCATACCTATAAAATATTTTTGTCTCCTCTTTGTTGCTTTAATTTATTCTTTTATTGAATTATCTTTCGTTCATCTTCTTTATTATCGAGTCCAACTACACATTTATTCTTTTCTATTCTACGTTTCGAATTTAGTTGGACCTTCCCCCAACTGTTCCTTCATAAACGTCCCCCGTGTTGCTCTCTAATAGTTTTTTCGCTTATCTACTTCTGGTTTTTCTAATATTTTATTGGTAATTTTCAGCTCTTCCGTAGGATAACTTAAGTCCATTCCTTTTTCATTAATTTTCTTAAACCACTTTAATGTGCCCCTTCCTTTTCTCTGTAATTTATCTGATTGAACTGTTTCATTCCATTACCTTACTTACATTGCCCCTCATTTATTCATTACACATTCTCTACCATACGCTATCGATGTTCTTAGTATGTTCACTGGTATTCCAAATTCCTCCCATTCTTCCTCCCTTCGTTTATGATTATCCATTATATATTTATCCGAGTTCATCCTCTTCTTCTTTTTTTTTTGTTGTCCAGGAAGAATACAAAATAGAATAACGTGGAAGATACCTGGATTCAAGGAAAGGTGAGGAAGACCAAGGAGAAGGTGGAGAGACACTGTTGAAGCAGAGTTAAAGAATGAAGTAATAAGAAACTGGATAATTAAAGTCCAACAGAGTAAAGAATGGAAAAAGCCATTACATAGTTATGGCCTTAAAAACCTTGTCTAAAAGCTTATTGATGCTTATACCTATGAGAGAATTCAATTAAGAATTCTCTCATTATGTATCTGTATATGTAATTATGCATTTTTGCAGCTATTTGCTTCTACAGAAGAGGACAACTTAACTAAGTTGACACAGACTCCTGCAGCAGCTACAGGCGCGTTTTTCGGTAAACCTTGCCGTGGAAATATTACAATTAGAAAACTTTTGTTACTCTTACCACCCATGTACGCGTTTCATGGTTATACCGATCGTCGGCATGGCTTTGCGAGAGAGTTACATCTCGCAAAGCCGTACTGATGATCACTATAACCGTGAAACGCGTATATGGATGGTGAGAGTAACAAAAGTTTTCTAATAAAAGCTTGTGGCAAGAAGATAAAATTCCCATAAATTGTTGTAAATTATTTCCTAAAAAATGAAACTTAACTTATAATGATTAAAGCGTATTTTATAATCGGCATTGAATCTTTTTTTTTGGTGAAAAATGATTATAGTCAATCAGTTAAAGATTCGATAAATGTCTAATTAAAATTACATCTTCGCAGATATTTATTTATTAAATTATGTTATTTCATTATTTAAATACATACAAGTGTATTCCTAATTGTGACTATACCGAAGGATGGTTGTAACTATACCACATTAGTAAGAATTGCCTGAAACACACCTATTTAGTGACTATGACTAAGACTTAACCCACATAAACAAGTCATTTGTTGTATTTATAAATACATGCAGAAATTATTTTATTTACTACTTAAGTGCCTTAAAAAAGAATGCTGTACTCCACTTACACCAAATTTTATATTTGTAGCATAATATTTATCACTTTCATATCTACAGGTAAGTAATTATCTCCTATTAGATAGATTACCACCACTTATATATATTTTTCTTTTAAAGGACTAGCTGTAAGGTGTTTCCAATGTGGTTCGGACCATGATAACAAAGGTGAAGACAATTGTGGGGCATACGCACCATACGACAAATCTAGACACATAGCCGTGGAATGTAATAGCGATGAGAGTCATATGCCTGGCTCCTTTTGTGTTAAAATAGTGCGACAGGGACCAAAAGGTTTTATATGTAAGTATACGTAAGATGAGAAGCAGTAATGGGATTAGAACTCAAATATGTTACTTCAAAGTGTGTATTATTCTATCTATGCATTTCTTTGCATTATATATTACTAGTCCCCTGCTACTGTAAGCTGATAATCATAACATACCTCATTTATGGCACATAAGATGCTATTGAATTGGGCCAAGCACTTATCGGTATTTCAATATTATCGAAGTCTATCAACTTGAAGTACAGATAATGTAGCTGCCATAATGTTTTAATTGATTACTATTATCCTGAAAATTGAATCCCAGATTCACAAGCTAACTGCATTTGGGTTAAAAATTTAAAAATTCCTCCACATGCTAAGTACTGGAATTGATTATTGTTACCCATGTTTATCGGACTCTACATGTCAAATGTCCAAACACTATCATAGATTGTTGTTATACCAATAATTATATACAATATTTTTGCAAATAAAAGTTCTGCTATAAAAGCATTTGTTTTAGGGGATGGTCGTTGGAGACAAGTGATTCGAAGATGTGCTTCTGTTGCAAACACTGGTGTAACAGGGGTATGTAATTGGGGCGTGTTCGAAAATGGAGATTTCTGGCAAGAATGCTACTGCTCAGAAGATGAGTGCAATTCATCTAATGTGCCTACCATATCAACCGTATTGATATTAAGCACAACACTGTTCATTTTGAAACTATTATTTTAACAAAATCGATTTATTTTGTAAAGTTTAAGTTAAATCCGTCCATTTATTAGTTATTTTTGTATTATATACGTTTTTGTATTGTTTAATTTTTTCAGATCTTATAATACGATACACTAAACTGGTGTATAGTATTAAACACAGAAAGTGATATGCCTTTTAAGAATCTCGTGCAGTAGATGATATTCCATCCATTTTTTTATGTTTTCAACGATTTTTTTTTAACCAATTGATATGATTACTTAAGGTATTTCATTGCCTGTTCATAATTAAGTATGTTATGTGAATATGAATCTCTCCAATTACCTATTGAATTTGAAATTAAAGAGCATAAAGCTTAATTCTAAATTTACTTATAATTTATGTTATTATACACTGCGAAAAGTAAGGAAATGCCATTAGCCGGTATAGGAGTGGTATGGTATACTGTTCAGTGGCTCCAAGCAAGCCCTGGGGCCTTTAAGGGCTGTTGTGCTGTTACATATATACTAGAGTGATACTAAAGTGCACTGATATATTTCTCAGTGTAGAATTTAATTTATTCGGGACAGATTCTTCCTGGACAGTGTCACTAGTATTTTGATTTGGCTAAACATGGTTGACGGTGTTGATGACAATGTAAGTAGTACAATCTCAAAAAAATACTTGTGTATATGTGTGCCACTTCTACGTACTTACCCAATAACAGGATACTGCTATGTAAAATATCCGTCCAGTTTGTCTCAGCTTTTTGTGTCTGCTGTGTTTAGTAGGTTAAGATTCTTGTGTTGTCGAGTTAATTGAAATATGGAAGTAATGATATATTTATTCTTTTTTGAAACAATAGTCTCTATTGTATTACATAACTTGTTAGTTATTAAATTAATTAATCAATTTCATTCAATATTTTATGAAGAAGGATTATTGTATTACAGAATTTTCTATAATATCATTTGTAATTTATTTTAAATGTTTCGTATCTATTTGTATCAACATGACACCAATCTTATTTGGCTTAGTAGGAAGAGAATTGTTTTAGACAAGCAAGACAGAAGCCAATTTTTCTCTCCAAAACTGTAGCATATCCCTAACTTAATACCTTGTGTGCAACTAAAAACTCTATCCCCCCAATT
Organism: Chrysina gloriosa; assembly: GCA_038088585.1. NCBI lineage: Eukaryota > Metazoa > Arthropoda > Insecta > Coleoptera > Scarabaeidae > Chrysina > Chrysina gloriosa. The sequence continues at coordinate 14,186,101 of CM076092.1, forward strand.
TTTTCTTGTTAAAACAAACAATATTCCTAAGCGTACGTTGTTTTCCTGAAAGAAATAACCCAATTGTAAGAGATCTTGTATTTGATATTATGCTTTTACTATTTTGTTTACACTCGTATGTCGGATTATATAATTTGTACTTATTTACAAATTACACGAGAATATAGATATGTATATATGACAGATTTTAGGCATGATTTTATATGTAATTATTTTTATCACGTAATAAAATTTTATACTGCTATTCCCATTTTTGTTTAAAATATTAACATTCCCGTCAATTTAACTTAAATTTGTTCTTTCATGTGTCATGGGAAACAATATGCAACTGGAAAACAATAATAAGAAACCAGAAAGAATGAAGGAAAAGGGCTCCACAAAAGCTGTAAAGGACACGTATAAATACAACTGAAATTTGATGAATATGAATGTGAAATAGATTATAAAAAAAGGCGCAAACGTGATGCTCCCATACCTTAGCATCGATTTTAAACGTAGGGACAAACTACTACTTCTAATACAGAACTTTGTAAACTACATGAACTAATTGAAACTCCAGTAATATAAATGATACATTTATTAACATTCTTTTATACAAATATATAAGTATATAATATATTTTCAAACAGTTTCTGGATCATGACAAGACGTTAAAGAAGATAATTGTGGAAAACGTAAAGACAACTAACATACATGAATAAATACGAACAGGTTTATCTGTTTAGCTCAGATTCCTAAAAATGTACAATACATTTTCTGAACATGTTCTGTTTGCGTTAAAAATAGTTGGGGGAGCACGAAATGTTTAAGGTACAACATAAAAACAGCTCAGATATATATATAAGACAGAATTTCTTTTTACACTTGAAAATGTATTGTACATCGTTCAACTAAAATTACATCAATACAACACTCTAATTATAAATACGACACATTTTCTAAATCTTCTTAATAAAAATAGTACTATGTTAGTTCAATTTATACTTATTATATTAATGTACTTAATATTGATATGATAGACATGTGAAACAGCTTAAAATATATTAGCATCAAATGTATCAATCAAGAATGGAAGAGTTAATTAGAAGGAAAATCACTTATCGGTTACAATGTGTATAAATTATACATTTGAAAATCAGATGTTGATTTTAAACATGCAAATATTTATATTATCTACTATATGTATCTGTATGTAATTGAGGAGAAATAATGTTTTTGTCAAGTATTGTCGCTCACCAGCTACAATTTGTTATAGTTTTATATTCGTTCGTCTAGTATCTAATTTATTATCCATCACATAAACAAAGTTCTTATAGACTTCGGGAGATAGCTTTTAGTAGCTTTACTATGTAGCGTTTTCTATTTCTCTAAGAAACACATTTATAACACTAATATTACAGAAAATCAACGCTGCACAATTACGTAAAAATATTTATGTCTAATTTATAATAGTTCTGGGCATCGTTAAGGGGTGAATTAATCCCTGAAGAGAGCATCTTTGAGCACTATCATTTGCCTTCTTTGTCATTTTCTTTGGATAACAAAGGAATTTGATTTAAGACACAAACAAAATACATCTTCTTCTGTGAACATGAAATTTTCAGAGTATCTCCAGTAAATTACCTAATGTTGTAATCGGGTGGTGGACAATTTTCGCCTAAAATCAACTACTTCTGTCATTGGATTATATTTAGGTCGCGAATTGTGCAATGTGTGTTTGAATTGTAACAAGTATCGACGCATATGTTAATTAGTTAGGAATTGGAATTGTATTGAATTAACCTGGAAAGAAAGCCTGGGACCGGTTTCGCCGTTTTTGTTGCTTTTCAGCGAGACGGATTCGCATCTACTCAATCTGGAAATGCAAATATCAGCACGGGACGTACCGCGTGGACTTTTCTCCCATTCATCATCGATTTGTATCCGGTATTCGGCCACTGCCGAATGCGAGGGGAAAATTTAGAAGAACAAAGCATCATGGTTTTCAGAGCTTGAATTGTTTTCAGTCCAAAGATTTATTATTTGGGGCTCTTCGTGGGATTAAATTTTTAACAATTTTTGTTCAGTAACACTATGCAACACGCAAAAGTTCACCAATATCTAACATAGTGCTTTGTACTAGGTGCACCTAGTATACAAAAGAAAACAATGTTTTATTTCGATATCACATCTCAAAACATAGAGTAGTAGTGATTTGTTCGATTTACGATTGGCTAAGTGATGGCAAAATTAAAGAAGGCATTTTTGTAGGACCCGATATAGGAAAATTAATCGATGATCTCTATTTTTTATCCACCTTGAATCCCATAGAAAGAGAGGTATGGTTGGCCTTTGTTAATGTCACAAAAAGATTCCTTGGTAAGCACAAGTCCCACGATTTCCAAGAAAAAGTAAAATATCTATCATGTGAGTTTCTTTCCAGAAAACATGGGGTCAGTTAGCGATGATCATGGCAAACGGTTTCATCAGGATATAGCAGCATTTGAGAAGCATTATCAGGGCAGATATGATCCAGCCATGCGTGCAGACTTCTGTTGGTGTCTTCAGAGGGATACCGTGAGAATTGATTATCAGGGAAAGCCAGTCGTTCAAAAAATTAAGTTTTTTTTAAAGAAATATAAAGTATTGTATCGCTAATGTATAATTTTGGAAAACTCAATACACATCTTTCTCTACGAAACCTAACGTGATGTGACTATTCTGTAAGTATAAATCTTAATTGAGTTAGAGGTGAGACATCATTATTACATATTGCAAACCCAGTGAAAAAGAAAAGTATTTAATTTTTTGCATGATGTAATTAGGTTCATCGCAAAGGTACTAGCTGAAAATTTCTATTCAAAAACTTATCAATGGAAAATTAGTAAAAAGATGCGTTGAAAGAAAACATTACTTATTATTGAGAAAAATCTTTTTTAGGGTCATCTTGCATGTTATCACCTGTTGTCAACGTTCTATTGCCTTCTTCAGGAATAACCAACGAAACCTCGATATCATATAGTAACATAATTTGAATAGAACTGGATTTTACTTGGTGAAGATCCATAATAAAAATGAATTAGCGAAACGAACGTTACAGTTTTTTGTTAAATATAGCGTGTTTTTGCTTTACGAGTTTTATTCATCATAATTGATAATTTCTTTTATTTCATGAGTTCCATAATTTCAACGGTATTGGTATTTTACGTATAAATATTACACTTTTCATAATGTTAATACATTTATGAAAACCATCAATCACCTCCTAAATCTAACTGTCCCGTGTTTCTAGTTTCAATATTTTCCAAACGATTGTTATTTTATCCCCATTTGTCTTTGATTATTGCTTCCTATTGTTATTTTAAACTTGAAATATCTTTCCATAATTCGAAAAAGTTTTCCGCCGTTGGGATCGTCGATTTCGTATGATTACGTATACAAACTGAAGTCTGTCATTCCATAAACTTTCTCTGATTCCATGCAGCCTTTCTTGGTGTTATTTCTATTTTAAGAAATGTGGTGTTATACATTCGTGTCATAAATTACGCAGTAATGTCTCCTGTACTTTAATCCACTGCTTTGAATTTATTGATTAACATATATGTTATTTGGTATTTGTCTGATCCCTTTTGTCTACTTTGATGCTAGTCGCATGTACCTAGGTTAATTTGTATAGAGTGTGTAAACAAGGAAGTATCATTTATTTTATGCACTAGTTTGAATTCTAGACTATTTTTGTGATGCATGACATTTTGAGGCTTTGAAAGGCTCTTGAATACCCTTGAGAGAGACGTTCTTATTACAGGTAAGAAGTAAGAACTGTGGCGTCGAATGGACAATTTTTATCCGATTTATAAATGGTTAAACGCTACATTCATAAAGATTTCAGTTCAAAATGCCAGTAGGACAGAGTGTAAGCGAGTATTGGAACATGCCAAAATCCACAGAAACTTTAAATTTAATTATTGCAGAATTAAATCTACAATGGACTATAAAGATTATCTTTTCTTTTCTCTACACATTTCTGTCTAGTGATTTGAAACTACTGCTACATAAAGATTAAAGAGCAAGGACGAAAGAAGAAAAAGATCAGAAGGCCAGAGTGAAGGACTGCATCAACTCACATAGTTGAATATATGACTACACAATCTTTAAATTAGCTGGATATACGCATGTCTTATCACTATAATTTTCCTTTTTAGGATATTAACATGACTTTTATTCCGAGCTTAGAAATACCTCTAATAATTTTTTTCATAGTTTACTGCTACATCCATAAATGTTTGTATCTGTTTCTAGTATTGTAGGCTTTTCAGCAAAATTCTATTTGATCCATAGATTATCCGCGCATGATCGATAAAGGTAAAAGAAAAGCATTTGAAGCAATTGTCGAAAGACAATACTAGACAATATTAAGGAAGGCACTGAGATAGAGACAGAGTGGAACAAAATTGAATATTATATAAAGAAGGCAGCAGAAGAAGAAATTGGTAGAGCCAACAAAGGGAAACCAAAAAAGCGGTATAATGCAAAGTGCCAGAAAATGTCAAAAAGAAAATGCAAGCATGGATTAAGTGGATAAGAACAGGGAAAGGTACAGATAGAAGAGAGTATAAAGAGACGAAGAGAGAGTGCAAAAAATTTATAAGAAAGAACAAAATAGACTGGATAGACCATGAATTAGGGGAAATTGAGAAAGAAAGAATTTTCTAGAAAAATAAAGGGTACAAAAGTAAGGCAGTTGGTATTAAGGACAAGGAGGTTAAAGCGGCAAAGAGTATAAAGCAATATGAACATTTCAAGACAGTATTAACTACTTGTGAGGGCAGCGTGGAAGGAATAGAAGAGGAAACAGAACATACTTTAGAAGACACGGCAATACGTGAACCAATTTTAGAAGAAATTAAATTAATTTAAAAAATAGCCGGAATGGAAAAGCACGGGGAAAATACGGAATAAACATGGAACTATTAAAGTATGGAGGGGATGAACTACAAAACCGCTTGCATCTACTAATACTAAAAATATGAAGAGAAGAAAAGATGCCGGAAGGATGGGCAAATGGACAAATTATAACAATTTATAAAAAGGAAACCCCCACTTGTGTGATAACTACAGGGGAATTACACTATTGAGTAGGGCGTATAAAATACTATCCACAGTATAATAAAACCATTATAAGACAATATCAATACGGATTTACGAAAGGAAGATCGACTGTAGATGCAATTCACACAATAAAACAAATAATTGAGAATGCTCATGAATAGAAATTACAAATTGAGATGATTTTCATAGATTTTCGACAAGTATTTGACTCAATAAATAGAACGTAACTATTATTGGCATTAAGGGAATTACAAATAACACCAAAATTTTGAAGACTAATAATGATTACAATGAAGAGAACTGCAGTTAGTATAAAAGCACAATTTGGAGAAACAGAAGAGTTCATAATTAACAAAGGTGTCAGGCAGGGGATGCACTGTCGGCCACGCTTTTCAATTTACCGTTGAAACACATATTAGCCATGATAGACAAAGGAACATATAGAACTAGAGGATGTGAGATAGTGGCTTCTGCAGATGATGTAGTAATTATAACATAAAACAGGACAATAATGAAAAAGATGGTAGAAATCATTGTCAAAACTGGAAAAGAAATATGTCAAATTAGGTAACTATAATTTCGAAGCAGTTTAGGAATTTAAATATTTGGGTGTGAGGATATCTGCTGGTGGAAACAGGGAAAATGAAATTGAAGGAAAAATAATGTCACTAAATAGAGCTTTCTATGCCAACAAAAAATACTAAAACGCAAAATCCTAACAAAAAAAGGGAGAAATGAACCTCTACAAGACAATAATAAGATCAATGAAAGTTGAAAACGCATATAGATCAAGAATGAACCAAGAAATAGCATGAGAAACGGAGGCTATTGATATTGTGAACAAAATCAAAGAAATAAGGGTGAAATGGATAGGTAACGTACGGAGAGTGGGAGAATCCTCAACAACATACTGCATATTACAATGGGAACCAAGTAGTAAGAAGAGAAGAGGGAGACCAAGATCAAGATGGCTACATGAAGGAAGGAGAACCTGTCAAGTTGGAACCTTAAGAACTGGGGATTGATACACCTAGGGCTTCTCAGAAGAAAAGGCGCCCCTCCCCTCCCCTCCAGAGGTGTCCAGCCACTATTATTATTATCCACGGATGATCAGCTTCCTGTGAATTACTTTAGTTGCCACTTATGATTCCTATCGTAGTTTTTCCCAGTTTATCTATTATTACCGTATAGATAAGTTTGTCTAAAGTACAGCTTGAGAAATGTATTTGGAGGTCTTAAAATCACTCTCACGTAGCAAACTCCCTACTTATTTTATCTATCGATTTATTGGGCATTCGATTTTGAGACTTCCATGTAGATTTGCCAAGCTGTTCTGCACACAAATAGATTTTGCCAGGTCATTCCTTTTTCCTTTCTTGTATAGGGACGTTATGTAAGATTTTCCATTAATCTGGTATTTTCTTTCTCTGATCCATTCGCAAATATACATATGTATGAATGAATATACTCTTATGATTATAAGTGTACCTAAATGTGAAAAACAAATTAAATGGATTTTGTTGCAGGATGTAACGATAATCTTACATAATTATGCAGCTTCATACACATCTTATACTAAATGATTTATACACATCAAACGTATATTGCATATATGTACAAGGATTTCACTTAAGTTAATACTTATTACTACTGTTATATTTACTTTGTCACTTTAACAAATTAAAAAGTAAATTACAGGGTGAGTTATTTTGAAAACGATTTTGTCTTTTGTATTTTGTATTTTGCCCTGCGCAATACAGAAATAAAGTAGAAGAAGGTAGTTTTGTGACGATGATAACTTTAGAAAGAATTACCCACAAGTTTTAATAGTATGGAACACCATTTAAATGAAGAGTTACACTTACTTTTCGATTGTTGCACATAAGTGTATGGATTTAATACAATATACCAATCGATTATAAAATTCATATTCCGTAATAACGTTTCTGACTTTTTCCTTAATATCTACGGAATGCATTTTTGCTTGAGATTTATCACCATTACTATTTACATTAAAAGACAACACATACATTAATCTATATCGTAATTTCAACTAACATTGACAACAAATAATTTCAATTATTTTTTATCACCCACGTCATTTCAATACATAATATTTTAAGCGATCACTATACACGTATTTATGTGTTTATTTGTTCGAGTCTAGTTAAAAATCAGTCATTTTTACAATAATTGATTTAAGTTCACGTTAGATATATGCTACATTTTTTTACATACGCATAACCAACAATTGTCATTTGTAGCCAAGATAATTTATATGAAAACTGTGAGATCCTAAAGAATGTTAGCTATAAAACAATTTTTGTGTGATTATGCACGTCGACCTTTAAGTAAATTTAAATTTGTCATTCATAAGATTCATCCCAACGATGGGCCAACCGTTACTGAAAAATCAGAGTTATGTCGCGGTAGAGATTTGAAGCTGGAGCTAATTTGAGCTAATTCTGTTTTCAATTGACTCAAATTTATAGACAGGAAAGAAAAATACGGATAAAGAAAAACTGTGTTTTTGAAAAGAACACTTTCACATTCTCCTGTGTATATCCTTCGAAATTCAACTGGCTTTTGCATCAACCAAATTATACGCCCCAAAGGAAAGATGTATGGAAATGTCTTTTCGATTTCCTCAAATGGAAATTGTTTTATAACTCATATCCTACAGGTATACCTTCACTTACTATGTACATATACAGTGTTTTAATAGAAAACGGGTATAATTTGAAAATCTGTATCGTTCGAAAGTTAATCGACATCATTAAGGAATGAATAGGGAAATTAAGAAAAGAATGTGTATTAACTTGAAGACAAAGATGAAGGATAATTGTTTAAAATGACACAAAAGGAAAGGCACTAGGAATACAAAAATAAGATATCTTTTATAAAAAATGATTAGTATTTCGTTCAAAATGCATGAGCAAGGATAGTACGAGTTGAGTTATTCATTTTGTTTATAATATGTTTTACCTCAAAAGTTGCAGATGTACAGCTAGAAAATTAACATGTTGCCCCAATGAATCGCAGACATGTTCTATTTCTGAATAAAGTTGGAAATTAACTGAATAAAATATATATATCCTTATCTATTGTATGTTCATGTATATTTCCTTGATGGGAAATAAAATAAATATAAATGTGGTATTAAATACGTCTTTAGCAAAGCTGGAATTTGAAATTGCACCTTGTAAGATTTCGAAATTATCCATTTGGAATAAATATAAATTTTCATCAATGAGATAAATCAGTAATTATCAAAGGTAGAATAACAGGAATGAATAAGTACTTAATATAATATACATACATTTTTGCTTTAAACGTATAATTTTTCTACGTAGGGAATTGTCTTCATATCACTAAAAGAAACTAATATCACGGAAATGTTAAAGTATACATACATACATACTTAGCTTAAAATCATATCGTTATTTCGACAGCAGGGAAGAACATTTTGGTATTTAAAATTGCTTCATTTTTATCAAACGAGTTTAAATTTTATTTCATTTTAATAACTGCCAATCATAAATTTTGAACTGTGCAAAACTTTGGGAAAAAGTGTTGTGTGGAATGTGGAATGATTAAAAATACATATAGTAAATTAGACTACACGGAATGTGTGAAATTCGACAATAAAGTAACGAAAAAGATATTTTTATTAAATAATAGATACATTTTGATATAATTTAGCTTTAGAGACCAGCAGATTTAAATTTCGTTTGGGGTCTTCTTACAATAAAATTGTAGCAATAAATGTAATACACCTACCATGTCGGAAAACAGAAGTAGGAATTATCAAATATTATCTATATACTTTATCGAGTTTGCTTTTTCGTTTTTTACATACGAAGTTTATACTATATCTCAAAACTTTGTGCATAATTACTGGATTCAATCGAAATCAGCAACGCCACAATCGAAAAAACCAATCGGAAGACAACAATCTTATCGGCGAAGAATTGTTCTTCTGGATTTGTCGAATTTCGGGAGGGCATTTGATACAGCACTCTAAATTTTGAACTCTTTGCTCCACAGGAATAGTTTCAGATGACTGAAAAAGTGGTAGTCAGTAATGGACAGGTCAAGCAAAAGAAACTGAATAGGATACAGAGTCAAAACGCAAATCCTGTAGTTTTATATGGTCTGAGTGGAGTTTGGAGTTGTGGATCAATATTGACAGCTTCCTGATTGGAAAGCGAATTGAAGTTTTACAAGTTTCTCGTATAATATCTTTAATTCGGTTTAATAAACGCAAACGGAACCTGCAAAGAAAACTTGAAAACTTGAAGACTTGAAAAATGTTCAAGATACGAGGCGTGTGCATTAAAGGGCAACACATTTTCAGTCTTCAAAAGAGCTTAATGGAAAAACTATGGACTCTCTGAGAGAGGTTGACACTTGATGATCTGCAGCACTGCTTTCGACAATGGAAAACATGTATGCGCTGTTGTATAGATAAGTTTTCAGTAAATCATGTTTTTCGGAGTAGTCCCGTAATTTAATTGTCACGCCTCATATAATATCATCTACACAGTATTGCCTAAACATCTAGCACAGTTGGTGAAACACTATACTATGCAAAACGAAAGAGAAAACTAGCCAATCTGAAATTCTTTTTTGTTAAGGAAGCAGGTCCTAAAGTTCAAATTTAGTTTAGAACTTTTCAACCTTTTCTCGGTTTTGAATAGTTTTTAAAGCTGTTGTATTTTTTTCATATTTTAGTTTACTTTCTTATATAAAGGATAGACTGTTGTAAAGTGGGCACTCTCAGACAAAATGTTTTTAGTTTACTTATTTAAAAGGAAATACAATTTAAAGAGTATTTAGCATGTAGTTTCTTTAGTGCAGAATTAGTAACCATCGATATAGACAACAATATCTTGAAAAGTATTTTTTGCAATTTTGTTTTTTTCAACGTTTGCTTCACTATGTAGGGTAAAGTGGCCAGAAAAATCTTGACATGATAAACACGTTTACGTACAAAATTAAACTATATTTGTGTTATTAATTATTATAAATCAATAGTAATGTCACAACTAACAGCAGATGAATATGAAATATCGCTTTTTGCAAAAAGAAACAATTACTATCAATTTCTTCGCATCAAGCACATGGTTCAAGAGCCCAACCAACATTTTATCCATCCTTCGTTTACTGATTCTGAATGATTCTCGTTAGGTACAGTAAAAACAGTCAGTGTTACTGCTTCATTCGATTCAAAATTGTGTTCAAACAATTTTCGTCGAGTTTTAGTTTGTTTTTTCATTTTCTTCGATGTTTTGTGTTTCACCCGGACACTTTTTAGCTATTTTATCCACAATTTCTGCTTTGAAGGTGTTTGATGTTGTAACAGCAGCTTTGCCCCTCTTTCGGCTGGTCTTTCTTTTAGGAATTGGAGAGTTAGGTAAAGAAAAATTTCACTAGGACTAACTGCCAAAGAGGTGCTTCGCAAGGGATCATTAACTTTCTACTGTAAGGCAGTTTTGTTGAGCAACTTGATTCATTAAATCACAACTATCCTCAAGGATGAACTTTCTAGTTTATCATATGCTATATTATTTGAAAGGTAATTAGACAGAGTTTTCAGCTATCTCAATTTAAAAATTGTATCAGTAATTAATGACAAAATAATGACAGTAAAACTAAACACTTAACTGATACCAATACTAGAAAAATTAGAAAATCTGTTATAACTCGAACAGTTTGGCGAGCTGGTCACTGACACTATGATAGAACACTAATGGCTTTTCTGCGAGTCAATTAGCACCCTCGCCATCACATTGGAGTAGTTTCCAGCGAGTACACCCTAATGGCCACTTTACTGCAGTCTACCCTAAAACTGTTGACCAGACTATAATCTTTGCAATCTAATTCACGGATATGGGTATAATTTACGAGATATATTTGTAGGAGGAGCATTGGCAGCATGAGTTTCATTACAAACAAACGAAAAAAGGTAATAGTACTTAGATATTATATCTGTCCTTCCTCGTTGTCCGCTTCCTTATAAGTACTTTGATTGGTTTCTTCATTTGGTGTCAGTTAATTTAAAAGAGGTAAAAATAGTTTATAATTCTGGAATATTGATGTAATTGTGGAAATATTTCGATTGTTTTTGAGGTACAAATTATAATTTTCTTTTACTATTATTATTATTCGTTTCTAAATTACTCAATAATGACTCACTTCTATGTGGTTTATTATCATGAAAGCAAGGAAATCCTGCACATAATGTTTATGAGAAGCAAATTACCTCCTTTATTTGTTCTCAACTAGTAAACACAATATATTATAGTTTTCCCCTCGAGGATATATCTTATTCTATCCTTGTTGTGTTTGATCCTCATTTATACATTAGATAATATCAATTTGAAAGGTTATCGAGTATTACAGAAGAAATCAGTTTCGTTACTTTATTGTCAGATAAATGCGCTTAGGGAAAGGTAATCTTCGGATCTAGTTCCCACTCTTTTTATTAGTACTATCAGTAATATTATTTTATGTGTTACTATTATTATTTGTTTCAGACAAAGATCGGTTGTCTTGTGTCTTTTTCGCTACCGTGTCTACCTAACTTATACCATTCTTCTCTGCTGCCAAAACCACGTCACAGTTCGTCAGGTGGCTTGGAGAGTAGACACCCCGGTTTCGATAAGGGACTGTGAATCGTCGGCGCATTTAAACTGCTAAAATATCCTCCCACTTTCGGTTTTACGTGTCTATTGTTCATCTCCATGTGCACTATCTTCATGAATTCAATTTGCGCTGCCAACTTTTGAATTTCTTCCTAAAATTATGGGTACCATATATAAGAATAATTAAAACCATTTCAATACTTTCAATGGAATACATAAGATTTTTATTACTAGCTAAAATATTTTGGATTACTTCATTAGTAATTGCAATGTATATATATATATATATATTTCGTGACCTTTTATACTTATCTTATATGATAGATCTCTACCACCAAATATATATATTTATCTAGTTATATTTTCACTGAAGAAGATTTCCGAAAACGTTTGTAAACGTTCTGAAAATATAACTACCGTTCAAACCAGCCTTGTTTTATTGACCTATTAGTGGTAGAGATCTATCATATAAGATTAGTAATTGCAGGGATTGCAGTATCAATACCATAGTATGATCTTGAAAACACAAATAACTATTTGTTTGAGGCACGTGTTTCGCTTGCAAAATGATTACCTTGAAATATGAGTAATCATGCGCTCAATATATACCTACTGAATTATTTATTTATTCGATTACTTCACCTTTAGTTCTTCGTTTTCTTGATACAAATCAGGCGCTTCTTCTGGTACCAATCCTATACCATTGAGTGAGAAAGAAGCAGTTACACCACGAGATCGGGCTCGATTGTCCCATTGATCACCCTGACCTCTAAGCACTCTGATTACCTTTGGTCCAAAGACCAAAGCAATCGTAACAGTAGTACTCAATTGAGTTCTGATGAAGCCCAATAAATATTTAATATCAGGACCGGCAGTTGGAAATATGAGTAAACTGTAGACAAAAATGAAAAAGTGTTCAATTTCATAGTACTCAATCTAAATATTTATCTATTTAAGACTTTCAATTTCATAATCTCCCATAGAATACAATTCAACATTGTCATTTTTGAAATTTATCAGTATACAGTGAGTCCTCGCTTTGCGTTGTTTCGGTGTAAGTATACTAATCGATGTCATAACGTTTCAATGATTTCGGTTTAACGTCGTCTATGCTAATAATACTTCATGAACTTCGCTATGACAAAAGATGTTAATTTTAACAACCTAACACCAACGTTTAGCGTGGACTTACTGTATATTTCTTCATGCTTATCAAGAGTAAATTAATTATACTTACTGGAATGCTACCATTGTGATATTAACAAGTGCAATATTATAAATAGCATAACTAATGAGACGAGCCTCGTTATATAGGGATTCGGCGTTGCGGACATTATAACAGACTCTGATACCCCAAGCCAAAAATAATACCTCACCTGAAAGAAAGTCACTGAATTAGCTACAGTTTTTCCAAAAGCTCTACGATTTTCTTTGCAAAACTAGTACTTTTCGGTTGAAATAATAGCCATCATAAAATATTATTTGTATTTTTTATGTAATTGAATATTTATTGCACATTAAGTTGAATTAATATTTTATTCGTAGCATATTTCAGTTTTAAACTAAATTCTTTTTAATCTTTTCTCCTCATATATAAAAGACATACAATTACCCGTACCACACTTTTCGAAAATAATTCCAAATACTTATTTTGGCAACTAATTGTAAGTTGCAATCCTCAGTAGTAAAATAGGGGAATTAAGTATTACCAGCGATATTCGGCTAAGGTCCAAGACGGACACCACGCAACGAGCGTTGTACAAACTCTAAAGCACTGCACAATGAACATAACACACTGAACGGTCGCACGAAACACACCAATCACTTATTTGCAAGATAATAAAAATTATAACGGGAGAAATCAGAATTGCGGTAGAAAGAGAACAGCACAAGGAATTGTGATAGATTAAATAAGAGTCAAGACGACGTAAGTTAGCAACATGAGAATAGTATGACATTAGGTATAAGATAAAGATGAAGACCACAAAGTGAAGAAATACCTAAACTAGACACGATAGAACTAATTATCAATAGTTAGGATTTTGACTAATGGAAACAATATTAAATAATCTGTGTGCACATCCTGGAGGATATATTAAAATTCAACAAATAACCAAAATGAAAAACATAAATAATCTGCCTTTCATAATACGAAGTATTAATAGTGGTCAAATAATAAAACTCTTGCTGAATCAGCACATCTTAGTGAACAAATGGTAAAACAATATGCTGACAAATTTGATAAAATTATCTGCATTAAAAGTGTTAACCTCGTTAATGTTGATGATTAAAGTCGGCATAAACAGCCAGTTCGATAAGATCATCCAATCTTACTTGGAGGGAAGAAGTTTCTCGGTGAAAATAGGGGATCATCAATCGTCATCGAGGCTCAGCGTGTGCGGCGTACCGCAAGGATCATTATTAGGCCCGGAGCTGTTCCTCCTTTCCGCCTCAGATCTTCCAAGGACGTCAGTGACGATGTTGGCCGTGTACCCTGATGACACGACCGTTTGGATGGCGTCAAGATCTGACGATCTTATATGCAGAAGACTGCAAGCGGCCACGAATGAGATCCTGGAGGGGCCAACCGTTGGAGGATCCGACTCAACACGGACAAATGTGTGCCGGTGAGGTTTACGAGGAAGAGGACGATCCCATCGAATAATATCTTCTGAGGAAACCAGAGACCACAGACTAACCATGGAGCGTAGAGGCCAAATACCTGGGAGTGATCCTCGACCGCCGCCTCACATTCGGCGCCCACATTGGTTCGGTCATGAAGAGATATTACTTCGCGAGAAGATCGTTGCTACCGCTCCTCTGTAAGAACTCGACGCTGGATTTGAAAACAAAATGTTGATATATACATCATATTTAAGACCAATTCTTACATATGGAGCGCTGTCGTGGTCGTCATTAGCAAAGTGTCATCTATAAAAACTAGTGATAGCACAGAACAAAATGTTGCGCATGATGACAACAGCACCGTGATTTGTTCGAACGATACCTCCGGTGCCAGGATCACCAGGATCAAAACCTCCCAACTTCACCAGCGGTGGGACCATAGCCGCTAAGTAGAGGATCGAGGCGCCAATGGGGTGCTTGCGCCTCGGCCTCGAATGATGAAAGACAGCTGTCCGAGGTTCTTGTAACCAACTGTACACTGGTACTTACCCGTTTTTGTTCGCTTCTATTTTTGATTAGCATGTTCACTACACTAATAAACAGTAGTGGCCTTAAACCATCCCTTTGTTTAATACCTTTCCCCCAATTGAACACTTTCGAAGTTCCTCCTTTCATTCTAATTGTAAGCTGAGCATATACTTCCTTACACGCAGACTTTATCACCTCTATTAGCTTTTCCGGTATTTTATATTTATTCAGAGTACTCAAGATTGTTTCTCAGTTTATTGAATTGAAAGCTCCCTTTAGGTCCTCAAATGTTAAATGTAATTCTTCGTTTTCCTGAAACTGTCTGTAATGTTTCGTACCATGTGTGTGTTATCATTTGTTTGCCGATGTACCCTAAATACTGCCTGTTCATCCTCTAACTTCCTCTTTATTTTTTTCTCACTCTGCTGTCGATAATTTTTGTACATATTTTAAAACTAGTTGATGATAAGCATATTGCTCTGTAGTTGTCACATTTGTATTTTCCTCCGTTTTTATAGTTTGGCAATATTATTTTCTTCTTTCAATCTTCTGGTATTTCTTCAGGGCCCCATGATTGTTTACATATTTGGAGTAGCCATTTCTTCCTCGTCTCTTCCATCCATTTAAACATTTCGGGCTCGTTTTGATCTTCTCCCGCTGCTTTCCTACCCTTGATATTTTTAGGGCTTCTTCTATTTCCTTTATTGTGACTTCATCCAGCTCCTTCACTTCTTCTCGTGCTTCTCCCATGTGTTCTACATTTAGTATTTCTTCCAGTCTGAACTTATCTTCCATATATTCTTTCCAGACCTCTGGTATCTCCGATATGTCTCTCTTGATGTTCCCATCTTTATCGTCAATTCCAAATTCTTCCTTTTTCTGTTCCAAGATTTCCTGTCCGTCTTATAGTTTTCCTCCAGCTCTTTCCCAACATTTTCCTAGTTCCTCTTTTTGCTCCCTTTACAGTTTTCTTTACTCTATATCGTTTCTCCACTTACTCTACTATGTTTCCCTCATTGGTCTTTTCTTGTAGTTTCTTCCATGCTCACTCCTTTTATCTAATTTTCTCTTTAACGTTGGTATTTCACGATTCACTTCTTTAATGATTTTTCTTATCTTCGTTATACAATATACTTTCGCTGCTTTTTTAGGGTGTTTCTTCTTTCTTCTATATTCCACTCATTCCTTTCTTTATCCTACTCATTCCATCGTAGATTTCTTTCCCATACTCTTTCTTCACTTTATCATCCTTAATTTTCTTGATGTTAATCCTTATATACGCTTTATCCGTTTCGTATATTGGCTTTCTTGTAGCCATTTCCGCTATAACTAGTTGGTGTTCTGTACTCACTTTTGCAAAACTTCTCAGTTCTTATATTCTTAATGTTATTCATTTCCGACGAGAAGACAAAGTAGTTTATTATACTTTTAGCGTTTCTTTCTGGAGCTACGAAAGCACATTTATTTTCCTCTGTTAGATACCAAAAAGAATTTATAATTTTTAAGTCACTTGCCACACAGGATTGTATCATCCATCCGCTTCTGTTTACCGCCTTTTCCCCATATGCTCCAATAGAGCCCAGTTCCTTATTTATGTCGTTATTCACTCTCGCATTCTAATCCCCCATAATTATTAGTATTACTTTTATATTGGGATAAATCATATTATATATATTTAGAAATAATTTATTGCTAGGGAATCACTTGTTTAAACTATCTAATATTAAATTTGTTGATTTTTGAATATTAACCGAATTATTTTCACACAGAGACTAAGTATCTGCATAGATAATTCAGAAATACTTTTCGAGGAAGATATTAATACAAATATCATTAATAAAAGTTTAAGTAAGAAAAAGGAAATATACAAAGTACTAAATTAAATGTATATATATATATATTTCGTGACCTTTTATACTTATCTTATATGATAGAGATCTACCACTAATAGGTCAATAAAACAAGGCTGGTTTGAGCGATAGTTATATTTTCAGAACGTTTACAAACGTTTTCGGAACACCTTCGTCAGTGAAAATATAACTAGATAAATATATGATATATCTTATATTTATCTAGTTATATTTTCACTGACGAAGGTGTTCCGAAAACGTTTGTAAACGTTCTGAAAATATAACTATCGCTCAAACCAGCCTTGTTTTATTGACCTATTAGTGGTAGATCTCTATCATATAAGACAAAGTACTAAAGAAAATGGGTATAAAACGCTTATAAAAACGACAACCTTGTAAATGGGATAATCAAAGAAGAAGGAGGACGCAAACCATAAATTATAGGAGTATATTCTTTTACTTCATTTCAAAGCTAAACGTTCTGAAATGTTGGAATGAAGAAAATGTTAAATTTTCCGGTTAGGAAGGAAGCATTGATTGTGTTAGCCAAGTTTTTTTAAATATTTTGGCGTATATTAAACGAACGTCGATTTTACAGCAGTAAATTTTGCCGTAATTACTTTCGAAATAAAACAGCAAAGCAGTGGCTTGGTAATTAATCGTTTTTTGATAAAATTTTATATCCTATAACTCAATCAATTCCTGCCATATTTAATCATATTTCCTAGAATATTTAAAACGCTTAACGCACAACACTTTTATTGTTCCAAAATAGACGTAACTGTTCCTCATGAAATTTGTAAGTAATCTGTTAATATCTTTTAATCCGTTGAAATTTCTGCTTCCGTAGACTGACTTTTACGAGTTTATTGTATGATTTGCACTAGTGCCCGTGTTTAGAGAGAATTCTCGTAAATCAAAAGCTTTTCAAATATTTTATGAACAAACGAGCTTGAAATGTACATAGAAATAGTTTTGTCGTGGTTTAGGTTATATGTATACTATATGGGAAAGTTATACTGCTCGAACCAAAATGTGTTTACACCAAGTTACTGTCAGTGACCATCTTACGAAATTACTGTGTGAGTGTCATGAATACTTTGTCGTAAATGTTAGATGCTCCAATTTTTAGAATTGATCATTCAGCATTAATCTATTCCAAGAACCAGTTTTCATTGTAACCGACACTGTGTCGGTTATAAAGTATTTAATTATGCATGTACTAACAGCATCGCTAAGTATAGAGCTAATTTATTTCAGTTCTAAATCACTGAAACTTATCTTTTTCGGGGATGATCAGTTAATAGTTGAACTACGTAAAGAATTTTCCAATAAGGATGATTGAATTTTGAACTTCAGTCACGGCCATACCGATGTCTAATCAAACTGACATTTCTCTTCTGTAATATTTACCATTTTTACAAATAGTGAAAATTTATGATTTTATTGTAAGAATAAAGAATATGTGTGTGAAACTTAATCATCCTGTTATTGCAAAGTTGGAATATGCTCTGCACAATACCAAAATACCAGCCAGGAAAAGACATTACGTGTTGACGAAAATATTGCTACTGTTGACGTGCGTATCGTTCTTAACAATTCAGCCGGTTTGTGACTTCCATATGGCGTACTTTGAGCAAAGATCTTGGTTTACATTCTTATGAGATCTAGTTGGTGCAAAAGGTGAAGTCAAATGACCATTTACTGCATTGTAGATTCGTGGATATTGCTCATGAACACCTTTCCACTGACGGTCACGGTCACACGGCACACTTTTTGTTCTGCGATGAACCTAATTTCTGGCTCAATGGCATGTGAGTAAGCAAAATTGCCGTTCATGGAGTAATAAAAGTTATGTAAATCACTAAATCCAACCGCATCCTGACAAAGTGATTGT
This sequence comes from Chrysina gloriosa, assembly GCA_038088585.1. Taxonomy (NCBI): domain Eukaryota; kingdom Metazoa; phylum Arthropoda; class Insecta; order Coleoptera; family Scarabaeidae; genus Chrysina; species Chrysina gloriosa. The sequence continues at coordinate 14,204,736 of CM076092.1, forward strand.
GGCGAGCATACCATACATTCCCAAGTTATTAACAGCGCTAACTTTAATTTTCTTCATAACAAATATAACCACTTCACTCCTATTTCTGGAAAGTGCTATTCCAAGTATTCTATGTTCTTGCCACTACTGAATGTTCTATTGTGTACTGGATTCTCTTTATCTTTAAATAAAAATTAATAACTTTTATGTTAAGCAATTGGATGTTAAAATATTTGGTATGTTTGGATTCATACAATTTCTGGATTGGTAGAAATATTATCATGCATGACTCAGAGATTGCAATAACTGTGGACTCTTTAGCAAATTAAATGCACCAAGAATGTTAGCCAGTAAGTTAGGCTTGTACGACTTTAGAGGGAAATTAATACCAAATCTTCTGAAATGAATACATATTGAAAACGATGTGATAAAATCAAAATCCTACTTAGCTCTGACACTTTTATTTCAATGGGAGTTATCTTAATATCAATCTAGATCTGCTCAATATATGCTTGTATGAGGAAATAACTCTCTGATAAAGTCACCCACTTTAAAAGCACAAGATTTCTTGCTATGATCTAGGAGCAACAACGGGGACAAACTGAAGAAATTGACTCGTTATAAAGTGGCGAAATCATCACGATCGAGGAATCAAATTAATTGGATGGATACCACACGACCTAATATTTAAAAGCAAATGACATTCATTAATCCTTGCTTTATTTTGCCATTTTAAACTGATTCTGATATATTGCAAATTAAGAATATTTGGAAGTTTGTTATTGTCGGAATGAAGACGTGAGCATGTGGTACACATTGTGGATTCTAAACATGTAGATCTGCTTGGCATTAAGCATCTTTTAGTCACTTCGACTAAAAACTGAAAAGCCTTTCTAGTTTGAGTCTGGCTTAACTGCATTATTGCAAACTTGCAAAACCTGCATCTGTTTGTAATGGTTTGCCTCTAACATTTTCAAGATTATATTTAATGTAGCAGTAATAAAAGGATTGGACTTACGAACAGAATGTTAAATCCTATATCATTGAATAAATTTTCTTTTACCACCGGAAAAATGTCCTAGTCTTTGTTCTTTGTTCATTTTCTCCCATTCTCGAATTTCTTTCGTAATAAATTTATTCGATAGAAAGACTTACATATGTACTACATAAGTGCAAAGGAGGATGTTTTGTCCTTATAGATCCTTCAGTAATTTCACATGTGGCGAATAATCAGAGCTTTTCAGCTCAAATATATTCTATTCTAAACTTTAAATAATTAACAGTTAGTAAATATAACAAACATGCAAAAATCTAAACTACAAACGAAACCATGCGATTTATTTTCATAAAAATTCTAACCTGCATTTTCCACAAATTAAAAGTTCTATTATTATTTACACGAACAAATTGGGAAAAGCTTGGTTTCAATGTTACATATGTGTGGAATATCAACAAATTCCAATTAAATTCAAAATCCATCGATGATAGATTCATGAATTCGAATATTTATTTATTTCACATTTTATAAAATAGATGAAAGCAGATTGATAGTAACGGTTCAAGTTATATGTGAACGTGTGTGGAATACAATCCGTATATCTATTTTACAAAATTGGTGAAAAACTCCAACGCATAAATTTTGCAGTATCGACATATATTTGCGCTGTTGCTTTATATCCTTTGCATTATACTATTTTACCCAAAAGTATCAATAAACGTAGATAAAGGGATGTCGTAACGCTTTAGTGCCGAGACCCATAAAATAAACACGCAGAGGAAGGTATCTTGTTGTATTATCTGTTAGAGGTCAACTTCTTTCTTGTACTACAGCCACAAAATTTAAAAACGAATGAGAATTAATGTAAAGAATACATTTACTGTGCATATTTCGAAGACAAAAATTCAAATTTAATTGCATCGGTGGAAATGAGCTTATCAAAATAACTAATAACGTGATTACCAATTTGGAACGGATAAATTCCCAAGGGCAAAATAAATTACATAAATACTATGAATATGTTAAGAAGTACGACTAAGTTATTCATAGATTGCAATGCATTTTAGAACACATCAATTCATGTCATTAAATAACATATTAAGGAGTTGTATGAACTTAGGAATAAGTAAAAACTTACCTATGCCCAAACTGTGATCCCACCAATTGTACGTACACTGTTTGAATTTCAGTCCATCTGAATCCATGATTTCTTCGGCAGTTGGCGTAGCTGATAGAGTCCACGTGCTTAGATATATCAACATAACTAATAAAATCGGAACCATCCACTGCAACAGCTGCTTATCCGTTAATTTGACTTTATGCGCTGATTTTACTCGGTATGTGAGCGACACCCTTTTGCAAAATCAAAGAAATATTTAAAATTAACAAATTTACACCAATCCGTAGTAAGACTGTACCTCCACGTTTTCATTAGCAGGGCTGTATAGGTAATACAGAAGCCCAAATGCCTCGACCACTTTGTTGCGACACAAGAATAAGTGTCCAATACAGGAAATATGGCAGCCATCTAAAGCGGTAGTTAAATCATAAATATGTCATTTAAATTAAATAAATAGACTATAGCAAATACCTCCATGTACATAGTGGCACATCCCAATAGCGTTATTGCTAAAAATATTGGACTGGCAACTTTAAAAACTTTCAACTTCCTATGTCTGAACATGTAAATGATCAAAATTGCGGTACAAAACGCACAAGTTACACTGAACACTAATAAGGTGATTCTAGAAGGAAATTCAAAATTTAAAGAAATTTTTCAGAGAAAATGGTGTCTATATAATACAAAATTACCTGAATGGCCAATGATAAGTGGCTAAGCATGGCTCTCGTCCCTTGCAAGTAATACAACCGGGTTCGCACTGTTTACAATGAAAAATATCGTTCCAATAGTGACTGCTATTTTTCTGCAATTCGATCCAGGCAACTACAAATGATAAATATATTGGTTAACCCATTTTTTGAAAAGTGTACAGATGTTTACCTTCAACCAAGGTTCCATTAAATCTACCATTGTGATGAGGAGAATAATATCCATCTCTGCATAAACATTGGTAACTTCCCCTAGTCCAAGATGTATGTGACATAGGTTGCTTGTAAACGCACTATAATAATAAGAATGTTTACAAAAATTCCTGTGCCATGCCTACGGAGTTAGAAATCTATGTAAGTACCTTTGATGTCCGATTGTGACACTTATGAGATCCGTGAAAAATTGATATTTCTGTAGGAGACAGATGGTAGTTGTCTACCTCGCATTGGTTTATTTCCAGCTTCGAGACGTCAACGTCTAAGCTAAGAAATCCTTTCATTCTGAAATTGCGTATTATTATTTCAAAGGGAAAGTGGAAGCGAGAATTCTAAAAGATGGTGATAGTTTTCAGACGTTAACTTTGGGGATTCTATAAAAAATTGATAAGATAATCTTCGAACATTTTACGTTTTGCGTTTTCCTAATTGTAATCATATAATGTTTAAGTTAAGATTATATAAGCATTTGTGGTAACGAACATGATTTTCTTCAAACTTTTAAGGTTATTCTACATCGATTCCTGATAGTTTCCTGATAGAAATCAAACATCAATCACATTTACTAGCATAACCATCAAGATTAATTTTCCATCGATCAAAATAATAATGTGGAACATTGGTAGGGATTAGGATATTAAATAAGTGAGTAAAGTGGAAGATTGAAGGAATTTAAGATGCAGATGACAACGAGATAATACACTCGTACACATATAATATCCTTAATATGCTAATGCGCCCACTACTATTGGATGTACAAATTATATAATGACTGTACGATATGTACGTTGACGGAATGTTACAAACGCAATCGGAAATTTCGATAAAGGTGATTTCAAAATTGGAATTAATGCTATGAATACGGAATGATGTAATTATAGTTCACTGTGTACGTGATGTATGAAAATCCACACCTTGTCATTTCAAGGAGAGAAATAAAGCAACCCTAAAATATCACCTGATGAGACTATCATTAATAATTGGGAGCTGCGTCAAACTTCGGAATAAATCATTAGTTATATTAAAGAATAGAAAAGAATAAAGAAAAGAGATTAAACCCAGAAAAAATTAAAATTTTTATGAATAAATTGATTGCTTCGGGGAACTACTCGTATAAATGAGATGTATGTACATAAATATATTTGAAAAATCTTATTTACCCGAGGCAGAAGGGAGGACTGTAATATAATAAGTTACTTATAGTATTTCAAGAAATTAAATATATGATTTATTGCACAATCCACTTAAAACATAAGGAGCAGCACTTCACTCGTGTGTGGGAAGAGTTAATAAGCAAACTACTGAAAATATGTACGATGGAGGAAAGTGATTAAATGGAAATTAAATTGCGCTGGTGTCCCAGAAGCCATAAGGAGATTACCAAACGAAGTAATAATTTCTACGTCAACTTTTTCGCGTAGGCGTTACTAATTCTTCCACAACTCTCATTCACATTTTCGCTAAAGCATTAAATGTCCCCTTTGAACTATCAGTATACTTATTCATATTTCGATGAATTTATTTCTCCAAACAATTATGGGCATATCTGATCGTTACGACAAGCAATGTTATTGAATTAAACCCGAGTGGTGTTAGTCTATTATTTAAAAATCTTGCAAAACCTACATACCATAGGAATTAATACATATACGAGGGTAAATTGAAAAGTTGTCGGAATGACAATGAAAACTAATTATTATTTTTTTCAATATAATTCTCTAGAATCTCAACACATTTGGTCTAACGTTCCTCTAACCTCTCGATTCTCAGAAATGCTTTGAGTTTCGGGAACAGATGGAAATTTGACTAAGCGAAATCAGGCAAATCATCTCTTGAAATCCTGTGGATCCCTCGTAAATAATTCTAAACAATCGGCTGAGGTTCTAGGTAGAATGCATTTATGCTCAGATGTGGACAAATGCAACACCCATCACGCGAAAGCTGTGATGGATGCTGGGTGCAAGAGATGCCCACACCTTCCTCAATTTAACGCACCTTTATTCGGCGATCTGCCAAAATCACGTCATGAATCTTTCTCACAATTTCTGGTGTGGTAGCCGTTTTCGGACGTCCTGAACGTGGTTCATCACTTGTGTGCGTGCGGCTACGCTTGAATACCGAAACCTAAAAGCTCACAGTGGAAAAATGAAGATGATGTAGTCTCAAGAACGACATCTAACCTTGATTTCGCTTCAGTTGCGGTTTTCGTTTCCAAGTAGAAAAATTTGATAACAGCACGAACATCGCTTTTATCCATAATTGAAAACACAAAAGATACTTGACTTAAATGCTTGTCAAAACCAGATTATTTAACAAATCGATTTAACATTTGCAGTCAATTAATATGAAAGAGTTGCCAATACAACGACTTAAAGGATTTGGAAAAAGATCAACCTCCTAGCAGAGATTCCAGAAACTTGTCAATCTACCCTCGTGTATACATGTATATGTATCATATATTGAATAAAAATGTATAAATGAAATAAATAAGTATAAAATATGTAAAATAAAATTACATTTACCCATGTCTACCAGGAGGTGGAATTGGCACACTATACGAAATTAACCATCTCTGTGCAGAACATGAATAATACGGATAGGTCCACCATCCCCTGTACGATACATTTGGCGGACTTTCTATGAATTTCGGCGATCGTAGTCCAGGCGATGTTTTGGCATCCGCATACCTTAAGATAAAAACCAAAATAAGTTAAATTCTAATAACTTTGGTAGTATGTCAACTTTTTAAACCCATAATTAGGAAAATCAGCTTTACTCCTTCTAATTTGATATCATCCTAACTGAAGAACAGGGGAATCTGAATAGTGATCATCACATATTGTATAGTTGTCATCGAATAGTGCGGAATATGCACTGTGTAGGTATTGTACCTAACATATCTACTATGCAATTTCTTTGTCTCGTAACTCAGGATGGTAACTTCATTTTCAAAATACGTATTTAATCATGTCTAATAACAATAATAATAATAATACTTTATTGTCAAGGGATTCTAAACCCTGTTACAGGAAATCAGTTGAAATATATGTAAAATTGCAGCTAATTAAAAAAAAACAAAAGAAAAACTATATCGGACTGATTATTTTACTGTTACTACAAGTAATATATGGCTTATAAAGAGTTTTTCAATAAGCAAGGTAGAACTTTAAACAAAATTGGAAGCGACACCCTATCACATCGGTAAATTCCTCTCCACACAATTATTTAATTCAATTTGGTGACACGTGCTTCGCTAGCAACGAGAAAAGCACCCACAAGCGATCAGTAGCTCGAGATGTACAACACCATTATAAAATCTTCCAAACCCACTTCAAAAAGTAACGAATTTAAATAAAAACGAAATCTAGAAAAATTCCTGTATGTATTTCTTTACGCTATTCTAAGTCAGACAGCAGTTGCTAGGGTCACTAGCTAAACAGGTAACAAGTGTCACCATAACTTGGCATCCCTATCCCCATTCGATATTGAATGATACAAGAGAAACTTCGGGTACCAAGTGTACAGCAAGAATGGTCTGTTGTCTGGTATTTAAGAACACTGCGATAATCCCACAGACAAAGTGTACATCACCATCTGAGTGATGATTTTAAAGTTATTTATTATCTTTCCTTCTCTGGGAGTGTTACGGTGTACATGGACAACGGTGATGTACACGGGCAAAGAGGGGGTTTTCTTATTTGAGCGCCGATTATGCGTTGGTGTGTTTTGTGATTTGGTCCAATATCTTTATAAATCCATCGTTGGAACTCAAATCAAACGATACCTTTTCAATAAAGAGATTTTACAGGTAAAGCGAACTCAAGTCAACCCTGTCCATTATCTATCTAATGATTTAATGTATTTTCATTGGTGTACATTTTATCTTTACTATTAGCACGTTTGGTTAGTGTACACTTTGCCTATGAGATTAGAACTGCACGTGTATTAGTGTACACTTGGTCTATGTCTCAAGTGGAAATCTACTCCATTTCCTTCTCCACTTCCAAGAAACTCAAATATCAAAAATATACATCAATAGCGCTCAATGTTCATATATAATTAGAGATATTCAGGAAATATGAAGTTAAATAAACTACAAGTCATGAAGATGGGCAGCAGACTAACTTAACTAACTAGGAAACAGCACAACATCAAGAAAAGTTGATTAAGCTGCAAACCAATTAAGCTGGCTAATAGGTCGTGGATCGAATTTAGCTTTAGACAACAAAAACGGTAGTATATAAGGATATTTTTAAACGTCTTATTATATCTCTACTGAAGCACATCTCCGTAACTTCATTCCTGGCAAAGAAAGACAACGGATGATCGAAGAGCTGTTTTCCTGATCTGAGATTTTGATCATGAACATCATGAATCATATCATATAATTATGATGGCATTCTTCACATTTTGAAATTGAAAAAATTCAAAATTATCTTCAAGAGTCTAAGGTGTAGGCTTCCGTGGTCGAAATTACAATGTCTAACTTGGTTTCTGGGTTGGAACCGCGTCTGGTTTGGCGTGGGTGCCGACGTTTCGTCCACTATTGCAATGGACATCTTCAGGGCTGCTTGCCGATGTTGAGCGTATTGCCCTCTCACTCACGTCGTGCCACAAACTTCTGCTTCCACGTCGCGTTCTAACAGCGGCACAACCCCCACCCCTCCTCCCTATATAAGTCGCGCAACTCAGAGGCCGGGTCAGTCTTCAAGTGACAGCAATACGATTAACATCGGCAAGCAGCCCTAAAGATGTCCCTTGCAATAGTGGACGAAACGTCGGCACCCACGCCAAACCAGACGCGGTTCCAACCCGGAAACCAAGTTAGATATCTTCAAGAGTATTGTAGTATATTTTCAAAATCGAGTACTTAGAACAAATATAAATGCACTTAAACTATGCCAATTCTTTTATCGACAATTCTTCTTGTACGAACTGTGGTATGTACGAAAAGAGAAAAGTAAGAAAGTGGAGAAATAAATTAAGCTACGATTTCCCAACAAAGGAGTGACAAGTAAGAGTCCCAACCGAATGGTTAGTATTTTAAAATTCATTCTCAGAAGAGAAACTAACCTGGTTAGAGATAATTTGTTCCGTTAATTAGATAAGAATTTAGTTATCCAATATGCATGTAAAGGTACCAAAATTGGTGTGCTAGAAATATCACTTTATTTGACTTCAGTCTATTCGATAGGACTTCCTATTTTCTTAGTTCAATGCCAAACACTATTTAATGAGGAAGCTTACCATTTATGCATTCCTTTATTTAAAAACTAGTTGGTTCGCATGTGTCAAGTACAGAAACGTACTTCGATGATATTGAGTGTCTACTTTAAATCAATGAAGTACACTTCTTTGAGCAAGCATCAGCCAAAGTTTTTGACTCATTTTCTTTGAGGTTTCTGTACTGAGAATGACAAGTTAGTTGTCAAAATATGTATTTGAAAATATCAAAGTTGGTGTGGTACGGCCAAGAACTGGTAACTGTGATACATGTAACAAGGATTAATAATTGTTATTTTGATACAGCAAATTTTCTTTTGTAAGAAGAAATTGTGTAATATCTTGTAGATAATTGTTCCTAAAAGCATTCCACTGATGCGTAGACAATTGGACAATGAATATAAACGTTTGTCATGAAGGGAAATAATTATCTCGTTTAATAATGCCAGTTCTCACATTTTCTCTTATAATTGATATATTACTCAATTACAACCTTGTACCTACCATGGAAAATCTGGATCTATAACTTGTCCAGCATTCGGTACACCGTCGATCAACTTTTTGGGGCCATCCATTTCCATTCCTTGTCTTTGCCACCACGCACAGTTGATTAATTGCCGCGTCGAAGCGTTTATCGCCAACACTCTAGCCGACATAATTGTAGGATCTGATACTAGGAGATCTTTCGGTATCGCATCCTGAAGTCCTGAAATTAAGTCCAATTAGTATTTCAGTCAAGATTTTATTCCACCAATTCTCGTTCTCAGCGGAACAATTATAATATTTTATGCAATGCAGCTTGCCGCAAAAGGCGACCAGCGGTTTAATTGTATTTATTAGAAGTACTAGAGTTCGAGTGGTAGTCGAAACTATTAAGAGATTTTCTTCCATTTCCTCGAACGACTCTTATTGGAGTGTTCAGGGATCGCAACGCGACGCTTTTCAAGAATTATGTAAATGGGGACTGATTGTTCGCGCAAATTCAATTTAATGTGAGCGTTAAAGTGCCAACACTTTCTTTTAGTTTTCCGACTATGTTCCATTTTCTTCAGAATTAAGCGAACTAATTGTTATGTTAATTATAGACCAAAGAGCTTGATAACAGTATACCTGGCGCATTGTGTACTTGAGAAATATATCTGGAAGTTATATGTAACCTACTCAAATAATTTTATATATGGATTAACGAAGAAAATTCCATACATTTTTCCGTAGAAATAATTAGAGCTGCCCAGTAATTTTTTTAGAAAATCTACATTCCGAGCAGATCTTATCCTAGATATTAATCAAACATTATACTTGATACTTTCTTTTGGGTATAAAAATAAGTATGTGGAAGTATCAAACTCAAACATTAATACTTATTATACACATTTCCAGTTGAATTCTGGTGATACACAGTATGGTAAAGATGTGTTTGATATCAGTCCTAAACTGTGTGCAATGTAAGTTTCATTTATGTACTGGATGTCCTATGACATGACTACCACAACTTAAAAATATGTTACTGAATAAATTTGAAGTTAAAAATGTCTAATCAACAAACACTGAACTACAAGTATTTGAAGTTTGAGATAACTCTACTAATGTAGGTATTAGGTACCGCTGCTGATTTCGTTGTTATCAAAAAGTCGAGGTGACTGTGATTCATCATTTATTATTCATTGTAACAGTAAACGTCAATCAAGTTAATGAAGCGTGTTTTTTCTGAGTTACATTAAAATGCGAATAAAAGTACGTTAATTTTTTCGAATGAAGAGTACGACGATATTCACTTTGTTTATGGATTGTGTAAGTACCAGTTGATGAATATAGTCGCCGATTTCCCACTCGTAGAGTGCATTGTAGACCTGTATCTATCAATGTTCATTGATATTTAAGAGAAACAGGCAAGTTTCCTGCAGCAACTGTTGAAGGTCCCGTGTAACAAGAACTTGCTCAAAAGAAGCAATTATGGTCCACGTTCAACATTCTACTAGTGTCCGAAGAATATTCAACAGAGTTAACGTAGGCCGCATGATAGTATAAAGATATTTCCATAATTTCGGTTTGTATTCGTATGATATGTTACCTGTACAAGCTGTAAAACCTGGTGACTACACTACTACAAGACTATAATTTAGCTGGTTGGTGAGAAATTGAAGCGTTTGTTGGAAAATATTGTTGAATCCTGCTTCACCCGAAACGGTATCAATAACACCAGGAATTTACATTGTTGGGCACTTGAAAATCCATGGTAAACTAGGAGTTTGGTGTGGTATTATTGACGACCATCTCATTGGTCCGCTTATAATCGAAGAACGTCTCATGACCGTTCATTACTTTTGTTTCCTGGAAAATGACCTTTACAGCGTTAGTAGATGGCGTCTTTCTTAATGTAAGACAACGAATGTGGATACAGCACGATGGTGCACCTCCACTTTTCGATAGACACGGAAGAGATTTTCTCAGTCAAAGTTATACGAACTGCTGGAATGGAAGGTGTTCAGCAGGTGCTTTGCCAGCAAGGTAACCAGACTTAAATTCCCTCGATTATTTGTTATGGGAAAGGCTGAAAAATGTGGTTTATATAGGAAGATCTGAAAACAACGAACAACTTGTTGCTATGCTCAGAGATGCCTTACAAACTATTCCAACGGATCTCGACACCGTTAGCAGAGTTACCTCTTCAATTCTAAGAAGAACTAGACCATGTATACAGCAGTTAGGTGGGCATTTTGGACAACTAATTAAATGGAGCGACTTCATTTTACATGGTTTTGATTTTATTTTTGCATCCGTACGTAATGTTTGCAATAGTAGGATTACTTATAACTTCAAATGCTTGTAGTTCAGTATTACACATTTTTAACTCTAAATTGCTTCAGCAATATATCCTTAAGCTGTGCCAGCCATGTCATGCGACCCACTGTATGTAAGTTTCCTTTATTCCAGTGTGCTTGTGTATAGTATACATACATACGTCAGAATAATCTAAGTAAGCACCCCTGAAGTGTCTTTTCTTTACATAATCATATTAAGTAATCATAATAACAATAATACAAAATATTCTAGGTAACACATAGTTATACTGAAAAATATGTTATTTTGTTAAAACAGTTCTTAGTTAAATAAGTTTTCATGATGCTTTTTAGTGTTTTTATAGGTAAGTTTCTCAATTGTTTGTGTTATACGTCGACCGGACTTCGTGCATTCAGGAGTTTATATCACTGGTGTCCTTCATACTCTCTTTACAATTCGTAATAATGTCTTTTCGCGAAATGTTTAAGTTTCCTTCTTAACGATTTCAAAACTATTTCATCTTCCCAATATTTCGAATTTTTTGAGAATAATTTGTAGAATTTCATGTTCTACGTTGAGTTATGTATGTAGTGTCATTGTCATTTAATACTTCAATCCGTCCATACACTCTATTAAATTGGATTGCACTAGTGATTGATTGAAAAGTTAACAAAAAATGGTTGCGCCATTAACTTTTTTGTTTCCAACACGTTTTAGAAAAATGAATTGAAACGTAGTATCAAATCGTTCACGTCAATAACAAAGGAATTCAAAATTTTTCTGTTATCCTTCGTCGGAAAGCGTAATAATAACTTGAAGGCAATGATGAAAGGTTATTCTAAAATTAGTACTTACAAGATAAAACAATAAATCTTTGTCGTTAAGACTCAAATGACAAGTATATTGACCATGATAAATTACGAAACGATGTATGAGTAATGTAAAGTGAATTAGCAAATTAAAGATGACAAAATATAGCGAGGAGAACTTATATTTACCTGGGAATTATTTTATTCTCTCAGTAATTTTCTTGAATGTTTAACGTGTTTGTGGATGACCAAATCACGAGTGGAAAAGATACCCAACGTTTAAAATGCTATTAATAATTTGCGAAGGAGATGAACATCTTGTTTACCAGGTGTTAAACATGATAAATTTCGAATAAATTAGTGATATATGTACATTCTTTAATCATCAGATTCATGTATGCATACATGGGGTATGTAATTTCAAAATTAGCTAGGAGATTTTATAAGTAGTGCTAGAAACACAGAGTAAATAAGGAAGTATAAAAACGAAAAGAAATAAACGCCCTCTAGGCGGTATCGCAAAATCGCACACTCTACTTTCTTCCCTTCGCAGTGTATGGGTCTATCGTTAACATTGCCACTAGTTCACACCCAACAATTTTATCTTAGTTATACATTTCCTGTTCATCAAAAAATTAGTTACCTCACAATGAAATAATTATGCCTTTTTTTTTTATAAATAATTGTCATAATTTTATGTGAACTGGACCCAAATACTAAACGATTCAAGTAAACGCTCACAAACCCGTATTTGGACAGTGAAGGCATTTCCCATAGCCACATCTTAATCTGACAATAGAAGACCAGATATAGTGGTTGTTGGTGTCCTGCTTTGGTGTCAAGGAACGTATAAAAGCGTTCTAAATGTAGACAGGCTTCCAAAACCACCCTCTTCTTGCTCTAAAATGATTTGTTCTTCAAGAGATTCAATAGTTTAGTGCCAATGCATCGATGCAGCTTAACGTAGTCTAACTTCTTGTTCTTACTCAATATAATGCAATGGTACTCCGATATTTGATTTCTTCATTTTGTTCAAAGTTGATATCATGTTTAATATAATAGGATTCCTAAGTGGTTTCCATGATTGTACAATATATAATTCATTGGCAGAGTCTAACATGAGTGGTCTACCTACTTCCAACAACGCAGGACTTGGGATATTTTCTGATTATACAGCCATACTGTCAGTTGACACTGATCATAGATCAGCACCACGAGATCTACAACAGCATTATAAAATTTTCCAAAGCTAGTTCAAAAAGTCTCGAATTAATAAAATGAAAAATTCAGAAGAATACCTGCACCGTAATGTACTATGCATTAACTGTTCAATTCAAAGTCAAATAGCAGTTGCTCGTGTCATTAGTTGAACGGGTAACAAGTATCACCACGGCTTGACGTTTTCTTCCCCATTCGATATTGAAATTATTCAAATGTATTAACAAGAAGGCAAAAGGAGAAGAAACCAAATCCAGCTATAAGACATCCCCATTCTCAAGAAAGATACATGCTGGAAATGTATACCAACGACGCGTGGGGTTGAGATATTTAGTAAACATAGTTAAATACTAAAAGCAATGATCAGGGACAGCAAATTAACTTGGAGACAGCACAAGAGTAATGACAGGAATAAACTTGACTAAACCACAAATTAAGCTGGCAATAGGTAAACAATCGAACCTGGCAACAAAATCCTGTAATCACCCCCACATGGACTTGTGTTATACTGCTGATGAGTCATGGACTGCAAATCCAATACGCCAATAGTTTTGACAAATATATTTATTAGTTAGATTGATTATACAATCTTCCTGTAAAATTGGATAATCAATATGTCCATTAACAGCAAACTGTGGAATAAAACCTTGGATATAGTCGTAAATGCCTTAAGATATCTCTCTACTGAAGCACTCTTTCCGAATTTCAGCGTAAATTTCGTGAAACTAGTCATTCACAAAGAAGATAACAACATTACTCTAACATAGAAATCGACAAAAATTCACACCTGGAATCACTGCTGGCAAAGAAGGACAACGGATAATGCAAGAGGCGTTCACCTAATCATATTGTTCATTGGTCATAATATTAGTATAAAAAATATGTAAATATTCTGATTATTGATTTATTAAAAAAGAGTTTAAAATGAACTAAAAGAAAACCTGAAATACAACGTTTCCTATATTTACCACATTAATTTCCATACTTCAAAAACCCACTTGGGCATGTAGGTTGTTATTTTCACTGGAGAAATAACAAAGCAAAGGAAGTGTTGCCTGTCAAGTTTAATTAATATTTCTTGTTGATACTGTGAAAATATTTGCGGATGCCATGTGGAGAATGAGAACGTAGTAATGGAGACGTCGAAATTTGTGCTATGGGGGAGATGTTCAGGAGTCACATTTCGATTTTTTTATCAATAACTCTTTATTTAGAATATAATTGCTGAAGGTAATTAGAGCTTTACCAGTATTCTATAGCGTGTCCTATGTGAACGGGTCGATCTGCTTTTTATACGAATGATGTACAGTGCTGGATATTGTTATCCTTATAAAATCCAACAATGCTCATATATGCTTTGCTTCAAATCGACAACGGTTGAAATGAATGATAGTGAGAATCAATTTGAATACTTTTGATTTGATGAACTATTTTAAATTTTTTTTTTTCCTTAAATATCTCACAACTCAGGGCTCATGAAAGTACAATATCTCATAACACAAAGGACATCTTTGCGTTCTTTTGAAACGTATAACCAAGAAACTCCAAATCGAAATCAACTAAAATAGATGTGTGCTCGTATGATTTAGCTAGCATGACTTGATGAATGAGTGTGAATGAACGTTTGAGTAAAGAGAAAAAGTTGCTAATAGCAACAGTATTGAACATACTACCAATTCTGGTGCAAAGTTTTAAGCTCTAGCATTCTAATAATTGTCCGCGATAATTTCTTTTCAACCTATTTGTTGATAATAGATAATGTAATACAACGCTTCCACATCAAAGTTAGACAGGTGATTTAGTTCTCAGTATAGCATAAAAAAGTGTTTGGAATGATCGCAAAGTGCGATAATAGTTATTGCATGTTTTCTTGATCTTAATCTACAAAGACACAATATGGAACAATCTCAAAGGTAATTAACTACGTGACACGAAATGTAAAATCATTTGTTATTCGAGGTCGTCGTAACGCTAAAGGATGATATATTTCCAATGTTCAACGATTTAATGACGATATCAATACTCGAATGGCTATACAGTTGTTTTCAATGTCGATGGTGTTACATTATAGTTTTGTACAAGTAATTTTAGCTATTGCTAGTAACCAGCAACTTTTGCAACCATAAAATCACAAACTGACATACCCAAAAAAACAATTTTTCGATAAAACATTAGTATACAACGTAGTTCATATCTTAGTTGTTAATGGTTAGTTGGGGTAGTCGTAAGAGTGTCTGTCTTACATGCGTGGAGTTGTGGGTTCGATTTTGGTAAAGTCCCCAGATTTCTTTTGCGAGTATCGATTTAACACGCATTAAAGACTATTCGCTATTGGGATACTGTTAATAGCGATTTTTCTATAATTTGATTATCAGTTAATGAAGATGATTAGAGCTTGTGCTTACACAAAAACACACTGTGGGGAAGTCTACAGATAAATTTATTCTGGGCCCCATACCAGCCTTGTACAATCTGTTATAAACAAATATACAAGGGCTGATTCCTTTCCGCTGAGCCTAGTAAAGTACTTAACATACAGTATGTTGATAAAACCAAATTTTTCAGAATATTCTCCTTAGCAATCAGTGCATTTTAGCATACGTGAAAATCAATTTTTTAAATACTTTTTCTGACCTTTCCGCGTTAGGGTATTTATTTATTTAAATTACGCTTTACATTGGGAAACAAATGGAACTCAAAAGGTACAAACCAGGTCTGGACTATATGGTGAATGATCTACTATTTCGAAATTTGGACCATTCCAATATTCAATCTTTCGAACAGCAGTGTGAACCCGAAACCCCGAAATGATTCTGTTGTTGGATGCGTTTCAGTTTGGGGAACTTGAAGTAAACAAATTGTAGTGAAACAATCCGGACTAAAGTGCTTATCCAGAGCTATACTAGAAGCATGTCAAGCAATTGCAAAGAATGCAGCGGACTTTTCACGAATAACCTTTGTTGTTGGTGGCGACTCATTCTCAAAGAACCAAACTAGCGATTGTTGCTTCCTTTCGGAAGTGGTATACCTGTACTTTTTCACCTCATCATAGTGTACACCTTATGTCAATACTATCTAGTATCTCTGCACCATTTCGTTACAATTTCTGTCACCACGATCGTCTTTTGGAACTGGTGTCAAATTGCGAGGAAACCAACTGGAACAAGGCTTATTTACTTTAAAATGCTTGTGTATAATAGGGTTAATTGTTTTCACACCAATATTTAGAGTTGCTAGAATACGCAGTAACCAACTGGTCCTCTTCAATCACGTTTTGAATTAATAATATTTTGTTTGGTAATGGTTTTCGGCTTAGAAGCTCGCAAATTGTGATTTAAAGAAGGTTGATCAGGTTAAAATTAATTTCTGCCACCGCTTTCTGGTATCTAACAAACATGATTTATTACCAAATACTCAAAACATTGTTTACGGCTTAAGCTACGTTTAAGATTAATTAAATTTCATAATTCAAACTCTTTGTTCAATTCCATGTTTTCGTATGCAAATGATCACTTTAACCTTGCGTTTTTAAAAAGTTATTCAAGTGTATTTGTCAACCGTCACAGTTACTAAAGATGGAAATAACCAGCTCGAAATGTAAAACAAAATTTGTTGAAAATGATCATGGTCTGCTAAAGAGGCTCAGAGGTAAGAGACCATCCCTTGTATCTCTAACCCGAACGGTAGGAAAATGAACATCGATAACAATAACGACAAAATTTCAATTTTTTAATCAAGAAACTTTCTTCGCGCGGACCAATAGGCACTCGCCGACATATTTGGCTGGTGTGGCAAGTTACGCTTAAAACCCGCCCTCAAGCTTAGATGATGAACATCATAATTCTTCTTTTTCCTCCTCTTCTGTTATTATGTTTAATTGGTGTTAGAGCTTCTTTCATACACCATACGTAAAGGGTAGCACATATCATGTGGCGGGAAATTTATGGCAATTACATAGGAGAGACTTTCCTCGGACCGTAGTTCCAACGACCCTTTAGCCAACTCGAAGTAGAGCCTCGTACAAAAATGTATACCACCACTCAAAGGAACGGACAAGAAGAAAGAAAAGGGTTGTGTTACTATAAATAAATACACATATTTATATATTTTAAAATCACAAGATGCTAACAACGGGTGAATAGAATGAGGTAGGAAAATAGGTGATTAATCCCACCCAATTCATCACATTCACAATTGGGAGAATCAGAGATATTAATTCTGTATAAATGTGATGGAAAAAGACCATAGGCAAATCTCAGTCTATAGATCGTAGTAATAACAGATCAAAAGGGACGACGGAAAACCAAGGATGGCTAGGAATATCCGATTAAATCTTAAAATAAAATTTATTTATATCTGAGTTCGTTGGTCCATTCTTGAAACAAATCTCTGTAACCAATTTTGGCTTTATATTTTGGTCTGAATCTGGCAAACTTAGCCGGAGAATCTGTCCTTTCATTTGGTTTAATTTCAGCGTCCTAGAATCTAACACAAAACATTATTAATGCTCTTGGAATGAGTAACAATTCTCTAATTCGAAATATAAGAGGGTTGTCATAGAAAGAAAAGCACCTTTCAATTGCCATAAGGACGCTCTAACAATCAGTGAATGTGACATTATCTGGAAACTTTGTGGAACGAATATAAATAATCGAAATGTAAATACCAGTTAGCTCTGCTGTGAAAACAGAAGCATAATTTCAAATGAAAGCAAAGAAGATGCCATTGATAGACGGGGAAAATATACCTAAAGAAGTAGAATCAGCGTCAGAATGTTTACAGCTGCCGGAAAAGGAGAGGTTAAAGTTAGGCCAACGGTTTGAAACAAATTCTATGAAAGCGGATTTATTCTCGGAAAGAAAGAACTGTGCGCAAGGAAAGGCAATCTGGGGTTTAAAAAATCTTTGGAAAAATTAACTCTCTATTATTCTGGAAGAGGCATTGGGCAGGAACATCATATTTGTTGTTGCTGATAATGAATGTGGTAAGTTATCACCTTTTTTCTCGATACCGTATTTCGTAAGGAAGTTCCACTTCTAAAATATATCTTATGGCGGTAGATGAAACGTCAAGTTAATCTTTGGGCGGCCTTATTTTAAGTTACATTTTGATATTATCAAAATAGTCCCTTCGTTTCATTATAAGCCGTTTTAATTAAAAGTTTAATCCATCAATAACAACAGATTTGATTTTTTACGTTTATCAAAAGATGCGACAACTAATAAATGCAGTCACTATTCGATCACAAGCAAATTAAATCCTGTATTTTGAAGAGAACAATGGTTGGTAATGTAATGACTTTATCGTTTTCGATCGGTATCGTTAAAACGAACTCATCGTAAAAAGATAGAATGTTGAAATTTCGCAGCTTATCTTTATCGATATTATCTCAACATTCGGCTACATTATTATTACGAATCGCGATAACGCTTTGATAGTAGTAGCCGTGTAGCAAGTGCAGTCGGTGCCGTTTCCTACTAATTGTCAGTTACCGATCATAAATTTTAGTGTTTTTGTTATAAAATGGAATAGTCGTTTTGAAAAGGTAAGAATTACTGATTACATATCTATATAATCTGTGTAACGGTTGTTTATTACGATTTTGAAGTTAATGCGGATGACATTTGATAAAACTAATGCCGTTGTCTTCTCGCTGCTTATCCCCAAATATATTCAGAAGAGGAACTTCTTTTTGGAAATAGGTTGTATTGTATCCATGAAGATCTAAATATGAGAATATTTCAATAATAAAAGCACTTGCGAGTAATACAACATCGTAACGTGTAGAATTGAATGCCAGCAAGAACTCAAATCCTGGACATTGTCTTTACCCTTCCGCTATTGTTAACATGTTAGTGAGCATTTTGCCTACACTTCGCTTTGAAATGAATACAAGCGAGCATCTTAGCGATTACTACTGGGCTAAGTTTTCAAAGCAAAAGCAAATCTTCCAGTGGAAATCGTATCCTGGGTTCTCAGAACTCTTCAATTTTTTTGATGAGATCATTTTGGAGAATAATTTACATTACATGATTTTATTGAGAATGGTTTCTACATATAAAACAGACATGTAGTTTAGTATTTCTGTAGTTACTGTTCTCTTTCTGTGGGAAGTGTGTTCAAAGAAAGGCGAGCTATAACAATATAAACTTTATAAACCAATTTACAACCCTATTTCTAAAAATACTAAACTATTTTTGAGAGCCAAAATCTTCATAAAAGAGTCTGCTGCTGCGGTCTGCGATTGACAAAGTTTTATCTCCCGCCACGGATTATTGGCATATGCAAATTGTGCTTACTTGTTAAGCTTTTGCACAGTTACTTGGTAACCTAATAATATGAAAACAAAAAAACACAAAGGTTCAAGTTAACATATATGTTCATACTAATGAGATCAATTTTGAGATGACTGTTTAAGAAGAAGAATATGTATAAAACGATTATTGATTGTAGATGAACATTTGTTGCCCAGAAATCTAAATTGGGAAGATTGCTGGTTAGTACCCTTGTTCGCATTATCGAATACATAATACAAAAGATTCGTGTTCACATTAGCACGTTGTTCACATCAACAACTGTTCACAATATCGCGACTGTCCTGTATTTCAATTTTATGGTATCCTGTAGAGAAGGAGGCCGGCCAGTGTCCCATGCTACTTTAATAGGAGTATTCTCTTAACTTCATTCCATACGGTTTATGAACTCGTTTTGCAAAATTTTGAGCTCATCAACAGTTTGGATCTGCGATAAACTCGCAAGTCGCCATTGTATGTATGTATATATAAAGCCTGTTCTCTTTTCGCTGAGTCTAGTAAATTAATACACAATGTATTGACACCACACATTTATTTATAATTTCTGAAAATATTCTCCTTTACAGTTAGTGAATTTTTTCATATCTTAAAACCAATTTTCAAAATATTCAGCTCCAATTTTTCCGGGTTGTTTCTTCCATGTTTAGATGCATCCACCATTTCTTGGGCCGATGTAAAACGTAATCTTCGTAATTTATCCTTTATACGTGGGAATGGAAAGATATTATTAGGTGCCAGGTCTGGAGTAATTAGTGAATGACCCATTATTTCAGTATTTTGGACCCTCAAATACTGAATCCTTCGAGAGGAAGTGTCGACTGGACTCTTTTCGCACATTTTGAAGAACTTTTGACAAATAAACCAATAAACTACTAAACCATTCGGCATTAATGATAAAACAATCTTCCAATGGTAAGATGGAATGTGTTCAGTAATTAAAAAAATCGAGCACATATTTGTTTCGGCTTTCTTCACGAATTTGTTAGAACAGACTCCTTCTCAAAGGTCCAAATTGGCGATTGTTATTTCTCTTTGCGGCGTAATAACCATGTTTCATCACCTGTAATATTGTATACGAGATGAGGTAACCCATATTTATTAAAGGGGCCTCGTCTGTTAACAATAATTTGCCTCATTTTCAGTTCCTAATTCGTGCAAAATTTCTCTTACAAAACTACATAATTCTCAAATTCTATGAACGTGGCGTTTCCATGTTTTTGTAAGAACCACAAAATATATCTGGACTACTTCATCTCTACTGCTCATAGTTTCTCCTATAGTTTTTGTCATGTCTCCGGAAAACAGCACTCTCATTACATTTTTCCTCGTCAACAAACTTCAATGCAAAAGTAAACAATAGAACATGGTCTTTGGTTATGAACAATTTTATACATGTAATTACGGCCCAATTATATCGTAACGACTAAAACTACAGTCTGCTGTTGTGGTTCCTCCTCTTCAGTAATTATCATTATATTGATTTTACTATCTACAATTTTCTTTTTCGGGTTTTATAATTATTTGTTTGCGTTCTTTCTTTGATATTTGGTCATCTATTGCTTTAAAATTTGAACGCAGTGCTCCTTATTGACGATTTGACTACTTAACAACAATTTCATTCTATGAGTGGCATCTTTGGTTTATTCATATTAGTTCCCTTCTAGTTTAAAGTGCTTTCTCCGTCGACAACGGCGACTAGTTCTTGGATTGAAAACAATAGTACAAAATGTATGATATTTTTGAAGGACTTATTGTTAACATTGGTAAAGCGAAGTAATCGTCGATTAATGCTATGACGTCTCTCTTTCTGGTCATCAATTAGCAAGCGAAGTACCTATTTTTCCAATACTTATGGGGTGCTTTGATTAGCAATAATACAAAATTTCATGAATGTGAACATTGTTGCTTGGCGTGAGCACTTGTTCCCGTTTGGAATCTTTGTTGGTTGATTTTCGACCTTATCTAAATTGCTTAAATTTTTCGCAGTAAATCATTTGTCTTATATATTCTTTGTCATGTATTTGTTGAAACAATGTTAGCGTATTTCCAAATATTTCACCAAATTTGAACAAACGTAATAAACGTAATAAATTTCGGGATCTTCTCTTTTCGCATAGTGAAAAATCTGAGGTAGATGCTTAAAGGAACTTATGTTTACATAGCTACTGTCAGTTGACAAAACAAATTCTGCACGTTACGTTGGCGTTCAGTTTTCTTATGAATGCAAATCATTTATGCACAATTACACGTACACCTAAATTTCGGGTAGGATGTCGATTACATGATAATGTCTTCTTCCTCCTCCTTTAGTGTAGAGACCGTCCTGTACGCTATGCCTCACTGTGTGGAGGAGGGAAACCAGCTTTGTATCTCTTTCATGAGTTGCCGTTTGGCGGTTTCTTTCCTACAAGTATTGCATATTCTGTTTTATTCCCGTCTTTCCATGGGTTTCTTCCACCTATTCTTCCCTACTTTCGACCATTTGATGACATCCTGAATGTTACACCTTTCTCTTACTAAATTGTTGGTTTGTGGTTCTCGTAGATCTTAGGATCATCATTTCGGTTACTTGTGTGTTCTGTTTTGCCCTTTTTGTTACCACTCTGGTTTTGGAGGTGTAAGTCATTATGGGTCTTATCAATGGTTTGTATATGTTCACTTTAGCTTCGGTTCTCATACATCAGATGATATTTTGCAGGCAACCGGATATTCTTATGGCATTTAGGCTTTGCTCTTGTATCTTCTCAATAATGTTCGCTGGTTCGTTCGGGTGCCTAAGTACCTAGGGTGCATCACTTATTGAATCAGGGTGTAATCTATTTGTCTTCCTTTTACATATAAATATATCTTATTTCTTGAGTCGATTTTTGTACATCACTCATATTGTTTTGTAGCTGTGTTAAATTGATGCCTTCGCCTTTGAGGCTGATAACATTACTTAAAATAAGAGACGACTTTAACGTCGGCCAATAAAGTAAAAAGACAACTTAACACTCAAGACACGATAATATATACAATCAATTGGTTATTTGGACATTTTGTTTTTGTTTGTATAATTATAAATATTCCAATTGGTTTAATCCAAGGACATTAGAAAGAGTTGACTGCCATAACCTCTTGCAAGAACATGTCTATTTAATACTAGGGCAATATTGCTGAGTTCGTTTTGCATCGTTTTCTAGAGAAAAGTACATATAAAAGCCGTTGCAACAGTTGCAACATTTGCGAGGCTATCATCAAAGTCTAGAAACTCTTAGAAACAGAGACATAAAAAAATGAGACGAAGTGAAATATCCATTCGATTCTTCAAAACGAGGATTGGTGCGGGAATACGGGTTTGCCTGAATTTGAGAAAAAATAGTATAAGTATTTGCCTATTCAATTAATAATCAGTTTCTTCCATTAAATATTGTAATATGATTGCTATACGTAAATATTCCAAAAACCTGTTGGAAACGATTTTTACAAAATGTCGTCAGTTATGAAGAAAGTTCTTACAAAACGATATTTTCTTAATACTTAAGAAATATTTTATATTTCCTTGAGGTCAAGGGAATAAAGTATTGGATCGTATAACATCCAAAATTATATTTCGAATGCTCAAGAAAATATTAGACTTGGTAGCAGAGGTAAATCTGAAACCTGAAATTTTAATATTGGCTGCGATTCCTGCAAACGACAAATTCGAATTGTATATTTAAGAGAACAATGGCCAGAAATGTAAAAATGGGGGATAACGAATATAGGAGAAGAACAAATATTGAAGTGACACAGGAGGTGGAGGTAGATATAGTTAGAAGGATAAGACAGCACAGAGCAAGATGGCTGGAAAATCAAGGCAAGGGACAGAAAAGTATGGAGGAAACTATGCGAGAAGATATAGAGTAGAAGTGGGGACTAATCCATCCCTGTGAATGGATCTAAAGGGCTCTAAGGAGGAGCGAAATCCCACATGGAATGTTTCAGCCACTATATATACATGGCCCACTAATAAATGTCGATTTTGATATTAAATACTGTTTGTTGACGCTAAAATACTTCGTAGAAAGATACTATAAAAATGATAAAAACCTTGTTTTGAACCGACACTATTCTTGTTCATTGCCCAAGAAATTGATATTTGGATGGTTTGGACGAAAAGGGCTCAATTTGTTCCGGAAATTTGCAATCGCTTTTGGTCGTCCAAAAGATGATTTAAGTGTTCGGACAAAAGTGGGTATAATTGAAGACAACGGGCCACTGTCATTGTATAAAACTAATATATGAAAAATATCTTTCGAATTTGAATGATCTTCTAATTTGTGCCTCTATTTCATTTGCAAACGTTATCGAGTTATTCTAGTAAATTTTCTGTATTATAACTTTCATCAGCTGTTTACTGAAATTACGAACTCTATCTAAAAATTTTATTACGGAAAGGAAGAAGTTTACATCAATAACAAATATTAAACGTGCTATTCCATTTACCTCTACAATGAAATACTTTTAACAAACTAATTAAATTTGAGCTAGTTAAACTGCCGAGCCTGAGGCGCATAATTCCTTCCTGTAGAAAGTTTGCATTAAATGCAGTCGCTTCAGAGATTTACTAATTAAACTCAAACCTACTGTCAGTACGAATAATATTTTTGGAAATGAATAAATGGAATTAATTAGCTTGGAGTTGATCTATCCTGTATAAAAGGACGTTCATTTAATCTCGTTTTTCAGCGAACTTCTTAAACAAAGTGATTGAATTGTGCTATCAAATTACAATTTTTCATACTTTCAATACCGGATATTACACTCGTCTTTTCTTTTTACGTACTTTGCGATTTCGTTTTAAAAGTTTAGTCCATCACAAATGAAGTTTGCTTTTACAAAGGCTTATTTAAATATTAAAGGGTGACATTCCTTTTATCTCTACAATGGAGTAGTTTTAGAAAGCTAAGGAAATACGAGCAAGTTCAGTTTCAAGACAGAGAAGTTTTATTATTACTCGCCTAAAATATACGTACGTATACGTACCTTTTAACTTCAATGTAATACTTTTTAGGTAATGGATTCAAAATTATTTCGTCCCAATTTAAAAAGAGCATGAATAGTTTTGTTCCACCTGCATAAGAAAATTTCTTCTGTTTGTTATTATTGTAGTTATATTTCTGTAAAATGATTACAATTAATTAAATAATTCTTCGTTGTAGCCACTCCAAAGCAAGGAAATGCTGTTAGTTATTCGCTGTGCATTTCGAGCGATGTAATTGAATTCATTAATCTGTTTCGTCTTACTCGGATTATTAATCAAAGAAACGTAATAGGACTTTAATTATTGTTGACTTTAAACTGGGATTTCGACGCCATAAACTTGTTATTATTCTGCAATTAGAGAGCGGCAAATTAATAGAGCAATGCGATACTGGCGCAAAAAATGTGCCTTGAGGAACGAAACTTTGAAATACAGAGTATTCCACATAATTGGTTCATTAGAAGTCTTAGATGTTCTATTATTTACTTATGTTTGAAACTTTGATATCGATACGTATACCCTTTTTTCTTCTAAGGAAAAATATTTCCCCGAAAATACCATTTTCGCTTATAGGCACCGATACCAAAGTTTCGAATATAAATACATAGTAGAACGTCGGAAATTTGCAATCGACCAATCGACTACCAAAGAAATTCTACAATATATTTGAATTGCCACTTCAGAAATTCAAGCAAGCATTCTAAATCAATTCAGGAATGAATGTGATGTAAAGCTTCACCTATTAATCAATAAAGATATTTTAAAATGGATTCCAAAATGGAAAGAACATCATATTACATGCATCGAGAGAGTTTAACATAAAAAATATGATGATTAGGTTAATCAAAAATGTTTTTGTTAATTACCACGCATTTGTGATAATTTTCTCGTTTATTACTATAGTTCCTGATAAGTGAGAATCCATAAG
The DNA here is from genome assembly GCA_038088585.1 of Chrysina gloriosa. Lineage (NCBI taxonomy): Eukaryota > Metazoa > Arthropoda > Insecta > Coleoptera > Scarabaeidae > Chrysina > Chrysina gloriosa. Next base: position 14,230,036 of record CM076092.1, read on the forward strand.
AGAATGTGAAAATTTTCTAATAAAACTTGTTTTTGTAGCCGGAATAAGAAATTTTAATCAATACTATACAAACATTTGCGCCTCAACACACGGTTACATAAATCTTTCCTATTTGTTACTTCCTAATCCTCACACAGACATATAATAAATTATTTTTACGACGGACGTTTCCTTTCCTTTTCGTTATGAGAAGCGAGATTATTAATCAAATAAGTTTTCAACTGGCTATCAAACTTTCGACGGAGATTTTTACGAGTTGCGTGAACATTTATTTTCTAACATTAATTATACGTCCGTTGAAAATTAATTTCTTTGCTGTCTTTGGTCATATAGAATCAAAATATTTTATTATCAAAAAATAATATCAATTTTATTCAATGTCAGAGTTTATGTTGAAAGTCGTGCATCAGCAATCCCGGAGATTATGTTGGGTTGTATAAATAATTCATTAAGTGGGACGAAGATATATGGGGCGAGCTTTGGTCTCCACAAGAACGAATATATGATTATGTATGTAGGTCGGGTTGTGAAAGGGTTTACTCAAACAATACTTAATAAATTCTTAATTCCAAACTAGCTAAAGGATCGCAGTTTACACTTTAGTTGATGGATTTAAGATAAGACATATAAAACGAGGTAAAACTACTGATTTGCGAAAAAGAAATTTTGAAATCGGGGTTCTCATTTTAAAATTGAGATATCTATGGAGGGATTAAGGTATCTTCTATCACGATTGATCCTCACTGAAATATCGACAAACCTAGTCAATCGACGTAGGTTTTGTTTACAAAAAATGAAAAACACGTAAATTTGGAATAGAGATTGACATGTTACGTTACCGTCTACATTTTAGATTTACGTTATTGTGATTAGAGGTATATCATATGGATTTGTATAATGGCGGCCCGTGAAAATTAATAATACAATAATTACATTAGAAAGGTTATCATCTTAAGATATATGTATTTGTTTATAAAAAGAAGCTCGCAACAATAGTCTGATTGGTTCTCCTTGGCTTTACAAAAGGATACTTACAACTGAAGCTTTTACGATAGCGGTATAAATTACAATTTTGAAATATAAGCTATAAGTTTCAAGTTTGTGTTTGATTGGTTTAAAATAGTGGCAGAAATAATTCGAAAAACAAGCATTTCCAAGCTCCGTCGAGCCAGGAGTTGAATTATTTCATCATGATTGCATACCGCAAAGAGAAAATACATAGGCACTTTCTATTTCAGACTATATTATGCATGTAATGAAAGCATTATTAAAATTCAAGCGCTTAGGCAATATGAAATTGCTGGTATAATTACTCTCAACTTTATCATATAAAATGACAATTTCTTTTTCGATTATGCACGTATCAAAATGTATAAAGAACGATGATGAATCAAAAAGAATAGTACCAGTTTATTCACACCTTTACGTTTATTCAAGGAAAAAACATACGATTTAATATTACCGGATTATATATTGCTTTGGGATAATATTTTTAAAGGTGTCACTGAACTATATTTAATTCATGTGTACGTTAAACAGAACATTTTCTGTTTCATCAATTGGATTTCAGTTCATTCAAGTACTAAAGAAATGACATTCAACAATTTGTTAATTCGGTTAATTCATTTCTCTCAGTATAGAAACTAGATTCTTACAAAAAATCGAGGACAGAAACTTAAAAAGAAGAGAAACATACAGAAAAGAATCCCAGATTGAATAAATTGAAGGAAAATATGAGAAGGACAGCCGAAGGGATTTGGACACGTATGACGATTGTCAGACTAAAAAATAACAAACTGTGTATATGAGACGAGAGTACAGGATAACATAAAAGGGGAAGATCTAGAAAAGTATGAGAACGAGGGAAGAAGCGAAGAGAGAGAAGCGATGAGAAAAATAAAGGCACTAACAGAAAAACCAAAAGTGTAGTAATCCAACTTGCACTTCATGGTAGATGTGCTTAGGATTAAGAAGAAGAAAACTTGTTTGTTCTTAGTTGATTTCACAAAAAGTCAGTATTAGGAGGGCGTTCATAAAGCAATTCCATTTTAGGCTAATAAAGTCTGATTCAAGAGAGTTAAACTAAAAGTGGTATATTTATACCATCAAATATTTATTTCGATAAAAATCTTGAATGTACTTACTACTCCATGGCTTAGAAAAACCTGCAAGTGCAATCGGTAAAGTAGCTGGTGAATACTAATTCAGTTTGGGACCAAACGTATGAGTTAAAAAACATATTTCCGTCTGGAGAACTTCTATTTCTATTTAACATTTGATAAAGTGGATGGAAGTGAGCTATACCAAGAACTAAAAGAATTGCACATAAAAATAAACAGTATAAATAACATTGCAATAAATAGAGGTCGGAAGGAAAATAGGAGAAATTTTTTTAGACAGTTTTAAGTCGTGGTGGTGTTAAACAAAATGTGCTTTATCATTGTTCTTTAGTATGGCCCAACACAGCATTACATGCAAGTGTGAAATAAAAAGAACAAGTTTAATAGGTATGTGATAAAGGTATAAGTAGAGCCCGGAAAATTTAGGGATTTTGCCCCCACCAATTACGTCAGCAACGTACGTTGCAAGCGTTTTATGATCGCATTGATGTTCCTGCATACTCAACATCCCCGCATAGGTTTGATTCATTAGTAGGGGGGACGGTTTCAATTAGCTTTCTTTCCTCTTTAACCTCCCAAAATTTTCCGCGTTTTAGTGCGTATAACACTTAGCGATGATAACAGTACTAGCAAGAAAACAAAAAATGCTGGGAAAAGTGATGGGAAAGCCGAAATAGGCGGCTAGGAGAATAAGATAAAGAAAACGCGATGCATGGATTAGACATATGCATAACGTATAAGAAAATAACAGGTTTAAGCTGCGACAAGAAAGGGAAGAAAGTATTATTCTGAGAATGTAGACGGATGAAAATACTTGTAAAACATCTTTAAGATAAAACTAGGAATTAAAGAAGAAACTGAAACGAAAATACATAGCAAAAATTGATATTTTGAAGCATTAACTAAATACAAGTCAATGTCGCGAAAATTAAAGCTAAAGATTGGTTAGGCCTATGCGAAAATATCTGGGAGAATGGAAACAGAAGGAATGTGGTAGTTTCCTAGAACTTGCTAAAGGACTATGAGATAAGAAGACAAAGTAATGTAAAATTCAGAATATATCACAAACCACTATCGGCCTCACTGATATAGAAAATTTATACGTTCAAAATGAAGATTCACCAATAACATACGTCTGCCAAAAATAGCGTTGTGTCTTCTGTTCGCAGGTTTTCAATATTATCGGTTTTGTATCAAGAATTGAAGAGGCTACGGTTTTTACCTAGTCAAAGATCATCAACTCATTTCCAATAAGTTGATCCTGGAAAGATTGAAAGAAATGAAGATCTAATGTAGCAATATTCGATGAATACGGTGTCGAAGGCAGTAATTCCCAATCCAACTCTTTCAATTTAGCAGCCATTTTGGTACAAGATCATACCTCTACCGTTAGCAAACCAATGAAGCTTGCACTAGAATTTTAAAGTTTGAAGTTGAACGTTTTCCGGTGCAAAATATCTTTGAGTGTTCATTTAGCCGACTTATTCGTTGAATTTAGTTCACTCGACATCAATTTTATCAGGAAATTTTTTCATATTCAACAAATTTGTGCATCGATGGATGAGCAAGATTTTCCATTTTTGCAGAAAAACAATGTGACCGATGTGAGCCCGCAATCCAAAAAAGAGCGTACCCAGAAACACTCGGAAACATTACTTTTAATCATTTATTTCTTTATTGTAAACATGGAAAGTTTGACAAAACTTAAAAATTAACATTCTTCGGCGTTAACGGGTTGACCTACAGTTCGAATGAAGTTGTCGTTAGCAAAGTGCGAGTGGCCTTCATGGTTTTCAACCTCGGATACGAGAAGCAAACAGAAGAGGAAGTATAGTGTATAAATAAATGGTGCTAGCTAAATGCAATCTTGCGATTAAAGAAGCATCACACTCATTTCTGGTATAATAATACGTATTTCTTCGTCTTAGTCGGACATTTAAGCCATTTAATTTTAAGCGAATTCATGATCCATCTGTTTGAATAGGAAGTGCTAGAGTTGATATACGATTAAACTTTCGCTAAGATCTAGAAAGTCAATGAAGTAATTGATTGACTTGTAAACCATGGATATGTCAAATGAGTTAATTCAGATCGCTGAGCAAAAGAGAATGTACATAATGTTGAAAGAATTCAGGAGGACGAATGTACATTATGTTTAAGGAATCCAGGGAGATGAATGTAAATAATGTTTAAAGAATCCAGAAGGACGATTAAAACTAAATTTTGAGTAACAGTAATTGGAGGAATTAAAAAGAAATTCCATTTTTTTATTTTGAGAGGAGTCCAATGAAGAGATGAAAGAGAATAATGCTGAAGTGCCTAGTGTATTGGTGACCAACCCAAAAGGAGTGAATGAACCCCAATGAAGAACTTTTAGAATGTCCAGCTTAAAACTTGAGGAAATAATTTCGTATGTATAAACAGAATCTACAAGAGTAGAAAGATAAATGAAACGAGATCTATAACTGTAAGTAGGCACAACATTTTCTGGAACTGCTATGTTTACGGATATGGTGTATAATTCAGCGCAGGGATACTATACAGAAATAAAGGCAAACAGAATTTACAAATATTCATACTAATTAAATCGATTCTATCCATATTTCCAAGAACTTGCAAACATTTTACTTTTTCTGTTGCTTTTAGACGTCTGTAATATTACAAACTCTTACCAACGCGCACAGGGCTCACCTATAACCATATCGACCAGAATTTCTCCACACACATGTAGGTGTTTATATTACTTTTATCCTTTTGCAGTTTCCGAATATTATGTACACATACATCCACCGTTGAAATTATATTCTCCTAATGTTGATTTTCCTTTATTTGATCGCGATATGAAAGGGGATACATGTATTTATCTCTATTACGGTAATTGAGAACTACATCGTGCGGCAAGCTTTTATTGTCACAATAATAGAATTAGAAGCGAGGTGTGAAATATTGCCAGTACACATTAGAACACACACAGTTGAGAACAACTTCCGCAATTTTGCTGGTTTCCTTGTTGTTTGCTGAATATAGATGATTAAAGTTTCTTATTAACGGTAGTGTATATAGCTACTCCATTGGAATGTGATACTTTGTACTATGAAATCAATTATTCTCAATTATTAAATTAACTTTAGCAAATCAATCAAATTTAATTTACGCAGGGTATAACACCAATGTAAATCGCATTCAGATAAGAATTTGGAGATTGTGCTAGGCGAATTAGATATGTTTCTAGTATAGATTATTTCTCAGAAATTTCGATGGATTATTATCGTAAATACTTGTATTTGGAGAGATTAACATTATAGATAATTACCAAAAATGATTCTGAAGATATTCCAAAAAATATCAGTCATTGTTTTGGATTGTTTTGTATTAACGTTAATTGGCAAGGATAAACAGTGCAATGAAAAATTGATTTGGTTATTCAAGTCCATGCAGTTTCTGAATCGATTATATTTATTTATAAGAATGTAGAAAAATTAATAATCGAGAAAATTGTTGTAAATGTACGTACAAGGTTATAGGTGTACTAAATAATTATGAATAGAAATAGGATTAGAGCATCTGTTCACTCCAATCCTATTTCTATCCATGTCACAGTTTATCACAAATAAGCCTAAAAGAATGGAAAGATGTAAAAGTTTCGGCGACAGCGTAACCTTAACCAAAATAGGAGGCAGTACCTGAACGATCAATGTTGATCAACAGTACGCCCAGAAAATGAGACAAAGGTAAAGTAATGACACAAACCGAACAATATCGAACACAATCACCTCAGTAAGAATTTTCAAATTGCAAAGGCAGAAGTTTTAATAGATCGGCAAGGACAGGGAGAAAACAATTTTTCTTTACCAAAAACTATGTTACAATTTCATAAGGCAAACTTCGAACTGTCAAATAACAAGCAGCAAAGGGTATATCATCCTAAACTATTGAATTTCAGAAACTTAAAAGTGAATGCCAAACAAAACAAGAAAAAAAGGAATTTTGAGAAGACAAGAAGGAATAATAAATTCGAACATAAGAGAGATGTTATAACCGGAATCAATAATCAGAAAACTCGAAAGGAAATAACCTCATTCGAATGAACTGGAATACGTGAGTTACAAGAGTTTTAGAAGCTATTAGCAAAGTAAAGAGAACGAGGGGCATACAAGAAACAGACACCAATCCAACACTTCTATAGGGATAGGAGGATACTTCGTGGAGAAGAAGAATACAAGCAAGAACAGAAAACCCTAATTATGTTTCATTCTAGTCTTGACAAAATCTACATGGCGTGCTTGTTAGCTAGTGCAATAGTATGAGACAGATTTTATACTCTACAAAGATGTCAGAGGACGCAGATTATTCTTTCTAAACGCAACTGCTTCTTCATTATAAACTCTGATAATCTCTGGAATAAAAGCCTTCGTAGCTTCAGTTTGTAGTATGACACAATTTGTTTGACTGTATCATTGGTTGTAGAAATTAAGTTACTAAATTGGGCTGAAGAGAGGACAATCATGGCAGAGATGGAAAGACTAGCTAGAGACGGCAGCTCATAGAATAAATGAATAAAAGAGACAGAAGGAACAGACACCAATCCAACAGTTCGATAGGGATAGGGGGATACTTCCTGAAGAAGAAGAAGAAGGCAATGCAAGAACAGAAAATCCTAATTATATTTTATTCTTCTTTTAACAGAATCTATATTGCGTGCTTGTTTGCTAGTCCAATAAGTATGAAGAAGATTTACGCAACTGCTTCTTCATTATAAACTGTGCTAATCTCTGGAATAAAAGCCTTCGTAGCTTCAGTCTCTAGTATTACACAATTTGTTTGACTGTACCATAGGCTGTGGAAATGAATTTATTAAATTGGGTTGAAGAGAGGGAAGATCGTGGCAGAGATGAGAAGACTAGCTAGGGATAGGGGCTCATGTAATAAATGAATGAAAGGGACAGTAGAAACAGGCACTAATCCAACACTTCGATAGGGGCTGGAGGATATTTAGTGAAGAAGAAGAAGACAATGTAAGAACAGAAAATCCTACTTATATTTCATTCTTGTTTTGATAGAATCTATTTGACGTGCTTGTTTGGTAGTCCAATAGTATGAAAAAGATTAGCCTACAAAGACGTCAGAGGATGCATATTATTCTTGCTTAACGTTATTGCTTCTTCATTATAAAGTCCCCGAATAAAAGCCTTCTTAGCTTCAGTCTGTAATGTGACACAATTTGTTGACTGTGCCATTGGTTATGGAAATTAGTTTATTAGTAATGGTAGCTCTCTCATCAATTCAGAGGGAATATATTATTGTTAATTCCGACTTTACTGAAGCCCAAACCCATTTCGATATCTCTGGATTCTATACATCGGAAAATGATTTGATGTAATAGCATGTAATTTATTGTGTAATCCGATAATAAGGATAAAACCCTTTTGTATGACGTTTACTTTTACAATATCTCTCTGAAAGTTGAATACTGAAAGATTCCAGTATCTTTGTTCTAATTTGAAGAAAAATCAACAGACACTAGTAAATAAATGATGTAATGGTAGTGATAATTTTCTTCAAAATCACAAAATTTGTCAGAAGTTATAACTGGTAATGTCGATTTTCAGTTATATTTACGAATTACCGAAATTATCCGAGGATATCCGGTAATAAAGGCACAAGCCCATATTACTTTTGGTTCATCACAACAGGCAGGACAATCAACATAAGTTGGGCTATTATAATTTTCTTTCCCTATATTTCTTTCTTCCAGTACTGCATGCTTCATCAGATCCTGCACCTGCCGTCTTGTATTTGTCATAGTGTTTATAAAGATTCTCTCGTTTTTATAATTTCTTAATTTATTTTTATTTCTCATCACGTTAAGTTTTCCAACCTGATGTCCCTTTGTCCTAATTTTATTAGATTTAGTAACCTTTGGTGACTAGTATTTCTTTTCAACCCTATTAACACCACATTATCTTTCCTCAATTCTTTATCTAGCTGCTTCATTCTTATACTAACTTGATTCATCTCCTTCCTGAACTTTTTGTTTCCTCTCTTTAAGCCTTCATTATTTTCTCTAAATACTTTTGCTTCCCTCTGCTGATTTTTGGATATCCCTCGTATTTTCCCTTTGTTCTTTTTTAAGTTCTTTTATTTCAGACACTATCTGAGTGATGAGCTCCATCATCTTATCCAGCTTATCTTGATCTAATTTGTTTTATCCGGCGTTCTTATTACCTTTCAACTCTTGATAAATGCTCCTATCAACGCATCCTATATTCCTCCTCTGCTTCCCCTCATCCGTACAGTACTTTCTGTCGTTTTACATTTCTATCTTCCGTGTTATAGATCTTCCTATTACGGTACTGTTTTCGTCCAACTCAACGCCTCGAAGACTTGACATTTCTTGGTTGACAAACTTGGATTTTTCTAAATAATTACCAGCTGTCAAAAGTGAGTTTAATTTCGGAGAAATAAAATACAGCTGCTCCTGTTTTTACCGGCATTGCTACGTAAGGTAGCTAATAAAGTAAATATTTCAACCGAACGGGTATGCAATATTTTGCATGAACATTTAAATATGAAAAAGCTATCCGCGAGGTAGGTGCCGCGTTTGCTTAATGCTGATCAAACGCGCGCTTTCATTAAAAATTCAGAAAAATCTTTGGCTACCAATAGTGGTACCAACGTGAATATGTTAAATGTCAAAATGTCAGTAGGTAGATCGCGACATATTTTTAAGAAAAAGTCGATCCTACCTATGTATATATATTAGCCATTCTTGCTCCAGAGAAAACCTCTGAGATTCCAGATAGAGTTAATGTAGCATTACCATTCCTAAATACCTGGCTTTTTATTTTCGCGTTTGGCGTTTTCACAGTGATAAAATTTTGGTCAAAAAGAAAAAACTGAAGGAATATTGTTGGAGGAAGAGCTTCAATTTTCCTCCAATAACCCATGCAGTACGATTTCGAGCGTTGTTGTATTCCAAGAATATTCTTCTTTAATGAATTTGAAATTAGCTTTAGCGTAAAAGTTAACGCAGTTGCTACTTATGGTTTATGTAGCTGATAGAATTTCAAAATGGGCAATCCCCCAATACATCGTTACATAGAGACTAAATTACTTTTATTGAGTGCAAATTCGCTTTTGGTTTGGTTTCCAGATTTCACCGATTTATTCATTAAGGCCATTCTGTTAAATTCGCGTGTGAACTCCATTTTATTTTTTTAGCGATTTGTGCAATAAATGATACGTAATTTTCACGCAAAAAGAAATCATTAATGCTAACATGATATCTTTTGATACTTTCTCTTCAGCTTTCTCAACTTTTCCCAATAGCTGTAACAGCTTAGATATTATTTTTGTGAACAACGTAGTGTCGATTTCAAGACTTTTAATCAAATAACCGGTTACGGTGTCTTAGCTATGATGAATATTGTGGTTCATCGCTTAAAATGCATATCCTTGTGCTTTTCATTGATCAAATGAGTAGCGAATTTCGATTGCTTCTCGTTTAAATTGGAAGTAGGGGTAAGCTCTACAGTACCTAACAAATGCTTTCCATTTATAGTCTTCTTTTGAACATCTGTTAAAATTACGTTTACGATGCACATAATAAACATCGAACTTGTATCCATTGTTGTTACTGTCAGCTGAGGTGATGTAGGTCTATCGATATCTGTAATGGTATATACATAGCACAGTGTGTACAATGTTTTGACAGCTATTCGGGTAATGATTATTAACGACCCAACAATTCTAGAGATCCATTTCATCTTTCGCAATATCTTAGATATCTATGGCCGTAGTCGTATTCTTCCTATGGAATAAATGTTATGGTACATACGTTTTACAATCAAAAAGCGTCTTACAATTAGACGTATCATATCGGTTTCTGGTATATTACTAATATATCGTACCACTAGATATCACCTATATGGCGATAGTAACTAAAAAGTAAGCGCAAATTTCCGGGTTTTTGCTTTCGTTTGTATCATAAACCTAGCGCTAGGTTTATTAAGCTTCAAAGGATTTCTCAAGGATGTATATTAGAATATTGTCGAGCTCAGTTCCTTTATTAATGCAATGCCGGTAAGGCGCCCCTTAAGTATCTATTTGCTATGAGACGTAGGCGAAGTGAAAATCGATGAAGCGGCAGCTTCAAAAATCGTAGCGTTAAAATAGATTTTCCGGAATTTTTCTGATTATTGACAAAATTCAGATGAAGGTTGATTAGAAAGTAATATTATTGTAAAACTATTACGCAGAACTTAGTCTTTATCATAAGATGAATGTTTAATTTAGTCTAACTACGCGTAATTCTGATTCGGATTATTTTGACGAACGTTAAGTAATGCGTATCAGGTTCTTGGAGTAAACAATCTCCTGACAATATTTTGACGATTTAACTTAAACCCAGCCAATCAATCCGACTGATGTGCAAAGCTTCGTCGTATTGTAAAATTTACATTTTCGCTTGCCTTTTCGTAAATATATCATAATTTTGTATGAACAGGAATAACTATAGAAAATTAAGGAAAACTGTATTCAGGATTATTGGTTGTGTGATATATTGTTTCAATATGCCTACAAAATTGATAATTTTAAATATTTCGATCACTTAGGAAAATTTACAACTCTCTAGATGAGCTTGCATCTTAGTCATATGGTTTTCGAAGTAAAGATACTTTACTTCTAAAAGGAAGATACTTCGGATTTGCCCCGGTTGGAGGAAATGTTTGCAATATGAATTACAATTTCTGTGGGTGTAGAGAGTTTTTCAATAAGAATGAAATCACTAATTTGTAGGAAGTAGTTTTTTTCTTGTTCTTTATTGAAAATAGACAGGCGTGTCATTAATGATGGAACTCATTGCATTGAAATGCCCCCACACAAATACAGGTTCCATAATGCATTCTTTGGTCTCACTTTTTGGTCACCTTTTTTCAATAAATTGCCCGTTGCTTCATCAGTACAGTGAGGTATATTGGCTGTAAGTTAAACAATTGTTTCTGGTTCGTTTTGTGAAAAGTAGTGACTTCAACTATACCCACAGAACGTTGAATCGTTGAATTTCCGTTTCAATAAATCGATGGTTTCGATGACCGTGCGGCACCATCTTGTTGAAACCACATTTCGTTTAGATCAATATTATGCAAATTCGAAAACAAAAGATCATTTATCATTGATCTGAACGAGCACCATTTACCGTAAAATGCGCTCGTGCCTCATTTTGAAAGAAGTAAAGACCAATGAGGCTTCCAGTATGGAGAACACACGATACAGTCACTTCGTAAGGATGAACTTCCGTTTGGTCCTTCACCTCCGCATTTTCATCATTCCATCTAAAGCAATTTTTGCTTATTCACATAGCCATTGAATCATAAATTGGCTTCATCGTTGAATAAAATTTTGCAATAGAAATGAGCATAAGTGGCAAGGTACTCATGAGCAAAACCAACGAATGCTTGACGTTATAAATAGTCATTAGGCTTTGCTTTCACCAACTGGATCTTGTAAGGATATAAACCAAGATCCTTTCGCAAGAAAGGCCAGGTGGAGGTTTAGACAATTTAAACTATTGGGAATGGCGTCGAATGGACAAATTTGGATTTTCACGTACACTCGCTTCAACAGCAACCATATTTTCGGCACCACGTGATGTTCTTTTGTATTACAGGCGTTTAGAATATATTGTGGCTCAAACTTTGGAATAACACGATGAATAAACAGCTCAGAAGGACGATTATATCGATTGCTTAAAGAAAGATCAAGGAATCCTATAAGTTTCACGGACAGACCCATTACTTTTATAATAATTTTTTATTATTTGTGGACGACGTTCCAGCGTTCCATTTTAATAAATGGCAACCATAACTGAAGAGGAATGTTACTTTGGTATCACAAAAAACAGAATTGGTACGGCCGTGACAGATGTTCAAAGTTGATCGTTATTGAAAAACGTTTTATACCGAGAAAAGCTACTGTAAGGTGTGATTTACGTAACTGTAATTGGGCAGCTTTTTAAATTGTATTGTAACATACATGTAGTTAAACATACCTCTAAATTTTATTTCTAAGGTTCTGTCCCCACAGGAAAATAAAAATCATTGCTGCAATCCGTATTCAATTTGCGGCTATTCGAAAGATATTTTCTTTGACCAATGTTCCGATCGCTTTTATTTTCCCCTGTATTACTAGTTGAAGCAGACCAAATTTTGACTCTCTCATAACGTGACCTAAATATTTTAGTTTCTTTCCTTTCATCGTATTCAAGTCATCTCATTCCTTATTCCTTATTCATGATGGTGTAAACTACTTCTTTTAGTCAGAAGATGCACCAGGTTCTGCAGTAGCGCTATTTTTGCACTTCTCGTTTACCTATATGAATTTTCTCGGAAGCTACAACCACCATTTCGTATAACACGGATGATACATAGCTTACATACATAGGAATTCTCTGCTTCCCACGAACCTCTTTAGCAGCTCATAATATTTTCAACAAATTTTGTTTGATATTTTAAGCTAATGGTTTACATCACGTTTATATGTTTATTCACTGTTACAGTTGACAAAATAGTTGTATATTTTTTGAAATACATAAATTTAAAATGATTCTTGCCATAAGAAATCATGGAATCGAAAAAATTGTCGAGCTGTATTTTATTACAGTTTCAAAGGAAGTCGTAAATAATGTTTTGAGGAAATCAGTCCGGTGTTCGATGACAAGTCGTGTTCCTTAAGTACCGCAAAGGGGTGGAACAACATAGTTGCCAAATTTCCTCCGGTAAATGTGTCAAATATAGCGATAAATCTTCAACAGAATCTACAAGAATACATAGAAGTAAAACTTACTAAATGTTAAAACTGTGAAATTAACGGTACAAATCCAACTTTTCTTTTCTTCCACGTGTCTACTATATTTGCCAATTTTTAACAGCATATCAGATTTTTAACCGCATATACAAATACTTCTTCCTGTATGTATGTATGTGAGGGAACAAAGTCCCAGGAAATCCTGGATGGCCCAGACAACAAAAGTACGATAATCTAAAGGAAAGAAGAAATTAAAAGACTAACGAGGCACCGAACAGAGTGGAAAAATTAGATTGATGGATATAACATAGTATTAACTCCGACGGTCAGAAAATGTGCAGAAGGAAGCAGAGAAGAAGAAGCTACCTGTACATTTCTCAAATAAAATTAAATTTTGGTGAAAATTGTTGTTAATCTTCCATAACTTTGTCAAATGTGATAGATGTTTTGCAATTGCAATTGATTAATTGATTTATTGTAATTTGGGTTAAAATAAACTAGATTTTCTTCTTGCGTCCTCCCATAAGTCATAGTGTATCTACGTAGCCCTTGGTCTGAACAAGTCAGTGCATCCCTAATGTCCAATAGACCTTCAACCAAAATAAAAACCAGTCCTCAGCGGCATTATTTGGAACCTATTATTACTTCCAATCAAAACACCATTGACTTTACGATATTATGTAAAGTATCATAGGCGGTATTCAGGTAGTTAAAAAAATGAAAGCCCTAAGGTTTCATTTCATCATCTTCTCAGTTGTAGTCGGCAATCCAAAATTTTGCCAATTAATAAAAATCAATTATTTGGCATTTGTTGGCGAAAAGGTAATCTCTTTATGGAGGTCAAAGAATTTGAGTCTAAACCGTTTAATGATATTATAGATGACCAGAGAGTGGGAAAAATTAGAGTTATAAGATTTCCTTCTATATCATCTTCTCGGTTGTAAGTCGAAAATCGATAATTTTGCCAATTAATAAACATCAACAATTTGGCATTTGTTGGCAAACAAAGATGATCTTTTTATGGAGATCGAAGAGTTTGAGTCTAAACCATTTAATGATATTACAGAAGAGCAGAGAGTGGGACAAATTCTAGAATAAGCGAAGAAAGCAACCAACTGTTACTGAAGAAATATTACTGCTTTGAGGTACCCAAAATGTAATCACTTTGTTGAAATTGCAAAAATAAAAAATGTTAGAATAAATTACCGGCCCTTCCATTAGATACTGACCAATTTAAATATATCAGAAAAATGGGACAAGCTGTTAATAAGATAACCATCTGGATGCATCGATTTATTTTGAATACAGCTGAAATATCTTGATAAGACTGCTGTTGAGCCGACCAAAAAGATAATTATTTTTCCCCACAAACTTATATATTTTATTGAAAGTCACGGAAAACAGATGAAGCTGTTGAAATTGTAATTTGGGTTAAAATAAACTAGATTTTCTTCTTGCGGCCTTCCATGAGTCATATTGTATCTACGTGGTCCTTGGTATGAACAAGTCAGTGCATCCCTAATGTCTAATAGACCTTTAACCAAAATAAGGACAAGTCACTAGTGGCATTATTTGGAACGTATTATCACTACCAAATCAAAACACCATTGGCCTTGGGAGATTATGTGAAGTACCATAGGTGGTATACAAGTGGATAAAAATGAAAGCTCTAAGATTTCGTTCTATATCATCCTCTCAGTTGTAAGTCGGAAATCGAAAATTTTGGCAATTAATAAAAATCAATTATTTGGTACTTGTTGGCGAAAAAGATAATCTCTTTATGGAGGTCAAAGAGTTTAAGTCTAAACTATTTAATGATATTATAGATGACCAGAAAGTGGGAAAGATTAGAGTTATAAGATTTCCTTCTATATCACCTTCTCGGTTGTAAGTCGCAAATCGATAATTTTGCCAATTAATAAAAATCAACAATTTGGCATTTGTTGGCAAACAAAGATGATCTTTTATGGAGATCGAAGAGTTGGAGTCAAAACCATTTAATGATATTACAGAAGAGCAGAGAGTGGGACAAATTCTAAAATAAGCGAAGAAAGCCACCAACTTTTACTGAAGAAATATTACTGCTTTGAGGTAGCCAAAATCTAATCACTTTGTTGAAATTGCAAAAA
Organism: Chrysina gloriosa; assembly: GCA_038088585.1. Lineage (NCBI taxonomy): Eukaryota > Metazoa > Arthropoda > Insecta > Coleoptera > Scarabaeidae > Chrysina > Chrysina gloriosa. The sequence continues at coordinate 14,245,091 of CM076092.1, forward strand.
GGAAAAGTATTAGGATAAATTACCGGCCCTTCCACTAGATACTGACCAATTTAAATATATCAGAAATATGGGACAGGCTGTTAATAAGACAACTATCTGGATGCATCGATTTATTTTGAATACAGCTGAAATATCTTGATAAGATTGCTGTTGAGCCGACCAAAAAGATAATTATTTTTCCCCACAAACTTATATATTTTATTGAAAGTCACGGAAATCAGAGCTAATTGAAAATAGGGCTCTTATGTTAGATTGTGGCTACAAATTTGCGCTGCCGGGTTATACTTTGTAGATCCAATTTAATCCACTACGAGTCTCTAAGAAGTATCATCATACGTCTTCCTCGTCTTAAATAGCATGTGTGTTAGATAAATGAGGAAATTACATTTTTAATAATATTCTGTATTACGTTTTATAAGGAATGTCGAAAAGTGTAATTAGATTTCAAGATGTACTGTTGATTTGTTAACTACATAGAACAGTCAGAATTCATCTGCATTCATGTTTACTAATGAAATGAACATTCGAGCTAGTCAATCTGTGAACTCTAAATTACGTCAAATTGAGAATTGAAATCACCCTTTAAACATTAACCAACGAGTAACTGGTTGTGTGTAAATAATAGGAAATAATTTGCGTTAATAATTGCTATCCAACCACACGTACTAGTATTTGCTTCTGTTTCAATTAATTTTGTATGCTCTTTCGTTCAGTACAATTTAGCTTTGATTTTTTTTTCAATTCTTTAGATATTTTAAGCCACTAATACTTAGCATCCTTAATTCTACAAATGAAATTACCTACATATAGCTGAAAGCAAGAATCGAACAAGTTACGTCAATATATAAAAGGAATTATCCCTAACAGAATGACTTCATATGTTTGATTACTTCTTTCCTCTATATGTATGTGAATAGAAACTTATTTCTCACTTTGGAGATACACCTGGTTGCACTACCAACAGAACAATAAAAAAGAAACCATAGAGGTCAGTAACAATTTTGTCCTAAAAAAGTATTTTTGTTAGTATAAATATTAAAGAACATAACGTTTTAAAACTCTTACGGTATGACATTTTCTAAAATTTAAAAGGGAGGGTTGCTTCCAAGGTTCTATAAATTCGGCTATAATTTTTTATTTCCCCAATTTTCATGAATATTACCTATAATGCAGTTATTGAATATAATCTCCACTTAATTGAATGCATTTATCACAACCTGAAACCAATTTTCTTAAATCGTCCTCAAAGTACTGTTTCGAAGTTTCTGTAATCCACAAATCTATAACAAGTTTTACCTCATTTAAAGTGCCAAATCGTTCGATCTGAGTGGTATCGGCCGCGTAGTGGTTCTTTTAAATTTGGCAATAGATAAAAATCATTAAAATCCAGATTTTGCAAATAGGATGAGCGAGGACGTAATTCCCAGCGTAGTTCGTTGAAAGCCTTCTTCATTTCTCGTGCAATAAAGGACGCTTATGCAATTTCTCCAGGTCGTTTCTAGCAAAGCGTCTGCTGCGATCGGCCAGATATAAGATTAGAACAGTATTCTGCGTTATACGTAGTAATTTTCGGCCGATAATGCACGAAAACTACACCCTCCCAATCCCAGAATATAATAAGCACTACTTTTCAAACCGACGAAACTGCACGAAACTGCTTTAAGCGGAGGCCTTTCTTCTGGTTTATGTCATTTTTCGATTGGGGTCTCAGGATTGAAGTAAGGCATTCGGGTTTCATCAGTAGTTATTATCCTCTGACAAAATTCGTTGCCGTAACGTACTAAAATCTCTTCAAGTTGGCAGCATATGTCATCAGTAGTAATTCGTTAGAAATATTGGTCTTAAATTAAATAATGAACTTAATGTGCGAACAGCTTTTGAAATTGTGGATCTATTATGTACTTATTCCTACATTAACACTAATTTCACGAATAGTTATTAGCTTATCGTGTTTTAGTAGGTACTCCATGGCAGCTAAGTTTCTTTTATATACAGAGATGCTCGGCTGTCTATTGAGCGGATTGTTTTCTGTTGACGTTCTGTCAGCTTTAAAACGATCGACCCATCGATAGACTGTACTTTTAGTTTCTGAAAATTTTCTCTTTCTCTCTCTCAGACGCCTTACAGACATTGAGCTATTTATGGAGGTACAAAGGATATGTCTGTATCGGTCAAGGTGCTGAAATATCCTAAATAATATTGCACGAAATGGCTGCGCCAATGTGTTAAGATCTGTAATTACAAAAGTGCTTTCACCATTCGCAGACGCGTTTCGCGGTCATACCGCTCATCAGTGCGATATTGTGAGAAGTAGTTTTGATTTTCCCAATAGCCACTATATATGCTGGTATGGATGTTTGTACATATGAGAATTCAATTAAGAAATTCCCCCAATATGTACTTAAATGCGCATTTTGCAGTTATTGGGTTAGCCGAGTAGCGCAACTGCAGCTACTGCAGTGTTCTGTGACAACTTAGTTGTCCACTTCTGTAGAATTAAGTAGCTGCAAAAATGCGCATTTGAGTACATGTTAGGGGAATTTCTTAATTGAATTCTCATATGTACAAATAAATTTACGCAATTGAACTAGAGCCAAATTTGTAAAACATTGGAAACGTCTCTCTTAATTATTACGTATACTTATGGATAATACCGCCATTGTAAGTATGAATATCCTGTTGCAATTGTGGAACTCAAGTAGATAATCTCGTATTTACATACATTTGCCGTAGGTATTGTTAATGGGATTAACGTCGAATTTATTCCACATCAAGGAATGTTTGTATATCATTTTAATACGGCTTTTATCGTATCATATAAGGTAAAAATAATTATGGGTTTTATCTAAATGTATCTGTGCGGAACATATTTAAAATACATATGAGCAGTCAGAAGTACAATATTATCTCGCCTTATATCTTATAAATAAAGTTATCTTGACGCCAAGCCCGTATTTGCGTACTGTGCGCCAATGTTTTTACGACATTCCTTTGAGCATAAACCTAAATTCGAGACGTAAGAGACAGTTATTGGATAAATAAAGATATGTAAGTAGCTGTCATATCTAGAAATACTATATCCCCAAACGGTTGCTAATAAGAGCAACGAAACCGTGATTGAAATCGTCAATAATCACTAATGCGAGGTGTATAAATAAAGTAATGAGATCAATTTTTCTTTAAGTTGCTTTATTCCAATAACGTTACTATTCAAAATTGTCCCCGTCAAAGTAATTGCCTTGAGAAGCCATACAATGTTGAAGATGGTTCCTCCACTTCTCATAGCAGTGCTGGAACTCGGATAAAGGAATAGCCTTCAGCTGATCGGTTATAGTAGATTAGATTAGATTACTTGAGGTGGCAATGATGCCTGTTCCACTGCGACCTTTACAGATCTATTGTGGTCCTCATGCCTCCTTAGAGTACGTTCTCCAGCTTTATTCCTTTAATTAGACTTATTAGCTTTGAGAGCGGTTCTTCCGCATGTAGTCTCGCCTCGGGATATTCGTTTCCGATGTGTGACAGCCGCGTCCTTGCCAATTCCTCGCATTGGCACAATACATGGATCGCGGTTTCTTCCTCAATTTGATAGAATCTACATATCGTTTCTTCTGTCAAGCCAATTTTATTCATGTGCTTGTTGAGTATACAGTACCCTATTAGTAAACCCACTATCCTTCTGACAGACTTTCTGTCCCTGCGCAGTAGGTCCATTGTAAACTTCGGCATTTGTTCTCCAAGGAACTGTTTCACCGATCTTTCGTCTGGGGAGTTTCTCCACCTTTCCCGAGATTTATTCTCGGTCCACTTTATTATGGCCAATTTGATTCTTGCTTTTGCAATGCCAAAGGAAGGCTCCGGTTCTATGAATTCCATCGACGAGGCCTCTCGTGCCAGTTCGTCGGCTTTTTTCATTCAGAGCACACACACAATCCCATACAAGCCCTGAATCGACCTGCACCGAATCTAGTGCCTTCAGCGCCGCTTGACTATCGGAAAAAATGGCCACCGTGCGATTGGATCCACAGCTGATCGGTTACAGCAGTTTAAATGTTGTGCAGTGCTCCTTTGATATTTGGTTTCACCGTGATCCGTAATCCGTTTTCGAGATCTTTCAAGAAACGGTGAAGGTGTTGATTAACCTCTTGGACTGGAGGTACAAACTCTTTATAAACAACTCCCTGGCAAACAAAAAAAAAGCAAATCAGTACCCTTTTGACCTCATTCTTGGGTGTTTGACCTTGGAGAGCTTGAAATGTGCTATTCAAAAGTTTGCAAAAGTTTCCTTTGTACTGTGTCCAAGGCTGGAGCCTAACCTAATCGCACATCGTTGCCCAAAATTTGTGTCACTTATTATCAAAGCGCACAAACAGAACACTAAAAATCACCACGGACAAACGATGTAACTCTATAAAGTTCTAACTCGCATTGGTGGCGTATCGCATGTTCACTTCCCTCCTTTCTAAGTCCCGCGTCTCCAGTGTTGCCCGATCCAACACTGCGCCACCAGTCCCATTGCTTTTTTACATATCTATTATTAAAGTAGTAAGTTCCCCAAATCTATTTCCTGGTTGTTTCAGTCACCTTTTCTTAACCCTAAGTTAGTATTAGCCTTAGTCCTAAAAAGTTTAGGTATGAATTATATACACTTGTGTTCAAACAGATTCTAAAATTAGCACTAGTCTTAAGGGGTGTTAATAACTGACCATGAAAGTTCCTAACTTTTAACTTTGAGGACTAAGACCCCGCATTGGTTTGTAGTTAATATCCGACACGCTTCATTATTGTTATTACTTGGGTTCGTTTTGCACGTGTTTTGTATAGTGAAAAATGTCTGGAAAATTTGATGACGGAAAACTGGTAGAATTAGTCCGAGAATTTTCTTATATTTGTGATTCATAAACATAAATTTGCTGTGAAGAATCCGTGGAATACAATAAGCACCCAAAAGGCAGTGTATAAATACAAAATTCCCAATTGCGCTCATGTTTTCACCATTTTGATATACTCAACGCTTTCTACTTATAGTCTCCTAAAAATTTGATTATGTTTAGTTGTGTTTTCTTGCTACATATGTGGCTCTCAGCGAATGAAGGACGCAGGCGTAATGCTTGTGCTAATTTTTGTATGAACGGTTGTCGAATTGCAAAAGGTTCCAAGAAAGTTCTTCTAAAAACGTTTGAAAAAATAATTTCACGTTGGGATAACTGTGTTTAATTAAATGGAGATTATTGTGAAAAACTACATTGTAATTTTGAAGAAAGTTGATGAAATGAAAACAATTACGTATATCTAAATTCCCAGAACATTGGGAACACGCCTGGTATTTTTAGCTTACCACTTACTTACGATATTGTTAGTAATATCATTCATAAAATATTTACAATATTGCATAATATGCCTTTGTCCGTTACAACTTATTAATTTATTATGGAGCTTGCGTTGTCGGTCGTAATTCACATTGTTGTCGACACGAAAACATAAGCATTAACAGCAGAGGCAATTTCGGTAATTTGTGTATCTAATGGAGAATTCATGTACGCTTTAAGCGGGTCGCGTTATACAAAGAAGACGGGACATTGTTATCGTATGTAGTTATACAATCATTAAAATAATAAAGTTCGAACGAAATCGTAATTGACGGTAGTAAATATAACCAAAATAGATACCACCAGACTTTTTCTGGACAGTTTTTGGTAAAAATATTGCTTATTATTGTTATGAAAATTTATTATTATTTATATTAGTTTTATAAATATTTATTCTAAAATTGCTAGTCATTGCAAGTACTTTTCATTATGTATGCGAATCTGAATTTTTAATTTGGACGTGATGAGCTCATGAATAATAGGGCGTAGGTGGCATCTCAAAGTACCCGTTTGAGTATAGACTACGGTTAGAACTAACCGAAAAGTTATTGGAGTCAGTCTTTTGTAGGATTCAACTACCAGTGTTGTCATTTTTGTAAATAACATACAACTTATAACATTCCTCTGAAAAAAATGTCTGTACGATTGATGACAGTAGTAGCAACGGTGATTTTGGAAGCTGTTACCTAGAATGAAAAAAAATACCACGAGATACTTCTGGAATCATTCATTGTGTCCAAGGATTTCTAAGCTTGATAATATCTCGAAATCTGTGCCAAGCAGTGTAGACCGACATTTTTTAAATTCCTCCTTTTCTTCTTTCTTACTGGGCTCATGCCATGTGCCTCAATTCTCTCTGACTTGTGTTTGCAAACGTAAAGTATTCTTTTTTAACAGAGAGTATGATGCTACTCGATGTCAGAATTTGAATCCAACTCCACCAACTTTTAAGTCTAATCCAAAGTTACACTAGAAACGTCCTAGGGTTGGAAACGATGCGATCTTTATATATTATGCATTTTTTGCAACCAAACTTTAAAGTGTCGTCTTAATAATATATGACCACGTGACCAGAATATCGCTAATTATCGGACATCATACATCCTTAATTTTTGTGAATCCTCTCTTAACTTCAATTAGCCCTGTGATGCACTATCGAGAACTGTTTGTACTAGCTCCACCGCAGATTAAGTACCTTCGTCTTTGAATGGAGACAACTGAATGTAAATCGAGCGACCATCCACGCAGAGATTTGAAAACTTTACTGTTCTTCTTTTTACTGATAATTTTTTGGAACACAATTGTTATATTTCTTGAAAACGAAGAACATGCTAGTCTCCATAAAAATGAAACTTAAATTCAGCATTTCCTGTGTATATGACTCATAATTTTAACGACATAAATTTACAAGAAAGAAGTCGAGTAGTAAATGGCCGGTCGTTATTTATAAGAGACATTTATTATTTATTTCAGATACTGTTGTAGGTCAGAACGCGAAAGAAAAATTTCTACTACGAATGTAAAAGCATGCAAATAACACTTTTTTGTAATCGGACTAATTTAAAATGGAATATTTTGGTTACATTTTAAGACATGCCAAACAAAAAGATCAGTCTTTTGGGATTATTTCGTATAATGTTAAGATTATCAAGATATGTGTTTAGCATGAGTTTATTGAAGTGCATTGAACTTAATTTGGAGTCAAGATCAAGTTACATCTCAATTTTTTAAATCAGAAAATTTGTGCTCAAACATGAGCATGGGAAAGTATTTCCACATGCGAACAACTCTCTTTATCATCAAAATTAATAAAGCTAGTGGCTTAAAATGTCGTGTCGGACCAGAAAAGTATTTAATTTTGAAACTGTAAATTTGTTATTAAAACGTGCTAACTTCTTATTTGTTATTGTTTCCTTTTGTTTGTTTGGGATAAATGTTAGGTATGCAAAAATCCTTTGTACTTTAAGGTATATTCAACTTTAATCATCACACCCAATTAGGATTTGGCCGAATTTGGGTAGAATCCGCCTCCGCGCAGGAGGTGTTCTTAACCTGCCATACATTGTATTGATACGAGGCTTAGCTTTACTTCTTGTCTGCAAATAATGCACTCCAAAATTATTTTTATCTGCAATAAAAAATCATCGTACTCGATCGGGTTTAATTCTACGGCATTTAGGTTTATAGCCATGCAACCTACTACAGCACCTAGTCCGGTTGTTAGTTTCTTTGAAAACCACTAGTGTTTTAAATCTTATCTACTTTTGTTACATATGCATATAATTCTTCCATCTTACTACGCTGATATAAGTGGTTTAGTGTCCGGTTTCCTCACGGTGTATTCCAGAGCGACGTTAAAGAGTAGTGGAGACAAAATATCTCTCTGTTGAAGACTACTACCAATGATGAACGCAGGCAAGATTTTTTTCTCCATTTCTTATGTTTTTCTACCCTTTTATGCATGCTTTCGTACAATTAATATAATGCCTTATCATTGCGTTCTACGGCTCTACTCTCTTGATGCTCTTTGCTTGAAGTTAATGAAGAGATGATGTAACGTCTTACTGAATTCCCAGTATGTATCCATTAAGTATCCGATTGTGAAAATTCGACCATCGAATCATCAAAATACAAGAAGCTCACATTTCAATGTACGGGTTCTTGGATTTTTGATATAATACTAGCACTATTTTATTTATTTTATTTTTTGTCGAAGAATATCCATAAGATGCAAAGAGGTAATAATATTTTTTAAATGTGACCAAATTGATAACAATAATATCGTGAATGTAAAACATCAGAATATTTGAGAACAATGTTCCATCTTATCCTACTAAGATCCCAATGTCACAGAGGAAGAAGAGAAACAATGGAAAACGAATGCTGGAATAGAGCAAGTTATTGACTAGAGGAAGATAGTAAAATTACGAAATGCATTACGCTTGGAATGAGCGGGCTACTATGATAAGACCACCTAAACTTACAATTAAAAGGATTACGTATTGGACGCCATTAGGATCTGAAACTAGGGGAAGATTCAGAAGGAGATGATAGAAGGAAGTAGAGCAAAACGCCAAACTTATGAACATCAAAGATTGGAAAATAAAATGTAAAGACGGGAAAAAAATGGAAAGAAATAACATGTCAAATTATAACAGAAATGAATTTTAAACGCCAACGGGCGTCGCCACGATTCAAACGAATTCGAAGGCAATGATGATGATGATGATGATGATGGTCAACCCCATATTCGCTTCTTTATTTTCCCTTATCCAATGGACAAACAAACAAATTGTTTACGACTATGTTATCTGTACTATGGAATCATAGTCTTATCGGTGCTGTCCCTTTTAGGAGCGCATCTTTCTAAAAAATTTTCTTCACCATATCAATGAAATTCGATGAATTTGTCCCATTTATTCAATTATTGCTGGAATATACAAGCTCGTTACGTCTTAAGAGTTGTAAATACCAAAGCCTATTTTTCCGAAACAAGCCCAAATACTCGCAATGGCATTTACAACTGATTTTTAACCGTACCCTCTCCGTTACCATGAACTAACAAGAGGCTTCAAGATAGATTCCTACGTGGTCTTCTTATATCAATTGGTGTCGCTATATTCGACAATTATTGGCATATGCAATGTAGTCCTGCAGTGCAGCCGTTGCACAAGTTTCTACGAGAGTTGCCTAACAAACGAACCTCACTGTAGGTCATTCATTGGAGAGACATGTAGATGTTCTACTTTTCTATTCTTTCTAATTTTAACTCTCTCAAGTATCTTTTGAAACTATTTTTTTATTTTTTACTCATCGTTATTACGATGTAACACCTAGTTGTGGAAGTTGCTTTGTTAATCGCAGAATGTTATACCGTATTGAGGAGTCCTAATAAGGACGAAACTAGTCTATGGTTGCAGTCTGCGATTAATAAAGCACGATTCCCTCCGTGGCAATTATTGGTATATTGTACTGAGAATTTAGATACTTATATTAACAAGATCATCATAGAAAGCAGTTAGAACAAATTATATTTACTTTAGAAGTATTTGACATAAATTGAAAATAATTACCTATTGTGTTGTGTGTGTGTCAGTATGTAATTGGATCTTTCTTCGGTGCATCTCTATTTTCTACGGATTCCCTCTTAAATTCTTTCTTTGGTGCAGCTTTATCTTATATGGATTCCCTCTCTTAAATTCTTTCTTCTTCGGTGTGGTGAAGCTCTTTCATTTAATGTTGCTTCCTTTAAAACACTTTTGGTCCAAATACAGTTGAAACTTCCATTTCAATTCACCTTCAAGGCAGTAAAAACGTACTTCGATGACTTATCTATCTTGTCATCGTCAAACATACCCTCTTTTTTAGGAAACCAGGACTACACTACATTATTTCTCCGTTGTCCAGATAACTAGCTGTTTTAATTTAGCATGGAAAACACTTCACCATTGCGTGACGTTGTTATGGAAATCGATATTGTTGATGCCCAGGTATTCTTGGTTTTTTATATTCAGTGGTTATTTGGAATTCTTGTGATGTGAAAGTGTTGAATGTGTGTGTTTAAATGGTTACCTTGCTTTCTATCTCTTGACCGATGCTTTTTATAATATTTGATAATTTTATTTCTAGTTAGTTTTTCACCCATTAAACGTCTTTGGCTGGTCTTAAAAAAGAAGCTAACACCCGCAGGGTAATGAACTGCTTAAAAGGTGGCGTGCGTGGTATCGAAAAAGTATAAATAGAACCCAACACTAAACCAAATGTCATTTGAACATGAACATCCAACATTTACTGTGAATTTTAATATATCGAATTATTTAGTGGTAATTAACCATGCGAATATTATTATACTACAATATGCAATGTAGTCTGCTTTGCAACCATTGCACAACTTTCTGTAAGAATTGCCCAACAAACGAACCTCAATGTAGCTCATTTATTAGAGAGTTATGTAGATGTTCTATTTTTCTATTTGTTATATTAGAGTGAAGTAGACTTTAAAACTTAACTTTTCCCCTTCTGGAAGTAAAATCGTTTCTATTACAAATCGTGATCGACAATATCTCCCTGTCAGCTTTCAATTTCATATCACCATACGTACGCTTTTATTGTTTTGTTATAATCGCGGCATATAGATACACATACACATCAAACAACTAATACAAAGTTATTTTATAAAAGCAATACCTTGTCATCGCTATCATTCAGATCCAGGGATTCTTTTGATGTGGGTCCATTCGTTTTTGTCTCCATTACGCCACCGTATCTCCATAATGAAACGAAAACACGATGAACAACAATAATACCGACGCATTTTCTTTTCTATATATTTTTTTTTATAAAGGAACACTTATCGAAAATAAATGGAATTCTCGACAGATGAATCAGCTACTCAATATTCGGTGATCGCGACGTATGTTTGTATGTCGCCACGTCCTTGTGTAAGTCCGGGACAGAATTTTTTGAATGTATGTATGTATGAGGTGTAGGTCTGTTTCGCTTTCGGAATTTATCTGATCCTTCGGATAAATCTCCTAAATCGCCATGATATACGACTAGCGTGCAAAATACCTGAAGGTTGTTCGATTCGTACAAAGGAAGTCGCCCGTTCATCTCCGATACGATGTATCTATCTGGAACGGGGATAATATATTTATGTCTTGGGTATTTTTCTTGTAATCAGATTTATCTATTTTTTCTTCTTTTGTGTTTCTCTTATAGTTGTTCTATTTTGGTACCGAACAAAAATGGCGAATGTATTACACAAGCCGGATAAATCGAAATAATCCGATTTTTGTAGATAATAGAAACGAAACAAATCCTAAATTTTCCCGAATGCGAATCCTGAAAGATTATCGAATCTCTCAAATCGCCAATTGCCCCAAATCCCCCTTATAAGAAAATGTTTAGTTAAACTTCCCTATTTATCTCGATTTCTTCAAGATCTTTTCGAGCTCCAGATCAAATTTGATATAAACATAATGGTAAGGTAATGTGAAGAAGTAAGTCAGAAAGTAACTAAGGAACCAAGAAGTATCAAGAAGTATCAGATATGGCAACAATACAGTACAATATTGTTAACGCTTTCTAACTTGCCGTGTATTCTTCTTGCGCGAACAAAATTCTGGTATACTGGAAGATCGTGTGTAATCGGATACTTGATACAGGGTCTGCCATGACTAATGCATCAAATTTATTTACAAGTTTATGTCCGTTATAAGTAAGTCCATGAGTGTAAAAGAAAAGAAAATTGATTAAAAAATCATTGAGCACAAAAGGTGTTGGTATTAGAATCCCTGCAATATGCATTGTACGGTCGAGAAAAAGCGCGATCGTTGAATTCCGCGTAAGATCTGGACAGGAATGTCTAAAGCAAACACCTCCTCAACACTTCAATGTTCTTAACATATGGTCGAGATTTTAGAAGCGTTTATATTTCTTCTCTAAACTGTAAAGATGTAACAAATTATTTTACGATCACTTCGAAGTTCTCCGACACATATTATTTATTACCTGACAGAACGAACGCGAACTACTTGAGCTCGCTCCAGATGTCACCCGACTCGTATTGTTAGTAGCATTTGTGTTTCTACCTCAAACAAAGAGAAACCCATACTACGAGTAACTCTTAACACGTGGACTGACCAACTAATTTTGCTAATGCTCACCGGGGACCGTAATACTTCGTATCCAACATTAAATTTAAGTAATTTTTTTAATCTGGCTAAATTTTGAAAGGTGATGATGCATTTTTGCCTAGGTATAAAAAAAGAATGGCGGCTCCCCGTAAAACTTAAACACAAGTTTTCAGCACGGATCATGGCTATCATATTTGAGCACATCGCAGGGGGACCAGCAGTCAAACTTCTACAAGATTTGCGTCTAAGTGATAAATGTTTGGTAGCTATGCCCTGACATGTGAATACATTGTGGCTATCATATGTGATAGCCAAAACCTCAACGGAAACATCACTGACTATCAAATATGATAGCCATGACAGTTAATGTGTTAAATGTTGCTTATAAAACGTATTAAACTTTATAACCTTATATTATAAACTTATAGTAGAAAAATATTTTCGCTAACAAGTTTTGTTTTGTTTGTTATGAACTTCCCTCTGCTTTATTTTAATGCATAAATTGTGAAGTAAGCCAGGATATGTGTTAGATTTGCGTCAAATTTGTTTATAAGATTACAGGAGGTAAAATTAAGGCAATAAATGTAAAAACAAATAAAAATTTACATACAATTATACGATGCTATTACTTTGTTACGGTCATAAATCTTTGTGATTCCTTGTCTAAACAGTAAACATTGCGAGTTATTTAACCTGACAAATGATTTTATGATGATTTTAAGTAATCGAATTTGAATGAACCCTACGTTCCATGTTTATCCTACTTGTTTTTGTAATAGATATCGCCCGTGCAAGTATTTATGTTCTTATGTCTAAATAACAAACATTTAGGGGTTATAAATATTTTCATGGGAAACTGGAATATTAAAAAAAAATAACTACGGCTTTCCTGTGATAGTTGGAAAATATTATTTCTTACAAACTTTTTTCCATTTTCATTTCATTCATAAGTTGTGAAAATGTGTGTATAGTTGGTGTAATACTCATAAATCCGAAAAATTTTGATTATAACGGTTTTAGGTTAACTTTGATAGTACGACTTAAGTTTATCTCTTAACTAAAAATTTCATTGCATCATCGCGACTCAGGAAAGTGCCCTCAAGTCACAATCAGACTATGAACTATGAAGGTCTTGGATTACTTGAGCCCTATCAACTGTTTCCATTCGGATTGTAATTGGTATTCATCCTTGTGGACTTGACGAGTTCCGATAGGAGGTTCAGGTTTCGCGAGGGCGAAGCCGCTACCCTCCAACTCATCTGCCCCTAGATGGCCTTCAATACTTCAATGGGCTAGTACCCAAATTAGGTTGACCCTGTTAGATTCGGAAAACCTTTTTGGATTCGTTTATAGTCAACCTTTAATATTGTGCCCTGATTCTCAGTACATATCTGCATATGTTTACCCGAGTAGCTTTCGTGTTTCTCTTGACCAGAGACCGTGATAGCAACTATCTCGGCTTGTTAAACCGTGAAGTGACGATCAAGCGGCATTCAAATTCTTACCTCAATCAATTGTCACAGATTTTCGGTCTTACTTTTTTCCCAGTCAGAGACCAATTTGTAAATCAAACGAGCTTCCCTGTCTTGAGAAAGAGTAGGTTAGGAATCTACCATTGATTCTTTTGTGGAACAAAAATTTTATCTTGCCTTCAAGGGTTATAGATGGCAGAAATCGCAACTTCCCAGCAGAAGAAGCCACGTCTTGCGGTTTCTTGCTTGATCCTGATGTTTCACCAACCCCAGTCATTTAAACGAAGAAAAGCCCCCGGACTTCAGCCTTCACCACCGATTGTATAGGTTCAAGTCCCAGACAACTTCAGATCTTCCCTTACAAACCAAAGTGTATCTTTTACCTCATCAGATTAACTCAATTCAGTTTTACTCATGTTATCATTCTATTAGAAATCCTGAAGAACAGACTGGGGTTAACTATGTATTTGGTAAAATTGTCTCCAGGCACTTCCAAAATTTATATTTATTTGCAAATAATGAAATAAAATTTTCTGCAAGTATTGAAGTGTATGTACAGATCACATTATGGTAAGTCGATTCAAATTGAAGATGAATCTTAAGAAGTGATCTATTTTCATGCAATTTTATTATCTTCAATTTTTCGGGAAAAAGATGATTCTTCTATATTTTCTAGATCAACTACAAATTATGATTTTATTCTCATTTCCTGTTTCATTCATTTTATCTCCAATATCATTTATCGCTTGCAGTTTACGTACCATACTTCTCATGCATTTCATCTATAGAAATAATCGTTATAAGAGCAAAGATATCAAAACATCAAATACAATTTGAAATCCAGGTAATCAATGATGCAATTCACGCGCCTGCTTTTATAATAAGTATTAGCTGTAAACAGCCAAAATATATTGTCACAGTAAATGTTTTCCATTATTAAATTCCTTATCAGCGAGGTATGCATTTGAGGTGCTGTATACACATAGCATATTATTAAAATTCCTTTTGTCACCTCAAATGCTTTATCGATGAAGATAACATTACAACGCTAGTTATTGTATTGTACGTAGTATACGCTGCAAAGTGCGGTAAAAAAGTCTCTGAACACGCGAGTTATACAAATATGGTTTGAAGTATAGTTTCCACAAAATTGTTTGCAAAGTGAATTGTGGAGTTTCTAAATACTAAGACGTAATTTCATAATTCAAAGTGAAAGGAGTTGCGGTTTCAATATTGGCAGTTAGGAACTCCTATTTAAAGGAATAATGTAAGGTAGGATTCGTTATGATAAAATGGGTACATTACTGTTAGGAATTGGTTGATGTAATCCAGGCACAAATACGATACATGATGATTTGCCTTCGCTTTAACGTTCTTACTGTTTTTATTAAGGGGGTATTTGAATTTCCCTTTACATTTGATTCGATGTGTGTATGTATCTCCTATAATATAAGATGTTTGTTGAATATTCAGCTTTTGAATTGTGGCAACCTAAATAGATTATTTTTACAATTTAATTACCTTTTAACTCATTTTCATTACAACAGTTCTTGGAAAATTTCAAGTGCATAGTTTATTAATTAAACTACCATCTTTAGTAGGATTTTGAAAAATTGCACTTAAGATTCAAATGTGTGCTGAGCCTAGTAAAATAATACATAGTACATAAACAACAACAACATTTTTATTTATAATTTTTCAAAGTTTTCCATTTTACAGTTAACGCATTTTTGTGTCCGTGAAAACCGATTTCCAAACAATTCTTTCCCGCGCTTTGGTTATTTATTTAATTTTTAAACGCGCCCATCGCTTCTTCGGCCATTGTGGAAACACAAAGAAGCCGTTAGTTGCCAGATCTAGACTATATTGTAGTGTTTCGCAATTGGTGATGCCTGGACCGCAGCGTCAGCAGTTCTTTTGCTGGGTTCAAAAATAATGAGATGTTAAAAACAAATTGCTTCAAACGAAAAGTTTTGAATTAAAGCACATCAACAGCACCGCCTCAACGTTAAAAGCACTGGCTATATCTCTGGATATGAGTACAAAACGTTATACATCATACCCTATTAAATTTTGGACTGCGTGTTTCGTGTAAAATTTTCCAAAAATACAGAACCAAATTTTGAAAAGCTTATAACAGAAATAAGAATTCATCCTTCACACTGATCTCCTACTTTATATCATGTGCAGACAATATATTATTTATGCCCTTTTTTATTCAGTTCTCCAAAAGGGTTCCTTGGCTACGGCATGAGGATCTATGGCACAAAACCATGATATCCGGGAGATCATGAAAAAAGTGTTTGGAAACCGCTGATATAGCGACTAACCCATTATTTCAGGCCGTTTAAACACTCAATCGTTGGAGCAGCAATGTAAATCCGAGTGTTATCAAAACACAAGGTTATCGTAGCTCTCACTCAACTTTCGCGAACACTTTGAAGAACTTGAGGCAAACAAACTGTCGCGGATAATTCCGTATTAACAGTACGGCGATATTCTAGTACCACAGCAGAAACATGTCCAGTAATTCCAGAAAATGGCCATCTTTTTGCGTATAAACCCGAAAACTGTCATTTCAATAAAGCCGATTATGCTGAAAGTTATTCAACCACCGCTTTGCAGTAGTTAAGAAACCCGACTCGTCACCAAACACGCGGTTGATTTCCTCAAAACATTGGTTACGGCTTAAGCCACGTTTGAAATTGTAAAAGATCATAGAGCAACAATGCTCTCTGTTTACTCCCGTGATTTCTTGTGCCAAGGATCTCCTTTAACTTATGAACTGTAAAATAGGTAAGATTTATGTCAAACAAAGTTTGCTGAAAAATATCACGGCTTACTTGAGAGGCCCAGAAGCTTAATATCTGGTGCCTAGTGCAAATATCTGTGTTCCTCAAACTGAGGATGACAACTTGATTGTCAAAATAGGTAACTGACACCTTCTAGATCGAATTAATTTGAACACCGTTCCGTTATTCAGGTTCTCTACTGTTATATCTAGATCACAATGTTTTACAATTTGTTATTGTACTACTTGTTTTATTTATCATTTATTCAAATGTAATTTCCACTGGTGTTGTTGTTTTAGTAGTCAAGTATTCCATATCTTCTCCTCGAAATTGTACAAGAAATAAACACGCATATCGGTAGAATACGTACTTGAATAAGTATATCTATCAGAGTATAATACCAATACAAGTAGGTACCCACAGGTATTCGTCGTTCGACTATTTTATTATCAATGTATTGTTGATAAATATAATTAATCTTGTTCCAGAAGGCTTATTTTAATTTTTTTTTTTTATCCGATTCTAAAGAGACAAAGGAATTTGGATAAGATGATTGAGTCATTAAAACTTTCAAATGGATTAAACAACGCATCGCGACATTTTAATTAAAATTTAACGTTTAGTGTTATTATGAAATTATAGATTCAGGTAACTGAGGATTAAAACTACCTGTATTAAGGAATTCAAAATTGAAGAAAGAAAGCAGCATAAACAGAATCATTCGATGTAAAGTTCTCACTTTTCTTTTGTAGAGTATATAGTATAGTACATCGTATATTCTCTAAGACAAGATTGCCTCAATCGGTTTTCCAATAATTTGAAGAAGAAGAGAAAGAAGAGAAATGAATGAGAAACGCCAGCGTTCGGATGTCTTCCTTTATATTATTACATTAGCAATCAGCAATCAGCATTACAATAATCCTAGCAGGTAATTTGTAGACTTAGAGCCGTGCCCTCTAGAATAGCATGATCAAATTTCCTCCACTCATGGAAGCTCTTAGTCCTGTTTCAGTTTAGCTGGCCAGTATCTGTTTAATTTTTTGAGATTTGGTTGTTCTAGTAGTGAATGCAACAATGTGTTTGAGTGTCTTTCTATTCTATGGTAGTATCGTGTGCTACTAGACTTTCTAAGGTCTTTGACAATTAGGAATCCGTAAGTCTTGGTGCAGGATTTGATTTGTTACGTACCAGAGTGCATTAATAATTAGTCGCAGAATTTTAGACTGACTTCTTTGAATCATAGACAAATTGGAATTCCTAGCACATCCCCAGATTACTATTCCGTACGTCTAGACTGGCGTTATAATAACCTTGTATAGCAATATTTTATTTTCAAGAGATAAGTTTGATTTTCTCCCCAATAACCAATATGACTCTGACTTTCAGATATATTTGTTTTCCTCTTTCCGATACGTACACCTTCCATGTTAGTTTAGAGTCTAGATGAGCGAGCTATTTCCTTGTTGTTGAGATATATTGATGGACATTGTTGTCTTTTTAAAACAAAAGTGATTTCATTACTTTTGTTTGGGTTTATTTTTATCTACCATCGTTCTAAACAAGTTTGCAGCTGATTGAGTTGATTGCGCAGTATACGAGAAGCTCTTATGGGGTCCACGTCTGATGGTAGAATCTATCGTCATCAATTGTAGTGCTATCTGAAACTGGTAGGTCAGCTGTTTATAGTGCATATAATATCGGGACCCTAAAACACTCCCTTGAGGAACTCTAAACTTAATGGGACAGTTCATTGAAACTTCTTTTCATCTACTCTTGTTCTATATTCTCTGCCAGTTTCGCAAGATTCGGAGAGTCTATAATAGAAGATTGGAAAGTATTTTTAATTTTATATAGAGCCACTAGCAAAGGCGTTCACAACGTCTTGGGCAGAGTCAAGCGTTATATTGTCGTGAGTCATGTATCCAACAATTACAGTTTTGGCTTTGTGATTGTATTAAAATTAAATCATTCTCTGGGATTGTCTTTAATAGATTATTGAATCACACCCAGCTGCAGGTTTTACTCTTCAAAAGTTTGCTCCTTACAAGCAAACTGAAGACGTTGCAATTATTTCTTATGAAAAGTACTCCCAGTGCACTTCCATTTACGCTGGTAGTATACTTAGGGTCCTGTGGTAGATATTATAGTAGTAGTAAATCATGAAGAATACAATTTCGTGGAAATTCTATGAAGACGTGCAGAATGCATACAAATATGCTAAAGTACAGTATAGAAAGCATCTAGAATTCGGTTAGCATCAATGGATTGGTGCAGAAAAGACCAGCCACTGCCAAGTAGCTCAGATAACAGCCGATTAATTTGCTAAATGCTAAAATTATCTATGATTATTGAAAGAAAATGAGCAGTCATTGATACAGTTATGGATACTGCTCTTATGAAAGAACCATTGAACAGATATATTTCAATATATTTTACACAAAACTAAATCCAAAATATGGTCATTGCAAAATACAGCAAGTTGGGCTTACAAAAGATTAAAATCGCAAACGCAAATAATCAGTTAGTTTAAAAGCAATACTCACAGGGTATCGAGGAAATGTTCAAAATCGCTAATGGAATTTGGGAAATAATTTTGGAAACCGAGATAGCTACAGCCATCTGGAACTATTATTTACGCATATTTCAATTCTACAATAATTGGCTTTTATGTGAGATCTCACCTAGTAAATACATATCTGGCCGTTGTCAGTTCTAAAACTGGCAGCCCTATTAACTTCATGGACAAAAAGGAGACAATTTCAGGTATACACAACCGCACGTATTCATTTTGTAAAATGCAATTGTACAATCATATGAAGTTGTAGTTCTACGTCCTGGTAGTCTTGGAAAAATTGGGTTTTTATCTACAAATATAAAGGCCTTGAAGTTTTTAGATATTTAGTCAAACTAAAACTTTATTCCCACCTTAATTTTTTTCGCCTATGATGTGTTGAAACAAGTCGATTAAATTGCAAAACAATGAACGTCTAGGTACTTGAACAGAATATGGATAAAGTATTTAACGGAGCATAAAAGGTTACAATACAAATCAATGTTGTTTTAGTATAACATTCTAAAATCAACATTAGACTATGTTGGTCTTCAAGTTTTCGTAAACAAATCTTCTAGTGCGTCCATGACAATAGTTTTGTGAATTAATTATCAGAAGCTTTGGAAAAACAGTGGTGTACCTTCTAGTTTCCCTTAAAATGTTTAGAATTGAAGCACTCATGGATGCTAATATAAAGCTTTTTTAATTAACTTATCAACTTCTAAAATAATATATTTTGGAAAGACATTGTTTTTCAACTGTACTGAGTCAAGTCTGTCTCAGAAAGCATCGATATTTGTCAAAAAAATCAAAATTCCAAAAATACGAATGGAATTCAGATTTATCGAAAAATTAGTGATGGAATATGCATTTTCGAGAAAGTAGCTTCCTGGTTTCAATCTATTATATTGCAAATTGTTTAAATGTGAGTCATGGCATACAATAGACGATAAAATATATGTTTAGGTGATCAATGCTTGCGTCATTGAAATTCTATAAACATAAAACGAAGGATTCATTGAAGAAAGACGCCATACAGGATTAATGTTTTCATTATATTTAATTATAAGGATTATTTTTAATGTCATCCAACGCCTTGCGTTGAGAAGAAATATCCAGTGGTGGTGGAGTTTTAACACCAAATTCAAAATTTGTTGGTCGAAAGTTTAAGTTTAAATTTTGCAAAAGAACGAAAGATCAAATATTGACTGTAAAGTCCATTAACAAACTTTGAAGTGGAATTGGTGGTGTTTCATTTCCTACGATATTCTTGTTACCTTTTGATACTGACCCACTGTAAATACATATCCGAGACTTATCGAAATCAGATATTTGTCGTGTGTGGCGCTATTAACGTGGCCCCACTTATCAATTATGATGTTATGTAAAATGCTTTTAGAGTTTTAATTGATCATGTATGTACCCATATGTATATGTCGATGCCGTCATATACATACTTATAAACATAAATAATCTGATAAGGCCAAATATGGATTTGCATACAATTTAAAATTTCTATTAATCGATGTCTGTAATGATAACATTGAAAGCTATTAATTTTTTAAATTCCTGATAGTTTTATGACCCATATGATTAAATTTTTGAGTTTAGTGATATGTGAAAGCCTATTAAGATTAGAAAAATAATTCATAGCTTTTTAATTGGAAGACGGTCCCACTAAAACGTAGGAGTATTCAATTTGTATTAGCAAGCGTAATTATACATGTATATTCAATAAAATATCCGAATTATAAGCTTTTCTCCTTCTTTCTAGGATGGTCAGCTTGCCAGATCCAGTTCTAAACGAACTACGATGTTACAAATGCAAGAACGTCCTCTCGTGTAAGCCGATTTCCATCACCAACAAGGGCGAAAGCTTATGCGGGAGATGCAGGCCGGACAGGCCGGTAATTCAAGCTCACGCATATGAATGCGTTGCCGACTATTTCTTGTTTCCCTGCAAGAATTGGGAGAAGCATTGCGCTTATCTGCTGAACATTAAGGACGTAACGGAGCATGAAAAGGATTGTTCTTTCGGTGATCGTTGCAGCTTGTTTTGCTTCAACCCGGGATCTTTATGCAAACCGAATAACAAATTGGACCTCGAGCAAAGTAATTACTTTTTCTTTATTAATTTAACTTTGTGATTCGATAATCATAACTGATCTTTAAATTTGGGTAATGTACTACAACCGCTTTCAGAGTAAATTTGATGATCTATTGATAAAGTTTATCATGACCTCAAAGGAAAAATGAAATTGCTTTAAATTTGTACTTTTTTAACGACGAGACGGACCGGATATCTTTACAAGAATAGTATTTCTTCCAATTACAGGAAACACCACTGAAGGTGTTTATGTCTCAAAGACGGTCAGCTTCGAAAATTTCGGGCCGTAACTTAGTTTCGTGTTTTAACTGTCTTACAGATAATCCGATAAAAATATCAATCAAAGCATCCATTTGCTCGGCACGCTTTCCGAAATAGCGTATTTCGGTTTCAACGGTTTCACAAAAGGTATTTGACACTTATTATTCATTCCCCGCTGTGGTTCTAATTGAATTCTATCAAGCACTTACTATTAACTCAAAGCAATCTCCCTAATATCATCTTCAGGTTATTATCGTTTGCGTGGCTATAAATAAATTTCGAGAGAGGATAATACACTTTTATGATATTTTTGTTTTACATTGTTTTGACTTAAGTGATTTCAAGTGCACTTTACATACCTTTGGAATATTATTAATAATTTCTTGTGCATAATGGTGAATCATTCGCTAGTCAAGTATATCACATGACTAACATTTCATATTGCACACACCAAGTTGATATTTTGGATATATTACAATTAGTACAAAATTTTCCACGCTGAACGTCCATAGTAAACTGCCGTCAAATAGCGTAAATATTTGCGATTCGTATAACAAAAATATTTGCTAGCGTAACACAAACAACAGTTAAAATTAATTATCCAAAAACTTTGTGTGTATAAATAAAGCATTATCAGTTTTTAGAGTACATTTCCTTGGATCAACTAAAGTATAATTTTATGTTGCCATAAATTTACATAATGTGCATAAACAAGGAGTGATTACTCATAAGAGGCGATAAATCGTGAGTTGATTGCCATGGATTTGTGAGCCTCAAAAACAACTTACAACATTTGTTGGTGATGTATTTGCGCCATAACTTCTTGCAAATAAAAAACTCGTATTATGTGAGCTTAATCTTTGGGGTACATTAAAGACTTTTGCAATAGATCAAAACGTTAACATCATTTTTATGTGACTAGATGATAGCCTAACAAATCCAAATTATTCGTAAAGAACCGGGTGGTAATGAGTTTCCCACATAATTTAGTTAACATAGTTTTTGTTAGCACTTGTTAAGCAAGTAATTTGACTATACTAGAACGCAGCTAGCAGTCGTCTTACGTATATGATGACGTATTTTCGATTCCACACAGTACGAAAAGAAAAACGTTCGTTACAAATTGTTTCTTATCAAACGTATACTAAAAGGTAATTCATATTATTTGTGTCTTTTTTTGTAATTCAAATAAAAACAGCGTATTTTATGTGAAATAGAAAATAAATAATTTCACGTACTTATGTTTCGAATAATGTTGGTGAAAATAGTATGCTTATTTTCGCTCTTGAATGAACGCTGGAACGGACAAAGGGTTCATTAATGAAATGTGATTTGGAGACGAAAACAAACGTAGTAAAATTATGACATCATGAATTGCTCATGACGTGGGACGGCTGCTAGCTCCGTTTTATTTTATCATTATGAACATTCTTGAAGTTTACGTGAAAGAGATACGCTATTTTCTAACACTAAAATTGGAGATAAGAGCGGATACAAAGAGAACTGAGGCCTTAGTCATATCAGAAGAAAAGGAAACTTAGTATATTTTACAGCAAGAATTAAATATAAGAAAACTATGTGCAAGGTAGATGCAGCATTTGTTAAATAACGACCCTAGACATATTGGAAAATCATTTCCCAACAATGTAAAGATCGGTTTCAGAAGGTAGAATCCAATTGAGTTTGTGTGGCGATTTGTAACTGTAGACGAGATTTGAGTTCTCTACTGTACATTGGAAATGAAACGACAGTTAAAACAGTAGATGAAAGCCGGGCACTCTGCATTACAAAAGGCAAAATCGATTACATCTGTCGAGAAGGTCATGATTAGCGTGTTTTGGGATACCAAACGGATTCCTTTATTGATTACTTTGAAAATGGTAAAACTGGTGAATAATATTTCAAGTCATTGGGACCAATTGGATTAAAAACTTCGTGAGCAGTGCAAAAGAAGGAATTATCTTTCATCATACCTGTCTACAAAAGTTTTTGAGTAAAAACTGGGAGACTTTCAGTACGAATCGTTAGAATAACCATCTTATTTATTAGATAGGGCATCCACTGACTTCCATCTTTTTCCAAAATTACAGAAATTTGTAACTAACAAACACTTCCAGTCAATCGAAGAGGTATCTAAAATACCCAGCTGTAAGGGGGTAATGTGTAGACCTTCCCAAATTACACCTCAGAGATGATATTCATTCACTGGAGACACTTTGCACAAAGTGAATTGAAATCGAAGAGTACTACATCGAAAAATAAATATTTTTGAACTATAGAGCACAATTTTCCGCTGCTAACTTTTCATCTTTCTATAGAATAAATACTTCTTACCGCCCATAGAACTAGGTCATATTGTTCTAGCTAGATATATTTTAAGATTTGATACCATACTACGTAGAACCAAAGGATGCAAGCAGGAAAAATTAAAGTATTTTGGCCACAGATAGATAATTTTTAATGTTTTCAGTAATACATAGATATATCTGATGGTCCTAGGATGTCTGTTAAAGCAATTTATTGCGGGGTTATGGAAGAAGCATATTCATATTCCTCTTTTTTGTGTTCTTTGTGTTTATACAGTTTTCGTACTCTGTAAAATGGTTCTGTATTGGTATTCCATTAAAGGATGATTTTCACATACAGGATCGTGCATCGACTGTGCTTTTGAGTGTACATATTGCAATCTTTATGATGATCATCATGAGTATTATCATAGTTTAGTTGACACACAGTTCTACATACATACATTATGTACATATTAAAACTAACCCCAATAGTAATGAACAGTGATGATGATAACAGTAAAATTGGCATTCCACAGTTGATACACATTTATTTGAAAACCGGTCCTTATTCAACTGTGCCATTTTTAACGATTTAAGCTCTAAATATTGAGAAGCGATTGCAAATGACAACTCAACATTGTGAAAGGCGTCTGTGCTATTATTACGCCCTGATTAGATTTCCGAGAATGCTTCACTAACTTCCAATAAAAGTTGGCTCAATCACACACTTTCCTATCTTTAATGCAATTGCCTCTAAGGTTCATTATCGACCTTATTGTACCACTCCTTTTTAATTGGTTCAAATTCTTTTTTAACTGCTGCAGAGTATGTTAGAGTATTTCCACCAACACTACAATGAACCAAATTGCTGTTAGTATTGTAATGATTCGAATTTTGAAATTAAGAAACTGTCCTCTTTTATTTCAGCATATTAGAAAGAAGTAAAATCTGGTTTTCACAGGCTTTTTGTTTCGGATAATTAAAGGGTAATGAAATTAATTTGCAACAAAACCACAAACACTCATGTGATATATATATTTTTTCCCTTGATCAGATATTTGATACACAGTCGTAAACATTCGCTATGAATTTTGAGTCATCACCTTATTTAGGTTTTATCAAATGATATCTGGAGTATTTATATCTTCTAATTTTTGGACTTTCAAATTCAGAAATATGCTATAATTTTTCATATACTGGGTGTCTATTTGGAAATCTTCAACCGACTTTCTTTAAAGGTATCGTAAACTCAAAGACGTTCCGGCAATATTGAGGGGGAACCAAAATCACTTTGCAAATGTGGTACCACCTCCAGCCTGCGTTATCCAACCACCCCGATTTCACTATTTTCAACTGCATGTGACACATTGTTGGAAAGTTCTTAAGAATGCCTTCCATTGATACCGTACAAAGGTAGTTTTGGCTAAGCAGTTATCACTTTTAGAGGAAAATACATTTGTCATCTCCACGAAGTCACATGAATTTATGATGCGAGAGAGAGATCCGGTCCGCCCCCTGCTAGGAACCGCATTATCTGGCAAGCGTGGCGTTCCAAATAATTTCGACTGCGTCCATTTCTAGCATTTTGCTTCTCAAAACATTTTCAGTTTCATTCATTATTTCTTTTTCAAATAATATACTACTACAAATGCGAGTATACGTAGGCAGATAATTGCTTTAGTACGTGAGCGTATTAATCTATGTTCACCAGTAATTCACTTAATTAATTATTAAGCCTGGTAATTAATAGCTGACTAAGTAATAAGGCGTAGGGATCATTGCAAGCTACTTAATGAAGATCAGAGTTTGCTTACGTTTACTGTCCACACTAGGACTGGTGGAAGATGGCATTTCAAAAAGCAAAACAATCGCTTTTCAGTTTATTATTTGAAATTAAAATAAAAAGTATTGTTGAAAAGAAATTGAATTTTAATTGCAATAAATTGTGAATTTAGTTTAAATCGTTTTGAAACGTTTTTGACTTTTAAAATCATGTGATAAATACAAATTAAAATAAATAGCATTTGATGGTGTCATTATATACTCTTGTCCTGCACGCTTCTGTGGTTATTATACGAAATGAATGAAGTCGAGAGTTATAGTGGTGTATACATAGCCTAAGAAGGCTGCAATACTTTTGATCTATGGGGAAGGTAATCGCATTGGGGAAAAAATGTCATACGTATGTCTATTAATTAATCTCAAAATTTGAAGAAAAAGCATGGACAAAAAAAAAAGAAAACGGCAGGACCATGAACGATGTACATACCTAAGCAGATAGAAGTTTTGGAGTAGTTTGCAACGATTCCAATACTATCGCTTGGTATTGTTTCCAACGAGAATTTGTTTAGAATCACTGCGGGAAGTGCTTGGACTTGAAAAATTATAGTAATTGAAAAAGATATATTTCCCGTACAAGATGCAGTTCGTTCAAGAATTGATTGTTACAGGCGTAAAGAAATGACCCAGAAAATCGGAACTATTTCGGAATTGATGGGAAACATTTGTTTCTGCCACGAATGCAGGTTTTTTGTAAACGGAATGGTTAATAAATATAATTGTCGCTATCGACCAAACGACAGTCTACATCCTCCCCAGTCCCAAGCCCTCAAAGTTGACGTGTGGGCTGGTATTTTAGAGATGCAGTTATCGGTCCTTTCTTTATTGAACAACATTTTCATGTTGAAGTACACTTAGAATTATTGCAAAACACAAGCCGAAACCCTTGTCGTAGGAGAGGTGGAGAACTAGCAAGATGTGGATGGAATGGATGAATTTGCGTGAAGACTTAATTCATTTAAAAAATATGAGGCAGTTGGTGAACGTAGTGCCAGTTCGACAGTTTCTACGCAACAAATTTCGTTACCAATGGATTGGCACAACGGGTCTCATAGAATGGCCATGATCACCAAATGTAACGTCTCCGCATTCTGTTATCTTGGGTCGTTCGTTTCCAAACATTCCAACGGAATCACTTGAGGTAACCATATCATTCACTGATGAGGTTACGTTCGAAAAGTAACAAAATTTCGAAATCGGTTAACTACTGTTTAGAAAAGATTGATAAACATTTTGAACAATTTATTAAATAAAATGACCTGCTTTGCCTGCTAAAATTTGGAGCATTGCTTAATAGAGTGAAATAGCTCGTACTGATTTCTACACTTTATTACTGAATCAGCGGTATCAATGAAAACCATTTCTCAAGAGCTTTCCAATGATGGGTCACATGCGGGTGGTTGATGTTCATCACTTTGAAGTTGGGGTAACTGAGAGCGGGGCGTTGGGGATGGTGCCACGGTTGTAAGGTTATTTTTGTTCCCTCTCCGTACTACTGAAACGATTTTAAGAATTTCGCGATACCTTTTAAAAGGAAAAAAAACAACCCATTCCACGTTTTTAAATAGACATCACTTGATATTTACCGATGTATTAGAAAGAACGATGATTGATTTTCGGCCTCTTGGTAAATAGATTTGAGAAGTTTGGTATTGGTTTAGTATAAAATTGATTAGGCTTTATGTGTAGTATTCAAATATCTGACCTAATAAAGTTCAGACCTTGGGATAAGTTAAGAGGAGTATATCAACATATTCAATCTAGTAGTCATAATTTTATAAATGCGTCATAACCGTTGAGAAGTAAACGGGGAGAATACTGTACGGTGCTCTGGTATGGTGGGGTAAAACCAAACAGAAAACAGCCATATCGAGGCTATGCAGGGTGCAGAGACTTGCGTGCCTATGCATCATAGGGGCTATGAAATCAACCCCAACGACGGGCATGGAAGTTCTTCTGAACCTGACACCGCTAAATGTGGCCGTGCAAGAGGAGGCAGCTACGCAAGCAATCTCCATCTATACAAAAGAAAAACTTAAGGCAGGGAACCTTACCGGTCATCTCACTATCCTGAAGGAAATCGAAGACATACTTTGTATGTCTCTAGCAAGCGACCACATGGATCCCATGCTCTGCTTCGATAGGAAGTTTGGGGTCGTTTTCCCGACAAGGGATGAGTGGTGCGGAAACCCGAGATGGTTACGGGATGGATCGCAAAAGTGGTACACAGATGGGTCCAAAACGCTCCACGGAGTGGGGGCAGGAATAGTGGGGCCTAGAACACACAGATCAATAACTTTGAGCAAAGACACCTCAATCTTCCAAGCGGAACTATACGCAATCTTGGAAACTGTAGGAATCCTATCCGAAAGGGGACACAGGGGAATACGAATCAAAATATTCTCGTATAGTCAATCAGTCCTTAAGGCCCTGAGCAGTTGTACAATTACGTCCAAATTATTATTGGAATGCCGCAACATGCTGAATGGCCTGGCCACTCAGAACCAGATCACCCTGGTCTGGGTGTCAGGACATGAGGGGCACGGGGAAAATGAGATGGCAGACATCTGCGCAAAAAAGGGGCTGAGAGAAACTTTACTGGACCTACCCCACCTTTTGGGTTTAACAAAGGTCTCCTTAAAGGTGAGATAAAGAAATGGACAGCGTCCATTGCAATGAAAACACTGGAATGAGACCAGCGGGCTGGAACATTCCAAAAAATTTCTGAGCTTCGACGCTAGTAGGGCGGACCTCGCCCTAAAGCTGGACAGGGGAAGCTTAAAAACACTGACAGGGGCACTCACAGGCCACTATAGCTGTAACAAGCACCTTCACAAAATGGGCTTATCCAACACGGACACTTGCAGATTCTGCGGTGAAGAAGAGGAGTCAATGGAACACTTGATCACTAACTATGGGGCACTAGGCCACCGGAGATATAGACTACTACGTGCATATACGCTGAGTGAGGAGGACCTATTTACACTCCCATTGAAGGAGCTGATCCTGTTCCTCAGCGTATTAAATAAATAAATAAAACAGATAAGAGGAAGCACCATAGATCAACGTGGTCGCAGTGTAAAGGGTCATTTTGGGCCAGACCCCACCTCATTACAATACAATACAATACAATCCGGGGAGAAACTCCGCACAACGCCGAAGGAGATAGGTAGATGCGCAGGACTCATTTTGTCCGGTTATTTCCTAACAGTTGTGCACACATATACGTATGTTATCTGCAATTCAAAGCTATTACTTGTTATTACAATAGAATGCAACTTATCTAGATATCTATATGTAAATGTTTATGATTATTTGTAATACTCAATTGTTAGTACGCTGCTTGAAAATGCCGTATAAAAAGTTAATTCCTCGAAAAAATCATTGCTAATTTTACCATTTTATCAGCATGTACATATGTAGGTACATATCTATTTACATACCTACCTACTGACGCTATAGTGCAAAGTGTATAGATTTTATGAAATCATGAGAACAGGGCGTGAAATAGATGTAATTTTGGAAATTTCGTAATACATACGTGAGAACAAATCGAAGATGAATATTTTGCAGGTAACGTGCATAATCATGACTTGCGATAAGTGTACAATACTAGTTGATCGTGTAACGATTATATTATTTGCTACGTGTAATACACGGCTATTGTGGAGGAAAATAGATTAATCCTGGAGATAAATAATATCTGGGAATTGCATGTACCATAGTTCACGCAATCATGGTAATTCATGTCAAAAGTATTTCTTAGCAACCGTACAAGTTTGAATTAGCGTTAGTTAGATTTTAGTTATTAGGGTAAGTTATGGAAACTGATATAAATTAATTAAATCGATTTAATTTAAGAAATGTTTCTTTAATTTTTAAGTAAAATATGCAACCGCCATTTGAGAGTTCAACTAGGCCGCTTATCGACCTTGTCTCACGGCTAAGTTCTTCCCAGCCATTAGCTACCGGATTTCCTTCGTTCGGGATGCACAGCGCGTTTCCATTGTAATCTGGACTTTCCGCTCTTCTGCCTGGTTATCATTCCAAGATTGGTTTGGGCAGTATTGTTTTGCGTCACCGTGTTAATTACATTCTTTCTGTGTCTTGTATTATGTTTCTTTTAACGTCAATAAGTAGCTGGATGACTACTTTCTGTTATACACAAAGGCCTTATCGTTCCATCCATTTCTACTCTTCCTATACTTGTGTCTTGTTCTTTTCATTTTTCTCCATGTTTTGGGCATATGTGGCAGGGTATGTTTCTGTCGTGATTGCGTAGTTAAGTCCCCTTCTGCTTGTTGTGTTTTTACTCCTAAGTATATTACGTAAAATATTGACAAACACAACAATTTAAATAGATGAAAGCATACAAAACCAGTAACGATTTATGGAAAGCAAGTGCTGACGACGGCCAAAGTGAGAAGAAGACTATAGAATTACAGGACGGAAGATATTAAAAACTATATTACGACGAGTAAAGATAGCGAGAAATGAATACATAGTAAGAGAAAAACAGGAAATGCAAGGAGAAATAAAAATAAGAGTTACAGTTCTTCTTCTGCTCAGTGACTCCATGCCTAGGGTTATACGTTCCGAAGTTTCCAAGGAACACCAAGCGGGTACACAATGATTTAAGTAGAAAATTAAAGAGACCATTTCAAGCATACAGTTAAGACGATAAAATTAATTAATGAAATCGCTCAACAGGCCTCGAGGGCCTACAGCGTGTTTTCCACTTTTCATTCTTTTCTGCCTTTGATTTCCAGTCTTGTATTCCCATTTTTCTCTCTTGTGTTCTACACTTTCACTCCATCCTTTTCTCTGCGTCTCTCTTCTTTTTCTCCCAATTAGTTTCCTCTTCGTTACTAGCTTCGGCACTCGTTCATTGGACATTTTCTCTATATGGTCTAACTCTCTACGTCTTTGTATCTTTATTTGTCTTATTGCACCTGGTTCCTTGCACAGTCTTTCCAATTCCTCGTTTGACATTCTTCTCCAGCCCTTTTCTGTTTTTCTTCCCCGATGGATAGTTCTTAGTATTGTTCTTTTCCCATTTGTTCAGAATATCCTCTTCCGTTTTGTTGAGTATCTATGTCTGTGCTGCATATGTTATTGTTAGCCTTATTTCTGGACACATACTTGGAGCTCATCAGTGCCTTCAAGCTGCAAAATGTTTGATTTCCTTTCATTAATGTAGCTCTGATTTCCTGCTCTTTGTGGCCTTTCCCTTCTATCAGTACTCTCAAGTTTGTAAACTGATTCACCCCCTCGAAGTTATATTCTTCCTCTCTCTGTAGTCTCACACTCAGGTTTTCGGTGTTTTCTTCTGTGCTTTCCATCACCATGTATTTTGTTCTTTCCTGGTTAATTTACAATCTGCATCCTCCTGCTTCTTTTATCAGTTGCCCCGCGACTTTTTAGCTCTTTTTCCGATTTTGCTAGCACGGTTAGATCATCTGCAAAGACCACTTGCCTGATGTTCGTTGCTAAGAAGAGTTTCTTTTATTTTCAGTTTACTATTTCTTACTTCGTTGTAAGTTCCTTTCAGGGCCATTCTTGTTAATCGTATTAATTTCCTTGGTATTTCCATTTCGATCATTGCTCTCTCCTTTCTGAAAGACGATAAAATATTAATATTAATAATACAAAAACACTACGTGCCTTCTAGATCCTTGGCTTGGTTTGATATTTTCCTCCATTTCTTCTTATCTCTAGTCTTCTCTTTCCATCTGGTAATACTCATTTTCTGCAAATCCTTTTCTACTTCGGCCTTCCTCGTCGTTTCTTACCACCAATAGAGCACGTCAAGAGAATTTTTGGGATTCTGATTTCAAACGTTCTCTGTATATGTTCCAGCCAGCGTAATCGTTGGGATTTTATTACTCCTTTAATACTCGGCTGATCATACAGACTGTGCACCTCTTCGTTTATTCTTCTGGGTCGCTGCTCACTTTCTTTCTTATTCCTAAAAATCTTGCGTGGATTTTTTCGCTTCCTAGACTGCTAATATTTTCTGTATTGCCATGTTCACTGTCCACATTTCACTACCAACGTTGCTATCGACCGAATGATTTTCATCTTTGTTTTTTGGATATATATTTAGTCATCAATATGTTGTTCAGGGCGTAGATGCATCGATTTCCTACCATTATTTTGGACTTCTTACATACTGTTTGTACGATAAAATGCCAAAAATAAAATGGATTAGACACATATGGGGAGCTGGAGGCGAAGATTCGACAATGGTCATAGTGGAATGAGAACATGGAAGAAAGGAAAGGACATGTCTCGATCAAAATTGCTGGAACAAGAATAACTTAAAGGAAGCACGAGTGCGAGATACAGAAATGAAAGTGGAAAATAGGAGAGCCTGGAGAGAAATATTCAACGAATTATAAAAGAAATGAGGATTAATCTGCCCTGAGAATCCAGATTTAAAAGTCTTGAAAATGGCGGTACGGCTTCACCTAGGGTGTTTTAGCCATTGTAGGTATAGGTACCGTGACATCCTTCAACTAAGGCACCGTTTTCCATTATGCTCAATACAGAGATAATTCATTTTCTTCAAGTTGATAGTGAATTCTCGTTCATTGTATTCTACCGGTAGGCTCCAAAAGAATATAGTGCACGTTGTGTTTATCGGTCGCTTGATCATCTTCCTGGCAGTTCTTATCCTATGTTTCATTCTTCTCTGGGTTTATTGGTTTGTAGTTTTCGTTCATTTTCTTTATATTCCTACTGGTTTTCCTCTTTTCCTTCAGCTAATATTTATTACCAGACTCCAATTTTATCATTTCATCACCGTTTGCGACTATTTATTCTTTTGAATTTCGAGTACTTATTTGGAGGGTTGATGTGAATTTATCATATGTTCGTATATCAGATGGAAACATGCAGATCTACACGTGGAGGAGAACATACTAAGCGTTAGGTCGGTAAAGTTATCAGTGAACGCTTTTGAGTAGTTTCCCCGCCTGTCATAGAATTTCCTTCTTATTATTTTAGAATTTTAGATGTCTAATATGTGCATGTTTCCAGTTACGGATCGGTCTGTATTCCTCCGATCTATATATATGTCTGAAAATGTGGATTTTTCTGTGTACTAGTAATTCATTCAATCGGTTATGAAACTATATATTTGTCTTGTACTCTCAACTTTAAGGTTATTGAAATTACGTTCACTGTTAATAAATTATATGTGCACCAATGCGTGAATTTATTGCACTCAATAACTTAACACATGAGTCGTAAGCTAAAGCGTTCTTACAAAACCTAGCTTAAACTTTTTGTCTTCTTTCTTTCTAATAAATACTAGCACAGGATGAAAGGAACGGCATTTGAATCATTCTTCTGTCCCGGAAGAAGTGATGATATATGTTAGCATGTTTTTTGTTTATACTCTCACGCGAAACTAAAACCAATCTATAAAATCCCATATTAATCCATTTTCAAAAATATATTGCTTCTTTTTTGTTCTACCTTATCTCGTAATCGATTTGGCTTGCTTTCGTTTCTGATAGGTCGTGGTCATTACTCACCACGCGTCCCTGAAAAGCTCGGTGCCGTCGCGACTGGGGTTTTTGAGATCAGTACCTCGGATTTCCAGCACCTGCGTTCGAGATGGTAGTTATCGGATATAGTCTATCCAAGACACATTGTTTTTTGTTTCGGATGGACAATAAATTTATTGGAAAAACATTTATTTCAAGCTGTTGTTATTAAGCTCAATTGCTTAAAATTTGATACTACGTTAAAAAATAGTCAAATATTGAACGACATTAAAAATCTAATATCCAAGAGTAATGGTTTTATAATTGAAATTTTAAGCATTGACGGTAAAGAAATATGGCAATATATGCGATAATATTTATTTTGGCGATGAAATCGGAAAATCCATTGATTCATGATCATGGCAAATAATAGTTTCAATCCTTTTAATTAAAGTTCTAATTTGTGGACTCTCCATTAGTTAATAATCTGTTCCTTAAGATCTTCGTTTAGAAGTTAACGTTGGCTTGACTTTTTAAAGTCATCTATTGATTTCTTGATAAGCATACAAGGCGATTAAATGGGTAGCAATCTACTCTCCGATTTTGATAAAGTTTTTCGATATAATTATGATCAATTTTAATACTAAATATATTCTTGCTCGTTATTCAGATTACGTTATAAATTATATTCACTTTGTAAAATATTTTATTTCTTCATTTCAGATCTTAAATTTTACAATATCCCCGACGAAGAAGTTCTAGCTACACTAACATGCTTGCTTTGTGGATACTACTTATCATCTTGCCCTATTCACGTCAACGCAGAAGGATACAGTGTTTGCCACAGATGTTACACGACCAAGGAAGGAAAAGTACCCCCAAATTACGTCCGACACTTCGCTTTGGAAACGATTTTACAAATATTCCTGTTTCCGTGCGTTTATCGCAAGCGGGGATGCACGAAAGTCTTCCGATACGGCTATGATAGTGATCATGAGAAGATGTGTTCTTATAGCAAAACCCAGAAATCTTTCGCGACATTTACGGATCCCAATAATGGTAAACAGAAAGGAGTCATAGAAACGCATACTGGACATATGTTCGGTACTATAACACCATATTCTCAATTTTTCTCCTTACAACATAAAGCATCGAATGACAGCAATTATAGAGGTGTTGAACCGATAAAAGTGATGCCCAATGAGAAACAGGAGCGGTTTTATATTCAATTGCTAAAGCATAGAGAAAGTTTGCAGTATCAATGGAATAGGAATTCTAAGATAGATGGTGCGAATTCACCTCCAAAACTACCATTAGATTTTAACAAAGACCTCATTGAAGGGAATCCGGAGAATTTCGACGGTTTGCCTAACAAATCCAGCTTCCGAAACGATACAAATTCCAGTTTCGATCACCCCAGCTTCAGACGCGATACGAAATCTAATGTTGATAGACAGAATTCTTACAAGAACGAATCTTCGTCATCGAAGGATGAAGGTTTTATAGAGGAACAACAAAATATTCGGCTGAGTCCTCCCCTTAACGACGATTACGACTTATCTGATCCGATGAGTAGCAATAGAAATGATAATATTTCCCCGAATAGACGTCATCAATCCGGCAGTTCGGGATCGGATACCTTTAATTCCAGAAGCAGTCCGGCAAATTCGCTTTCTAGTCAACCCAACGGAAATCGATCCCCGCTAAAACTAAACCCTGCCGATTTAATGCATTCAAATTCCGTCAATTATTCCGAACGACTGGACAGGATACAGAGTCCGGATCGCAAAGAAAGTTTTTCAAGTAATCGCCCCGATAATAAGAATATTTCGCCTAGGGTTCATCAGAACCCCAGTTTTATGTATTAGATCACTTACATGTGTAATGTTATATATTTAGATGTGTAGTTGCTAGGTAATTGTACCTCCATACTTTAGTTCTATACGATTTCATAATGTTGAATCCTGTAAATTGATAGATGAGAGATGTGCAATAACATTTTGTAATTTAAAAGGTGAACATTTGAGTTGCCGAAAAGATGAATGTATCTAAATACACGCCTTTCTGTTTTATATTCTCATGGTTAGGAAGATTATAATCTAAAGAAAATGTAAGTGCGCAGTATTTCTTGTAACGAAAACAAATTCTTTTCTCAAAACAATGAAGTTATAGCCAAAAGGTAAATTTCTAATATAATACTAAAATGCACAACTTCTATTTCTCCAACCTGAACATTCTCTGACATAATAAAATATTTTTCATGGAAAGTTATTTCAATTGCAGCAAAATCCTTTATGTGTCCTGGATTTTAAAAAACAGTAAATTCCATTCATGTCTTCAAAGTCAAATGCAGTACAGTATTTTCTTGCTCCAGTAGTTGTATCGTGATGACTCGGTGCGTCTACTTCCTTCAATACCATGAGAGAGTAAAGGATGAAATAAAGATCATCAAATTAAACAACAAATAAACTAAACTATAAAACAAAATAAAAGGTTGTAAAAAAGAGCGAGGACATTTAACTATATGCAATCTATTCTTTCAATAGCTAGGCCGTGTTGGGGTGCAAGGACTTCAAAACTAAAAGTATCCCGATCTCCTTCGATAATTACAAACAAGTTTCTGAATAATTGAAGAATTAACGGGAATAATATTATAAGCATAATAGAGCCAGATATATGATTTGACCTTTCTTTGCAAAAATGCATAAAATCTCGCTGTATTATAGATAACAGTCGATGATTAGAAAGCTTACAGATTCATTATCGTTCAACTTAAAATATATGGTGCAATAGGCACCCATGAGAAAATAATTGAATTTGTATTACTTTCCTTTTATCAAAATTACAAGTGGAGAAGTTGTCTTCGAAAACTAAAGCAAATTGAAGGAAGAAAATGAGAGAATATAAAAATTCTAATTGGCAACCTATCGTCAACTCTCATAATTGTCAATAAATAGAAAGTTAGAGTCGGCACCATTTCCCGTGGGCTTATTCTCCATAACTGGTACGGGGCTGTATTTAGAATGCTTCATAATTTCTACGTATTTAAATTACATGCAAATTTAGGTACCTTACCGTATTGGGCGTGGTCAGTCCAGTTCAGCGCCACAGCAAATGGTTCGGAGAGTACCTCTTTAGCAGAACAGAACCATAACTAGTACCTTTGAATAATGTTTTTGCACTCATCTATCAATTTGAATGGAATAAGTTGAAATGATAGGTACCAGTCGCTTTCATGTTTGGACATGTAAGCACAAAGGAGTAATTGTAATATTCATATTTATATCGCTTATTGTAACTAATCCATAATTAGAATTAATTACTATTGTTTCAATAAATAAATTATGCCAAGATTATGTCTTTATGCAGCTAAGATTTTTTTTTATATTTTAATTTGGTAAGTAAGTTAAAAGCTATTTTGGACAATCAGAAGAAATTCTACGTTGAGGCTCAAATTAAACAATTGTAGGAATTTGTGGGCAAGAGCTATTAACAAAATGAAATAAACCTTATTATACATGGTTGAAAAAATACAAATCCGTTGAAAGAATCAAGAGATTCACGTATCTGATTAGAATTTGACTCCGTGTGCGATTTTTAATGCGATTTTCAAGATTCGTGTGAATGAGGTGAATCGGGTGGCTTTTGCACTAGAGATAGATAGAATAGAGATGTTCAAAATACGTACTTAAGGCTTTCAAAGTAACTGTAATTATTATATTTATTTACTCTTTAACTGCGGCTGTCGTAAGTACGGGATTTTAAATAACCATACTGAGACGTGGTTATAGTAAATAAACGATTTCATGTTTTGATGCTGTTATTCAACCTACAATCATTGGTTTACAATTTCAAGGCAAAGTTATAATTTTCCGTAATACTGTCATAATTCTCAGCTAACTTTTTCTGAAAGGATTTACAGTTTTGACGAAATTCTAGGTCAGGTTTTCGTACGTCGAGGGCAATCAGAAGTTTGCTTGGAAAAATAAGGTGAAATTTAGCGCTAATTTGGTCAGTGATAATCAATCCAAAGTTAACTTTGAGCAAGGGATTTCTGCTTCGCCTTGCTTTTGGGTATAAGGTTAAGTTTGAGATTACTTGTATGATCTTCTAATTTATTTCTTATAATAAAGATACTATATCACATCGGTAAACTCCCCATCACAAAATTTGATTTATATATTAAAAAAATAAAATTATCCTTACCATACCT
Organism: Chrysina gloriosa; assembly: GCA_038088585.1. Taxonomy (NCBI): domain Eukaryota; kingdom Metazoa; phylum Arthropoda; class Insecta; order Coleoptera; family Scarabaeidae; genus Chrysina; species Chrysina gloriosa. The sequence continues at coordinate 14,282,114 of CM076092.1, forward strand.
TCCGGAAATAAATCCAGACAAGAATTTCGGCAACAAAGTTACTATCCTCGGTGGAAAACTGGGGGATTCAGTATCACTAGCGATATAAGGCTACCGCTCAAGACGAATACTGCACATGTTTTCGATGAGTATTAAAGACAAAGAGAAAAACCCGAAAAAAAAAAATTAGATCGAATCTTTGAATTTTTGTATATTTTGTTCGATATCTCAACAACTAACAATAATAGGTAAAAAGTTTATAGAATGTAGATTGTAGATCATCGAAAGGGGAATAAAAAATAACTAGACAACAATCCTGTATCTCGACGGGGAACCGAGTTATAGGAAAAACAAAAATTCATCCCTTTTCCCAAGATGGCGGAAAATGCACATATGAAATCTTGGTCTCAAATCTCAAGTAAAGCTTTTCTAAGCACACCCCACAACATATAAAAATTTGGCTTTCCCGGTTCACTTTCTGTTCTTCGCCTTATTTTTGACAGAACGACTGGGCTATAGTTTTCCACTGAGGATGGCAAATACGTATCTGAACTTTTTCCGAAAAGTGTGGTAAGGATAATTTTATTTATTTATTTATATAAAGTTTTCTTACACTCAGCAGAAAGCACTGGCGTGGAAGAAGCTTACTAGTTACACAGCTAGTACAACATAGTCCTTGCAATCACTATCACTTATAATAATTTTTCAATATCAGTTTAATAAAATCCCAAAAGACGCAAAAGATACTCGCAGTTAAAGGAGTAAAAATCTAACACTTTCTCAAGTAAGTTTTAAAAGAAAGCCGGAGATTTGTTGTATTCAAATGTTTGAGAATTTGAGTTAGTTATTAGAAACACAAGAAACCTACGTATTTGTTTACGCAACTATACGAATGTAACTTTAGGGGTTGGCTGTAGTTGGTAGATTTGGTTAGAAATAACCAATTTTCGTTTATGTAGGAAGTTGGGTTAGAATTTTCAGCAGTTGTGGTAACCTCAATTTATTTATGGTGGTTGGGAGTATCGGACCTCTGGCCACAAAGGAGTACCTGACAAGTTCCAAGCTAAGCAAAATCCCTCCTCCCGGCGAATTGAGAGAAGAAAATAAATCGTTATATTAGAAGGAACCAGGCCATTGAGAAAAGTTAAATCGTAAAATAATACGGCTTGAGGAAATTCCCATAAAGTTGAATAAGGACGTAAAAGCTGTATTTTTAGAAGTATACACACACCAACAAACGCTTATGTAAGAAAACTAGAGTAAGATATTCCTATGTTTCAGTTATATATAAAAAATTTAAAACAAATAAATACAAATTATAGAGGTACTAGTTTAATAGCTAGGTTTTATGATCATTTAATGAATGGCACTTGTGTGATATCAAAGGATGGAGGTCGTTTTTGAACGGACTGGTAATAATAATAATGATTTACAGGTTATAAATAGGGTGGGGCGATAGCCGGCTTCTGCCTTGCACTATCAAATGACATGTGCTGGCAGTGGTGTGCTTGCCGGCTAGAACTACAAGCAAGTTGTTGTTGAATCAAGCGCACTGCGTTAGAAACAAATTTGCTAACAGTGGAAGGGCGAAATTCATAGCATTTCAACGGTAAATGCCTAACCCTGGTTATAAACCTCTGGAAAGGTATAAATATACGTATCTTATATTTGTAGACCCTAATTACGGTATTCTACTTTTTGAGATATACATATTAGATTGGATAATTTACGTTTACGTTTTCTGCACGAGCGGGAAGAGGAAATATTTGTCGCGAAGGAAATGTGGATTTCTGGATTTGATGGAAGGCAATTTTGACATCATCCTATCGTGTAAAGTAGTAAGATCAAAAGATTGTCCTTCGTACGATATGTGAGGAATGCATTCGTCCAGGTTTTTCACTTTTATAATCGCCTCCTAAGGAAAAAAATGGCCAGGAAAATAGGGTGAATTCAAACCGACACGCATTTTTTCTACGTACGGGTACCGAGTTATAGCCAAATCTATTTTCCTACCGGATTCGTCAAAATCCATTGACTTCATATTTCGTCCGAAAAAACGAAAATCGTCTGATCGGCCTGAAATCACGGTAGCATATCAATATAGACCCCCTTTATCTATTTCCGGCGTCAGAAATGCCCTATCTCATATAGTTTTCGACGTACGGTATTATTTTCGAACTACGGTGCTCTAAGCTGAAGTCTGTCGTGTTCATGTCGTCCAACAGCCTTATGGAAAATTCACTCTAGAGCCTTTATTCGACGTCGTATGTCAGTTTGGACAATGTCATTGTTTTCTACGGTTAATTCTACGTACGGGTGCCGAGTTATAGCCAGATCTATTTTCCGACCGGACTCGTCAAAATCAAGGGTTAATAAAGAGGAAAATGAATAAGGACCATAAACTTTCATTATTATATGTATATATACACAGTGATCCCGAATGATTGACATTTCCCGCTCCACATGCATGCGTTTAATGATAAATTCCATAGGCATGCCCGCAATGCATTTCTTTTGTCACTCAATGTATACTATTGGATTGTAAAACAAAATTTAAAATTTAAATTCTTAAAAAACGCGAATTAAAACGATGAAAGAAAGATAAAACTTGAGAATTAATGCTGATTAACGTTTTTCAGTTAGTAAACCTTAATAAAATATAATATGTTCGTCGTTTTAGTGTTGAAGAAGAATGTTTCTGATACAATATGTGAGAAACGATCGGAACAATCTCCAAAAACTTGCGCGAAAATGCTAATAAAATGACCACTAAAATCACAACTGACAATTTTATCTGCCCGGCTATAATGAGAGTACTGATCATCGAAACGAATCATAATTGAACTATCAATTTTCGCTTTGAGGGTAGTCTTAATATAATAATATAACGACAATACAGTTGTCACGTGAACGTCAATCATTGAGGATTACGTCAAACACGGACTACCTACTTCCCGACGAGGTAAAGCTTAAGGTAAGATTGCAACTATACTCGATGTTCATACAATCACAATAACCAGGTAAATGAGGGGCGCTGTGGAAACACCTGACCTTGAAGTGCATTCCTGTATTTGACTCGCTGTACATTTTATTTGATTTACAAAAATGCTTTATCCCAATATTTCATGTTTCAAGCGCATGAAATAAAAATGTTACTATCGAGTAAAATTGAATAACTCGCTTGATATCGCTTTTATACTTTGAGTTTACATATCTCTTAAGAGCATCCCGTATTTACGTTAATAGCAAATGAATAGCCGGCCAATTATTCAGTTGCCAGTCCTTTTATGCTTCAGGACCACTATTTAAGAACGGCTAGACCGTTTATCTTGCTGCTTTTATCAAGTATACTATAATATCTCTACACATTTCTTTGGCGACGATGTGATATAGTAGTTAAAGCTGTTGAACACATCCTTTGTGAGTGCCCGGCATTATCGTCCATCTGTGGATTTGTTTTACGAAATAAGTAGTAACAAACGGTGGCTTTCAGGAGGATCTTGAAAATATTATTCGATAAAATAGTGAGCTTGCTAAGTCATTAAAAACTTCTGCAAATAGAGAATAAATGTGTAGATATGACATTCGGAATCTGTTGCTACTGTTATATAATTAACTTTATTTAATGCTTCTTCTATTATTCTATAAAAAATATCCGTATAAATGATAACTCCTACAGTCGGTTAAATTCCTATTTAGTCAACAGAAATTAATTTATTTGTTACTTTCTTCTAAAAAATAAAATGTTACAAATAAAGCCTATTTATTTTCTATCATCTTTCTCCAATGCCAAAGCGACACAACTATTTTAGTCCCACCTGGATAAATAATAAAATCACAATCTCATTTAAAAAACATCGCCATAAATAATATTCAAATCCGGTTTATTGCCATATAGATCGTTTCGACTTCAAATATATTGTTATGATAATCCTACAAAATCTAAATACAATATAGATAATAAATTACTAGAGACTATCGCACAGCGGCGATAAGACGGTTGTAAATTAATTTCGGAAAATCCTGTTGACAGGCTACTGACATCCGTGCAGCAGCAGTTTTCCCGATATTCTATCTGCTACAATTGTTCAGAAGCCTTACGTAACTTAAAAGTGATGAATCTAATTATAATTTTCTGGATGGAAGAGCAAATTTCTTTATAAATTTATTCCTCCATGTAGGTTATTATTGAAAACGTTTGGATTTGTGAAATCAGCGCAAAGCAAGAGACAAACGAATTATGTTATTTTGTTAGAGATAATGCATTTCTATGTTGACATAATTCTGACGTCTTTCACAAGCATCTTATGGCCGGCAGAAAGTTGCGAAATCTTGCCTCGCAAGAAAACTTGGATAAATATAATAGAAATTACTAAGAATTCAGCCTAGAAGGACATTCATTGCCTCTGGATCTTTCTAATGCAGGACTATGGTAAACAGATGCCCCCTAATCAACTTTAAATACACCGAAAAAATCGGTACTTTTATCGAATCATAAGATAATCTAAAAGACATCACTTGGGCAATCAGAATAGGGAAATGGTATTAAGCATTACATTTTTAAAGTAGACAATACTAACAAAACAATACAATTCAGTGCCCATTAATTAATAATTTATTAGTTATCAGTTCATAAATTATTAACTAACTAATAACTAATAAATTTTGATTATTCAATCGCTAGAGCTCATATCAATAGATTGGAAATGGTAATAATAGTAATAATAACTTCAGAGAACACATCCTGGAATACAATATCCAAATTATTCGCCGAGTAACCAACGGTGTCCTTAGAGCCAAATTCGTGCTTGACGTGAGAAGTGTAACAATTCCATTTATTCTCGAGGAAAGACCTGGTACTTGAAAATTTACTCCAGATAGAAGTGTAGGCGATTCAAGTTTAGTACAAAATAATATTCTTGATAAATAGTGCATTAATCGTTTGCCTTCTTTATCCAATGACTGAAGCCCATATCGTTGCAAAAGTAGGGCATTTTCAAAACCACCAACAGTAAACCTCGAAAATTTTAAAGGAAACGTATTTAAGAAATAATCGAAAAAACCTAGAGCTCCAAAGGTAGAAGCAGTGACAAAGAATGTGTGATCCGAGATGCTCTCTAATCAAAGGTAATTCCTCAACATAGATTTCACGCCCAAGAAGAACATAATCAATGCATTAAGAACATCAAAATCAATTGGATCTTCTAATACACGACACGAAGCAAGATACTTTGAATGTTTGTGATATAACTGTGATAAGGTTTGGTTAGTGTTTATGCGTAGGCGTTGAAATTTAAGTTTAAAATAACCACTTTCCGTCAATCTCCATTTATTATAGTAATAATACTTCCAACTTTAAAAACTTTTTGATAAAATGAGCGAACCATGTATAGAATTATGCTTTGCTCTTCGAGCCCCAAGCAAAATACACAGATCCATAAACATTAACCCATCAACCGTAGATTTTGCCATATAATGCATTGCAGCATTAATATCGCAAAAGTCACAATTAGGAGCTACGAACCAGCGTAGAATTTGTGGTAGTTTTAGTCTTTTTAAAATTCTAAGACCTATTACTGTTGCAGAAAATGTAATTGGTTAAAAGTTATGACTGAGGAAGCCAATCAATGGAAAGGGCAGGATTATGTAAATACTCTGGAATGGGGGACAATATCAGTAAGGAAATCTGCAGAATTGCAGTCGATTGTTAGTTAACTTAATGGAAGAGCTAGCTTTATGGTTTGATAGTAAGTTCCTCCATCTTAATGTAGATAAAACACAATTTTCATATAGACCAGGCACATATTTCAATATAAATACTAGTAACATACTAATTGAGAATACGTCTACTTTTCTTTCTGAGTGTGGCTATTGATGATACTCCGGAAAACCAACACCAAATCAATTTCTAAATTGTGTGGAATTTGTTTCCAAATTCGAAACTTGAGATACCTTTTAGATTTTGAATATGTATTGTCTTTTACTTTGCTCAAGTTCAGTCGAGATTGGCGTATGGCGTGAGTTGTTGGGGATCCTTAGTATTAGCTGGTGATATTTTCCTGGTACAAAAAAGAATAATTCATTGCAAGGCTAACATTAGGTCGACAAACTCATGCAGACCATTTCTCATCAAATAGAGGACTTTAACTCTTCCTCTCATTTATGTTCTAGAATTGCCTTTTCTTGTCTACCGAGATAGAGCTGGTCTAGTAAAGAATTCAGAAATTCATAATTATAATATTAGAGCAAAGAAGAGATAGAGGGTACCATTAAATAGGATAAATATGGTTCGGAGAGGGCCACAATTTGGGGGTATCAAACTTTCAAATTGGAATAATATAATAATATAACCTTCATACCAACGAGAAAATCTTTAATAATTCAAATAAGATTCACGTCATGGGTTACTGCGTGTATAATGTTGACAAATTTTTAAATAGCTTTAAGTGGAAGAGTATTTGCAAATAGCTGAAGTGAAGAATTTGTCGGATCATACTGTTACAAATTGGCATGGGAGTGTGACAGGTGGAAGCACACTCAGTAGGCTTAAAATTGAAGAGTACAGAAAATATCTGAAACATATAGTGTGTGGGTGTGCCTACAGAAAATAATATACTTAAAAGTCGAAAAGGATTCCTCGCTTTTTTAATTTTTATTACATAACGTGACGTTTAATAAAACAATATCTTTTTCGAAACCAGGGTCACTTTTAAGTAGTTTAAATAATTACGCAGGTATTGCTGTAAAATGACTGGCAAATATATAAAATTCAGGATACAAACAAAAGGTTTAACGTGCCAATTTTGGCATATTTGTAATAAGTAAACAGAGATAAAAGTGATAGCAGTATATGTTTGAATTAATGAAGGTGTCTACCTGTCTGGTAGCACATACATAAACAGGGAACCTACGATTTTAGATCTATTTCAGTCATGTTTAAAAACACACATTGTAATGTATAATTGCGGTTTGAAAAAGATGGGGGTTCACAGAGGCGTTAATAAAATTTAACCAAGTCATATTAAAGTTATTGTTTATTTACCGATTTATCACTCCCAGATCAATTTAATTTGTTACCTTTCTTCTCCCTAACACCCAAACTTTTATTACAAACACCGAACGGAAATTTTCCACGTTAAGTTATTTTCACGTTCTGTCATCATTTCTAAATATCATAATTAGGTTTTCGCCAATCTCTTTTTATCTTTCTAATAAATAGAATAAATAAGATATCTTCCTTACACTTCCTTCAAGGTAAACCTTTCATCTTCTTTTATGTTTCTGTTATTTTGGATTACTTTTGTCAATATTATCCTTGGAATTCATTTTGCAAATGTGTTCCACCCACATAAAATATTGCGTCTTCACCACACCAATAACAATTTATAATTTTGATAGTTCTCTATCGTTCTCTTACGACCTGTCCTCTTCCAAATATTTTTGGTATAATCTTTAATTTCTATACCTCTATCCATGCTTCCAAGATGAAAATAGTCATTTCTCAATGAATTCAATATCCTGAACAGGAGTATGATTCAGGAAATGTTGAATTAGCTACGATTTCTTTGTAAATGTAAATGTAAAATATATATACATACATACATACAGCGTAACCTTGGAAGGACGCAGGAGAAGATTAAAAGTTGCTTAAATTTTTAAATTAAGATTCCCTCTTGGAAAGTTCAGCCCTGCTTGGATAAAAATTAATTTCTGTCATATCTAAAATTAAAATAAAAGAAATTATAAGCTGTAGTAAACCGCACTTTCTGTAGTAGATACCACAAGATGTCATTAAGAAAAGTTGTTTGGAAAAGGAAACTGAATAAGGATGCAAAATTTCAAAGTACTATGTCCACTTTGATATCTTGTTAATTTTTTTTTTTAATAAAAAAGGTGGCAATAAGAAAGATGTTGAAAAATCTTGTTGATATCTTACATACTCGCATAATTTATTATTCTGATCGTGATCAACCGCTATAAACGAAACTTTTCAATATCGAACATGAAAGATACTTCTGTCATTAAACATCAAGAAAGTAAGTATCAAAGTGGGCAGAGCAGAAATTTTATATTATTACAGAGTTTTCCTCTTCGAATAATAATAATTTTTTGTCGTATGTACTAGAGAAAATATATTTTATTAGCATTTTTTTAAATTTTTACTAGGTATTTTGTAATAAAACATGGCACAAATTAGTTTGTATCCAGGTAGGGAAGGTTCAGCCACAAACAGGAATTTCAGGTAAAGAATTTTGAAGAACTTTTTAGTTACTTATGCGTCGATCCGGAGACACACTGTAGATATATAAATATTATAATACATGTGAAGAATACTTCTATGTGTTTTATTTTCTCTTGCCCTGTCGTTTGTAAACAACGAGGGGAATATCTCTAGTGAGCGTTTAAGAACAGTCAGCCTGCATTGACATGGACCATTTGTCCTGGTGTTGTTGCTCTATCTTTGCAGTGCTCTGATCAAAACGTTTGCACAATTCATCAAACAAAGCCAACATTTCCTCAACCAGTTCCTTGTAACTTTGGGCCTCGCCATTCCCCAGAAAGGTTTGTTCTATCATAGACCAGGAAAACAGCAGTATTTTACATATTTCTGCGGCAAATCCATCAATAGAGGCACTACCTCCGAATCACCACAGATCTGTCAGATGTTGTAAGTCTCCTCCATGTACGTATGGAAGAAAGCTCGTTTCCGTTATTCAACAAAACCACTTTGAGAATCAGTTTTGAAGCGTTTAAAAACCGTTGTCATTCATTGGGCTCATGTGTAATATCGAGTTCTTGCAGTAGGAACTCAGTATCGTAGAAAACATAAGGCTTTCTGCTCTTTTAAAAAAGATTCTATAGGCTGATGGTAAGTGCCAAATGAAGTCATTTGGACATTTTATTCAAGAAGATTTCAAGTATTGAGGTCGTTCAGTTCATCCGAGGTAAGTCTATGTAACACGGATTTTTCATAAAAGCACGAAAGTCATCATACTTAGTGCCAGCACATGCTGCTGTTGAAAATTGAGGAGAATTGGACGCACGGCGATCATCCGCGTCTGCACTGATAGAAAAGAAAGTTCTAGAATAGGGAGCCCTTCGCCATTCGAGACATTTGCTATATTAGAACATTGAACTGCCTACTTCCTGTTCTTGGTAATGCCTCCAGTACTCATCAAAGAAGTACGAACCTTACACGTTAAACAAGAACGGCAAACCATCATATTTTGACAATGTACAATGGTCGTTGATGAAGCTCTCTAGGGTTACCGGTATCTACCAGAAATTTTGTTTGTTGACTGCGTTATCCATACGAACCGCAATTTCGAAAAAACTTCTCGACAAAAAAGCGTGATGCTCTGCTAACCAAACCATAGCGTGGCCCGCAAGTGGCATGAACACGGTTATCTACTGACACGCTCTCCCAAACCTAGCCTGAGCTAAAGTCGTTTCTGCCGCACCCTGTATACTTAGATAGTATTAGTCAAGTAATGTTTGGTTCGAACATTTGGGTTTTTTCATGTATACTGAAACTTCATATGGGGATGGGTATATTCAACCTTGTATAGGAAAAGTCGTTGATGCTATATTATATATTACTTCAAAAACTAAATGGTAACAGAGACTATGTACTTTACTGAAATTCAGATCTTTCACAACTGCTTTTCCGATTCCTATATATCAGGAGTGGCCAACAAGTCCGGTCTATTGCGAAGGAGACGATTTCAATACGCAAACGCAATGTGGTCTAACTGTTTGTAGCAATAGTGGTGGCAAAGCGAATGTGTTAAATATTAAAATTTCAGTAGGTAGATTTTAAGAAAAAGGTCGATCCTATATGCATAGAAGTTAGCCACCCGTGCTATATATGTATATGGGCATTCATAAAAAATATTTGCATGTATAAGAAAATTCATTTTCCCTATACGACCTGTTTCAAAGATTTATCGCTTAAATATTTAATCTTCTTACCTTTCATCAGTTCTTTTTAAACCAATTTCCGCAAATTCATACCAAATTCGAGTCGGAACAAGAACCCCTAGTAGATGCCTACAGTTAGTAACTCCCAAGAACACGAAAATTACCCCAGCGAAAACAAAGTAAAAGAAGGAAAAAAGACAAGGAAATATTTCTCACCGTTGTGATGTCCTACGCCCAGTTCTTGCAATAAAGTAGCGGCCAAATCGGCTTTCTGTCTTGCCGGTTCGAACTTTCCGGTATCTAAAGGAACGCTCAGCGAGCAGAACCGCTGCGTAACGCATAACTCTCCTAAACTTCTCGAGGCGACGTCGTGGATCACCTGAAGGCTCCATTCCACGCTTTCCTGAAAACATGCCATTTTTAGAAAAGAATAATAATAAAGTACGCCGTTTTATTTCTAGAATGCACGATACGAGTTATTGTTAAACAAGGCCATTACTTATTTGTGCTTGGTACGGATATAAATTTAGAACATTGTATGGAGTAGTCGAAGCGCAGAGGAGGAAGAGAATAGTTTTATTCAATTTCCCGACCGCTCAAAGCATTGTGAGGTTTGTAGTAGTTGTAGTTGTTTGTAGTAGCAGCCGTAAGGAGTTTGGGCATTAGATATTAAAGGTATAAATTACCATACCTGGAAGGGACAGATCCCAAGTCCACTAGTTCTAGCAAATTATGAAGAACTTCGTTAAATTATCATTCAAGAGGTTTACCTTGATTTTGGGTTACCTATTTATTTTATTATTTTTTACTATAATTACTGCCACCATTCGTATTATTATTATAAGTATTATCATTACCGTTATTATTATTACATATAATGAATCCCTAACTATACGTACAGATAAACTATTGTTAGATTTATTATCCCCAAAGTGACAATGAAATTTTAGCAGTTAATAAATTTCAACAAGCTGTTCGCATTTATTCGCGAAGGGACATCAGAATTAGCAGGAATTGACAAACAAAAGCTCATTTAATGGATTTATGAATGGATAATGCCCGTAAAAGCGTTTGTATTCATAATAACATTACTATTTTCCGCATTAAATCTCTTTTATGTTCGTGGAAATTTATTTTACGTAATCAACCTATGTCGACCCTTTTCAAATATATATACCTAGCTTTCAGTACGTTATACACGTATACGCATTTTACTAAAATTCATATCAATGCTTCGTAGTTGTTTTTTCTCTTTCGGCGCATATACTTTTGTAAAATTCAAATTATTTTAATTTTGAAATATTAGCGAATGTGACGAAAATAGGATTATCGCACGACATATTAGTAAGAAATACAACTAATTTAATCCCGTTTATTATTGTAAACGGATTCCAGGATAGTGCAGGGATGAAAATTGAAAACCAGTCAGGTCCCATACTAATATCTAACCTAAACCTTCGTGAAATAATGTTATCTCTTGTTCGTTGTAATAATGTCCGGAATCTAATGAAAAATGTAGTTATGTACATACATAAATTAGAATTTAAATGCTTTATATTAGCGTCACTGGACACGTAGCATTTTTAGAGAATAGTCATGTGATGTACCAAACGATGCATAGCTAGAAACAGATTTTTCTGTTTTTACATGAAGGTTAAAGCAAACGCGTATGAACAAATATATCAAATTATTCTGGCTGGAAAAACTTTTCGCAAAAGATGTTTTCACAAAGAAAATTTGATTTTATGCTTCTTTGTACGACTATTAAATTAGAAAGTCAGCATCATAGTATTTGTATGAAATGCATGGTTTCTTATGTTATATCGTTGTCACCATTAATATTATTATTATTAGAGGCGACATATACAGTGTGGGATTAAAGTATGTAATATTAAAAGAAAAAGCGAACTCAAGCAGTTTCGTAAAAAACACTGAAAGGCGTCGGTTTTAGTTCTTGTAAATATATATTAACATATGTTTGTGTCTTAGTTTTGGCGTCATCACAAAGAAAAATTAAATACCAATACAGATTTTTAGTACTGCAATCCGATCGTGATTTTTCTTCCATTTATGATCATGCAAATAAATCATAAGGTTATACAACAAAAATTCTGAGAAAAATCGAGCTGAACATTTAATTTTGATATTATCGTAGGTGCTTGATAGGAAATCATTCTAAATTATCATATTATTAAAATACTACAAAATAAAACTAGATTAAATGTTAGTATTATCCAAGATAATAAATAATTCAGACCATGAACGGAACGTAAACTGCTTGTTGCAGTAGCTTCCGTTTCTATTTTACAAGCTTTGTAGCGTAGTGAATTATCAAGATAGCTTGACAAAAAATTCAAATCTAGCGAATTGTTTCATATAAGCATTCTATCCATCTTCAAGGCACTTGACATAATTATTAAAACTTACTGCAGAATTCCAATAATATTCTACTAAATTATCATGGCTAATTTAACAATAACGCAACGTACAGAAATTTTAATTTATCTTAGTTGTGGGAATCTCACAAAATCCAGGCAAGAAGTGTGTGACGATTCTTTTGGAAAAAAATGTTTACTCTTCTTGTAGTACGTTAGTAGCAGGTAATAGTTAGTAAGCTTACAGCTTAATAAGACAAGATACCGCCTTTTACGTTAGGAAGAGATAATTATATTAGTAAGTTTGCAGTGCTAAAGTAGTTGCAAAAAGATAATTTTAGATACAACTAGTTCAAGAGCTTAATGATGATGATCCTGACCGACGTTTACAATTCTTTGAGATAATGACGAATTTGCACCATGCTAACGAACGATTTCATCACCAAATCGTTTTCTCCGATGAAGAAACTGTCTGTTACAGTTAATCGGCAGAGGTACAGGTATTGGAGTAGGGAAAATCCTCATTGCATGGCAGAAATACGCACTCAACATCCTCAAAAACTAAATGTCTGGGCAGGAACAATACATAATAGAATTCTAGCTCCTTTTTAGGAGGGAAATCATCACGGAGAAAGATATTCCAAGACATTCAAATATCTGGGAATCAAGATAGAGAAGGACGACATAAATAAAGCAAAGATAAATGGAAGAATAGATAGTGGATTATAACTGTATTGTGTTTTAAGCCGAACATTTATCCATAAAAAAATAAGTATCAACAGAGACAAATTTGATCGTCTACAAACTATCTTCAAAACTATCTTGACGTACGGAAGTAAAAGTTGGGTTCCTGACAAAGACAACAAAATGAAGATTGCAAACAGTTGAGATAAAATACTAAAGGAGAGTGTTGGAGAGCATTCGAAATGAGGTTATCAAAGAAAGGCTGGTAGTGGAAACCCTGAAACAATAGAAAGAAAACAAATAAGATGGTACTACGTATGCCGGACAAACGACAAGTAAAAAACATATAGCTAGCACAATCCTTCCGAAAACGCACCAAAGAAAGGCCAAGGAAACCATGAGAAAATGCAGCTGCAGAAGTCCTTAAAAAGACTAAATTGGCAAGAAGGAAAGATAAGGGCAAGAAGAAAACGAGAATGGACAATTTTTGTTTATGATTATTGAAATACAATGTAACTGTCTTTATATATTCCCTTGGCAATATTAATAAGATTATGATCGACACTAACATCTGATAGTGTTATAAAAAGCTAGCTACTTAAGCTGTCACTTAGGCCCCTATAGTTTTTGGGATCCTTTCTTGGCGCCTTTCTTTATACCGATATTATTAAAGATGTCTTTAATTGCTTCGGTATTCGTTAATTCTGTTTGGATTTATTGATGAGATGCGTTATTCTGTTGCGAAGTTTATTTACGCCCTATCAACTCAGTACTAACCTTGAACCGCCTGGTCCCGGCGATCTTCCGTTTTTCATTTACTTCCTCTAATTGTATATTTGTAGTAATGTTTTCCTTTGTTGTAATTGTAGTTGAATCTAAGTATTTCACTCTGTCTTCAGTTAGAAGTGACTCAATCTATCTATTCTTGCATGGGGATAATATTGAGTTGCCCTTCTCTTCTGATTGTATGCATCGCTATTAGTTGTCTACATGTCTCTGATGATTGTAATCCTTCTAGTCGACTTCCAAGTCATTTTTCACAATATCTTGTTCTTTTCGGCTGTCCATTTATTTTATTCTGCAAGAATTTACTGTTGTCACGATTCTTAGGATTTGTAGGTAACCATTTCAAATACGTCTGCATCTTGTTTCAAAATTAATCGCTGATCCAAAGTTTTCTTCCGATATTTTATTTTAACCCTAGGGCATCTTTGACAGACCGGTATACAGCTTCTGTTACTACCTCGTGTTTTTTTCTATATCTTCATTCATTTCCTGCACATGCTCTAATTGTATATTTGGTCGCCTCTGATAAACGTCCCTTATGCTATTTTCATGTAACAAGTGGATATTATAATATTCTCATAGTGTCTCTGTTTCTTCAGCCTTGTCGGCTATGAAACTGGAAAATTCAGTTCTGGCTGTACTGAAGGGTGGTCCAAACCGAAAGCTGTATCTCGCGTGATTGTAATTTTCCTCAACTGGTAAGGTTGTATCTGCTTGGTAACAAACAAGTCGATAATAGTTTTTGGATTACGGGATGATGTGATCCACGTGTATATGTGGATTTTTATGGGAGAAGCAGCAGTTTCATGGTAATGCGTTGTTAGTTTAATATTCCTCTTAATACACCAAATAGTTCACCATCTTTCCAAAATATATCTATCAAGTTACTAAACAAGCCACAGATTTATTGCGTTGTATAAAATAATTCGTTCTGTCCATAAAAAAATGATTGAGGTTATTACAACTTACTGAATTATTTCATATTTCTAATAGTCTATGGATTAGAAAATTACTGATAAAAGTTAAAAATAGAATTTGTAGCGGGAACTTGATCGCTGCGACATTAATTTGATATAAGAACGTAGACACAACCTTGTAACTAAAAAGGCAATGGATAAAATAATTAAATTATACATTGGGAGAAGGATGAACACGCAGAGAGCTGGATTAGTTAGAAAGCATGTAATTCCAGTTCTTTATATTAATACCTTAGACATAATTAGTTATCTAGATAGGCAGCTAAAAATAAAAGTATGTGCTATGAAACATGTTCGGCAACAGTCGTTTGTTTGGTGTTGATTTTAAACTGAAAACTCAATAGAGTGCTTCTATTATATCGTGCTGCTATATCTAAAAGAACGTATCTTTTAATCCTTTATCAATATTAGACCAATCAAAACAACACATTAATTTAACAGAATGTATTTCATAACCTTTCAAGAACATTTTCGCCATATGCATTTCTTTAGTATCAAACACGGAATGACATTAACCAATCATCTCCGTAAATATCGTACGTGCTGTACCCTGGAACTTTAATATTTGTACAATAAATGCTGCATGGATTTTAATTTACAAAGCATGTTGACCAATCAGCATTGGATCTATTTGCTATGTTTTGATCATTTAATATCATTACTGAACACACTAAACAGCTTAAAATCATTGCAGTAGAGTGTCGATCAAATGTATTCGGATGCTGTCTGTCATCAGTTTTTCTCTTGGCCTTTCAATGATTGGGTACCGAAAATTTAGTGATGGCCGCTGCCTAATAACTGTCGTACCCCAAGCAGATGTTAGAATTAATAAGAAAGGAAATGAGGAAAAATAAACCGCAAATAACTATTTTTAAAAAGAATAATCTCTTCATTCTTGTAGGTCCTTGGCTTCTACAATCATTGCTGTTCTCTTCCATTCTTCTCGGTAGATTTCCACCCGTCTTCAGTCACCAATTCCAGCCCCTCCAGTTCGGCTAACAAAAAACCGGTTAGATGCTCTTGGGCCAAATCTTCTGGTTTGCCCAACTACCCCTCTTCTAGCATCTTTTTGACCCCATTTATGTTTAGGCAAGCGAAGTATGTGACCTAACCGTTTGAGTCTTTGAGCTTTCACTTTGTCTATAATTCTTGATCTTTCGAACACTTCCATAAGTTCATGATTTGTTCTCCTTCGCTACTCTCTACTCATCCGTGTTAATCTCAGCAAAATTTTCTTCAAAATTTTTCTTTCCAATACTTCTACTTTGAATTGTTCTTGCTTGATGATCATTCATGTTTCACTTGCATACAGTACCACTGGCCATATTACTGTTTCATGTGTTCTTATCTTAACTGCTCTTGAAACACTTTTCTCTTTCAGAATGGTCGCCAAATGCGCCAACTTTCTGTTACCACTCAAAATTCATTTCTATATTTCTTTCTCTTCTTGTGTTTCACTTGTAATTGGTACACAAATTTATTAACTCCTTATATGTTATACTTCCTTCTTCCAACCTTTATCTTGATGAATATTAAACGTTTTTATTACTCTAGCACTAACAAGGAGCTGTTTGAAGATTAGCTCGAAGGAAAAATTTTGCCATTTCTAAAGATAGAGTGAAATATGTAAAGTTGAGGCGTCACTAGTAACCTTCTTAGTTATTGAATGCTTAAACAATTACCAAACCACTGCTTGCGACAGAGAAAGAATGTTATCTGGAGGAAATCCAGATAGACACACAAATCTATCTTGTTATCTATTGAGTTATCAAACAAAATATAGAATTTATTCGTTTGAAAAAGTGATTGATTTTGTTAACAAGCAAATTGATAACTCCATGGTTACATATTCCGTGAAAAGAATTCCACGAACTTCTTCATATTTGTGATTACGAAGATTATTGATAAAAATTTCAAAGGAAAATTTGTAGCTGTTTCGTTTTTGCTACAGCATTAATATGCAGTTACTGCAGGAGGTTGTGGCAACGCAAGTTGTCCACTCTTGTAGAAACAAATAAATGCAAAAATGCGTAATACATGCACAATGAGAGAATTCATATCGAATCCCTCTCATATGTATCAACATCCATATTTCGACTATATATACATAAAATTTGTATACAAACTTACAGCTCTCGCAAAGCCGTGCTGACGATCGGTATAACCGTGAAACGTACATATACGGATGGCAAGAGATCACAATTTTCTAATTATTATCGATAAACACAACCAAATTCTAAGTTAGAAAAGGGATGAACACAAAGTTAGATTAACTAGAAAGTGTATAATTGCATCTTTTCTTCTGTCCAAGAACTTACAATTACTATGTAAATTGTTTTACTACGATAACTGCATATAAGTGCGATCAATATAGGAATATTGCTACGGTCTATTTTATCATAACTGGTCCAACCACTCATCATCAAAATAATATTTGTTTCTGCATAAAACACGTTGAATAGTAAATTTCAACTACCTACTGATGAGGATATCAAATTGTCCTTGCAATCACGTTTTGTTGAAAAGAATCAAAACTTCAAGGCAAACAGCAAAAATGGCAAAAGGTGGATGAACAGTATAAAGCACAAATTAACGAATGGACTCCTCATTAAAGATTTCCCTCTTATTTAGAGAGAAAAGAAACCAAATTATCGTTTTATTTCCCGCAATAATTAAAAGTTCATATTCCATATTCTTTCGTATTATTGATTTTATTGTCCCTTTTTTGAAATGAAATCTCCAATTCGAAAAAATTCTCTCCGACTCGTCAAGGAAGAACCGTTGCATAAAAGAGGAGGAAAAGCGTAAAACGATCCCCTGCACAAATAGCTCGCGGTATACTTTGTTATATTAGAATCGTGGATGCTTCAATTAAAGGAGCTTGTACTCAGACAGCCGCAAACGAAGTGAGCGGAGGATTTCGTGCTCATTTCCTTTACCAGTCGCCGTTGCAACCGTTGGATTTATTTGCTCCTTCTCAATTCTAACGAGGAATTTACGTCTAATTTGTTTTTGCAGTCGTCGCATAGCCCCGAGTAGTTCATGTCTGAGATTTATTAGGGAGCTACACCGAGCTGCCTGAATGATAATTTCCTTACGTCTTCTCTGAATGTCATAATGGGCAACTTTAATAGTTGGCAAATCGTTCCAGACTGAACGATAATAGCATTGGAAGCAATTTCATTGTTATGAATTGACAAGACTACATATAGTTTGTTTAATTGCTAATTACATAGAACATATGTTCTCTGAAACAGAATTTCGCATGCACAATAGAAACTAGATATCACATATTTTTACTGAAGAAGATGATAATCTTCGTTGGTGTACTGTCAAATATTTACGGCATTTATTTCATCAGGATTACAGGTATGGTACCAAAAATACATTATTCGTTTTGGTACCATACCCGTCTGTATCAAAAGTTCGAAAATTAGTTGAAACGTTTACACTAAATTTCAACAAAGAAGACTAGGAGTCATCTATGTGATTAATTGAAGCTGTCTTGTAGATTGTAAATTTTGAACACAATATGTTGATCAGAAGTTTCAGCTTTTGTAATTGAATTCGCCATTTGTTCTTATCTTTTGATCAACATTTATTGAAGGGCAGCTTCTGAGTATGAGCCGAGATCAAGAAATTCAATCGTGATGCACCAAATACGTAATATAATTCTGTGCACCCCTGTAAGAAATTGTAGGCCAATCTGCAAGATTATACAGAATATACAGAAATTTCCCACATCCTGTTTGCCTTACAGGTATGTAGTGTGACAGACATCCACAGAATTGCCTATTACTTTGTGACATCTACATTTATTCGCTTAAAATAAATAAATCTTAGGTCAAGTAACTCATAATTGCATACCGTGCGCCCAGAAACTATAGAATCATGGTTCTACAGCCTTACCTAGACCTTAATACTTATATTAAAACAAGTTTCAAATAAAAGTTGTTTGACAACAACCTGGGTATATTTTAAGGTACTGTGATTTTTTTGTGTCGACTACTATGAGTTATAACGTTATGTGTATATTTTTAAAATAGAATATCCTGCGTATTTCCAGTTTCTTTAGGGCACTCTTAATGAGACCTTTTAATTGGTTTAGGTTGTAATGTTAAAGGTTAATACTTATCGAGATATTTGAACTTGCTAACGACGGAGCAAAAGGAACTGCATGCAGAAATTACGCAGGAGATGCTGGACGTGGCAAATGATGACCCAGACTTTATGAAGACTGTTATCATTGGTGATCAGTCGTGGGTTTATGGGTATGGCCCTGAGGCAAAGGCGCAGTCTTCCCAATGGAAACGTCGAACATCTCCGAGGCCAAAGAAGAAGCAAGTTTGCAGCAATGGGAAAGTTTCCTTCGACTATCGTGGAGTGGTTTATCATAACTACGCTCCTCACGGCACACCATTAAGAAGGAGTACTACCAGCAAGTCTTCTGTCCTCTTCGTGATGCCGTTCGGCGCAAGAGATCGGATTAGTGGACAGCGAGAACGTGATAGGTGCATCATGACACCGCACCGGCGCATTTCTCTCATCTTATTTAGACTTTCTTGACCAAACACAGCATCCCAGTTGTTCGTTAGTTTCCTTATTCTCTCGACATGGGTCCCTGTGACTTCTAGCTTCCCAAGTTAAAAATGACGTTGAAAAGCAAAAAATTAGACACTCGGGAGGACATTGTGCTGAATGCGACGTAGCAGCTGAATAGTGGCACCAACGCTGGGATACGTGTGTACGGTCCAAAGGAGAGTATTTCACAGACGATTATGCTTTCGTATATGCAAGTGAACAGTTCAATTTTCCCCGGCCAAAGATCGAAACATTTTGAACAGACCTCGTACAAACGATGGTCAGTAAGGAGAGAACATACACATGGTGTCATGCATCACAGCCAAAGTCAACAAAACGAATTTTACACTACTTCAAAATATGCGTCAGACGTTATGAAACAACTTTGATTTGAATTTAACGTCTGGGTGAGGCTGTGTAATCATTATTCCATACTTTTTGGGCATCTAGTATAATTCACTCGATGTGCTGTAACAAAAAATTTAAATCTAAGTATTGACAAACTTCTCGACTTCTTCCCTTTTCACATGATTACTACTCAACGTTAAAGCAAAAAATTTAAAACGACGGGCATTTCCATGCAATTTGTTCTCGAGTACGCAGAGTACTCCGACTCGAAATTAATATATAGTCTATCGTAAATATTCATGGTCGGAAAACACAACTTACGTAAATGGTAATTTACCTTCGGATTTTCTAAATCAAGCACGAAACAGAATCCTCAGCGAACAGAGTCAGTTAGGACGCATCGAAAGCGAAGTAACGAAAAGGACGGAGAAGACGCGATATTTACGATCACGTGAAATATTCACGCTGCGACGACGTGGAGAAATGTTTATTTTCCAATTATCTACGTGATATTTTGCACCTTCGGCGAACGTAATAGGATTCGGAGGCGGAGCTTTCCAATGAAAGCGCTTGCAGTAGATGTGGGTACATAGCAATAATATGTGCGGACGAGAAATCTCTTTTAGTTCCGAATAGACTTCTTGTTGGCTTCTGGAAGCAATGTAGAGTCGTGTTTAATTATCTATTTACATTGGGAATATTACAGGTATTGTGTTCTATCGGTCCTGTTTACAATATCTTTTACGACTACGGTTAGAACTTGAAACACTCCAGGTGAAAATATTTTATAGGCACGTTCAGTAGTTAACTTTTATGTCTTCGATGGTATCCTACAACCTAGCTTTTCTTTCCTTCAAGTTAAGTACGTCTTTGAGAAAGGTTTTACGTTTAGAAGAGTGGGAAGCTGCAAGCTGTTACAACAAATTTAAGTGGTTGTGTGTGTTCCTTGAGAATCATTTAAAAGAATTGGATATTTTACAAACTCTTAGACTGATCTAACTTTAGCAGTCAAGCGAGGACGAATCAAATACTAACCGGACTTTTCGTTTTAACACTCTCTAGATGAAGTGAGTAACGTGACTTCTTGATATATGTTGGGTAGGGATGTAAAGTGTAGAATGTATAAGTCTGTTGAGCAACGCATTATTATTAAATTTTTGTCGCGGGAGGGCGTAAAACCAGCCGAAATTTCAAGGACCCAAGTCTACCACTGGCACAAAAATTTTCCGATGGCCGAGAGCCAGTGCAAAATGAGACTCATGCACGCCGACCGCGGACAAGCACCAGTGAGGCAAATATTCTTGCGATCTATGAGATGATTGAAGGAGAGCTGCCTTACAATATGAGGAATGGCTGCACACAATCAATCATTTCAGATGATTTGGGTTACCGACAAGTGTCGATAAGGTTTGTTCCTCGCCTCTTGGCGGAAGATCAATAAGCGAACCTTCTTACCGTGTGTGAAAGACATTTATGGCACGATATCGAACAGAGGGGGTTCACGTCTTGGGGCACATTGTAACCTGTGATGAGATGTTGGTGCATCATTACACCTCGGAGTTCAAGTAGACAAACATGGAGTGGCGAAAACCTGGAGAAGCAGCATCGCGAAAAACCAAAACTGGTCTTCCTGCTGGGAAAGCTCTTGAAACGATTTTTGGGGATTGCAGAAGCATATTACTCGTTGATTTTTTCCATACAGTTACTGCTACGCACTACTGCTAATTGCTTAATGAAGTGAAACTGGCCTATCGACGGAAAAGGTGAGACATGCTTATTCGAAGTGTGATTCTGCTCCATGACAACGCTCAGCCACACACAGCTGCATTAACCCAAGAAAAATTGGACAAAATTAATTAGTAAACATTGGAACTATCCCTCCTATAGACCCGTGTAATTACCACATGTTTGGGCCACTCAAAGAAGAACTGGGAGGTTGTCACTTTATCACATTTTTGCTACTGTTACAGGAAAGTTTTGGAGGGCACTCATTCTCAACTGCAGATAGTAAAAGGGCGAACACATTTGATTTAAATAAAGAAATGCAAACACTAGTAACATTCTACCTATATGTTAAGCGAGGTTTTCTTGATTATTAGATTTTAACCAATTAGTTCGAATTTGTACTTTGTAGTCTTATAGACAGAACGTATGTATCCAGTGATATCAAATTAACGGACATAATAATAATTATAATATCTAATCGTCCAACAGGTCAAGTCTACTAACAGAACAGATCTTAAAATATAATATAATATGAATTTGAAATACATCTACAAGTGGATCTAATATTAAGGTGCTCCGTATCTGAACTGGAACATTTGTAGAACACTAAGCTGTAAACTCGTCCTTGGATTTATCAACTAATTTACTCATCACATAAAGCGGTGTTCGTTTCATGATATTCGTCCTTGCAAAGGAAAGTATAAAGCTGCAATCCGTCCTGAAGTTGGTATGCGGTACATGAAATGCAAGACGTTGCAAAAAAATGCGCAGTCGAACTTGTTCATCAAGTTAAGAACAAATTTTGTGCAAATCATATCTCTTCGAGATGACAGTGAGACCATACCGTGTCGTTCCAATAAATCGAATTACAAACCGTTCTGCTTAATAAACAGAAACTTACAAACATTTCTATGGATGCGCTCTAGTGGTAGATGGTGACACATGTACAGCGGATACCATGCCAAAGGTATCAATGCCGACTTGATAGAAACTAACGCATAGTATACTATCTTGATCAAGTACGGATCCCCGAAATACTTCGACACCAGCATCATAAAACCAATTGCTCTACTTACATCGAAACAGATCAATGAAGTGTGAGACTTGCAAGTAAGGTTTGTATCAAAAGCAATCCCGAAGTCTTTAAGCGGACGTTAAGTATCGATCTCAGCATTATTCATGGTATAATTGGTGGAAAAGAATGAAGTTGTGTGTGTGGTAGATATAACACTTACTTGTAGTTTAGAGTCATTGAATCGATGGATTAGTCTTTTTATAATTGTCTGGAGAAGTCTAGCATCTTCTGCCGATGAAATAAAAAAATATTTTAACATCATCAGCATAAGCCAGGACTGAACTTGTTAAGGATAATAGCAAGTCATATATACAGATGTTCAACAAAAGAGAAGTAAGGCTGAATTTATTCGAGAAGAAACCATTTTAAAAAACACTTTCGGTTGTCCTACTACGAACTCAAATCCCAAATCCACTCAATCTATGCAGGAGAATGCAATGATCCATGGTGTCGAAAAGACGAGGAATGTCCGAATAAATAACGTCAACTTGGCCATGATATCTTAGAGATATGTTATTAACTTATGAAGAAGTTCACCCAAATGTCGAAGGCGCTGCAAAACTTTATGTAGGACGTTCCCCGGGGCGGCATCATTCAAATTACCAAGCTCTAATGGGGGTGGTGCAAAGGGCAAGAGATTGTGGAAATTTACAGCCGCAGCGCGGGAGAGGTGGTGATCTAGTTAGGACGCGTGATAAATATCGATCAGAAAGTTTTAATGATCATAAAAGAAAATCCTGAAAGTACACCGAAAATCGCTGTCAAGTAGGTATCTCCACTTCTACACTTTGGCGAATGTTCTGCGAAAAGTTATTTCGTCCGTGTGACTTTCAATGTACACAAGCTTTGTTACCGATAGACATTCTCAGATGAAGGCTATTTTGTGAATGGATTTTACAACAGCAGAAGGTAAATAAGAATATTTCAATGTAGACATTCGATTTAGTGATGAAAGTACTTATACATGGATCAATGGATCCTTTAATACACATAATAAGCATTACTGGGCAAGAGAGAATCCCCCGTTACTCAACCATGAAGTTTCCAATAGCAATTTTAATTAAATGTATAGGTGGGAATGATCAATGTTCACTTAATCGGATCTTCTATTTTACCACCTAGACTAAACCGTGATACTTATCGTAATTGTTTACGCAAAAGTTTGACTAAGCATCTTGAAGATATTTCTTTGAATTTTAGTCAACGTATGTGGTTTACTTTTCTGTGCCTGGCCGACGATATTTAAATGATAATTTTGCTAGAAGTTGGACAGGTTATCGTAGTCCAGTTGACACTTTTATTTGCCCAATTATTTTTCAATCATTTTAGTTTTCTTTTACACTCATTGACTTATTTGTACCTCATATAATCTTATAAATAACTTTAACACCCATGTTGTGAAACCCATGTATATCGTTCTAATAAAATATCTGTATCCTAACGTTGAAACGAGAAAGATAAGGATAAGAATCTGCAAGGCAAATGGCAGCAATAGTCAGTTAAGCTTGGAAAATTACTACATTTTTGCGAAGACATTCTGATGGAAATAAAATTTGTTGTGACATTGTAATTTCAAAATGAGAATTCGATAAATACGTCTTTATTAAAAAGTATCTAAGCTGTTAAAATTGAATTTTGAAATTACATCAAAAATTGAATCTCAAAAATCACGATTTAAAAACGTTTCTATCTACATAATTTGATGTCATAGTATTTAGTGGAGCTGTCGTCAGTATGTACATTGTATATATTTATAAACTCGTTATGAAAGGTAGTAGTGTAGATTAAAGCTATGAAAGATAGAATGAAAGTCAATACATACCAGTGATCAGCAATGAGTAGTGAAAAAGTGAGTAGAGTTGAATCATGACTTATAATTTCTTGTACTTATACGCACTCATACTTATTGCAATATTGTCCAACTTCATATCCACTAGAAAGTTTGAAGTGCTCATCGAACTCATACTGAACAACATTTATGACATTGTTGATTTCGACTCTCCTTAACTCAATGTGTATAGACGATGCAAAGTAAGTATGGTTCGCAATGCGAACTTCGCATACGAACATTAATACATATACTCATTATGAGGTTGTGTGTTTGCTCTGTTGCCTTTTTACTGTTGTTTTTTACTAAAGTTAAACAAAGAAATATGTGTAGATTTGTGTTGCTTATTTCATATTATATTGCGCTTTTACCCTTACGTTTTTGCACTAATTCAAAAACTCCGCTATTTATTTTTTCCTCCATCTCAGTATTGCTATCCATTTTTCACTACCTGCTCATAAAAGTGATAAATAATAAAAAAATTTAATTTTCCCGAAATGTTTCTGTATAAACTTACAATTTTATGCTTTTGTATATTTTTATTAGAGATGGGACATTCGAATCCGCGAATCCTCGAATCCATCGAATCCTGAAAAGATTCGAGATTCGAAAACTCGAATCTTCGCACGATTTTCGTAATTCGAATCTTTCGAATCCAAAAAAAAAAAATAATAATCAATTTCCATATGCTAAGGAAATTAAATATAAATAAAAACTTGTTACATAATCATCAAGATTTTAACATAATTTATCTTTTAATATTGTGTAATTTGTTTTTTTTTAATTTCATTTGTAATATAAATATGTTCAAAAAAAAATCTTTTTAATAAATATTTTTAAAAACTGTATCGTTTTTAATTAAAGTAGCTTTAAAATTTTCCTGTAAAATTGTTTTTCCTCTCTGTCCTTTCTTATTATTGTAATTATATGATGGATTCGAGAGATTCGAGATTCGAAGGATTCGAGAGATTCGAGAATCCTTTAGGATTCGGATTCGGATTCGGATTCGAGAAAATTTGTATTCGTCCCATCTCTAATTTTTATACACTTTATACTGGTTGCAAACTGTTTAATGACTTAACTTTTAAATATACATGGATGAGTTGAGTGAGCTGAATCAATGTAAGTATTGTAAGTATTTTTCTGACATTAGAAATCAAACTGAGGTGATTTATGGGTGTTAGTATAGTATGTGTATGATGTCGCCGTCGCATTCGTATTTATTGCAACCTGTAGTTATGAATCAACGTTATCGTGAGTATGAGTAAATCAGAGTAGTTGAGTTTAAATCAGGTATGGGCAACCTCCGCCCCGCGGGCCACATGCGGCCCTCGAGTAAGATTTGCCCGGCCCGCTACTGAATTCCTTCGTTGCATATTAGCACGGCCCGTCTAAACTTAATTCATAATGAATCATAAGGATACCACAAAAATGTATATTTTTCAATATTACTCGCAGCATAAAACTTCTACAAAAAAGGGTGCCCATGCCTGGTTTAACCTTCCTATACTCACGTCAAAATGAAAGACGTATACTACACTATATAAATCGGTCTCACAGACCGTATGCGTGAGTATAGGAAGGTTCTTCTTCTTCTTGCTTGCTTCTTATTGGCTTCTGGTAGTAACCATTAGTAACCACAGCCAGTCACTAGGGTAAAAAATTTGTCAAAACTCTTAAATTCTCTTAGATTTACAATGTGTTCTACAAAAAGCTTGGAACATGCATTTCGAGGTTGCCTACGAGAGCTCTGTTGATACTAGCATCTATTAACCAAGGATTTAGGAGAAAGCAGACTCTTCTAGCTACAGGGCCCTTTGTAGCGGCACATAAATGGGCCACGGAATAGACAATAATAGAGATCAAAGAAAGGGGTAAAGTTATTAACTTAAGAATTACTAAGACTACAGTTTGAGTTTATTATGGTTAAGGAATTTCATAATGATTTGGATTCTCTTTACATTTAGGTTGCTCAGTAGCGTTTTGTTGGACAAGGGGGCTTCGATTTTTGTTTGTAGTAACTCCTTGTATAGTTGTTGGGAGCTTGCACCCTATAGGAAGGTTAAATGATGCCTACTCACTTATATTTAAAATTTCATGAGTCAGTATAAATAGCGGAAAAAGCGATGCATTGCCAATCACTGATACATACACGTATTTTATACTATATATGTACATATAAAAACAGTTATTATTCATGAATACAGTTAGAGAGTGAACAATACTTTTTCTTCATCCTCATATCTTTCTTGAACAGTTTTTGCTGTAATAGTTTCCAATTCATCCATATGACGAATTTGCGCCTCGGATAATATTCGTTTTGAAATTTGAAGCTATGTCCGAAACGGTCAGAAAAAGATAAAACGACACTTTGCGAGGTTCGAGTATAGTGAAAAATAATTTTGATATTTAGGACTTTTTTGGGACACCTTGTATAAATGACAATATTTTCTAATAATTATCTTTATATAAATACATCGTCCTGTCAAAAGATACAACCTTTATGTTACAAGTTCTCTTAGTCATACATAAATATTCGACATTTTAGGATTCTATCTTTGCGATGCGGCTGCTAGAAGTTTTATGCTGCGAGTAATCTTGAATGCAATGGAAAAATTCAATGGCGGGGCGGACAAATCTTATTCGAGCGCAACAAGGCGTGAACAACAGACAAGAGAAGATACAGTCGTGCAAACCTAGGTGAGAAAGGCGTTGAAGAAAATCTTTGGAACAAATTTGCAAATAAATAAATAGATTTCCATATAAAATGGATAAACGTCCTAGGAGTTATAAAAGCTCAACGACTGAAGTGGCTAGGATAGTTAAATGGCAAAAATATCTAACTTAACGGACGGGAAAGGACGATGAGTCCATCCAAGATAAATAGCAAAATTTATGTGAAGAAAGATTTGCTTCCTTAGATGATCAACGGAAGGTCCAAGGACCAACCATGTTTTAACAATAATAAAATTACCCACACAATCCGCCAGAATTTATTTCATTTTCAATACTAAAAATATAATAGACGTCGTAGCAAGAATATTTATTGGAATGGCAAATATTCTTATCCAACTGAAAGGACTTAGACATAGTATATGTATGATGCATATATATGAAACATCAACTTCTATTGAAAATCACCTGAATATTATATTTGGTACAAAGCACCTCATGGCCTAAAAATAAATCTCCACATTTTGGTGTCTTGAAAGGATTCTCGAGGGATTCTATTCAAGCCCTGTAAATAGAATATGTCGTTGTACGAATCGGGGAGACAAAAGGAAGTTGTTTTCCGCTAAGGCATTGAATTTTGCGATCAGAACCGACACTACCTTCTAAATTCTTTAGCGGAAGGTCAGAGGTTGCAAAGGGAGAATACAAAGTTTCGCTATTATTTCCTAACAAGGTGGCTAAACTTATAAACGGAGATTTCTCCGGTTGCGTGAATTACTAAAGGGTCAACAATATTATGTGCCTACTACCTAACTTTAGTGTTTCTGTAGCTTTAAGATGTATCGTATATATAGCACGAAAAGTTTCTGTTTGTGTAATTATATTACACAATTATAATTATTATAATATTAATTAAACATTACAATATTATTATTATTGACGACAAGAAATGTTATTTAGAATAAATACTGACTAAGTTCCTTTCTTAATACACACTTCAATTGATGATTACTCAGCTTTGAAACAAGAGTGGATAACGTGTTATCATTAAGCAGTGTTTTGTCTTCATTTACGTGCAAGGTGCAACATTAAAATTCGGAGATGTAAGGGGGTCCGTCAGTTTACACTACTTAATGATAACACGTCATCCACTCTTTTATCAAACCTTAATGATTGCAGATATACAACTTTTTAGGTGCAGAATAAATTCCAAATTAAGAGAAAAGTTCTTGGAACGTTGTGAAATATATTATGTTCAAATACTCGACATGTTATGGCTAAAATATGTAATTAAAATGATGTACGTAATTAGGCGATTCGTAACTATTCTTCCCCACCACAAAGAAAAGGAAGCAATTTACTGGAGTTGGTCTCACATTTTGAACAGACGATTTCCCAAAATAAGTTAGCATGTTTTCGTGCTGCAAACAGCAAAGAGGAAATTTACTTAGTCGAACTGATCAATTTCTATCGGAAAAACAAAAACAAAACTCTAACGGAAACTAATAAATGTTAGTCCGCTCTACTTGTTTATTGGTGTCCCACAGCGCCGACGACAGAATATATTGTTGAAGGAAAATGTTCGAAGATCGTGATTCCACTAGCTGTAGACATTTGTGCACGTATATAAAATGTGCTGCGTACTTATAATAATAGATATGGTAACAAATAACTTGAGGAAATGGGGAAAACAGATAAATAGTAATTGCAAGTAAAGCAAAACTATTAAAGAGGAGTTACTAATTTTACATGACCTGGAAACTGCCACTTAGAGTTCTGATGTTATAAATGCCTATTTTGAGAAACATGGCATTTGTCTGGCAGAAATTTTAAAAGTAGTGCACTCAATTTACGTCTTTTCAAAAAAATGTGCTTTGAAATAGACTTCGAACACAAAACAGTTTTTCCACACTAAAGTGCGCTGACTTTCGAAATAGAACCTATTGGTGGTTGTTTAAGTTGAAATATTCTTGCATGACAAGGAAAAAAATGATTTGTTGAATCAGTTTCCCTCAGATTTCAAATTACAAAATTGTGTTCTTCTCTTGCCATCCGTATACGTACGTTTTACGGATCGTCAGTACGGCTTTGCAAGAGCTGTAAATTTGTATATATAGTCTGAATATATAATATAATATATCCCTCCCATATGTACGAACATCAATATTCAGATTTCAAATAAATTGGGCTTATTTAGTCGATTTTTTTGGACAGCTGAATTAATTCAATCCTCAATTGCCACGCTAAAACCAATATGTAATGAATTGAAAGAAGAAATCCAAGAAACAACCATAATCCATTTGCAACACTTAAAAAACGTTCGTTCTTTCCCTGATTGTGAAGAAAATTGTATTGGGAAATTAATCCGCAATCTTTTCAGTGTCTAAATGTCCGAGGTGCCTGATGAAAATCTTGAAGATTTCTGGAGCCTAAATGCAGTTTTTTATCTTAAAATTCATGAAATTTCTTTACGTAACCTTACTTTATTTTCGACAACATTCTTATGCGAGTTTCTCGGCACTTTTGACGATCAAAAAGATAAATACAAATCCCTTGGATGGTAAGGCCAACATGCGTTTGGCCTTAAGCACCATTTAACAAAGAATTCATGGTGAGCAACATGCAGACACAAAAATCGCATTATAAGTGTAATTTGTAATGCAACGTTTCTGTGATTTCTTCATTAATATGAAATATTTGATTATCTACTAACTAACTTTTTTTGTGTATTTACTTGAATATTATACTGCCACATACTTGGAAGTCCATGGCCAAGTTTGGGCGTTTCTAAATGAAATTGTCTCTATGTGTAGAGAAAGGATGTTCGGCATCAATCGATGTAAATTTGCAAATTTTAAATATGAATCAATGTCACTCGAAAACACAGTAGGAAGTTTGACGTCATCAGAATTTTCCGGCAAAAATAAATGTAACTTTTTAGCTAGTTTTGTTGACCAATCCAATCAATTAGCTGATTTAACATAGCTTCCAGCTTTTGTATAAATGGTATTGATTGTTCAAATGACAAGGTATGTAATGTCACATAACAGCGTAATTTTGCGGAATAAGTATATCCGTTGCAACTTGGTAATTCCTGAACTGTTGTTAACTTTTTCATCTTACGAGCTTAAACTTAAAACTACACCTTGTTGAAGTGCACAAACAACTTTTAAAATTACCAAATTAGTTTAGGAGATTTCAGAAAAGCTTCCTTTGTTTTAATGATTAATTCTTCAACAGCAGGGTATTAGTGTCTAACAGTTTCGGCTGCAGCATGTAGCAAACATGTTATATGGAGGAGATTAGGGAAACGTGTTTTCAGTGCCCTACCGGTGTTTAGCATGCATGAAACTCCGTCCGTCATTAACTGTTGTTTGCGCAGGAGCTTTGGTAATTCTAGCGCTACATAAGAGGTGCGGCACCGCAGGTCCATTTGTTTTCAATGTTCGTACTAAAATCTAAAGCACGCCATTTTATTGTATCCGTTGTTTCGTCCATTTTTTTCCACAGTGTTTTATGTTTTAGTTCAAATTTGAAATTTGCTTCTACGATTCTCTCACGCGCGGTAATTGGCGTTGTATCGCTTCGGATTGGTAACTTCGAAACAGGTACATATATATACCTTCCAAAACGCTTTAAAATGCACGTTCTAAACTACATGTTGCAGAATGTTCCACAGACTTAACAAAAGAATGAAATCATATAAAACCTTCGACTATGGTAAACTACCTTCTATCGAAGTTTTGCACTGTTTACATTGGCACGCCATTTTCTTGCATGTTGTACGTAATAATTGGCATACGTTGTTCACGTGATATCGATAAGTTTACGAGATGCGCAATACGAATATCGTCTAGTTACAACTAGAATAAAAAGTGACGCATCGACAACATATATATTTCGCGGCGCCACTAGAATGCCAGTACGGACGAGTCACAGATGGGAATGAAACATCCTTTCGCTATCCTTTCCTCTCCTGTATTTAGAACTTTAGCACAGTATTCTTCTCATATTTTTCTTGGCTTTTGAGGGTCATGTCGTTTCACACTTTCTCTGTTTTCTATTGCTTCCTTTGTTTCTATTTGTTGTGAAATGGATTGTTTCCTAACCAATGAATTTATAATTCCTTGTAAGTGATCACAATGAAAGTTCTGTCAATTATTCACATAGTAATCTACCAAACTCATAGCGAGACCTTGAAATTTTGAATAAAATTTTGGCGACAATGAATGCTAACCATCTCCTGGGATGTAAAATATATAGTCAGGTCTCCACCACACCATCACATGTAAAAAGAGAAAACTAGTGTCACAAGATGCTTGAGATAGTTACAATTACAAAGAATAGAATTGTAGAACATTAACTCGTATAACTCTCCAACGAATGACCTACACTGAGGTTCATTTATTAGGCAGCTTTCACAGAAAGCAGTGCAATGGCGGCACTGCAGCCTCACTCTAGTTTATAATTGCAGTTTGCGATTAACAAAGCATAATTCCTCTCCTAATAATTATTGGCATATGCAATGTAGACTGCAGTGCAGCCATTGCACAACTTTCTGTGAAAGTTGCCTAACAAATGTACCTCAGTGTAACTCATTAATTGGAGAGCTATGTAGATGTTCTACTTTTCTATTCTTTACACCTTTGGATTTTGTTCAAACTAGAACCGTCGGTCATAGAGTTGGTGTAGCTGACGATAAATCCTTGCAAATCCCCACATATGTTTTGGAAAATTTTATTCGATCCAATATATGCATTAACGTTTTGAGACCTAGTTGCTGTAAAATGCATGCTTTCTTTTATTTAAACAGAGTTCAAATTTTTTTCACGAGTTGTACATTTACAACATCTAACAAATGTAAAAGTCAAAGAGTATTTCACATTTATAAATGTAAGCAAATGTACAAATGTATGTTAAACATATGACATCGTTATCATTCTGGGAAAGCGTGCGTATAAATTGTATATAACGATTACAACGCACGAACATTTGCTAAAACAACAAAAATTCCTGGTTATCTCCAAAAGCCCGGAAGGTGTAAATTTTGCGTTAGCATGATAACAGAGTTAGATATCTAGCTGTTGAAATTACATCAGATTAAAAAGGAATGAGGGGATGTAGGGCGGAAAAAAACTAAAGCTATCAAGGAATTGTAATATTATATAATTATTAAGCTAAGAGAGTCACTTCGGTGACGCAAAATGAGATAATTATATAATATATGTTTAGACTATCTCCTAGTCTGGAATATGCGTCTTACCAAGTAACTTTACGACTTGGTCTCTTTAACACAAGTCACTAAATAATAAATTAGCAACAACACATAGTCCTTTTCTTGAATTTACTACGAAAGCATAAATATACTGAGAATAGGATTTGATTTATTTGAATTTAAATGTTAGTCATTGTTAGTTCTACTGACCTTTTCACGAGTCCGCTTCCTGTTACGCATATTATTTGAGATAATAATGTAATCCCTACAAGCAATTTTCTTGCGAGGAGGGCAAAGTCCATCACGCATCCTCATCGATTCTGGAAATGAAAAATGAGTCCTTAATACAATTTTCTCACAAACACTAAACGAAGTCATTTTTTCTTAAATCTACGCCATTGATATTTACGTAGATGTTTATTTGGGGCAGCGCGAGAAGGAGACTAACAATATCTAGATTAAGTGATCCAGATTAATTAAAATAAAGCAAAATGATTTGTAACTTATGTTCCCAATGTTTCGTATCTTTCTGTATCTTTGTCACTTACCCAATGTAATCCCAATATCCATCCTAAATTATTGTTTAATATTTAAATAGAAGCAAAATGGTGCCCAACCTACATCTCTGAATTTACGAGATTGGTAGCAGCATTATTCTGCTGAATTACATATGTATAACGGTTCCACCACCACACGACTAAGCTAATAATGTTTTACACGGTCTATTGTCTTTGAGTTCTAGCCATCCTTTGTTAGCACTTGATCAAGGGGTCCCTTGTACGAGATGCAGCAGAATCAAGTACACGATTTAAAATTGCGCCAAATACACATGTTGTTAGATAGCGTGCTGATGCCTTTGTATAATGCAGTTCTAAACCATTTACTCACGATGGAGTATTGATTGTACCAATATGGCAAGTTTGCTGTAGAGTCGTTCTTTAAAAGTAATAATTCGGCTGCTGACACAACGTAAATGTGGGCGACACTATAACATTGGTAGAATTGTTAAGAGGCCGATGAATAAAACGACTTTTTCATGCGAAAGTCAATTCAGGACAATTGCTTGTCAAAGAATAAATCTGGTCGATCACCATCAGTGCATTCCTTGCCCACCGGCTCGCCAGATTTATTCCCATGCAATTACTTTCTATGGGGATATTTCAAACATGAAAATCGGCTTTATGCAATTGACGACTAAAGCTAGGCGTCCACCTATCCGCATCGTACGTATCGGACGCATCGCATCAAACGGATCGTAATATTCTTTATATAGGAACCTATACAAGCGCGTCCACCTATCCGCATCGTACGGATCGCACGAATCTGCCCGTCGGCAATGCCGACGCCGTTGCTCCGAGAGGCAACTTTTGCGATGCGTGCCGATGACTCACTACGAAAGTCCGATAGTTGCGTCGGCAAATCCAATCGCTGCCGATACTGTGAATGAATTGGAAAAAATAATCCATTTGATGCGATGCGTCCGATACGTACGATGCGGATAGGTGGACGCCTACTCAAACGGATTATTTCTTTCCAATGCGTTCACAGTATCGACAGCTATTGGACTTGCCGATGCAACTATCGGACTTTCGTAGTGAGTCATCGGCACGCATCGCAAAAGTTGCCTCTCGGAGCAACGGCGTCGGCATTGCCGACGGGTAGATCCGTGCGATCCGTACGATGCGGATAGGTGGACGCACTTCTATGGCTTCCTATGTAAAGAATACTACGATCCGTTTGATGCGATGCGTCCGATACGTACGATGCGGATAGGTGGACGCCTACCTTAAATCTGTCGGAATAACCTTTTTGCAAATTTCATTGGAAAATTGTGAGAAGACATTGAATTTTCTTAACTGACATGCAGAGGAATGTTTGGAGAAGAGTAACCACCACACAAAAGGTTTTTCAACAAATCTGTATATGTTGTTGTATGTAAATTGAAAATAAATTACGATTATTAAAAGGTTTCCACGTTGAAACTGCCCCCAAACGAAATGAAATATCTTATCAACTATCCGAAAGCATTTGATATACATATATATAAGTTTTGGCCAAATTTTCAACCCGATAACCGCCATATTGGATGAGTAATGGCAGATTATGTAATAATTGTTTTCATCAATTTGAACTGAACTAACGATGCGAAAATTCTGAAGAAAATCATGAGTGCTGTACATGATAATACACTCGTGTGAACTTTTCCCAAATTTTCCATTGCAAAGTTCGTAAAATATGCAATTCCTTCCGATCAATTTTTTCATTGTTAACAATGTCGTTCAACTTTGAATTTTTCTACTACTAGTGCGTCTTTCAAAGACACGTATTCCATAATCTTTTCAGATTTTTTTAAAGGAGTCCACGATACTCAAATAGATTAATATCTTCGAACATCGTCTTTGACCATGATATTGGTCAATCAGAGCAGGTCGCAAATATTTTTTATCGCTTAATAGGTGACTCATTCCCCAAGAATTCGGACTTCAATTCGAAGAGAAAGTATTCTTATTGATGAAATAGGCGATTATACCTTGTCTGAGGAAAGAATTCGCGTATTCCATGTCGTTATTTATATTTGTTCAAAATCGATTTTAATTCACTAAACCACAAAATGCTTGAAGAGTGAGTCACCTATTGAGTGATGACAATCATTTGGGACATGCTCTAACCTAACGCCCCTCCAATCGAATGAATTATTCGCTCAAGGAATACATTATTTAATAAAACTTTGCTGGCATAATGTCTGCTAAATAATCAAATCCCGTTATTTGAAATTGTTCAAAATCGATTTCAGTTCAGGAATTCTTAGAGAATGAGTAACCTATTAAGCGATAAAAAATATTTGCGACCTGCTCTGATTGACCAATATTATGGTAAAAGACAATGTCCGAAGATATTAATCTATTTCAGTATCGTGGACCCCTTTAAAAAAAAATTATAGAATATGTATCTTTACAACACGCATCGGTAGTAGAAAAATTCAAAGTCGAACGTGATTGTTAACAATGAACAAATTGATTGCAAAAAATCATTTTTCGCGAACTCTGCAATCACAAATTTGCAAGAAAATCACACGAGTGTATTATCATATACAGCACTCTTATGATTTTTTCAGAATTTTCGCATTGTTTGTTCAGTTAAAATTGACGAAAACGATTATTAATATTATATATTATCAAATTACCTAACTAAATTGAAGAAAACCAAAAAATAATGTAAGGCATTCCTCGACCCAAGGACGGTCCGTTTAACGAGCCTGTAACTTTTGTACTGGCTTATAATTGCCGTAGTCCCTACACTATGGGTTATAATATTAGCTGCGTTTAACGCTTTTCGTAACATTGTCCTTCGTTCTCGTTTGTAGATTATAAGATTGGGCGCTTGGCAATGTATGCCTCCCGATTACTTCGATCTTCATAAAATCTTTTGGAATGTACATATCTATACTCAGGCCCGAATTCTAAGATTAAAAGCTCTTCGGCCGGGTCTATCGTAGACTTTGGTGGCTGTTTTATTCTTGAGCAAAGTACGCCCACACATTCTCATGTATGTGTTCCGACGTTCCCGTTGCATTATTGTAAAACTTACAGTTATGACTTGTGGTTTGCTCTGTGATCTTGAGTGTGACCGAGGAGAAAATCCATTAATTAGTTTTAGGTCTTCTTTCTGTATCTCGAGGGTTTCTTTTTTTTTTTGGTTTTTTTCGGCGGAGAAAATGATGCAACTTTTACATGCCTAATTCTTGGATTTACTCGTCCACTGGGGATTTGCTCCTTCTCCACATTCTCGCAGTTTCACATAATCAATAAAGTCTTTAGCAATGTCACTACATAATTTCTTTCCGGGAAACAGGACCACATTTTTTCCATAGGAACGCTGTCAGCAACCTACTTAGTGTCGGCAATTTACCTTTGTAGATAACCCTTCTGATACAATCTTAAATTTTGTCTCGTTGTCTAGCACTAAGCATTGTCCACAATCCGCTTCCAACAAATATGCTGACCTTAATTTAGTGGTTAAAAGGTAAACATAAGTGATTATTATATATACTGAGTGACATAGAAATTGCAACACCAAGAAGGAGTAGGATATTTTTGTTGAAACTTGGTAGATTTGTTGGGCTACCCTTAAATAATAATTGATTAACTTTTGAGATTAAGTGGTAATGTAATAACGTCACGTTTGACAGCTACTATTAATTTTTTGCTAGCTTGTTCGCTCTGTATTTATCGTTCGATTTGTTGTTTTTTCCATTGTTAATATACTGTTAATTCGATTGTTATTCAGTTGTTTACGTGTTTTGTTTGTTTAGTCATGCCTAGAGTACGGCACCGACCCAATTACCATCAATTAAGCGAATTCGATACAGGTCGAATTATTGGTTTGCGCGAAGCTGGTTGTTCATTTGGGAAGATTGCTAACCGTGTAAGTCGAAACCGGTCTACTGTAGTACGAGTGTGTCGATGCATGGTTTGAAGATGGTCAGGAACGTCGTACAATAGGGGAACCGATGCTTCAAGAAAAACGGATGAACAAGTCAAAGTCGTCGCTTAAGACAATTGTCATTTAGAGATCGATTTTCCTCTACTCGGGCAATTACTGATCAATGGTATGGTGAAGAAGGACGCCATGTAATCCTTTGGACAGTTTATCGCCGAATCCGAAGTTTTGGGTTAAGATCATATCGTCCGCAACTTGTGTCTTTTGACTGCGGAACATCGTCAGCAACGGTTACAATGGTGCAATAAAAGATCTCATTGGAATATTGAATGGCGTACTGTTGTCTTTAGTGACGAATCTAGATTTTGTTTAGGCATGCACGACGGTCGTAAGAGAGTCAGAAGAAAACGGAATGAACGACGGAATCTTCAATTTAGAGTTGAGAGACACGTACACCGCTCCGTGGGTGTTACGGTTTGGGGTGCGATTACTTACGGTAGCAGGTCTCCCTTGGTGTTCATTCGAGGCAATATGACAGCACAATTATATATTGCGAAGGTGGTTGAAGCACATCTTCTGCCATACTTGCAAGAGCTTGAAGATCCATTATTCCAGCAGGATAATCCACGTCCTCATGTAGCAAGGATTTCCTTGAACTTCTTTGAACAGGCCCAAATTAATCTTTTGCCCTGGCCTCCAAGATCTTCAGATCTTTCACCCATTGAACATGTTCGGGACATAATGGGTAGAGGGTTGCAAAATTTGCAGTGCCCTGCTTTGACTTTGGAGGCTTTGAGACATGAGGCGTAGCTTGCATGGGACGCTATACTCCAAGACGAACTAAACCACCTTTTTCGATCAATGCCACGACGTGTAAATGAATGTATAAATCAGAGAGACCGCTCTACACATTATTAACAATAATTATTAAATTTTGTTATAACATACGTGAAAATTCCAACCAAATTTCATTGAGAAATTCCAACTCCTTCTTGGTGTTGCAATTTATATGTCACTCAGTATATATTATGTGTTATTGTCCTACAACGGTTATCTGGTAGTATTCAAGCGGTGTTACTTTTTCGTTGATATGAGAGTACACCCTTCTTGTATTCATGTACTATCGTCTCTTGTGAAAAAAGCGTAATTCTAATATAATGATGAAGCACTGATTTACAGTCGATAAACAATTTAATTCATATTCAATTGATTTTGATATTTTGAATGAGTTAGGAACGAACATCTCATTTATATTACGCGGAATGTATATTGTACTGAGAATTTAGTTAATTTGTTTTTTAAAATAAATTGCACCGGTCTAGCTCGTAGATAAAATATAAAAGCATAAATTATAACAATTTATATTTATAAATTTTTCGAAATATTGAACATAAAATCAAAAAAATTTACCTATTTTAGTGTGTGAATGTATGTGTGTGAATTTTCCGTTGACGGTTCTTCCTGCATTTCCTTTCTTCACTTCTTTGCTCGACGCAGCTTATGGATGCCTCCCTTTTATCAATTCTTTCTTCTTTTGTATGGTAATACTTCTTTTTCTTACTAATACTTCTGCTTAAAACCTTTTCTTTTGTAAATATATTTTAGACTTCTTTATTGACTTTTCAAAATTGTCAATTTTTCGTCGTTCACCAAACAAAACTTTATTTCTTCTCGAAACCAGGACGACACTCCTGTCTTTCCCCGTTGTCCCCCAAACAAAACTTTAATTCACCTTGACTTCGGCTGATCCAAATATATTGCTGTTATAGGAACCTGTACTGTACGTCGTTGTATCCTTGATTATTTCCAGTAAATTTATGTGAATTCTTCTAATGTATATTTGCTGTCGAAATGTGTAAAAAATGTTAATAAAATTCTTTTTATACATTAAATCATGCTTTTATAAAATATTTAACTCTGGTAACATTTGTTATACTACAATATATCTATATGCGCTTATACTCTGTGTTTTAAACTTGTAGAGTTATATTATATGCTATACATGCATACATTTTAATATAACCGATCATAATTCTCTCTGCTCGACGTCTTTATGGATTTCCGCGTTGGAAACGATTAGAAATAATTCCTCAAGTTAAACGGCTCAAAGAAGAATAAAACAGAGATAAAATATTTGAAACGAGAAAGAGTAGAAGTTTCAGAACGTTAGGACACCACCAAACTTCATCGTCGCTCAACTGAAATGGATATTTCCCCGGTAATTTACATATATTGCTCCCCAGACAGCCGATGACCCCCTTCTTTCCCTTAATTATTCTTCCAAGTTGTACGAAAGTTTTCAAGATGTTTTACGTTGGGATACGGCTTTGATCATAATTGCCGAGTCGGTTGAAGTTTAATTAAATAAATTGGTGTAGTATATAAATACGAATATTCGATTTTGCGGTCCACGTCAAGATGGAATTAGTGCAATTGCGGTGAAATAAAGAACTGTTATATGATTTAAGTGGATAAAATGGAAAAATGAGTTTTCTCAAAATTTAGTAGGTATAAGGATCTTGACTAGTGTTTAAATGGAATTTGTTTGAAAGTTTTGTGGTACTAAATTCTAGGCTTCCTCCTTCTGAGAAAATCATAAGGTAGAAGATATTTTCAAAAAATTTAAGTGTGATTTCGTCGCATGCTGCTACATGGATGAATATTGGATTTACTAAAACGAGTGCACATAGACGACTCGTAGGTAATTATTTTCTTAACAAGATAATCCATTTCAAAGAGAAGTTCTAATTACATTGAGATTCTCATTTCTATCAAGAAAAAGTTAAGTAATTGTGCGTGAACAGATAATGGTTTTATGTACGTAGAAGTGCTAAACTTCTTTGAATTATAGTTACATACATATGTCCTACTTATTTCACCCTTAATATATGTAACTGCACTTTTTAAGTATACTAAACATAAAACAAATCAAATTAAATACATTTAACGCTAATTACTTTGTTGCATACATGTGTATTAAAGAGAAAGAAAATATATACATATTTATGCATCAGTTTTATTTTCACAAGACGAAATAATATCGACAAGCAGATGTGTCTTTAAGAAAAAAAATGAAAGAAAAAGGCGAAAATAGTGTAAACCGCGTGACCGTGAGCGCATCGCTTATTTTTTGTTATTGTATCACAGGTGTACGTTATAGTTTGGGTGGTATAAATGCGATTATCCCTAGCGGTGAATATTTGAAATTTTGAAAATTGGAACTGCAGTGCATTAGCGTTCTTCTAGCTTCCATATCGATATAAATTGCAAGTATTTGTTTCGTGCAATAGGGGTTAGTATATTCAATATTCCTGTTTCCATTGCGCGTTTGATAACTACGCTATAACAAAAACAAGGGTTTCATTAATGAAGCGTCAAAATGATTTAGGGACGAAAATAAAGGTAGTAAAATTATGACGTCATTAATTTCTCATGACGTAGGACGGTTACTAGCTGCACTTTATTTTATATAAATATTGTGAACATCTTCAGTGTTGTTGGAAAAGTGTTACTTAGACATCAGTAAAACGCGAGGTGTGCGGTTTTCTCTTAAATCCAGAAATACGAAATTTCTCGGTAAATCGCCGACGTCTTTTATGTTGTGTATTCTAATACTAGTTGTAACATTTAGAAGACAATATTAGTGCGGATCGGTGTGCTTTATGGATGGTGCTATCCTCAATATGTGGATTGTTGAGGCAGCATGCAGAAAATTTGAGGTAAGTAGAAACTTTATAAATTTTCGTAGTTACGTATAAAATTGATTTTCGTTTCTGTGAAGTATTCGCTAAACGAACAGTGTAACTTCCTTATTTTTCTTACCCAACATTTGAGACTTTATCAAAATCTAAGTTTGTATTTAAACAACCTTTTGTCGATTTCTGAATAGATATTGGGGATAAAGACTAATTCTTTACTTCATTGCTGTAACTATAGGGTAGTGGGAAACTGCGGAATGAATGATTAGGTAAATATAATTTACCAAACCTACATTATTCTTAATTCATTTCTCCAAGATCTGGTTATCGAATGACAACTGTAGCAATTCTCCATCAACGAAGCACTTGATTGCCCTCTAACACGTTCGTGACCAGCTTTGTTTTCATCCGTACAGTTTTGACTTGAGTTTTGATACACCCATAGATTCCAATATCATACGATACAATTTTGAACAACCATTCGTTCAGTTGTACATATTTAATAAATAACCATGAGGTCATCAACACGATCATGCAATTCACGTTCGAGTTTACCCAAACGGTCTGACTGACGTTACACCACTAAAATCAAATTTACTTGGATTTTGTTCGTACCGTCTCGGTTCAAGTTTTTGATGCCCCCTTGAGAGACCTCTGACACGCATCATCTCATTCCGGTTTCAACCGTTCTCTTTTATGATGTACCTGCTGATAAAATTATGTGTGTATGTACGCGATTTGCGCGTAAAAAATTTGACACGAGGATAGCGTGAACAAAGTACACTTTAATTTAATTTTCATTGTGCAACGTCACACCGTTCAGATGTGGTCGAGTAAAACCTGAACATGTACTTGCGTGACCATGTTAGTTGGTTCACAAATGACGTAATACGCGCATGGTTTATAAGGTGCATAAATCTGACCTTTAAAAGTACTGGATGTAACGATGTATTTTTTACAATGTTAACAGCCTCTACAGCTTTAATTTTTTTCAATCATAGGCAAAAACCAGTAACTTTACGTGCTCGAAATTTTGCATACCGTGTATTCGTTACGATAGCTACGTCTTATCGGTGAGCTTTTTGTAAATTCCTTTGTTATGGTGGTTTTCTTGAAGTCCAAAAATGACGGTAAGCCCATGGTAATTTTTCTATTCCTTAATTGAGATTAAATTCAACAACAAACAGCGTATCAATGAACTGTAAAGTAGCCGTTGTTATAGAGCTTTTATCTCATAAAACCATGTGGAATGGTATTTAAAATACCACAGTGATTTAAAAGAGTTATAATTCTTGCACTTATGGTCTTTTTTATAAGTTTAGAAATTGATGACATTAAAGATATTAGTATATAATTTTTAATTCTTCTACTATAACTTCCTTAGTGCAAGGATTTATAATATAATTCGATTTAAAAATCTCTTGCTTCTTTTTGTCTAGCACTAGAACCACTTTGACCAACAATTTGTCCATACTCAACATTTATAATTTTCTAATAAACGTAGTTAGTTCCGACTCAAGTGTTTTTACCTGTTGAATATTATTTAGCAAAAATCTTTTCTAATTCGATAATTGGCTATCGCACCAGACATCTACGTACTTTATTCTATCACCCCGTTGTATATGTATATTTTAATTATGCAGGCAACTTTCTAAGAGATCGCTCTCAACAATCTTCTTGAATGACTATTAATTACAACGAATATGGCAGGGGATGACTATATAATTAAATTGTCCTCGCGTAAGTACAGAAGCTGATGTAATAAGAACCTCTGGCGCTGAAAATAAGTTTCGTAAAATGATTAGATGTTTCATTATTTGTCTATACAGAAAGGGTTATAATTAATTTCATGCAAAATGCGCTGCTCACCAAGGAAGTTGATTAGGTTACGTTAAAATACTGGGAAGCATCAACGAATATAGAAAGTTTAAGCTTGGTTACAATTGGAAGGGATTTACCTGGAAATTATAAAGATGAAAAAATACATATACATTCTCCAACTTTTCTGCGAGGGATGTTCTCGTTCCATAAGTAGTAGTATAAGTAGTTCCTTCAGTATAGCATGATATCTTTCAATAAATTTTGTTGAACATTTTGTTTTTAAGGTACTTGTTTAGTGAGTGTGGTAGTTAACGAAATACATTTCAACGCTTTCAAAATACATAAGTTTGAAGTAATCGTTTGCTACCCCCTTGCAGTTCAAAATCTGCTGTTGTCGGTAAGTTCGCCTGGCCTTTAAGGTCGTTAGCAAAGGAAGGGTACTAAACCGGCTTAGAGGAAATCGTAGTTATAATAAATAAAAATAGGTTGATGCTCCATGTTGTTAAAAATAGTCGAAGCTGGGCTAGTTTAGACAGATTTAATCAGACGTCGATCAGGTATTCAAAATATTATATTAAGAGCACGACCACAGTTTAGAATCTTAATTCAAAGATCTTATCCGATAATTAGTATGTATCCGTTTGGAAGATATAAAATCAATATGGATACTACGATATTGTTTGTGCCAACAGAAAATGTTATATAAGCGGCAACCATACATATCAATAAATAAAAAGAAATAAGTCAACGGTAAAAATGATCTAATAGATCTTGATAACGAAACAAACAAAAATTGTTGTACTAGAAAGGAAACTTAGACGAAATTAAAAATTACAAAAATTAACAGATATGTAGGTTTGGGCAAACGGGTGTATGACGTCAAATCTTCTTTTGTTCACAAATAGAAACATAACATTTGATTTTTTTTCTCATTTTACGTACGTAAATACATACGTAAAAAATGTACCAATATTATTGCTTTAATAGACGAATAGATTCATATAAAATTTGTTAAATGTTATTTAATTAAATATTGAACTGAAACCATGACAAGGATGTAAGAAATATAACAATTACTAGACGATGATTTACGATAGGCTTAAAAGTTCATTATCTGAATTAGGGCTTTCCCGGCGTTGAATGAAGCTGTTCATGCGGTCGGTTGAGGGTGATTTCCTACTTTATGACCGGTCAATACTTGCTCTAAGGTGGTATCAGATTAATGTGTACACCTAGCCAGTTGAGTTTGCAATATCCGGAAAGAATTTCGTAACGTGTTTGATATATAACTCCTCTTTGAAAAATTTGTATAAATCTCTTTTAACAAGATCCTAATTTTCTGAGTCACGCTCTATCCCAAAAGTTACGCAGTAAGTGTACAACAAAATACACCAAATTCTCAACAAACACATTGTTGTTGTAAAAGTGTTCGAATGATATCCTTATCTTTACATTACATACACGAAGCTGCCTAATTATCGAAGGGGTACGAACATGTTACGGGCATTTGTCACAGTTCCGATTTGTCACGGTGTTGCGACCAATTTTTTCCCAGTTCCGGACTTCTCGCTTCTACTTTTGACGTGTTAATCATTCTGCTTCTTACGTTGAGTTGAACAGATCTGTCTCCGTAACTAAGGTCTTCCGTTTTCGCTTCTAAGTCTCGTTTATCAAGGATATACATGGAAATTCGACTATGATAAGTATACTACTATCGTTGAGTGAATCTGGAAGGTTCGCTTTGCCCAACTTTACTGTTCGAACTGTCGGTCGTTGTACGATTGCTTTTCCTTCTATTGGAGGTGAGTTTTCCCTTTTGTTAATTACGATGCCGTTATATTTTCTACTTTACGTTGTTGTAGAGAACTAGTGTAAGCTAGCACAAGCTACTATATACGAGTAAAGAGAGCTAAGACTTATTTTCGAGAACATGTGAGAACTATCGTAGGAGCTACAAGCTAGTTTCCCGACATCTTTTCATCAAGTGCGCGAAAACCCGCCATCTTGAGCAGTTTCCGTCGCGATACCGATTGCCACACCGTACAAAGTTTGAAAACAAGGAAAACGCCACGCTAAATCCCCCTTTTATGTCATTTTATATTGTAGACTCATTGAGTTTTGGGAAAAATTCCCTAGGACCCTTTAGTTAATTTAGAGTAAGGAAATCGTGAATTTGTGTTCAAATAAACAGAGTTTCTTTTACTTTTGTAACATTCTATTCTCTTAGTATTTTAAGAGGGGAGGGATCAGATTGGTGTTCGGGTAATTTAATAATATATTTGTCGAACGAAACAATTACTTCTTTTAGTAATTTAAGTGGGCGTCACAGTTACTTGTCACTTGCATATATTATTGTTTTAATTACGTTCTGCTAAAGCTATAATGTGGCTGTAAGGCCGCTGGAATTCCAACGGTTACCGAGAGTGTGTAATGCGTAGATAAGAAGCTACCGTAAACGAATTTAACCCTTCGTTTCATGATTTTCAAAATATCGAAATTAAAAATTATCTCACTGAATTTTTAGGTAACTAATGGTTAAAATAAAATGCTTCTGAAGCGAAAATATATTGATTGTTGCTGTTACAAAGAA
The DNA here is from genome assembly GCA_038088585.1 of Chrysina gloriosa. Classification (NCBI taxonomy): domain Eukaryota; kingdom Metazoa; phylum Arthropoda; class Insecta; order Coleoptera; family Scarabaeidae; genus Chrysina; species Chrysina gloriosa. The sequence goes on from CM076092.1 coordinate 14,326,830, forward strand.
TTCATGTATGTTGCAAATTTGCAACATCATGGAAACAAATTAACTTTTAGTATGGGTTTAGTTGAATATATAAAAACAATTTTTATCTTTGGTTAGACAAAGATGCACACCACATTTTTCGCATTTAAAGTGCGTGTCTCCTTTGCAACCTGGCATTTTACATCTTTGTCTTTTGTCGTCATATTGAGTCCAATGAGCGACCTCGTCCATCCTGACATTTTTGGGAGGTGCATGAGCTGCAGATCCTTTATGGGGTTTAGCACTTATACCTAACTCCTCATTATTACCTACCTCATTGCTAGATCTACCACGTTTTTTATTTGATTCAATGTGAATAAGGCACAGGGTTTGTGCAAGTTCTAATCGATATTGTCATAATGTCTGCTTATCAGCAAGATCACCTTTTTGTTTCCTCAGTCTTTTAGCCAGCAGCCAAGAATTGATAATTATTATATCTAACAGATGATAAAATATCCGCATGTACCATTTCCTCGATCTGATACTTATTTTGTGACGGCCAACATGACTGTCCAGCATATTCACGCCTCCCATATGCAAATTGTACTGCTTGATAATGTTGGGATAGGCAACATTAATTGTTTTCTTTTTCTTCCTATCATATCTTTGGATACGAAACTGTGGCAATTCACCAAAACAAGACGATAGCAATGTCACTACTTTATTATCATTCCAAGATACAACACTGAGGTCAAGGCCACTGACATGAGCAACAAATTCTTGTGATAACCCTCTTGGAAGTTTTTGGATTTTTTGTCATCTATGAGTTTATTACATGGGATTCTATTTCGCCGAATAGTGCCTAACATATATATTCCCTGATTTGTCAAATATGTAAACAATGGTATGGATATGTAATAATTGTCACAATATAATTGGTAGTTCATGTTTCTTGGAATTATTCTTGCTAAGCGAATTACAACATTAGCACTGGCGTCTAGATCAGATTCATCAGCAGTTACTTGCGTAAAACAATTTAGTGCACCATTGTGAATCTAAAAATTGTAGGAAAATCCTGTAGTGTCACACAACATGAAAACCTTATAACCCCATTTATGAGGTTTCATTGGGTTGTATTGTTTCAAGTGGTGTGTAGCTTTTGTGGAACATATTTGTTCATCTACAGATAATTTAGATTTCATGGATATTGAAGAAAATAGACCAGTGAGGTGAGTCAACAACGGTCTAATTTTATGAAGGTTATCATAACGAGGATTTTCCTGTTCAAGCATTTTACTGTTATCATTGAAGTGAATTGTGCCTTTTATGTGCTCAAACATATTTATACTCGTTGTATTTCTAGTGTTTGAAATGCCTATATCTGATCTCCAATAGCAACGACTTCTTGGCAGCTTTGACACAGACATATATACATACAAATTCCTAAAAAATGCTCTATATCTTTTGCTTTTATTCCAGCTGGACAATTTGGATTTTTTGAACACTGTATAAATTAGTTTCTTGCACTACCATTTAAATTAGCTCTTTATTGAAGAACTATTTGAAAAACTCATACGGTGTCTCTAACTCTAATAAGTTACCATGGAATTTTATAGCACCATCATCAATTTTCAAATTTTTTTTTTGTGCCACAAAATATTTTCTCTGACTCTGCTTTTGTTGGAATATGTTGCTGCTCTAATTGGAATTTTGTCTCTTCTGGCTCTTCTGGCTCCTCTTTAGCAGCAACATCATGTTCGGAATCACTATCTTCAAATTCATTAGTATTTTGATCAGGATCTGTTATACTATCTGATTCTGAGCAATCTATGAACCCATCCTCACTTTCATTATCCCAATTCTCCCATATTTCTGCTAACGCTTGATCTGTAAGACCTTCTTTGGCACTTTTTTTGCGGGCTGACATTATCTAGAAAAACGAGGATATTTTTACTATATTTTCATAATGTTGTAAATTTGCAACATAGTTCTAACAGTGATTGCAGCAAATCTTACAAACTAAAATTTTCATTTATTTATGGGAATACATTACTACATACCTTTACATAATACAAAAAACAGCAAGAACGTTTCACAGTAAATGTTTTTTCTTGTTTATCAGACACGTGATAAATATAATGTGTACAGGTTATGAATACAACACAATCTGTCACGTTGAAAATGCTCAAAACAGACTAATTTTGTCATCTTCCGGTGACAATTGATACTATATTTGAAGTAGAAGGTGTATAACAAATATGCAAAGTTATGAACACAGCGCTAGTTCAAATCCAACAGCTTTAATGTATGGTTACAGAGCTATGTTGCAAATTTGCAACGACATGAAATGAAGGGTTAACTTAATCGTTTCAACTGAAGTGACGAATAAAGTACTGCTAAACGTCATTTTCTCGCCTCAGTTCATTTTTTATTTCTTTTATGTTAGTTTTAAAGAGTTTTCAAGTAATTTGGCTTTACGACAGAATAAGGATCCAGAACGTGGACGTTTCGGATAACCTCGATTCACCTACTACAGAAGCTAAAGGGTCTGTCTGACTCCAGACACTCAGATGTGATCCAGGTCTATAAGTGGAGAGTGACGCTTTCTTACTATTTCTCGAACTTTAACCTACACCGTTTAATTTGGGCTAGCACGGCCTGGATCTATCTTTATCACCAACGAGGTGGGTGATTTGAACTGTAACGTCGAATTTCCGCGTCAGTCACGTTTCCGACTTTTTCTTCCATTATTACAATTTAATCAAAAGCTTTAAAAGGCAGAGACAAAAAGATGATCGCCACATTTTTGGAATTACCGGACATATTTCCAATGTAGCACTGGAGGATGGCCGTATGTAAAATGCTGAATGGTGTTAACGGAAATTGGCCAAAAATAAGATCATAAGGATTGGGTCATTCTAGTCTAGAATGATGATAAAGTTATTAGGTTTACGTTTTACATCGGCCGAAGATAGGAGATAGACGAATTTAGAAATGAAATAAGCAACGTAGCGAGGGAAAATCGGGAAAAATGATTTGGAGATTGATTTAACGGATACAAAAATGCATTGATTTTAAAGGAAAACGCTTTGAAAAATTATAAATGAATGTGTTTTGTAAATATATTTTGCATTGCTTTACTGGGCCCAGAAGAAAGATAACAGCTTCCATTTCTCTACCTTTGGAAATATACTTAATTACTGCTATATTATATTTTTCCCTTTCAAGATGAGAATCCATAAAATTAAGTAGCTTGCGACAGAAACTATTCGACAAAACGCTCCGATCTTAAAATTTTCGCAGAAAAAAACACGTTGCAATAAAAAGCTGATTCTCGTTTTCTCGAGGATGAGGAAGGAACGAAAGTTAGGGAATATAAAAGCCGTTGAACGGCGATGCTTTAAAAAAATGTCAAGTGACGGAAATTCTGCTCAAGTGGCATTAGCGAAGACGGGGATATATTACTGTAAGCCGGCTACATAAATCTAATCCTCAATCGAAATGCACCCTCGATCTTAAATTCTACTTTCTCCTTTTAAATTTATGTGTAGTATAGTTGAAGCTCTCTTCAACAAGCGGCTTCCTAAAGGCACTTGTTTCATGCAAAACTTTCGAATTTCGCAAAGGGACAATCGTCAGTAATTAACATTTTTTCGGTGTTACGAAGGAGGAGAAGATTGTTATTCGGTCGCTGTTCATTAAGGAATCCGAACTTATTACTAAAATTTTAATGAAGGTACTTTTTGGGATTCCTAATTAGATGTTTCATAAAAAGAAATCGCTTTATATTTAAAAAGAAACATCTCCAAAATATATTTGCAATCTTTTCGCATTTGGTTATTTTATTCTTAAATGCCACCACCACTTCCTCGCTCGATGTAGAGCGCACTTCATAACTTATAGTTCACACGTAAAGCTAAAAGAAATGATTAGTTTCCATGTCTAGAATATATGGCCAATGGCTCATTAGGCACTTCAATGTTTTGGGTATTCGAATACTCAAGCTTTCAAACAGCAGTGTGACTCCTATCGTTATTAAAATGCAAAATGATCCCAGACACTGTTGCCGAAAATTTAGGCGAAAACTTGAGGAAATCTAATTGTAGTGAACTATTCAGAATTAACCATCAATTAATCATCAAACGCTGTAGCGCAAGCATGTTTAGCAACCATCTTTTTGTTTTACCTCTCCTACCTATTGTACTGGGAATTTAGTTAATTTCTTAAACAAAATTGCACCGGCCTAGCTTTTAATTAATGATATAAAAAGCATAAATTATAACAAATTATATTTATGAATTTTGAGAAATATTTAATATAAAATAAAGATAATTACCTAGTGTTGTGTGTGTGTGTGAGTGTAATTTCTTTTATTCAATGATGGTTCTTCCTATGTCTCCTCTCTTGAATTGCTTCTTCGATACAGCTCTATTTTCTATAGAGTCTTCCCTCTCTTAACTTCTTTTTTTTTGTGTGGCTCTATTTTCTACGGATTCTTCCCTTTTTTAAATTCTCTCTTCTCCAGTGTGGTGAGGTTCTTTTATTCACTGGTACTTCCTTTAAAACCCTTTTGGTCCAAATATATTTTAAACTCTTTTTTGACTTATATATCTTGTCAATTTTCTTCGTCGTCAACCAAACAAACTTTTTATTGTTTCCGGAAATCAGGGCTACACTACATTATTTCTCAGTTGTCCACGAAACGAAAAGTTTAATTCACCATGACTTCAGTTCATCCAAGGCATAATGTTGTTATCGAAACCTGTATTGTTAAAGTCGATGTATCCTTGGTTATTTATATCCAGTGGTTATTAGGAATTCATGTGATGTGAAGGTGTTAAATGTATGTGTCTCAATGGTTACAATGCTTTTCTATCTTTTAATCTATGCTTTTTATAATAATTAATAATTGTATTTCTAGTTCCATTTTTTCTCCAATTAGATGTCTCCGGCTAGACTGGAAAATAGGAAGCTAACACCCATAGGGTAATAAAATGCTTAAAAGGTGGTGTGCGTGGTATCGAAAAGGTATAAATAGAACTCAAAAATAAAGCGAATGTCATTTGAACATAAACGTCCATAACCCTAATATTTACTGTGAATTTTGATATATTGAATTGTAATAAATGATAAATTTTGTAATGGTAATTAACCATTTGAATATTACTATACTACAATATCCTTGGTTCAGCCCTGTATTGATAATGTAGACCAGATGGGAAGACCCATTGCAGAAGTGATCTACATCATTTCACATGTCTTTGTGTTGCATTGAAGTCACATTTGCGAGGGATCGAACGGAACGAAGCTTACGTACCTTCAAATGCTCATGTTAAAGGACGTTAATTGTTTTTACATCAATCTTTAAGGTTGCTTTAATTCCCTTTATAGAAATATTCATTGTAACACCGCTTTATGGTAGCTAAGGAAGACAACTAGTTCTAGTTTCCTCAAGAAAGACTTCACGGTTTCAGCCATCTTTGAAATTGTAAGATTGCACAGTTCTTTAACATTAAAAGCGTGGTTGGTGAAGTTTTTTGACTTTTAATAATGTTATGTATTTATAAAATTATGCATAAAATGCTTTTTGCTCGAATCCATTATTTTGTATGCAAAGAATCACTTTAGAGTTATGTATTTGTTAAATATTTGATTATATTTGTGAACTATCACAGTCATTAACCAGGTAAACGTAAAATTGAAAGATATCATGGCCTGCAGCCATGTTTTCAGGGAATAACGGTTTAAATCACAGATTTTACTAACTAGAAATATCCACATCAGTGATCGTGAGTAATGGTAGCACTGTACGATCACCAAATCCATCCCCAATTTAATTAAATAATAATAATCAGAAAAATCGCAGGATTTAAATCAAAATTCTCGAACGCTGTTTGTTTTAAATCATTTACTTTTAACTTCAGCTCACAATCAGTGAAATTAGGCTCTTAATCTCGATAACTCAAGCAGTAGCGTCCTATTTTCTTTAATTTAAGTTTTAATAAGTTTACAACTTTCCTTTAGATTTTAAATTGCTTTCGCTGACAACGTTGCGAAAAATTGCTCGAGACGTTATAGAAAAACGAAAAGCGCTAACAACGTGAAGAAGATAAACACAAATTTGCCGAACACGCCCGTCCTCTCTTTACGGCTTTATAAAGCTTAAGTAAACGATTTAAAAGACGGTATAGGTACAATTGTACCTTTGTATTGTATTATGAATGTAGATAAGACTTTTCGTAGTAAAACGATTAAATTATTTCACATTAAAATTACTAGTAAGTATAACTAATAAATATGTATCTAAAAGAAACTCATTGTTCATTTACTATTTATAAAAACTATTACTTTTACATTTCAATAATATGTAAGTATGTGCAAAACTTCAAATTCAAAAAACAAAACTATAGTATGCTTTAGGTTAATATTACTAGGAAAATACAAAAACGGGGAATACCCGCAATAAATTGATCCCACACAGAAGTTTGTTTAGTTAGTACCACAAACTGATTATAAAAAGGGGAATACCCAAAAGGTATTCAGTAGTTGAAAAAATACAAACGTACACTAGAAAAGTTGCGAAATATTTATGGTCTTACATGTGCCGAAGGAAGACGTCTTTATAAAAATTAATTTCAGAAATAATATATAAAATATCTATTTTTTATTGAATCATTATGAGTTGTGTCGAAACTGGTGGTTGCTCACGTCGTGGTCGTCTTTTAAGGTACATACATATTTTTACCCAAAAAGTTAAGTTTAAAAATAATACAAAATAAATAATTGCTCGCCGGGCTTAGATCCGATGAAATGCGGCAGATGGTTGAATGTTCTGAAGATGAAGAAGAAACCTTTGTTGCTTCTGATGCAGATTTTGCAGATCCCTATTAATTCTTTTTTTTTTTCTTTGTTTCTTGCATGCTCTTCATAAGATATATATGAAGGTACAATTGTACCTGCAGAGTCTCTTAACCTTCCTATACTCACGCATACGGTGTGTGAGACCGATTTATATAGTATAGTATACGTCTTTCATTTTAACGTGAATATAGGAAGGTTAAGGGTGCTAGATCTTAAATGATCCTAAGATATGATAGATCCTAAATAATAGGGAAGGCATCCAGATATTTTTCTGAAATCTCTCATATTTAATCTTAATTTAGGACTCGAAGGACAAAATTTCAGACCCCTATATATCTGAATACATCCCCTAAAGTCAATTGTTCATAAAAGTGACATGAATGTTTTGTACATGAAATGTATTCCAATACAAAAATGCAAGACTTACTATTTCAGCAGTTTGTCTAAGATGTAACTGGTACTAGCAAAGCCTTTAAAGCTCCCTTTCCATATGCAAACGTACTAATCTGTAAAGTGTCAAAGAAATTGTTTTCAAATTCTGTACACCTATTATTTCCCTAAATTTTTGTGCTCTATCTTATTGTAAGAAAAATACTTGTTTCAAGACGAAATCTAAAATACAATGTATTATTTATTTTGTTTTGTAGCACACAGAAAAATGCTTTCAGAAACATGACATCGAAGCGATGTGAATCATGAAACAGAACAACACATTTGTCACTTTATTTTTTAAAAAGGTACTAAACGTAGGCATAGATGACATCAACAAGGCGAGCTTCTAAAATAGCACATTAATATTTGATACGTAGGCATTAGGTTGGGAAAGTCTGACGGGAACAAATTACTGAAAACCCAAATCACTACACAGCTCATAAAATTAAGTTTCTGTGCTATTGAATGTGCAATTTTATGTGAGGTATCCCCGAAAGCTCCCTAGAATTAGTATAAGAACGCTTCATTTCTATTTCTGATGGAAAACTGAATAGTTTAAATTTTGCTATGATTATAATTTCCCTTTTGAATTCATTTAGTTTCTGTACTTATTATAGAACTGCTATTCTTTCTCCGAATGACTCACTACTTCAATCTTTAGGCATTCAACTACTCAACCGTTAGAGTAGCAATACGGGCCCTAGTGTTATCAAAATAAGACGATCTTTAGGCGAACTTAGTGCAAACAAATTACAAAGAGTAGTTCAATATCCATAGTATGGCAATGCTCCAGTTCTACAGTGGAAACATGTCTAGTAATTCCATAAAATGTGATGACCAACTATTTGTTTCATCTTTCTTAACGAATAGACTTTGCTGGAACCGAGCTCTTCTCAAAACTCAACCTGGGGATTCTTGCCTTCTTTTGGGATCATACCAGTATACCCATGTTTCACCATCTGCAGTGATGTGCACCAAATGGAACCATTCATTGTAAAGTGATCTAGGATTTGCTAGTGATACTGAATTCCCCAGTATTCCACTGAGGATGGCAACTTAGTTGCCGAAATACGTATCTGAAAATTTTACCAAAGGTGTGGTAAGGGTAATTTTATTCATTCTATATATTTCATTCGATGTTCGTTTCTGAAATGGAGTCAAATTGTGAGGTATTTAATGGAAACAAAGGCTTCGTACAACAAATGCATATGTCAAATGGTATTTGTTGATTTGACACCCATTTTTAAAGTTGCTTCAATACTTCCTACAGTAACATGTCAGTTATGTGAATTATGTTCCACATAATGGCAAGTTTATGGCTTAGGAATTCGATAACTGTCATTAAAGAAAAGTCAAGCACGTAGAAATGTATTGTACGAGGGACGCTTTTTATGTTTTTATAAGTGACCATTAGGTGGCGCTGCTAAGATATGTCATAACTAGTTTCGTAAAATTTGACATTTGTTATTGTGAAAACACTGACCGAGAAGCTTGTTTACAGTGGACGTTTAAAAAAAAACTTCACAAGGTTTTGATTGGATGGTTTTTCAATTTTACCAAAAGACTCAACAACAATGCATAGAATTGCTTCGTTCAACTTTTGGTAATGAAGTATCATTGGAATGGATGTTTACAACTTGTTTGTAGAATTTCATCGGAATCGTGCATCTGTCAGTGTTGAATTGCGTAAAGGTCGACCAAAATTGGTTTTTAATCCAAAAACCGTCGTCTGCGCCCCATGATTGAAGAAAATTGGTATGTGGCTTACAGTGGGGCAGAGGTATTCTTAGGGGTAGTCAAGACTACAATACGTTCGATAGTCGATTTTGCATGAGCATTTGGCTGTGAGAGAAAGCTGTTCTCGGTGTATTCGCCATAATTTGAACAAAATTCAAGACTGGTGTTAGTTGATGTAAGGTAAATGCTCAAAAATTCGTATACAACATCGTAACAGGTGATGAAGCTTGCATATATTCGAATCAGCAAACCTGAAACTAAGCAACAATCCACTGTTTGGGTGTTCCAATGTGGACTGTATCCAACAAAGATTGTTCGTTCGCTTAGCACTTCTCAGAGAATAATAGCTTGTTTCTCGCAATTTCCACCGAAAGTCAGAAAAGCAGATAACAAAAGTGGCCGGAATAACACAAACCTGTAAACCTGTAAAAATCTTAAGCTATTCTTTGTCGACCTACCTGAGTTTTGGGCTACAGTGAGAACGGGTCTCCAATCGAAAACCAGAGATGGAAAATCAATGCCACTACGTTCTTGGTCACTTATGTCTAAGAGGTCTGTCAGAACGTAGAATGGTCGGGTCTTTACGAAACAGGGGTAACCACAAGGGAAGTAGCGAAACAGCGAGCTGAGCCAACAATTGACGCGTTCATTCACGACTTGTTTTGTTAGAAAAAGGAATGAAAAGGGTTGGTGCTCAATTTTCAATAAATTAAAATACAATTCAAACGAAATAAAATAAAATTATTGACAAGATGTAAACGAAGTAGATTGTTTATATGGAGTGATATGATCTTTTTCTGAAAAATGATCACAGTATTAAAAGTATTCAAATGAATAAATGTTTATTAATTTTAATTGAGCAAAGGAAAAACGGAGTCACCCGAAAAGGTTAGTGAGGCGAATCGATAAGAGAGCCAAGATTATCTACGTAAATCCAAAACTAAGTTCGTGAATTCGCAATTAACAACTATTACAAATTTTATCCAAAAGAAATTCAAAATTAAACTCATTTCAATAAACAAGGTAGCGTTTCCAAAATTAAGAAAGAAGTTCTATGGTGAAGAAAATTTACACAGTTTTAACTAGTCGTTTATCTGTCGTGGTAATACTTCCTCGGTGATAAGAGCTTATGCGTTCCTGCCAGTGAACCAGAAATGAGCCTGAAGGCGCAACAGTTCCAGTGCAGATACTAAAGACTCAGATTCCCCAAAAAAGTATTCGTAGAAGTGTTCGTATAGGTATTTGTAAGAAACGCTTTTCTTTGGGAATACTGTATTCCTAAAATGGTATCTTAACAGGTATACCTAAAATATTCCTAGAGTATTCCTTGAGGCTCTTCTATGGAATTTGGGCCAACCAGGATGATTTAGTTTTTCCTTTTCACTCCACGTGTGAAATTCCTATAGAGGTTATTTACAGAAAATCGGTAAACGGAGTTTTAAAATCCGATTTAATAATCGAGAGGAACCTCCACAATCTGCAATAAAACTCCAAAGTTCAACAAATGAAGAGGTTTCCAAAGAACAACCGAATGGTTACCAACTGTTCCACGAGAATGTAGGATTCAAAATAGACGATACAACGTTTCGTTGCAAGGTAAAAGCCGAATCGGAAATTCTCCAAAGCAGAAGTGAATTCGAATAATGGAAACTTTTATTAAGGGAAATACTCAGTAAGAACGCAAAATGTTAAGCAACTGAATTAATCACAATTAGCTAGATAGAACGAAAGACGATATCTTGGCAAGAAATGATATTAAGAACACGATAAAGTTAGGAATTAATGTATTTAAAATTAATGAAATTATACGTGTTTACTTCGAACATCTGCCACCACTAAAACTGGATCGCTGCATATTGTACTGAGAAGTTAGTCAATTATATAGAAAGCAAAAATTATTACAAATAATATTTATAAAATTTTAGTATTATATTAACAAAATAATGAACAATATAATCAAAATATATTACGTAGTGTGTGTATAAGTGTAATTTGTTTTCTAATTCTTAACTTCTCTCTCTCTCCTGAATTCTTTCTTCACTTCTTTTCTTTGGTCTTTTCCTTTTATTGTACTTCTTTTTCTTTGGTCTGTTCGTCGTTTATAAACAACAACTTCTTTTTTGGTGTGGTCTGCTTCTTTTCAATCAATCAAGTCGACTTTTTCGTCGACCATCCCATTCCGTCGTTCATAAACAAGCTTCATTTCTTTTTTATTTCGGCACGTCGTTATAGCAATTTGGAATTCTAGATCTTGAAATGTTTCAAGTGTATGTGTGTAGTATATATATATATTTACAACGCTTTTCTATTTCTTAAAGAATGTTTTCTATAAACTTTACATCTTTTTATTGGTAATTTTACTCACGGAGTATTACCATACCACAATATACAACTACGAAACGAAACGTCCATACAGGCGAGGTCAAAACTAATTAAATAGAGGGGCGGTCAAAAATAATTTAGCAAAGTCGAACGATTGATTATTTGGAGGAGAAACACGTCAATTCAATTCCTCATTGCCCGTATACATCAGATTTATCGTCGAAGGATTTCTTAGTATTCCCGCATGTCAAACAAAAAATGCGTGGACGGCGATTTCTAGCACCTTAAGGAGCTGTCGCAGTCTTCATAAACCGTGTTTGTGAGATACCAACTTCAGAGAGCATAAAACGTAAAGGCAAATATTTGGAAAAGTAATGAAACAGTTGGTTCCAAGTTTTTTCTGTCATAGTTTTTGTAAAAACTTAAAAGTTGCCCTCGTATCACCGCTTTGTAGTATCGTAGCTCACAACTTGTGTTAATTTCATTGTTTATGAATTCAGTCATGTGGGAGATTCTAGGAAATCACATCCCGAAATGCTCTAATATTCAATATTTGTTGAAGAATATCATGACCGGTTCGAGAGAACATCCTCCGCTATTGAACAATTACATTTAAATAAAAATGATTTGCGTCTTACAATACCGATTTCAGTACCCGCTCCGTACCTTCGATGGAGAAAACGTAAAAGAAGATCAGCATCTCCCGTGTACTACGTCTCTTCACTCTATAAAGAATGCACTTCCCCATCAATAGACATTTTTGAAAGCAGCTCTTAAACTGCCTCTTTCGTTCACGACGAAATTTGCTTTCCTTTGTACTTTCATTACTGAAACTTACAATTAGTTGTTGAAATATGTACATATTCCAAGCTATCCAAATCAATGTGATATAGCAGCAAGAAAAATTCCCGTTTGGGGTACTCTAAATCACAAGCATTTTCTCTATTCTATTGATCGACGACCGAACTGCTGAGAGCTTTAAAATTATTTTCTTGCTTAATTTCTGATTTTGCTCTTGATATATATGTAGGTGTTGGTTAGAACTTAAATACATACTAACCTAGGTAGTTGTTATGCAAAAGTTAAAAGGAAGCTTTATCATGTGAAACGTTTGAGAATAATACAATAAATATGCAAACACTCGAGCTTACTGTTGATGTTTACGTTTAAAAATTCCGTTTTGTCATGACCTTCGTTTAAAACATGGTTGCACAGACTTATGAAGACTAGGGGCCACTCGGGCAAATCATGAACTGATGGCGGGCCGGCCGCCAGAAGTATAGGTAATTAAAGACAATAAAGAATTGATAATAATTTATTAAAATTCAAAAAGAATTTATTAATTTGAAGCGTGGCACTGCATAGTGCTTACAATCTTTTTTATATTTGGCTCAAATTTACTTGTAGCAACACGTAAAACTGCTTCCAAACTTTCATTTGCAAGGCGGTTTCGATTTTTTGTTTTATTATTATTTAGTATTAAAAAGTTTGCTCACATATATAGGTAGAACCAAATAAGCTGGCACATTTCAGAGCGTTTATGCGCAACTTTTCGTACATATTTTTATCAATGCAGCGGTGAAAGTTCAGCAAATCTCCTTCGTTGAATTTGTTGCGTAAATCTTGATCGTTTTGAATGTCGATAATTTCTAACTGCATTGACTCTGGCGCATTTTCAACTGAAATCGTGAAAGGATTGCTGAATATGTCCAACAGAGGTTTCACTTTTTTAAACTCCGAAAATCTGTCTTGAAAAGATTGAATCAAAATATCTAGCTTTTCTACATAACTGAAATTAATCGCAGTTTTGTTGAATTTTTCAGCCATTTTCTTATAATTCGGAAAATGATTGTAATTTCCAGAATTCAATTGTGATTTGAAAAGTGTCGGCTTGCATTGAAAGGATGATACATGAGCGTAGAGCTGGGATATCAGTTGATTTTGCCTTGAAGCCGTGTGTTCAAGACATTCAAATGATTTGTAATGTCAACTAAAAAGCCAAATCACACAACCAATCAGGATTTTTAAGTTCCGGGACATCCCTTTGCTTTTCCGCCAGAAATATTCCAATTTCTTCTATTAAATTTAGAAATCGTTCCAGTGTCAATCCACGGCTTAGCCACCTTACTTCTGTATAATACAGTAAATCTCCGTATTCGCTTTCGATGTCATCAAGGAATTGTTTGAATTGTCTGTGATTGAGTCCTCGTGATTTTATGAAATTTACAGTCGAAACTACCACTTTCATGACATTTTGAAATTCAATTTTTTTAGAACAGAGGGTTTCTTGGTGTATAATGCAGGTGAAACTGCATGAGATCTCCAGCGTTTATGTTTTTTCCTTGCAGATGCTTTTTCAGTAAAGTAACTAGCCCGGAATTGACACCAATCATCGAAGGAGCACCGTCAGTCGCAACTCCCGATAATTTTTGATAAGTCCAAATCAGTTTTTGAACACTCATCCAAAAGTACATTGAGTATATCAACTCCTTTGGTTTGACCTTTCAATGAACACATTCCGAATAACTCTTCTAAGACTTCAAAATCTTGAGTAACACCTCGTATGAATATGAGAAGTTGAGCTGTGGAACTAATATCAGTGGATTCGTCGAGTGCTAATGAAAAAATTCAATGATCTTAGTTTTTTCAATTAATTGTTCCGCAATATTACCTGACAAAGACATAATTCGTCTTTGGATAGTCATACGATTCAGTTGAATTTTCTCAAACTTTTTGCTGCTTCTGGACACATTTTCTTAGCGGCAATTTCTATGCATTCTTTTACAAAATCGCCATCATTGAAGGGGCGACTTCGCTTTGCTATCATTCGAGAAATTTCATAACTAACTTCTGTAGCTGCTTCTGAATCTTGAATGGGTTTTGTAAACATAGCTTGCTGACCAATAAGCTCCCGTTTTAAAGACAACATTTCTTGCTTTCTTAATTCGCCTGTAAACTTGGTAAAAGAAGGATGCTGCGTTTCATAGTGCCTTTTTACATTATATTCCTTTGCAATCGCAACAGAATTCTTACCAAATTAAACGACTTTGTTATGCGACCATACAAAAAGTATTTCTCAGTCCAAATTTCTTGAAACTGCCGATTTTCACCTTTAACCTTACGTTTTTGCTAGGTCCTGGCTTCTCCATGTTGCGTTCTAATCCTGGCTAGAATTAACACAGCACCTAAAAACAATTACAGTACCTACTTAAATTACCCATTCTTTTTAAATTATCAAAAATAATTGATTAAATTCCTCAGAAATTTTAAGATTTTTATACAGATTTTATATCTGAAATAATGACGTAATTATTACAGTTAGAGAAATTCTGATAAAAATAGTAATTTCTTTGTTTTATTTTAATATTTGGCCAACATTAAAGCTAAATTTGATTAAAATTGATTAAATAGGTAGGGAAACACTTATTAATAACTGAGTTTTACTTACGATTTCACAACACAATTATACACGGCACTTGACGGGTTAACAGGAAATCTACGTTGAATGTGGATCAAAATATATGACACCGGCTAGTCGAGTTAAAATCTACACTAGAACTATTGCCTCCCCAAAACACTATTAAACTGCACTTATTCTCAATCACTTATTACTTCGCTTTGTATTTTCGCGCTTATTTCTTCCTGTTGACATTTCACTCAAATTAAAACCGAACTGTCGGTCGCTGCGGTTAGCGTGGCTTTTATACCGCGCATACGACTCTGGAAGCTTTGTGTATCTACTCGTACCTACGCGAGCAATCGAGAATTCGGGACTATTACTATCTCGCTTGCTCACACCGCGCTAGAAAATTCTTGATTTCTCTTCTATTTTGAACTTTATATAAAGGCAGCAAGCGATGTTACTTGACTTAGCATTTTTGGGCGCTAGATTCAAATAGCGCGCGCGCGAGATTCAAATTACTTTTCGAACATATTTTTTTTTGGTTTTATTCTGGAATAGAATTAAATATTCTTCGAATGTACGAGAGTATTATTTTGCTTTCGGCGGGCCACCAGTATTCGACAGGCGGGCCGCGGTCTGTGCATCCATGGTTTAAAAGAATGGTGCACAGTTATACTTTCGCCCAACTTGTATATTTTTCCACTTCCTTACTGCTATGCTTCGTATTGTCCTTATTTGTTGAATACCAAATAACTGACATACTTTCCAATTTTATTCCCACTCAGTATTTCTGAAAGAGGAAATAACACACAACATATGCACTCCACGACTTTATTATTGCTTATAAAACTAGTATATTTCGTGTGCAACGCGGAGTCGCCTTGCAATGCAAATTTAAGATAATTTACTTTGCGCTTTGAAGAGGTTATTACCTCAATCACGTAAAACAGCAGACGTATGTTTGGTGATATTGTTGTACTTAATCAAAGTCGTTAAAAACTAGGGTATTCGTAGATGATTGCATGCACTTACGTGAATCAAAGTCTTACGTGTTTTCAATCGATCATATGTCTACAAGCCATTGAAAACTTATTTTGCAAAAATGTAGGTTATCCAACTCCACAAGGGAAGTTAGAGTAAGTAGTATTTGAGAAACTTTTAAAACTAATACCAATATTAACATGGAAGTAGAATTTTATACTTAATATAATATATAAAATAATGTATTTGTGAAATCAGAAATGATTTTATTATTAGTTCTATAAGAATAATATAATAAGGAAAGGCGTGGCCACAAATGATCAAGGAACAACGAAGAAATTATGTATATGCTAAGACAAATTTTGTACCCATTGCAAAATGTATGTATTACCAAAAAGTAAATTTTCGAAAGTTGTATTAGAATGAATACCTATAAATTAATTCAATCAAAGCAGCATCGGTACTTAAGACTCATTTTGTAAATCTGTAGACCATGCAACCTCGGTGGGTGATGCAAATCAGTCTTAAAGCCAGCCAACACCGTCAGCTATTTGAGGGACTTACGTAGTCTCATCTGAAGTAACTAAGTTTATCATAGGCACAAATCAATGAAGTTCTTCTGATCGCTCTATTTAGCGTTTTCTTCAAAATTGTTTCCTAATTAAATAATCGACACAAAATATTTGATGAAATCGTCAAGTTAAATTTCAAAATCACAATTATTGGGCACACCCGAGGGTGGATTGAAACGTTTCCAGAATGGATTCAAATTATATTTCATTTTTCAATACAATCCCCTCGAAGCTCAACACACTTGGCCCAACGTTCCTCTAGCTTCCCGATTTCCTCCCGGAAGTGAATTTCTTCGAGGTTCCCAAAATAATCATTTACGGCCTCTATCACTGCTTCGTTCAGCCAAAAGCGCTTTCCACTTAGAAATATTTTGAGTCTTGCGAACAGGTGGAATTTGGACGGAACCAAATCCATCCGCTGATTTCAAACTTCGATTCTGTCAATTTTTGCTGAACGATTGCTCTTGAAAGAGCAGCGCATTTTTGTGGTGAAACAACATTTTTTCTTCACCATTTTTGGGTGTTTTTTCTGAATTGCTAGTAATAGTTTTGCCTTTTTCAAGATACCTAATTAGCAAAATTCCTTATGCGTCCCAAAAAATCGACGTCAGCACCTTCGCAGCCGAGTATATGGTCTTTGCTTTCTTCGGAACCGATTCTCCGCATGCAATCCACACCTTTGATTCCATTTTTGCTTCTGATGTGTAGTGATGAATCCAGGTCTCATCCATGGTTACGAATCGTTTCTTGTAATCCGCTGGATTCTTCGTAAACACCTCCAAACAATCGGCGAAGCTCCAGCCCCAATGCGTTTTTGTTCCAAATTGAGCAAAGGTGCCAGCCAACTTGCGAAAATATTTTTAAATCCAATTCATTAGGTAAAATACAAATTAGTCGTTCAAAAGAGACGTCCACGATTTCCTCAACTTCACGCACTTTTATTCAGCGATCTGCTAAAAGCCTATCATGAATCTTTTCCACAATTTCTAGCCTGGTGGCCGTTTCCTGACATCCTGAACGTGGTTCGTCACTTGCATGCGTGCCACCAGACTCGAATTTATAAACCCAGAAACTCACGGTGGAAAATGAAGATGATCAATCCTCAAGAGCGGCATCTAACCTTGATTTGATTTCTGTTGCCGTTTTACCTCCCAAATAGAAAAGTTTGATGACCACTCGAACTTTGTTTTCATCCATAATTAAAACCACGCGACCTAAACGCTTGTCAACAGTAGACTATTGATATCAAAGAGTTACCAACACAACGACCTACAGTATTTGAAAATATCGCAATTCTTAAGCAACGATGCTGGAAATTTGTCAATCTGCACCTCGTATGTACGGTATGGATGTGTACACGGGTAAATATGCATAATAGCAAGTTATTAGATTAGCCGTCTTTGATAAAAGCCCATTTATCTATTGTCACGCAGTTTAGTTAGTAACTTTTCAAATTAATCGTGCTTACCCATCTTCAACTCGACTAACCGTCTTTCCGTGAATCGCGAAGGTGTCGACAGACAAGTAGCAAGGGGCGAAACCAGTTGCCTTGTTTAAGTTTCCAGCCGCCGTCGCTACCATCGCTCGTGGAGAATCCGCATAACTTTATTATACGATAACTTTAATGAATTCGTCTAAGCTGATACGTACAACTTTGCGCAACCGAAACATTATCTTGAGAGGACGAAGGGTGTGTTTGTGTATTGGGGGACTGCAACAACGCGTAAACACTTTCATAATTCTCATGATAACTAGGCCGAGGATGGTATTAGTGATTGTTATTGGATGATACGTTCGATATCTATTCGTCAACAAAGGAAAGACTTAAACTGTGAACGGCTAATGATCAGTTATGTGGGTGTACGTTAGTGTAGGTAAAATAAATAACTACTACAGTGTTTTAGACTAAACTTACTATGATGTGCGATACACGCGTATCACTAGCATATGAATTCTATATTTACACACTTTCATTCATGCTACATGTGTCACAGTATCAACGTGTACCTAACATAAGATCTAGGATATTATTGGAGTTATAAATACACATATGTCAATACTTATTATTCTTTATTACATTTGTCCATCCCATAATGCGTTATGTTATGTATTAAGGATTATACCTTCTCTGACGCTGAAGTGCAGAAGTTTGAAGAGTTTAGCCCAATTAGCCCTTTTTTTACGATAGCCAAAATTCTAGAACGTACAATGCATGAACAAATTAGTTAATTTACTTCTAGTAAAAGATTTTTGCTACATCCCCACTTAATCTTTCAAGCTGGTCACAGTTGCACCACAGTCTTGTTATGCGTGACTGGTTATATTTTGCCTGCAATAGTGTTTATTGATTGGATTTTTCAAAAACGTTTAATATTGTATATTATAGGGATCATTTATCTTGTTCTATCTAATAAAGGTTTCTGGATACGTATTGTTCTATGAATTTGGTAGAAAGTTTTTTCTAATAGATCGTAATTCTCACCTCTAATTTGGAACTGGCTACCTCTAATTCTTGACTACCATGGCTATCATATTTAATGGTTAGTGATGTTTTCTTTGAGATATCGGCTATCAAATATGATAACCACGATATATTCATATGTCAGGCTATGGCTATCAAAAACGGTATCACTTAGATGCAAATCTTGTGGAACTTTGAATGCTGGCCCGCTTCCGATGAGCTCAAACATGAAAGCCATGGTTTGTGCTGAAAAACTTGGGTTTAAATTACTCGGGCAGCTATGGCTAACATTTTTATACCCAACCAAAAATTCATCCCTAGTATTCAAAATCATACCCTCTACTTACATTTAATGTTAAGAACTACGTATTACGAAACCAAAAATTGTGATGTCCCCTCCCCTCCCCTCCCCCCGATGAACATTAGCAAAAACGGTTGGGCAGTCAATGTGTTAAAGCTATAATCTTCAGAGTCTGGGTTTAACTCTTTTATGGGTTGCGATTCATACTTCCTCTTCCCTGCATAATTGACCACTTGTTGAAATTCATTTATTTACATATCACATCTGGTTGTGCTATTCCTTTAAGGTTATGGGGTACTTTCTTTTGAGATCGCTTAAACTTAAAAAAATTGATTTGTCCCCAAATTATTTTGAAAACTGTATATTCGGGCTGTAAAAGTAGTATGTGTAACAATAAAAACTGGCTTTTTGCAATGTTAAGAACATCTATAGCTTTCATCTTTTATCAATAATAAGTAAAGAACCCAGGGCAATATACCCAGTTCCCAGGAACGATTTCTACTTCTCTAACAGAACCCCAAACTATTAAACCATAGGACAATTTAGATTAGTAAAATAAATGCTGAAAGTTCCAATGTTGATAGAATTTTTAATTTTATATATGGCGTAGAAGGGATTTGTATGTATAGTGTATTGCATAACTTGCCAGTGTAAAATTTCCACCTAAGATTGCTGTCAATCGTTACACCCAAATACTTTACTTTGTTTGTTTGTTGATTAGAATTTGCTTTTTCGATATGCAATAGTTCCCAGCGCGTTTTGGGCTCAAGTCAACTAATTTCGTTTCTTCAAGATTTAATTCTAAGCTATTCACATCACACTAGTTTATCATTTCTGTTCTTATTAACATATTGATGCAAGCCTTCAACTTTTAAAGAATTAAACAAATCCTTGACACAAATAGCATAAAAACAGAGGTCCCTAAATGGAACACCGTGGCACATCTTCTGATACTGATGTAGTGACTGACTTAACATAAGTTTTTTTTTTATTGTTTGTTGAAGGTACGCAGTCGCAACGTATCGCTCAGATATGACTTTATTAAATTAAATATTTTACCGCGAATGGCGCACTTGTCTAGTTTAGCAAATGTCTAATGGCTAATAGTTACAGACGGCTTACTGATATCACAATATATGCCTTAAAACTTTCTTTCTACTATTCAACGCCGTTAGGATTTTATCCTTACAACTAAAGATTGCTTTCTCCCAAGAATTGCCAGGAAAAAGGCAAACTGGGAAGAGTTTTCGTAGATCATTGCTAACCAAAAAATTATAAGCATGCTTATAAACTATTTTTTCAAATACTCCAGAGAAGGACCATATCAAGGAAATAGGTCTAATGTTACTAAATTCATTTTGGTAACCCTTTACTGAACAGATGTAATGCATGTTTTGATGCATTGGGAAACAAACCTTCTGTTAGCATTCAGTTTTTCATATTTTTCGGAGGCTGCAATAAATACGATACGTCATGATCTTATTGTTAGCCGGAATGGTATCCATGCAGAAAGAAGTTAAGGGCTGAATTTCGTTCAATCACGAAACACTCTTAAGGAAATAATCGTTTGTTACTTCGGTTGTACTGGGTATGTGGCATTCATTCTTCTAGGAGATCGAAGAACAGTTAATGCTAAATGGTATACAACAATTTATTTGCCAGAAGTTATCTACGAAGTCAGGAAAAATAATCGGAAACGTCGCATCAGTTTGAATTAGGACAATGCGGGCTCTTACACAGCTCGTCAAACAATTGATTATTTGGAGGGGAAAAACATGGAATTAATGTATTGTTGTCCGTATTCTTCTGATGTATTGTCTAAAAATATCTTAGTGTTCCCGAATGCCAAACAAAAATTGCGTGGACCTTAAGAAGCTGTAGAAGAATTGGATTAAACGCATTTATTTCCTAAGAGCAAATATAAGCTATATAAGGTATAAAATCAAAAAATAGTTTTCTTTTCTGGTCCAACTTAAAAGAAGCCCCCCGTAAACTATCAGTTCTCCCTCATGTTAGAGTCCAGAAAATAGATGTCATTTCGTACTTACTCGAATTGAATTGACGTTATGAATTCTTTTTGGTCTAAATGTTTTTATACACTTACCAGCACGATAGCCTTAGCAAAGTTTGTTTACCATACTTTTCAATGTTTCCAACGAAAATAAAACTACCTACTTCATTGCTATTTAATTGGTATTTAGATACGTAATTGTCATTGAGTAGTTGATGCGCGCATATGAAGTGGAGGAGCAAAAAGAAGAAATAATTGGAAAGTGATCAAACAGTATTAATTCTAGCGCTAAAAGATGAATGAATTTCTATTGGAACTATCAATCAATGAATTAAATACCATCCATCCACAATTAGTCGTTTTTTTAATACACTGAAACAGCGATTGTAGGAAGTAAACAACGCCGTGATCGCAAACAAAAAAGAAAACAGCACGTGATGATTGCATTCTACGATACAGAACTCCATAACTTCCATTTTCCATAAAACATTCATAACAAAACCTGAATCATTTTCGAGAAACTCTGAAACAATTACAAGGAACTGTGCATACACCTCGAGCGGTTTGAGTAATGGTATTTTCATGCTCGAGCGATCAGAAACAGAAACGCACAGCTCACTGCTACATCACGTATACTGTGGTGGCTGCTTACGGAGTGTAGATGTTAAACGCACCACTGAACAAGCAAAAGCCTTCCTACAGGCTATCTAACGCTTAGCGATTGCCACCAATATCTATACCTATATATATACCTTGCTGTCTATACATATATTGCCGTTCACTTCCTGCCCTTTCATTATTTATTGGATCAGTCTTTGGATCTATTCAGAAGCGTAGATCGATATATACGTGCACTTGAACTATTGCATATTAAATTTTTCTTTCCACATTCGCCTTGCATTTTAGAGAAGATATTTTAAGTCCGATGATAATCTCGTCTAAATTTGGCATAGTGTTATGATATCTGTTATTCCAACGTGATAATCTTTACCGAAGTTTATATTCCTTTGTTTATCGAATAATTTAAATGTATATATATATATATATTTCGTGACCTTTTATACTTATCTTATATGATAGAGATCTACCACTAATAGGTCAATAAAACAAGGCTGGTTTGAGCGATAGTTATATTTTCAGAACGTTTACAAACGTTTTCGGAACACCTTCGTCAGTGAAAATATAACTAGATAAATATATAAACAAACTTTGTTTTTTTTTATTTGGGACTATCCACAAAATAACTAGTGACTAGGATTTCTTGATATAGAGGATGTATAACCAACTTTTATATATATATATAAATTATAAAAACTAAATTAATGTGTAAACATACATGCAAATTAAGTAAAATCTTATATCAAAAAATCTTTGTCGAAACCTTAACAATTCTGTTCAAGGACTAGGGAAAACCAAATTCAAAAACCTAGCCAAGGTTTCCTTCTTAAGAAATGCAAATGTCATTTTAACAAATTGCTATATACATTACTTAAATTTTGAATATCGGTCCTGAAATTAATAGTTTTAGTGTCTTTCTGTATATTTATCATTTCATATATTAGTCTTTTTTATAATTATTCTCTGTTTTTAATATAATTGTGTTTTCAAAATCAAAGTAATGCCCAAGATCTTTGTAATGTTTTGTTACAGCGGTCATTGCACCAAAATCATTATTTAAAGAATACTTATGGCTATACAACCTTTCTTTAAATATTGTTTCGTCTGACCGATGTAACAACCATCACAGTCTTTACAGTTTATTTTATAAACTACATTACTTCGATTTTGTTTAATTATTTTGGATTTAGTATTAGTAAAAGAGATCTGTTACTATAATTAATAATTTAATAAAAACAACATAAACATTACTTTCATTCCAAATTATAGTAACAGATCTCTTTTACTAATACTAAATCCAAAATAATTAAACAAAATCGAAGTAATGTAGTTTATAAAATAAACTGTAAAGACTGTGATGGTTGTTACATCGGTCAGACGAAACAATATTTAAAGAAAAGGTTGTATAGCCATAAGTATTCTTTAAATAATGATTTTGGTGCAATGACCGCTGTAACAAAACATTACAAAGATCTTGGGCATTACTTTGATTTTGAAAACACAATTATATTAAAAACAGAGAATAATTATAAAAAGACTAATATATGAAATGATAAATATACAGAAAGACACTAAAACTATTAATTTCAGGACCGATATTCAAAATTTAAGTAATGTATATAGCAATTTGTTAAAATGACATTTGCATTTCTTAAGAAGGAAACCTTTGGCTAGGTTTTTGAATTTGGTTTTCCCTAGTCCTTGAACAGAATTGTTAAGGTTTCGACAAAGATTTTTTGATATAAGGTTTTACTTAATTTGCATGTATGTTTACACATTAATTTAGTTTTTATAATTTATATATATATATAAAAGTTGGTTATACATCCTCTATATCAAGAAATCCTAGTCACTAGTTATTTTGTTGATAGTCCCAAATAAAAACAAAAGTTTGTTTATATATTTATCTAGTTATATTTTCACTGACGAAGGTGTTCCGAAAACGTTTGTAAACGTTCTGAAAATATAACTATCGCTCAAACCAGCCTTGTTTTATTGACCTATTAGTGGTAGATCTCTATCATATAAGATATTTATCGAATAATAATATCTGTAAAGGGCTTATTTAATATTTAGCTCATAAGATCCGTATTTAATGTGCAAACTGTATGTATAACCTTCTATTAATATCACCTTTCGATAAAAAGGTGTTCGATAGAGGACTTCGTCAATTGGGAGAAAAATTTTCTCTTAGACGTTTCATTACGGTTTTTTCCATTTCTGGAATCAAATTTTTATTCAAAAATTCAATTTCACACTTTGTATTTTACAAATTTATTACGTAGAACAAAGAATTGGAGATATAAAATCGCAAGGAAGTTGTTCATAAACGTTTTAAGCCACGGATGAAGATGCACGCGAATTTTTATAGTTTTCGTAATGTCGGCAATTTATTTGGAAATTTAAAACTGTAAAGTAAGGAAAGTTATCTGAGCGTACGAGTACTGTTAGATATGTTTGGAAGCAAAATTTCGGAAGGACTTCTTTCGAAAAACTGGTATTAGCCGGGACCCATAATGAGTGAAATTTGCTGTTTATTTGAAGGCAGAACTTATTGAAGATTATATTAACTGATATTTGTAGGGTTAGTAACTACGTATACGGTCTTAATAATAGAAATCTAGAATAACGAGTATAGGTTTACTATTAAAGTCACTAAATATATTAAGTACCACAATGCATAAAGAACGCTTTGGACACAAAATGACGGTTACGATGAGAGGATAAGTAAAGAATAACCTTAGTTTTGCTTAGTTAACAAAATTACGAGAATATAAAACGAAGTAGTTTATATTATTCAAATACAAAGTTTTTCAATTATACTTATCAACTGGAAATACAGCTCCCTACTTTGTATATAGAAAATAGAATATTCTTTCCTTTAAAAGAAAAGGAAAAAACCGGTGAGAAAAGTTAGAAGAAAACGGACAGCAAAAGTAGTCGCAGTGTAGCAACGAAGCTATTATTATGAATTTAATTATAAATATTAAACTACACCTACAAAAATAATTTTATATGTAGATATGTATAAGAAAATTTCTGAATAGATTTTGCGCTAAATTTGAAACATATTGTTAGAGTATTTATCATTTTATGTCCAATTGCGTATCAATAAAATATATATTTCAAATTGAAAAAAAATTTATTATGGAATAAAATGTTTCTCATTATTTTGTTTACTCTAATAAATAGATTTATACTTAAATATAAATGCGGCATATTTTACATCAAATAGCAACTGTTATTACACTTTTAAATGCATACAAATCTTAATTAGATATAAATTGCATTTTATTTTAAACGGGACAACCTGTTATGTCAAGGTCTTTGCGCCTTTAATACTGAAAATTATATATATTATTTTCACTTTACAGATTTTAGAAATGACTATGTAATACATGTTATGTTGTTAATTAAAATTACAGATGTAATTAAATCCTATTAAAAAATGCAATGGTTGCAAAAATAAAACAGGAATTATATAGTACTCATTTTTCTTGTATTTTGGTAGTACTTTAAATTCATATATG
Organism: Chrysina gloriosa; assembly: GCA_038088585.1. Classification (NCBI taxonomy): domain Eukaryota; kingdom Metazoa; phylum Arthropoda; class Insecta; order Coleoptera; family Scarabaeidae; genus Chrysina; species Chrysina gloriosa. Next base: position 14,352,017 of record CM076092.1, read on the forward strand.
TCTTACAATATATATAAATAGCTTAAAAATATTTTTATTCGAACTACTTTAAAGTTTCGTCCTATATTTAATCCAGGATTTAATTAAATTATCAATTTCATTTCTGCTATTTAACATCATCACTCAGCACAACTTGTACTACGCAATTTTCTAAAATAAAGTTATTTCAATCAAAATATGTAAAAAGAAACAGCTTATCAATAGCACCTTCGATAGATTTATCGTCTATGTTGAACAACTTCCTCATGGTAAAGACCAAACTGAACTACCTTCAACAAATTTTAATACAAAAATAAAAGTTTTCCATGTCATTTGACTCAAGATAAGAAGACAATACTGTATAATAAAATCTCAAAATTACATTTTATATAGCGAAGCGCTTATTTCTTCAATTGATACCACTTAAAAGTTAAAGATGATTTCTTTATTCTGTACGATGAGAGTTTTATGTTTAAAAATAAAATGCTCGGTGTTAGATTTAAAAGAATTCCTATTAATTAAATAAAATGCAAACAATCTCTTGGTAATTTTTTTGGTATTTTTTAGATAATAAAACGTTAAAATCGTATGTAAAAATTTCATTTTTAAGGGAATGTATTTTGAAATAAACTGATCCATTTTGTTCTGAAAGGAATTTTAAAAAATTAAACTGGAAATAATTTTTTTTAAATTTAAATGTACATTTTCCTCTAGGTATATATACAGCTTGAGTACTTTTATTTTAGTTTTGATTTTTTGAAAAGTATTATTTATTTATATTAATATATTTAGGTGTAATGTGTATATGACGTATTTTACTATGATACCTTAGTGGTGTTCAATAGTTGATCACATTGTTGTTGCTGTAACTACTTATTATTTAGATTGAGATTCAAAATTAGTATGATGTGTTTATACTGTACTCAGGCAAGCTATATTTATTGTTAGTTATAAATTAGTAGTTTCCATTAAACAATCTCGATAGGATATAAAGCTTATAGTTAGTCAATTAGTAATCATACTATCTACGGGAGTAATCAATATAACATTTTCCGCATTTTTCTTTTACAAAATACATTTTAAATTATTTATTTCAATTTAAAATTTATTCTTCATTTATTTATTAATGCACTAATTCTTAACATTGGTTTATAAATGCAACTAATAGATTAACCTGCCTAAATCCACATTGTTGATAAGTATATAATATTCAAATACAATAACATTTAAAATTGCCGCTTATTTTTGGACCCAAAATGGACCCATATTTGCGGTACTTTATATCTCTAGTGACTAGTTATTATCGTTGTACAGTGCCATCTATCACCCCATGACTAAGATGAATGTTGTTGTTCTAATTAAATTATTGTAGAGATGTTAAAATGAGTATTAATACTTTATAGGAATCCTTATGGGCCTGAAATCAGATTTTAATATATAATCATGTCGTATTGTAAAGAAAACATATACAAGAGAATATTATTATTATTATAAAAGAGTCTCAATAGTTTGATTTATATATTTTCATTGTTAAGTATTCGGAAGAATATAATAGTGCTATAAGTAATAGAAAAGCACATGTAGATTTAATAAAGAATAGAAGATTTATCTTCAATGATATATTTGCAAATAAATGTTTAGTTGATTATTGATTTCAACAAAAATGAAAATACTACTTACAATATTTTTTACTTTAAAATACACAAAGGTGTCATAACAGTAGGTTGTCATTTTATTGAAAACAGAAGTATTAGATTTTCTATAAAAAAGTTATTGTAATCAAAAGGGAGGGCATAAAACATATCTAATTCGAATTTTCTTTTTCCTTATGTATACATCATTTGAATGTTACTAAAGCGTTATGAATTTCAATCTAAAGCCCTACAAAAATCATCGACAAGAAAAGGAGCACTTAAAGCAAACATCATGACGGTAATCCAGTGAGAGTGCTTCGTTCTTTCCAATAATAAGCAGTGGAAAAGGTCGTTCGTGGTGCCGTTGGGAGCTCATTTGAAAGATTTGCTATGACGCTGTCGGAGAAAGGTCAAAGGTACAACTTGTTGATCAACAAAAGAATATTACATTTTAATATTAAAAATTTTCCTCGCTATTTTGAGAGGGTTCGGCGGTTTCGAATAAAATCCATTCTGCCGTAATTAATTCGACGACGACTCGTAAAGTACGCAATGCTAAGATTTTGTTTGGGTACGGATGTTTAGGGGCCTGTTCCGCTCATATATTAAACTTTCAGACCTGCTGATGTTAATAATTCCTTTTCCGGCACGAAACTATGTATCGATATGAAAATCTTTCGTCACTAGATGTCTGCGAAATTAATATTTGAATTTACTAGTATCGAGTATTGGGAATCATTGTAACCTGAGCAGCTTTCTATAATAATAATAATAATTTATTATCCAACATCAGCAACAGCTGCTAATTACAGGATAATTTTTACAATAAAAAACAAACTTAATCATGGTAATAGAAAACCAAAAATAATAATAATAATAATAAAATAAAATAAAAATAACCTCAATCGTTCCATCAATACTCAAATATACAAAACAAAAATAAATGGATCAATTATGCAGCAATAAATTTAGTACTTAACAATAACCTAAGATTTCTTGGTGAAATGTTAAACAAATCAATTTCATCGCAAAATCTATTAACATTTACACACATTGACAAGACTGGTGAGCGCGAGTGGTGAGTGGTAGCGGTAGTTGCTACATAAAAGACATGCATGCCTAGCACACAGCCTAGGAACATGAAAACTAACTTGCTGCAACAAGTCAGGAGCATAAAGAAAGTTGTTAATCAATTTATACACAAACACAATCTGTGATATTACCCTACGGTTTTCCAAGGAAATATAATTAAACTGAGATCACAACTGATCATAGAGATAGTTATGTGGCAGAAATGAGTGACTAGTACGATAATAGAGAATCTTCAAAAATTTTCTTTACACCCTCTCAATCATGTCCGCATACTTCACATAGCATGGATTCCACACTATAGAGCAATATTCGAGCTTTGTTCTAATAAATGCATTGTAAAAGCTAATAAGTGCTTCATTGCTGAGATATTTGGTATTTCTTGTAAGAAACCCAAGCATTCTTAACGATTGTGTGCAGATATTTTCAACATGTAAGTTAAATGTTAGCTTCTCATCAAATGACACACCCAAATCAGTGAAAGACACATCTATCCAAAGGTGAATCACAGATATAATATGAAGACATGATAACATGTTGTTTCCTCGTAAAACTCATCACTTTACATTTACTTATATTAAATGGAAGTTCATTTTCAAGACTCCAGCGTTCAAGGTTGGTTAAATCGTTCTGTAAGATTCCACAATCTCTAATATTTTCAATGCGACGAAAAATCTTCAGATCATCAGCATACAATAAGCAGTGCGATGATATACAGTATGTGATGTCATTTACAAAAATAAGGAAAAGCAACGGGCCTAACACTGATCCCTGAGGAACGCCCGACCGAGACAAATATACATAGGATGTAAAACCATGATATTCAACATAATTTGAACGTCCGGGCAAATAGGATTTAAGCAAACGTATCAGATCGTTGGAGATACCAAAAGCATTTAACTTCCGTAGAATTTTAACATGTTGCACTGCATCAAATGCCTTTGAAAAATCAGTATAAATTGTATCAACCTGTCCGCGTTCATCCAAGGCACCGGACACAAACTGCACAAAGGAGCACAAGTTAGTCGCAGTCTATCTACCCTTCACAAAACCATGCTGATTAATAGAAAGTCAATTAACGACATGGCTATAGATTGGTTTGGCAATCATTATCTCAAAAATTTTTGCAAAGGTACACATCAGAGATATCGGTCTATAGTTTCTTATCTCATTCTTGCTTCCAGATTTAAACACCGGTGTTATTTTCGAGGTCTTCCAGCAAGTAGGCTAATATAAAAGTGGCTAAAAATTGTATCAAGGAAATAGTCGGTAAGAATGGTACAAGAATTAGAACTATGTATTAGTTCTTAGTCCATACCTCAAAATTCCGAAAGGCCTGTTTCGTACACGTAAATCATTTACATATGTAAATATATTTTTAATGTACAGTATAACGTCGATTATCTGAACCAATGTTCTCAAGGGTGGTTGAATTAAAGAAGTTACATTGGGCGTAAACAATTTTACCTCGAAGATATCATCGACCTTAGTCAGAGATTCAGATGATGAATGTAACGGAGCATTATCTAATAGGACGAGCACCTTGCCTTCTTTGCCGCAATGTTGATGCATTCTTTTTACTTCAGGAATGAAATTGTGCTCAAACCACTTCGTGAATAAATCGCTGCTCATCCACGCATTTTTTGGCTCGTTTTTATTAACGAAACTTTCATATTTTTGAAACAACGTAGGTTTTTCGACTTTCCTTTCAAAAACAGTGGAACTCTGTGGATCCCAGTTGGATTAGCACACACCGTCACTGCGACACGCTCCTTGCTGATTTTCTAGCCTGAAGCTACAGATTATCTTCGAGGTATCAACGACTTGGATGGTAAAACTTCCCAGTAGAAGCTTGTCTCGTGCGCATTGTAGAGAAAATCAATATCATATTCTGTTTAAAAAATCTCTTTAAATTTGAGGGAAAGGAAGCTGCTGTTGGGGCGTCAGCATTTAATTTTTCTCGACTCCCGATTTACCAAGTTCCATTCGTAATTTGAAATTTGCAAACGCATGATGAGTAACCACCAAGCTTCGTGTTTAATTTTACTACTTTTTCACACAAAATGGACTCAGAAGTCCGTTTTTGCAAAAACTAAGTAAATGCAGCATCTTTCAACAATTCGTATTTGAGTTTTCTCAGTTCTACGATATAAACTGCCCTACTCACTGTTAACATTAAGTGCATACCTACATAGTGATTGAATCAGAATTATTTTTTATTCCCATTATCGTTGATTTACCAACACCGAACTTGGTAGCTAGTGCCTGACCTGTTTAACATTTCCTTAACCGCGTAATAATTTCCGTTTTACCTTTTAATGAAAGCACTACTCGTTTCCTTTTGTCAACATTTAACAAATTTTACTTAAAATATGTAACCACGAACTAAATGTATACCTCACAATGAATAATTTGAAACTGAAAAAGGAAGTGAGAAATTTAATGAACAAATTACACAGACATAATTCTTAATAAAGAAATATTGACACAGTTAACAACCTTTTCTTCTAAGAATTAATTAAGCTTTTTATACGTGAATCGTCTCAGCACTTCACTATACATAATTTTTTTGCTTGTAATGATTTTAATAATAATAATAATTATTATTATTATTTTAGTAAATAAAATTCCGAAAACTAAGGCAATCAAAGACCAAACCCGTCTTACCGGAATATCGCTCTCAAGAGATACTCTGCAAAAGCATTGAGTGCTAACGATGCTCGGCATTCCCAATATTTCCTATGATTTGATTTTCTTTCCATGAAGCCAGTTAGGATAATTGACTGTTCGGACAACTAATGTTCAGATAATCGACGCTCTACTGTAAATAGTGGTGCAAGATAAAATTGTTTCGATTTAAAAAAATTATTTGCATCACTTTTGGTATTACATAAAATTTAATCTAGATGATTTGGTTTCTCTTCTCTCCTGTAAAATTCATAAAATAGTTCGTGTTTTGAGAGACGATATAAGAAGGTGAGAACTTACAGAATGCCCCTAAAATCATCGTATAGTCCAGGCTACCTTTACTAAAAATTTTAATTAAATGACATAAACAGGTTAACAACAGCAAATAACATTCAGGAGACTAGACGGTAATCTTCTTAAGTGTCGATTGCCTTCTCGTTATTTCTTAATAATGACGTTCATGTAACATTCCTTTATGTGCACTAACATAACTATTAATTTACCGGAATTTCAAAATCTAATCAAAACAGACGCAATTCGAAATCTTTAAAGTTATATAACAGTCATACTGGAATAAATCAGTAAAAACGAATTTCTCACCGATTGATTTTCGTATGGAAGTTAATGGTGAATTGATACCAAAAATTTAATGTGCGATGAGGCAATATAGCAAACAGTACGTGGGATTCGCCAACAATTTGGGAGTTTACAGATTAAAGATCTCGCCGATGTGGCAAGTTGTTGCGACCATCAATCATCCTTCCTTTGTTAGCAATGTCGACTGTTTCAGCATATCTCTATTCTTTTATAAACGTAATTTACATTCTCATTTCAACCTAAGCTGTATATTTCTTCCAAGTTTCCGCAGAGTTGTTCAGTAAACACTTGTGGAAAATTTGCAACACGGTTTAAGATGAAATTTTTACGAAAGCGTGTAATATTTTATATTATAATATAAGTACAAAACTGGTTGGATAAACTTTCCCAAATTAGTACTGTATTGATGTATGTATTACGAACCCACAATTCTAATCATGTGGATAGTTTATGAATTTTATATTTGACACGCAGTGCACGTTAGTGCATAAGTAGGTCAGTACAGTCTTTTTCTCTTCTGTTCGATTTGAGTAGAAAATGCGGTGCAAATAAAGAAATAACGGTTACGAACTGATTTACTTAAATCATATAAGTAGACGCAATCGTGCCTTATAATTAGAGTTTGTTAAAAAGATGGATGACGTGTTATCATTAAGTAGTGTAAATCGGCCCAGCGCTGTCACTCCTCCGAATATTATTGTTCAATGATAAGTTGTCATTGATTTGACAAGACTGACCGATTTACACTACGTAAGTATAACACGTCATCCACCCCTTTAACAAATTCTCCTTATCATAGGCGAATGTAAACACGGTAAATTCAAATTAGGAATGGATGTACTCTCTTACATTATCATGAGCTGATGGAAGTAAAGAAATTGAGTAATGGTGGATTTGAAATGGTAGACGTGACTCGAGGCGTCGAAATACAAGAACTACACTGGTAAACTATGTTTTTCTTTCTTGAGCGCTGAGTATTGTTTCTTATGCATTTTTGATGATGATTTTGAATCCGTCGTCAGAAATCATCCATTAGGTACAAGTTTTCCGCAATTGCATTTTTCATTGTGGCGGGTTAGCTTTTGTTCGTCGACAATTACAGATGATTCAGTATGAAAGACGTGCCTGGCACCTTTTCGAATATTTGAAAATTAATTCCCTTGTTCTCGGCCTTCAACTAGGATATACTGCTTTAGTTTTACTGTTTCTTGTGCGAATGGGACAGCAGAGATAGACAAAAAGATCATATCATGAGAGAATTAATGAACGATTCTGAGTTTGATCCCGCCCTAAACGAACAAGAAACACCAGCATGGGAGTCTTTCAAGAAAGTAGTCCAGCACTTTCTTGGAAATAACAAGGCTTACAACTATTAGCACCTCGTGGGTGAATTACTTCAGAACTGTGTATAAATGTCTTAGTTGCAATATGTCAATGAAGAAACGTTTTCTTCATTCACATTTAATTTTTCTCCGAAGAACCTAGGTGATGTCAGCGATTATATTCATCACGGAATCACTTTATCAAGGCAAGTTGGGTCCAAACATACTAATCAATTACTTATGGACATTAAAAGAGATATTCCTGCTGTTTAGAAATATTGCACATACTCTTCAATATACACTACTTGCAATACAAAAGCTGAATGCAAACTAAATTTTTTATTATATTGGAAGACGTGTGTCGTCTATTTTCATATTTTATTACGGTCCTAATAAAGATTTCCGAGAAACCGGTCTTTATCCTGACACGTCTACCTGAACGTGCCTACACCGCAAGAGGGTCATTTCTGCTATATTAATTTCAATCACATTATTACGTACACACATTATATTGGAAAGGGATTAAAATCTATCTCGTATTTACAGTGTAATAATAGAAATATTTTGAAATCGACAAAATATCGTTTATTTGACTAATCTCCAATTGTGCCTGTGGGTAAACACTTATGGCCGGTAGTGTACATACTCTTTGGTACTTGTTGGTATATTTATCTATGTTTTCGTGAACGTTTATAACACAAATAAATATAGACTCGGCTGCGATAATGGATACTTCTTGTACAACAAGAATATTAATTTGAAACATACATCATGAAAGGTAATCGTGAAATGCAAAACAAATATGGAAATGAAGATAAACTAGTTATTTTAGCAGAAGTACTGTACCTGTTAGGACTTAAATTTAAAGATGGAGAAATTACTGGGGATTGCAGCCCAGGATGAGTTGAAATAAAAGATTCTCTTTCGGTAACTCTTAGAGTTTTAACTCATCCTTGGATGCAATCCCCAATTCCATCTTTAAATTTAAGTCATAAACTAGTTATGTATTGGTATAAATGTTTGCATTGTATACTACATATCTTACTGCGATAGTGACATTTTACGTGTTGTACTACAGACGCTAGATTGATTAACACACTGCAGGCAGTAGAATTGAAAGTTGTTTTCTTAGTTATCTATTTAATTGATGAACCTCGTGTACCCTTCCGTGTAGGATTAAGAAAGTTTTTATTATTTGATGTAAATTGAAACAGCTTTTCCACCTTAGGCATTTGAGTCTCTTACGCTCATTACTAGACATAGTTCAGTATTGCTAAGTAAGATACAGTATACTTAATATATGTATGTACACGTATGTAACGTATTTGGAACACTTCCACAAAAATGGATGACGTAAAGCCATACTGCAATTGCGTTCCATGTCATACACCTAGAAGGATGACATTTATACAATAAGTAAGAAAGTATTTCAGCATTTTTCAGTTAAAAAATTGGATAGCCCTTATGTGACACACAGTGTATGTATTAAAAATTGTATGCCACGTGCATTAAGCATAAAAGTGATTTTATCATATGACAAAGTATATTATATATTCAGACGACGATTATATTTCTTTGTACCGTTGGTATTGTAAATTGTGTAATCGATAAAGCATCATTTGGGAAACGTATGCTACACATATCCGACGATTTTTAATACCGTTTTTGTTTGAATCCCCGTGATATAGTTTACTCGATGACCGGGGTCACAAACCACAATTATTTTGTCGAATGTGATACTATAGTTTTAGTTTGTTTCCATTTTGCAATAAGAATCGATATATACCTGCCGTTTTTCTCGCCAGGATAACTTGGAGAATGTGTTGTATCGACTCCTGATACTATTTGGGAGAATTGTATTGGTAGTATGAATTATTCTTCAAGTTTTCTTTGCACATTACCTCTTTTAGACAGCCACTGTATTCTTTCACTATTCCATAGGAAACCCAAATGAAAATATACGGAATTTTAATTAAACCCATATTACAACCTAGACAGTGACAAAAAGGAAGATCAGCTTAGGATATTCAGTATAAAAATTCCACGGAACAACTATACGAGATATAGAGAATACAAAGAGATAATGAACGGAATCAAACCATCGCCCAATGCATTAAAAGTTAGAGGCTAACACAGTTGGTATTGTTCAGAAAAGACAAAAGAAAATCCATAATAGAGATAATACTACGATTGGCTTCCATATGCTTCGATAAACGTCGAAAGCGTAGGTCATACAGTCACCTCAATATAACAATAGTACAAAATATAAAACTTACACATACTCGCCAATAAGAAAGAAGTATTCACCAGAAACTAGGTAATTATGCAATTTGGACTACATATCTGTAACAATCTTGTTCCTCAACTGGTTCATTAAAACGTTACAATATTAGAAACATAAATTCTTAACGCGACGATTATATCTCCCTTCGGTTCTTGTCAGAGCGAAATTCGAATTTAAAATCAGTTTATTTTCCCCTCTATTGAGCCGCCGAGACACCAATGCAAGGGCTATGGGGAAAATGGCAAAACTAACAATTCAGAAAGGGGAATGGTTCCAGTTGGAAATTCCGCCAAATTAAGCGGAAAACTGATAAAAATGCAGAAGGCTTGTCTTAAACGAGAAGTAGGTTGTAATAGACGGCGGTATGTGCGTACTAACGAGGAATAAGAATGAGTTCGATCTATAATGGCAAATCGAAGAAAACGTCAACGTTCTCTCCTTCGATCATTTTTTGACACCTATGCGCTCCGGGATTACGTTATTTTTAAACGGATTGAATGAATGTACGCATAAAGCACGTCGTGAAAGTTAATATTATTAGGGCGCTACGGCGTAAAATACTTCGAATGGACGGCATTACACAAATGGAATCCTGATTCCATAAATCCGGTAAACATAGTCTGAACGGTATTGAAAATTTATCTACTAGAAATAATACGTTCTTTTGGTATGTTATCTAATATGTAATTAATTCGTGTTTAGGGTTGATAGACCAATAGACCCTTCCCCGATAATACTCTCACCTCCGTTAGAGCAACCCAGTGCGACAACGATGACCACAATCCTACTCAAGGGAAGCCTGAGTATTCGCCTTGGATCCAGTATATTCTTACCGAAATGCCTTTCAGTTCCTCGCAGCCACCTCTTGGATTCAGATCTTCTACGTCACGTGCTTCTTCTAAATAGCTTAGTCGAGAATTTAGCACCTAACCTATCTAACAGTGTGTTACAATTACTAGGGAATTAACCCTCACTCAATTTCCATTCCATTTCCATATGTTCTATCCAGTCATACCCACATCTTCTGTCTGGTGGAATCTTTTGTTATACCTCATACAGATTGTAACCCTACGAAATTTCGTTTGTATAACTTCGAGCTTAGATTTTTATTGTCATTTTTTATTTGTAATTTGATTAGTTCACGATATTTTGGTTAGTTCCTTATGCGAATGCTTCTCCGCAGCTAAGAAATGCTAGTTTAAGGAATCAGGTTGCTATGACGTATGTATATCTCCATATCAGATGATATTTCCTTTTTAAAACTATTGTGAAGTATAATATCATTTCTTGGTCGTAGTCTTATGGGCGATATTTAATCTCTAGATTGTATTAGTGGCTAGGTTACGTGCTTTTAGCTCTGTTTGGACATGAGGCCGTCTAGTCTTAAGAAACCAAGGAGGCAAGTGGGAGGCATGTGGGAGGCACATAAGAAACACACCATAGGCCTAGCAAGAAGACAGATAAAGGATAATAACATTATACTCTTTCCTACCTGCTGTGAAACTTCAATTCTTACCTAGGGTCGGACTGAAAATCTTAATCCCTCTTATCTGATTGGAAAGCTGCCCCAATCGCCCAGTTTTAGGAGTAATGAGTAGGGCTTCAGCTTACTAAGTACACTATGTGGAGAACGCGAAGACATCAGTTAAGGAGCTTAATTGTTGATGATCATCGAGGGACTAGAATGTTACTTCAGCTGCTCTTAAAGAAATCGATTGGGCGACGGATCTTCACTCGGTCTTAAAGACGGACAACCGTCTGCATGCAGGAGTTGTCACTCTCGTGCACTCTTTCCCACACTAGCTTTTTCTAAACATTTAATACATTTTAATAACACTACATTCTATTGGTAACTATGCACCACGCAATACTAACTAAGTCATTTAGAGACGTACTTAGTTGACGACGATACAATCAAGTTCATTGAAGAACTATTTGCAGTATTTTGCCACCTTTGACCTTGTAACAGGCTTCTTAACTGCAATAGTCGTCTGACTAACAATCATTATGTTTATTCTTCTATTTGTGGCATACCCCTTTTTCGCTAATACGGGACAAAATCGCAAAAACCCCGAAAAAATCGTAAAAATATCTAAATTCCACCCTAGAAATCGCGTTCAATCGTACACCAATCGACGCGTCTTAACGCGCTGATTTCAACGGTACATAATTTGTTTGGATTATTTCAAACGGTTGCCGAAAAATGCAAAAACGCAAAAAATAGCTTAAAAACGCTAAAATTGCATACCCCTTTTTCACTAATACGGGACTTAGCACATTCAATCCTACATCAATCGATGCGTCTTAACGAGGCGAATTCAACGGCGTAGGATTTTTTACTTTGCTCCAACGGTTATCGAGAAAATCGCGAAAAACCGCGTAAAGATCGTAAAAATTGCTAAATTCCACCTTAGGAATGGATTTTTCAAGCTACGACGTTTTCTCGTACGCCATTCGAAAGAGCGTCTTTTTCTGATTCAGAATCAGCCCCGAATCGACTTTCTCTCATAAATAGTGTAGGCGCTACGACCGCTTGAAGTTTGCCCTGTTTCGCCCTATATTCACCCCTATATTTGGTCTATTTTAGGCCTTTTGTCCAAACTTCGTAAGACGTTTTCTCGAAATCTATGCGTTCCACGCCCGAACCTATATATTCTACGTAATTACCGGTCCAAATATGTATATTCTGGCGCAAAATAACTGCGAAATTCGAACATGAATTTTTCGTTAAATATCCGAAAATTGCCTTATATATGTATATCCCTATTTTAGCCTGTTTTGACCCAAACTTCGTAAGACATTTTCTCCAAACCTATGCGTTCTACGTCGGAACCGATATGTTCTACGTAATTACCGGTACGAATATGTATAGTCTGACGCAAAATAATTTCAAAATTCGAACATGAATTTTTCGTCAAATGACCAAAATTACGTTAAAAATCGTGATTTTCGTTAAGAGCCAAATTTCAAATCGCTCTCACCGCTTTATTATGGCTCGATCCCAATCGAGTAGACCTTCCTAGATGAAGATTTTGCCTAGGAATCGAATGGAATAAGAACGAACGCGCTATTTATAATAGTTTTCGCGCTAGAGCGAAATTATTGTAATTTTGGGTAACAAATTTTTTCAAGTTTCAAAGTAACATATCTCCGGAACGGTACGAGTTAGCGACCTCCAGTTTGATTTATTTTAATCGTCTCGTCGAGTGCTATAAGCGTACCGAGTTTGAACTCTAGCTCTATCGGAAGTATGCAATCTCGAAAAACTGAAAAAATTTCTATGCTTTGAGGTAGAAATTCGTTTGGACAAAAAAAAATTTTGCGTTTAATCGCGTTCAAAATATGCCGATCCGATAGATTTTGACCCGCAGATTCCAAATCTTTGATCGCGTTCAATCATGCAGTAATCCACCTACTACAGTACCAGTAGATTAGAAAATAGACGGCAGCGGTTATTTTCATGTTGTCGTTGACGAGAGCGTCATAAACCATTGAGGTGTCTGGTATTACTAACTATAGAAAGGTTATCTTACTACGGTGACATTGGTTCAATATGGGAATTTGCTAGACTATCGCAGGGTCGACAAGTTAAGCTATTAAAAGTTACCATTCCGTAAGCTAGAACGAAATTATGGTAATTTTAGGTAAGACATTTTTCAAACTTCCCAACTTCATAGTACCATATCTCCGGAACGGTAAGAGCTAGATGCCATCGGTTTGTTTCACTTTAATCAGATCCTTCAGTAGTTTACCTGCCGAAATCGAACGCTCTAGCACAATCAAAAGCGTGCGATCTCGTAAAATAGTAACAAGAGTAACAACGTTACGTCATCAATTACCTAACTAATAGAGGTCCAAGAAGAAATGGCGTTATTTAACGATTTACGTCATGATGTTAGGGGAAAGCAACAATCGCAGATTGTTCCATTAAAGGATAACTCGGATCAGTGGCGTGGCGTGTGTTGTCAGCCGCCCGGGCCGGAGGAAAATTTCGTCGCTCCCTCATTTAGGTATTTCAATTTAAAATACTAAAATACGGGTATGCAGCTCCCTCGCCTCCTTTCCTCCGATTTCTTCAGCACAAGCTGGAACTGCAAATAGCTCAACCTGAAGAACTACGGCATATTTTCCCAAGATCGGTAATATGCGTTTTTAGAACATAGTCCGCAAACACCAGGCTCTGTATCTTAGTTGGTTTGCGATCCGTCCGTAGACCAGACGTTGGCAATCGAATTTATCAAATAATTCCTTGTCCGGTCCACGGTCGGTATTAAAATGTTCAATTCATTTGTGAAAATAATTTTTGGCCCCACCACATTAACGCGGCCATATGGGATCCAGTATGGCCTCTATGGCAGCGATTCGCGTGGTGTTGATTGCTGCAGTGATTATTTAATTAACCGTTTCTTCTACATTTTCGACAGACTGAAATTGAACTTTTTAATACGTAACCCAATCTGGTTACGTGGAAGTAAAATCATACAAAACAAAATGTGTTACTTATTTTTAGTGCTGAATTGTTATACATTTCTGCGTATCAAATATATAGTTTCAATATTTTTCCTGATCATTTTAAATTTGGTCAATTGAATTTAACAGCTTAAAGTATTTCATTAATACGAAAACAAAAATAGTTAAATTTAAACGGTGTCCAATGTGCAATGTGCAAATTTTGGTGCTTTTAAAATTCGGTATATTTCTTCTATCAACGTTCTCTCATAATTTATATGTATACTGTAGTATAACAAATGTTACCAGAATTAAATATTTTATAAAAGCATGATTTAATGTATAAAGAGAATTTTGTTAACATTTTTTACACATTTCGACAACAAATATACATTACAAGAATTCACATAAATTTACTGGAAATAATCAAGGATACATTGACGTACGGTACAAGTTCCTATAACAGCAATATATTTGGATGAACTGAAGTCAAGGTGAATTAAAGTTTCGGTTGGGGGACAACGGAGAAAGACAGGAGTGTCGTCCTGGTTTCGAGAAGAAATAAAGTTTTGTTTGGTGAACTACGAATAAATTGACAATTTCGAAAAGTCAATTAAGACGTCCAAAATATATTTCCAAAAGAAAAGGTTTTAGGTAGAAGTATTAGTAAGAAAAAGAAGTATTACCATACAAAAGAAGAAAGAATTGATAAAAGGGAGGAATCCATAAGCTGCGTCGAGAAAAGAAGTGAAGAAACGAAATACAGGAGGAAGCGTCAACGGAAAATTCACATACATACATTCACACACTAAAATAGGTAAATATTTCGATTTTATGTTCAATATTTCCAAATTTTATAAATATAAATTGTTATAATTTATGCTTTTATATTATTATCTACGAGCTAGACCGGTGCAATTTACTTTAAAAACAATTTAACTAAATTCTCAGTACAATACAATTATGATCGGTAATATTAGGTTAGTAATTCCAGTTGTTCCCGCGAAGTTACCTCGTTTAAAATCAAATATTCGATTTGCCACAAATCCCAGTGTTCTCCATTAGTTCCACGTGAAATCTAAACAAAATATTAATCCACCTTAGTGTCACGGTAGACATATTACTTCAACAGACATCATAAATGTATACCAGCAGATTCTGTCAGATGTTCGAGATAGCAATTCTCACGTTGATTAATGTTTACAGGCGTACGCCGTATATCGTGAATAAGTACGCGCTGCATATATAGAGAGTGTTTTATGGTATCACCAGATCTATTTGATGTGTTTGTAATATATCGGTCGCATACATTATACGTGTTTAGATCGGGTTCGTTGTGATGTACGTATGTATGTATGTATATCAAAAATATATGAAAGAGGAAAATGCGAAGAAATAAAATGAAATAGTATTTTTTATAAAAATTTTATGTAAAAAGTTCTGTAGTTGTACAGTGGGAAACATTTTATCTAGTTGGTATCATGGATCTCAGAAGTAAAAGTCTACGATCAGACAAATGTCCTCTTTGAAACGTCTAAGAAGTAATTATCACTAATTCACCGGATGTAACTGGTAGAGTCAGTCAATAACAGCAAATTTAAGAAAAAGAATAATTTAGAATTCATTTTATTGTAAGTATGAAATCCAAAGCGCAGTAATATTAAAAGATTTTCACTGTATAACACTAAAATGGGATTCTACGCCGGCGCATCCACCAAAGTTTGTGGGCCGATTCTAGAGCTGTTCATTACTTCTATGCTATTACTTAAGCAATACGTTCTACTTACAAATCATCGTCGTAAAGAAATTATTTATTATTATTATTTATTCTTCACTTCAATCATATTTTCAAGACAATGCCATTTTAGAACCGAGAAGCACGTTAACCATTTCCGAGAAATTATGTCAATTCCGGATAGAAAATAAATACATAAACTACAAACTAGAACTACTGAAGCAAATGACGTACGATAAACTGTATTTCGAGAAACGCAATTCTTAGAGGAAAGCTGCTTCAGGCGACAAATGTGAATTTTGCGTCGCTGAATTGCGATAAAGGACTGCAGTTGGATTCGCAGAGAAAACTTTAATGGTGTTACCCTTAAGGTCAATTTATACTAGCAGATCGTATTTTTAGTAGAAGGTTCAGCTCGTTATTTCAATGACGTGACCTAGATTTGATAATGGAAATATAGAAAACTATTATCAGTTATAATAAAGTCTTCTCAAGAAAGTTGTATTACCAAGTTTCTAAATTGTTCAAACTTCAATATTGAAGTTTGGTTTCAGCAAAGCTATTGCTCTAAATATCTGTGCCTTACTATTAACTAGTACATCAGGTAATTTGTTTAATGCTAAAAGGAACGTATATTATTTTGCAAATTATTTTACTAACACAACTGACCAATCAATTGCATAACTAAAATGTAAATGAATTGATTTGAAATGGTAGACTGAAGACATTACAAACGTAATTAAGAAGAAGTAATTATTCCAAAAGAAATCCACTTAAATAGATAAATTGAAGGAGAACTATCAACGTTACATAGAACAAGGAACTATAATGAAGAAAGAAGGATCAAAAAGAAAGCTGGGAAAATGCGATCAGAATAGAACTGCTAAGAACACACAGAACTGTTTTACAGAACAATTAAGGATTTAGGAAGCTAGAAACAAATTTTAACAATAGGTGGGGAGGGGGGGAGGAGTCCGTATACTCAATATTTTACCATTCATAGCAGTAATGGATGAACTTACACGGAAGCAAATACAAGGAAGTACAAGTGGAATTTAGAAAACTAACACCAACCTGCACCAACAAGCGACTATATGCGGATGACTATATACTAATTCCAACAGCAAGGAAGAGCTGAACAATAAAATAACCACATGGGCTGGGACCCTAAGAGAAAACAACATAAAAATTAATGTGCAAAAAATCGAAATAATGTGCATAGCGAGGGATAAAATATAAATACAAGATACTAAGAGTACGCCCTAAAACAAACCAATTTTATCAAATATTTAGGATCAATATTAGAAGCGGAGGGCGTCATAGAGGGGAAAATAAACAATAGAGTTGTGACTAGTAACAACATCTACAGAGCACGTTACAGTTGCTGTTTCCATAAAAGGGACTTTGTAAGAGAACAATGTCAAAAATGTCAAAACTTGTTTTCTTTCTATTTTCATGATGTCCATAATCATTATGAATTGAATGGGGCTCAAAGTGCCTTCCTCCAGTAGTCAATCCTTGACTCCAGCAGTTTATTATTATTATCGGCCTAGTAACAGGACACTGCTCCTTGAAAAGCATCCAAATCATCAAATCGTAGTGTACCAGATGAGAACTACGTACAAAAGGAAATTAGCATGCATATTCTCTGCGCCTGTGAGTAACTGAAAGGACGCAGGCATGTCACCAAAAGCCTACTGGAGCCCACGACAATAGTCAGGCTTCCCTTGAAGAAAGAACTATGGGTACCTAACTGTAATCACAATTTCAACCAAATCCTTTACCTTCCTATTTGGACCATTACTTGGCGTGGGTGGAATCGAACTAACAAGCTCAATCTTGAACAGACCTCCAATGATTGAGTTGATTGGTGTTTGTTTAAGATCATGTGTTTTGCTTAGTGGTCGGTTTCTTAACAGAAAACCAACGATTTGTTTTATTGTAAATATGTGGTCTTTTTATTCCCACCTCTTCTAAATTCAGTTTGTGCTTCGTATAGTTGGGGCCCTAATTATTGTCTTCATTGCTTTTCTAGAATGGTCTCGTATTGTTTCTTCAGGTACTAAGTAGTGTAACTCGTATATTATTTATCATTTCTATTATTAACTGGTCTTGGTTGTCATTACTTTCCATTTTTTATGTGTTCGTCTGCTTTCCTGTATTCCTTATTGAACGAGGGAAAGATGTATTGTTTTCTTTTCTTAAAGTTTCCATATTGGTCCTCTTCCATATTCTGCTAAATTCAATAAGTAGCACAACAAACACTAGTTATGTATGCAGGATAAATTTAAACACACAGGTAAAAAGAGTATGGGAGGCTAAACCGGGGCAATAGCAGAAAAGACAAACTCAACAAAGTTGAAATGGGGCGTTTCTCAATAAGAATGACAGAACTTCCAACGTAAACAAAAGCACTAATTTCTAAGAAATATTATTCTTTGTTGTTATTGGAAGAGGGAGGTTTGCTATGAATGATGGAGCGCTATTTCATGTAAATGGCTGCTGTGACTGCGGGTCAGGTAGTATAATCTCTGGATTAAATGTTTGGTCACTTTCTTCAGTAAATCGACGATTACTTCCCCAATACAGCGAGTGATATTATTTTTAAGTTAGTCAATTGTTGCTGCTTTATTTTTGTAAACCTGTGACTTAAAATATCCCCATCTGAAGTAATACAATGATGTCAGATTGCACTAAATTGTTGTTGAATTTTCACTTCAATAAATCGATAGTTCCGATGGTCGTGTGACACGTAGCACCATCCGGTTGACACCATATCTCGTTCAGATCGATATTATGCAAATTCGCAAATAAAAAGCCGTTTATTATTGATCTGTTGCGAGCAATATTCACCTCAGTTTGAAAGAAACAAAGACCGATGAAACCTCCAGCATGTAAAGCACATTATACAGTACCTTTGTGAGGAGGTAATTGGATCTGGTGTATCACCTGTAGATTTTCATCACTTCATATACGGCAATTTTGCTTATTCACATAGCCATTGAACCAAAAATGAGCTTCATCACTGAACAAAATGTTGGCATTAAAATAACGATCAATGCCATGGTCTTCATGTAGAAAAGTAATTGATCATTTGGCTTCACTTCTTGCGTCAACCAGATTTTTAGAATGCAAAGCAAGATCCTTACCCAAATTGCGCCATGTCAAGGTCATAGACCAGTTCAATTGTTGAGATCGCGTGTTATCGAGAAGTGTGGATTTTAACGAACATTCACTTCAATAGTAGCAATATTTTCGACATCTAGTAATGTTTTTGGCTGACAAAGCCTTTGGTAATATTAGGAAGGACGTGAAAACCACTGTAAATACTGGAGAGAAAGCAATGGTAAATAACAAAAAGAATGAATGAACCTTGTTAAGATAAAATAACTCAAACCTTGACACAATGGAGTACATATTTAGTACGTACTGTAAACCTAATGGAAATTATAGTTTATGTTCTAAGATTATTATTATTCATGGTCTGTTCCTGTTTCTTCACTGCTCTCTGTCTTATGCACTTTTCTGAGCTTGATTCTATGTGACCCCCTTTCCATCAATATTGTAGTAATTTTCATACTCCAGGTAGTTTGAACAGTTTTCTATATTTCCATTATCAAATCTAGGTCACGTCATTGAAATAACGAGCTGAAACTTCTACTAAAAATACGATTTGCTTGTATAAATTAACCTGAAGGGTAACATCATTAAAGTTTTCTCTGCGAATACAACTGCAGTCCTTTATCGCAATTCAGCGACGCAAAATTCACATTTGTCGCCTGAAGCAGCTTTCCTCCAAGAATTGCGTTTCACGAAATACAGTTTATCGCACGTCATTTGCTTCAGTTGTTCTAGTTTGTAGTTTATGTATTTGTTTTCTGTTCGAAATTGACGTAATTTCTGGGAAATGGTTAACGTCCTTCTCGCTTCTAAAATGGCATTGTCTTGAAGATATGATTGTAGTGAAGGAGAAATAATAATAATAAATAATTTCTTTACGACGACGATTTGTAAGTAGAATGTATTGCTTAAGTAATAGCATAGAAGTAATGAACATCTCTAGAATCGGTCCACAAACTTTGGTGGATGCGCCGGCGTAAGATCGGATTTTAGTCTTTCAGTGAATTTTTTAAAATTACTGCACTTTGGATTTCATACTTACAATAAAATGAATTCCAAATATATTTTTTAATTTGCTTTTATTGACTGGCTCTACCAGCTACATCCGGTGAATTAGTGATAATTACTTCTTTTGACGACGTTTGACGTTTGAAAGAGGACATTTGTCTGATCGTAGAATAGACCTTTGTTTGTGACATCCATCATACCAACTAGATAAAATGTTTCCTACTATAGAACTACAGAACTTTTTGCATAAAATTGTTATATAAAAATGCTATTTCAAATCATATCCCTGTTTCAGCTTTGTACTTGTACAAATAAGTCAAATGAACATATTTAATTTTGAAATACAACAGCATTTTGACGTGCTTATTAAAAGGAGCAAATTTACTTTACACTATTAAACTGTAATATATAAATCAGTTCCAGATCTCCCCTATTAAGTAAAATGCGTTTATCATATGTCATATTCACTTTTAATACGCTTTGAACAAGAGCGTTTGATCCCGTCTGCTCCAGTACTTTAGCCGATTTCCACGTTTCATATCACATAAGCTCCTACTCCCAAATATACATTTCTACATACATACATAAGTAAAACGGATCGGATGTTAATTCTGGGAACCACTTGTTGAGTAACGCAGCAACGGCACAGAAGCAGACAATCGATTGCGACTCCGGTGAAACCCGGGTACGTCCTATTCACTGGGCAAGTTGACTCCCTAGATACGAGAGTAACCTTTTCGCATGCTTTGCTATATTTATTTCAAATTATGAATGCGAAATGTACTAAATCAGCTGGTTATATAGTCTCTAGGTAAATCCATCCAATTCAAGTGTTACTGATAAAATGTGTATATGCGCAATCGAAACAGAGTTGAACAACAATGCAAGCAATAGACATCGTTGCCTTATACCCTTTTGTATTTTAATTAATTGATTGGCTGGTAGTAAGTGCTTGAAGTATTACATTATTCCACACCAATTCTTGTAATACTACTGATCAAAAAACGGTTATACTTACTAACTTCATATCAACATTAGTTCTGAAATAGTACAATAACGTTTTAAACTGCAATAATAGAACTTTGGATTTAATTTTCTCTAACTTTACATGTATTATTGCCGTTAACCACGATACTGTTCCGCTTACACATGAAGATGTGTTTCACCTTGCACTAATTGCAGTCCCAGATATTACCAACTCTAAAGCAGGAAATAAAGTCCCGTCTAATAAAAACGTGACATAATAATTTTTCAAGAGCGGATCTTGTGTCACCTATACGACAGTATTTTGCATGTTTGTACATATCAGAATTTAATTAAGGATTCCCTCAATATGTACTTAAATGCGCATTTCTGCAACTATGTACTTCTACAGAACTGAACAATTAAGTTGCCACAGCCTCCTGCAGGTGCTGCAGTCGCGCTTTTGGCGAATCCACCGCATACGCGTTTCACGGTTACGCAGATCATCAGTGCGACTTTGTAAGAAGTGGTTTTCGTTTCCAGATAAGCACTATACCGTGCGTCCCAGATCGAGTGCGATTGCATGGCTAACTTTCTTATGATTCAAGATGGAGTTTTGGTTAAATAGGATACGTTTTGCAGCTTTATACGCTGATTTAAAATTTAGTTGAAAGAGTGCAAAATGTTGAACACAGCAGAAGTCATTAACAAAACAGAAAACAGTAATTTTCTTGTAAATCAAATATCTTCGTAAGCATGAGATACGAAGAATAATTTCATATGAAAATCACTATTTTCGATATAACCAATTTGAAATTCATGTCGAACAAAAATTCAAGGTGGCTGCTTTTGAAGTACTCGTATCAACTTCCCTGAGTTACATTGCTCCCATACTGGATTTTCAGGTTATTGGATAGAATTTTTATTCTTTTCTCAACCATGTAAGATAACGTATGATTGAATAAAAAATACCGGCAAAATTAACTTTTTTGCATTTTAATCAAGTAGGTTTACATAACTCCAAACAAGATGAGGTGAAATTTATTTTAGAAAACGCCTGTATGTAATTCCTGTAATATTTAGTAACATGCTAATTCACTACTAAGTATTAAGTACTTGAACCACAAAAAGTATCGTAACATTACTTTTTAAATATATAATTAAGTACATAAGTAACTATGATAAAAAAACAATAACAAAGGGTTACCACAATCTGTCAAAGAACAGGTACTTAAGCTAAAATGTTATCTACAGTTATTGTATTACAAATTTAAAATATTATAGCGAATTTTAAAATTACTGTTGGCTATGATTTGTTTTGCACATTTATCAAGTGGAATAAAACTTCCCATCTTGCTGCCCAAACTAATTCTCCCGAAAGAAAACCGTATATCAAATCGTTTAAAAGACAGGACAAGAATATGCAGCGATATGGAAGTTTCAAACTAGGAAAACAATTTATTAGTGGAAGATGATAATTAGAAAGATGAGTTAATAACGACGCCCAGCATTTTGAATATTTTATGCGGTTATTAAGATTAACTTTTGTTGTTTTAAATAAATGTTGTTTGTATTTATGTAAGGCTGCATGATTAAAATGTAATTTTACGACAATTTTTCATCCAATCATACGTTACCTTATATCGTTGAAAAGAGAATGAAAAGTTCTACCCAATAACCTAAAAATCCAATATGGCGGCCATTTAAGTTAGGGAAAGCCGATACGAGTACTTCAAAAACAGCCACCTTGAATTTTTGTCCGACATGAATTTCAAATTGGTCTTATCGGAAACAGTGATTTTCATATGAAACATTTTCGTATTTGATTTATAAGAAAAATTATGGTATTCTGTTATTTTTTTAAATAAGTCCTGACGGCTTTGACATTTAGCACTTTGAACCAAATTTTAAATCAGCATGTAAAGCTGCAAAACATATACCATTAAACCAAAACTCTGTCTTCTGTCTATCTAGGACATGCGGTATAGAGCTTACCTGGAAACTAAAACTACTTCTCACAAAGTCGCACTGATGATCGGTATAACTGCGAAACGCGTATGGAATGGTGGATGTAATTTTCTAATTGCAGTATCCTGCTTGTCCACTGATGCTTTCTGAACGGTTTTTCTAATGTCGGTGATGCTGTTTCTGCATTTTACAACCAACTGTTTAGTATTACGGATCTTTCCCTACCAATGTACACACGTTGCCAGCGTACATACCCACATTGATTCAATTCTGACATTAAGGAAAACTTAAAAATGAAACTTCTTATGATAAGAAATGGAAAACGGCTAAGTCTTTCACGGTTACGATCCCTAATTAAGACACAAATTAGTGAAACTTATGGAGAATATCGTAAAACTACTGAAAGTAATATGGTCGGTGATCCGAAATTCATTTGGAAATTTGTAAACTCTACTAGCGATCCACCTCCAAAATTTCTGAGTACCTGAATCCCTACTGATATTGTTCAAGCATTTGCAAACGTGTCTGCCAAGATATGTATTCTCAGTGTACCTATTGATCCTAGCCATATTGATTCAGACTGTAATTGGTGTTCTCTTAACATTGGATACTTTACCAGTAAGTCCTTTGTGCCTTAGAAAAACTTAAAGAGACCAGAGTTCAAGGAAATGATACTTTACCTAATTTTCTGGTTCGATACTGCGCCCCAATTTTGGGTGAACAACTATGTATGATTTTTAAAATAGCTATCCAAACGTTTACTTGCCCAACTACTTGGAAAATTAGCAGGATCACATCCGTAACCAAAAAAGGTGACCGGGCTAATATCTACAACTACCGACCAATTAGTATCCTCCCTAACTGTGAGGGTCTAAGATTTCTGAACAACTTCTTTACAAAAGACTTTACAACTGCATCAGGCTTTACTTGTCTATTTACCAACATGGATTTCTTAGTGGACAATCAACTACCACCAGTTTAGCTGAGCTTACCCGGCACAGCAAAACCTCGACAACGAATTCAGGTAAACTCTATTTATACGGATTTCAGCAAAGTTTTCGACGGTAGTGATCATAAGGTTTCAGTATCCAAACTCTCTTCAATTGGATTCTGTCTTGGTGGTGTTGCACTAATGCAATCATATCATCATGATCGTTCATGTTACGTGCGCTATAATGGATTTTTATCTCGATCTTTCGTTACACCCAATGGAGTGCCCCAAGGTTCAAATTTAGTTCCACTTCTATTTAACATTTACGATACAATCATATTTTGCTCTCTTTGGATTGTAACTTCCTCGCTTATACAGATGATGTCAAACGTTATAGCAAAATTACTTAAACATCCAAGTGCCTGACTCTACAAAGAAACATCACAGCAATAAATAATCGGTGCTCTCTCAAAAACATTCAATTGAACGTTGATAAATGTCGCACACTTACCTTAACCCGTTATTCTCAGCTAAAGACATTTAATTACACAGTTTCTAATGCTACAATCTGTAGAGTGAGCCATCTTGAGAGATCTTGGTGTACTATTTGATACCCAGTTGTCGTGCTAGTCGCATATAAAAGCTATCGATTCCTCAGCTTCTAAATCGTTTGGATTTTCATTTCGAACTTGTAGTAATTTTTCCGATGATGCTGCGTTGAATGCTGTGCACTACTGGCTTGTTTTCTCCAAGATTTCTTCATTCTCTCATCTATGGCATGGTATCTTTACTACCATCATCATCAATTGCAGCTTGAAGGAGTTCAAGAAAGATTTTTGAAGTACCTTTATTACAAAATTGTGATCTTCTCTTGCCATCCGTAGACGTACGTTTCGCGGTTATACCGCTCGTCAGTACGGCTTTGCAAGAACTGTAATTTCGTATACAAATTTTATGTATATATCGTCTGAACATTGATGTTTGTACATGTGAGAGGGATTCGATATGAATTCTCTCACAATGCACGTATTACGCATTTTTTACAGTTATTTTTTCAACAGAAGTGGACAACTTGCGTTGCAGTTACTGCAGGAGGCTGTGGCAACGCAAGTTGTCCACTTCTGTAGAAAAATAACTGTAAAAAATGCGTAATACGTGCATTGTGAGAGAACTCATATCGAATCCCTCTCACATGTACAAACATCAAAGTACCTTTTATATAAATCAGATGGTGGCTTCCTCGTGATATTGATTATGGCGACTTACTTCAAAGGCACAACATTGAATCGTTGCCTTCCCGTAGGGATGTAGCTAGTGGTAGGTTTCTTTTCATGTTGATCAATCACGATGTCAATTCGGGGTCTTTGCTTTTCCAACAATATTTCGTCATTCCTCAATATGAGTGCAGATCTGTTGATACATTTTTTGCTTCACATACTAAAGTTCTACTTAAAGCACCACTTAATCGTATGAGTATGAATGCGAATTGTGCATAGCCAGACCCTTTTCATTGTTCTGCCGCGCATTAATATATTGATTCTTAGATTCTAAGTTTTTTTATCTTATATACATATTGTATCCATTAGATTTCTACTAATTTTTTCAGTTGTTTTTACTTACACGTTTAATTTTTGATTTACCACACTGCATTGTATTTCTTTTTATGTATATTGCCCTCTTATTGGATTCTTGTAATCCATTAGATAATAAAGCACATATTACTATTATTATTATTCTTATCATAGTCGTAGGTTTGCGTAGTGTAAGAGATTGCTTTAAAATTGTTCTTTTGACCCACGAAATCCGATATATATATCAAATCAATTTAAGTATGTATTTGTTCAATAAATATTCTAATCATGGTTCTTTTATCAGTCTTAGATTTCTCTCTTTATACTAAGTAATAATCTTAATGTCCTTCAAGGTTTCTGTCCTGAATATCTCCATTTCCTTGGAATTTCCATTACTCTTAGTCTTTCATACCCATTCTCGTTACCAAATCTCCGTCAGTACCTCCTTAACAGATTTTACGGAGGTTTTAAATTTCTAAAGATTGCCAAGTATACAAAAATACACCTTCCACGGTGTAAATAAATATTCTTCTTCTTCTTCTCGTCAATCCTTATGCCTTTCAGCGTCGGATTAAGTAAATATAAAACTCATAATAGTTGCAATTTGCTTTCTTTTAAACAGCTACAATTACAGTAATTACTACTCCAAAATACAAACCGCAGGACAAATATATACCCATATGTACCTGTTTAGGACGTTTTTAGTTTCCTTTCAGAATATACAAACTGTAAATTGCTTTCAGAAAATGCGGTCTCGTTAAAAATTTAATAGCGGACGCTGGTTTTGGGGAAAATGCGGTTCTAATTTGGATAGTTAATTACTAATTGTACAAGTTACATACACGCATTCGTTTTTGGTTTGTTTTATAAATCGCTTTTTTGCGGTTTCGTTAATATGTACTTCAACACACTTCAAAATAAATTATGGTGTAAATTCAAACATGTTATATTATACCCGTATTGAATTTAATTAAGCAACTTTTCATTAATTAAATTACCGAGTGCCGGTTTAATTGAACATTGCACAAGTATCGTTCTTCGATATTTTCATATAAAATTCGTACCCACGGTACAAACAACTATTTAGATATGATTGAGTTGGAATGTAAAATTGAAATTGATAAATATGAGCTATTTTACTTGCACAAACATGTTTCAATATACCACAGATGTAGTGGTTTGCCACAAAAGCACAACGGCTAGTTGTAAAGCCTTTCATTGAGTTTGCAGATATCAAATGCGAATCTGTTAAAATTAAATGATGTAATGAATAAAACAAATGGATGCCGTGCACATGGGAAGTGCTTTTGGAGTGAAACCTATATAAATTAGTAGCAATTGTTCGTAAAATTATATTTTCAATTTCAGGAAAATTGTTTCCGACATGTATTTATCGTTTGATTTGAGGTAGATGTACAAGATATTTTGGATTGTAGATTATCAGTGATCGCTTGGTATTAAATGCCTTCCAATGACCTCGACCTAAAAATTTGTAACGTACCATTTAGGATAAAAATTACTGTGATACAAATCTATCCACAGATTCCCTAAAAGGAGGATTTCCCAAAGATTTCTGAATGGAACTACACTGAATGGAACTACACGTTCATATAGTACGTTCCCCAGTTTTCGTTTGATTATTACGGAATCTCCAGACTTTCTTACGGAATCTTCAAAATTAGGTACTGAGAAAAACACTCGCAGTTAACTTTGTCTTTATTACACAGCTCAGGAAAGTTATCAATAAGAAGGCTTATATAAATGTGTGTATACAGTCAGATAGATTTTGAAACTGGTGGATATTTTCTAATTTTGTCGTGTGCTAGTAATGGCCAGTTTATTTGTCATATTTTTCAAGAACTGGAAACTCAGACCTAATCTAAAGCGTGGAGCTTTTCACTTTATTCCGTACGATGGACCGGCGTTATAATTCCATACAGATTTTTCTGAAACAATAACCGTCTTCATAATGGCATCTCCAGTTTTTTTCTTCTGTTCTACAGGCTATCTACTTAATTTAAGCTAATATTATTTCGCCGTTACTACGAGAACTGCAAGCGAAGATTAATTAGGGAAGCTGTAGAAATTTAGAAACTATAAGAATTGCAATCGTAAAGACAAAGAGTTATTACTGCTTGTAATAGGTTTTTGTTACAATTCGCCTTTTCTGTCGCGCGCGTTAGTCATTTTGCTGGTGGCGTTCCGTTGAACAGGTGGCATTCCGTGAATAGCTTATCCCGTCTTCGCTTTAAAGTCTCGTTTGCCGAGGGTATGCACGCGAATTCTACTCTGGGAAGTTTAATATTATTATTATGTGCATTTGGGAGTTATGCTTCCCCAATTTGACTGTTCAAACTACCGGCCACGATTGGATTTCCGATATTTTAACACCAAGAGCGAAAAAGACCGCCATCCTTGGCAGCTTCCGTCTCGAGAGCGACAAAGCCACACGGGAATTGACAACCGGACACACGTAACGCTAAGTCCCGCCTGTATTTTATTTTTATCTTGTTGAGTTTTAAGAAAAATTTCCTAGAATTATATAATTAACTTAGCTTTAGTAAGTCGCGGATTTGTGTTAGAGTAAAAAGGAGTCCTCTCACTTTTGCAATATTATAGTTAACGATTTAGTCGGATATTTGTTCAACGAAACATTCAATTCTGTCTAGTATTTTAAAGGGGAAGAGGGGGCACATCTACTCGTCACTTGCACATATCTTTCTAATTACGTTCTGCTTAAGCTGCCGCCTCAAATTATTTTAATTTCTTTTATGTTATTTTTAAGTAGAATTTTCGACTAATTTTGCTGGTCGCTTCGCATCCGAATAAAAGAATCGGTAACGTAGGCCGTTCGGCTAACCTCAAATCACTTACTAAAGAAGCTGGGGCCCCTCTCTGACCCCCGGAAATTAGATACGATCCAGTTTATAATTGGAGAGTGACGCGTTGTTACTAATAAATTTTCGAACTTGAACCTTGGTGTAGGGGTTATTCGAATTCTAACGATCAACTTCCGTATCGGTTACGTTTCCGAGTTTTTCTGTTAGTATTAACATTTTTACCAAGAGTGTTGAAGCCAGTAACATGTTATTCGGATAATTTTTCATCTGACATTCTATTGACGTTCCATTCCCGTCTTTGTATTCTACCTTGTTTTGATTACGTCTTGTACCTGGTGTATTTTCTGAATTTTGGAATATGAAGTGTATATCTCTAGAGTAAAATAATTTGAGAGGAAAAAATCAACCTCCGGAGGCATTGCTGAAGAATATTGTAGTATGGTTAGCATATGTAAATATCAAATAGTGACACTAAGCAAAACTTCAAGGAAGTTTATGCACTGACACCGGCTGTAGATGTCTATAAGGATATATTTGTAGATTACGTCAGTAAAACCTGTAAATGTATTTTTCCGATATTTTACTCTGACGGTTTCTATTTTCAACCTACAACATGACATGCCTTTATTCCATAAACAAATTCAAGTCTCCAGATCCTTTTGTATATTTGATGTTCTAACGGCAGTATTAAAATCAATATATTCTCGTTTATCAGTTATTACAAATAAACTGACTAACATCTGCAAAAGGGAATTTAACATAAGATTCCTTTTACAAATACATTACCGGATATAAAGAATGACATTATCTCACTAAACGATCTACGCTTCTTACATTGAAAAATCACGTCATCTTCTCCTTTCCTCAAAATATAGTATTCGGGCTTACAGAGAGGGTAGAGTAAATACAAGGGACGTCGCTGATAAGACGAATATATTTTATATTCTCTGGTTCCATATACTTGACTACAATTAATATGTGCGGACAGAGTTGCCTTGATGCTCAGGGTTGTTTATGCACATTAATCGAATGAAATTAGATTGACAAAGCAGTTACGATCACCCGTTACAACGTTGGGTTATTTTATGGGAAAATTATTACTGAGTAACCTGAATCAATATAGATTAGGTACTTTGTGACAGCAACTACGAAGCGGCTTGTTAGGGGAAGATTACTGAATGATGAGATGCAAGGAGGGGAATATTTATCGATAAGTTGGTAAGAAGCTATTGAAAGTATGAACTGCATTTACGAAGCAAACACATACATATTTCAACGCTTGTCGCTTTCTTATTTTGTTTACTTTTGAAATTGCTTAGAAAATCCTCTTGCTTAATCATCATAGTAACGTGTTTTGTTTTACTTAGCACGAATTTCACCTAAATTTAATAGGGTGCCGCTGCAATGATTAAATTCTGTAATACTAGAAGCGCAATAAACACGCAAATAACAACAGTTGATCATATCAATAACCAGTCGAGCTACTCAGATTATTGAATGACAACGGCGTATCAGCGGTTCGAAAAATATTTAATCAGATTTATAATACAAGAGAATTATCTACCAAATGACTTACACCAGATTTCATCCTCCTATCTAGAAAGAACAACTCAACAAGAGATGAAGACCATAGATCAATTAATAATAATAATAATACTTTATTAAGCGCCCAACAGAAACTCCAAGACGGACGCATCAACAAAAAGAGAAAATTATACATGAAATACCAAAACACAATATGCAGTACTAAGGTTTTCACATATATATATATATACATAGAAAAATATATAGCCATAGTAAAATATATGCACAACAAAGCAAAATAAAAATAAAAAATAAAAACACAATCGCTTGCAAATCCACACGTTATAGAGTTACAGACGAGTATCCAGCATGATATCACTAAAGAATCTGTTAGCACATTTGCTGATATGGTAAATTGGGCTTCTGATCATTATGTTTGTTCTACACTTGGGAAGCTGGAAAGTTGTACAATGCCTGGATCCTGCCGGTGGCACATGAAACAGTCTATTTTATTGTGTAATAAATTGCTGAGAAAGTTAGCTGTACATTTTTCTCACCGAGCCCTTAAAGAATCAACTCCATGATCCAGAAGAAGCCCATCATGGTTCATTCCGCGTAAGGGATACACCCCATCACGCTTGTGGGTCAGGAACTTAAGAAATCTTCTTTGGATAGATTCAACTTGAAGCTCGTAAGAAGTATATACAGGATGCCAGATAATAGACGCATATTCAAGTTTGCTACGCACAAGTGCAAAAACAGGTTCTTCATGACATCAAGATTACTAAAATATTTACGAGACCGCATAACAAATCCCAATGTTCTGCTGGAAGACTGGCACAAGCTCATCACATGACTAGTGAAAGTTAACTTTGCGTCAAAAACAACACCCAAATCGGTAATTTCAGAGTCATTACGCAATAGATGATTATCAATGTTATATGAAAAATTGAGACAGCTTTTCCTCCTAGTAAATCGTACAACGCAGCATTTTTTAACATTCAATTTAATTTTGTTTCTGTTACACCAACTATTTATTGTATAAAGATTTTCTTGCAGGTAGTTAGCGTCAGCTACGCCATTTATACGCGA
Source organism: Chrysina gloriosa (assembly GCA_038088585.1). NCBI lineage: Eukaryota > Metazoa > Arthropoda > Insecta > Coleoptera > Scarabaeidae > Chrysina > Chrysina gloriosa. The sequence goes on from CM076092.1 coordinate 14,382,811, forward strand.
AAATATCTTTAGATCATCAGCGTACGCCAGCCCAGAGCACGTTAAAGCATTTAGGAGATCATTTATAAATAGTAGGAATAGTAAAGGCCCGAGGTTCGATCCCTGGGGAACACCAGGAGAAGCGACAAATTCATATGATCTAAATCCATTATAGAACACACAGCTGGGTCTATTCGATAAATAAGACTTCAGTAAAGAAATTAAATCGGCACTAAAACCAAATTGGTCTAATTTTAGGAGTAAAATGTTGTGGTCAACTGAATCATATGCACGCGCAAAATCCGTGTAAATTATGTCCATTTGACCACCAGAATCCAGTGTTGTACAAATATCCTGAGTTACACAAAGCAAATTAGTAAGATTAGACCTCCCACGCATGAAACCATGTTGAACCGCTGAAATTTGCTGATTAACATGTATATAAATATATTTCCACAGAATGTGCTCTAAAACTTTCGAAAAATTTGAAAGAATTGATATGGGTCTGTAGTTGTTTAAATTAGAATTATCGCCTTTCTTAAATATTGGTATAATTCGGGCGAACTTCCAGCGCACAGGAAATTGGCATGTCTTTAGGCACAAGTTAAACAATATATTCAGTGGACGCACTAACACCATACGACAGTCCTTAATTAGAAATGAAGGAATTTGATCATCACCCGCTGTTGAAGTAGATTTAAGCTGCATTGTACTATGCAAAATATCGTTATCCGATACAGAGCAGACACCAAAGGAATTGTAGGATAAGCTCACCTCAGGCAAGTCCTCATCGCTACTCGGGCAAATATATACCCGAAAAAACATCTGCAAATCCATTAACGATCTCAACAGGGTCATCTAGAACACTATCGCCGTTATTCAAAACAGAAGGTAGTCTGGTAGTGCGTTCTCTACGATGTACGTATTGCCAAAGGAAACGTGGATTATGCCTTAAACTTTGTTCGGCTAATTGTAAATAATTCTTGTAAGCCTCATCAATTAAGGTTTTAGTTAAACACCTAAGCCTATCAAAATCAAGATAGAAACACTGACGTCCCGTAGACTTCCATTTACAATGATAGAATTTCTTGAGTTTAAGGAAATGAATAATATTGCCCGTGAACCAGGGACAATTGGAACAGAGTTGTCCAAGATAGCATAAAGTTTCGAATAAAATAAATCCACACACGCATCAATATCATGAACCAACTCCAAATCCTCCCAGTCCGTCGTAAACAATTCCTCGTATAATCTCACGTAGTTTGCTCTGCGAAAATTGTACCGTTTATCAATATTGGAGGGAAACCGTGAAACTGTAATCGAGGTGGGCACACGTACCGTTATAGATAAAGAAGGATGAAACACGTCCTCAGGTACCACCGGCGAAGACTCACGCTCAACATTTATTTCAGGGGAGATATTGGAAAAAACAAGATCCAGTAATCTGCCGCGATCATTGACAATTGAGTTAAATTGACCTAAATTTAAAGTTGCTGAAAATTATGGATGGCTGCTGCTATTTTGAATCGGTACCGTATGAATTAAAGTAATTAGGTATGTTAAGGTCTCCGACGAAAATAACAGGATGATCAAGTAGTATTGCACTTAATGCCTCATGTAATAAGTCATATATTTAGGATACTCCTCAAGATTATTCATAATCTATACTCTGAGAACAACTTCCGAGAGACAAGTGAAGAGGGCGGAATATGCATTAAAGTAAATGGTATGTGGATCAACAACATGCGATATTCCGATGACGGTTTATTGTGGATAATATGAACGGTCTGCAAATTCATGTTAATACCTTTTGGTGAACACAGCAAAGATATTACATTAATATTAACATTATTAACGTTGACATTAAAAGAACCACATTTTTGATAATTACGCGTAAGTCAAAAGAATTTCAGAACGTAGGATTAATACACAACAACCTGTTCCTTGAGTAAGTGTACCTACAGGAGGACAGCGTTGGGTAAGAACTGGTCATTTAACGTGAAGACCAAAAGTGAGATAGAAAAGGTTTTTAGCGCATTCATGAGATTTAAGAAACTTTTTGCTTTGCCCTTCATCTTAAGATTTGATTCAGGAAATGTTATATATGGAACTGTTTAGAGGGTTGGACACTAAGAATAAGCACTACGTACAAGCTGGACGCCTTTAAAATTTGGACCAATCAGAAAATCCTTATGGTTCCTAAAACATCAAGAAAGACAAACAAACAGATTGTTCATCAATTTGTTTTAACCTCAAACAACGTTAATTCCTTGCTTAGTTTATCGTTTGGCGTCAGTAAAAACGCTACGTATAAGGTTAGTAATTGAGAATTAAAGACCACTCATCCAGTTGTGTAATGTATTTCATTTAGTTATTGTTAGGGACATTTGAGTCATCTGAAGTAATTTGTAATTAACCCAATTTAAAGAGTACGGTTGTACACCAAGTTTTCTGCAAAGAGCATAGGTAGCGTGGAAATGTACCACCATATTTTTATCATTTCCATATATTGTAGAGATTACTAGTTGTAAGTCAATGTTTTTTTGCATCAATTTAGTTAATTATAGTCTTCTTATATGTCATAACGAAAGAAGGAGAAAATGTATGGAGGTCCTAGGTAATGAAGATAATATTTTATGGAATCCAACCGAGATAAGGATCGAGAGATCGCCGGACAATTCGATTATTTGGGACTATTTTAACAAATAAAAACGAGGAGAATCAAGAGATTGGAAAAAGAATAACGTAAAAGTACGGGAAACTGAAATATACGCCTAAAATCGAAGAAAATAGCTAAAGCAGCAAAAGAGATATATATCACTGTTATTCGAGCTACCTAAAGAAATAGAATTAAAACTGGATAGATGAGAGCGGAGGATTCTTAGAAAATATATGGAGGCATAAAAGAGGGATAAAGCTGGCGACGAATAACAAATAATGAAAATATGAAAATATATAGACAATCAAAAATAGCGACGACTGCCACAATACAAAGACTAAGGTAGCTCGGCCATATAGCTAGGGTACACGAAGAGAGAATTATGAAAGCACTATTAAATACAGAAGCAGGTACAAGGAGAAAAGGGGGACGATCTCGTAGGAAGTGAATGAGAGCGGTGAAAGAAGAACTACTGCTATTGGGGGTGGCAGACTGGGAAGCTCTAGCGCAGTACTTGCAAAAATGGAGGAGTATCATTAAAGCTATGGGTCTCTGAGGCTGGCTGTGCTACATATATATTTGTATAAGTAATTATAGGCTAAAGTATTTCTGTTCTCCTTATTTTTTGCTTTTCCTATAGTTGGTTCTTACATATCCCTTAATCTACTCTGCTCGTTTTTTAGGATGGGGGCTTCAAGCTTTCGCCTACCTACAAGTTCATCTCTTTAAATATTCTCTCAACTACTAATAGGTCAATTGAACACCAACACTGGAGGTAATAGTTATATTTTCAGAACGTTAAAATTTTGTTATTACTTCCACTGTTTTTGTTTGATTGACCTATTAATAGTAGAGAGAATATCTAAAAAGGTAAGTATTATAAAGGTCACAATAATTGTAAATAAAATTCATTTTCTTAGCCGTACCATATAATAGCATAGTTTAGTTCATTATTCCTGGAATTGCGGCTATCATTTAACAAATAATGCTTAAATGCGTATTTTTGCAGCTATTTAATTCTACAAGACTGGCCAACTAAGTTGCCACAGACTCCTCCAGTAGCTGCAATCGCGCTTCTAGCTGCACAAATGCGCATTTAAGTATTATTTGTTAAATGATAGCCGCAATTCCAGGAATATAGAATTAAACTAGAATATTATATGGTACGGCTAATAAAATGAATTTTATTTACAATTATACGATACCATGGATAAAAATATGGTGTCAACAACTATTATGAAAATGAAAACTACTTCTCGCAAAGCCGCACTTATGAGCGGTATAACCGAAAAACCCGTCTGCGAATGGTGAGAGTGGTTTTCTAATTACACATTTAGAAGCGCGATTGCAGCTACTGCAGGAGTCTGTGGCTCTCTTGTAGAATTAAATAGCTGCAAAAATGCGCATTTAAGTATTATTTGTTAAATGATAGCCTATGAATACCTATAAGTAGCACACTAAGCTCTTAATCTTGTGGCGCGTTAACTTACTAGTTTGGACAAGCTAGCTACTCGGATTGGGAAACTCTAAAGCGAATAGTAAGCGTTTCTTGTTCCTATCTTTTTGTAAATTTTTGTATAAGAGAAGTCACGTAGGGGACAACTACACTTCACATTTAACAAGTGTGTCTTTACATATTATTCTGCAAAGCTGGAGAATATAAAATATATTCGCCTTATCAGTTATATCCTTTATATTTTACTCCGTCCTGTCTGAAAACCAGATTATTATATTTTGAGGAAAAGGACCAGGTAGTGATTTTTCAATGTAAGAAGCGTAAATCGTTTAGTACGATAATGTCATTCTTAATATCTGATGACGTATTCGTGAAAGGAATTTCATGTTGAATTCCTTTCCAAAGACGTTCGTCAATTTACTTTTACATTAATTAAAGCGTAGAATAAGTTTCGAAACATTATACATCATTTTCATGAACATTCCTTCAATGAAATACATATATATGTATATATTTCGTGACCTTTTTATACTTATCTTATATGATATATCTCTACCACTAATAGGTCAATAAAACAAGGCTGGTTTGAACGATAGTTATATTTTCAGAACGTTTTAGTTAGTTAGTTTTAGTTTTTATAATTTATATATATATATATATATATATAAACGTTGTTTACACATCCTCTATATCTAGAAATCCTAGTCATTAGTTATTTTGTTGATAGTTCCCAAATAAAAAACAAATGTTTGTTTATATATTTATCTAGTTATATTTTCACTGAAGAAGGTGTTCCGAAAACGTTTGTAAACGTTCTGAAAATATAACTATCGTTCAAGCCAGCCTTGTTTTATTGACCTATTAGTGGTAGAGATCTACCATATAAAATATAATTTTGACGGGAATATTTTTTCATACAAACGCTATTAGAGAGACCATTTAAATACAAAATTGTAAAAACTTTTATGTCTACGAAGACATAGGCAGACTATAAATGTTTTCAGTGCTCGCAATCATCATTTTAAGAAGTAGACTCCAGAAAATTATATCAATGTAAAGAATGTCTGCGAAGAACAGCAAAACTACGGAACGGAAAATAATGAAGTTATAAATCGCATATTGAGGTAATGGATATTTTGTATATCATTTATTTCACCTCACTTTTTACACTCATTGAATTACTTTTACCTCATATAATCTTTTATAAATTTTACGCATTGGTTATGACAAACCCTGTACGTATACCACTTACAATTTGCTCTCCGCTGGAAAAGGTTAATTAGCAAATGAACAGTCCTTAAATACGCGCAATGCTCGTATTAGATATAACCTTCGTTTTACACCTGTCTAATGATGTTTCATATATTTTACAACACAACATTATTACTGCATCAGAACGCCATTATGCTTCGGGCCAAACCAAATTAAATTCAAATTACCCCTCCGATTATTTGACGTCGTTGTTCACCTAGTTCTTTTGAAAACACCATAGGGTACAAAATGACAACGATCTCATCAGAACGATATTCGTTGTGTAAAAACACCGTTCTTGTATCCACACACAGACAAATTTATAGCGTTCTTTTCGATTTTGCTGTTTATGGCGAGCGCTCAGATCGTATTTTTGTAAATAGGTATCGTGTTAGAAAGACATTACTGTTTACTATCCCCTTTGGAATTCGTAGTGAAACTAACTTCAATATAAACTACGAGGAGAATGTTATAACTTAGTGATAGTAAATTCTCCGAGTTAAAGGGGAAATTGATGCTACGACAAGAAATAGTGTCATACTAGGATTTTAATGAAAAATACTTTAACGTTTTTAATTAAAAGGGAAATTAGTTGTTACATGTGTAAGCTTTAATCTCCGAGCAATGCAGCCTGGAGCCTTGTTCATGTAAACATGGAATTTTCGGCGTACGTGAGGTAAATTACCTAATGTTGTAATTAGGTGGTGCACAATTCTCGTCTAAAAAATAACTACTACCCAGACAGAAACCCTCACGACCGATTAACAATTGTGTATCAATTTGCAATCTAATAAACGCAAGCGCTAATTAATTATGGGCGAGAATTACATTTAATTAAGCTTATACCGAAAATCTGGGCGGTTTTTGCAGCTCCCTCATGTTTACATAAATAGTACCCTAGTTGGGATTTCTCGGAAACTAGGTGGTGTCTGTAATAGTTGTGTTTTACAGCGTTAGATAGTGCAGGACTAATTTTCCCATGTCCATGCAACCAGAAGCTAGATCTATGGACGAGATACGTTGGATTGTGTACCTGAGATTTCATCTGGCCAACCAGTCTCATAAACGGCCAAACCACTTCCAGCCCCTCCCGCGCCCCTGCCCCCGCTCAATTCAATGCAATTTCCACCCCTAATTAATTAGCAAATGCTTTTGTTTTTTGCTTTTATTTTTATCTATTTACTTATTCTATTTATTTTATTTTATTTAATACGTAAGGTTCTGTAAAGAAGTATTCGATTATTAAGGCAATTATCATGCGAGTAGTGATTAGGATCAATTTGAGAGTTTAAGATGAAGCTTAAGTAAAAACTGAAATAGGAAATTTGGTCGCACTTGCTTTCTTTTCTGAACAATCCATCCAGAAATAAAAGATGAAGGGCTCAAAAAGCGAGGTGCCAAGATTTAAAAAAATAAAATCCTGGATTTCCATATTTTTCTAAAATATCTACTCTGTAATTCAAACACGTACTCTTTAACACTTTAACATTCATAGGGAACATCGCTCCATTCGTTGTTTTGTTGTATGTTCGTGCGAAAATAACAATTGTTTGTCCTTCACTATTTTATCTTTTCAACTATTTATTCTCTGTTTTTATTTACATATCATCTATATTGACCAGACATTTTTCTGATGTTATTATCAAATTACTTTAATTATATTTTTTATTGGAATACTGTATTGACAATGTCTATGTTGTTTCAATACAAATAAAATAATTGTTATTATACTTGCACATGACAAGTCGGCGCGCAATTCTCGATTTAAATATAATCAAATGACAGTCGGGGCTTTTGCCCGGGTAGTAGTTGTCTCTCACATCTTACAACAACCTTACAAAATTAGATAATTTACTGGAGGCGTGCATCTTTACATAGTCTTTAGTTGTACGAAGGCTACTACAAAACTTTCGGGAAACGATTCACTTTATATTAACTTCAAATATCTTTTTCATTCCAAATTCATTTCGTAACTGTGTGTATTTCTTCAATTATTGAGGTAGAACACCGGTTCCCAAATGATGGCTCCCACACCCTGAAGAGTTCGCGACAATCGCCAAAATTAAGCACAACAAAAAGTATTAAAAATGATATAATACGAAAAATTATAAATTATATTTTTGCGACTTAAGGGTGTTCGGTACTTATTTTCAAGATCGCTTAAAGTAATTGTTTTTTTGGTCGGTTCGAAAACTATTCCGAAAACTATAAACCAACGATAAAATACTAATTGTTTACAATTTGAAGAGCTAAGGCAGGTCTAATCTTTTTTTTTGAATATCACATATACGGTTGTTAACTCTTGTCAAAAATCATTTTTGAAAAAATCCTCTGTTATCGTTGCTTTCTTGAAGTCCAAAAATGACGGTAAGCCCATGGTCCTTTTTCTATTCCTTCATTCATTCAACAACAGACAAGCTAGCGTAACGAATACACGGTATGCAAATTTTCGAGCCCGTAAACTTACTGGTTCTTCACTTATTATTGAAAAAAATTGAAGCTGTAGAAGCTCTTGACATTGTACAAAAACTAGTATTTTATCGTTACACACTACTTTTAGAGGTCAGATATACAATTTTCAAAATAGTTTTGGAGCCAATAAAAAGATTTAAATTTAACCGATGTTGAAAAAAGTACCGAACACCCTTAACCGTGCCGAAGTGACTGATTTGTAGATTTTCTAACGTGAACTGTGAATCCGAGGTAAGGTTTCTAGTTTCTAATTCCTAATACATTAAAGAAAACGTAGGGAGTGAGGGTTTGTCGATCATAAGGAGCCTTTTAGGGGGTGCTTGACTAACAGATAATTGGGAACCAGTGATCTAGAAAACTCAACCACCATCTATATATCGTATATAGTGTCCGGATTGACTTCACTGTAAATATGATTGATTCAAAATTTTGGAATCTCGTTTTCATATTTTGGAATACCCTCCTTGGTCTGTAAAGAATTTCAAGCATATTTTTATTTTTTAAGAATCAAAGCCCCATTAACATTGAGAGAAAAAGCATCCTTTTTGAAATAGAGTACCATTTCGGTTAATAATATGGCAACATGTTATCGAAAGAACTTGGTCAGAATATGAAATTATGAGTTTTATGACCCTATGCAAAATTTGACAAATATCGAATGACGAAATCAGTATTTCTTTTGTATTCTTGGATTATAACCATAGAAAAGACAATTATTCTGTATAAGCTGTCAAAAAAGAAATTATGTAAGTTTCTAATAAAGTATTTTGTTCAAGAAAAAGAAAATGCACAACAATTGCTCAATTGCTCCAATTCCTGGGAACATGGATTCATTTTTATTTTTTTAATCGAATTAACGAGAACTCGCATAATACCTCAACAATTGAATAATAATTGAAAAATTAATAAAATAAAATATAAGCAGAATTGTTATTATTTAAGATTAAAAGCAAATCTTTAAACAAAATGTTTCAGATCGATTGTGTAGATCGCGGAGAAATTCAAATTGAGTAGTTGTTACGGATTTTCCTTTTTCTCTTTTGAATGAAATACTTTATTAGATACTCACATTAATTTTTTCTTGATAACATACAGGATACTTGTTTTTCTGTGGTTACAATTCAAGAGTACAAAACAAATACTGGTTTAATCAAAGTAATCCGATATATGTGAAATTTTGCATAGTCATAGTTTCCTACCTTAAACAACTTTACTCAATAAAATTGTTTGAACAAAGAACATTTTTCTTCTTAATTGTCATGACGGCTTAGCTTGAAATTCCTTTCAAACCAAGCAGGGCGTCACCCCAAAACATCCCAAAACGAGATCCTAAAATTTTGATCGATAATACCTATACTGAAGTCGGTATGAGTCTGTAATATCGCAGTATTTCCGATAGCGTTCAATTTTTATTAAAGTTTCAACTCTGCACCGTCTCATTTCAGTTATTACGGATGACCCAATTCCGCGTTCAATAATTGCGCGCAATTAGCGGTTCGAAGGTGGTATTTTGCAATTAGAAAATAGGCGAAGTTTTCGAAGGATGGTAGCAGCAGAACCATTAATACGTTTAACGAAACGACTGTGGAAACTTCGAGATGACAGCTTTAGTATGCAAGCACATCTGTAATGTCGGACTTAAAAGTGAAAACTAAATTAAATTAGCTACCTAATTAAATTTGATGGGGTTCTAGATGTTTATTCTTTCAGTTTATGCTTAGGTAATAAATTAACTTGTCTCGAGGGAAATCTAGCGGTGTTGATTTCCAGATCTATATTATGGAAGTATATGGATTCGACATACGTTTCACCGTAACATATATTACATGTGTATATGACATTGTCATTCATTTCCACCTTTTTGTTCTACATGAATAATGTTGGAGAGGAGCAGAAAATCAATACCCACATATACGCATGAATGTATGTATGTAAGCGACAGAAATGCGTTTGTCATTCTTGGTGACTTGCTACCAACGTGAACTAGATACAACTGCTTTTGAGGAAACGAAGATTGTGTAACAGTATTAACTTGCACTGTGTATGTATACGTACATATGTACGTATGATAATAGAACTGTAAGGAACATATATGGCTAGCGTTGCAACATTCTAATTTGTAGATATAATGTTTTTAGTCTGCGAATAGAATTATCACATTGCATATAACAATATTAGTTATCCGTTACTGTTGCATTCATCGTATCTATAGTCATTTCTACTAAAAGGATCGGGTTAGTGATGATTAAGATTTGATAAAAAGTGGATGACGTGTGATCCTTAAGTAGTGTAAACTGGTCTTTGCCTCCACTTACGTGCAAGGCGCTACATTAAAATGGAAAGAAGTAAGGTCGTCAGTCCCGTTTACACTATTTAATGATAACACGTCATCCACGCATTTATCAAATCTTTATGATGATACCACTTTACTAAAAGATGGCTGAATACTATTGGAGGACGCCTTTATCCAATCCAGAATTACATTGTTACGATTATTTATTTAGTTCGCCTTAGTTAGCACACAAAAAATGCAAATGGAAAATAATAGAAAATCCATATAAATAAGATAAAAGGCGATCCAACACTACGAGGGTAGATTAAATATGAACGGGTATGGTTAATTGGAGGCTTTGATGCTTTGGCTAAGAAGCCAATACTCTAGTTGGTGTTGTATTTGAACAAAAAATGTGGCAGTTGTTATAACTAGCCTGGGCACAATTACGAAATAAGTAACAACAGCATCGCCCACTCCTCACTCTAGTCAGTAGCTGCTTACGAGTAGTTCTGTGTATATGTAGGCTGTCGTAACTTATTACGTAATTACCGCTGTTTGCCCAGACTAGTTATAACAATACCTGACACAACAACAGCCACATTTTCTGATAGTACGGCAATCTCATGTTCAAATACAAGTCCAATCATCGCATCAAAACTTTTGCAAAATAACATACACCAAGTTGAAATCTGGTTAAAGAAGTGAAGAATAAAATTAAATGAGTATGGACGCATGTAACACTTACAACCCGTAGAGGACAACTTTCCGACTCAATAAGAAACAAATACCACAAAAAGAAGATGTAAAGGATTTTGGAATCCACCCTAGATAAAAGACTGACCTGCAAGAAATATATATTTTCAAAAAGGAAATAACTTGGCTACAAACTACGAAATTTGGTTAATAGAAAGGTCCCAAATGACAACCCAAAATAAATACTACCATATAAAACAGTATTAAAACCTATTTGGACATATGGGTTTGAATTATGGCGAATAGCGGCCAACTCTAATATAGAGATTATCAAAAGATTTCAATCAAAAGTGCTAAGATGAACCTCAATGTACCATGGTTAACCACAAACAACGACATTCATCAACATTCTGAAGTAATCCTCATTAAGAAGGAAATCAAGATACGTATAACAATACAAGCATAGGCTTAGAATGCATCCTAATCACCTCGCAAGGAATTTGACGCAGCAGTTGCGTATAGTGCCTAAATTAAAACATAAAGTGTCCAGTGGTCTAGTGTAACAAACAAACAAAAAGAACACAGTTCTACATGTTATTTCCCAATGTGAAAATAATCTAACAGACTAATATAAAAGCGGCATATCAATGGAAATATTCGTATCATATCAATACCAATAGTTACAAATATTAATTAATGCTCACACGCTTCTCTGAATCGGGGAAGATTGTAATAAAATTGGGATGTTAAAAATAGTGGGTGAGATATTAAGAGTATACAGAAACGCTGGTTCCGACCAATATCCACCAGACAAATCAGAAGCATAACGGATTCGTAGAAGGTTCATCCTCGTGTTTAACAACGCATGCTTACAAAATCTGTGACGCTTGAGAGTTAGAACCAAGTTCAATTTTACGGCGATTGTTTGGAGATATTAGATTATTAAAGACCCAAGTATATAACTGGATCAAAACCTTCGCAGGAGAGCTAAATCAAGTCGAAAATTGGAAGCGGTCAAACCGGCCACACACAAACGTAACAGGCGACAACGTCGGTGCTATACAGCCGCCTTCAATAGGGGAAGGTAACTAGTTAAAAGTAGCCATACTTGCGTCCGTAGTATGTAAATGCCTCATTACGAAAAGCATCTGGTTCCTAAAAGTGTCCACGATGTGGACACCACACTTGCTAACCGCTCATCAGAAAGGTTTGGAAGTGTGTAGATGACTTCTGAATGAAAATGAGTTTGTTATACAGATACCACCACAGTAGTAGATGAACAGTGGAGGACAAGCGTCGGTCAAGACAGAAGCAAAACTTTCAACAGGAAAGGTCCTTGCAGCTGAGGCCTGGGATCTTCAACCTACACATTGAGTATCTTCATAACAGATGCGTGATCAATGCTTTATTTGTCAGTTTTTGTAGATTAGGTTATTACAAAACAACGTGGAGTATTTAACGCAGCAAGAAATTATTAAAATTTATTATCAACAACAATGCTCTGTAAAAGAAACGTGGCGAGAATTAGGTGCACGGCATAGTTCACATCATCGACCAAGTAAACCAATAATTCGTAATGTTGTGAAGAAATTTGAACCTGAGTTTACATTGGTGGGTAATCTAAGACCAAATCGTGTAAGAAATGCAGACAATGTTAGAAGCTGTAAGACAAAGTGTTCGTGATAATCCAAAGTTGTCTACTGGACGTCGTGCTGAGCATTTGGACCTTACATTCGGATCAACTTCGAGGATTTTACGGAAGTATTTGGGTTTACTTCCATACAAAATTCAACTGGTTCTAGAATTAAAACAACATGATCATCGTTTTCGTCGCCGTATCGCAGCTTGGGCGTTAGAACAGGTCACTGAAGATTCATTTTTTTAATCATACTGTAACGCACAGCTCATCTCTAGTTAAACGGCTATGTTAACCAGCAGAACTGCAGAATTTGGTGAGAGGAAAATTCTCATGAAAATGAAGAAACACCGATGCACCGGAAAAAGTTACGGTGTGGTGTGCGATTCATGTCTTTAGTGGACCGTATTTCTTCGAAAATGCTCAAGAGCAGTGTGTCACCGTGGATGGAGTTCATTATGACGTAATCTTACACGTTGGCTTCTTCCCACTTGTTGTTCCAAACAATCTGAAGGAATTCTGTTTCCAAACGAACGGCACCACGAGTCCTAGTGCCAACGAAGCCATCGTTTTATTACAAGGTGGGTTTGGTCAAAACGTTAAAACGTCCTGTGAATTATCCACAAAGATCTTGTGATTTAATGCCGTGTAACTTCTTCCTATGTAAAGTCGAAGGACCACGCTAATAATCCAACCATAATTGAGGCTTTCAAAATGAATATCACAACTGTTATTCCTAAGATACCAGTCAGAATATGGGAAACCGCAATGATAAATTGGACTGAATCTTATTGAATGTGCTATTGTGAACAAAGTCGTAGTGCACATTTGAATGATATTATTTTCAAAATGTAAATGCAATAAGATGCTCCTTCGAAGAGAAACAAAACATTGTATGTTGGGGAACCATTATTGTGTTTTATTCCATTTTAAATACCTTAGGTACTGATTGGATCACCCTCTATTTCCATCTGACAGATGAAGACAAACTTGCATATCATTGAGAAAGACTTCCTCGTGAGAAATTCTGTAAGCAGTATTGGAACACCCCCTTAGTGTCCCGCATTTGTCTCCGTGCGATTTTAACGCCGAAGGAGCACTTGGGGGAATGGGGAAAGCAGTGATTTGATGACAATATACTTGTGGAAACATTTGTGGGCCAATGGTTTCAGAATCAACAATTTTTCTTTACAACAGCAGCATTAGATGCTTCCTGGACGTTGGATAAAATGAATCTACCAGGAGGTAATATAGAAAAAGAATGTGTAATTTCTTTGTTTTATATTCTTAAATTAAACTTGTCAAACAATAATTCCCTTTTATTTTTGATCCACCCTAGCATATTTTAAGAACAATGACAATCTTAGCCCTTGTAAGTATAGGGTGATAAGAGAGAGGTACGTAATTTGAAACCTTTATCTAAACCAGTGTTTCTCAATCTCTAACAACCCTCGCCCCCTTCAATAAAGCTGTTACGTAGTATCGGCTCCCAAATTCGTATGGCATTTAATAGACTAGTGACTAAACAATGTTATTTGTTTAATTATTGTACAATATGACGAATAAAATAACTAATTGTTGTTAATATGTTTTATTACATCGCCCAAAAAATTGTTTTCCGTCCCCCAAAATACAAATTGTTAATATGCTGTCGGTATGGACGCCTCCTATGTTTTGCATTTGGTTTTGTCTTTTTACGGATTATCTACAAATGTATGCCCATGTCGATATCATTCTTAACTACCTGGATCTTCAACAACAACTCTACACTCTTCAGCGTATGGATGTATCGAAGACGATTTAACCAGAAACATTTCTAATTGTAGTGTGTTGTTCGCGTAAACTCCAATGATCTATTTGACGGCGGAAAATGTCGAATCAATGAATAATTGAGCATATTCTCTCGATTTATTTCCTAACAATTTAGTGTATCCAGTTATCCAATAACAGAACACATAATTCAAGGTTAAAAGAGGCTGTATAGGCGTTCAAAAATAATATTTTTGAGATAACGACTTCAAACTGAAATAAACGTTTCGAAATTCCATTGACCGAAACTGTTTAAACTTGTCAGTTTATGTTATTTCTTATCTGTTCTAAAAACGTAAAACGCAACTTACATACATAAGTACATATGTATATGTACATCAACACGTATGTAAATGTAAATCAACTGGAAACGTGGAATTACAAATTACATATTGATAAATGAAACTTTCTGTGGGTAAAAGTCAATATTCCTCAAATTATTCAATAATTCACTTGAACAGTCCGTGAGACCCTTCGTGTACTAATTGTCCCTAATAGCAGCGTGGTTAAGGGCTATAAACCGCGCACCTAATCAGGGATTAGTTAAAATCCATTAGAGTTCCTGATGTAAGCAATTTGGACGTCCTACTTGCAGAATATTAAATCAATTTTATCAGAAAACTTTCTTTATAGCGTGTAACCGTTGAATATAACAAATATTTGATAAAATCCTTGAAGCATCGATAAAATATCTTTGAAAGCTTAATAGAAATGAAAATTTATACCTTACATCAAATACAAGTACATATGTACATCAAATACTGGCAACAGCATATAATATGAAATATTTTAGTTGGTCTTGCGATTGTAAACAGCCTTAAAATTTTCGTGAAATGTGTCTAAACAAAGATGCAAAAACAGATTCGCTGAAACATTGCCTTCAGCATATATCTCTAAAATTAATGATTTAATTTTCTTTTACTGTAAGGAAAAGAAGTAACCAGCATGTAAATTGCACACCTTTAACGCGCAATTTACTAATTTTGTTTGTTGCACGAAAATGGTCGTTTTAATTGCGAAAATTGTGAACGTCGCAGCACAAAGTACTGACTATTAGCATCTTTGTCATTGTAATATAATGCTGGCGATAGCACAATGAAAAGAAAGAATCTTCGCTATAAGTAGAACACTTGCAACACCACGGACTGTGAATTTAACAATAAAAACTAAGAACGGACATTCACTGCAATACGCAAAGTTTTGAACGTAGTCTGAGTAGTAGCGAAATACGAAGTACGAAGCGAGGAATATTTCAGTTTCTATGGAAAGAGGAATTTAAAGAACACGTAGAATGGGTGTTCGTCCAACAAAAGAAGTAAAACACCGTAAAAATCCACAATGCGTCGTTTCTCAATTTGTCGTCTTTTGTGCCAAAATAATATGTTATGAAGGAATTGACTATGTATGTATGTAGGAGCGCTGTTATGTACTTTAGGTGAGTTGGAAAGGAAAGAGCGGTTAATGTTGGAAAAATTGCGATGAACAGGAAATACGGATACAGAATGAAAAATAAAATACAGTTTAAACTTTAAAACAATTACAGTAATTCATTTATTGACTTGCGCCGAATAGAAAGAATGTAATAACATGAAGATACTTAGAAATATTAGACCACATAGTTTCTAATATTTTAAGAGTTCAAATTGGCAGTTTATTGTGCATCTTAAGATAATACTTTAGGGCACTTTAGAACTTTAGAGAAAATGTCTTGATAGTCGGTGTTTTTCCTAATATTGCAATTGCATTTAGTTAGGTTGATATGAAAGAGAATTCATAGGCCATAAATACATGGCGTCATGATATCTAGATTAATAAAATCCTCGCAGTGTGAGGCGTTGAATGCAGATCGTAAATGTAGTGGATAATTAATTTCCAGCATATTAATATTTTATGAGCTCAAAAGGCGTACACCATATCTTAATCTGTTGGTGACATAAACATGATCTAGAGCGACTAACTGCGACTGGTAAAATGTGTAATATAATCTAACAGTCTAATAACTTAGATATTAACGTATCCCAATGATATTTCCAATTTAGGTATTCGTCAAGATGTCGAGACATATCTGTGAATTCCAGTGAATTGTTATTTAGAAACTACTTTTGAACACACTTAAAACTAATTGTGCGACAATTGATATTATCGGTAGTACTAATATCAAGCTTATTGTATACAAACAGGAATCAAAGTGGACTAATGTTGTTTAGTATTTATTCGTCTTCTCAAACGCCATTCCTCAATTTGATATATGATTTATAAAATAAAGAAAAGCACAAACCCGAGAATCACTTTATCTTGATGCAGAATCATTTTTGGAGAGAACAACTTGGGAATTATCCTGACACAGATTCCAAGGAATGCGCAGATAAAATATATAAACTCCCCAACATGTTATACGTAAGTAACTGCAGCTCTTGCTCCATTTACGTAAAACGTTTGAAATTATAGATCATACACCTGGTCCAGAAAATTTTACGATTAATTTCACAAAAGAACACATGCATTTTTATTTTCAATAAGGGTGATAAGACGTTCAACAGTGACGCTCCATCTTCTGGAGGAAGGTTTACAAACAGTAAAAATTTATTATAAAAATAATGGATCTGTGCGTTAAACTTATAGGATTCTTCGGTCTTTTTATGTTCGACATAATTATCTTCTTGAGCAGCTTATTCGTCGTGTCATTGCAAAGTTTGGGGCGCAATATACTGTACACGATACCAAACCATCTGTAAGGCAAAAAACATTACGTGCTGTGAAAAATAGTGCTAGTATTGGAGCCAGTCTCCGTGAAAACCCAAATTTCTGAGTTCTGAGTTCTACGCTGTTCTGAACAATTGAATCTGTCTATGATCTTTACATCATGTATTTTGCGAATAGATCTTGGTTTACATCGTTACAAGATTCAGGTGGTGCTAAAAGTTAAGCCAAATGACCTTTTGTGGCGTCGTGGATTGCTTGCCGATAGATTAAATTAAAACCCAGGTAGGATTATAATTGTAGATACTGTGAAAGGAATATCTTAGGCACTCATTTTGACCTAAAGTCCTTCACTTTTACAAATCAATCTATAATATCTCTAAAGTTATGGTTTTCAATGTCGAACTAGACAAAATGATAAGATGGTCTGCCTAAATTGAAGTAAATGAACAACGAATAGACTGGATTCTGTCAATTTTGATAATGAAAAACCAACAAACATAAATTTCGATTGTTTTTGAGAAAACTTTTCAGATAATAAGCGAAGTACTCGCAGAACAGTTTTCCATTACAGCGACGAAATAAAAAAATAATTAAGGCAGGTGGAGCGGAACGAAATGAAATGTTGCCAACAGGTAGTTAGCAATCAGGTTACGTTGCGTCGATACCAATTCGTGCACGGCTAACGAAGTTAACTCGGAGGGTCGGAAATAAATAAACCATCTAGCTTTCAATAATTCCATCGAAGACGTAGGAAAACTTCAGAAGCAAACTTTGTACTCTTCTCTCTGCGTATTTCAGGGCTAAGTTCATGCCTACACAATAATTAGATCTACAAAGTTTCGATTGTACCAATTTAGGTTGTCATCATGGGTTTAAGTGTGGAAGTAGAGCATGTTTTGCCCTGGTTATATACAAGTTTCCATGTTGAGATTAGAGTAACTATGTACGAAGAAGAAGTATCTTAGCTTGAAGGCTATTATTTTCAGTAACTGTGTTGTAAATAAAGAGGCAGTGTGACGCTAATGAAAGTCCGTCTTTGTCAGAAATTACGTTTTTCTTTTAAGAACCTGAGAAACTACGATAGTTCTCAATGACTTCCAAGTCAGAAGCAACCTCCATTTCTTGTCTTTTCTTTCTATTAAAAATTATTTCAATGTATTTCAACAATTACCAAACGACGATGGTAGTTCCAGATTGTTTCATATTTATAGTTGTAGTGGCTGATTCAAGCAGAAAAAGGAGCGTACTACTATAAATCTGAATTGAACAAATTGAAAGAACAAAATTAGTAACAAATATAAAGCAAGTGAAAAGGCATGATAATCAACCGGGAAGAAAAGCAGAATAGACATGTAAGGAACATCAAACTGAAATAATATCAGCACCAGCACCTGGATGTAATGTACACAAATGACGGGAAAATACTTTTGTAGATCACAAATAGAGCAGAAAGAAATACACGAACTCACTGAATAAGATGATAATACGATATTTGACAAGAAAGAAATAGGCGAAAACCCAAGCTGACAGTGTATAATACAGTAAAACATGTAACTGGGAAGTAGGATAAATGCGGCAGAAATGGGCCAAATAAGAAAAATACAAGGCAAGAGCTACAGCGAGAACCGATGACCAACACAGTTGGTGAGGGGCTATTGAACTGGTGCAGTCACCTACTCGCTAAAGAGAAATTTGAAGCAAGAAGATACAGGAAAACGAGAAGGAGAACACCCTGGAAGAAGTGGATTGAACAGTCTCAGAAAGTAGATAGAGGGAAGGACTAAACCGTATAGGAGATGAAGGAGCTGACAAGCGGCCGGAAGGGTTAAATGAAATGGATAATAAAAGAGCATTAAGCCCCAAAAACTCCATAGGGGCAGACTGAAGTCAATGAGAAGAAGAAGAAGAAGAAGAGTTTTTTACATTTTTAGGATGTTGTGAAATTACTGATTTGAAATACTTAGTTATTACCAGAGACCAGATTATATGTTTTTGCATATCGATAACTATCAACAATACAATTGAACGTGAATTAGGGTAAATAGAAGCGTTTAGCACAAATTTAATTTTACATATTTTAAATATTTTGCCTTTCTTTTCCAGATATTTCAAATATTTTAACATATTTGAAATTATTCGACATATTTTTCTGTTTGAAAATCGTGTTATTTTTATAAAAATATAGTAGATGATTTTCTGGGAAATTTACATCGTACGACTACTGATGTTTCCTTAAATATAATCGAATAAATATTACTTAAATAGGGATTAATGCTTTTTGCAAGAAATTTATGCTTCTATATTTTTCTTAGACATTGTTATTTGCTTTTAAAGTTTGAAACCGAAGAGCAAAAATTATTTCGTTACGGTTTCTAAGAATAAAAATAGGAAATTAAACGAAAAAAGGTGAGTTCTAATTGGTTAAAAATAATTAGTTAGGGGATATAAACGTTTCAGCATTTATCATTTAAAAATGTTCATCATTTACAAACACCGAATAAAGCGAAGTGTTACCGGGTGTTATCCAAAAAATGCCAAAAGTGAAAAGCGTTATAGTAGCCTCCTGGATCAAGACCGTTCCAGAATTACATTTGAACCAAGAAAAGTATTCTGCCAAGAGTGCGGTAAAATGGTAAATTGATAATTTTACAAAACAATGTTATTTTATTTATTCAATTCAAATTACATGTTTATTTTGCAAATTGATTCAAAACCTTGCTTTAGATTGCTGTACAAAATTATTTTCATTTAACAAATATTTTCCCATAGTTTCAAAATCATGTTGTTATTTTATATCTAAAAGGGTGTATATATTTTCTATTATAATTTTCTTCTTTTATAGATTCCATGTAAGAAAAATCCCAACTTACTCAACATCTCTCGACTGATCTTCATAAAAGAAAGTTAGAAAAAAGAAACAATAAAAATTAGTGCAAACGTCTGTAGGTCAGTCACTAGCAGGTTCATCTTCATCTCCAAAAAATCAGAGTGAGCAACAAATATTTAATTTGGAATTAACCAAAACTTTGCTTTCTGCGAATATTCCACTTTATAAGTTACAAAATCTAAATTTTCAAATGTTTTTGCAAAAGCATTGCAGAAATACTGTACCTGACGAAAATTTTTGTTAGAAATGTATATAAGGACGTAATTAATGAAATCAAGCAAACTATAAATAATAGCTTTATATTTTTTGTAGTAGATGAAAGCACAGATACTTGTGGACGCTGTATGGCAAATTATAGGTTGTTTAAATAACAACACTCCTGGTAAATCATATTTGATTTCATGTAAACAATTTGAAAAAAACTAACCATGTAACAATGGTTAGGTTTATTAATGAAACTTTTATGAATCTTTACGTTCCCCAACATCGTTCCTACTAATAAAATTGGCCTCATGGTTTCCGATGCTGCGTCATATACATGGTCAAAGCTGGTCAACAACTCAAAGTTTTGTATTCCATTTTAATTCACGCAACGTATTTAGCACACGATTTAAACAGTGGCGGAAAATATTAGAAATTCATTTCCTATATTTAATAGTTTAATTAGTAACGTAAAGAAAATATTTTTAAAATCTTTTGTGAGGATTCAGTGTAACTGAGAAAAATTACCTAATACTTCTTTGCCACCGGCACCAATAATCACAAGATGGGAAGCAAGGTTGAAAGCTGCCAGCTTTTATACAGATAATTTTGTCCCTATTAAAGAACTTATTTTAAGTTTGGAAAAGGAAGATATTAGTGCAATTTCAAAGCGCAAATCAATGTTAGAAAATAATTCACTGCATCTTGAACATTAAATCAAAGTATAATTTTGTTCACTAAACTATTGTTATTCTTGAACCTGAATCACTCCCGTTATAAGAGTCTCTTCAAATTGATTGTTGAATTTAAGGAAAAAGTACAAAAGTTTCCTGGAAAAAATTGAACAATTAATAAATAAAGAATTTAATGGTATTTTAAAAAGAAATAGCGATTTAAATTTGTTGCAACAAGCAAACCAAATTCTCCGTAGCGATTTCGATGTTCAGTTGACATTTTTTAACATACAAATCGCTACTAACAGATAGGAGACATAATTTAACTATTGAAAATATTGAAAAACATTTGATTGTGAATTGTTTTTACAAGGAATGTAATGTTTAATATAGAAATGTACGTAATAGGTATCTGTTTAATGAAACCTATTTAAATTACCTTAGTATGTTTCTTTTTCTTGTTACTTCAAAATATATTCGACATTCTGAAAATATTTTTTGAAACATATTTTACGTATTCTAAACATTCTAGGAATATTTTCAACATATTTTGATCGTATTTAAGACATATATATGTACATATAGTAGTATGATCTCGGTCTCTAGTTATGACACTACATTTTAATCCACCTGTTTTTACTTCTAATTTCCGCTGACCTTCCTGCTTTCTTTGGATTACTCACCAACAACTAAATCCCATTATGATGTAGCGGAAATACGAATATAATTAAGAACATTGATGTTTGTACATGTGAGAGGGATTCGATATGAATTCTCTCACAATGCACGTATTACGCATTTTTTACAGTTATTTTTTCTACAGAAGTGGACAACTTGCGTTGCCACAGCCTCTTGCAGTAACTGCAGTCGCGCTCTTCGGCTACCCGCCGTGGGAAAATTGCAAATTACAAAATTTTGATCTTCTCTTGCCATCCGTAGACGTACGTTTCGCGGTTATACCGCTCGTCAGTACGGCTTTGCAAGAGCTGTAATTTCGTATACAAATTTTATGTATATATCGTCTGAACATTTTCTAATTTCCGCTGACCTTCCTGCTTTCTTTGGATTACTCACTAACAACTAAATCCCATTATGATGTAGCGAAAATACGAATATAACTAAGAACATTGATGTTTGTACATGTGAGAGGGATTCGATATGAATTCTCTCACAATTCACGTATTACGCATTTTTACAGTTATTTTTCTACAGAAGTGGACAACTTGCGTTGCCACAGCCCCCTGCAGTAACTGCAGTCGCGCTCTTCGGCTACCCGCCGTGGGAAAATTGCAAATTACAAAATTTTGATCTTCTCTTGCCATGTAGACGTACGTTTCTTGCAAAGCCGTACTGACGAGCGGTATAACCGCGAACGTACGTCTGCGGATGGCAAGAGAAGATCAAAATTTTGTAATTTGCAATTTTCCCACGGCGCAACGCAAGTTGGCCACTTCTGTAGAAAAATAACTGTAAAAAATGCGTAATACGTGCATTGTGAGAGAATTCATATCGAATCCCTCTCACGTGTACAAACATCAATGTTCAGACGATATATACATAAAATTTGTATACGAAATTACAGCTCTTGCAAAGCCGTACTGACGAGCGATATAACCGCGAAACGTACGTCTACGGATGGCAAGAGAAGATCAAAATTCTGTAAATATAATTAAGGAGAAAACACATTATCCATTTCATTAACTTTGGTAATAGCTACTAAAACCCTCGTTGTTTGGCATTATGAAGCGCGTACGATATATATGTACTGGCGTTTTTGTTTACGAATTTGGGTATTATGTGATGCAAAATGATACGAAATGGTTATCGACCATTCGATGCAGCGCACCAGTGCATATTTTGGTAATAAGGCAAGTCGCTAGGAAACGAATTATTTTCGATTTCGGATTTATTAGCCAATCATTTCACCGGATACGGATGTTAAGCACAAAACGACATTCAAATCCCGATGGAAAATTAAATTAGCCGCAGTAATTAAAGTGAAAATTGGACATAAAGTATCCGGCAGGTAGAACGACGAATTCAATTAGTCGTTGTCGACAACAGGACGACAAATAAGGTAATCAATGGAAACCCGAAGGCGTACAGTATCTATTATTACGGGGCGTAATTAATGATTTGCGCGTTAAAAAAGGCCTTGTTTTTTAGAACGTTATTGTAGGTGGCTCCCGTGAGGAAAAAGGCACGAGGTGTGTGAAAAACATGCATGAAATATGAGCGGAAAAATTGCTCGTAAAAACTAATGATGCACGCAGATTGCTGTTTTTATTTATAATGTGCCTATTTGTTAGTCGTGTACCGTGGTGACTTATTCATACGAAAGAATTACATAGTAATGATCTAACACTCAGAATGCAAATAATGAAATCATAAATTTGAAAGTTTCCTTGACCGCAATAAGCAAAAATTGTATATACATATATTAATGCATTAGGTCACTAAGAATGAAATGTCGGTTTTCGGATTACTCTTTAATGTTACTGGGCTCTGAACCTAATCATCGATTGGTCCAAACTTAACCCTCTAGTTCCATGTTATAGTTGGGAAAGCTGGTTGTTCAAAGTATTCAGTAGGTCTTATTTGATATGCTTATTGTCAAATAATACTAAACTATTTTCATCTGCATGTAAACACATTAATACGTTTCAATTACCTGTTTCTTGACATAGACGCTGATATTAGGTCCAACGAAAATTCTAAATTCATAGCATTGTATTTTTGTATAGCATAAAAATTTTAAATCACTTCTTTGCTGATTGAATAAATCTTGCTTGATACAGTCGTCTCATTCCTCACATGCCTAAATTATCAGTAAACACTCACAACGACCTAAAACTGCGCCAATTGAAGCATGCCCAAACGTTTACTTCGACAGGATATTTCACTTTGTTGAACCCAGCCCTTTTTAGAATCTTACGTGGAAAAATACGGCTTATCAGTGGGTATCACATGAAACAGTCGATATCCTTGGTTGGCCAAGTGAGGCGACTACTCCTAGAAATGCTTTTTTAGCGTAATTGGATAAATGATGTCATCTTTGCGTAGACAACAAATCTTTTCAACAAATCTTCTCCTTTTAATCCTTTTGATCCCATTATCAAGGTAGATTGACAAGTTTCCGGGATCGCGGCTAGGAGATTGTCGTTTTTCCAAATAATTTAAGTCGTTGTTTGACAAATCTTTCATATCAATTGACTGCAAATGTTAAATCGATTTATCAAATAGTCTGGTTTGGACAAGCGTTTAAGTCAAGTAGCTTTCTGTGAGCCTCCGAAAACGGCAACCAAGCCAGAAATTGAAAAAATCCATGACATGGTTTCGGTAGATCGCCGAATAAAAGTGCCGTGGGCATCTCTTATAAACGAGTATTTCGTATTTGGCATAATGAATTGGGTTTAAAAAACCTTCCGCAAGACGAGTGCCGCATTTGCTCAATTCGGAGGAAAAACGCATTGGAGCTGGAACCATAACCGATGGTTTGAAAGCGTATCCGGGGAATCCACAGATTTCAAGGGACGATTCGTGACCATGGATGAAACCTGGATTCATCACTACATACCAGAAACAAAGCTGCAATCAAAACAGCGGATTGCACGCGGTGAATCGATTCCGAAGAAGACAAAGACCATTTACTAGGCTGGAAAGGTGACAGGCTCGGTTTTCTGAGACGCATAAAGAACTTAGCTAATTGGTTATCTTGAGAAAGGGAAAACTGTTACTGGCCCATATTGCACAATACTTTTGAACAAATTGGAAGCAGCAATTCAGGAAAAACGTCTGGAAATGGTTAAGAAAAGGTGTTGTTTCATCACGAGAATGCGCCCGATCATTCAAATGCAATCGTTTAACAAAAATTGACAAAATTGTTGTTCAAAATCCTTTCGCATCCGCCGTATTCAATTTGGTTCCATCAGACTACCACCTGTTCCTATAACTCGAAACATTTCCGGGTGGAAAAAGATTTTGGTCGAATAAGTAAGAACTGATAGAGGCTGTAAACAATTATTTTGGGAACCTCGAAGAAAGTCACTTCCGGGAAGGAATCGAAAATCAAGAGGAACATTGGACCAAGTGTGTTGAGCTTCGAGGGGATTATATTGAAAAACAAAATATAGCTTGAATCCGTATTATTTTGTTTACATTATCATTCCAGAAACTGTTCAATCTAGCTTCATATTTCGATGGCTGGTTCTTAGTTGGATTCATTGCAATCTGATAAATTGTCAAAAATATTTTGCTAGTGTGAACTTACCTAACACCTTGACTTATATAAGTATCTAGCCGCTGGCACATTTGTCATTGCGGACCGCTTAGGATGAAAACACTGTTTCATAGCACTTGAAGTACGCTGCACCCATTTTATTACTACTGTTCCATCTCATCCAACTGTATGCAAAATGACGTAAAACTTATATTGCGTATTAGGGGTTAATATCCTCCTCCAACCAGTGCTACCCAACTCCTACATCCTACCCTTCACTGGTAAGTAGTTAATGTCTTTCCCTTGTTTATACACGCGGTATATAACACATTCAAAGCAATCTCGGGCGTTTGCGAAATACGAATAACAAAACTACTAAAAACGAAGATAGATACTAAACTTTTGCTTTTCGAGGACATCACCGGAAACAATGGTTGTTTTTCACTGCTCCCCGATGCGCGCCTTAATTTAGTTATACTCTTTAAGGCGTCGAATATCGTGTTTTTATGCGATGGGAGATATCCCTTACTTCGACGGAATCGTCCTGTTTTTCCTTCGCGCTTTCAATTGGACCCTAGAAACTGCGGCTGCCATAAAAATCTTCGCTTCGGACGAGTAAACAGGAAATGGAAGATTTTACGGAAAGCAAACGCTAATAAACTAATATCGTTTGCGAAAAGCGGATTAAAATGCAACATTTCGTGAAGAGCTATGCGGTGTGGAGATGAAAAACCGTCATTTTTCGCACGTCGTTCGGAATCGATTTCGGTTTTTCTTTTCCTATTTCATTTCAGAGCTTTTCCTTGAACGGTATAAATAGTTCAGCCTAATTTAAACGAGATTTTCACGTGAAGCGAGTAAAATAGCAGGGGTAGTGCTGTGAATTTCTAGATAATTGGATCATTCAACGAACCCTGGAAAGCTGTACTAACGGTCTGTTGCTTCGATGTATACTCATCCGTTGAATATATTCGGTGGTCAACGTAAATGATGCTTGATTCAACGCTTTGCTGTAGTTTAGTTATTGCTATGTCCTTACATGGAAATAAAATTAAAATGAAAAAGAATTCGTTAGCCATATTTGATGGTAACTGTATTTATCGTTTTAAACCTTATACTTACAACTACTATTTTTTTACTTAAATGTGAAAAGTGAATTGTTATTCCAAAATCTTTATTCATTTTGAGGATAACTAAATCAGGAACAAACATTTTGCAACAGAATAGTACTCGGCGCAGAAGAAAATTCAGATTTTCAGCAAAGTATGAATCGACAATATGTAGTGATGAGGGAAAGAAATGCGAAGACGTTGATAGAGAACCCGCCGCAAAACTTTCAGGTAAAGATAATCAACACAATTTTGGGTTAGAACCAATTTTTGAAGAACTTTATCAATTCAGAAGATAATGTATTGGAAGCGTGATTTTTGAAATGCTTACAGGTATTGAAAAATAATTTCACTCATCTTATTTCTGATAAACGGAAACAAAATAAAATTATTTGCACTTATGTACAATAGCACAATAAGAAGTTTTGCATTAGTCTTCCTAATATTATCTTTACTACATTCTTTAAGGAGATGACGATAAGTAGTATGCCCAGGAATATCCAAAGAACAATGACAATCGTTTGCTTCAAAACACTTTCGAGACGACTTTTGCCGAAATCAAATGATTTTGGAGCACCTAAACACTTCTTCTCTAAACCACTGGTTTCCTCCAGAAGACCAGGACAATCACCAAAATTAACAAAACAGAAACTGTTACAATTACAAGGCCGATGCATAACGTAAGTTCCATTTCCGCCTTGTAAGCAAAGGAGGGAATATCGGCGCGATCGCATCGACATCCTTTCGTGCTATTGTGGTCATTTAAAATGGCTGCCGCAATTGAAAATCCCGCCGACTGTGACCTGCATGCTATTATCCCATTTCTGTGTGCAAAGAATATGAAGGCAGCTGAAATTCATCGTGAACTTTGAACTTTGTTTATAGTGAAAATATCATGAGTGACAGTGTGGTTAGAAGATGGTATCATATTTTTCGAGAAGGACGAACTAGTGTGATGGAAAACCGAGTGGATGACCAACTGCTGTGACGGACGAACTTTTGGGTAGTGTCAAAGAGAAAATTCGTGAAAATCGGCGGTTCACAATCACAGAACACACAACGGTTTGAGAGTAATGATGAGCTGTAGGATAGTGTTAGAGCATGGCTGAATTCACAGGCGGTAGAGGGCATTAAAAAAATGGTTCATCGCTATGACAAATGTTTCAATCTTAATGGCAACTATGTAGAAAAATAGCTGAAAGTAGTAGCTTTAGGTTGTATATAATAAAAACCTATTCATGAATTCATGTTCCTTTTAATAACCAAGCAAATCGTCCTCATAACATAATCCGAGTTTAGTGTGCCTAATTTCCATGTTTGTGGGTTTTCTAGCATATTAGTGTGGGGAAAGAGCACCATTTTACAATTATTAATATGTATTGAAGAAAGCAAAGGTTGGGCTGATCCGTCGATATCAAAGAATCTCTTAAGGGGTGGATTACCGGGAACTACTGCTCTAAAAATACATCTTTAACTCTTCCTTTTAGTAATGCAGGATTTACATTAGAATCACACGATATCTTTTATATGTGAACTTTCTATTCCATCTTCCTCTCTTTGCACCTGTTCACTATAGCAAAAATTCACAATCACAGACAATGTAAGAAAAGTTTTCGAATGAAATCTATTCCTTAAGTGTTGTAATGACCTAATAACCCTTCTCCACACAGGTCTATATAATTGTGTAGTTTTAATTCTGGAGCACAAAAATATCCACAAAATATTCGCATCATACAGCATGCAACTTACCTCAAAACATAACATTGAGAAATTACGAGTATACACAAAATGAACAGGTGGAAGCAGGAGACTTGGCAAAACAGGGCGTATAGAAAGCGATCAATGACAAAGAACAATTGAAGCTCTCTGGCAAACGAAAGAGGACTTATGAAAACACACCACTACTGCCTATGAAACTATTATACATTTGCCTCTCTTACCCTTTTTATCTTTTCCCCTTTCTACCTTTCGGTGTAAAAGTTATTATACATTCTAATAAATATAATCTGAAATGAAGAAGAGAAGCACATAGATTGACTTCAATCTAGTGATAAAATAACAAAGTAATAATAATAACATGAACTCCTAAGAAGTGGAGACTACAGTCTACTGTTAAGTAAGCAAAATCATGCCCATAACCAGAATTCAAAAAAAGAATTAAAATTTCTCTCTACAAAACGATCTACCAAACAAGACGCATTCGTTAGGCAGCTCTCCAACAGCAATTGCATATGCCAAAGCTATCACGAAGAAATTAAGCAGACTCCAACCATAGATTAGCTTCGTCCTTATTTAAACTTAGCAGTATGATATAGCTAGTGCGAGATTAATAAAGCTATTTCCCTCATAGCTGTATGTTATCAGCAGTTTATGGCAATCACCAATCGAGGTGGTATTGGCATACCCAGATTCATCGCAGCCTGCGACGAATGGCGGAAAATAACTGTCTGTTTGCTCTTCAGCGCAAATTGCGACAGAACTACCAATATCGTTTTAGTTTATCAAATAGAACCACTCGACTAGTGAAATATATTGCAATCGATTGAACATCCAAATTGCTAGGTAACTAGTAAATATGCCAATATCATCTCAGTTCATCAAATAGAGCTATTCGATTAGTGAAGTCTATTGCTAAAATTAAATCAAAAGACTTTGTAGGTCTCAAAAATATTTAATAATAGTACCACTACAATATTGTTTTCACCACACTGTGGTACTGTTATTAAATATTTTTGAAAATTCAATGTCTTTTGATTTAACTTATTCGTTATGGAGTTTGAACAAGTGATTCCCGGATCAATCATTTATTTGAAATCTATTGCGATGGACTATTGCTAACATCCAGCTGTGAGCCGAATTGCTTTATTACTGTCACTTATACTATTGGGTCCTAATGAAGTTCAAACTAGTCTACGGTTGTAGACTGCGATTAATAAAACAAAATTCTCTCCGTGATAATATGCAATGCCTGCTTTGAAGACTTATTGCACAACTTTGTTATAGAGTTTCCTAAGAAACGCACCTCATTTAGTACAGTCGTTTTTATTTTTCTTTGAATTACTTTGGCACTGGGAAACAGTATCTTTATACGACCAGAGTTATGCTCAAAAAACGGGAACAGCAGTGAATGAAGCATTAAGAGGAAATCAAGCAGAGCACAGAAAAGAATGAAAGTACTTCCATAATTAATAAGCTAAGAGAAGAAAAAATATGAAATGTGCTGCAACAACACGACCAACTATTGGGTCATGAGGAACACAGTCAATGGTCAAATAAACATCAAATGGAAAATATTTATAAAGCTAGGAGATTTGGAATTCGCAAAAAGCATAGGTCGCATCATAAATACATAAACTTATGTGACAAATAAATAAAAAATCCAGGCACTCGCTTCACACCTCAACTCCGCGTTGGAAGTTTATGATTGGCCCGAAGTTGTTGGATGTGAAAACAGATCAGGCTGTGACAATAGAAATAGTGGTGAAGACAGTGGAATCAAATTGCACGATCTTGTACAAATGCGATTGAGAAACGTCGGTTCTTCAGGGATGTGATTCTAGTTTACACTTCAAATATGTAATTGGCACAAAGATATTGGATATCAAAACGGATTCAGGGATAACAATGAAAAAGCGTGGTGAAGATAATGGTGATGATAGTGATGCTGGAAGCGGCGCAGTAGGAGAATGTACAATAGATAATGACGGAGAAGTAGTTCACGTACTTCACAAAACAGATCACACGCTCTTCTGAAAATGCCATTGTTCTTCAAGACTGTTCCTCTACCTACTTTAGATTATAACTCCACTCCGCGTTGCAGGTTTGTGATTACGCTGAAACTGCTGGATGTGAGTGGGTCTAGCGGTAAAAAGAGAGTGTGATAATAGTACTGAGGCTGGAGAAAGTTGTGGTAGTGACCTGGTAGCGGAATGCCCAGAAGAAAATGACGTATAAGGAGTTCCTCATGAATCAAGTCGCGTGCACTTCTACAATTACGATTGGGAAATGCTCGCTTCTCAAAAGTGTGTGTTTGCGCATCAACCTAGCGTTACAAGGCCTTTTACAAAAGATAAAAGTCAGATGCATATGAAATTTCCATGCAATATGCTGCAACTCAACTGCACCTAACAAACAAAAGTCCTCATTTTATTTTCAACGAACGCGGAAGTGTAAGATTCCTATCATAACACTGCCTATATTACATACTTCAAAGAAAGACGAAGTCAAAAGATTTTTAATACACTTCAATGTCCCGCGCGCGTTAATTAAAATTTTAATTATAGAACATAATACCTTTATCAATGCATAGTCCACTTACATTAACGTCACTGTCCACGCAAATTTACGTGCACATAGAAGCACCTTTCGCGAAGATATACGTAAATATTAATAACTAGGAGATAGAAGGGATCCAATGCGGATCCTTTGACGCTCGGGCGGGCGGCGAATAGGGGAAAAAATATATCGCGACTGCCGAATCACAACGTGTTATGTCTATTTTGACGTTTCTTTCATTTGGAGAAAAATATGCCATACATATAGAACAGAAAGGAGGGTAGCCGACAAGGAATAACACGAAATTACTTTTCCGTACGCAAGCTCGCGTGATAAGGAAGTTTCCAATTTTGTCGGTGTTTTCTATGAATAAGAAATGAAATTGTTCGCATGTGATAATTGGCGTATAATTTCAGCGTGATAAACTACGGAGCAATGTTACCCTGTTTTAAGCTTGAATGCACGCATTATTCAAATTTGATTGTTTGTTTGCATTTATTTATCTACCAAATAAGGGATCACTTCAAGGCTCTGGCTGTAAATTTTGGTCAATATTTCACTCATACATTGTTGTAATAATGTAACAGGTACTGAATTATTAAATGGAAATCATATGGATATTAAACAAAATTAAGCGGAAATTCTACGTTGCCATGACATTGTTGCAAAAGGAGCGTCAAAGTCAAAAAAGGAAATTTTTTAAAGGACATGAATCGATTTGGCGATATTCCGGAACGAGAAATTGACGAAAAATACACCCAAAATCGCTAAAAAGAGTACAAACAGTGTCTGAAAATAGTTTATGTCATTTGCGCCGAAAAAAATACACATTCAAGCGAGAGACTCCAGTATCCCAACTTGCATTCATTTGGGAAAACTGGGCCTTTCATTCGCGAAAGTAAAATGGTGAAGAATATAAAGAACATACAGTCAGAGTCCTTTGGAATGTTACTGCCAAATTAGTAATGAAATATGGGATTAAAATAAATTCTTTCGAACAAATTGAATTTAAAGCTTCTCGAGATGCAACAAAAAGATTTTGCAAGGCATGGAAGACAAACGTAAAGAATTTTCAACTTTTTTACCCATAATGAACTTGTCAAACCATGTGATGAGCAAACGCCGGAAGGTCTACAGTCTTATGAACTTGTTTGGAGAGGCTGTGAAGGCGCAAGAGCAGAAATCACATTATTTAGAGAAGAAACCAACAACATCGACGAAAAAGAACTAGAATCCAATATAAGCTTCCTTTCTTTCGAAAACCACGCAAATAGGTAGCCGAAAATAGCTGATACAAAATGGCTTCTAAATAATGATTCACATACCAACTTTTGCTCGATCAGACTATTTCTAGAACTCAAATCCTCATTAGAGATCGCCGGAAATTGGTTTAAAAACAGTCTCCTAGGACTGGCTAAAAAACAAACAGTAACAGTCAAGTTTTCTTCGAAGATATGGAAGTATCTTCAGTGGTTTAGTTCATGTTATTAAGATATTCTAATTGATAGATCTTCGCGAATGAATCGCGATCCACTTTAAGCCTTTCTCTGTAACGATATGAAAGTATTTGATTTTTCTAGTAAAACAAAAAGAGATGCCGATTTTAATCCATATGTGCCTCACTAAAAGGAGTCCAATCCTGAAATTTTGACAAGACTAATAATTATAATGGGTCTAGTTCAGTACAATACACTCCAGACATTAATCCTCATCTTAATATATAAATTTCGATTGTAATTCAATTCTATGAATGGAAACATAAACATATTCTATTTTAATAATCCCAAGCTATCATTTGCATAAGTTTTTATTCTACCGACTTCATCCTAAACCGGATACTGTATACCAGTTTTGCAGCAGGTTTGAGCTTTGTCCTACATTTACAAAAGTACCTCTTACATCTTTTTCATATTGTAGGAATATATCGCCCTATATATCCTTGCCAAGAGATCCGACATGTCTGTAATTCTGACTGCTTATAGTTAAAACTATGTTCTCTCCATTTATGGAAACGAGAGAATTTGTCGTCGTCGCAGTTGGCTCTCTAGTCACGGTGTACCCGTCTAGCAACGAGAACCTCAAAATTTATATAACTTTCCGACATTACAAGTCATGCAAGCCTTTTATCTACATACGTGTGGATAAATCACAAGTATGTAGAACTTTACGTATGAACACGAGTATCTCAATTGATCTTAACGTGTATGACATCGTGACATAACCGTTCACATTAAATTAATGGAATTTGAGTGTTTGTGCAAATTTCTATAACAAATAGAGTTGAACTTCCTTCTGAGCCTTCGTCGAAAGAAAAAATTGGAATTAGTTTTATGCTACTCTAACTGCAGCTTGTCAACAGTAATAGTGTAAATTGCACTCAAATGAACAAACACCTCTCAGTAAAGTCAAATCCGGAGTGCCCCTAGACAGCGTCTTGGACCATTACTCTATCTGCTATATACATCCGATTTTCTAGCCAGCAGTGACGTCTTAGCAGCAACATTTGCAGATGATACGGACATCAAAGCATCTCACAAGTATCCTGTTATTGCGTCACAAAACCTTCAAGATCATCTTCACAAAGTTCAAAAATGGTTTTGAAGAAATGGCGAATCAAAACCAACGAAGCAAAATCTGCACAAGTACCCTTTCCAAATCGCAAGTGTCTACCAGTTACACTAAACAATTAAGAAGTACCTCAAAGTGAAGATGTCAAGTATCTAAGTATGCTCGTAGACAGACGCTTAACTTACAATTAGAGGAGACACATATTCAATTAAAGAAAGCAATTTGTGTTGGAAAACTCCAATTGGCAATAAATAACATAATATCTTGGTATACAAGGCCGTTCTAAAACCTATCTACGGCATTCAACTGTGGGGAACAGCATCCACATGAAATGTCGAAATATTTGAAAGATTACAGTCAAAAGTGCTAAGAGTGGTAGTGAATGCTCCGTGGTAAGTGCCAAATCAAATTATCATGCGCGATCTATAGATTAAGTCCACCAAACTTTGCCTTTGCCTTTTTGCCTTGCATCCAACCTCATGGTTCACCCAGTAGGTCAACGTAGACTAAAACGCCACACTCCCTGTGACTTACAATTAATTAAGGGGTTATAGTATTAGTGTTTGTGCAGTGTTCCTCAAAAACAAAGTGAACTAATTAGTAATTAATTGCAATTTATAGGAAATAATCAATGGTTTAGTTGTTACGGTTAATTGTCACAACGTTTCGGTTAATTTGTCACAGTTCAGATTTGTTACTTTTGACCTCTCGCTTCAACTGATGACGTCCAACGATCCAACAATACTCGAGACAGCCTTCTGTTTGTTGCTTTCGGTTGAACAGGTGGTTTTCCGTGCACAAGTTATTCTGTTTTCGCTTTAAAGTCGCGCCTGCCGAGGATATACACGGGAATTCAACTCTGAGAAGTTTAATATTATGGTTGTTTGAATCTGGGAGTTACGTTTGCCCAATTCTGCTGTTCGAACAAATCGGCCACATTGAGCATCTGCTTTTCCCTCAATTGGAGGGTGCTAGTAGTACATGCCATGAGCTAATTGTAAGGTTATTTAAGAACACCTAAGAATTATCGTAGAAGTTGGAAGCACTTCAGTTTGCTGTGTTCGGCTAGTTTTCCAACATTTTTACACCGAGTGCGAGAAAATCCGCCATATTTGACAGTTTCCGTCGCGATCCCGCTTAGTTGACAACCGGAAACACGTTGCGCTAAGTCTCGCCTTTATTTTATTTTATTTTTTGTCTCGTGGAGTTTTGGGAAAAATTTCCTAGAGGTATTTAGTTAATCTAGATTTAGTAAGTCGAGGATTTGTTTTCGAGTAAAACGAGAGGTTTTTCCTAATTTAGTAAGGTATTTGTCGCACGAGACACTCAATTCTTTTAGTATTTTAATGGGGGAACATATGTACTTGTCACTTGCACATATCTTTCTAGTTACATTCTGCTAAGCTGTAAGGTGGCTGTGAGGCCGCTGGAATTCTAACGGCTACCGATAGTGTTATAAGCCTTATTTAGGAAGTTAGCTTCTTTGAATTTTTATGAGACCCGTTACACTCCAAGTGACAAATAAAGTGCTGTTCAACGTCATTCTTCATTCATTCAATTTATTTTTATTTCTTTTAGTTTTAGATAGAATTTTCGAATAATTTTGCCGGTCGCTTCACGACCGAATAAAAGAATCAGTAACGTACACGGTTCAGATAACCTCGACTCACTTACTAAAGAAGCTGAAGGGTCTCTCTGACCCCAGGAACTTAGATGCGATCAAGTTTATAATTGGAGAGTGGCACCTTGTTACTAATAAATTCTCGAACTTGAACCTACGCCGTTTCCATTGAGCTAGTACGACCTGGATCTCCATCTTTATCACGAACTAGGTGGGTTATTCGAATGGTAACGATTAACTTCCGTATGAGCCACGTTTTCGACTTTTTCTCTTAGTATTATCATTTTTACCAAAACTTTTAGAAGCCAGTTACATAGTTCCAGCATGTCATAATGCATCATGCCACATAATTTGCTAATTGTAATACTGGGTACAGATAAATAAATCAATTATATAATAATAATATAATAATTTCTTTTTAATTACACTGATTTCGACTCTATCCCTTAGTCTCTTGTTTCATTCGCTGAGCATATGGAGCAATCAAACGAGCTTCTGTTAAAATTCATTAGCATATTTCAGAATATTCTTCTGTTCCCTAGAAGTTCTACGGCATATATTGGAATTCTCATTAATATTAATGGTAGGCTGTCTGACAGTTCATTTTCCATGTTCTTTCTTAATCATTGTTTCCATGTATGTGATTATTATCTATAATTGTATCGCAAAATATTCAAAAGTAATGGAACGTGCTTGGTATCTATCATCAGATAAAAAACCTATCCATTAGTGGCGTAGATTGCACACATTACATCGTTTGCATTTAAATAATTCAACGAGCCACGACATTAATTCTATTACAATGGAAATTCTAAAACGATTATTGACGTCCACGGCTTCGACGTTAATATTGCTTCGCTTCTGCTCGACAACCTGTCTACCCGGATATCTCCGTCCGTTTCCGATGCGATATTAAAATGCGCATTTTCTTTCTATCTACGTATAGCGTAATAATAAAATTTAAAAATAAAGGGACTATCGAGAAGTTATTTATATTTTACCCGGCGAAGGGGGATACTCAGTCGATCGGTCTGCGGAGTAGTGAAATGAGTTGGCAGAGGAACCCGGTAACGCTCCCTTTGATCTTTGGACTGGAACAAATTTGCAAGCCGGTTGGTGTTGTTTGTTTCAGGTGCAAACAATTTACGACCGCCTTTCGTGGTCAGCGTACCCGGAGAAGTTGCCCTCCTGGTTTGTTCCTTACTGTTCGGCAAATACTAGAATATCCATATATCATGAAAACCTAGATGTTTTAGTAGAAGGTATTTATCTGGTATGTGTTTCTGTTACACTTCTCGTTGTGAAATGTAATATGCGAAAATGTTGGATATTAAATAACCATGTACCTACACATTTATGAAATATAGTTTTACCATTGTTGTGTTAGATACCATTCTAGGCATTCTTATTTTTGTACCATATTCGTTCAATTCAAATCCTCCTTAACTTTGGTGCGTCGTTGGAGTCCTCTTAGATCCAATTGCTGCTTTATTCATCACCCAAACTTTTATTTCTAGTTCCAGATGAGCTCTTAAGACTTTAGTTGTAATTAATATAACTTCAAGATTTTGTAATACGCGTTTCAGTTTCTTAGTATTTCAAATTTACATACATAGGTTGTTTGGGTCACTTTTATCCTCTCCTCTTTAGAAGCGGAAACAAGCTGAAACTCGTGCAATTCTTCTTTCTTGAAAGGATATATATTTATTATAGAAGATTATGAAGAGAAACAAATTCTCTATCAAACAGTAGAGTAAAATTAAAAGTTCCCAAAAAATACGTAGATGTAAATAGAAATTTCCTAAAGAACTTTTGTATTGAACATAATTTCCTAAAATGAATATTAACGACAATAAATCGTCGTCTTCATACTTTTAACTAACGCTGTATATGCAATGTGCAGGTACTTGCAGGTACTTTCATTGTCTTTAATAAACTATTAGATATATGACCAAAACCAGAGGAACGTGCGAAACGAATCCATCTCTTCGGCACTTTCAACGAAACTTTAAACAGCTTCAGGCAAATATACTATAGTGAACCATTTAGCATCAACAATTTCAAACAATGTCGAGGCCGTCTTTTGTTTCGACTTTTCTCATAAATAACCCTTTTTGGACGCGACTTATCTTCAAAAACCCAAACTATCGATTGTTGATTTTTCCGGACTCATAGCTACACATCCATGTTTCACATCATCTCTAATGGTGTTGCAAACCAGATGATACCATTAATTGGCAAAGCAATGTAATGTAGATCTGCACCATTTCATTCGGTCTCCTTTTGAAACTGCCGTCAAATTGTGGGGAATTCATCGTAAACAAAGCTTACGTACCTTCAAATATCTGTGTAAAATGATGTCAACTGCTTTCACATCAATCTGTAGAGTTTCTTAAATATTTATTGCACTAATCCAAACTTGTTTCCGTATTTGCCGTTTTTGGCTTAGGACCAGTAATCGCGATGGCTAACTGACAAGCTCAAAGTTTAGTAAAAATACTTTCTTCTAATGCGTGTCATGTTACCTTATCTTCCTTCTATTTTCTCCACACTCCTTCTTTTATCTTTTTAGTTATGCCTGCTGCTATTTTACTTTAGTATTGACTTGTATCATTTATCTTTCATTATCTTTTTCCAAAGTATAAATCTAACACCAGTCTCCTGTTCGTTAGCTTCAACATTTCGCACGCTTTCTCCAAGTTCTTTTCTCTCCCATTTTCTTAGAAATATTTATGCTACATATATCTCGCCTATGAAACTGTTTATTTTCGGATGTTACATCATCTTGTATGCTATCACCACACAATACTAATTCCTTCGTAAAAATCGTCGAGATAATTACAACTTACGTCGTTATAGAATCCGATACACGTTATAGTTTCTTCAAAATGACTGACCTTTCCGAGCATCTACCATTTCATCTATTTAAATCTATTTCCGTTTCCTCTAACACTCCTCCTATTCGTTCCCAACTGCTGCAAACCAACATCAATTATTTTCTTATCGATAGTTTCCATCAATTTTTATTTATATTTTATAAACTGAATTGTTTTGGTATCATCTGTCACATGTGCTGAAAAATAGGATTATACAATACGACAAACCGCTGATTAATTTGATCACGTGCTTTCGCTTTTTTACGTTTTACCGAAGCCTGTCTATCTCGTTGGAAGCGTATATAAACGAAATCCATCTATCTTTCCCTAACTCAATATTTCCGCAATAAGAAAGTTATTTCAGCACCTATAAAATATTGGTAAATTCGGAGAAACCTTTTAGAACATATCTACAATATACGAGACTCCTTTCTACAGATTTACATAACGCCCTAATACAGAATACATAAATTCAATTTCGCCGCAAAAAGCTCACTTTATAATGTGCTTTTCCATTACATTATACAGAGCTATTGTAAGTGTACGTTTCCGGATATGAACGAATGCCCTGGAAATGTTACGAAATAATTCTCCTTTAGCAATCTTTTCTGTCGGAAGCAATACAATTTTATTCTCAATGGACCACTTGCCCCACATTTAGGACATCCAATCTTGAATACGCAAACACTTATTACACGGGATACGAAGAAATGTGTTTTCCTTATTGGTGCAGTACAGAATTCGTATTACTTACATGTTATCGCATTCATCACTTAAATTTGGCAGTTACAGTATCACGCGAATAACAAATTTGGTGCATGAGTGTGAAAATGCTCTAATTTATACATTAGCTAGTAGCCAACCACTGGTTGCGTAACGGTGAACTCTGCCAAACAGCTTTGATTTTATTACATACTTCTTTATTATTTAAGTGCACTCTATTACTTTATGTATGTGCTTCGAAATTTAAAGGAGCGACACACAATGATGAATGAATATTAGTTATGATTTGCAGTACTTTTAGAATAATGAACTAACTGTGTATTGTTTCAAAACTGGTCCCCCAAGCGACGAATACTTCAAGAAATTGGATACAAATGGTAAATTTTGTGACACAAGTCATTAGGTGTAGTTAATGCTAAAAGAATGTTTT
Source organism: Chrysina gloriosa (assembly GCA_038088585.1). NCBI lineage: Eukaryota > Metazoa > Arthropoda > Insecta > Coleoptera > Scarabaeidae > Chrysina > Chrysina gloriosa. The sequence continues at coordinate 14,421,327 of CM076092.1, forward strand.
GATGTATTTATCTAAAACTTTTGATTCTGAGTCATGAACAATAAAATCTAAGGAACACATTTTGGAAGAAAACCTACCTAACTTAAACTTACCTCTTTATAAAACTCACGAAGATGAGACAAGAACTTCAAAGCAAAGCATCACATCAATAGGTTTATACTCCTCAGAAAATTGGTTTGGAACCTTTGGTGTAACAAAGCAAACACACTGACAAAGTCAATGCACAAATTTCCACTATCACCAACCAAATATTGCATGTCCCTCGACGCGCGTTTCGCTAACCAAGTTAGCATCATCAGGAGATGATCAAATGTGAATTATAAATCTAAGCAACGTACTTTATATAAGTTCGGGTGAGTAATACAACGAATAAGGACTAATGAGCTCCTTGTTAATTGTTTACAATAGTCGAACTCCCCGTAAATGTCATTAAGACGAGGAAACCGGAAACATATGGCACATTTAAAATTTGGTAGAATTGAAAAATTGAGTGTTGCCCAACATGCTTTCGACAATGATCATAGGATAAGCGTAGATAATTTGGAATTATTAAGAAATGTGCATAATTGTTATAAGCTGGATGCATTTGAAAGCATAGAAATATTTAAATGTGGCCGCCTCACTATGAATGCCGATAAAGGGCCTATCCCAGATAGCTGTTTATTTAATTTAATTAATTCTAAATAATTCCAGGCCTTTGTTTACATATTTCTTAAGTATTTTCAAATTGCTGCCTTGGCATTGTAATCGGTTATTACTGCGAATCATTACGGTTTCCTCATCTTAATGACATTTACGGGGAGTTCGACTATTGTAAATAATTAACAAGGAGCTCTTTAGTCCTTATTCGTTGTATTACTCACCCGAACTTATAAAAAGTACGTTGCTTAGATTTATAATTCACATTTGATCATCTCCTGATGATGCTAACTTGGTTAGCGAAACGCGCGTCGAGAGACATGCAATATTTGTTTGGTGATAGTGGAAATTTGTGCATTGACTTTGTCAGTGTGTTTGCAATAGGTTTATAAGTCATTTGACTCTATGCATACACGAGCTGAGTATAAGAAAAGTTCAAAGAAATTATATACAAGTTTCAAGAAATAGATCAAAATGCAAACAACAAGATACCATATGAATCTGGTGTGAGATATGGATAGCAAATAGAAATGTTAGAAGTGGAACTGAAGACACAAGACACAAGTATACTGTGAGAGTTTTGTTACGATAAGAAACAAAGGCGTGAACTTGAGAAAAGTAAATAACACGGAAATTTACCATTTGCATCATTGTCACCATCACAATTGTAATATCCGCCAGGATTATGGCCAATGTATGGACAAAAATCGTATTTTAGCGGTAGGTTACTCCTTCTTTTCTTCGTTAGAGTTTGTTATGGGTTTTTGCTGCAGTCGTGACTTTCCAATACCTGATATACAAGGCCATTACGTCTTCTTCCACGGCATCTTTCTCTGCTTCTGGATCATAGTGAAAGTCGACTAAATTATTCTGTGAACCACCTTAATTAGTAGCTGGTCTTCTCAATATATCTTGTGTATTCAATCCATTCTAAGCGGAGTACTTTAACATGTCTCGCTGTCTCTTCTTTTTTATTGCGTTGTTCTTCTTAGGTCTTCCTCCTCCATCATTTATTATATTGGGGTCTAGCACTGTTCTTGTTCTTCTCCTTTCTTAACAAAGTCTCTTCCTAACTTGAGCAATAATCTGGATAATTCCCTACAAAACGACCTAATTCGTTGGATGCGTTGTTAGGTAGTTCTCAAAGTAGTTGTGCAAGAGCTTGCTAAGCAAATACGTTTTGCATAATTCCAATAATTATCTCGGAGGGAATTACGTTTGATTTCCTTTCCGGATTCTTCCTTGGAAATTGTCTTGGGCTTCTACTGATTCTACTTCTTCCATTATCCCTGATTGTACGACGATATCGAATATGGTTTTAAGGTATATGAATATTACCTATTCCCCTTGATTATCTGCCAATACTTTTTCAAGATATTTATTCTTGTGTGTATTTGGTTAATTGGGTTAATTGTCGACCTTCCAGCTCTGAAAGTGATGATAGTGCTCCGGAACTTTTGATGCATGTGTTTATTAGGTTGGTGAGGATTTTGTATGTGGTATTCAAGGGTTATTGTTCTGTACTGTCTGCATTCTTGATCTCCTTTTTAGTGTATTGCTATTAAGATTCCTATCTTTCAATCCATTGATAATATATTTTCTGTCCATATTTGTCCTATTAATAAATATATGTCTGCGATTTGTATAAACAACCCAAAATAACAAGCTAGATACAAGTGCAAAAGCTACTACTTATACAATAACACTTTTAGATTAAACTTAAATTTTACCGAGAGGGCATGGTAGTGGATATATGGAATCTTTCCTTTGACACTCGTTTCAAAGAAAAACCACACATTTCTTTTTTAAACTTATGGCAAATTTGATTAGTAACTTAACACACAAGAAGAATCGACAAAATCCATATTGGTTCTAATCTACCTAGATCTGTATTCAATAAACAATAACAGATGGTGGAGGCGTAATTTCTTCAACACCATCGTTTCAATTTGAAGATTCTGAAAATTGATGACTCGTGCCTAGTCGCTTAATTTCTTCTTAACTTATCCCCACATCAAAGATTATGAAAATCAAATATAAAGGAAACACCTTGGAACTAATTCTATAAATATCACATTTACTATTTTTACCTAACAAAGTCTAATTTGATAACTAAACTTCATACTTAGCAATTATTTTTATAAGATTTCTTTCTCATTGGTTGAGACAATTTTATGGAACTAGTTACAGAAGCACCACATACATATATGTATTTCAACTTTCAAGTTCTGAAAAACCTAACACCCTTGCAAAATATGCTTTCGAAAGCTAGATCCTTAACTGATTATTCCGTATATATGTACAGCCCAACCATAGCGAGTACTGGTTCATTTAATCCAATTTCCTTCTTCAATAAATAGTTTTGGCAGTATTCTTGTAAATACAAAACACACTAATAGTCAGCTTTCAAACCATATAAAATGTCCATTCAGGTAGAAAAAATTAAAATTTTTAAGTCCTTCGTAGAAGAACATCCTTGCTTATGAGGTTATCTAGATATTTTATTTCAACACAATGTTGTTTCAAATGTTCTACGAATTTGGCGATAGTTTATATATATATATATATATAATACAGACGTATTTCCGTGCTCTTGATGGTGGAATTATGGAAGACGAGCATAAATCACCAAGAGCTATCATTTTCTTTTACTTAAAGAGCGTGTGAAAACTTCAGAAATCGTTCAACGCCTGCAAGGTATATTTCGAAAGTTTATAGAATCTAAACCCACGGCCACAGAAGACGATCTGTGACATGGACCTTGAAAACATGAAAGAAACGTTAATGCCGTGAATAACCTACTCAAGAATGAAAGGTGAATTACTATTCATATCATATTATATATGTTAGTGTAGGAACAAATACGCGACAGATTTATCAGACTGTACACAAAAATTTGGGCTTGCACAAATTTTGAGACCGCTGGATAGCAAGGCTGTTGGGACCGGAATAGAAACTCACCAAATATTACGCATACCGCCATCCAAAAACTTTTGACACGTTACGGCGAACAATTTTGGCAATAATAATTACCACGAAACAACCATGCCTTACCTCAATATTGGGACGAAAGAATGGCCCAAACAGAAAAGAAAGGCCTCCACTTAAAGTACGTTCAGTTCCATCGGTATTGTTTACTGTATTCTAGGAATTCAAAGTGATCATTTTTATGGATTATTTACTGAAAGGTACTGCAATAAACGCAGAATATTATTCTAATCCTTTATCTGATATAATGCGGCAAGTGCTCTGCAAGAAATGGTTTGCAACAGGACAATGAAAGATCCCATACCGCGCGAAGAACGAAGAATGTTTTGAAAGAACTACGCAGGGAACTTCTTCCACATCCACCTTTATTCGCCAGATCTAGTTCCTAGTGATTTTCGTCTGTTCCCGACTTTGAAAAAATCACTACCGGGTTTGGGAGCATAAATGCGGTAAAACTTGCTATAAATACGTGTATTGCAGAGACTCCGAAAAAGTTCTATCTTAGTTTTACTTTGAGATAAGTGTATTCGATTAAATGGAAATTATATTGACTACATTGTAATTTTGATGAAAATTAAAACCAAAACTGGAACTTTGGAAATATTCCTCGTAAATCAACTTTATCTATGGATACTTAATAATTCTGCTGAATACATGTCCTATCTCGACGTGTAATATAATGGGAAACTGTCTCGTGTAATTACCTATATCAAAATCAGTAATCACATTTGCAATTTGAAACTCTACGAGTAACTGAATATCCTGAAATAAAAGAGAAATCGATAATGTTCCGTGACCGCATACATGTATAAACGGTTAGCAAGCACTTAATTTCTAAAGTTGTCCTTTCTGAAAAAAAATAATAATAATAAGTACGAAAGCCCTACAATTTTCAATAAGGTTGAACTTTTCCGGACGAAGAGTTATTTATCAGCGTTGCCGACTAAACTGGGCCAAACTTTAATCAACTTCAGCGTCGAATGGAAAGAAAAGACATGAGAATTGTCGGACGGGCATTATTTCATTTTAGGTAGGGTTGAAGTATGGCATAAACGAAACGTATGCACCACAGCCAGAAGAACAGTCTCACTTCAAAAGCGACCAGGATAGTTGAATCTATCAACATTAATGTTCAAGAGCATATAAAATAAGGAAAATGCAAAGTACTAAGGAAGAATTCCAGTTGATCTGTTGCTAAGAAATAAATATGAGACAATTTTTAATAATGCGAATGATAAATTAAGTTAAGGCTACGCATAATTTCTTGAATATCAAGAACTGGACTAATTTACTACGTACATAATATATATCCGGAAAAACGCCAACTATGTAAGGGCAACACGACCTTCCGCCGTATATTACGGCATTCTCCATTAACGCTCTCCTCACATTTATAGTTTACTCTACTCGGACAACGAGAAAAAGATTTCCTCGACCGCGTTCCAGATTCTTCTCTTCAACCTTTTCTCGATTCCCGGCTTGTTTGCGAACGGCATTTCCACTCTACTCGTAGACATTAACGAATGTCACAAACGCGTGCGTTACGACGCAGCCTTAACACATTCTCATCGCCTCGGACCGGTTACCGGATAATTTGTGTCGCCTGTGGGGATTGAACATGACACAATAGCGTGACCGGTGAGAATTCAACCGCTTATAACCGCACGTTGAATCGCGGCATCAGCGCAACAGCAACAGTTTGCTTTGAATATTCAATACCTGTGGGAGGTGCGTTCGAAATACTAGACTACGCAGATATCGAATAGTACATACATACATGTTGCTTTGAGAGAAAACCAGAACACTTGAGATTTTTACAACAGTTTCACAGTAGAAGTCTATGCAGAGTTTTATGTTTCTGAAAATAGGGGGAAAAGAAAACTTAAGATATTGCGTGCATTTTTGAAAAATAAGAAAATGGAAAAGAATGTATGAAGTATGAAGAGTACAAACATATGTGAATTGCTCTAGTAAAAGTTTAGCTAATTAGTAATAATAATTCTAATAATAATAATGGTGTTTATTCGTCCAACAGCATTTAAGCCATGTACAAGACAATAAAAAGAAAACTACAATTGATAATGTAACATTAAATATATGAACTAAATATACATAAATGCAGTGAAGGATAACCTAGAATAGGTATTAATCTAAACGAAACGATAGTAGCAAAGAGATACATATACATCTTATACAACGCATGTGCTAGTAACATCATAGTATATAACCACAATTGTTATACTGTTACAAACTCCAAAAAATCACGGAAGTTTTGAATAAAATTTTTGACCATAACATTTACTGGTGACTTAGTTAAAATATTTGGGCAACCTAAGTATTGTACAGTGGCGCGTATTACAAGAAGGTACATTAAAGTCAATACAGGCCAGAATCATCGGCGAATCGATTGTATTACTTACCATTTTTTTTTTTTGAAATCTACCACTATGCACATCACGCCGAGGAAATAGAGTATGCATACTATTTTCGTCCAGTAGACTTCCATAATCTGTATTTGGGCTAGGATATATGCGAGTTATTTTAAATATTAGATATTTTAGGAACCTCTTTTGAATTCTTTCTATAAAAATCTGATGATACGTGTAATAAGGGAACCACACCAACGAGGTATACTCCAATTTGCATCGAGCAATAGCACAATATAAGATTTTGATAGCAGCAATGTTATGGAAGTTGAGATCTGATAAGATATCCTAACGATTTCGAAGCTGATGAACAAATCGAAGCAATATGTTGACGGAAGCTTAGTTGAGAGTCAAAAAGTACGCCCAAATCATTTACTTCAGCTCTTCTGATAATTCAATCGGTTCCAACCAAATAATCATATACCAATGAATCCGTGCATCTAGTGTAGGAGACTATACAGCATTTAGATACATTCAACAAAATCTTATTTTGAGTGCACCATTCATCAATTAATGAAAAGTTAATCTCTAATTTGATACAATCGGACTTTTTATTAATAATATTGTAAATTTTGAGATCATCAGCATACCCCAGGTACTCACAATTTAATTTCAGTAAAAGACAAGATATGTAGATCTTAAAGAATAACGAACTAAGATTTGAGCTCTGGGGAACACCGGAACCTAGTGAGAAACATTGAGAAGAAAATCCATTACATTCAAGTTTTGCCGGAAATATGTTATGGTCTATGGCAGGTATGGGCAACCTCCGGCCCGCGGGCCACATGCGGCCCTCGAGTAAGGTTTGTCCGGCCCGCTACTGAATTCTTTCGTTGCATATTAGCACGGCCCGTCTAAACTTAATTCATAATGAATCATAAGGATACCACAAAAATGTATATTTTTCAAGATTACTCACAGCATAAAACTTCTACAGAAAAAGGTTGCCCATGCCTGGTCTATGGCATCGAACGCTTTGGAGAAATCTGCATAGATAACATCGACGTGCTGCCGATTATCAATTGCAGAAGATAGAAATTGAGTAATATTTATAAGATTAGTAATAGTAGATCTTCCAGACTTAAATCCATGTTGGTGGATGGATGTAAATTGCTTAATACGTACATAATATATTTTATGAAATAATATCTGTTCGAAGACCTTTGCAAAAGTGGATATAATACTGATAGGTCTGTAGTTGACTAAGTTTGACCTATCACCCTTGTAATGATATCAATAACAAATTCAACTTCGACTTTAAATTGCTCACAATTACCCGATATTCAACCAAAATCAGATTCAAATGTCAAAAATCAACACAGAACCTTTAATAAACTAAAGTTGATCTATGCATATGCTGTAGCTGTTCAGTAACATAGTCGTATAGTAGTATATACAACCTAACAATTTGGTCATAGAAGGCACTAGTGTATAGTTTGAAATTAATATAGCAGTTCATCTTCATGTTACAAGATTATCAATTTTTGGCTGAAGTTGGTGTGCACTAAGAAAATATATTTTGTAATAAAGAGCTCCAACAAAATCAGTTGATATCAGGTAAGATGTTTATTTTACTATTGTATGTTGTATATTGAAAACTAATAGCTGATATACAAGAAAGAATGAAAAACTATGGTGATACACAAAATCCCAACTGTGTAAAAGACACTTTGGAAAAAGACTCTTTCCCTAAATGAACAGCAATTAGGTTTTTGTGGGAATACAAGCCTGAATGAAAATTTCATGAAATCATAAATACCTTATCTTACCTTAAATTTTTTACCAAGAAATTAATTAATGAAATAACAACTCAAACTAATATCTGTGCTACTCAGAAGAAACCAGGTGGTATATTGGTATTACTCTGTTTACATCTTTGGTACATATGCTCAATATCTGACGTTATTGGAGTGACTTGCTTCGTTTGGATCAGTAGTTCTATGTTAGTGAACAAATTTGAAAAATTCGACAGCATATACATTTCAATGACGATACTACATTGATTCCTCATTCTAAACTCGAACATGATAGGTTTTATAAAATAAGACCTGCAATTGAAGTACTCAACAATAACTTTTCTACTGCGCCTCTGCGCAACATCTAAGCATAGATGAGCAAATGTACTACAGAAAAATTGGGCCCCTACATGAAGCAGTATTTACCCAAAAAGCCATATAAATAGGGATTCAAATTGTACTTGCTGGCTGGTGTCTCCGGTTTTACATATAAATTTGGAATTTACACTGAGCAAGAGAATGTGCAAGGTCATCCAGTAAATGAACCTGATCTTGGACCATCTTCTAATATTTTTCTTCGCCTGGCGCGAATTATACCGCAGCATAAAAGTTTTCGTTAGTACCATTATTAAACAAAAAATTTTAAACTTACAAACTCGATTATCTTCACATAATTCTATAGGATGATTATAACCCAAAGTAGATACACGTCTTAGATACATTCGTAGGAGGAGAGCATAACAACTCCTTTAATCGTCACATAGCGTGACTACGTAGATGAAATTTGGAGACTAACTTCAAATGAGAAACTTACCTTCAAGTACTACCAGCTTACATTAAATGTAAAGTTTTATTTCGCACGTAACGTCGGAGAAATACAAATAGCTTTTAATCTTTGAGTTTACAGCTTTAGATCCTAGTAAGTTTATGTAGGTAGGTACGTATAAACAACGTAGCGACTGTAGATCGTTTATTGCCTCCCTTGAAATAAAGTCGGAGATTTCAAGCCAATTCTAGCTCAAAAACTAATCCGAAAGCCTTCATTCAAACTTGTATTATCCTTATATTACTGCATATTATTCAGGCGCAATAATCCATAAAGGTTGAAAAATCGTTTAGTTTGTGTATACATCGGACAGCTTTTTAAATCCATCAATCGAAAAAAGCAGAATGAATCGTTTGACATATCGATAAGATCACCATAATACAGCAAAATTGCAGCTTAACTTTATCTGTAAAACGGCCAGATATGTATCCCGACGTAAAATCCTTTTTCCCTCGATTATAAATAAATGCCGGTTATGTTTAGCCAATACCCGTAACCGGTGAATGTGTTTTTAACAATACCTTTCCACGAAACGCATCTCGCTCGATGTCCTTTATCTCAGCTCCCATTTTATTTTCCTTTCCCAGCCTAACAGATTAGGACGAGGCGGAAAAGAAGCCTATTTTCTTAAGCGCGATCCGAAACCGTTCGAAGTTTTCTCAATCTTCCTTCCTAGGTTATAGAAAGTTTTTCCGGTCCGAGAAGAAAAGGTCGAAGTGGAGATTTAGACTACGTGCGTGCAATCAAGTTCGAACGGTGGAATTACCATGGAGATAAGTGAAATTGTTCCGTTGGGAATTCAACTTGAAACGGCGAAGTGACCGCTAGAGATTTGAGTTTCTGTCTCTAGAAATAAACGCGGTGACAGTTGAATTAAAGTTCGATTTTCTGTATCGTCAATACTGAAAACAATTTAATATAAAGTTGGTATTTTCTGCGGGAAGTTTCCAGGATATTAGGTTCGAAATCGTACAATACGTGCAACGTCCGTCATCAATCAAGAGTAGGGTTTTTCGAACTTGATACCACGAAAGCTCTCTTATTCATAAACTTCGACTTTATTAGTTTAGTAAACATATACGTATTTCGTTGCTTTTTGGGAATAATATACTCGTAGGTGTATATCGAGACGGGCTTGTCACACAAAAGAACTGAATTTTGTAGAACCGATAAGCATTGGGGTGGTGCATTTTTCTTATGGCATACTAATCCTTAGTATCGATAAACTACTAAGCAACTGCACTATTGTTCTACACAGATATGTCAAAGTAACAGGTATTGTACATTATACAATAGCTGTGCAATAACACATCACTCAATAAATTCGTAGGATGACTAATAAAATAACAACTTTTGGGCAAAATTCGATCTGACTCATTAACATAGTCTTCTTCAAGAGTGATACATTCTTTCTCGCTTCCCTAACATTTCGATGCTTTTTTTTATAGAACGATTTATCTTTGGCCTCAAAATCCCCCTCAGTTTTGGTAATCACTTCTTCATTGCCAAATCTCTTTCCCTGGGGCATTTTTTAGGTCTGCAAACAGGTACTAATCGGTGGAAGCCAGATTCGGAGAAAATGGTGGATCAGGAAGCAATTCAGAGTACAATTCGTGCAATTCGTGCAATTTTACCGTTGTTGCGATGTGACCCGATGCATTGTTTTGGTGAAAGAGCACTTTCTTCTCTTCATTTGGGGTCGATGAATAAAATACCGTGCGCATCCCAAAATACGGAGGCCAAAACCTTACCATCTGACCTTCGATTCCTTTCAAAAATTTTCATCCTTTGCTGTCCACTCAGCTGACTGCCGATTTGACTCCCAAGTATAGTGATAGATCCATATTTCATCCATTCTCACATACCGCATGAAAAACTTATTTTTATTGAGCTGAAATAGCTGCAAACACCGCTCTGAATCGTCGACGCGTTCTTGTTTTTAATCGACTGCAAGCAAATGCGTTACCCATTCCGTACAAAGCTATCTCGTAGCCAAGTGTTCATGCAAAATGGTAAATACAATGCCTTCTGATATCTTTAAGGTGTCAGCTATCTCACGCAACTTCAATTTACGATCGGTCGAAGCCATTTTGTGTACATTTTTAATGTATTCTGGAACAACTGCCGAATTTGGACGACCAAAGCGTTCAGCATCATCGATGTTTGTACGGCTGCGTTTTAAATTAACAAACCACTCTTCCACCAATTGTCTCGATGCAACAGAGTCCGAATAACACTTGTCAAGCTATTGCTTTGCTTGAACCATATTTTTCCCATTAAAAAGCAATGCTTTATCAGCACACGAAATTCTAATTTTTCTGCTGTTACACTGGGACGGTGTTATGTCGGCCATATATTCCGTGGGTTCGAAGCCCAGTATGTTATATCAAATGGTACTGCACAAAGTGGGTAAAAAATAGGAATTAATAGACTGACCGTTAAAAACAACCTTGTCTCAGAAGACCTGCAGTTATGGATGATGCTACCCTACTTGTGTCTTAACAACTGCGCTGTGTAGCACACGGCATTTGTTGCGAAAACTTGACCCTCCATGACGAAGCAAAAGTCACCACCTTCCGAAATTAAGAAAAGTATACGGATGGTGTAGATAAATACCCCATGATTTAACCGTAAAGTTACAACAGTCTCTGCCCGTTGCTGCTACTTCTGCTACGTAGAATGGTTGAAGTTACTACTTATTACCATATACTTTCCCGAAACTTGTTTTTAATATTCCTCCTTTCTGATCTAAATGTTAAAATCTCCTAACATAACAATGGCAATTTCTGTTTCTTCTTCTACTTTTTTGATAAAATCGATGTTTCTCTTCTGCCTTTGTGTTCTCAGTTAGAGCGTATATATTCAAAAATAACTTGAAAGGTTTTGTTTCCAGTCTGATGTAGGGTATTCAATCGTCTAGTGATTTTCAGTCATGTAATCCATTAATTTGTTTCATCATTACAAACTCCACGCTAGATTGCCCATGCTTCTGATTTCCTGGATAAATGGAATTTATAGTCCTTCTTATCTATTGTTCCTTTCCATCTAATTTTTTGCTAGGCAGTCAAATCTACTTCATATTTGTCTAATTCCATTGTTACTTGATTAAGTTTTCCTGTTATCAACATTGTTTGTACATTCCATATGCAAGCTTATTACCTGTTTTACTTCACTTAGTTGCCGTTTCTACTTTCGTTCGTTCCTTCTCATTTCCACTTTCATTTCCCAGTCCATCAAGTCCATTTATTTTATGCTGGTTGCCCCGTTTTCTAAATTTGTTTTCACAACTTTCACACATTTAATTTCCACTTCCATTACCTGGTCGTCCTTCATTACCCCCACCCTCTCTATATCTATTTAATTTTAACAGTGTTTTGAAGTTGTGGGTCTATCTATTCTTGTTAGCTTTCCTCCTTCTTTATCCAACCTACCCTCTTCTCTTATCCTACCCGATTTTGGTTACTTTACCTTTATCTTTATCTTCCTTTACTCTGATCATGATCTTTCAATTTCTTGATCTTTCTTAGAGAGATCATGAATGAATATTTTTGCTCTTGCTGTCATTCTCAATTTACTCATGTTTTGTAAGCTTTAATCTTCTATGCTTGGCTGGGCAACTTTACTAACATGTCATTTCCCCCAACCGAATAAGATTTGAAACTTCTACTTTCATGTAGAGCTTATATAACTTCTCTTTTTCTTATTTTTGAGGATCTATTATAGGCAAATTTTATATTACATTTAACGCAAGATTTCTCTAAATAAAGTTACAAATTTAAGGTCAAGTTTACATTTATCATTGCCTTCGCCTGTATATCATCTAGCCAATACAATTTCTTCGATATTCTTTGAAGTTGTACGTTTTTAGAGCTTTTGTTTTGGAAACTATAACCAATGATTCATCAAAAATGTTCGTTTGCATCTACCACAAAATGTGCTGTATATACATAGCCAATATGCACGTTTTATCGTTTGTAGATGACAGGAAAAGTATTGTCTTGTCAAATCACATTCTTTTTCATCCATATAAATTACCATACCTTACACTTTTAAAGAAGTTATCAGTTTATCAGTTAGACTAATTTACCGGTGGTGCTAATTAAGACTGTTAATATATAGGAATAGGCTAGCTGTGCTAGCTATGAGTTGAAATTTATACTTATATCATACTACAATCCGTGTTTGTGTTCACCTTTAGGAAACCATGCGATATTAAAAATTGTAAAATGTATTAACTTTTATGTATTTATTTATATAATGTATGTAGGTTGTTGCTTTTCATAGTTTTACCAGGTATGCGTACAATAAAAGCAATTCAATTAGTGTAGGATTTGGTCTTCAGATTTCAATCAGAACTTCTCAATTTTTAAAAGTAGAACATTGGATACTGGAAACATGAATCCCACTTATAAAGCTGCAACGCCTTCTTTAAGACCCGTTTTCTTTTTACGTAAAACTTTTTAGTCGCCTAAACATCTTAACATTTGCTTATAAACAAAATATAGTTGTTACTGTAGCTTTGCTTTTCCCAATAGCTATTTGCTCCGGGTGTATGGTTCCATTTTCCCAAAAATTTGGCTTTAATGGGTACATATACAGTATTTCATGCTAAGATATTATGATTTTTGGTTTAATTGTAATTTCGCTCTACTTTGTCGGTTTACGTCGAGTTTCGTAAACCATTCATAAATTATTTGAATTATGTTAAGGTGTGTTCAGAGTGTATATCGATATCTCGAGATCAGAAATCTTTTTGGTTTAAATTCAAATACTATTCAGAACTCAAAATTATAAAGAAAATAAAAAACTTAACATCTCACCTTACGATTCACATTTGGAAACCTTTCAATTGAAAATTTTGTATCTTTCACATTTTCGTCAGTACTTTCTACGTTCATAAGCAAACCTGTCATTCTAGAAGGTGGTGGATATAATTCAAAAGATAAGTATTTAAATAGGTCACGAATTATATATACATTTGATTGAAAGTTTTAGTAAAACGGAAATCATGTTGGTTGTTTGAACATCATTGATACCTTGTCAGATTAAACGTTTATCCCTTTATTTCGGTGGAGAAGCAGTCAAGCTTAGGTTCCATAACTACATTTTTAATCATATCATACTAACTGAAACATTATCAAAATAGACTATAGACAAATATTATTTTATATCTAATTGTAGCCATTAGCTAGGTTAAAAATATCAATTAAATTAAAAATTTATTTATTCTCAAGCACTATTTTCTTCAAAAATATGATTATAGTGATCTTCAGTATTGGAAGAAAACAATAGTTAAACGTATTGATATTCTTTATTTGCAGTAAAGTACTTTCCAATCACGTTGTCCCAATATCTTTCTTAATTTAGACTCTATTCATATCACAGATTGCAATTTCCCCGCAATCATCTTCAAAGGTCGAAATTGTTACCGACCTGTGTCCATGTCACTTGCACATGACGTTTTACTATTAGTATCTTGACCTAGCAAACAGATGTAACAATAGGACGATTCTGATAGGAAATCGGTATCGATTTGTGGTTACTGTTCAAGTCAGATTTCGAACTTTTATCCCCGAAATAAAATCCGACGTAATCCGGAATATGTAGAAAGTGACTATTCATGAGTTACTAATAATACGAATTGAATCATAACGGGAAGAATTACGTGCTGGGAGTTTCCAGCTCCGAGAACACTAGCATTTGAAGTTTCGTTAGAATTAGAAGCGAAACCCGATTACAACGGCAAGGAGCTTACTTTCCTAAATCTTTCTAATCGAATTAGTTTGATTACAAAATGTGGTTTATTCTGAATAATGGATGATGTAGGATGATCATAAATAAACTAAGTTTTTCGTATACTGTAGGGTAAGGTCTATCAACGCAACACTTATCAGCTATATATCTTTTTACTCGTGGTATTTAGCTTTAGATAGGAAATCTGGCATATTTAAAAGTTTTATCCAAAGATGTGAATATTCTTCTTTTACGACTTCCCATTTTCCTTGACGTGGCATCTGTAATAATAAGAATATACTAGCAACTCATTGGATGTATGCACATCAATATTTTTTCTTGTAGCACTTGAATTAATTTAACTGTAACTTAACAAATTTTGGTATAATTGCTATTACTCGTCATACATACGAGGAGTTTTCTTCCGCTAAACTCCTCCCAGCAATTCACGATGTTTTTCAAGAAATCTTCTTTGACATTCTGAGCTAGCTGTTTACGTGTCTGTTTCAGTTGGCAAATATATTTGAATACTCTTAAAATACATAAGCCTAAAGCTATATCAATGATAAGGAACAAAAACAAGTTAGAGACAACCACAAAAGAGACCACTATTCAAGAAAATAAGAATTTTTCAACAAAAAGCGAAAATCAAATAACAAACCCCATATAGAACGAAAGGTTTGAAACAAATCTGAAACAGCGACTACAACAGTGGCAAATCTCAGAAATCATGAAGTTTATTAGATAAAAATAAAGGGCCAAAATGTAACAAACTTATACTTACAAATATTTAGATCAAATCTGCGTAGTTTTAGTAACAAATGCAGCTGAAATGGAAGGAATGGTTGTAACAACCACCAGCAGAATCTGGGAATTAGGCATATAGAAGTCTTGCTACCATCCGCAAACAGCACTACATACTCCTTGTTAACTAACTAATGAAATAAAAACGAGTCTAGTGAACTATCTTCGAGAGCCAAAATTTAACTGAACCTAATTTAGTAGGTCGTTCATAGAGAGTCCTCTACATTTTATTTTATTAAAAAATGAGTCTGAAATTGAAACCTTGAAGAAGTTCAAACCTTCTTTTTTAAGAAACAAGTATTCTATAAAATATCAAAATTGTCACCATAGAATCGAATATCTCATCACCAATACATAATTCATTGATAAACAACGAAAAGGAAGTAGACGCAAAACTAAAGTCGCGAAGGACCCCAGATAAATTACACTTCCCTTAACTGATGGTATGCAAATTTCTAATTTGGTAAAAAGCATACTATGACTAACTAACACAATTTTACCAAAGCATTTGAAGGTACGTAAGCATCACTCCCGTAGGATTCCTGACAATTTCACTCCAGTTCAAAAGGAAGTCGGTGGAAAATGGTGTACAACAACACACAATAAAAAACCAACAATCGATATTCTGAAGCTTTGAGAAGTCGCCACCAAGAAAGGCCATTCGCGAAAAAACTTGAAACAAGATGGTTGTCACAGCTTTTGGAATTACTACTATTATTATATTAATACTATTAACATTGAAAGGTTCATTACAGTCTGTTTGGCTTCAGTTCTCTACTGCTAAGTAGAAGGCTCTTCTTGCATTTTGATAATGTTCGGCTTAGTATGATGCGATATAAAAAATTAGTTATTTGAATCTATGTTTAATTGCTGCTTCGTAGAAATAAGAAAAGAACTGCAAATCTTTAGCAAAGAATTTTGATAATAGTGTTTTCGGCTCCTTAATGATGTTTCCGCTTAGGATGACGCTATATATGTTTATCTAAATTAGGCCGATAAGCGTAAAATCATTTTAAACTGATGGCCGTTCTCCTTTTTTTTTTTCATATTTTATGAATACACATTAACATTCGTGCGTAGCTTAACCAAAAATATATATATAATCTAATTACCTAATCTTAGAAAGATACCAATCTTTTCACTTAATGAAATCTTACATCCTAGTTTCCAAAAAATTTAAAGTTAAATCCAGTTAGTGACGTTAGAAGACAAAATTATATTCCAATTACCAAGGAAAACTAAAAGGATATCTAAATTTGATTTTACTTATCGTTAGGTAACACTCGAAATTGTAACTCCAAAAGTAACATTGACGGAAACCGCTAATCAATACCACAATTTGCTATCGAAATCGCTTCAGTTATTTCTATTTTCTAGGTCACAATATCACGTGCGAATGATACGTAAATAATGCCATAACGGTTTTCTTGTATCAAGATAAGAAGTAATTTCCGGAATCACTGTAGAACTTGTCCTGCTTACTTTTTGTAATAGAAACACTATCTAAACAAAATTACAATTATGTTGTATACATTATTATATCACTTACAAGGAAACTTTTCGAGGTGTCGAGATGGCGATTTTGATTAAACTTGGATATGTTTTAGTTCATAAAAATCTACTTACTCACTTATTTTTTTATATCGGCTCAAATTGAAATTACGGGGGTAATTTAATCCTTAAAGAAAAACATGTTAGGGAGTATTCGAAAATTTCACATAGAAGCAGTGCTTCGATCGACGTAAAACCAATTGCAATATGTTCCTTACATCAAATAATGAAAGCTGCATGCTTTACTAGCCCTGCACTCCCATTGAAACAGGGGGTACCACAAATAAAATCCTTTTGTACTAAATACGTATATTTAAGATAATAATTCAATAATAATTATTCATTCAATAAAGGCAGAATACTGCATTGAAGAAAATATTAGATACATATTTAAAACTCTTTCCAATCGATAAACCAATTATTTTAAAGCAAGCAATTGCGCAAGTAAATGAGGGTAGTTTATCCCCATACAACTGGATATGTGAGGAGTAAGACATTGTATTTCCATGGTTTAATGTATTCTATAATTACTTGAAGTATTTTAAAACGATTTAAACGATTCACGTGCATATACTCGAAATTTTTGAATTAAGGGGTGGTTCAATTTCTTGCTGAAGGGTGACCTGAGTGTTTGAACATGTTACTTACACAACTTTATGAATTATAGAATTATTTATATATTTATTTATATACATCTTCTTATACGACAGAATAAGAGGAGACATCTGGACTATACAACAACAAAGAGAAATGGACGAAGATCTAATTTAATGTGTATAAAGCTTAATATATGCAATATGGGACAACTGAAAATCATGGTACGATCAAGAAATGAGGAATGACACTCGTTCGAAAGCAAAATCGGACTAAAACATGGATCTGTTTTGAGTCCTTTACTCTTTAACATAATATTGGACGAGGTAGTAAAGAAGTGTAGGCAGAAACTAGGCAAGTATAACGTAGGATATTGAAAACTCAGATGACGACTACCAGAGTTATGTTATGCTGATGAATTAGTAATATTTGAAGGTACCTACAATCAATTATAAGGAAATATAAATGTCTTTAATGAAGAATTGGAAATTAAAAACATGGCAATAAATCAAGAAAAATCTAAAACCATGGTAATTGCAAAGGAACGTGAAAAACATGACACAAGAATAGAAGGCGAACCATTAGGACAGGTAGATAAAATCAAGTACTTGGAAGTAATAATCAATAGGGAAGGAAAATTGGAAGAAGAGATAAAGAAAGAATAGTTAAAAGCGGTGGACTATATAACAGTATAAAGAGTAAAAAGAATGGTAAAATCAACATACACCCATGCATGTTAATCCTAGACATTATCGCAAAGACAAAGAAATAGAATAACAAGCGCGGAAATGAAACTTCTGAGGAGAATAAAGGGAAAACAAGGAGGGATAAAATTAGAAACCAAGTATTCAGAGACAAACTAATAATGAACCCTGTTGAAAATACAGTAGAACAATCGCAACTTAAATGGCTTGGGCACGTGATAAGAGGATGTGAGGATAAACTAATAAGACAGATACTTGAAGCGATGGAAGTTAGAGGATAGAAAAAGGAGACCGAGAAAGACGTGGACGGAGGAGGTACGCTCAGTGGCAGAGAAAAAAGGTATAGAATGGGAGAATGTAAAAATCATGGCTAAAAAATAGGAAGAAGTGGAAGACAGTACCAGAGGGCTCAACTCCAAAATAACTCGACACCGAAAGGTAGAAGAGTTCCAGATTAAGTAAGCAAGTAAAAATTATTTGATGCATTCCAAACAAGATTACATGATTTATTTGTACGAATAAGAGAATTCAACGTTGAGGGGTGCCTGATCCCATCGTGACAGTGGAGTGAAAAAGTTGGATACGTTTATTTCTCCATTCATAAATATTTTTCAACATATTTGGACCATTTTTGATCGACTAATACATTTTCTATGTACGACAGAGAGATACCACTTCGAAAGGTGTTTCAGCCCTTAATTTTGGTTTCTCGAAGCAAAGAAAAGATGTGTCGATTTCTACTAACATTGGTACACATTGCTCGCAAACTAATTGTTGAAATCAAATCAAATTTAAACCGTGAATAAACTGTTGCATTGTCTCTATAGTGTATAACTTTTATGTTAGTAACGCTCATATTAAAAAAGAAATAAATATGAAACTATTGTATCTGAAAAAATGCCATTATTATGTAAACAATGTGTAAATATTTTCCACATGTTCTTTCTTATTGCCATAATTCTAGTACACTTTAATAACAGCACAATGGTGAATCTCTTTACCAAATTTCATTACAACCTAGAGCTCAAAAATTCAGACGTTTGGAAAAATGCATTTAAAGTTTGTGATACGATCTCTTCAACTCACATTCGTAGTTAAAAATATCCGGGTCCATAGCTGTGTCATGATTGCGGGTTTCTGCATTCTCTAGCTTACATTTGGTGGCCCTCTTTTGAATTCTGGCCTATTTGGTCATTTGTAGGGCACTTTTCGTTGACAGAAGGGCATTCGTCATGTTCTCCCCAGGTTCAATGCTCATATCACTCACAACTTTCATCCTACTGACTGTCCCATCATTGAAACACAACACTGCATCCATGAGACAGTTTTTAGGGTACTGAGCCCACAAATACAGTTTTAGACAAGCGTTCCAACACGTAGTTATTGAAGCTCTCGTTGGGATTTTGAATTCTTCCGTCTATTGACCTTGGGAGAGGGTGATCATGTCTGCATTCATCACCATTTACCATGACTCTCTGGTATTTACACCATGACTCAGAGTCTTTTGGACATAGATAATGACAAGGATCCTCCTCTGTAGATATCCTATGAAGGAAGCTGGCCCACACCGCCTTCCCCATTTCCTGTAAGTTATTAGTATTCCTCCTTATTGCTAGTCCGTAACGTATTACAGAGGAGATCAATTTCTGAATCTGTTAGCCTGCCACGACCTAATATTACCTTACCATCAGAAAGTTTTCTCCCCTTAAGATCTTTGCGCAATTTCCTCAATCTCGTGCCCAAACGCTTCTGCACATGTCCAACGCATTCAAGTTTACAATATGCAGTCCTTAGAACGCATTATTTTTCACCGCATGTTGAAAAGCCTCGATGTCGCCATCGCCCAAATATCTGGCATAGCATACACCCGGCTTTTCCTCTGAATGATTGAAAATATTGCTCACGCCAACAACTTCCATTCTTCCACTGTAACCGTCAAAATTCTTCACACATCTGTGTGTTCTTTTGTCCGATTTTACACAGCCATGACAGAACTTAGACAAGCACTCAACATCCAGAACTTTACCAGATTCAAGAGAGCAGACACTGACAACTCAATTGAGAGAAGCGTGTCCTCTCTTTTGTCAAGTGCCATCAAAAGCTGCAGTTATGTGTTTTCCCTCGCTCTCAATAGCTTCGTGGGCAGCTGTTCTCATTGATATGATGCTCACATTTTCAAGGCTTTTATTCAATAACTCTGAATAAGAACTGAAATTTCCTGGTGAAGGTGGCAAATCTATCATGCTAGAGAGTGTCAGCCTTTAGCAATACATCTCATGCCATACACCAACCTAACGTTTATACTGTACATGTCATTGTTCACAAAATGATCTCTCTTTCCTACAATAATGCATAAAATATACAGAAACCATACATATACGTGTTTTGGGATATAACTGGGAACTGGGGTATAATTTGCTGAAATTTAAAATAAGTGATTTTTCTATTATTTTCACTGCCTGGTTCCCTTAAACGTTAACTGCAGTGTAAACGAAATTTTCGTAAATATGTTGTCAAGCTTTAGCATTCTGAAGTTATGACAAAAAAGTTCAAAATGATTTAAATGGCAACTAACAAACACTCTAACAAATATAATGATTTTATTTGAAATTGATGCAAATCAAAATAATAACACTTGTTGCCAAAATTACGTAAGCTCGTGATGTCCTAATTGACTTAATCCGAAATTACGTTGGGTTCAAGGCAAATTTGTCTAGGTGAAAATATCACAACTCTATATGTATATACATATGTATACGTTAGCAATTGCAGTTTGCATTTATATGCAAATCTACTCACCAAAATGTTTTGATCAACACCAACGGATTGATTTGCATAATATACATACATATGAATGCATACACCAGCTTATCTCCGACCTTATTTAATATATACATAGAACAAACATTGACCTTATTTTACAGAAAGTGCTCAGGTTTGGGAATTAAAATAGATAACCTGACATTACACTCGTTACTCTCTGCTGAAGATCAGGTTCATATGAATGCATGCCCAGAAAACCTAATTTGGAATTTGGAAATCGGATCTCTCTATTAACTGGAACAAGGCAGAACATGTGAGCACAGTTGAAGAGATAACCAATCTATCAATAGAGATAGATACGATTGAAGGATGTAAAAGTTTCAAGTACCTTGGTACCATCATTGGTAAAACAGTTCGTTGTGAAACTGACATATAAACTAGAATAAGATACAGGGAAAAGGAAACTTTGCGTGGTTTGCTGTGGAATGGCAATATTAAACAAGATATGAAAAAGAGAATATTTCATAGTGTAATATAAAATATAATTTTGAATAGGGCTGAAATGTGGCCTTTCTCTAGAGAATTTAGAGATAAAATCCGCACAGTAGAGTTAGACTGTATGGGACGATCCCTACAAACAACTAGAAGGGACAAAGTGAGAACTGAAGAGATTCGGAGAAGAATGGAAATAACCAGCTCAATCACTAAAACCTTGTAAAATAGGGCGCTATAATGTATGGGAATGTCAAGCGAATGCCTTACAATAGATGGCCATAAAAAATTTTGGAGTGGTATCCCAGAGAAAATAGTAATAGAGGAAGACCTGCCTTGGAATCGGAAACGCACATCAAGCAAACAATGGCTGAAAGGGACCTGGCAATAGGAGATTGGATTGAGCTGTGGGAACAGAAGGCGGCAAACTCATAATGGGAACACGGTGCAGAAGAAAAAAGGATAATTTCGAATCTATGTGTTCTACATGTTTCAGCTTTGGAGAACTCTAGTGAAGAAACGTTCTGTATCCTGAGTTGATAAAGCCCTTGACCATATAAATCATGGTCCTTCGTATTAGTATGGTTACGGCGTGTGATTCATGTTTACAATGGACTGAATTTGTAGTGGCCCTTATCCTTACTATATACATATATGTATATGTGTGTGTGTGTGTTTGTATCTTAGCCCCCCTCCGCTTCTGCAGTGTGAGGGATTCCGGATCCATTTTTCTATTCTTCGATAAATTCTTCCCACTTCTTCTTGTCGAATACCATTTCTTTTGCGTCTCTTGGTGTTTTTCCTTTCTTACTCAACATCTTCTCAATGCATTTATTATATGATTGCCTTGGTATTCCTATTCCCTTGTTTTTGATTTGCTGGCCGCCATCCACACTTGCTTCACATTGCTTGGCTATATTCCCAGTTCCTCTCGTATCTTCTCGTTCCTTATTCTGTCCTATTTGGTTACCCCTCTTACTCTTCTTAGGAATCTCATCTCCGCGGCTTGTAGTTTACTTTTATCCCTTTGTGTTAGTATCCATGTTTCGCATCCAAAAGTTAGAACTGAGCGATATATGGTTTTGAATACTCGGAGCTTGGTTAATTTGGATACTATTTTATTATTTATGATGATGCGTTTAAGTGACTGATATAATTTTGCCGTTTTTTTCCTTTGGTTTATTTCTGTTTCCATTTTACCGTTGCTGTTTATTTCTATCCCTAAGTACTGAAAGTGGCTCACTTAATTTATTTCTTTAGTATCAATTCTATTCTTCATTGGCCTTTGTTGTCCCACTATCATCATCTTGGTTTTATCCTTGCTCATTTCCATTCCAGTTCTTATTACTTCTGCGTTCCATACATCCAAATTATTTTGTAGACTATTCTCGGAATCTCCCATAATTAGAACGTCATCGGCAACAACTCCAGTCGGGACTTCGATTTTTCTCATATTACTGTACTCCACCAATGTCTTCTTCTCTGCTCGTTCACTTTTCCTGATTATCTCTTTCATGTACGTAATAAACAGCGTTGGGGTTAGCGCTCCGTCTTGTCTTAGTACGTTTCTGGTTTTAAATAAATCCGAATTTTGCTTGTTGTGAATTATTACGCTGGTGCTATCTTGGTATATATTTTTAATGATTCTTCTCATTTTGTTGCTGATTCCTTTGTGTTTTAATATTCTCCATTGCGCTCTGCGCGGTACCATATCGAATGCTTTCTTCATATCAATGAATGCCAGATCGATTGATTTCTTGTGCGTTTACTATACCTCCAAATATGCATTTTCTCCTCAGTAAAGAATTACAAAGGCAAGTCGCAAACGTCAGTTTACCTTATACCGTTTTAAATTGCGAGCGCATTTTTTCCCAGCGGATGGCAACATTTGTATGCCTGTACTCAAGCAGAACAGCGTGCAGTGATATGTTTTTTGTGGGCCAAAGGACTGTCCACAGAAGAAGTGCGTCGCGAAATACATACCGGTGACAACTATTTCCTACGAAAACCTGTATTCAACATCAGAGATGAGGAACGTCCTGGTCGTCCTGCGGAGGTACCAACTGCAGCCACAATGCAGAGTGTGGAACAAATCATTGGTAATAACTGGTCTGTAACAATCGATGACGTAGCGCGTGTTGTAAGCTGTGGTTCACATGGAAACCCACAGAACATCGTGCATGAGCAGTTGCAGTTGCAGTTTCGTAAAGTTTATGCACGGTGAGTGCCCCGCCAGTTGTCTGAAGAACTCAAAATGAACAGAATGAGTCTGTTCTTGTAGCACCTCACTCGGTACACTGAGGAAGAAGATGACTTCATGACACAAATTGTTACGAGAAGCGAATATTGGGTTCACCACTTTCAACCAGAATCCGAACGATCTTCGATAAAATAGAAACATTCCACCTTCCTGACAAGAATAAAGATCAAGACGATTCCATCAGCCCGCAAGGTTATGCTCACCGTGCTTTGGGACATCTATTTGGGTGCATAAAACATCATTTGGGTGGTCGTCATTTTGAAACTGATAGTGCCGTAAGTTAAGAAGGTACTCGTTGGCTGTGACAGCAACCAAAAGACTTCTTTGTCGCTGGCTTCCGAGGACTTGTAAAGAGATGGGATAAGAGTCTAAATGTACAGGGCGAATATGTCGAAAAGTAAAACAAATGTCAGGAAGTTAAAAAGTTAAAAGTTTTCCGACTTAAAAATAAAGCCAAAAACCTCATATGCAACATTTTATACCTCCGTTCCTCTGCTCTCAGGATGACAACATGCTTAAGGTAGGTATTTAGAAGTACCAAAATTAGTGTAATAAGAGAAAGCGTAATTCGTTTGAATTCAAACTGGTACAACACAAAAGTTTTCAACAGAAGTTCCAAATGAACACATCCACCTGTTGTCAAGTAATATATTTATATTATCTTAACGCGTTTTTAAGAAACTAATATTTTATTCTCAGAAAATGAGAAATTGCTTGGTGGATCAAATTTTGAAAAATACAGCTTTCGGTTAATGCCCCAGTGTAATTATAGTTTTATAACCGTGATTGTCTTCTAATGATTCGAATCGACTGCTTTATTAAAATTAATTCAACAATTTCAAAAGTCTTTCTGTGAAAATACAACGGTACAGATTTACGTAATCCATAAAGTACTATATTATGTTAGCATCACAATTTACCACTTGCAAGTAGCTCTTTTTTAAACTTTTTTAATTTTCGATAGTTTGTAGACAACAAATGGCAACCTTTTCAACTTTAATCAGTACGTATTACACAAACGCTTCCTGGTGTAACTTCCGCCTCACCACCGAGTATACAGCTTTAAATAGTTATCTGTATGATTCAACTTTATTCGGCGAACACTCGAAAAAAGTGACCTAGTTAATAAGTGCATCAACAAGTTGAACGACGTTCAAAACAAGTGGGAAACATGTTCGAACGGTTAATAAACTATGAAAGTAGACACCAAATATTTCTTTTTACTAAATTCTATTAAATACTTTAAAGATTTATTATGGACCATATATCATCTATAAACGATAAAAGCTGCGAACCGTCCATAAACGAAGCCCTATACAAACACATCAAAATCTCCAAAAAGAATTTTTCATCCCCAACGATACGGACACATTAATTAGCCCTTGTTATTGACAAAAAAAAAGGGAGGCACAACATAGAACTTACCTTGGTAACTTAATCTCCCCTCTCATCTCAAATTGTTCGCGTTTAAATCGTCCGTAAATTCGAGAATTTTTCTATTTATATTTCGGATTATTTCGATTTTTTTGTCGCGCTCGATCTATTCATTTTCGTGTAAAACCCTCGTTAATTACTCGTCACATCGCGTTTCGTGAATCTCGAAATCATCCGTTATTATTGTGTCAGCGCACTTCATTCAGTGAGCAGGAAAGGTGCAGGATCACGTTCGTCTCACGTAACCGAGCGGCGTGGAAAACGGACTGAATTTTCCGGCAGGATTTTCAGCTGAAAAGCGGCGAGAAGCGCGCAAGCTCGCGAGCCTACTTGATTACCTACGAATATTCGATTAAATTCAATGACGCTCGGTCCGACGCTGCATAGATAGTTTTGGTTTAAGTATGCCCTAATAGTAACAATTTCATTAAAAATACAAACGAGAGAGAGAGACGATTACTTCATTTATGGTTTCGTTTATGGAGGGTGTCGCTAATGGATGGGTTTGTGAAAAGCCAATTAGAATACTTCATAGAACTTACCTGTTTGGGAACTGTGCGATGATGGCATGTAATGTAGGAAGTGATGTAAAATTCGTTAAACTTCGAACTAATGAAGCGAGTAATGTGGCGTTTAATGAAGAAACTCCCTAAAATATACCACAGAGATTGATTACCAAATTAATCAACAGAATTTGCTTACAAGTGTGATCAAAGCGATAACTTTTCTTCTCTAGAATATATCAAATCGATGTTATGTCACCTCAATTATGTTCGGTTTACTGATTGATCTGAAGAAAAGGAAAACAAGGGTAAACACGCACATAGATTGATTGGGCCGATTTAAGCGGTATGGTATATTATGATTTGGCTGCGGGTTTTCATTGAAAATACATAGATATTTATCATTAAAAAGAAATATTTATTTCAAAAAACAACAAAGAATTGTGTCAACAGAAAAAACGGTCAGTTTTGTAAAATATCAGAAATCAAGTATAGGATTAAAACAGGAAAGGCTGCGCTAAAAAAACAGGCTTATCTTAAAACCGAAAAATAATAAAACACTATACGTATAACTTTTACATCATTCATATTCTCCATTGAGCTATGCGCATATAAAAAGATCAATTGTCTCTTGGGAAAATAATTTCATCGATGATTTTTTGTGCCTTTCCATACTACTCATTAGCGGATCTGAGCTCAAGAGTAATCTACGATGTATATTCGCATGGCATTCTTCTCTAGAGAATTTGCTAGCATAATTCTGACGGTAAGACCTAAAGTGTTTAATTCGGGCTTCAGCTGCCTCTTCTGATGGTTTCCATATGAGCAGAAGGGCATTTTTGATGATGGCCCCTCCATGGATCAGGACTCTATGCATTTTTGTAGTTATTGGATGCCACCCATGCAACTTAATATAAAGCTGAGCTGTATCTAAGGCGTATTGATCGAACTTTTCAACATTTAGATTATATCCACTTGATGTAGCTTCTAAGATTATCGTCAGCCTGTAAATCAGGTTAAAGCTAATTCCAGTGATTTCAGCGGCCAATTGCGGATTATCGAAAAATCGTCTACTGGTGTTACCATCAAAATTAGATAGATAGAGCATGGAAAGAGGCCCGTTTCGACGCTAAACCTTTCTTGAATTTCTCGTTTTCTATGTATTTCTAAATCTTTGTCTTCTTGTGTCTTCTTTACGCGAAATATTTTCTTGGTAATTTATAGGCCAAATGAACGATACTTTCAAATATCCGAATTTGTGCGTGGAGCACTGAAATCCCAAACTGTAAACTTTGTGAGCTGAATTAATTTCTTTTAGCCAAATTATTAAAATCTTTTGATGTATCACCACATATGTAGCACTTATTCGTTGATGTTGTGTCGGTTACTGCAACGCAGACCTTACCGTCAACCATGGTCATTTAACAAATATGTCCAAAATAGAATTTTTGACCATTTAGGTCCACTTCTGTGGTGAAAAGTGACATTGCATTGGCTTTAACGTAATTTACTTCTTCGTTAGTGACATCTTTAGATTATTTTACGAATCTAAATCGTATTGGCCGACAATAGCGTGGAGAGGATGCCGTGGGGTTTTGCCAAAAACTTTTCGCTTCTCCTTTCCACAGACAATTTGTTAAGGGCACAGGAACTCAAAAATATATTTGTGTCCAATTCCGCACCATTGCTAATTTTCTGCCTAAACTGAGCCTGTTGTGAACCATCACAACTTCATTTGCAAATAATCTGTTGAGTATTCCTTTCAGCCTCATTTAATGTTAGCAAGACGTCTTCCAGGTAAAATGATAGACGCCTAATGATAAAATCCATCAGGGACTGTAAATTACTTCCGGAGCAGGTAGCAGCAACACGTATTGTTTCCTTATGAGGATAACATTCCTGTTTGGCTTTTAACAATAGATCGTAGCACGGGTAGAAATTTTTATCTGTCGCCCTTATGATTTCATATTGACTCGTTATTGATTAACAGCGCTTGTTGATGGGCTCGAGGGTGCAGCATTTTCCTTCGTTTCGGACAAACTTTTTTACATTCACTTGCACTTGCTGGAGAATTTGCTATACCTTTTAGGACTTTTGAATAATCCCTATTTCCATACGTTTGTAAAATCACCTGAGCAGCATGGATTACTACATTTTCTTCCACGACAGAGCCAACTTCTTCCGTGTTCCTCCTCCTACTTCTCTCACTTATTTCACTAAATAGTTTCCTAGCCAACCTGGCCGATTTTGCGTCGATATTTTCAAATGTCCCATCTTACCAAGAATCGTTGATTTTCAAAAACATATCTTTCATAGTATGTGCTTTTTACCATCTTTGTTTTATATTGCTTTTAAAATAGGAGAATTTATGCTTCAAAATGTATTTACACCCTTTTGTATCACCATAACTCGAAAAAAGATTATTTTCTAAAACTTCGAGTTTCTCATTGATCGATTGTTTATCTAACTGTTTACGAATCAATACTTTTACTCCCAATGTGCCCGATGAGCTAGAATAAACAAAGGTAAACAAAGTATGAAAGAAATTATTGTAGTCCTTTTTTGTCAGGAAATTTTTAAGTCAATTATTTCGAAAAGTTGTGCAAACTGGTGGCTAAATTTTGCAGAGGTATTAGCTAGAGGCTTGAATTAATTAACAATGTTACACCTATGATTGGGACGAACGGGGATTTACAACAAAAAGACCATTTAAAACTAAATTTACTTGAAACAATATCCGCTAACAAGCCTATTTTTCAGGGCCTAGCAATATGTTAAATTAACAACAAGTTTTACAAAAACTTCTAATCATCGTTTAATGTTTACCTGTAGTACTAGAATCATAGTCTCTAAAAACAAAAATTAATTCGAACTTATAAATGTTCACTTTGAAAACTTTGTTTATTCTAAGAGCACCGAAATTAGTTACGTACACCACGAGGAACTACCGCCGCTCTAATGCACAATGTAAGGGATAAGAGGAGTTAGATATTGTTCTTGGAACTGTCTGCTAGGGCAGCTTATAACTTGCTTTGCTATCAGGTACACTTTTGCATATTCACTTCTGGCTGCCTAAATCGCCCAAATCGACTTATGTGCGACGTCCTATTTTAACTGAATTCATGAACGATACATCAACTGTTTTAAGGGCGAAGATCTACGCTACTGAGTTTCACACCCGCAAATGCATCGGCAAGTCCCATTGAAAGCTCTTAAATTCTTCACGTATAAGTTCAAAACCATCGAGAGGTGTAAATAAACTTTCAAGCAACTAGCGAATAGCAATGGCGTTCATGACGCAACCTAAGAAAATTGAAGAAAGCGAAATTGTCGGTGACATTACACGAGAAAGGATTATGACACCCTACTGTGCTTCTAAACCTTTTTCTAGCATGCGGGAGTGCTGTGTTATAGGAAGGACGTAAGATTGAAGATAAAATGCGTCTGCATTAAGGTAAATAAGGTATGCTGTTTTTTTCTGCAAATATAGCCACACAATTTCTTAACCTACATACTTTTTAATTAAATCGCTCAACGGGCCTCGACGGAATAGGATATGTTTTCCACTTTCACTTTCTGATAAGTTCCGAATAGATTTAGTAGGAGGCGGCTGAGACTTCGCAATACATTTTAAGAGAGTGGTACAAATTCTGCCATTTAAGGATCCGAAACTTGGGATACCATCAGATTGATAATAGGAATCTATCATTACCGAATCCACATATAATTTTGGAGTTTCTGCGAGCACGCAAGCTAGAGGAGCTGTGAGCAACACGACGGTAATAGAGAAAGACCAAGTGCATCGGTCACCACATCGTATACCAATACCAGTACATAAGCAGAAAAGAATGAAGGAAATCAACAGATCAAGATATTTTTGGTACTATTTCTTTTTGAAATATATAGGTCAACGTGTAGCAAAAGAAAGGTTGTGTTAATATAAACCTTATTTCTAATTGATTAACATTACCAAAAGTGTGGACGTCCTTTGCACTGCCAAAATAACTTCAGTTTCGGATGCAGTAATTCAATCCAAATATAAAACAACCAACTCGATAAACTTTATTCTATACGATATATCAAATACCCTTATTTCCAATTATTTCAATCATCACCAAAATTTTCAAGCAATCTGCTTAAACTTAATTATAAATTTCCTTGCTTCGTAATTGGACTGGCAAAAGCTTCTTATTATTTTGTGGTACTAATAAATTTCGATCGAATCTTTTCTAACTACACAATCCTACAGTTATTTCAATTATTTTATGAATATCCAGCGCCCTGCCATGGTAAATATAGACGTCAATTCTAAATAAGTCAACAAGCGCCTCGCTTAGTACGCTTGATTTAATCTGTACACGTCATCCTACACATACCCAACACTATTTCGACAAAAACAGTTCTCGCACAAAACATCGTCTAAAGAAAGGCGGGTTCGGTAAATGTGAGCTTTGTAAGCTTCTTAGCCCGCATTCGGTAGCTTTAATACATCAAGCAAAAGCTACAGTTTTAGACGACATGATCATATAAACGTTTCAGTGAGCAATTCTACCATGAAAGCTTTGCGGTTTTTGTCATGGGCGATTACATATTTATACGGAAGGGAGACGGTTGAAACAGGCCTATCTTTATTACGATTTACCAAAAATATGTTTTGTGAGCGATAAATGATTTGAGAAGATTAAATTTAACGAGATTCTAAATCAGAGGTTTATAAAATTCGAGATTTCAAGTTTTTATCGATTGTTATTCGCAAATTATGTTACGCACGCGAAAATTGTTGGATCTATATTTATCTTTGCAACAAATAAAATAATAATTAATAATTCACAGTCAATTAAGAAATGTTACCTACTTATACATATTTATTTAAAGGAACAAATCATCTCAGCATCTTTTAGTAGCTGCCATATAAACAATGATTACAATTTTACGATATCCTATAAAAATATTGGACGCAGTGTTATAAAACTAGGAAAACTGTAATGAAACCAACTAATATTGTAGTTTCTCGTCATAAAGGTATGATCTCCTTGAAATTATGACTACCTTGCGTAAGTTGTTAATTAGATGAAAGTTTCTAGGAACTAATAAGGAGCTTCATAATTTTTTATCTGCTAATTTGGTTTTTAATAGGTTCCAAACTAGAATAACTTAAAATTAAAGTTTCGCTAATACAAAATCATTAGTTTTATATACTTTCCTCAATTCGCTTCTATTGCAGACATAAAATCAAGATATGCTCATTACTACGTGTCTATAAAACGTGGAAGTTCTCATTTTACCCTAATATTTTCAATACGAAAGTTGAGTATATCGTATTACAACGTTCGTAGTTCCCTACTAATTTTGACGCGAAGTAACGAGGTTTTTATGGGTCTAAAAATGCAATAGAAATGACGAAATGCGAAGCCAGTACGCTTAAGAACAGCTATTTGGAAAGGGTACGATCCATGAATCAAAATATAATTTCTCAGTGACTCACATGTAGTTTCAAATGTTAAAATTATCTCTACTACTTATTCAAATCAATCAAAGAGGAAGAATAAAATAACAAAATGTAATCATAAAATCACCAAATTTCTGATACTTGAGTACATTTTTGAAAATCATAACATTCTTGACAGTTCACTAGAAGAACTTAGATACTAGGTGTACAAGTATGAAATGGGAATTTCAGACAACAAATGCAGGCCATTGTAGTTTGTGCTATAAAGATTTGATACTGCGCCATTTTGTTGTGTCATCAACAAGTGTCACACACGCACGAGTGATAAATTGGAAAAGTGTGTGCATAGTGTTGTGTTGTTGTGTTCAATATGTCGAAGTTTATATCGAACAAAGAGCATTTTGCAGACAGCATTAATTTTGTCTTTTCATTTGAGGAAATCCGCTGTTGAATCATACTGATTACTTCGAGAAGTTTATGGTGAACATACTCCATTGCAAGATACGTGTGAACGATGGTTTGGGTGTTTCAAAAGTGGTGACTTCGATGTTGCATACAAGGAACGTGGAAAACCGCCAAAAACATACGAAGATGTGGAATAACAAGCATTGTTGGACGAAGAAAAGATTCAGAAGACCGGCAGATGAGTACCACATCAGTTGAACGATAGGCAAATGGAAAAGCGCAAAAACACGTGTGACATTTTGCACAAAAATCATGGGTAGGCCCAGGCGCACCATCCAAATCGACCGCAAGACGCTTTGGCAGAAAGACGATGCTCATGGGGAAACGGTTAATACTAAACGTTACCAAAAAAAAATTGGCCGATTTGAACCGTTCGCTGCTTGAAAAAGGGCCAGAATACCGCTCCATCACATGCGGCAAAACCGGTTCGCGATACGTCGGAAGCACTCACCTGAAAAGTTCTACCCCTTGCGGCTTACTCACCAGACTTGGCTCCTTCCGATTACTACTTGTTTGCATCGATGTGGCACGCACTTGCTGAGCAACGCTTTGGTTCGTACGAAGATGAGAACAAATGGCTGGATGAATGGTTCGCAGCAAAAGGGGGAGGTTTTTACTGGCGTGGAATTCACAAATTGCCCGAAAGATGGGAAAAATGTATAACAAGCGATGGAGCATACTTTGAATAAAGCACTTTTTATCACTCTTCCGAATTTAACATGTTTCTTTTTAGAAAAAAAAATCGCATTTCATACTTGTACAACTGGTAAGTAGCTTGGAATTACCTTTGGTAGATTTTTGGAAATATATACACGAAGCGGTTTTGGTATACGGAGTGTGAGCCTGAATGTTGAGTGTATTGAAATAGATGTTTAGAGATTGGGCAGAGTTGGTATAACGATTGCTTAACGTAAGAAACCCCTTAGAATTACTTTTCAAAATTTGGTTACGTTCTTGTTTATATAATTAGGTACAGCACATTGAAATCGCTTTAAAATTTCATAATCTGTGATTCTATCCAAGGATAAAACAGTTGATCACACGCTCGGCCGCAGGAGAAACTGGTTTGTCAATAAGATACATAAATGAGTTCCCCAAAATTATAACTTATTATCAGCATGATTTTATTGCTGGAAGGTCTAGGACTACACGCAATGTTATGGAGGCTACAAAATTTATTTGTAAACATCTTGATAATCGACAGTAAATTGACGTGATTTTGTTACGATAGTTCACCCGCTGCTACTTTGTAAACTTGATGCTCTTGGTCTTATTCCAAACGTAGTACATCTTCTTTCATCCTACTTAGAACATCTTCAATGTTCTGTATTTGCAATGGTTTCCTTTCAGCATCGTTGATTGTGTCTTCCGATGTTCCTCCCCTTATTAAATATTTAGAGCTTGTTTCCCATGTTAAACTGTAAAGTAGCTGCCGGTGTCGACAACTTATAACTTACAAGATTGCCGTGGTTCTGTTCCATCTGACTGTCCACTTCTTTTAGGTGATCTTAGAACTATTTATAATTGGTCTGTAGAGGTGCTCATGCAAGCCATATAACGTTGCTTTTTGTCAAGATCGGAGTTTAATCGGGGGCGGTTGCAAGTGGCAAGGACGTATCGAGTGCGAATAACTTCGATATTGACAATTTTGGCTCGCCTGAGCAATTCTGTTGGTCTGCTTCAAATAATATTAGCTGGAATATCGGTAAGGGTGCCGTTGTGTCATATACTAAAAGAAATAATTACTTCTCTTTTGAGTACGCATTAGATATTTTCCTCCCTAGACAATCTAGTATTACAAATCTCGCTCTAGTATTTGATAAACTAGTATCTAGTATTTGATAACACACACATAGATAGTCTTTAAAAATTCCTCCAGAGTTCTTGGGTTTGTAATATGTTCCTGCAGATCTTTTAATAGCAAAAATACTTCCAGAATCTTATTCAACACTCAACTTGTTCCAAGCCCAAGCTTGAGCGCGCATGTTTGGCTTGATCTCCCTTTTTATTTGTATCAGCAACCTTCAGTTAAAAAGTTCAGACGACTGCCTGACAATTTCTAAATAGTCATTCAAACTCAAAAAATTTCAACTTAGCTCAAAAAATCTTTCCGATTGAAACTCGAGGAAACTCGAGAAGTTGTGAAATGCATTTTGTGGAGGAAGTGTTAATCAGAGTATGTATGTAGTTGCTGATATACATCATCGATGTGACAGCAGTAAGAACGCCTTTATTTTTAATTCTACGCCACACATCTTCAAATAAATGCAGTTATTAGATTTAAGAACGAGAAATAAAAGCTCTACTAATTCACTTTTTATAACTACTACAGCCCAGAAAATATCAATTGTTTTTACTTGCATTTTCATAGTTAATTTACCCAAATAAGCGCTGATGGAAACACTAATTGAATTAATTGGAATAATCTCAAGCTAATATGCTATTATGCAAGTAGGTGTATAAACGTTCTAACCTGTAACATTGTATAAAACCACATACGAAATGTCACAAATGCTACATCAATGGTCAAAATTAACAACATTTAGTATGCAGCCACTGTAAAATTTGACAAATCACCCAAGAAAATGGAATCGAATAAAGATCAGCTCAAGAACAATATTTCAGCGAGTTGCCTTGTTTTTTGGCGATGAAGCATCAGATCAACTGACAATTTGGAAATTCTAAGAATTCCAACGGAAGATAGATCTGCTTTAGCAAGAAAGAACAACGAAGGATTTGTGCAGCATGACTGTTCGCCCAGAACATAGAATTGAGCCATGACGTAAACTATTTGGGCATAGCCCTTGATGCAATTGGAGCAAACATATTGTAAAAGTAACGAATGAGGCTACGCAGCTGTTCTGGGGATGCAGTCGAGTTGTTGGCAAGACTTGGGGATTCAAACCAAGAGTTGACTGGTTGTATACAGTGGTGGTAAGGTCAACGATTAGGTACGTAGGTGTAATCTGTTGAAGAAGGATAAAATTGTTCAAGCAGGGCAGGCAAGACGATATCACCGAGCCTGGGAAAACGTAAACGTAAGGACAAAATATTACCCGCCAATTTTACCCACAATTGGAGTTATGTACTGCCTTTAATCAATATTTCTCCACAGTTGCTGCTAATATCGTAGCTGATGAGTTCCTTAATGATAGTTCATTATCTAGTAGCGATAATTATTTCTGTACCCGTAACAAATCATTTTCTGTTTCACCTGTGGATAACGCAGACATTCTTGAATATATCAAAAGCATGACATTCTCTACGACGCCTGATGAAAACAACTTGTCTTCTTCTATAGTAAAATATTACGTTGAACATATTGTAAAGTCTCTATGCTATGTTATTAATTGATCTTTTCAGTATGAAATAATTCCATCTAAACTGAAGATGTCTAGGATTCATTCAGGGTATAAGAAAAGCGACGTAAATCTGCTTAACAATTACGGGCCTATTAGTATTCTACCCATGTTCTCTAAAATATTTGAATGAATGATTAATAAACGATTAATGCACTTTTTAAATACTGAAAAGATTTTGGTAGATACTCAGCATAGCTTTGTCTCAGGCAAAAATACTGATACTGCAATCTTCAATTTTTTATCTTGTGTTTATGGGGCCTTAGACCGTCGCAAATTTGTTCTTGGCTTACTTGTTGATCTGAGCAAGGCTTTTAACTAGAGATGGGACATTCGAATCCGCGAATCCTCGAATCCATCGAATCCTGAAAAGATTCGAGATTCGAAAACTCGAATCTTCGCACGATTTTCGTAATTCGAATCTTTCGAATCCAAAAAAAAATTATAATAATAATGATGACTCATGTAATCACGACACATATGAATCACTGACTAGAAAGATCTCGACGATTCTCTTCGGTTCTCGTTCTTTCAGCCACAAATAATTTATAAGCTGGCATGCTTTCCTAATGTTTGTGGTATTTTAATAAATAAATATCTTTATTCCTGAGACCAGAAAAGGTATGGAACATGTCAAATACAGACAGCAAATAATATAACTAATCTAATTACAAAAATTATGAAAACTTATTAACTTATGTACATTTAGTTCTTGTGTCTTGTGGAACAAAAGCAAGCCATTTTATTGTCTGCTTCTGACTTGAATATTCAGATAGACCTTTGTCCTCGACAGTGGAAACTTATTGAAGATATTATACGAATATTAGAAGTGTTTGATAAAGCTACATTTGTGGCCAGCTCAAGTAAAGTGACAATTTCAGAAATAGTTCCTTTAGTGAATAGCACCATTCGTGCTCTAGAAAATTTCAAACCAAAATTAGGTTCAGTACAGGGTTTCCGAAATGATTTGCTTGCGTCACTAAAAGGCGCTACCATTCTGTTGAGACAGAGAAATTGTATACTATTGGTACTTTACTGGATCCCCGATTCCAAGGGAATGTATTTTTGAATAAAGAAAACGTTGAGCAAGCTAAATTGACACTGGCTAATGAAATTTCATCCATCTATATGCAAACAAATGGTGATCTGCAGTCATCAGAGAAAACTCAAGCAAATGCCACAGATATATCTTTAACTGAACAAGATCATAGTATGTGGAGTTACTATTCTCAGTTGATGACCCCAGCTACCTGCAGTGATGTGGATTACAGTTCATCTCCTGAAGAAGAAATAAATGCCTATTTAGCAGAACCACTGCTCCCACCAACTGCAGACATCTTTAAATACTGGAAGGGCAACACAAAATACCAAAATTTGATGAAACTAGCAAAAAATTCTTAATTACACCACCATCAACAGTGATTTCAGAAAGACTATTCAGCACATCAGGCATCATAGTGGATAAAAAACGTAGTCGGTTGGATCCAGAGCGAGTTCGAAAGCTGGTTTTCTTAAATAAAAATCTGAATTAAAATTCTCACTTATTTCTTTTAGGTTGAGTGCTTTCTTTTATATACTAAAATATGTGTTTAGATTTTCATGTGCAATATTTGCTGTTTATCTATGTTAGCTCTCCCTTATTCTCATTCACAAAAGTTTCTGAAAAGATATCGGTACTGTTATTGATATATTAATTTCCATATGCTAAGGAAATTAAATATAAATAAAAACTTGTTGCATAATCATCAAGATTTTAACATAATTTATCTATTAATATTGTGTAATTTGTTTTTTTAATTTCATTTGTAATATAAATATATTCAAAAAAAAATCTTTTTTTAATAAATATTTTTAAAAACTGTATCGTTTTTAATTAAAGTAGCTTTAAAATTTTCCTGTAAAATTGTTTTTCCTCTCTGTCCTTTCTTATTATTGTAATTATATGATGGATTCGAGAGATTCGAGATTCGAAGGATTCGAGAGATTCGAGAATCCTTTAGGATTCGGATTCGGATTCGGATTCGAGAAAATTTGGATTCGTCCCATCTCTACTTTTAACTCTGTTAATCATAGCTACTTTTCGTATAAGTTGGAGAGAATGGGTGTACGTGGGGTAACCCTGCAGTGGTTTGAGACTTATCTACATAACAGACTGCAAAGAGTTCGCTGTGAAAGCGATTATTCTAATTTAGCCCACATAAACATTGGGATTCCTCAAGGTTCAGTTCTTGGACCAACACTATTTCTAGCTTTTAATAAAGATTTACCGCCGGCTATTTAACATACTAACTGCCACCTTGTCAATTATGCAGATGACATTAACTTGGTTGTGGAGCATGATTAGTTAAATAATCTTTGTCTGACTACTCAATTGATTTATGAAAGATTAACTACCTGGTTTTCGAATAATTGGTTTGCTATCAATGAAAGTAAAACAACCTGTTTCTTATTTTCCAACACGAGAACTACTATCCCGAATTTGTCCATGACTTCCAGTATGTTACCACAGACTGACGAGGTCACAAGGATTACTAGTCGACAAAAACCTTAAATAGAAAAGACATGTCAGTTATTTATGCAGTAAGTTGGGCAAAATTTGTTTTGCAATAAGATCTTTGAAAAAATTATGTAATGTTGACACCCTAAAGATATTTTATAATCCAATTTTATGTCTACTCTACGCTATGGAATAATATATTGGGGTTATTCATTAGTCATACCGTGTATTTGTAATGCAAAAGCAAGCGTTACGCATAATGTTTAATCGGCGACCAACAAAATTTTGTAAACACACATTTGATGAAAATAAGTTTTTAATATTTTACGATATTTATATCTTAAAGGTCGTATGCTTCGTACACAAGCATTACAGTAGTTTCAATACTAATTATACTTACCATAACTTTAATACTAGGCTGGCAAACTATCTTTTACCATCGAAGCATACGACTTCTATGTATCAGAGTAGTCGTCATTACAGAGGCTGTATAATAAGTTACCAATAACTATTCGATCTATAATGTCATTTTATTCGCTTAAAAGATGTGTAAAAGCGTATTTATTAGAACGTAATTGCTATAGTTTACACGATTACTTGTTACAGACCCATTTCCTGTTTCTTTGACGTGTTTCTTCGTGTTCGTTTACATTCACTTATTCTACTGAGCATGTATTGAAATATTTGTCTTTATTATTATTATGATCCTGTAACGGGTTTGCACGCCCAGGTATTTGCAGTAGCAGCAGTAGATGCAGAAATCAGAGGGGTGGCTGCACAAAAAGCCGAATAAACAGTTACTGATAGTCAGACGACTATTACAACTGTTATGAAGCCTAGTATCATTTCGTTGTAAACAAGTCCTTAATGAACTATCACGGCCAACATTGTCTCAATGATTTGGGCCCCATGACATTGTGGCAACTTAGTTGCCAGTGAATGCTTAAAAGGTAACTTCTTAGGACTAGAACAACGCGGGATATCAAAGAATGCGCAATCTGGTTATGGCTGGCAAGAGATTCAAAGAAATTGACTGAAAATCAAATTCCATCCTAAGACAGTGTTAGGTAGATTAGATGCTAAATTCTCAGTTGACTAAATTAGAGGCAAAAAAGATATTACGATTCGGACACTACCCCTTGAAAAAGCTTGCGTGCAACATTGGAATGGTAAACGAACGGTGGTATAAATGTGAACTACAAGAGGAAACCAGCATGCATATTATCTGGGGTTTGGACACAGGGTTGCTTGAACGGAAGTGAGTGTTATTGACGAACGATACAAAGAGCATCATGCTCAAGTGGCTGGTCTATTGGTGATCGACCCTATAGAAGACTGGATGAACTGCTTTAGCATTTCGATTTGAACGAATGCAAAAATGTATTAAACTACAACACTAGGACAACCGCTTGATTTTATTTATATATGTATATGTATGTACGTACCTGCAATTTTTTCTTTTCAATTCCAACTATGTTTCTGGTTATAACTTTGCTTGGACGAATCTAAACAACTGGTACCGTTTTTGCCCCTTAACTTCCTACTCTTCAAGAACGTTTTAGAAATAAAACTACAAACTTATTAACAAAAGGACTTTAATTTTCATGATATAAATATTCAAGTACAAATTCATAAAGCATAATTTTATCATGTATTTTCAAACGTCGGATAATATATATACCAATACTATTAACAATAAATTTGTTCTTTAATTTTTTACATGTGGTAACAAACGTCAATTTATTCAAACATGCTAATCCATCGTACATTTACATATAAAAATAACGCTCACGATATATGTAGTATGTATTATTATCTTTTGTATTAAAACTGTATTGCAACGGATGCAAATACCGACAGAATAGGTTAAAAGCAGTTGATACTACAACCTACTACACACTAATGACTTAAAGATCTATATACAATGAAGATAAATATTATTACTTTTTTATGTTTAAGGCAAGGCAACGATCCGCATTTTTCTAACACCTAGTGAGATTTTGTACTTAGTCTTTCGGTTTTCCTTTTCCTCGTGAAATCACAGACAACGTTCTAAAGTCTATAAAGGGGACGATATTTTCCTGGATATATTGCATTGTGACATATTAAGTACTCCACGTGGAATAATTTCTTTATATCGGATTAATATTGTTTTTTTTTAAATCAGAAAAAGGATGATTATTTGGATATCTTATGTATTTTATTTAATCCTATTTAAGTAAATGATTGATGATGAACACATTTCACGAAACATTTTTTTTTCATAGTTAGTGCGAAATTTAGAATGGCGACGGCGCTAATTACAGCGTTATTGCAAACAAAAGAAAACAATAGTAAAGATAAAATTCGAAAACAAGTATTTGTAAGTAGTTCTTGCGACACCAGATGGAAGAACATTGCTTCATGCATCCTTCTCCAGTAAACGAGGCCAAATTATTGTTTTAGCCCATATGTTAGTGTACATTTATAAACCTAGGATTATAAATAACGTAAAGGACGTGTTTGATAAGTTAGTTCCATCAAAAATATATCCACAGAAACAGAACAAGAAGCTACATAAAAACGAACATTGTATACAGAAATGAAACATACAGCGCTAAATATTTTAGTTACAAATTCATTATTTGCTAAGATTTAGTGATGGTTTCTAGATATGTTCAAGAAAAGAAAATTACTTTTTTTTTCTAAATACAAATATAAACAAAAACTTTGAAATATAACCAGTTTGCATCTGTTAACACAAAAAGTTTTGCTTCTAATCCAATTGCTAAAAACTTACGCTCTAATATTGAAACAGTTTCTTGAACAAAATCGTCTACAGCTAAAAATGAACGATCAGGTACTTAAAATCTGTACTTAAACGA
This sequence comes from Chrysina gloriosa, assembly GCA_038088585.1. Lineage (NCBI taxonomy): Eukaryota > Metazoa > Arthropoda > Insecta > Coleoptera > Scarabaeidae > Chrysina > Chrysina gloriosa. The sequence goes on from CM076092.1 coordinate 14,461,414, forward strand.
AGAAACGAACCAAACTGATATCATTTTTTATTATACAATGAGGACAAATATCTTAGAAAATATTGTTTGAACTTATACAAAGTAATCTTTGGACGAAAATGGTATCATGCTTTAACGGCATTTTGTGAACGAAATACCGATATATACATATACATACATGCTCTTAAAACGCTAAATAAAATATAGAGATGGTCTATTTATAAATACTAATAAGTGAATATGTGTAAATTTTAGTACATAGACATTAAAATAAAAAGCGTTATAACAGATATTAATGTGAGGCAATAGAAATCTGTATACATAAAACACTCTAGGAAGAAGTCTTCACTTTTTGGCAATGCTAAGCGTTGTATCTGCTTTCAGAATGGCACCATGTTACATAATTTTGGTAATAAATTCAAGTTTGTAAGTTCTCGAAACAATAATACAAAGAAAGCGATAAAAGTTATATACAAAGCTGAAGCAGTTTGTAGAAAAAACACAGAAGTAAAAATGTATTTGAACCGCGCCGTTTTAATGTATGTATGTAGTAACTTCAATTATAGCTTACACCTAGCACAATATTAGCTGATAGTTATTAATCCTTTCGAATCTCGAAGATCGTAGTTCACACACATATTTACTACATAACATGGAAATTGGAAAACGAAATTTTTTGACCCAACTACGCAGAAACGTTTACCTATTCACATGTAATAATTGATTAAAATTTTGTTGCGATGGATCAACTGGTCATAGCATATCTAACACTTCATGTAGTTTTTTCTAGCATTATTTTCAGTTGCTTTTCTTGCGATTTGTTATCCAATCTTCTTGTTTTAATTTGGTTAAACTTATTTTAGAAGTTTGATTATACCTAGAGTGCGGCAACGTGAAAATTACCGCCAGTTGAACGAAAGCTTTCTTAATCAAAGGAAGCACGAAAAAGGGACACAATTACATCCAAACTGTAATCCTGTATATGTATAACACCACTCAAAAATACGTTTTGTGGACAGAAAAAATTATTAAAAACAATTTATCCATGTACCGAATGGCAAAATAACTCAAATAAATTGAAAATGGATACACATTCGTGCAAAGCGTTGTAAAACATCCTAAACAAATGACAATTTCCCCTACGCAATATAAGAATCAGAAATACGCAAAACCATCTACGACTCAAACGTCATGCATAGGATTATAGAATACAACTACGTTCATAGTTCTTTGTACGGTTGTGTATGTGTTTGTACAGCGCCTAGAATACTTTATCAAGAGAAGATGAAATGACAGCATTGCAAATCCTGCACGTTAAATTGAAACAAATGACTTCACCCGGTACAAAATACAAAGTTAAACGAAACTCTAACCGAAACACAAAAAAAAAACGTGAAGCAAGTCATCTAATTCGAATCCGAAAAGCGGTGTTTCTCAGGTTATCATATACAGGCTGGTTCTATTAGAACGTATGTATTGCCTGACGAAAATAAGAGGAAAAGCAACTTAATCGTTAGTGTATAAATGGCCATTTTAAAATGAAGAATCTGGAATGAAAACTCCATAAAAACAAATAAAAGTGGCATATATGAAAATGGCAATACGGTAATAACTTTCATTTTACGGCAATGAAAAATAAATGCCGATATACGCAGGTACTTCTCTCAGAATCAGGAAAGTTGACAGCAAAGAAACACAATTAGCAAACCAGAACAGATAAAGATTTAAACATTGACAACAAATAAGAGAACAACATCCATTGAAGAAGACCAAAAGTTTCATATCTGACATCCATTGTCAAATGATTATAATAAAAGGCTACGGTAATAATTTTTATCTTTGACAAGAAAATAATAATTAAGACATATATATACGGGGTTCTATTAGAATTAGCTGTTATCTTGTCATACAAACACAAAAAAAAACCAACAAAAATCAAATGACAAAACAGAAGAAAATTCTAAATATATGAATCCTTACTTTGACTTTATTCCCGACTCTTATGTTTAGATTTTCATCTGTTTTGTTGTTTGACTTGGTTATTTTTGTGGTTGTCTAACAAGAAGACTTCGCTAATTTTTACAGAACAACCCAGTATATATTTGGACCCATTTTTTTATTTGTACCCTTTGTTTCTATCTCTTAGTTTGTCATTTTTATTTATCCAAGCTATTTCTTTTTCTTAATTTGGATCTGCTTTATTTTTTAATTAAATCATGATTTTTATATAGTATTTGTACTTTTCATCTGTTTTGTTGTTTGACTTAGTTATTTTTGTGGTTGTCTAGCAAGAAGACTTCGCTAATTCTTACAGAACAAGCCCATATATATTTGCACCCATTTTTTTTTTAATTTGTACGCTTTGTTTCTATCTCTTAGTTTGTCATTTTAATTTATCCAAGGTATTTCTTTTTCTTAATTTGGATCTGCTTTATTTCTTAATTAGATCATCGTAAGTTTTTGTCAACTGGTTGCGATAATATAACAATGGAAAAATATAATTTTTATCTTAGAGGACAGAACCAGCCCGTATATACACGGGCTGGTTCTATGAGAATTAGCGAAGTCCTCGTGTTAGACAAACACAAAAACTACACAAACGAAACACGAAAATCTACGATATAGAAATTCTGATCTATTTAAAAAATAAAACAATCCAATTTTTAAAACAACAGCAGCTGCGATAAATAACAATGATAAAATAAGAGAAAGAACACCGACATCAAAAGAAAAGGTAAAAATTTCAAAAGATCCAAAGCAGCAAGAAATGAGGGAAAAAAGAAATTTGAATATTAGTTCAAACACAAAACAAAGAAAATACTGGGATCCTAGATTTGGGGAGGCAGAGGGTAGGGGGACTAAAACTGATAACAAGGAGGAAATATTGCATGAAAATTGGCAAAGACAGCAACAATTACTACAAATAGAAAAATGCAAAAATATGAGATAGTTTCCACGACGTACTTAGTGCCCGGTCCATATGTTATACTCGGAGTTAAAAAGCTATATTTCTATGAATTAAAAATTTCAAAACCACAGCTTTCCCGGAGCATATAGCGTTCGAACTTCAATGAATCATCAAAACGGTCTATTTTGGATCCCCCAACATAAGCACCTGGTAAGCAAGGATTTGCTTTGCGAATATCTGACCGACCTATAAGAATCCTACACGAAAAACTTCACTTCCATCCCTATAAAATAATGGTTGCCCAGAAACTTAATGACCTCAAAAATCGCAGAGCATATTATGAAGGCATTCATCAAACGCTGTTCTGATCACACATTGGCCAAGCTAGGTTTCATTTATTTGTAGCGATAAGAAGCAGAATTTTCATTACTGGATCGAAGAGAATCTTCAATAACTCTATGGAAAACCTCTACACGGACAACGCTTTATTTCTTGGTGAGCTATTGCAAAATTTGGCGTTCTAAAAGGCTTAATTGTAACAGTAATTGCCGATCGGTATGCTGAGATGCGATAAACGAACTTGAAAATCCAAAAATGCTTTCGACAAGATTAAGCCACGGTTAACACGATCAGAAGATCAATCGCCATTTTAAAAGAAGGTTTTTGCATACAGACCAAGAATCATTAATTAATTAAGTCACTATACGCCAACAAATCGCAGCAATCCCACAAAGAATGGCCTTTAGGGTGATGCACACAATCTAATATTAGTTACAAATGAGTATCCAGAAGGAAGACCATGTTTTGGAAACAATTACTTCCAAAACCCCATAAAACTACACTACTTTTAGATGAAAAATGAAGATTTTTAATAGCATTAGCTGTGCCTTCTTTAGTAACGTTTAGAATCTGATTGGTTATTGTACCGCACGGAATCGGAAATGACGTAGAAGCAGACTGAAAATATGAAACGCTCTCCGTAACCGAGATTTGAGCGGAAGCCAAATCACAGCAAAAGATAGAAAATAAGTTTCTACGGGACTAAAATTGTCAAATCATCAACCCAAAGATAGCAGAGGTAGGAATTCCAGTTATGATAAAATGATGCTTAATTGGAAACTACGAGAACATTATGGTCTTTTGTTTGTTTTTCGAAGGCCAATTTTCCCAATTTTTGTAACTAAAATCATTTCAGTCTGTGCCGTTCAGATTCACCGGTCCTTCTCGTTTGCATGTACTCGTTAAAAATTGTCAGAAGAATTATTGCCTTGGCGAGAACATCACAAAAGATGGAAGAACTGCTTGCCATAACCGATTCAAAAATAACATACACTTTCAACGTCGGGGTGTATGCTGCTAAACAGCCAGCAGTCCCTTCCTGTTTGAGCAATAAACCGACTGACGTGGCGATGACTGTAGAGACAGGATTGTATGTTTCTTTTCATATCTATATAACTATCAACGGTACAATTAAACGCTTTAAGATCCACGCGAATTAGGGTAAATAAAATTAAATTAGTGCTAAACGCTTTTATTTACCCTAATTCGTGTGGATCATAAAGCGTTTGATTGTACCATTGAATTCTCGATATGCAAAAACATATAATCCGGTCTCTGGATTGATGAGACTGGCAAAACCGATGCTTCGATTCGGCAGAAACATAACTGCAGATAATTGGTTTACCGAGTTCAACCTCGATGAATTGAACACGAAAAAGCTGTCTTATGTAGGAACTGTGGGAAAAAATAAAAGACATCTGCCCCACGCTTTTGTCGATATGAAAGGGAGAAAACCCTACAGCAGTTTGTTTGGGTTCAACGAGGGAAAGACTTTGACTTCATACGTTACACGTAAAGGGAATTTTCCCTTCATTGTGATGACACCATTGATCCTGGAACTTGAGATAAAGCGAAACCAGAGGTTGATACCGCAGGCCAAATGTGCCCTATTTACAACGTGCCCCGAAACATAAAGGCTTGGCCTATGGTAATTTTCTTTGCAATGCTAAATGTTGGGGATATCAATTCTCAAGTAATTTAAGTAGGGAATTAACTAGAACCATTGGGTCGAACAGTATTCCTGAAAACTTTGGATCATGAACTGACGATTGGAGAGCATCAGCGAAGAAGTCGAATCAACGTCCACCGTGGATGACCGTGCAAAACCACTCCCACCCCCATCCCTCAAAAAATAAGCAGATGCGCCACCTGTACTGCGGAAAAAGGAATCAAAAGATTGGCGAACAATGCGTGCAAAAAATGCAAGTGAAAGATCTGCCTCTCCCGTGCCAAAACACAGTCTGGGATGACTGTATCCCCGTCTGAGCATGCACTCCTTAAACTGTGCTTGGGGAGCCTGATTCCGATTGAAAAAGATTGCCATATCATTTCAGTGGCTTACCATAAACGTTTATCAAATGATTTTAAAGTTTACAAAAAGAGTTTTGTACTGAATATGTAAGGGTAGTTATTTCAGACACATCTATAGGAAGGTAAGGAATTTTGTTCTTTTGCGCTAAATTAGAATGGATTTTATGGGCAACTTTGAAAGTGGCTTAGGCCCGATCTCGGGAGTTTCAGAGACGCACCCAATGGAGGGTTAAGAACGTGCAACCGAGGTGCAAATTGCAAATATCATCGGTGTGTAGTCAACTGTACTAAAAATCGTTCCTCATTCTTTCGCACATTACAAAAAAATCTATTTATCCAATGTTTACATAACAAACCATTTCCACTGAAAGGAAAATCCAAATTTGTACGTGCGACACATTTTAATTGTGTACCGAATTTGATGCAAAAGTATGAAAAACAAAAATATACTTACCAAACTTATAACTAGGGGTAGACGGTTCCGGATGGGGGGTGTACAATAGGGTGGAGTAAAAATAGCAAAAAAATTGTCTTTTTTAATCTCCTGTAGTGTTACTCGATGATCCCCTAGGAAAGCTTAATTCATACAAAATATCAAAGCTCTACGACTTTATTTAAAGATAAGGATATTGCGTTAGAAAGCTGAAATTTTGTATGAACACTTCTACGTCTCTGGGTCATTAATTGACAATACAGGAAAATTGAAATTAAAAAAAAATTTCCCTTCAGCCTAGTGTACAAATATTATAATTATTAGATATTTTGTAATACCAACCGTCTGAGGAAATACTTTGTTATTTCGGGCTAGAAGATATGAAAGGATTAATAATCATATTTCAATGAGAACTTGATTACTTTCATGTACCATATACATATATGGAACGTATTAACTTAAAATAAACCTCCTACAATAAAAATTGAACCACATAATTAATCCTAGCTTAAGAAAAACACTCAATTACCTCCCGAGTATACAAAGTAATAACGTTGGTAAGATTCGAGAAGTTTAACGAAGAAACAAATAATTAAAAGCTCTAGAAGTGGCTAGAAATTTGACCAATACTTTCTAAAAAAGCAGAAACAGCACAAGACAGATGAAAACAAGAAATTGTTGCATTCTTTTCCATGAAACTTTTTCAATTGTAGCAGATGTAGATTAGACCTATTCAAATTTAGAAAGTATATATTATTTCCGAAAAATACATTAAAACGACTAAAAATTGCGGTTACCACGATTCGGCTTATGACAAATTTGCTAAGAAAATAATACATATAAAAATAACGCACATAAAATATAAAATAAACTAAAATTAAAAGACTGTATATTTAAAATGATCACATTTATAACAAAAAAAGAAAATACTTAAAATTAATGACTCCGTAATAAATAAGATACCCAAAATAAATTACATTACCGATTTTTAACTACAACAATCTCACGTAGGCTCTTGACTTAACGTACCGTGCACTCTAAATCGATACAGACACGTGTAATTGGAATTACCGTGATTGGAAAGTATCTTCAATTCGATCATGTCAAATATATGTCCTCGGTTTTGCACTTCGAAATACTGGAGGGGTTTGCCATCGTCTCTATACTCATAGGAACCTAGCAAAACCGGATCGGGGTCCGTTTCGTTCACTAAACCGTAAACTTCGAACTGTTTCAAAGCAGAGTCTATCTTACCGGTTGCTGATAAGCGCTTGCTGATGTGTTCCACGGTGAAGGCCTCCACCACGATCTTGGCAGATAACTTAACGACTAGAAATCCGGGGAAGTTTTGGAAAGCCCAACATTCGCCCGGATTCGTTCCTGGTGTTATAGCTGTCCTGGCCGAGTTAGTGGGGTAGTAAATTGGAATGCCGAAAATCGATAGTATGGCTATTTTTACCTGGTAAATTTCGGTACACCTTGTCGATATCACATGACCACCGGCCGATTCCAACGCAAAATCGACAAGTCCCGTTTTATCAGCGTCGTAAATCGCTAAAGCTTCCATCACCATCTTCTTAATGTGTTCGTTACTAAAATTAATGGAGGATATGTCTCCATTCTTGGATTTTCCCAAATCAACGTTCAGTTCAAGAATCTTTGACGCCACCTTATCCATGAGCAGTTTCTCGTTATCCGCCACGATAGTAATAAATTCCTTCCTGAGATTGACGCTTAAATTCGTTAAACGCGATTCTAGTTCTTGTTGGGCGATAAAAATCAATTGGATCCACTTAGTGAAATCTTGCTTATTAATCACGTGATCGGGCGTTCCGAAAATTTCCTTTAAAAATTTAAAAACGTAATGTTCGACGTCTATCAGCGATTTCCTACGTTGCTCCCCAATCTCGACCATAATCTCTTCTTTATCCGCACTCCGTTTAGATTCCAGATCCGCTAAAAGTTTCGCCAAATCATTTTTCCTCTCCCGTTCCAATCCGGCCAAGTCACTCTGGATAGCGTCGATTTGCATTTTTAAATCTGCTATTGTGCTATCGGCGTTCGACAAGCTATCTCGCCTTGCATTTTCCGATTTAACGAAGTCCCTCTGTATCATTTCGATTTGCGCTCTCAATTCGCCCAATTCCCTTATTCCGTTATTACCAATTACCACATCATCTCGTGTTTTATGATCGGTATTAATCGCCGTTTCTGTCCACCAAGGCGATGCCGTTGGACGTATCAGTGGTATTTCAATCGGAAGTATTGTGGAGTTGAAGAATGCGCTCCGAAACAGATGACCCAATCCGCATATCAACCACCACCCTGCAAAACCAACCTCACTGTATAAATACTTAAAGACCTGGTTTTGCATTAATGTCTTTAAGTATCGGAACAAACCCTTGCCTCGCCTTACCACCTCTAAAGTATTTGTAAATGAGATTCAGTTAGGAGTGATTATAATTAAGGTTTAGGTAAATGCATTTCTTTTATTATTAATGAGGAAAGTTAGATATGTTTTTATTTATCGTTTCACCATCACCAAGCGTTTATCTGATACAACTTTCAAATTGAAGATACTAAAGTTACTAATTTTAATACTCTATACATCTACATTAATATACGCAAGCAAATACTAAAGCTTTAATTAACTTTGGGAATTACTGAGGGGTTCAAAGTAGAATGTTAATGCAATCTACATCAAAAGAGTACATTAATATTTATGAGTTAATAACGGCCTTTTCTCACCGCGCCATTTCTTTATAAATAAGATTAGAAAAAGTTAAGTTTCTTAACTTAGTTTGTTATCCCTAAGAATACAGTGCATATGTATTGTACAAAGAAGTTATAATTTGAGACGATTTGTACTCGAACTGGATGATTAAATTTGTACTATGTTTAAATGTGATACTGTCTTATTTCTAAAAAACTTTAAATAAAAATTCAGCGATAATTTGACTTGATAAAAACAGCGCAAAATGTGTATATTTAACATGAGTGATATGCAAACTGGCAGATTTTAACTCTTAATATGTTAATAAATAGTACTTACAATTTGAGCAAATGAGTTTCTGCGGTTATATTACATGTGCTTTTCCTAGTTTTGGAATAGAACTCGCTATCTAAAGCACTGACAAACAATTAACTTTCAATAATAAAGTTTGCACCAAGTTTAACATTATTCCAAAGGAACATTATTTGAGAACAGTGTTTCTAACGCTTCCAACACATTAACATTTAATGCGTTGGATAGAATGATAATTATTATTATTATGATCTATTTTTAGTAACAAACACTTGGAAATGCCTCAAAGTTGCTCGAAAAATCAAAAATCCAGAATAAGTTGAATTATCATGTACAGTATCGTCCATACTATTCGGACACTTGGTAAAATTTCGTAAAGTATTCTGAATGACTGTACTACTACTTTAAAATGTAAATTAAATTATGATATTAAACTATTTATAAAGTTTCTAGTTCGCAAAGGGCAAATACCTTCAGAATTTCTGGGTAATAACATCATCAAATAATTAAAATTTACGAAATTTCAATGGCTCTTGTGGAACAACTTTGTCGTCCCTTTATAATGTTTATTTTCGAGGTAGAAGTATTAGTATGACTAATAAATAAGCTTAAAGAGTTTACATTACTCTGCCCTAACAGTGCTGCATTTTATAATCAATATTTTAGTTACTCGACAAACGTGCTTGTGCGTGTATCGATAGTAAATGTATATTGAAGCAAATAGTTTTATTAAAAGTGTCTAAAATGCCGAGGGAATGCCAACAAGCCAAGAAGAACGTGCTTTAATAATTTCTTCTCACCAGAATGGCTATTCATTGCGCCAGATTGCGATAAAGACGCATGTGAACAAGTCAACAATAAGTGATATCATTAGGAAATATCAACGCACGGGTAGTTCGCAAACCGGCCCACGCCCAGGTCGTTCGCGAATAATAACAAGAGCAGATGATGAGCGCATAAAATTGTTAAGCAAACGAGATAGAAGGTTGACAATACCAAAAATTTCTGCACAAATGATCCGTGGCCGTAAAGGACCAATTTCTGTCATCACAGTAAGACCAGTTTGCGGTGGGTATAGTATAAGGGTAAGAGTATAAGCGGTAACTGTAGAGGTTAATACCGGCCAATCGGGAATATACCTTGCTCGATCGAGCCGGTTTACTGGTTTATACGTTGTGTTCACAACTTAACGAAAACAAAAGGAAAGTTCAACTAAATGTGTAAGAACAAATAGCTTCCCATCACAAGAAGGTCGAAATTAATTTTAGAAGTTTCGGAAGTTTCGGAAGGAACATTTGGAAAATCTCTGACAGTATGCTGTTTATTATTTAGACGTATAAATGTAAACGCTAGTCAAATTCGGGCCATATCTGTAGCAGGGTGAAGTAGATCGCCTTCGTTTTGTCATAAAGGCGGTAAATCATATGTATCGATACTACTAGGAAGAACTTTGAGCATGTGGTTGAAACACAGGGGCGAATGTTTACAATTTAGACAAAGAAATATAAACAGCAGTAAAATTCGGGTCATACGTTACGCAAGGTCAAGTAAATATTTGGATAGGGCATGTTTGTTTAATTTCACGACCAGTTCGTTGGACTGTATCTACCGCCGAGTGTTTCAATTATGTACCGAGAAATCTGTTGCTGAAAATAATTCAGTGCTTCCAAAACAATACAACTGTTTGCCCATTTCTTTTCTTTTACAACCATTGCCCTGTTTTTGCCTCAGATAATCTTATAAATCAATTTAGAGCAGCAGTTGCGAAAAAGCCTATATGTAGAGTTCAAAAAGTTAGTTTAAAGGCAAAGATATTATATACTATGTAACTCTATCCAGTGTTAATAAAATTATCAGCATTAATACTGCTTCCTACAACACCTAAAAGAAAACTCAGGGGAATGTATATTCAACGATGATACTAATTGAGAAAGGTTTTGTGCTATTGAACAAAGTAATTTAAAAGAGGGTACCTTAAGGAGATATAAAAGTGGAGTTAATGCGAATAAGGAAAAACACTATGCAGGTGAAGACTAGGAAAGTTTTATCCCTAAAAATGTCATATTTCGAACCTAAAATCTTAGGGATTTCATTTCGTCACTTAATTGGGACAACGGCAAAAAGTTTCTCCTCGATAAAATTACACTTTGTCGGTATAACACAAAAATATACAAAGAATACATAAAACCAGAAGAACCTCTTCGTGCATCGGTATTTTTTTAATAACCAAACGGAACTTACTTTACGAATCGTCCTCGTAGATCAGTTAGAATTAAAATAATTTGAGGGAAAACATGAAAGAAAAATGTACCCCGCTGAAATTAGATGAGATACGAAATGGAAAACAATAAGCAGAATAAAGAAATGCTTGCGAAATTTGTATTAATTGTCGGGAATGTTCAAACACAGTAAATGCCAATGTTAATAGAAGACACAAAATGTTTATTTTCTTGTACATCTTATGCCTCCCACTACCCAGTCTCAAACCGTCAATATACTGGCTGGCTTAGAACAATTTGTAGTTGTTAAAAATTATTATTACTTATATTAAACTACTTTTTGTTCAAAAATAACCTTTCATTGCATTTTCACTTATTGGCATAGCAACGGATTTAAACTGTACAATACAAATATTAAAATTATGTATAATTTGGCATACACAATTTTCTATAGCCAAATATTATTAACTGTGACTATTCTCATCTAGGCTGAAATATGCTAAATATTGCACTAAATACTAACAAATTCGTTTAATACGACGCAGAGTTGTGTAGTAGTAAGTTCTCTGTATATCTTCGCTGAAGTATACAACGGAAAATATACCTTTTATTGCCCTAATTTATAAGTTTATAATAAACTTATTATCCTTTGAGCGATTTATTGAAGATTCTTGTATCTTTAATTGTTCGGAATCATTTCTACATAGTATATTTGTTTTTTTCAAGAAAATGCTTTGCAGATAACTAATGAGACGTTTTCCAACATCTTTCTTGAACTACTTATTGAACACACTATTGAGCACACAAGTTACAGTCGGTGACAAAATTGAGTGGACACCTGACTGATTCGAGGAGATGGACCAAAATTACGCCATTTCCTGCAGCTAATCTTTAGTAATTTGTTTTTTTATTAAACGTGATGTTTTTATAAGTGACATCCACCAATATACGAACAATAATTACCATAGTTTTCACGGCAAGCATTTATGAACAAAAGTATTGTTCCCAAAGGAGGGACAAAATTGAGTGGACACTATTCAGATAGTGTATCACGTGGTTTACGCGCATCGACAATGTTAGTAAACAACGTTTTCGTTTTCCAACAAGTAGCATCTCGTTTGTCATGTCAACAGAGCATCGTTTTCAGTAACATTTATTATGTTCACGTAGAAATGAGCAACCGCGGAGAAATTTCGTTACAAATTAGAAATTTAGTTCTTTCTGACCGACTAGGGGTCTCAGTTACAGAGTAATTGGTGAAAAATACAATATTTCTAATAACGCTGTGCAAAAAGTGTGGAAGAAATATTTAAAATATAATACAACAGAAACTGTAAAAGGTCGCGGTCGCAGACGATGCACAACCGATACATGCGATCGACGTATTGTCAGAGAATGCAGACGAGAACCCACTGTTACACGACGTGAATTGATTGAGAGACTAAACCTAAAGATATCGACGAAGACTGTTTCCCGTAGATTTAAAGAAGCATCGTTGCATAGCCGTGTACCTCGACGTAAGCCATTTATAAACAACGTGAATAAACGCAAACGACTAATATTTGCCAAAAAGTATGTGAATCAGCCGATTTCGTTTTGGAAAAAAGTTGTGTGGAGCGACGAAAGCAAGTTTGAATTGTTCGGCATGAAAAGGAGATCTAAAGTGTGGAGAAAATCGAGCGAGATGTATAACGAAAAGTTTATTTCTCCAACTATAAAGTTTGGTGGCGGCTCCATAATGGTGTGGGGTTGCTTTTCATTTAGCGGAGTGGGGAATATAATTCTGATCGACACAATTATGAACGCCGATCTATACATCACTATCCTAAATGAGAATTTAGAAGAGTCCGTGGAAAAGATGGGTATTGCTGAACATTTTATTTATCAGCAAGACAACGATCCCAAGCACACCGCGAAGAAATCTAAAAAATTCTTTCAAGATTCGAAGATAAAGATCCTAGAGTGGCCTGCACAAAGTCCGGATATAAATCCCATCAAAAATTTGTGGGCTCTAATCGACAAGAAAATACCGACTAAACAAAGAACAAACAAACGGAGTTTTTCGAGGAAATAAAGTCGTCTTGGGAAAATCTAGATAAAAAACTCATTGAAAGTCTTGTGGAGAGTATTCCAAAACGATTACAAGCTGTAATTAACGCTAAAGGAGGACACACTAAGTATTAAATTGTAGTATTCAACATAAAACATTGAGTTGTTAAAATGTCCACTTTATTTTGTCCACCTTCAATTTTCAATATGTTACTATTAGTGCATATAATTAACGGTAATCATTTTTATTTTGATGTGTATTGTACCTCAAACGATTGAAAGACTTTTTACAAGTAAAGGAAAGTTATATAGAATGGAATCGGTAAAAAGTTTGACCTGTAATTAAAGGCAAGGCGCGCCTGCCATTCGTGTCCACTCAATTATGTCCCCGACTGTATATAAAAGGATAAAACGCCAACTACTGTTAACAATATTTTTTGTCATGTAATTTTTAATCTGAATTTAGCTGCAATGATGAAATCGCGATATCCGTTTATTGTCAATTTTTCGCGTAATTCTGTAATTCCAATCAAATTTGTCGTAAGTCCAATCCTTGTTTATAATAGAGAATAACCAAACTCTTTACAATAGAATTTAATTGAGAAGCCACTATAATAAAACATACATAAAAAGAACAATGGCTCTGTTCGCATACCGACCAATTATACAAAACACACACAATTTATTGATATATCGTTAAAATTGTACGGATAAGTGAATGTTCAAATCATATTGTTCTTTTCCATTCTTCATTATCAGTTTTTATCACTTCTCTCACAAAATATGCTTGATTCTCCATTGATAGTCAATCATACTTGCATAATTTAAGAAATAAAGCGAAGAGAATAGAAGCAAAATACACGAAATACTACAGTAGGAAAACGACTAAAGATGTTTGAAAAATACAAGATTGAACACAACTTTTCTGGAATAAAATAAGGGCGAATTTCAATTAAAATCCTGTATTGTAATACATAGTTTTCTTCATCACTGGGATCTAGCAGAATTTACTAAGATGTAAGAGAAGACATTTAAACAGACATTTTCAACTACAACTAAGGGAATTATAAACTTTTACATATAAAAAATAACAAACGAAGCAATGGCTAGACGATAAAAAGAAAATGTTATAGATATGAGACGTGCATAACCAAATAAGTGAGATCCATAAAATACGACAGTCAGTCATAAAATGAAGAGCTTTCTGGTTGTGACTCCCAAATATTAGACCAAAGAAAGTCAATTGTTAAGATCAAAACGGAGCAGAGGATAGAGGTGGACTGCAGATCTTAAATTGAAATTCAACAGTTTTCACTTGATTCACTTGATTCGCAATTATTCTCCTCCGTTTTTCACAAATCGAGGGCGGTTAGTCGTCAACACATTTAATCCTTAGGTACATTTAGACTGTTACGTAAGAAATTTAAGTCTTTTTCAAACTAATATTCTATTAAAGTCTGTGTCTAAAAGTCATTTGAGACATTTACTTCTCTTGTAAGAAAATGATAGTGATGGAGACTGTCGTACTGACAGTATATTTCATCGGTAAACTCGTCACCTCACAATTATTTAATTAAATCCGGTGACACGTGATTCCCTAGTAACGAGCCTAGTACGTTTCAACAGTACGAATAGATAAATAAACGATAAAGTAGGGTTTGAAGCCTCGTTGCTAGCGAAATACGTGCGACTATATTTAATCAAATAATTGGGCGATTCTTGTGTTCTGCTGTTCTTGTGTCATTCTTGTAAGAAGTAAAAATTGGAAAGCTGTCCGCAAATGGAAACACAGAACTTCCCAAACCTTCAACCTTTCTGAGGGACTTTCTCTGTCCAACTTTTCCGAATTCCACCAAATCAAGGAGAAGCGAGCTAATCCCACTCAATCTGATTGTCAAAGGAAAAAAAAACGACTTTGTGGGAGCGCTTTCGTATCCAGTTCATCCCCCAACCCGAAGTAAGTGCAACTTTGATATTTCAAAGTTACCTAATGGTTTATAATAATAAAACGCATTAGATTTAAGCATTAGTATAACCGTAATTAAGATAGTGATTAAGAGGCAACTTTTTCTTGTAATAACTCAAACAACTTTTACATAGACTTGAACTTCTTATACAGACGACTAAGTGCATAGTATTTAAGGACTAAATGTCTCGGGAACTGACCCGGCCCCGTTTTTTCAGCGGCAAACGTATAGGTAATATCCGAAGCCACCATTTTGAACCGCAAAATTGTTGTTTTCTAAATATTCATACGGATTACTATTATTACCCCTGCTATTGATGTCATGGTCATCAAAATACTCATATTGTAGTATCGAAATGTGCTCTTAGCTCGGAATGCAAGTGTTATGAACTAATTTCCAACTACACTCTGAAACTAACGCACAAGTGAAGAAACTCGAGCAGAAAAGAGAAATTCAAATCTTATACAATAATTGAGCACACACAGCACCAATTGAGATTTTCTTGCACTTTAACACTTGATTAAATCTTTACATAACAATACTTATCTCGAGAAACAAATTGTGGAAATTTGTGAGTAAAAAGTGCTATATAACAAGCGATGATTAGTTTTAAATATTATATATAATAAAAATCAAACAAAAAGCTCGATGTTAATAAATAAATCACCGGGAATAAAGCACCTAAATAATGGTTAGTAGTGGATTTCTAAACGAGATCTTTGAATAATGGATACCTACGTGTTAACGTGTTATCTTTTTCTTTTGGTAACTTAGTAATTTGTGAAGTTTTTCTTCAACAATTGCAAAGTGTTTATGGTTGAATCTATGAAAGAGTTATAGTAAGAGGAGGCAATGCTTCCACAGTGAGGGTGGCAGGGAAAGGCAAGGGTCAGATCACTGGCTAGTAGAATGTGCAATCCTGTAAATTTAATATCGCCGTTATTGGCTGCGTAATAGCATTATTAACTACTGAAAGTAAAAAATAATATTTAAAAAATTGCACCTAAATACCATGATTATAGAAAATTGTAATTTTTGTCCTGCATTACATTTATTTGAAATTTTGTACTGAGTTTAGATCAGTTAGATTCGAAGAAACTTACATGCAGAATTATCAGGACATTTCATCCAAATTGGATTCAAATCACCATTTTCGTAAAAACGATACAAGACAAATATGAACGAAAACAGCATATTGGAAAAGTCAGATCTTTTTCTAAAGAAAATGTGCAGTAGCAGCAAATATTAAATTTCTGTCTCAATATCGGATGGCAAATATTTTTTAAACAATCTACTCGCACTAACTACATTCAATAAATTTACTTCTAATATGCTCACGACAAATTTGAAACAAATTTAAGATTTAAGCGACTAATTTGCCACCTAAGTCATGTTATTTATCTAATGTGTACATATAAAAAAATTACCTCCAAAAAACAGCAGTGGAAAAAGGCACAATCCCATTATCATCGATATCTTCCTATCGGAAGAAGATCCTCTCAACAACCACGTGTCGAACAGCATCAAGCGACTAGCGGTGTTATGCAGTATTTTCGCCAACCACAAAATCAGGGAGTGTTGTTTATTGTAAACGTAATATAAGGGATAAAATACGGTAGTGAAAATACTGACGAAAACTTGAACAAATCGTTGAAGCACGGTGCGTTCGCTGTAGAATCTCCTTCTAATTATAAATTCCTCTTCGACTTCTTCATCCTGATTATTGTTAGAATGAAAAGATCTATGTTTTAAACTAGATCCGTTAGTTGCAGTACTGCTATATTCCATAGAATCGGTTTCCATATACGAATCGGTGTTGGTTTGTTTGTTCAGAGTATATCCACCCTGAACGGCGGAATAAGAATGTAACGATCTACGTGACATGTTCGGCATAGCAATGACACCAGGTGCTAGTTCGATGCGATCTTTAGAATGTTTTGAATATGTGTAGTCGGTTTTCGGAAATTTACTGTAAATTAAAGAAAAGAAAATAATTAATTTGGATACTTTCACTGTACAGGTTTTGGAACTGATGATTATTACGACTCCTATTAAACTTCTGGTACATTCATAATTCTTAGAGAAGAATGTACTATTAAAATGATTATACAACTCGTAATATATTAATTCCCTATTGTTACTGATGCTTAGCTATCGGTAAGCTTTTGATTAATAAGTGGAAATCACGCGTTGCTATAATTGGCTTTTAATACTTAGAAATTAAATAAACATGCCATGTTACAAAATATCGGAATATCTACAAAAAAATAACAAACCCGGGAATACTGTGAAATCGGAAACTTATACGAGGGTAGATGGAGAAATTTCCGGAACGACAATGAAAACAAGATAATACGGATTCAAGTTATATTTTATTTTTCAATATAATCTCCTCGAAGGTCAACACGCTTGGCCCAACGTTTCCCTATCTTCTCGATTTTCTCCCCACGTTCACGACATAGTCGCTTACAGCCTATATCAGTTCTTCATTCAACCTAAATCTCTTCCCACCCAGAAATATTTTGAGTTTCGGAAACAGATGGAAGTCTGACGGAATCAAATCGGGCAAATATGGCGGATGCAGACGGATTAACAACTTCAATTCTGTCAATTTATGCTGAACGATTGTGATTGAATGAACGGGCGCATTGTCGTGGTGAAACGACACCTTTTTCTTAACCATTCCCCGGCATCTTTCCTGAAATGGTTTTAAATTTGTCCAAACGTTTTGTTTAATATGGGCCAGTAACAGTTTTGCCTCTTTCAAGATAACCAATTAGCAAAATTCCTTTTGCGTCCCAAAAAACCGATGCCATCACCTCTAAAGCCGAGTGAATGGTTTTAGCCTTCTTTGGAACCGGTTCACTACGTGCAATCCACTGTTTTAATTGCATTTTCGTCTCTACTGTGTAATGATGAACGCAGAACTCATCCGTGAGCACGAGATTTGAGTTCGAATGTGTTTTTACTTGGAATTGAGCAAATGCGGCACCCATCTCGCAGAAAGCATTTTTAAACACAATTCATTATGTAAAATGCGAACTACTCGTTCATAGGAGATGCCCACGACTTCTTCAATTTCACGCACTTTTATTCGACGATCTGACAAAATCATGTCATTGATTTCTTCCAGAACTGACGTGGTAGCCGTTTTGCGTGCGGTTACGCTTGAATTTCGAAACCCAAAAACTCACGGTGGGAAATGAAGGTGATGAATCCTCAAGAACGATATCTAACCTTGAATCCATTTCTGTTGCGGTTTTCACTTGCCAATAGAATATTTTGATGACAGCTTGAATTTCGTTTTATCCATAATTGAAAATACAAAAAGTTACTTGGCTTAAATACTTGTTAAACCCAGACTATTTTAGAGATCGATTTAACATTTGCAGTCAATTGATATGAAAGAATTACCAACACAACGACATAAAGTATTTGGACAAATAGCAAATCCCGATTACGGAAACTTGTCAATCTACTCTCGTATATGGAATCAGTTTATGGAGTTTTCTAATTCACGCAAACACAGATTGTAGACCGAACAAAGGAAGAACTGGCAAACATCTACCAATATTGATGGAAGGAACCGAATACTAAGGAAGTGTCGTGAAACTCATATGGAATGCTAGCGCAAAATTATTACGAACAAAATATTTTAATTACTATAAATGTTCTACAATTCCGTTTAAGGGAGACATTTTCGGAAAGGGTCGACTTGCGAGAGGCACAAAACGTGCGGCAGCTTTAAATGTAAACACATTGAGACCATTGCCATCGCGGGGACCTCAAGAAAGATTCTATCAAACAGGGGCTACCGAATTGGCATATCGTGGACATGAAACATCGTTCTGTCTGCTAGATTATTTTGATGAAGAAACTAGCAACGACCGTTCTCATACAGGGCGCATAGAATACAATACGGTGTTCTCCAAAAGGTTTCCAAAGGGATGAAGGTTTGAAAAGAAACACATGGCTCATTCCCAACCAAAAAAATCCAGATATGTGTTCCGTCAGATTATTCAAACAAATATAATCGGGAAGAGTCGAAAATATAACAACCAGATTAATGGTAATCGCGTGGTCTCAATACTCAAGAAGTTATCACATAATTTCATTCGTCGTCTCGGACTCGTAAAATTAAGTTTTGATAACATGTTTCGTACCAACACACACGATTATCAATAATCACGATTTCCAAGGGTTGTAATACAATATGATAATCAATAGTTCAATCGTATTAGTCAGTATAAATTGAAAAATATAACAATTAGATTTTATCATTTTCGTTTTAACTTCGGCGAGAACAAACTCAAAAATATATACCTAAATATTCTAGTTTCTGCTATTTGAAGTATTCTTAAGTAAAGAACTTTAAAGCCTAACATCCCTGTATTTACACTTCAACATTTTTGGTACGATGTCAATATTAATGTTATTGGACAGCAAAAACTGGTTTGTCTGACTACAACTAAATGACTGTCACATAAAAATGAACTTTCATATTTTCTTATTCCCTTCCATCCTCTTGTACTCCATTTGACGCGCAGTATGCTGCTTCCAAATAAAATAAATCATATGTATGGAAGCAACGAAGTACTCGTAATTAATAAAACGACTTAAAGTTTTGTATTCCAATTTAATTCACGTGACGTATTTAGCACAGGGTTTAAACAGAGTGGCCGAAAATATTAGAAATTCATTTCCTATAGTTAAGAGTTTAATTAGAAACGTAAAAAAATATTTTCAAAATCTCCTCTGAGGATTCAGTGTTACAGAGAAAAATTACTTAATACTTCTTTGCCACAGTAACCAATAATCACAAGATGGGGAACATGAAACATGAAAGCTGCCAGGTTTTATGCAGAAAATTTTGGGGTTAAAGAAGTTTTGAGGAGGAAAATATTGGTGCAATTTCAAAGTGATCAAATCAATTTTAGAAAATAATTCATGGCACCATGAACTTTGCTTCATTAAATCAAATTATGATTTTGTTCATAAAAGTATTGTTATTCTTGAAACTGAATCACCCCCGTTACAAGAGTCTCCTCATTTGATTGACGAATTTAAGGAGAAACTTCCTGGAAAAATAGGACAATTAATAAATAAGAAATGTAATGATATTTTAAAAAGAAATAGAGATTTAAATTTATTGAAGCAAGCAAAACAAATTCTCCGTGGCGATTTTGATGTTGAAACCGATTTCAATCCGGAAGTTATTAATGTTTTAAAATATGCACCAATCACATCAGTTAACGTCGAACGAAGTTTTTCAACGTACAAAAATTGACCTTCATACAGAATGGAGCATCGTGCCATACAGGAAAATCGATAAAAACTGTTTCAAGCATAACATATGGATTTTGCCCTAGCTGTTCTGAAAGATAATATTCACAGCCATTGGCAAGAGAACGCAAAGCTGCAAGAAATGGTAAAAACTTCTAGTATGCCAGCTAGAATAAGTGCAGTCATTAAAGCCAAAGGAGGATTAACAAAATATTAATATAATTTCTTCTATTTCAATTTTATATTAGTGATATATAATATATATAAAATTCCTTTAAATCAAGAAAGTTCGATCTCAAATTTTCGCATACAAAACTGAAAAATCTGGGTACTGAACTGACCTTGGTGTTGTGTCCAATCACATTTGCTACAAAACTACAGGGTAGAAATCGTTATATTTATACAGAACTCCTAATTCAAAAGGAACATAAAGATTACACGTTGTAGAAGTGGAAAATTAAACAATTCGAGGTATACTAAGTATCTTATCTAGGAGTAAATATGATTAGATCTCCAACACATGTTCAGACAGATGCGAATATGCATTATATTTTAACGAATGTATATCCTACATAATAAGCGCGGGATACCATAACGATTATGATTTTTATACATATATCGTGGGTTGATCGATGATTATATAAAAGGTATTATAAGCAAATTTTATCTACTTAATAAATCATGTATCCTGCGATGAAACAAGTAAAGAAAATAAATTGTTACAAAAAATTTTTGCCGGCCTATTTGGATTACCGCCAAATAGGTAACAAGATAGAAGTTGCCCAGTATGTCAAAATAATTGTAAAAAATATATACATATATAATACAGACACATAGAAAATATATGAATGAATAAGTAACAATTAAAATTCAATAAGATTCTCTCAAAGTTTTTACTAATTGAAATAAGTTTCTTTGAATTGTGTATTAAACAAATTCGCCATGATACGCGAGCCCATTCTAATACACAAATGAATCACAATTTGAAAAGAGCCAAGGTTGTCTAATTTTAAAATTCGGACCGTCCGCACGCGGGCTATTTTTCACGACACGATTTTTTCAGATAACGGTGAAAGAGAGCTAACATACAAATACAAATTTAGGCAACGTAAACTTCCGGAACTTACGACACAAAAAGAGGCGAATTTCATGAATAGAACGTAGTTCGATTACGCAAAACACATCTTTAAAAATACTCACCGTTTCGACGCTTTATGGTCAAGAAATGCCTACACGAAGTTTTTATTACAGTGATTGTAGTTATTGGTTCACACATTGTCGTTCATAGGCCGTAAACTCCGACAGAAATGGAGGAATAGATTCAAACTTGGCTTGTGTTCCCGACAAAAAGCCATTCAAAAACTGGGCGCGAAAAAAGCCACACATTTTCATACGTAAGTTCCGAATAAAAGAGATAAAAACACTTATAACGTGCAGGTAAATTGAATGTAAAATGCAACGGCTGAAAATGTTACCAAGACGTGATTTGAAATTCAAATGAGAACGCTAGGAACGGGAAAATCAGGGTCATGAAGGTACTTAAAAACTTTAAAGTTGAAGATTAAAATATATATGGGATTAATTAAACAATGATCGGAATTTGACGATAGAATATTTTTAAACTTCGACTTGAACTAATCCCAGGTTGTTTATCTACTTTGTTAGATTATACGTAGATGTAAATGACATTTTCATCAACTCTCGATACAATTGGAATGGCCATTACATCTATTCAATTTTACTTTATTTCATTCACTTCCTCGGTCAAATATTCTGTAAAATATTAGATGGATATCACATAAAACTACGGTGATAACTAGGACTGGCTAACACGGGACCAATACATGAGCGCCACAAAGGGAACAACCAATGGGCTCGTATTGCTAATATTAAATTATGCCAACTTTTACTGGCATATATATACATATATATGTGTATAGGTTATTTACTTTCAACGAACATTTAATGGCATTGCAAAAGGCAACAATTATTATCTACTATAGTCGTATCTCAACTTTTAGATGTAGTATGGGATTAGATAGGATTTTGCGTCTCTTACTATCACTACAATCTATCAAAAATGCCATCTCTATGTCCGGTTACAATGTTGTACGTTGTATCGAACGCAAGTATTTTGATTATATGAAATGTCATTACGAACCGGAAACATGATGCGATGATTTGGCAAGCTCGCAGTGGGTTTCCATGAGACATATACTGCATCTTATGGTTGAGACCAGACTATAGTAATAAATATAAAGTGAAAAGACGTTATCTGTTATGGCAGTAGTGTGGACAAGTAATCTTCAATGATCGATTCTTCTAAATTTCGGCGTTTATCACCAAAAATGTCTCTATATATAGAAAAAGAATGTACAACATCAAGCGAGATATGGATAAACATCACTAGGAAGGACAACAGAAGGGTTGATATAATCCGCATTTTTCCCCCAAAATCGAAAGTAATTTTCTTGCTACTTGTTAGTCTGTAGAATTAATTACTTGATATAACATGGTTTCGAGTGTATAAATGTCATTATTTGCTCCAATGAGGAGGTGTCCTGCAAACTGTTATTGCACTGCAACTCTTAAGCGTAGTGTTAAATAACATCCGATTTGATCTACTCTCCAACTTTGGAAACCACGCAATCGAAAGCATACGTTTTTTCATATGACGTTGGTCTTTAGGAAATGCGAAAAGCGATGTACCGACAGCATATATCGTTCGCACCGGGACTCTAAGTCTGGAAGGACAAGTCACAGGTGGGATTGAACCGACTTCGCTCAACTTTAGTCATAACAAGATATTATCTGGCAAGTGTAAACACCACTGAAAAATCATTCACCTTTAATCGTTCAATAAAAAAGACAGAACCCAACCGCCACTAATTATGCATTACACACAAAATGCACAATATAGTGATTGTTAACCTTGAAGAAGATTGTTATGGGGAGATTTGTGTATGCTACTCCATGAAATAATCCTGTAAATAATAATAATTATGAAAATATATGAAAGGAATTCGTTGTTACTCAAACACCTGGCATATTATGTTAAAAAATGAACCACACCAGTAGATATTCTTTATGTACGTAATTATAGGTTGTACCTACCTTAAGTACTAATAAATAGCAATACAACAAAATCTATTTCAGAACCTTACAAGAAAACATTTGTATAAACATTGTTCGTGAGATTTAATCTGCACTTGAATGGAGAAAACGTCAGTTTAAGCTTCTCGTAATAGATTCTTCCTTTTCTATTTCAATATAACCAAACCCATATACTGGAGACTCGAAAGGTTTGGGATAGATTTGGGGAACTCTAAATTGGACAGATTTGAGATAGTGATCTAAAATTTTCGAGCGATATGAGAAACTTTGAAGGTTTGAACTGAAGAATATTTTAGATTAATCCCACCTCGGGCAATTTAGCACTATTAGTGGTTGTTGTGCCTGTTGGACGTGCGATATCCAAAGATACATTCTTGTGTATCTTTGAAGATAACAAGATAGTAATCATGCCATAGTTTTTTAAAGAATTACAATCTTCACAACTGCTAAGAAATTACCAATGTTTGTACCCTAAAGAGAATAGTTCAATTCAAGCTTTAATAGTAGATATGTTAGAAGTACCTGAATTTTTCTTATCATTGTTATTGTGAAAAGAATGATTCCAAATTCGATAGATTCGATAGATTTCAAATTGTAGACTCTAGAAGTTCGAGAGATTCGAGATTTTAGTGATTCGAAACAATTGAGATGTTCGAAATTCAAGTGACCCAAAAAGTTCGAAATATTTGCAAAATTCAGAGTTCAAAAGAATCGAAATTTAGAACATTCAGGGTTAGAAAAATGCGGGTTTGATCAACTTGAAACTGAAGAGATTCAGAAGAGAGCATAATCCAGGGTATCGATTTGCGAGATTTGAGAAATTTTGAATTTAACATTTACAAAATTCCGGGAATTTGAAAAAGGTTTGCAGACAAAATTTCAAACGATTTTTCTTGAACTAATTCACTTTTATTTTATTTTCAAAACTTTCTTCTTTATCTTCTATCTTCTAGAACGTTTTTAATTCTGTCATGTCTCATTCTTTTTTCTTTTTTTGCAGTAATCAAACGAACAGTAGTTCATTCGGCTTATAGTATCGTGAGATTTACTTCGCATGATATAATTATTTCACCAATTCGATAATTTAACTGACTCTCCGACACCAGGCGGGCATAGATTGGTTTCTATTCTGTTAAATTATCGAATCGGTGAAACAATCGTACCGCCAGAACTAGCTCTAGGTAAGTACAAACTTTTTGTATATAAACAAACTTTACTATTAAGTTAAACAATTCTGATTGCAACGACTATCATAAATCATTACCTCAGCACGCAATTATTTCGGGAGACTTGTTGCGCAGGCATTCAAACGTCCTTACTTAATCTTTAATTGTTTAATTTTATTGAAAAACCAATAAATAAACCAGCGAAACCACAAAGATCAAGAATTTATAAAGATAGGGTGTGTTGATTATAATAAATTATGTACATGTAGGTCACGCGAATGCATAATCTAAAAAAAACTTTCACTTAACACGTTGACTTTATCGAAAATTTTCCTATCACACTTGGATGATAGGAAGCGATTAAAAAAATTAAATAAAAATGAACTGTAACATGACCAAGTAAAAATATGAGAAAGCAAAGACTAAAAATATATATGGCTGTAATAATAGATGAGTGTATTTTCTTAACGAATATACTTGCTACATTGCAAGTTGGCTCACAATTCTTGATCTAAATATAATGCATTAACCGTCGTGCTTCTGTCCGAGTCGTAGTCCTTTTTTAGGCAAGAATTTTCCACCATCTAATTACAACATTAGGCAGTTTACTGGAAACACGCCGAAAATTCCATGTTTACATGAATAGGCGTGGTTTCTCGGAAACTATAGTAAAAAAGCAACCAAAGTTGTATAAGTCGAATTCGCTTACTTTAACAAATTCGACACTAACTATACATTATTATGTTAAAAGTGTAACTACAAGATAATTGCATTTGATGGTAGTTATTGCGGGGACTGTGATGTAGTTACTGGCACTGCCATAATTGTATTTATTTAAATAAATATGGGACAAGTTTAACAGTGATCCACATATCAAAATTATATATAAAAGCAGTACATTCAATAATATATTTATCGAAATGCATACACATGTTAAGAGCTTCACAGTTTTGACAACGGCTGTAAATATTCTAAATCTATCTAAATTTCTCTGCTTCACGCTTTACATTTTCAAGCCGCAGCTGATATTATAAGTATGTAAATCCAAAGTAAAGGAATCGAATTATTTTGCTATATACAATATTATCACAAATTTTGAAAGATAACAGATTATGCAATTTAAAAATACTTAATCCAAGCACAAATACAGGTAAACAAAGATTTCACACAAAGATAACTGAGTCGAGTTTTCAAAACAAACAAACTTTTTGAAATGTTGAAGTAATTGATTATTCATTTGCTTCGCAAACAAATAGTTTAATGTGAAATATTTATTTGTATGTTTAAGATCAGGTAGTTCGAACTGCCATCATGCAAATTATACAGAGTTTAACTAGTCTTAACTACACGAGGACAGTTTGAAAAGTTTCCGAAATGACAATGAAAACAAAATAACACGGTTCTACTTTAAAAGTTCTACTTTATTTCTCAATATAATCCCCTCGAAGGTCAACACAATTGGTCCAACGTTTCTCTAACTTTTCGATTCACTCCCGGAAGTCACCTTCTTCGAGGTTCCCAAAATAATCCTTTTCAGCCTCAATTAGTTCTTCATTCGACCAAAATCTCCACCCAGAAATGTTTTGAATTGAAATCAGGCGATTTCGAACTTCAATTCTGTCAATTTTTGTAAAACGATTGTAC
The DNA here is from genome assembly GCA_038088585.1 of Chrysina gloriosa. Taxonomy (NCBI): domain Eukaryota; kingdom Metazoa; phylum Arthropoda; class Insecta; order Coleoptera; family Scarabaeidae; genus Chrysina; species Chrysina gloriosa. The sequence continues at coordinate 14,487,571 of CM076092.1, forward strand.
TTGAATGAGCGGACGCATTATCGTGGTGAAACATCACGTTTCTCTTAACCATTCCCGGTCGTTTTTTCCTGAATTGCTGCTTTCAATTTGTCGAAAAGTGTTGAGTATTATTGGGCAGTAACAGTTTTGCCTTCTTCAACATTCCCATTACCTTTTGCGTCCACAAAAACCAATGCCATCACCTTTCCAGCTGACTGAACGGTCTTTGCGTTCTTCGGGAGCGATTCACCGCGTGCAATCCATTGTTTTGATTGCATTCTTGTTTCTGGTGTGTACTGATAAATCCAGGTCTCATCCATGGCCACGAATCGTCTTCTGAAATCCATTGGATTCCTCGTAAACACTTCTAAACAATCGGCTGACGTTCGAGATCGAACACGTTTTTGCTTCAAATTGAGCAAATGTAGCACTCATCCTGCAGAAAGTGTTTTTTAACCCAATTCAATACGTAAAATACGAACTACTCGTTCATAAGAGGTGCTCACGACTTCCTCAATTGCACGCACATTTATTCAGCGATCTGCCAAAACCATATAATGGATTTTTCCACAATTTCAGGCGTGGTAGCCGTTTTCGGAAGTCCTGAACGTGGTTCATCACTTGTATGCGTGCGGCCACGCTTGAATTCCGAAACCCAAAAACTCACGGTGGGAAATGAAGGTGTTGAATCCTCAAGAACGGCATCTAACCTTGATTTTTTGTTTCGTTGCGGTTTTCCTTTCCAAATAGAAAATTTTGATGACCGCACGAACTTCGTTTTTATCCATAATTGAAACCACAAAAAGATACTTGACTTAAATGCTTGTCAAAACCAGACTATTTGACAGATCGATTCAACATTTGCAGTCAATTGATATGAAAGAGTTGGCAACACAACGACCCTCACCCCGCCCCTCCGCCGCAGCGATTCCGGAAACTTGTTAATCTACCCTCGTAATGTGTGAAAACCAGATACTAGGAGAGCTATTTTCGTACAGAAATCATCCAAAAATGAAGTTGTCCCAAGAAATAAACATCAATCTCGAAATCCAAAGAGAGTTGGAAGGGAGTTAAGTTAATTAATTAGGTACATACCATGCGCTTGTCATGCGATGTGAATACAGATAAACGAAATGGAAATGGCAATCACGGCAAGAAATTGGCAGAAATAAAATAAGACCATCAAATAGCTGAATAAAAGAGAGCTTTGGAAAATAAACTACATATTCATGTTTCATTCAATATCATTTAAAAACTTATTTTCTGTAGTTACCAAATATGTTTTTATGCAACTATCCTTTCCTAAAGTACTAGCATTGTTTGTGACGACATTGTGTAATAGACAAATGCCCAAATTTTTCACTACGAACATTTAAATATTTAAAGAAGCATATATCGCGATTAACTTCGAGAATTAAGACTAATCGATGGATGAAGATACAATTTTAATGAATATGTACAAAGCTATTCCTAAGAGAGAACGTTCACTCATATGTAACAATATTCACATTAAGTAGAATAATGTAATTAAGATGTAAAATTCTGACACAATTAAGATTTTTCTCTAAATGAAACCTTTCTCCGGCCGACTATAATGTCGATTTCTCATGGGAATTATGTAAGAAATTAATAGGTAATTTAATAATGAGGAACTTCTAAGTATCACATTTTTTAGAAAAGAAATAACTTTCATAAAAGTGAAAAATTAGATTTCACCAAACCATTCGGAAGTGCAGTAAGATGTAGTGCTCGTAATTAATAACATAAACCTGTTGTAAAACTGCAAAATTCTCACCTTTATAAAACAGGAAAAACTTGTTCGGTTACATGGTACCTGTACCATAAACTTAGGAAAGCTAGTACTAATGATGTAAGGGGGTCGTAAATTCGAACAAACAATTCACGAATTACCAGGGCGAGCCTAGTTAGTACTAATACTATGGTCAAGTATTCTCTGGGATTGACAAATTCCACATTATTGATATATAAATATTTTGAGGAAAAGTTTGGATTGACCGATTGATTTGTATTCTAATAAGACAATGATATTAAACAGCTCCTCCACAGGTAAAAAAGGAAATAGAATGGGTTTTATATAATAGAATGAATGAATAAGCAGCTTCATACATCTACTTAGTCACCAGATATCAACCGCATTAAACACCTTTAAGGAAAGTTTAATAAATCTGTATAAAGTAGTAATCTTTTACCGAAGATTTAATTTCCTAATTCAATATGTCGAACTCTCTACATGTAAGAACAGCAGAGCGTCAAAAATCTCTTAATGAAGTGATCTACTATTGAACTGGTCTCGTAATATGCTCTCCTAGTTTATAAATTTCATTCAATTCAATTCATTCAACGACGTAATGCGAGAAAATTTCCAAATTTCGTACTACCACAAACTAGTTAGATTTCTTTGATCTCCTAAAGGTGGACGTTCACGAAAAGATTCTTTTCTCGAAGAGTTAATCTCCAAATTCAATCAATCAAACCCTGAACATGTACATGTAAATACAACTGCTGCTCAAAAATTGTCCTATGAAATTAGTCACTGTCTTAATTTAAAATTTCATTGACTAAGAGCTATACGATTTAAAGAACATGTGACACATTACCGTTATGATAGGATAGATTCGTCAAGTATCGCAAAGCATATGCACGACGCGGGGTACGACATATGGAAACATTTAAAATTGATAAAACATGTTAATTAAACGCGAAAGCAAGATACATATACGTAAAAATATAATCTTCTAAATCGTGATAGCGGCCTCATTCAATACTCCGCCTTATTCAATTTATTATAATTAAATAATTAAGTAATATCAGTCTTTACAAGGTGTATATATCTATTCAATTTTCTTCGGTAAATTAACTAAATTAGTCATATAAGGATACATGTAGAATTTTTAACGTTTAAAACTTATTCAACCTGAATGCAACCTTTAACAGGTATTTTTCTTTCTTTCGCTTTGCCTCTACAGAAGTGAACAACTTACGTTGCCACAAACTCCTGCAGTAGCCGCAGTTGCGCTCTTCGACTAACTCACAGTGGGAAAATTGCAATTAGAAATTTTTGCTACTTTCACCATCCGTATACGCGTTTCACGATTATAACTATCATCAGTACGTCTTTGTTAGATGTAACTAATAAGTTTTCTAAGGAGACTAATGTAAATCACTTAGAGAATCTTTCAGGAGATTTTTTAAGAGAGTAAGTATCCCGGTAGCTAGCAAAGTCAATTTTTAAGAGATATCATTTGACGTGTAAACAACTACCTATAATATTTTTTAAATTAGAAGATTTGAATCGCTCTGTGGACGGTTACTTTAAAGCAGTAAATACAAACACTCTTCCAAACCCTTTTATAGCTCAATGGAAAAAAATAATAATGATGTACACTCAATGCTTAAATAGGCTTGAAACAATAAACTAATTATTGTAATATTTATTAAGAAAAGTACAAGAAGTAAACGATTTTATTGACTCTCTAAAAGTAACTCATTGAACTACTTTTCAATTACTCGTGTAATTTATTAAGTGCCGGTTACTTTTGTGGGTGCCATTTATACAGTCTGTCCCCGAGTTGACATACTATAGCTATAATTGATCAAAAATGTTGGCATTTAGTTTTAATATTGTGGGATGCCGCCCTGCTTGGTCTGAAAAAATTTCAAGCACAGTTTTACTTTTTAGAAATCAAAGCCCTCATGACAATTGCAAAGAAAAATTCTGTTACGGTAAAGTGCCATTGCGGTCAATAATATATCAAAATCTTATTGAGAAAAGTTGCACAGAATATAAAATTACAACTAGACTGGACAAATATGCGGTATGATGAGTCATCCATCAGTCCTTTTCGCAATGTAATATTATATTACAGAGGACAAAAAGACAGATTACTCATCATACCGCATACGTGCCCAGTCTAATTATGATCCTATGCAAAATGTCACAAATATCAGATTTGATTAAATCAATCTTTGTTTTGTATTCTTGCATTATAACAAGTTTGGACAAAGAGCGATAATTACGAAATAAGTTACGACGGCCTACATATAGGTACACACAACAACTCGCATACAGTGTTCTGACTAGAGTAAGGGGTCGGCAATGCTGTCGTAATTTATTTCGTAATTGTAAGCTGTTACCACTGTTTGCCCACGCTAATTATAACTACAGAAGAATAAGCAGTAAAAAAATTCGTGTATTTTATTCAAAACAAAAAGAAGGAAAATGGATAACAACTACTCAATTTGAATTTTTAATAAAATAAAACAAATTCATTACAAATTCGTCTAATCAGTAATTTCACGAAAGATGGATTGGATGATATGGTTAGATAAATTGACCAGCAAAATCGCTTGAACGTATACAGAATACTTATTTTTCTGTAGTTACAATGCAAGAATAAATAACAAATACTGATTTAGTCAAAGTGATCGAATATTCGTCAAATTTTGCATAGAGTCCTAATTTCGTATTCTGAACAACTTTTCTCAATACAATTTCGCCGTATTATTGACCGAAATAGCACTTTACTTCGACAGAAAAAGTTTTTCTGACGACTTTGTTTAAAAAGCAAAAATGTGCTCGAAATTTTTTCAGACCAAGTAGACCGGCGTCCCAAACCATTAAAATGAAATTTAAAAATTTTGGATCAATCATAGTGAAGTCCAATCGGGGGACACACTGTATATTAAATTAATTATTTATTTATTTTAATTGAAATAAATAAGTATATTGAATTTTAGCGTTATTTTAAATTCTATACAAGAAACCTAACAATATTTTTTTATAAATTTGTATTTTAATATTAAATATAAATTACTTTATAACTTTTAGAATATCAAGGAGGCTAGGGTAATTTTGTCACTAACTGTAAGTTATTTTTGGAAATTTTCATTTTGTTTGAGGTACTTATCAATTTGTGGCAGACACACAAAATGTTTAAAAAAATTTTAATGGTGCTCCCATTTCAAAAATTCACACAGCAATTTTTTCTTTTAATGAAAATCATTTAACTGTTGCTGACACACAGTATGAAGTGTTTGCTGTATCAAATATTGGCTGATAAAAATATGTACTCACTTCCAGTATTCTCCAGCATCTTTGTATATTTTCAGAGCTGAAACATCATCCTGAGTCTTTGTGGAATAAAACCCTTCTTCCCTCAACTGATTCTTCAAATTATCAGAAATATGTTGACCTGATGAGGAAATTTCATGCTCACCTTCTTCAGATGAATAGTCAGATGTTCTGTACAGACCTCTTTGTGACTTCTTTGACCTTAATTTCATAAGTTTTGACTCGCTGGATACATTTTCAAAAGTTCTAAAACAATTGCAATCTAATAGAAACAAATGCAAAAAATGGTAAGTATACATACTTGACAGTTGTGGTTTTGGTTTTGGAAATCTTTTCTACATGATTGCCAGTGAGAATCACATCATTGTCCATCATATTAGGTGAAAAGGGTGTGTTAGATCTGGATCGTCCTGATCTTAATTCCATTTTGCTTGATTAAAAACTGCAAAAACAGGTCCAAAAATACTATCTGCCACACACAACACAAACTTTGTTAGTTCGGCGAAGTACCACTACATATGTTTATATTTAAAAATAAGTCACCCTCCAGCATTGAACTATTTTAACTTGTAGACTTTAAATGTTCCACCGTCTATTTATAAAGCGCGATATTTTGGAGGTTAAAACGACGAGATGTTAAACCCAACCCGTAGCATCGCCTGAAAGCAAATGTATGCAACTGATTAGTCCGGTTGAAAATCAATTTTGGAAGTAAAGTGATACCGAGATTGTTTTGGTTGAATAACCCTTACCTTCGATAATGATGATAATCGAATTTTTCTGTTAGAATACGCAACATTAAAATACATACAATCTACTACACACAAATGTGTTGCGTTTATGAGTTTCATGACGTCAGATGTATTTTAATAAACTGACCAAATACGATTGTTGACGACTTTATTGCACCTTTCCTTAAAGAATTGTTTCGCCGTGAGATTTCACACGTCACACTTACATTTTGTGATCATTGCGTGATACAAATTATGTTAAATAAAATAACCGTTATTGACGCCATAAATATTCATGTGTGAAATCAAATCTGGAGGCTCCTTTCACAGTTTTAAAATGAGGGCAAAACTATTGATGCTATAACATTTCTTAAATGCTATTTATTATACATCCAAATTGTTATATTCTCAATTTATAAAATACTTAGAACTTCTGAAAATGCTTCCTTTCAGGAATCTCTAGTACGTTGGCATAACTTCGTTCTTTGCGTTAGTTCAGTATGTACTTCCTAGAGGTCAGGAAGCTATTTGCTACAATACTATTAAGAAAAAGTAAATCATAAATTGGAATTGAAACAGTATTGCTTAGGATAGCTGGTTCCATAACATTCGGTTTTAATTATAAACACGCAAATGACCCTCCCATCACATACCACAGATTTTCAGTTTACGTGGCCACGAGATGTATGCAACCAATATTACACTATTACATGCCCTGCTTCACAGAAATACCCTAAACATTTACTTGAATTTATACATCTACTAAATTCATCATCCATCAATTAGTAGCTAGTACTATATCAATTAATTTTGGGTATTTCTGAATTTGGGAAATTATCTCAATTTCCAAATAGATCTATATCTCCATGTACAACGGAAAATCGTTATTCCGAGAATCTCTAGCTTACTTCAGCAACTACTTCCTAGATGTCGGCAACTATTTCGCTAATTACTAAATAATAAAATTTTGGATGAAGGTATTTATTGCTTATTCAAATCGTCTCTGCACTTTTTCGCCAATATGTCAACATACATATCACGATCATCACAAAATATAGTTCATGAATATGTTTCTGCGCAAGTTGAACTATAGAACATATGCAGCCAAAATAACGCGCTGGCGTACATTATCGCACCAAAAAAATAATTTTATTTGTCTCTATATCGGTGCAATAAATTATTCAAACCTGTTTCAATCGAAGTTTATGACGATGCTATTTTTCCGTTGAACTTTCTTTTTAAAGAGGATGATAACTTGGTTGCTGAAATAGGTATTTGGAAGTGTGCTATGTATTTTAGTATTTTGGTTTCATTTCAAATTCATTCCAAGTTAACAAACAATCGTGACCTGAATTTTATCAATCTTTTGCATTATTTCTTAAAGATAACTCCTTACAATTGACTAGTAATTTTATTATTCATCATATCAAAAACATTACTCAGATATTTTAATTTTTAAATACATTTTGATTTACTTCTTCCCAAAGGGTAGAACTTAGGTCTAGGATTTCTTCTTATTTCTTTCATTTTGGAATGTATTCAATGTGTTGGCTAAACATATGCTTGCCAGATGTCAATAAAAATGCAAAATCTATAGAGAAGTATAGGCATCCTTCAATATTAAGTGTGATATATTCTCAAACAGAAAATTTCTTTAAAAACAAATACGGTAACAATCGCTCGAATGTAAATAGTCACGTGGAGCATTGAAAAAGTACATTATTTGAAGCAAGCCTAAATTGCTTGAGTCCTTCGAAGTATACAGGAATTGTACAGCTAAATATCCTGTTTCCCACTCGACGTAGTAGTTAAGCATACGTTTCATAGATGCCGCCATACATTCTATTACGCATCGATAGTCTGTTGTGGATGGATAGTGTTTGGAGCTGAAGATTCTACGATCGACTTTCTAATGGGATGATCATAAACTTGGTGCTTTTTGAGTAACCGTGATAGGCAACGACTGAGGGTCCAGGAAGGATGTCTGACAAGCTAAAAGCTCAGGAACATACCCTCCGGTTGGATTGTGGTAGAGGAACTTTATTGGCAGCGCAAACAAGAAATTATAAATTACTCTATCTGACCTGAGAAGACGGCGGATAAACTTTCAACTAGACCAGGAGTTCCCTAACTGTGCACCGTAGAGAGTAAATGGAGTAAACTAGGGAGGCGCGATGCACTCGCAACTCAAAACGGTTTTGAAGCTAACACAACTTTCTAGCACATCTAAACCAGATCTGGCTAGATCGTTCCCGTAGCTTGTAGAACTTTGTAGAAAGGTATGGAACATTCTTGAAGCACTTAGAATATTCGAGGAAAGTATAGAACTTTCTACTAGACTTGTATAGCATACTATCGGGCATTATCGAAGTTTCGCAAAAGTTCTAAGTAAGTAGATAGGGTAGTATAAATAAGGCGCTACTTCTCTCACAGCACGCCTTCAAAGCGGTTCCGGTTTCCTGAGTTGGACCTCTCGTTGGGGTCTGAAGATAAATGAATCTAACATAAGTGCGTGGCGGTTAGATTCTCACTAGATTTCAAATTCCCCGGTAAGTCGATCAAGATAGGAAACTTCGAACCTTGAAGCTCCAAAGCAAAATATCTCGGTGTCCTCTTAGACCGAAAACTCATCTTCCAAAAACACATCGACTAGCACCATCACGTAGGGAGCAAGTTGTTCGTCTACAAGCCGACGCTTCGGCTGATTTTGGCCTACGGTGCTATGGCCTGGTCAACAGCGAGTGAGAAAAACCTCAAAAGACTAGAAACGTTCCAGAATCGAACCCTTCGGTTCATCGTTGATGCCCCCTTCTTCATAAGGAACGTTTAGATTCATCGGGAACTGAACGTTACGACTCTACGTGAATTTCTGACGAAACTCCTAAAGTCCACGTGGGAAAGAGCGTCAGCAAAGCCCACCGGCCGTAAAGAAGCCAAAGCCGACTCTGGCCTCCAGTCCAAGCGCAGTGCGAGAAGGGGAATCCTTCGCCCAAGCGGCGCAGAAGAGCTCCCAACTCGTACAAGAAATTTTACTAAAAAGATTTATCGGCGAATTTGGTGAAACTTGTGGAGGAAACTTGTGGAGGATCTGGTCGCCCGGTTAATGCGGGCGGTCAGTGATCTCACATCCCGCAAGAGCGAGAAATAGACCGCTCGCCATTTCCCAAGAAGAGGAAATCGGGTAAAACCACAAATTCTGAAAAGAGAAAAAATCCAAAAAAGAGAAAATCTCCACAAAGGAGCCGATGACAAAGGGGACCAAACGCGTTTTTCAACCGTGGCCCTAGAAAATGAACAAAGTTCCACCTCACAGCGTCTGTAAAAGAAGAAATAAACCGCTCGCCTAAACTACTAAGAGAAAATCGAAAGAGAGAAAAACACCAATAAAGGCGCGACCACAAAGGAGTTTATGGAGCAAAATTAGCTCGGATTGTTCTATAGCATATTTACAATGTAAAGATCTGCTTAAATGCACCAATAAAATTAATGAACGATGTCGAAAACGTCGAACAAAATTAGTTTACATGTTTATTTTTTTAATATAAATTGATAATTTTTATATTATTAAAATTTTAAATAATCGGTATTTAGTTAACTTGTTAATAAATTGTCTTCTATATACAAGTATTTGTATTGTATAAGGTTTATTCTATTCATTTCGCTTTTTGGAGCTTCTGTCATCTACAAATTAATTTTTGTTTCAACAAAAAAAGTCTTATTTTTCCACATTTATTTTTATAAACGACCTCGAAAACAATAATATGTATTATTTTCTTAAGATAAATATTTAAAATTTCTGATATATATGATAATTATATTTTTAAAAGGGATTTCTAAAAACTTAAAATAAAAATTAAAAATAAATTGATTTACAAAATAGCGCCAATTTTTAATGGATAAATTTTCTAATTTATAACCCGAAAAGAAAGAACCATTCAAATCCATCAACTGTAACTGGGTTCCGCCATTTTTCTTTTTTAACGTCTAATTGCACTGGGCTATTGAGTTTCGATGAATAAAAATATAATCCAACAGAAAGGATGGAGCGTAATGATATTAAATATGAAAAAAACAAATTTCCTTGGAAGAAACATTAATTGTTGGGCTAGTTACCTTAGCTGCCACTACAATTTTCTTGCCAAAGTGTTAGAAGATTTTGCAACCGACGCATATCAACCGGGCTTTCTTTTTTTCTTTTCGGCTTCATCTTTCTCGTTGTTTTTGCTTCCCATATTTCTTTAACTTATCTTTGACTGTCCATTCTCTCGCGGTGTCCCCATCAACTCAGTTGTCTCCGTTTGATAAATTCTAGAATGAATTCAACTTGGAGGTCTTCCTAATTTGCGTGCTTCTTAATCGATCTCTTTTGGTCACCCCTCGAACTCTTCTCAAATATTTTATTTCCATGGCTTGTATCTTGTCTTTTTGTCTTTGTGACAATATCTATGTCTCACATCCATAAATAATTGTTGGTCGGTAGATAGGTTTGTATATAATGATCTTGATCTTTTTTATATTTCTTTTTTCCTATAAAGTTGTTGTTCCAATTGTTGTGTTTCTAATTCTCTCATTTATTTCCGGTTCTTGAATTCTTTTTCTCTCTACCAGCACTCGCAGGTATTTGAACTGATTTACTTGTTCTTTTTTTGTATTCTCAATTACTATATCTATTCTTTCTTCTTCCTGCGCTAATACCATCACTTTTGTTTTCACTTGTTTAGTTTCATTCCATAATTTAGCTGGTTTCCTACTTTTAGGTTTTCCTGTAGGTCATGTTTATTCTTAGCCACTATCATCTGCAAATGCGCGTTCAGAGAGTGATACTTGTCGCAGCTTTCTGTATCCTACATACATATATTATCTTGTTGCAGTTTTGGCTATTTCATCCATGTATATATTAAACAGGGTGGGCATTAGTTCTCCTCCTTGTCTTAACGCGTTGTATGTTCTAAATGTTTCGGATTTATAGTTTTTCTAATTACGCAGTTGATAGGGTTTTTATAAAGACCTTTTAATGGCTCCAATCAGTTTATTTTCAACTCCTATTTCCTGTAGGTTATTCGATAGTCTAGATCTTGTTACCGAGTCGAATGCCTTCTCCACATCTATGAATGCTAGACCGTTTTTTCCACCACGATGTACCGTTTTCTCTGTTATCTGTTTTGTTGTGAATATATGGTCTTTTATGCTTCTTCATTTACGGAAACCGCTTTGTGAATCAGACACCGATGCTTCTGCGTAATATTACAATTAGCTCCTGTACCTAATAGGGCGATTCCCCGGTATTTTGCATTTTAAGATTTTTAATTTCATTTTGAAGTAAGCTAGTAACGTTCGCTGTTATAGACGTAATTGGTTCTTTTACTTTGTTAGCAACAATTTCCTCGATTGTTATATTCACGCTTCACGACAGCGATAAGTTGAAACTACAAATTCCTTGAGGAACCCATAGGAAAAGGGCAGAAAATAATAATAGTGAAGACCAGTAACAAGAACGGTTTTATCCCTAATTTATTCCTTATATTTCAATCGAGTGTTGTTGGGGTATTATAGTCCGGTACTGTATATACTGGGATGTTTTAATTAAATTTAATGTTTCATATGATCTTAAAACATGGAGATAATAATAAGAACATTTTTAGGGAATGAACTTGTTTCTAACAAATTGTTTACAATTTTTAAATAGGTACTGGCTTCCTTTGAAGGATGTATATGTAAATAATAATTCCACTGAAAAGCTATACGTTCTTTCCCTCTTTAAAGGAAAGACTATATTTCAAAAGGGTGACGTCCTGTTCTTGGATAATAAATGAAGAAAAAAAATCTTCGACGCAGCGCAACATTCTCAGTCATCACCATCGCGTGGGCCAAACAATGTATAAATCCTCCTGAACGCAATACGGGGAAATTCGAGGCCGGCCGCGTTTCTAAAAAGTGCAGCTGCTTAGTTACGAAGATTTCGCGGAATAGTGGGACCTCGAGGCGTTAACACTCCAGTTTTAGAGAGAGCGAAGGGGCGACCGTAGTCCTTCCTAGAACTGCCACATGTCTGTCTTTCACCGTGTAGATGCCATTCCACATGTGCCCCCGGAGAGTGTGTGCTTAAATAATAGTCGCCCGTCGCGATAGTCTACCGGGTGCGTTCATCTCACGACTTCGATCGATGCATCACCCCTAAGCCGAGTCTATAGAGAATATGCGCGCGTGTATGTATATTCATGTGCTCTTTCTGCTTTCATCCGTCCAGCTCTTTAGAGCGATGTGTGATATTTGTTCACACAACTGTTACGTCAGGGACGGATGCATCTGACACACCATTCAATTTGGAAATAATAATGGTCTTTGATATGGGAAAGCATTCAATAGACGCTTTTTCAAAGTTTCACAATCTTGAAGTAGTATAGAAAGAACTTCTTTACAATTTGTTAACGTTCCTATACTCAGGTCAAAATGAAAGACGTATACTATACTATATAAGTCGGTCTCACAGACCGTATGCGTGAGTATAGGAAGGTTAATCTAGTAAACTAGCATATGTCAAGATGTCAAATAAACAATAATTTTTTTAGAATAATCATGGTTCGAAAACCTACATATGTACAATTGAGTTACGAGTAGAATACTCATTAATTTATCAGAAAAACTATCTATATGTATATACATATATATAAAAAATTTACGACTACAACGTTGTATATTGTATGTAGATATCTATATCTATATAGAATTTCCAAAGAAAATATTCTTCAAATTTCATTTGAAGAAGATTAATATTGGTAATGCAACGAGATAGTTCCCTTTTTATAAACAAGGAAATTCCTTTTACTTCTGACAAGATTTGGATTGGAGGACGTTTTTTTTTAAGTAAAACTACCTTACAAGTAAAGTTACTATTTTCCAATGTACATACAACATGGCCCAAAAGTATTTGCTTATCTATAGTGACCTTGTTTAAGGATGTTGTTGTGTGAATCGTAGATATGTGGAAAATGAGGGAACTTTCAATTGAAATGTCCTCTACAATAATCATCATCATTAAAGCGGAAAAAGGAATCACCAGGTTTCGAGGGAACTGAACGTATTAAGAAGAACAATTGACTACAACGTGAAGAAATTTAAGTCCGATGAAAGTGTTAGAAGCAACACACGTAGTGCAGGACCGCGACTTCGGCTGAAGATAGGATAGGATGCAAAGATTGTGATTTCTGGCAAACGTAATAGACACCCTACTGCACCAGAAATAGCAGCGTAAGTGAATATGGAAAGGTTTAATCCCCTCAGTGTGTCAACCGTCCAACGAAGACTTCAAGAAGCAGACCTTCATGGCCGAGTAACTGTAAGAAAATCATTGTCACACGCCGTCAGTAAGAAGAAGCGATTGCAATGCCCTAACCAACACAAGAACTGGAGAGTTGAAGAATAGAAAGAAGTTTTGTAGAGTGATGAGTACAAATTGGAAGTTTCTGGATCGAGCGAAGAGTCCTTGTGCGTGGGTCAGACATCTGATCAATGTTTAGTGCCTATCGTGAAACATGGCAGCGATTCTGGCATAATGGGAGACTGTTTTGTTGGTAATATCGGTTAAATTGGCAAAATTCAAGGAATAATGAGGGAAGAGCAGTACCACGATATACTTGAGAATGAAATGTTGACATCTAGATTGTTTTCTTTTCGACACGGATTCACATCTCAGCACGATAATGACCTGAAGTACTCTCCGAAGCTATGCAGAGAGTACTTGGACAAATTATAAGCGGGGGAACGCTTAATGTTATGATTTGGTCACCACAGTCCATTGATCTCAATTCTATTAGGTTCTTGTGGGATGAGTTCGACAGAAATGTTTGTCTGGACACTTGTGGAATATTTTGCAGATAGAACAAAATTTCAATAGAAACTTTAATAAAACTGCTTAATAGGATGCCGAAGTACTACTCATTACAAGTTTCTAAATCTATTTTACAACCTTAAAAATACTTCATTTTCATTGGTAGCGTTTTGAGTGATAGTATGTGAAGTGTTCTGATCAAAAGTATTCGGATGCCACCTGCTATCGCTCTTAATCTTAAACAACCGACAAAGCATTGTTCCGACAGGGAAAGGTATATGCAGAATGTTTAATTTTGTTCGGATAATAAGGTTCAGTAATGTATGCAAATGTAACGGAAGGCAGGAATTCCTGCTTTCTGTCATGGTTACAAATATTTGGGTACTATTAGTAATAAAAAATAAAACAAGTCGATGGTTGACCACTCTTATAAGTTGCTTCATCATGAGTTAAAGGAAAACCAAAGTATGGACCAAAAGATACGGCAATATCGGACCAAACAAGCAATGGAGTTCCGTCTTTCTCCTATCATAGGCAACATATGCATGGAATCCTTTGAAGTTATTGCTTTATAGATAGTAGGTACTGCATTAAAACTCAAGGTTTGGTTCCATTATGTCGACAACAGAGTGGTCATCTGGTTCTATACTGGACACACATTGGAAAGCTTCCTAAGCTAAATTAACAGTCAGTACAACAATATCAACTTCCGAATGGCAACCAAAACGTATGGTTATATTTCCTTCATTGTTCTGGTTTTTCGGACAACAGATCGTCACCAGCACGCCTTGCAGAAGCTTTTCGTGATTAATTTATCGGTCCACTACGCCATTACTATGTCATACCTTCGAGAGTAAATTACATCATGTTAGAACCACGTTGGTCCATAATGGCTGTAAGAAATCTACTACAAGGAGAGAATCGTCAATAACTATCTATATCGTCGTCCCCTATTAAGCACCGCGTATGTACTAATTACATTTTCAATGACAATTCACATCCCTTAGGTGTTTGGAGTATCTGAAATATGTGGAAGAATTATTCTTAAACACAACATTGCGACAATCTACAAAACCCATAATAGCACTTTCCGATTTCTACCCTCGACTGAGGACAAAATTGATACGTTCTCACCTAGACGCGTGTATAGGACCGTGTTCTTGTGGTTCAATATGAAACAGGTCGCCTATTTAAGTTTTTTTTGCAAGAACATCAACCTTGAGTTAGATTAAGTGATGGCTCTCCTTTTCTTGCGGAGCACCACTTCCCTTCGATAAAACTTCAATTATTATTAACTCTTCGTTTCATTTTCAGAAATTCAGAAGTACCCACACGACTTAAGGTATGAGCATGGCTATTCTTTTACAACTTGTTGAAGTTCTTGCTGTTGCCTTGTCCTCTATACGTTCCACTTCCTTGGTCAATTCTCAAAGAACGTTCGGCCTTCTATTGCCCTATCCACTGTCCATCCTTCAGCTTCCTTTTATTTTATTTTAATTGATAACGATTGTAAAGACCGTGCTGTAGTATTACTGACACTACGTCACGTCGATGAAACTTCTCACCGTATATACCTACCTATATATATATATTTATTATTTTCATCAATTCTTGTATTTATTATTATTTATCATCATAGTTTTAATAATACATACATACATATAATATCGGTATATTCCATTTTGAAAGTCAACTAGGATATAAAAAATTAATGCCATTACTGTTACTCACACCCAATAGATTCTTGCAAAATTGAGTACTTAACAGTAAATTCTTATAATCTTTTCTCTGTTCGTATTAATTAACACGTGCCATATAGTTAATACGCACATATAGCATATGGTTAGCGAGACGGGAGAACTATTAGTGATAAGCTTTAATAAAATTCCAATTCTATGACAATAAATATTACTTTAGAAATCGCACCATACGAGTACAATTTCAATTAAGGAAAACCCTATTCTTTGAACGATATAGCAACATGCCACTGTATATACTTTTTTTTAATAAAAATTATAGAAAATAAAATGAATTTAGTGCATTAGATGTAATTGTTCAATAAACTTTTGGGCTCTTAAAGTATTTTTTGACTGATTAGTACTAGGATTTGATTGATGTTTTTTCCTGTTTCATGTCGAAAATGTTGTTTTGCTCAGATCAATCTCTTTAATTACTGTTCTTTCCATTTTATCATGGCATTGAGCATTCCGCCTTAGCAACTAGTCTTGCCTAATTTTATTTTTCTCATTCCTTCATGGTTCTGAGGAAACAGACCTAGTTTAGTCAATGTTATATCATATTAAATGTACTGAAGACAATAGAACCAGTAGAACGACAAGCTGAAGTATTTAATAAAATCATTCCGATTCTTTGTTTTTTTTTTTTTTTGAATAATATAAAATGAGGTACTCGTACAACCATTAGGTAAAATTGTTGATTAACCCCTTGGCCTGGAGGCACGGCCTCTTTATTAACAATTCTCTGGCTATCAAAAAAGCAAATCAGCATGCCTTTGATTTTTGACTTCTTTCTTCTTGCTATTTTTGGCCTTGGAGAGCTTGGAGCATGCCATTCCATGATCTGACGGTTGGTTTTCGAGTCGCACACCGTTGCTCGAAAACGCACAAGCAGAACCTGCCTCACTAAAACAATTGCTACGCACAAACAATGTTATTCTAGTGAGTTCCAACTTGCACTGATACTGTCACAGGTTTACCCACCTCCTTCCCAAAGTCCCACGTTGCCAGTGGTGCCCAATCAAACACTATGCCACCAGTCTCATTACTTTATTTACAGACCTCGTATCTTTAAAAGAAGATTGTGTAAAAAATACAGTAAATTTTTGCCATAATTTTTGGAGGTTGGAAATATTTCATCTGATTCTCGTGGTAACGGTCTATACTGGGACACTGTCCAAATTCAAAATCAGAATAAAGAAGTAAAATCGAATTCCTCCCCATCAGTGCAGTATCATACATAATTTTACCCAAACATATTCATATAATAAACTCCTCACATCGTATCAACGATTGGACACGAAACGACGAATATTCAAAAACAAATTAGGAGCTAAGTATGCATACTTATCTAACATTCACTTCTATTCTGAACTATTCTATTGGAAGTCCTCTAATTCACATGCAATATTTTGGGTATACCTACACATAGTTTTTCATTTATTGTTCTGTTGCTTAGAACTTCCCAAAATTTAGTTCCTGGAACGATTTCTTTTGGTTTGATTGTACTTATACATATGTGTCTGATCTGGTGTCTGTCTTAATACGAATATTCATTCCTGAGTTGATCTTTTTGTTTTGGAAACTTTATTTGGAGTCAAGAAATTATTTTTCTAGTTTCGTTCTTGGTCCTTCATTAATTATTCCTCGTTCACTTGTATTATTTTTTCACTTATTGTTCTGTCACTTAGGATTTCAGAAATTTTAGTTCTTGGAACACTATTGAACGATTTTTTGGTTTGATTGTACTTACGTGCGCCATTCCTAACTAACCTTTCAGTCCAGAAGCTGGTATGGGCGTTAAGAAATGATCTAGGTTTATTTCTTGGCTTTCTTTAATTATTCGTTGTGAGATTTTACAGTGCAATGCATGGTAGGAAAATATTATTTGTAGCTGTTGCATCTCGTATCGGCCCTGGTTTTATAGATGGGTGTGATTCTCATCATTTTCCAAATCTTCTGTTAGTTTGTGCTTGTTCCAGATTTTTAAAACGGTCTTATATACATATATAATATTTCTTTTCGCTTCTCCAGAGCATTGTATCAACTTAGGTCTCATATTACCTGTGTCGGGGCTTTATGTCTTATCGTTTTTGTTCTGGCATTTCCTGCTTCTTCAATTTCCTCTTCATTTAGTCCACTGTATCTGAATAGTTGCTCTATTTATTCCCTTCTTTTTGTTATATATTATATTTCAAACATCTGAAGGATTTTCACACATTTTACTTTCTAGAAAGCCACCCCTCAGAGGGGAAATTCAAATATATTAAAGACTTCAGAAATTTTTATTTTTTAGATTCTATCAGACAAATACGAAAGTCATCAATAATGACAAATAATATATATATATATACATACCTACTAAAATTTAATTTTACTAAAAACAACTATGTGAATTATGAAGTTTCCATCTGCTATCATTATTCCAAAAATAAAATAAGCCTACTACATATCCCCAGTCATCACAACGGAACTATAATACAATGTAACAGGCAGTCCTCTATGTAACGAAAATAATGCGGTGTAATAAAAATTCAATACCTGACGTGGCCAAAAATAGCGGTGATTACTGAAAACGCAAATTACCTTTATTTCCTGTAATTTGATTATTACTTATGGATGATGAAGGAGTAATCTAAATTTACGTAGAGATTGAGTCATTGAACAGATGTTTAATATGGCACTCCGTTCTGAAGTGCATGATTATACGTAGTTATTTTATAGCCTAAAAATTGTGGAATAATACCAAATATATATAAAAAATTATAGTTATTGACATTTTACATTGTACTTCACCATACAATAACACCATGATAAATAATATAAATTATAGTAAACGAAAATTTCTTGTTTTAATGCAATTGGGTTTTACTAATTATTATTAAATAATTTCAATGAAATGATTTCAGAGTCTGTTATACAGGCGGAGATGACTTCAAGTAAGAAATGTTCAACCCGGCGTATACATACTTTAGATTGATTGGAATTACATTGAATGTAGACGGTTCTAGGAATGAATTATATCGAATTATTTGGATAATGTCATAAAGGGCAAACTTCGAACTGCTACGTCTGAAAGTTACTCCTTCGTAATAACATGAATCTTCGTCCACACAATACGAAATTAGCGCTAAATCTAAATTACATCGAATTACCTGATACGTCCCATTCTTCGAATCATACAGATAAATAAACGAGAGGAACTGAGGCGAATATTGCATAGATGGTCTTTAATTTGATGTACCTGGTTGTTATTTATTGAGCCTGCGATTAAGTGAGTTGCAGTGGGCAACAGGGGAACGCTTATTATTAAGATGATTTCGGTTCTTGGATTGATGAGGAAGGTGCATATTATTTTGTCCATTACTAGACTGTACATTGCTCAAAACCAAGATAATTACTGAAAGCTATATATTATAGATGGAATTAAGGGCCATTCAAGAAAATAATTTAAGTTAGACGTGTAAAGTTTTAAAATGAACTGTCTTTTTCGTTTCAACTTAATGTCTTATTGTGCTCCTTAGGTAACCTATTCCTATTCAGGTCGGTGTTCCAAATGAATACTACCATCCTGTTAATGCGAGTCCTTTTTACCTCTTCACACTAGCTAAAGTAGTTACGTCTTATACTTCTCCCTGGCAAAGCATATGCTGCTAGGCTTTCTCCTCCTCACAACGGGTCCTGTAAATGTGACCTTCCACTGGCACCAGGCAGTGTCTTGTAAACAATTCCATCACCTCGCTAATTTGGTTTCTGTTCACTCAGTGCTTTGTCCTCTGAAGTCCTGTAATGAACATGCAAGACTACCTTTGACTACTCAATGCAGTCATCCAGTGTTGAAAATGCTGCTCCTTCAGTTAACTCCTCATCTCAGTTCTTATGGTTTGATAAGGAATTCCACATACCTTACAGGTCCAGGAGCAGTAATATATGATGTGACAGAGTGGAAGCCGGGATGCAGAAGAAGGAGAGGAAGACCGAAGAGTACATGGCTGAAAGAAGTGGAGCAGGATATACGAAGGACCGGACAGATCAATTGGAAACAAAAAGCGAAAAACAGAAAACTATGGAAGAAATTATGTGAAAGCATATAATCAGAGGAAGGGGCTGATCTCCCAAATTGTAATGATCTAGAGATCCGAATAGGAGGCTCAACCCCTTCGGGGGTGTATAGCCACGGTAACATACCTTACAAGTATCCTATTTGCTCCCTTACCTTGCGAGCAGGTTTCATTCTTCGTTTCCTTGCATGGCGTGCTGTCCTGGTACCCATCATAGATTCCAAGAAAGAAAAGTCATATAATAAGAAAGGATACATGGAATGCGTGAACTTTACAAGCAAGAAATCGATCAGAAATAATAAAAGAAATGAAAAAATGAAATCTGAATTATCTAGGAATAAGACTTAAAAAGAAAGGAGGGGGTATACAAGAACTTGTATAGATAGGATATTGGTTGTGATTGGCCGGGAGTGGATGCTAGCAAGGAAGCATCAGAAAGAGTAGAGTTAATTATAAAACCAGAAAGATACAAAAGTACACAAAGAAAGTTTTTAAGTCCAACACCACTAGTAAGTAAACCAAAGATGTATGCAGCGACCTGTGCATCCAATGAAAATGCTAGTAAAGTGGAGGTCGGGGCTCATCTCTCCATATATCACTCTCACGTTTTTCGCATAGGTGCCTCCGACTTGCTTTTAGCCTATTTAATGCTAATTGCTGTTCTTTAGGTTTTCCAACTCTCCTTGTAGTCCTTCCATAGCTTATGTCCATTCTGATGTTACTCTTCTTTTACGTTTCTTGCGTAAACTATCCTTCTTCGTAGGCATTCCCTGCGAAGGTCTGCTATTTCCTCCATCCAGAAGTATACTACTTTTCCTTTCGGGACTGATTTTCTTTTCGGCATTGACTTATTGCACATATAGAGAAGCATCTAGCAGACGTCTTCAACACTTTGCTTGCCCATGTCATGAAATACAAATCGCAGCTTTACCAGATCTAGGTTGTTCACTTGTCAGGCTTTGCTCATCAGCTTCCCTTTAGATGCCCGCTTTCTTTCTACCAGCATGTCGAAGATTATGCAGTTGCGCTCGCTTAGTGGTTGTTTATCGCTCAATTGCCATTGGTTAATGTTGGCCTGGATATCCTTTGCCACTATTGTTAGGTTTGGACGATTGACCCCGTCTTTGAAAGGTAGGTGTGGTTGAGCTGTGGTTTCTTCGGAGTCTGCGTCTTTTGCCACTACTGCTGAATCGTCTGCAAAGTTAGCCAAAAAGGTATCTTTTATAGGTGATATATCGCTGGTGTAAAGTAGATAACTACCTCTGCTATCTTTCATATCCGAGGTATTTTCTATTTTCAGTGGGGATTTATGGCACGCAGGTTTTGTATTTCGTCGCTCTCCATAACAAGTAATCAGTAAACTTGGCAAATATGCAGTATGATGAGTCATCATTTCTTTTCACAATATAATATTATATTACAGAGGACAAATTACAAAATTTTGATCTTCTCTTGCCACCCGTAGGAAAAATAACTGTGAAAATGCGTAATATGTGCATTGTGAGAGAATTCATATCGAATCCCTCTCACATGTACAAACATCAATTACAGAGGACACAGAATATATGACTCATCATACCACATATTTGCCCAGTCTAGTGATCAGTTTCAGTATCAGCAGTCACTTCTCGATATATTTATTATCGAACTCGTTTTTTATCTTTCTTATTTCCCGAGTGAGTTGCTGTGTCAAGTTGTTCAATATTGTTTTGTCCTCAGTTGTT
The DNA here is from genome assembly GCA_038088585.1 of Chrysina gloriosa. NCBI lineage: Eukaryota > Metazoa > Arthropoda > Insecta > Coleoptera > Scarabaeidae > Chrysina > Chrysina gloriosa. The sequence continues at coordinate 14,508,722 of CM076092.1, forward strand.
CTGATTCTTTATAAAGTTTTTCTGGCTTTCCTTTTTTGTTGCACCAATTTCCGAATTTCAAGGGGATAGTCATTTCCAATTATCCCCTTTTTTATGCGCGGTGTATTATTCCAGGCTACATCTTGAAACAAATTCTATATCAAGATGTTGTGTAGTTCTTAATGCTACGTTAAGTTGTATTTTTTCTTCTAATTCGAACTGTAAACTTTTCCAGCCGATATATTTATTTGTCAGCGTAGGTTTAGCCTTTTCTTGGATAATCCTGTCACAATGACCGGTGAATAGTCTGACTTAAAACCATAAGAATCCTCTATTTTCACTAGTGCATCTCGACCTTCTTGCTCATATAACAGAAATATATATATATATTTATTTCCTATCGTGCGCTTGCTTATAACCAATCTGTATGTATATCCGATCCATATGTTAACAACAATGGAGGGTTATTCCTAGGTCCTATACTGCGTTTTCTTAAATTTATCAGTTCCCAAATTCAACTTAAAAACGAAATTGTATTCATTCTTAGCTGACATAAAAAGTCTTTAACATTAAAAATGCGGAAGATCTTACATAAATTTTGTTTTATTTATCCATTTGATATATTTAAAAATATTTTATTTTACTTTTATTATATTATTTGCTTATTTAAAATCTACTTAAATAATAAAAGAACAATAAGTAAATGGGTTGAATTTCATTCTTTGTAACGTATTGCATATTACTTGATAACATCCATAACTAGAGGTACTCGTAGGTCTTAGTGTAGCGTTGAGTTTGATACATAATATGGGACATCTATCATTATGCATAGTATGTTAGATCAGTTTTTTGGCTTGACGCGTCCTCAGAGCTCAACATCGTATGTCCCTATTGGTATCAAAATTGTCTTGTAGAGTAGAAGTTTATTTTCAATGGTTAGCTGGAACCTTCTATCTATCTATCTATCTATTAGCCAATTCATTTGCCTAGCTTTTCGAAGATTTTTGTTAGAATTGGTAACACACTTGTCGGTCGATATGATGCCGGTTTGTGGGAAGCTTTCCCAGGTGTTGGTACAATACATTAGTTGTCCTCATTACTTGAAAAACTACCACTGGTCTGATGGGCTTGATTGGTAGTGATATTTGACATGAGACCTCCAGGAAGGATCGAATATCGTCATCGGTTATATTTAAATCAGGTGGTACTGGAGTGAATACTTGAGACAAATGATTAACAAATGCTTCTGCTTTTTCCTCATCTGTTCTTGCCCACAGTTGGTCTGATTTTCTTATTGGCGGTATGGGTGTAGTTGGCCTCTTAAGTCTTCTGGTAACTTTTCATAGCGTCTAGTCATTTGGATATAGATTGGTGATGTAGAAGTGAAATGTGTCGTTTTTTGATTTATTTAGTTGATGTCTTAGATTGTTTAGAAGTGTTTTGTCTTGAACGTCTAAGTCTTTTATTTAAAACAAATTTTAATAAGCATATTTTTATCATTATTGTCCATCTATAATCTAGAATAACAACATAAGTTTAAATAGAATCTGACTACGAAACTCGAAACCTACTCCAAAAAGTATCAGTACAGGCCTCGATAAATCCACAATACCTTTGTAGCACTATTGACATACTCCGATCATAAAGAAAATTAAAGGAAATAAATAGAAAGTATGTACATATATACATACGTATGTGTATACTTCGAGCAAATACAATTCACATTTCCATACCGGGCTAATAATGAAACAAAAGCGGACAAACAGGCCCGTTGAACGTTTATAAATATTTAAACATCGCAGAGACGACTACTGAGAATCTTTCGTTACCGTCCTTCTTAGAAGTAGTACTTAATTTTCGTTTCTGTCCGCTGCCTTCGTTCCGTTCCGAATTCGGTCAGGATTTATGGTGGCGTCAACGGTATACAGTTCTGCATTCGATAATTTTTCACCTGGTTATGTTCGCCGTTCACGGAATGGCGATAACAATAAATCGAATACATATAGCGTAGTCGTAGAAAATAAACTCTTGGTTTTTATTGCGTCATTCTTATAACGATTTCTGGTTATTCTTCCTTTATTATTTTTGTAGCTGGATATCTGATATAGGAAAAACGTTTTTCTTGCGTCGTTCAGTCTCTACGAAATTGCAACGAAAGATTACTAAGATAATACCAAGAATAGCAAAATACATCGGCAAAATTTTATTGGTAGTTTGAGCATCACGAACATTTTGAAGCAGTTTTTATAGCGAGCAAGCACAATAAGTAATTATTTCTTTCAAATATGTATAAGGGCTGTTTTCTTATTGCTGAGCCTAGCAAAGTAATATGCAGTATATTAACAAGTTATATGTATTTATAGGTTTTCAAAGCATTGGCGTCAATACATTTTTGCATTCGTGAAAACGAGTCTCTAATTTTTCCAATCTTCCGCAACTAATTGTAAGTTAAATTAATTTAAAATTCACAAACAGAGTAAATGAAGCAATGAGACTACAACATTCAAGACCAAAGAAAGTAGAACAAAGAGGAGGATAAAGTTAATGATATTGAAATTGAATTTTTGAGCTAAAATTAGAAGGAATACAAATTTAGACAAAATCAGAACTCAAACTCATCAACACTGAATATTTGCGTAAATTGAGAATAAACAATTAGTGATATGGCAATATCATAACAATGAGTCCAGATTGATTAGGAAGCAAAAAGAGTGAAAATTTGAGATGAAGCTGACTACAAGAAGATGCAACTACAACATTCTTGACCATGGAGAAAGAGGGCAAAACATCAAAAGTATGCATACACTGGCCCTCAATAGAAGAGTGTTTACGATGTGAATAGAACTTCGTGGGATTGAACTAAGATCAAAAATAAAAACAAATATCTATTGACGTTATAAGCATAAAATTTCGGAATGTTTTCAGTAATAACTTAATTTTGTAACTAGATAGTGGATAGCTCTCCCTTAAAAAACAACTACTACCCGGACAAAATTACAAAAATTATACTCAGGTCGAGAACCGTGCGTGAATTTATAGCGTTTTCCTGATGCTAAAGAACAAAAATTATCACAGCACGATAAGAGTTTTTGAAGAAACCTCGGCTATCCAACAGTAGAGAAGCAGTGGAGTCCAACAATCTTGTTAGCTAAACAAACCATGGAAAAGGATCCCAAACCAAATCGGATCGGTAAGAAGAACAACTGATATGGTAAATCAAAAGTAACTTATACAAAAGAAAAAAGTCGGAGGAATATTGCACTAACATTTAATAGAATCATAAATGACCTCAGCCATACTTAAAAATTGAGTATAATCCTTCTGCAATGAACAAACAAGGAAAACCCTTATGGTTAACCTATAACAAGTACTATCCCCGATAACCAAATAGTAATAAATTTTAAATGTAATAATAATAATGACTAATTTTTAAGTATCCCTAATGATAAATAGTACTACGTTAAAACAAACTTATAATTTGACACTCATAGAGAGATACGAGGGGCGCCCTATATATTATTACAAACGACCACTTAGTGGCGTGATTGAGATATGTTATTACTATTTTCGTAGAATTTGACATTTGTTATTGTGAAAACAGTGGTAGCATAGAAATTGACCGAATAGTTTGTTTACAATGAACGTTTAAGAAACGCAATTTTGTGAAAGAATGGAAATTTACGTTTTTTAAGATTTTCGTTCGATAATTTTTTACGATCTTAGCAAAGGTCTAACTTAACAACGATACATACCATATAATCGCACTGTTTAATTTTCGATAATGAAGCACTATCAGAAAAGATTATTTACAATTAGTTTGCAGCATTTCGTTGTCGTCGTGCGTTCTTCAGTGATGAATTGCCTGAAGGTCCACTAAAATCGGTTGGTATTCCAAAAAACGTCGATGTTGTGCGCAACATGAAGAAGATTAGTTGGCATGTGATCTACAGTGAGATATTCTTAGGCATATTGAAGACTGTAATACATTCGATTTTGCCTAAACATTTAGCTGTGAAACAGATCCCTTCCCAATGGATTCAGTACAAATCCAAGCTCAAAAGAGAGGGATCGTGGTGGAAGGATACGCTCAAAAATTAGACCGAAAAAACTGCAAAATCTATATACAGCGTCGTAACAGGTAAGGAAACTTGGACATAATTATATGAACTGGGAACTGAACAACAAGTCACTGTTTAGGTGTTCCAAGATGAATTAAATCCCACAAACGTTGTTCGATCGCGATATGTCCAGGTCGCAACCATTTCTTTAGAGGATTGAAGAACAGTTAATACTGCACGGTATAAAACAATTTGTTTGCCCGAAGTCATCAACGAAATCAGGAAAATCAACCGAATACGTTGCATCATTCTGCATCCTTACATTGCCAGCTCTCGCACAGCACGTCAAACTATAGATTATTTGGAGGAGAGAAACATCAAGTTGATGTCTTATAGCCTTTCTATTCGCAAATTTTACACAAAATGCGTGAACAACAAGAAGTTGTCGAAGCTTTCAAAAACTATTTTTCTGATATACCAACTTTCGAATGGAAAAATGTTCTGAGAACTTGTGTGAACGCATGCAAAAGGATATAAATCTTAAACGTAAATGGTTTGTCCCAAACACAAAATGCATTACTAGTGTTGGTAGCAACTTCAAAGGCGTCCTTGTAGAAGTTGGTAAATCTGGAACGTAACCAAAAAGTCTCCAAAACCGGGCTGATGAGGTGATGATGAAAGTAAGAAAAAGTCATCACTTACCCGTTTTTTACTTTATAGTTGGAAGATTCCAAACAATGCTCGTCCACGTGGTATGATACAGGAATCCTGTTTCCTAACGAAAATTTCTTTACCATACATGAAGTTATATCTATGCGCTCAAAAAAGAAACTCATGACTATTCGCCGGCGATTCAACCAATATCTATAGTAGTATTATAGGGTACGCATAGATTGGGGGAGCACATCCATGGCAACAACGAAGCTGAATGGACGAGGGAATGGACGACAGCTGAAATATAACTACTTAGCGTGAGGGACTGGTAAAATATTCGATTTAAAGCGCCATTCGTTACCAAACAATTATTTTTCTGCTTAAAATTATCACCTACAGAGCTCTACACTAGCAATGATCGGAAATGAATGTTAGTCAGGTTAGTTTTCGTCTTGCCTACGATCTGCTCTAAAAGGCAAACCGGAAATACGAAAGATAACCTCATCCATTGCTAACAACTAATCAATCTTACATCGATGAACATAGATGATAGCAAGTTCTATCAGACAAAAAAGTAACAGAGATCTACATACAAAACAATTAGACGTCTACACGATGTAATGATATGTTGAGATATCGTATTGGCTATAGAAGTTGTAGAATAAGCAACGTATTTCTGTGAAAATACCTAGTAATTACGGTAAAATTACAGTGAAATATTATCAGCAAGTGAAATTGCTGTCTATCAGCTTCCTGGCTATTGGTAGGCGGAAATATCATTCAGTTCTGAAACAGATCAGTGAAATAAACTATTAGTTCGATAAAACGTAGAATATACTACAGTGAAAAGCGCCGATAAACGCCAAGGTCCGATGAGTTGTGCAGTCAGTTGCTCTAGGTGAGAACAGAATCAGCTTTAAAAGTATTTGTGTCTTTGCATTGCAAGTAATAGAAATAACGAGTGGGGGAGAAATTTATGGGGAAAGTAAAAGTGACAGGAAAGAAGATGAGGATAAAGACGATTGCTTTAAGAAAAGGAAATTATTACCAAGGATATTAGTAAAAACGGAAGAAAAGTAGTGGATAGTATAGACCAATGATGCACATGATACAAATAATGGGAAATAGGATGAGTGAATTGACAACCGATATTAAAAAATGAGGGAAGGGCATAAGAAATATTTGTTATGCCCTTCTCTCATTTTTTAATGGGAAAAAGTTTCAGAATTGAGAAAGGAAAACAGAATACTATGAGAAGAAAATAACAGTAAACAGAAAACAGTGATATATTTAGATGATTGGCTTGAGGAGAAAAGGAGAAATAATGTTGTTCTACATGGATTCAAAGTAAGCATAAAAGATTAACATGCGCTGAAAACTACAACGAAAAACTTCTTTGAGGAAAACCTGCTTGTAAGGGTGGGAGTTTCCAATGCTGTTAGGTTGAGGGAAATGACATGTCTAGTACAGTTGTCACGCCAAGCAGAGAATTTACAACAGATTTTCATCCAGAATGACCTCTCCACGAAAGACCAAGAAATTCAAAATCAAATCAGGACCAGAGCAAAGGAAAGATACTGGTACGGGTAATTGCATAAGTTTTTTCTTGGCATTCTTGAGCAAGTAAATAAAAAAAAATCAAAAGTTGTGAAATGTTTCAATTATAAAATTTTGTACCCACTGTATTTAGGGTAAATATGAGGGTAGATTGATGAGTTTCCGGAATTACTGCTAGGGGTTTACTTTTTTCCATATAGTTTTTGTCGTTGTGTTTGCTATTTTTTCATATTAATTGGCTGCAAATGTTAAATCGATCTGTCAAATAATCTGATCTTGAAAAGTATTTAAGTCAAGTGCCTCTTTGTGTTTTTAATTATGGATAAAAGCAAATTGTCATCGGTCATCAAATTTTTCTATTTGGAAGGGAAATTAAGGTTAGATGCCGTTCTTGAGCATTCATCACCTTCATTTTCCACCGTGAGTTTCTGGGTTTCGGAATTCAAGCGTGACCGCAATGACCGATGATGAGTCACATTCAGGACGTCCGAAAACAGCTACCACGTTAACAATTGTGGAGAAAATTCATGACATGGTTTTGGCAGATCGCCGAATAAGTGAGTAAAATTGAGGAAGCCCTGGGCATCGCTTATCGGTTCAGCTGAATCGGCTCCGAAGAAGGCAAAGACCTTTCACTCGACTGGAAAGGTGACGGTATCGGTTTTTTGGAGCGCAAAAGGAATTTTGCTAATTGGTTATCGTGAAAAATGCATAACTGGCCAATCTTACACAACGCTTTTGGTCAAAAAGTGTTGTTTCCCAAGTACACTCATTCAAGTGCAATCGTTCAGGAGAAATTGACAGAATTGAATTTCTAAATCCTTCTGCATCTGCTGTGTTTGTGTGATTTGAGTCGGTCACATTTCCACCTGTTCCAAAAATTCAAAACATTTCTGGGTAGAAAGAGATTTTGGTCGAATGAAGAACTGATAAAGGCTGTGAACGATTATTTTGGGAACCTCGAAGAAAATCACTTCCGGGAGGGAATCGAGAAGCTAGAGAAACGTTGGATCAAGTGTGTTGAACTTCGAAGGGGATTAGATTGGGAAATAAAATATAACTTGAATCCGTATTATTTTGTTTTCATTGCCATTGCGCAAACTTTTCAATCTACTCTCGTATAAAGGAAATTAACATCCAATCTGCGTATACTTATTGTAACGTACACTGATAGTTCAAACATCAAGAACGACAAGACGCGGCACCAAAAATTGCTTCCGAACTCGACCTTGTAAGTTCAGATTTGGAAAAAAACTAACTTTTGAGCATATTCATAAATATTTCATTCAATATTACATTGTTACACATTAGCGTAGATATCTAGGTACGTATGCTTGTCCGAGTGTATTGACACTACACCATAAATAACCTTAATTAAACTGATTACATCACCTACATTTACTGAATGAAGACAACCGCTTCTCGGTAAAGCTAAATCGAATTAGAATTAACGAGGAAATGACGCCGGATAGCTGGTTCATAATCGTGTAATTTTCGAAACAAAAGTCACAGGACGACAATGAAATACTTTGTACACGTGTGCGACAGAGAAATAACGCTTTTCATTCATTTTTTCTCCTAACTCGAAACGCGTCCTCCTTTTTCCCGTTTCACTACCAACTACTGCTACATTATCGGTTTAATCTAAATTGCGTTGACCGCATAGCTGTGTTGTCCATGTTCATTCATTTAAATAGGGAAGTTATTATTTCCAGCCCACGTGCCATGTACATACATCTGTCACTGTTGTAATCAATGAATGATGCACCATTCAAATATTTAGTTTTGGGAAGGGCGTGGTGTTGTACAGTTATTTTCTTCTCTTTTATTTGGTCCATATACGAATAGCGATGTGTGTGAAACACTTAATATACTATGGAACTAATAAGTAAGGTTCGACAAACGAGTACATGATTAGTTGTTTAAACCAGATTGATGCTGTCACTCCGAATTTTAATGTCCTGCACGTACGCGGGGCAAGCGGTGGAGTGACAACGTCAGCCCGGTTTACACTACTTAATGATAACTTATCATGCATTCGTTTGTCGAACCCTTCTACTATACTCGACTCGCCGAACAGATGCAGTAGCAAATTATGGCAACCTTGCAATGCAAATATCCGACTCACACAGCATAAATCACATGTAAACATATCAAAATAATAACCTCATTTTGTATTTGACATAAATAAAAATTGCAAAATAAATACTAAAATAATTTTCTTATTTCTTCAAGTATGTTTTGTTGAATTAAATTATGCATCTCCAATATATAGAATTATATGTAGTAAATAAAAAATACACAATGGTTTTAAGATCTATGTACTATATAAATACAAAATAAGAAAACAAATAATTAATATTTTTTTTTTTTTGGTACGTATTTATATAAGAAACAGTATCCTAAAAATTAACTCACTGTACAAACAGGTATAATCAAAAATAATAAATTTTATACATATTACAAAAATTTAATACAGTAAAGGAATTAATTATGACACACTAAAACGTTCTTAACATGTATCTTCTTCGCTATTAGATGATGTAGACGAATCATCATTAATTGTAATGATTAACGGCTCTATGTGTATATCTATGAGATTGTCAAGTTCCCACATTTCCTTCTCTGTTTGAATAACATGTTTAATAGCATTTTGCCAATTTTCAACAGAAATATTGTCAATACCTCGTTGAAATAATTCTTTCACGTCTGCCAATTTAAATGTAGTGTTATGTCTCGCAACATACCCCTTCACTTGTGCCCATATTAGTTCAATCGGGTTTAATTCACAGTGATAAGGGGGAGTCTAAGTACCTTTCTATTAGTGTTTTCTATTAATTCATTAACAGCATATTTCGGAGGGCCAGATAAATGTTCTTTAATTAAAGCTAACAATTCTGCTTTTACCATGTTTTCTTCATATGCAATACTATTTTCCCTCATCCAGTTTTGCATTTCTAATTTGCGACTATTAGTTGTAGGTGGCTTATTCAATTTATGACTATGGTACGGAGCATTGTCAAAAATTATAACGCAATTTTCTTTTAAATTGGGGAGAATACATCTCATCCACTCTTCAAACCTTTCTGCGTTCATGTCTTCATGATAATCTCCTGTTCTCTTTGATTCAAAGAGGAGTAAACCATTTTCTACAAATCCTTCATCCGAGCCAATGTGTGCAATTATAAATCTTTTGCCTTTGCCTGAAGGATTTTTAAGACCTGTACTTAAATGTTCTATAAATGCTTGTCTTGCAGTGACAACAGACATATCTGTCCATACTTTATTTACAGTATGTCCAGCATTTACCCAAGTTTCATCCAAGTAATATATCGGGGTACCATTTTCACGATATTTCTTAATTTCACGAAGGTATTTCCGTCTCCAGGTAATAATGTCATCTTTTTCTTTTAAAATACTATTTCGAGCTCACTTATTATAACTACAAACATAATTATCTTATGATTAGTATATAGAATTTAAAGTAATAAATATTTGTACCGAAAGTTTAGTTCCTTTAATAATGATCTGAGAGTCGTAATTTTGAAATTAGGAATGTCATCTCTTTCATTTATCACTGTGAGAACTTTTTAAACTGTTGGAGGTTCATTTTTAAAAAGAATGAATGTACAATTCTTCGTACAGCATTTTTCATTTCATCATCCACCATATCTAAAACAGCCCTTTTTCTATGATATTTTTTGGTGGTTGTAATTCGTGATTAGTGTTATATTCTTTCACAATATTGTAAACACTGCGTTCAGTAATTCCTGTAAAAGATACTATAATAGTTACTATGATTTGGTTATCGTTTTTGGAAAGATACCTGCTGCTTTGGCTGTCATTTCAACACTAACAATTTTAGAAGTGCTAGGCTCTTCTTGAAATGTTTTAAATATATTCAAAACCTTCTGTTTATCTTCTACCGTAAAATGTTTTGAAACTCTCTTCTTAGGAGGTGAGTTTTCCATAATGTAAGTATATACGATAATATAGCAAGAAATAATGTATAACCTACAAAACAATAATGTATTATTGGTGCACTAGAACGATCGATAAATAGTCTTCAGAAACACTGGCTTATGAAATATAATAGATAATGGATCATTTACAAAGAAAGCTAATAAAATCTAATATTCCAAATGCAATATGGACTCGATTTTTATTCTATTGTAAGCGGCCACCCTGATCGACCAATTACAAACGTTATTGGTTATGTGACCTATTAAACACACATTGTTGCCATAATTTACTACTGCATTTGTTCGGCGAGTCGAGTATAAGTATAATTTTGTTGCAAATAGAAGTGTATTAAATTTTGTTGTATGAGGGATGTTTTCTTGTCTGAGCCTCTCTAGCAAATCATATTTTTTAACCAATTTTGTTCGGCATAATTTAGTTGCTACTTATATGTTTAACTGGCAGTTAACATAGGTACATATATATACTTGAACATGTATTCTGTAAATATATTCTGCCTCTATTACTTTACTGGGCTCAGCGGAAAGAGAGCAGCCCTCGTATACCAAAATCAAAATACCTTATAGGTAATACATAACGTCTTCTTAATTATAGGAAATAGCATTGTTCTTAATAAACGTGGTACGTTGCTCACCGTACTGAAACTCGTTGGCTTATTGCAACCCTACTTCATCAGATCGGTGTACTCGATCTAAACCATCACCTTTCTAATGGGATTTTAGAGCGAAGCTCTTTTAGCGGGGTTCTGCGGCGAGAGTTAACTGGAAAAAAGTGAGACGTTTGAAATCGTCATTAGACGCTTTTATCTTTCATTCTTCTCTTTAATTAATTCTTTCTCCCAGACACATACACACGGACTCATCGCAGGGGCAACTATAAAATGCGCCATATTTGCGTCTCCGCCCATCAGATGGCGCTCTTATTATTCGGACTCGTATTTACTTTAAATTCAACTTCAACTTATTTACCATCGGTTTCGAAAAGAAATACTTTTTCTTTATACATTGTTTATTCAATGATAGAATTTTACCATTTATTGAAATAAGTATGAAATGGATAAAGAGCTTCGCTATTGTCGGGTGTCCCACGTCACCTCTCCTCTTTTCTTTTTACTTTTTTTTGGCATGTAAGACTACCTCAATGCCGGTGTGATCGTCCAGTGTTTATCATGCTGTTCCTTCAATAAGCTTTCTGTCAGGAGTTCCAAATATATCACCTTCTTATTTATCCCGCACACAAAATCCAAATAAACAAATATTGGTACGAGCACGTGGTAAGAATGCAAGAAGATAAATTTCCTAGCATAGCCATGCAGAAGAAACCCATCAGTAATGGGCCACCAGGCATATCTTCAAAAATATGGATGAAAAACTAGAAATGAAGAACAAGATGCAATATACATATTTTATCAACTTCAAGATCTCTGGATTTTGAGATTAGATCTTGATCATTGCTGCCCTAAAGATTTAATATTTGTCTTTAATATAAAGCAAGTAATAATATGCTTCCTCAATTTGGTGTCCATATTGTTCGTAGCAATATATCTAATCTATTTTTGATGCTCGATGTATCAATATCTTTCCAAGTTTAGGTAGTTATAAAACTTACATGTGTTATGATGAATTAGATCTCATACTTTATTGTGTCTATCAACATTTTTGTTTTGTACTAATTTCTGCGCAGCTCCTGCATTTGTATGGGTCTTTTTCATAATATATTTATAGATCTTAAATTGTAAAATATTCTTGGAGAAATTCAGCACAAATAATCTCTTACAAAAATATGATTCTTTATTTTTCGAAGCCAATATTTCGCATCCCAATTTGAAGCCTTTTAGTCATAAGAATATCAAATATTTGGGGGAAATATATTACAAAACCGTGTATTGTAAAAACAATTTCTACGTTTCTGTTTAATTAAAATGTCAAAGGGGAGGAGAAAAGAAATTTTCTCTTTAATTGTTACATTAAGATTGAAGAAGATAATTGTAAAAGGGAACGACGGCTAAACGCCTTTCTTTCATTAAAGCACATTACTGTCTTTTCGAATGACTGGACCGTTATATCGCTAAGGACGAATTTCACTCTCTCCAAGAATTAAAGCTTTATTAATTTCCTTAGGGGCTAAAGTCGACAATTTACATTTATCATTCTTTTTAAATTCCGCATATTGGCATTTTGATTTTACTCCGTCTTAGCATTCAGTATTCTTTAATTACAATACCAGTGAATTAATTAATAATTATATGAAACTAGACATACTATAATGGATGGAAGTTTTGTTTAGTCTGTGTTTAGTTAGGATATTATGCCCGATTAATTAGTTTAAAAGTTTGTGTTGCAAACGGTCAAAATTTAAAAGAAGATAATTTGTGATCATTTAGGAAAGCAAATACGAGGGTGATTCGTAAATTAGGTTTCGTTTGCTTCAAGTGAGCCTCCTCTGCTTCGTAATATTCATGGATAGAATAGTAAAGTTGGGAAGAGAAGAAACACCTACTATAACAGAAAGATAGAGTCTTATATGCGCAAATAATATACTGCAAGGGCGATTTGTAAAGTAAGTTCCGTTTCCACCTAGTGAGCAGAGGAGTGGCGATATCGACGTGATAGCAGTGTAGTCAGGCTCAATGTGAGTCCGGCAGTGCTAGCGAGAGAATCATTCGGACATTCTTTTGTGTTATTTTGGTCGTTTAAAATGGCTGTTGCAATTGAAAATCAACTGATTACGAACTGCGTTGCTGTTATCCGATTTCTGTATGCAAAGAACATGAAGATTGCTGAGATTCATCGTGAATTTTGTTCAGTTTATGGTAAAAATGTCATGAGTAACAGTGTGGTTAGAGGATAGTGCCGTTTATTGCGACGAGGACGAACTAATGTCTGTGATGAAGAACGGACCAACTGTTGTGATGGACGAAATTTTGAGTAATGTTGAAGTGAAAATTCGTAAAAATCGGTTATTCATAATCATAGAACTGAGTGTTTTTTCACTAAAATTTCACGTACAGTTTGTGTTACAGCATGACTTAGTTTACAGGCGTCAGAGTTCTATGGAGAGGGCATTAAAAAACTAGTTCATCGTTATAACAAATGTCTCAGTGTTAATGGCAATTATATAGAAAAATGACTGAAAGTTATAGCTTTAAGTTGTATATAATAAAAAGCTCTTCATGTGTTGGTGTCTTTTTTTAATAACCAAACGGAACTTACTTTCCAAATCGGTCCCGTACATCGGAATTAAAGGAAAACAAGGTTGTACATCCTTCCACATTTGTTAGATCAGTATAAACTTACACGGGACAGGTAATTTCGCCATCACGAAATATGTTGATTTTTTCCTTACTGCTCCTAACGTTAATCCTTAAGATAATGTCGCCACCAATATTTCCAATGTATTTTTATTGAGGGTGCGGGATTAGTTAAAGGGATGGGGAAAGTCCTCAAACATCAAATATCTTTATATTACTAGAGATTGACCAAAATCATAGCGGCCCATCCCCAGTTATTACCCTTCAGTACTTACCAAGTGTTGGTTCGCTAAACACTTCAGAATGTACACCAAAACAATAAAAAGTATCTGCGGTATATCAGTACTAGTAATTGATAATTACAAATTCAGTTCAGTCACAAAAAAAAAATGAAAACAAGTGAAAAGAGTTACACTTGGCGAAATTGAATTTGATTTTGTCGTTGGAAAATGAAATAGGGAACACTGTCATGAACTAAATTTGGCAGCTTTCAATCCAAAAGTTATCAATGATTCATGCAAGAGAAAAGGCGTTGATGATTTGGCCAAGAAACCACCCAAGATTATTAGAAGTATTCTAAAACAAAACCTGTTGTCCAGTGTAACTATCCTGAACGTAGAATATATAAGAAAAAATATTTGCAGCGCTAGACGTAAGATTTTTCCACCCATAGCCAGAAGTGTCTTTGAAGGACATCGTATTTTATCTAATTTAGATGTTAAAACAGGCAGAGGAGAACCATTTTTGTCCATAAATGATGACGTTGAAAATATTCTTCATGTGAATCAAATACTCATGTTCTGAATAGTGTAACACAAATTTATATTGATGGTACCTTCAATTATTGTACGTCTCACTTTTTGTCAATTGTTTATCATTCATGATTTAAAAAATGGGCACTATATGCCACTTTTATTTTGTCTACTACCAAACAAACAGGCAAATATTAATAAAAAACTGTTCAAGTTCATTTAAAATAAATTTAACATTTTGAAGGTTGTAATGGATTTTGAACGGGCCATCAGTCTTAAATTTGTAGCTTTATTTTTAGTATATATTATTAAAAGTTGTTACGGGTGTGGGTAGGTAGAAATAGATCCGTAGGCAGAAATTGATATCTACTCAACTTACAGTATAAAAATACGATCGAAGAAAAAACTTAAACAGACATTAAAAAAATCAAGCAGTTCAGTATTTGATTATGAAGAATTTCCAAACCTAGATAAGACCTTTAAATGCCCATTCTTGGAACTGTATAACGCTATCAGTGGCGTGCGATCGTTTAAACATGCATGCCACTGATAGTTTCATACAGTTGCTCCCTTCCTAAGAATGAACATTTAAAGGTCCTATCTGCATAATTCTAAGAATTCTCGGCCATCAGTTTTGAACTACCTATAGTAATTACTAAGGATTGGCTTGTCACCCTTTTTGTTAATTTCGTTTATAGTTTTCATCAATAGAATGCTGATCTAGGAATATAATAAATCAATGCTATGAGAGCTGTTGCCATTGTTGGGGAGAATTCGTACGGAAATTCTATTGTCAATATTAAAATAGTAGGTATCTCCCAGTAGATATATAATTATCAGCCTCTTATAGTAATTGTTGACAGATAAATTCAGCCTTGTATTTAGCAAATGCAGTAGCAGTTTCTGGAGAACGATTCTGGTTGGAATATGTTGGGCAACAATTCGCTACGTTTATCGCCTTTTACATATTTGATTAGTGGATACAGGGATATCAGGTTACTTTATAATACGTGGTAGGTGACAGAAGTTTATAGTTTAACTAATATTTAGGTATTGTGGAAGTATTATTTACTATTACATGTACTTGACCATTTCTTTAAAGTCGAAAGTTTTCCGAAGTATGGTAGAATGAAAAGTAATATTAAGAGTGCATGACAATATTGTCTTATAATTCAGGCATGGGCAACCTTTCTTTGTAGAAGTTTTATGCTGCGAGTAATCTTGAAAAATATACATTTTTGTGGTATCCTTATGATTCATTATGAATTAAGTTTAGACGGGCCGTGCTAATATGCAACGAAAGAATTCAGTAGCGGGCCGGGCAAATCTTACTTGAGGCCGCATGTGGCCCGCGGGCCGGAGGTTGCCCATCTGTATCTTATATGATAGTTTTCTACCACTAATTAGATCAATGAAACAAGACTAGTTTGAACGATAGTTATATTTCCAGAACGTTTACAAACGTTTTCGGAACACTTCTATATAACTATCGTTCAAACCAGTCTTGTCTCATTGACCTAATTAGTGGTAGAAAACTATCATATAAGATAAGTATAAAAGGTCACGAAATATATATATATATATATATATATATATATATATACATTTAATTTATTGAGAATATTGTGAAATTATAAACAGAAATTTGAAAGAAAAACATTTTATCAAATAAAAAATGAGAAAACTTTGATTTTAAGTTTTTTGGTTAAGTTTTTTTTTCTAAAGAAACTCGTTGATATAAATTAAATACCTCTAAATATTCCTCAAATGAACGTTTATCTATCAACCAGAGGCATTTCATTATCACAATTCCCTGTACTCGAAAACATCCGAGTTTATACATCAAAGCTTTCCTGCACGCAGGCTTCTACCAGGAAATGCGGAAGCCTTTGCGTCGTTGTTTCAGATTAATATATTTTGCGTCAAAGAATTGTTAATTGGTTCTGCGAATTCAGTAATTTCCTCTTTAACGCCCCAAACAATGAAGAAAACTGAACCGTTGCAACCGGATGGAGCGTTACCAATTGAAACAGTCATTGTTCCCGTTTCTGTGAACAAATAATCTGCATTCATCGAAGTAAATTATGAATAAGTTGCACGTCGTTACCGACAGAAAGGCTTTGTGCGCGAAAATTTCCAAGAGTACCTATTACGCTTGCATTTTGTTTCTTCGGTGAATAAAAGATGAATTGCATACGGTTGCGGAATACGCTGGAAGAAGGATCTGAGGTGTACGAGAGATAATTAAAGTTTGCAGTCATTATTATGCGACAATAACAAAGAGCTTCTCAAAATAGAAAAGTAGAATTAAATTCGGGGACGTTTGAGATTACAAAGATAAATTTACAAATAGAAGTAGTCAAGTTTTTCATTGTAGTTGTTGTAGTGCTCTGTCTTTAGGATACTTGGCTTTGTGGTGTAATTACTAGCAATTTACTGGTCGCTCGAAGATGTTATAGTACCACAGGAAATGTTCATCAGAAGTATCCGGTGCTCAACTAATAGTGTCATTCTGATTCAGATTTGTAAAAGTAAAAGATTTTAAACAAAAATAGTACAGTGCCGGTCCTGTAACACATGCACGTAGATTTCTAACAACTGATTTACAGATTCTGTTATCCTTACAGACTGTAATGTTCCAGATTTTTTTCTTTTTGTTAGTTAGATTCGGACTAGAACTAGATTCGGACAGATATGCACAAAATTTGCATATGAAAGGGTCTGTGGGATTTTATATATTAGATCAGGCATGGGCAACCTTTTTTGTAAGGAGCCAAAGAAGTTTTATGCTGCCAGTAATCTTGAAAAATATTACATTTTCGTAGTATACTTATGAAGCAATTTTTTACGGGCCGTGCTAATATGTAACGGAAAAATGCAATGGCGGACCGGACAAATCTTACTCGAGGACCCCATGTGGCCCGCGGGCCGGGGGTTACCCATGCCTGTATTAGATATTAAAATAAGTAATAAAATAAATAATTCTATTTATTTCATTAGAGTTAAAGAAGCTGGCAAAACTACTCTTTAATGATTATAATTTCTGAGAATGTAGAAAAATATGGAGGGTAGTAGTAAGTGGAATTCGGTATAGTAACGCATAAATCTTTCTCTAGATCGGGTTTCTGAAACGCGGTACTTTTAAGTAATAATTGTTTAACTTCTGTCAAGAAACTCATAGTGACGAACATCAACCATGATGGATCCTGAACCTCTGAAGGCGGTCTACTTTCAACTATTTTATTGCAGAAGCAAAATCTTTTAAATTACTTTTGTACACTACGTGTTTTAAGCACGTATATCTTATTATTACAAGCCTTTGTAGCCGATACAAGCTAGATACTCGACCTGCAAATCCTGTGTGTTTGATAAATAGTAAGAAATTTCCCACAATTTCTGAATTAGCAGTACATATTTTTTGTCATTTAGTATTATATGCCTATATGAAACGAGTTTTCAGGTTTAACCCTTATTTATACCAAATGACATTCAACTCCGAAAAACGCAGAAGATGCTTTAGGTCGAGCCGTGTCAAATATTACACCAAGGTTTAATTTGTTATGCAGCAAGAATCAAGCACATGCATTACATTAATTTTTGTTTCTATTTTGACAAATACTATGACTACTTTTTTATTTGTATATTATTGAAAGAAAGAAAGAAAATATGTACTTATTTTCGTAATGAATAATCTCATGAATGAAAAAAGTTTCAGAAGCGCTTTTAAGTAATTTGAATCAATCCCATTTCTGGTTTGTCATTTAATTCACGCAAATTTAATTTGATATAATTGCGCACGTATTTAGTTTCGTTTTCTTCAATATAGAAGAATTAATCATTTGAGTCACGAATTTGAAACTAACTGCAATTAGAATCATTTTGCGTAGATGTAATTATAGCTAGAGGTACAGTTTGATTATTAATTATTTAATGAATACTAAGTTATTTAATGTAGGAGTGTTTTATGAATATTTTAATGGTAGTGGTTATGTAAAAGGAAACAAAAAATTTAAGTAAATTGTAATAAGTGTCAGCCGAATCAGTCCAGATAGGGTACCGAAACTTAATTTATTTTGATTACCATTTTTGCTACTGGATATGAATTAATATCCATATTTCTATTTCTTTTTAAATACATACTTTGAGTAACCATGCTTTAAAGTACTTTTCTTTATCAACGTCAAGAAATAATAAGATTAGGGTCTATTTCAGTGTTCTAATTTTTCCTTTTCTTTCAAATAATTTTATCTTTAATAATTTGGATTTAAAGCATTTTGAATTAAATTCTGAATGTTTTTCCAATTAGACAATATCTTTGTTTTTATATTTTCCTTTTTGGATGTACATTTATATTTCTGATTGCAATTAAGGCATTATTATTATTAATAATAATAATTGGGTCCTCATCCCCGATCAACAATTCAGGTGAGTGGATGTAGAGATTTTATTGTGATGAGGTGGCGTCTTAATTATCTCTCAATTTTCATTCAGTCTGTCTTCACTGAGTTTGTGGGTAGGAGTTTGTTTTCCTACGTGAGAAGTCTCATCTAGTCACATTCTTGCTCTGTTCCTTCTGCTACAGCAATATCGTTGTTCAAGAAGACACGATACATATTTTCGCTGCTGCCACATCGGCGTTTGAAGGCTTTACAAACCCTCTTCCTGATATTCTTTTCAGCCCATTTTTTTCACTCCACTTCTCACCTCTTATACTAGTCGGTGAAACATGCAGTTATCTATCTCTGGATATTAGAGAGTCGATATGTAGAAGCTTATCCACTAAACGTCAAAGAAATAGAAAAGAAAACTGAGAAAGGGCCAGAATGAGACAAAATGAATGAGAGTTTGACACATCCAAGTTTGTATTTCAAGGGTATTGGCGGTATATAACGGCGCATATTATTGTACCCTCCCATTACGCATACACCTTTAAAATACAAACTCAGACTTGCCGAGCTATAATAAAACTTGGATGGAGCACGGATTGTTTGAGGGGAAGAAACTACGGGTACAAACAACTACTGTGATCGTTACTTACTTATTCGTAATATTGTTACTTTAATTCTGAACAACAACTGTTTAGTATCTGAGAGAAAACAGGTTTTCGAGATGATTAAAGAATAATTAATGGAGAAAATCACAAAATACAATGCTTAAATTTTATGTAACGCACACAGACTAACAAAGCACGTACACCTTAATCCCTTTTGGGATTTAACTTACAATCATGAAACAGAAACCTAAAAATAATGTGTGGTTATACAAAGAGAAACAGCTGATTTGCCGAAGTTGGAGGAGTAAGCCGGAATTTAGAAAAGATGGAAGGAAAAAGAGCGGGTCATCTCGTGCTTGAAGTCCCGGAGAGCTAGAAAATTTTTATTTCCTACGCTACTAAATGCTTCAAACAACTTTTAGATACAGAATTGAATTTCTTGTGTGGGTGGCCAAATGTACCTGGGGCAGTGGTGGCCCATCATGTGGATCAGGTAAAGAGTTGATTCGCCTGAAATCTTTCAAAAACAAATAATTCTTTCATTCTGTTATTCTAAATCAAAACACGAACATCAATTACTTGGTAAATTATTGGATGAAAAGTAAAACATTTTTGAAGGTCTTTAGTATTCTGATTGGTTTTTATTTTAAAACTGAATGAATGAATTATTTGTTTATACGGAAATTTAAGTTTATCAGTGCTTTACCTGATTCATATGGCGAGTCGCCTCTGGTCTGGGGCTAAATGATTCTGGGACTAATTGACCAGTATTTTTCCTGTTCTTAGTGAAAGATCAACTTTTGTCCCACTTGTGCTACAGATTCGACACGGGATATAGTTCAAGCAAAATATAGCTCCAGCTTATATAAGCTGGTCGATAATGAATGAAGGGCGTTCATACGTATTAGACCGGGGTCTAATTGGACCCCATGATAAAAATGGATGAATTTGTTACTTGTAATTGAGATGGTTTAAAATCTATCTCTAAATTCATTTTTATTACAATACAAACTATCAATTTTTGCACTGATTACAAGTAGCTTCACGAACAGAATATTCTAACCCCACAAAATGTTTACACTTCACGCACTTTTTCTCTATATTTTTGATCTTTCCTTCTTTGACGCATATAGCACCGGCCTCTCTCCTGACTTACATTCTCGGCAATCTCGACTGGTTCTTCAGAAGCTTCCAGTAACTCCGGGAAAACATCAAGTCATACATCGCTTTCTATTTACTTGAATGTGTTTATTACTGTATCTGCGTATTACATTCTCTTCTATTGGTTCTTTGCCTAGTTCCAGCAAGAAAATTTTACGGCCATTAGATCTATTACGTAGCCAATTAGGTTTAGCCAAAAGCCAGAGTTTATAAGCATTTATGCCTGCTATATCTATAAGGTGAAAAATATAGCCATTGGCCACCGATTTGTTTTTCTTTGGGTTGAATATTGTTTGGCCAATTTATCGGTGGCATCGAAGGCACCCTTTAATTTTGTTGTAAGGAAAAATTATTTCTAGCTTGTAAGACTCATCTTCACCAATTACATCATCATCTCAATAAGATGACAGCAGCTTTTTATTTTGGAATATATGATACGAATATGCTGTTTTTATGGACAGAAACATGCTTGAATGTGGTCTTTTATATGATGGTAGTAGTAGTTCCTGAGGAGTATGAGGCCTTATGTTTTCGCAAAGTACCGCACAAAATCATGTCCTTCTTCCATAATTCGTCAGCAAGTTGCATACTGGTAAAAAAGTTATTGATGGTTATACCGCGGGCTTGAGGCAAGGTATGTTGCATCATACCACCCTTAAACCTTGATTTTTCGAGTGCATTTCCTCGTTTACCTGCAATAGACATAAAACGAATACATTATAGTTTGCGCATTTTAGGCTAGTTGTAAGTTAAGCTTACCCAAATAAACTTGCATGTTTGAAATTCTCACAGTCGGAAAATGCCTATATCTTTATACCGTACTTTTCAGGTTTGCTTTTCATGTATACTTTGAAAGGTGCTCGGCCTCGAAAGGGTACAAATTGTTCATCTACACACAGATATGCACTTGAGTTGATGGACCTTTTACGGTTTGAGACAAAAGTTTCAAATACCAATAAAAAAGCTCCAATAGGGTTACTGGAGCTTGCTTATTAGTTTCTTTTCGCTCTTCTCTAGTTTCAAAGTTGTCACATCGTAAGAAAATTGTGATTTATTCATATCTGTCCCTTGACATTATGTCAATAGCTTCTTTAGAACAGTGTAGTGCTCCTAATGTGAGAAGAAGTCCAAAGTAAGCTTCCATTTTGATGGCGTTAACGGGCGTATAGCTTCTAGTTTTACTGGGATTTTCTTCATTCCATTTATTATAAAAATATTCAGCTTTTCTGTTGGTCTTCTTTACAATCGTGTCAATGATATCACAGGAAAGCATCTTGCATGCTGGAGTTATCAGAATCATTATTTTCAAGTAGTGACAACAATTTTTCATCTCTAAGAAGCTTATTATCTCGAAATCGTGGCACACTATCCATCTTGAACCGCACAATACAAACAATTAACAGCAACTAAAGGAAATTTTCACATTCACAGCCGGTATCGTAGAAATGGGAGTTGCATTGAGATCCCAGATTTATATGTAGGAACAGGAATCTTACTGTTACGGGATTCCCCGACTTAGTGCAATACATGCATTATCAACAGAAGACAGAAAACGGGGAACTACAGACAAAAACAAAGAATTGGTAAGATTTACCGGCAAAAATACGGACAAATTTTAATACACAGTAAAGGCGGGTCGGGGTCTAAATGGACCCCAGGCTAAAAGAAAATATATAAGATGTTGATAGAAACTACGGCTTATGAAATAATATAATAAACAAGTAAAGAACATCTTAAAAAAAAGAGGTGCCCAATATTCAAAATTTAAAATCATAAAAGCCCCTGATTTTCTGCTATGGGATCATTGGAGAAGAGTTATACATAAATACTCTCTAGTTTTTGCAACAGTTAAATGACAATAACTGTCTGAAATTTATGCCTTACAGCGAGAAGCGCTGAAGTGTTCCTTAGCTATGGAACACTTTATGACGTTGGACGAGTGACAAAAACATGTAGATTGAGTAGATCAGTAAGAATATGTGTAAATGAACGAAGAGCACGCAAAGGATTACAAAGAAAACTATAAAAAAGGATGATATTGTTGTATAGTGATACTCGAATGGTTAATCTTTTACTACAATTCAATATATCAAAATTTAGAATTATGTGGGGTAGGGGTTATGGTGTTCAATTGTCATACGGTTTATTTTGGGGTTCTATTTATACCTTTTCGACACCACACCCACCACCTTTTGAGCATTTTATTACCCTACGGGTGTAAGCTTAAGACAGATAAGTCAACAAATAAGTCGATAAATATATTTGACATAAAAGGATATTAAGAAGAAGTACCACCTAATAAAAGAACCTCACCATACCGGAGAAGATAAAATCTAAGAGGGGGAAGCATCCATAGAAATTAAAGGTGCATCGAGAGAAGTTAAGAGAGGAGATATAGGAAGAACCATCTTTGAAAAAGAAATTTACACTCACACACACACAACACTAGGTAATTATCTTGATTTTAAGTTAAATATTTCTCAAAATTTAGTTTGTTATAATTTATGCTTTTTATATCATTAATTAAGAGCTAGGCCGGTGCAATTTTCTTTAAGAAAATTAACTAAATTGTCAGTACAATATGCTTCGGTTGGCTGTCACCAAAGTATGATAGAGTGTATAGCGTTAATCGGAAAAAATATATTGTTTCTCTTACATCATTAGGTAAGTTGCATGAAAAGCCACAAAGCGGGAAATGATTTGACATAGAAGGTCTGCTTCTATCTGACCTTCAGCAAATCCGATTCACTAAAGTTTCTTTCGGATTAACTGTCATTTCCAGGATATGATATGCAGTGTGTTTCCATTGAAACCAAATTGCAACAAACCAGTTACAGCGGGCAAAAACTAAATTACCTCGGACACAGTCATTCGTGGTACAATTAAGGCTAATTGCGAAGGAGCGAAAAAGAGCAAAAGATTACAGCTTTGAAAGTTTACTTTTTTGACATTATTTCGTTGTAAATTCCATTATGCGGCGTTCCAAACATCACAACGATAAGGTTTTTTTTTTTTGTATAAGATAATTTAATTAACGAACCGATCAATCGATTTTAATATACCAAAACATTCTCGGTAATGAGAATTACGGGAGCGGATGAGAGTGAACTTCATTCAACCGTGTAAATTCGTAAAACATTTAATAGCCGTGTCTCCGTGGTTGGTTGCTTCTTTGTCCTGGAAGCTGCTTTAAATTCATTACGTTGATATTTATGATCATAAACCGTTTCATATTTTAAAATTCTGTGTAGGCGGCAGACATTATACTGTTTGTGCCAGAAATGTTTGTTGGCAAACAAATCTTATTTTCCTCATAAAAGGAAAACGCGTTTCAATTCGCTGTGGAATATGGAAAAATGTTTCGCCCACGGAAAATTTCAATCAAACACTTTCCGCCCACCATTTTAACAGAAACTGAAGAGAAATAATTTACAAAATACTGTTACATTCAAATATTTTAAGATGTAGGACTGTGACGTTTAGTGTGTGCTCAGAAAAGTTTTAATTTTTATTTTGCTTATATCTATCGGAGGAACAAGGATAAATGTTCTCAGATAAAAACCAAATTCATAGAATTCACGGTAAAGGCGAGACTGGAACCAAAGCTTCGAACACAATATTTTTGGAGCGAAATTTGTAATTACAAGTTCGACAATAATCACACTGCAGCTTTATTTCTCGGAACAGAGCCCTCTGCGTTTCATCGCTTAATCTCGGTTCTGCGTCGATGGATTAACATATGCTCAACCATTGTGTGCGACAGGGGATCGAATTTCCCTTTCGTATAAAGTTTGGGGAAGAGCCGAACGAGAAGGGAGTTAATTGATTCTTGGAAAAGTAACTGAACACAGACGGGGGACCGTTTCTGAAACGTAGTCGAGCGAGTACGAAAGCTCTTGTTATGATTAGATAAATACGCACCCTTAAAAGTTCCCTTTTATGTGTGCAGTGTAGCAAACACGGTTGAAAAGAGTGAAGGTATATTATTACGAAAAATCATTTTCTAGGTATCCAAGCGGGTGAAAGGTAAAGAGGATGTGTCACTAACAGCTATTAGCACACTGTCGAGTTACAGACATTTAGAATCTTTGAAAAAATGTATCAAGAACAAATATTGTGCAAATATGAAAACGTAATTTTGCTTATTAACTCGCTCGTTATGCTAACTTCAGATGTATAGTAATTATTATTATACGTACATTATAACCGAAACTTACTACCTACGGAATTGTCGCTGTTGAAATGTGGGCGTGGTACTGTATAATGGGGAATCAACTGCGTGGTTAAAAACAAATTTTTCGAAAGCAACGTTTTAGATATCTTACCTTGAGGTGTATGTTTGCCATTCAACGTTTGGAACTCTTAGTGTTACTTCTGAAGTAATAACCATATAGGAAAATAGCTAGAACTGGTAAGTAACACTTCACTTAATAAGTTCGTAGAAGGATCATAAAACAACAACTTTTATGCAAAATTTTACTACTCGTTAACATATGTGGTCCCCTTGAGGAGTGCTATATTCTTTCCAACGCTTACCTAATATTTCAATGCCCTTTTTTGTAGAACAATTTATCTTTAACATCAAAATACCCTTCAATTTCGGCAATGACTTCTTTATTGGAGTCGAATCTGTATCCCCGGAGCATTCTTTTAGATCTGCAAACAGGTGAGAGAGAATATGGTGGATGGCGAAGCAATTCAAAGTGCAATTCATGCAATTTTGTGTGTTTCGTGTGTTTTGTTGCGATGGACTTGTGACACGAAGCGTTGTCTTGGTGAAAAAGCACTTTTCTTTCTTCATTTGGGGTGGCAATTTCTTCCTTCAAACGCACCAATAACGCCATATAATAGTCACTATTGATGGTTCTTACCTTCTAAAGGTAATCGATGAATAAAATAATATTGAGCGAATTCCAAAATAAGCAGGCCACAACCTTACCAGCTGACATTTGTGTTTCTGATGGCTTTGAACAGTTTTCCTCCTTTGCTGTCCACTCAGCTGACTGCCGATTTGACTCTGGAGTATAGTGATGGATCCATGTTTCATCCATTGTCACATACCGCATGAAAGTTCTTTTTATTGCTCTGAAGAGGTAGATACGTATTTCGGTAACTAAGTTGCCATCTTCAGTGTAAAGCTGGGGGAATTAAGCATCAGTGATATCCAGTAATATCCAAGACAAACACTACACCACGAACGTTGTACAACACTGAAGCATTGCACAACGAACATCACACACTGGGTGCGCGAAACACACCAAAAAATGAGTGTCAACAGTATTCTGGTGTGCTGAGTTCTCCCAGTTTTGTACTGAGAATGGTAACTTAGGTGTGATGAAAGTATTTTCATTTATTTTATATATTATTTTAGCCACAGTTTCCTTATTCTTATTAGCCCCTTCGACTCTAATACACCTTCACCGTGCTCAATGACACGAGGAACTGTTTTATGTCCAGTAAACAATAACAGTTAATTAATCGTCCTGTTTGGAATCCATTAGCTCCGTATCGTCCCTTTTTTCATGGTGGTGAAAACCCCGCCGACCATGTTTGTTGTTGATGTTATTTTTACATTGCTACAGTTACATGACGTGTAATAAAAGTTGAGGATCAATACAATCAGGAAAAATGTAAAAATTAGTTGACAAAAAATTGTTTGATGAGAATAAGAAAACTCCGAATCTTATTGGAAGTACAAGTTGTTAGTAACATTCCCTCTATAAAGAATTTGAGGAATCCCTGCACGTACGGCGCGACTGAATTGCGGTTAAAGCTGCTGAGATTGTTAACACCCCCTCCTCCCTCCAGCTCAGAAAAGGACCCATCAGCATACTCGCGAACTTGTCAAAAGTAGTCGAGGCGATCATCCTCACTCGATTAATTCAACTCAGGTTCAAATTTCGACTAGTTCGCTTCTCGAAAGAGCCGTTTTCTTCGACCTTGCAATAAACACATTTGGGTATTGTTATTAAGTATGGAACAACACATTTCGTAAATGGCGGCCTCGGCTTTGCTGGCAGACGCGTACCTCTCCGGTAAAATTTTCAATAACGGTTCTGCACAAGTTTGGCGGTATTTTGTTGATACAGCTTTCAGTTTTGACCTGCATTGCTTGGGTAGTCTTGACCTTGTTGGCATAGACTTCGGAAAACCACACAGAGGGAAGTCTAAACATGTTAAATCGCAATCTTGGCAACCAATTCTGGTCAACAAAACCGGGAATAACACAACCTGGAAAAGACTCGTCCAAGACCGTCAATATTTCACGGACGGTATGGCAAGTGGCCTCATCCTGCTGATGCCAAATGTCTCCAAGAGCAATATCTTCCAATTGAAACATAAAGAGATGAGTTATCATACCATTCATCTTTAATACATTACCGGCCTCGTTTTCAAAGAAAAATGGTCCAATGATCCCTCTATAACATATTGCACACCAAACAGTGGAATGATGGGAATGTATTTCATTCTCGTAAAACATTTGTGAGCTCCCAAGTGGGGCAATTTTGTGTATGACCGAAGCCATCGATGTGAAAATGGACCTCATCGCTGAAAATGATTTGTCCACAGAATCGGCATTCACTTCTTGTTGTTCAATGATCCAAATTGCGAACTTTCTTTGCTGTACATCGTCAGTTGGACTTTGTAAGCATGGAAATGCAAATCTTCAGTGAGAATACGGTAAAGAGTGGCTGTTGACATGCTCAATTCTTGAGCACGATGACGAACCGGGGTCTCTGGACTCTCGGTCACAATCTCACGAACTGCCTTGATGTTTTGTTCTGAACGACCACTACTCGTCGTGTCGTGTGTTTCACATCACTAACTGAATCAGTACTTTCGAATTTTCCAATTAATCTTTTCACAGACGGTAAATTTGAGACATTATTTCTACAGAAAATTGGACGTACTTTGCGAATCCTAGCAACTATAGTTTTGTGTATTATGTATCGTGTTACGCTCCATGTTTACTAACTCCTTATGTCTTCTACTGACTTGTTGCAATTATCGACCTGTTAAAGCATGTCACCCAAAATGCAATTCAAATCTTGCGTTATTATTGTAACACGCTTTATAAAGTGATCGTTTTTAGTATAAATCCCTCTATAGTCAGGTTTGCTAGGTCGAACTACCATCACCAGCAGAAGGAATGCCTATGATATTCATAATTGTTTGGCATTTCATTGACTCAGCAACACTAGCAATTAAAAATTCGACAGAAAACATATTCTTAGAGGAAATATTGTTTACAATAAGCCGGCGATGAACTTAAAGGCTTAGTCAAGTACTGCCAAACCTACAGTTATCGTGTGTAGTCTGTTCCGTTATTTTGGGATGATGTTTTAGGTGATAATAACCGGTGAATACACCTGCGGTTAATTTTAGATTTTCTTTTTGCACTTCCAGGAATTTCTTGGCCTTTTCGGCATAGAAGGCAGTGAACCCTTTTGCCTGTCTTAGCCTTGGAATCCTACCCTAATAGGAGGTCTGCTCTTTCTTTCCAGTTTCCTATTCTTCCCATGATATGTCCTCTAGTAATATCATTAAATTGTTTTGGTCCGAGAAACAGGCCGCAGATTCTTCTCTAGCGAGGCTGTTGGTAATGTGATTGCTTTTGATGCCTCCATCCTGGCACTCACACCAAGTTACTGTCTCTTTTCAATGTGCGTTAAATACAATCAAAAGAAATTTGGCAAATTTGGACCATCCTTCTTTCTTCATTCAGAAAATAAATGGATTTCATTTTCTCGATCCTTAGGCCTCTCAGTGAGTGTTATCAAATACAATAGGTGCTGATGTTTTTCGTTTGAAATTGTTAAAGTTTGAAATAAAAGAAGATATGTACAATATTCAAGCCATCTGGGATACCTATAAGATACAGGCAACTAACAAGAAAGCAATTCCTAGAATAAGTCTTAAGTATTAACCTCATTCACATCAATCATCCGTTATACATCTGCTTTTATATCTACATACATACAAATATACGCATAATCATAAGGTGATTGAATATGCAGATCTGAAAGCAATTTATCGCAAAAAGTTACTTAAGTGCTCTTCAACCTAATAAAGCGCGAATAGGTTCGCGGAATCGTACTGTTGATAATAATTAGCAATAGTTAATAACGTCGGCAATTACAATAAAAAATTAAACAAACACAATTATCTTTCCGAGAACTTATGCCTCGTTATAATATTACGTTATTAAGTTCCGATCGCACTTGTGTTTATATGCGGCTGCAGATATGCGCATATGTGTGATTCCATCCGTTTCGCAACTCATGAAAGAACTGGAACGCGTCCATTCTGCAACAGGAAGTCATTCCGAGAATCACTTTAATTACTGATTTTGCGTCGAAACTTCCGTAAAAAGGGAAAATTTATATCTGTAGTCTTTAATTAGACAACATTTCCATAATACGCAGTTCCGGGTACCGTATTTTCATCTCACTACGTAAGTACATATCTCGTTGCACAACATCCCAGTAATGAAAAAAGATATGACACAACAGTTTTGCTTATTAAATTATATTAATTAAAGCAGCTTTCGAAAGTCAAAGATTTAAGCGCGCAAGTTTAAACAATCAGATCACACTTAAAACTCTGAAATTTGTACTTGCGAATTAAATACCGCCTGAGATGGCAAACAAAGATTCAACAACGGGTAAAAGTAAATTAATAAAATCGCTATTTTTGAAAGCTCCTGTAGTATCAGTTCCAGAATCTGAACCGTTTAAAGTCGACCCTTCCGAGTCGACACACTCATAATTCGAATTACTCCCTTAGTCGAATTCTTGAGTTGACTGGAGCGCTAGCAAAAAGAAGGAAGCATACAATAAAAAAGTTATTTTACTGTAAAAATGTATTTAATTTTTCAACATAATCCCCTTTTAACTCTCCGCACTTAACCCAAGCGTTTTCCAATTTTTTTAAACGACCCAAAAAGTGATCTTTCGAAAACTCGTCAAACTATGCTATACTAGTTGTTTCGGATATCACCCCTTCATTTGTCTGAAGTCTCTTTCCACCGAGTCATTTTTTTTTAAATTTGAAAACGAAGAAATCATTGGAAGTCAGGTCTGATGAGTATGGCGGATGAGGCAGGAAATCGTAACGCAATTCGATTAATTTTGTTGTAGCAACAGTGAACGATTTGGCATCAAAACATGTCAGCAAATCAGCGTCATATTTGTCAGTTATCGTTTTTCCTTTTTGTAAATAATCAATAAAGACAACAGCTTTGGAATCACAAATAATTGTGGCCATGACGGTATTCGTCGTGAAAATGGCTTTTGTCCATTCTTTCGACTGTACTTTTGTTTCTGGAGTATAATGGTGTTTCCAAATTTCATTTACTGTGACATATTAACGGACAAAATTTCTTTGGATAACGTTTGAACACATCAAAACATTCTTCTGAATTTTTAATGCAAGCGTTAAGCAAACGCGGCACCCATCTCGCGGGTAGATTTTTCATATGTATACGTTCATGCCAAATATTGCGTATCCGTTCGCTCGAAATATTTACTTCAATAGCTATCTGACGTACTTTCAAATTGACGATCGCTAATTATAAGGGCATGGAACTTATTAATAAAGTTTGATTTAAGAGTGGATGACGTGTTATCATTAAGTAGTGTAAGCCGGAATCACGCTTTCACTCCTTCGAACTTTATTATTCAATGATAACTTATCACTGATACACTCTTTTATCAAACTTTACGTATTAACCATTCCTGGTGTAGTAACAGTAAATGACGGTCCCGAACGTTCTGCATCATACATGCTCATTTGGCGACTTTTGAAAGCAGAAAACCACTTACAAATCATTCCATGGGAACCCAGTAAACAGTTTTTAAAGTTCGTGAACAGTTTAAGTTGGTAGCTCCGGCAATAGCGGACATACTCGCTAATTTCTAAGGGCAATGCATGCGAATATGTTCACTATTGCCGGAACTACCAACTTCAACTATTCGCGAAATTTAAAAATGTTTGCTGGAAAGGACCACATTCACGATAACGTTTCCTCCGTTTCTTTAATTGTTTTTCCACGTAAGAAATAATGCTTAATTATTCGTCGAAATTCTTTGTTTTTCATATTTACACAATAACGAGAACAGTGTTCTTTCCTATTCGAGAGATTTATGTGGAATTTTAACAGTAGACATCAGAAGTATGGCGAAAACCAACAACATAATCACCGTAGCGAAAGTGCAGCCAACCTTTGACAAGTCACTCTTTCATCAAACCGCCCTCGTACATATTACCGATTTCTATCTTTATTTTAAGATCTATCATACATCTCATATTTTCATAAAGTACCTTAGCTCTGGTTTAAATCACATTCAGAATTACCTCTTCTTTTGTTATTCATCTTATTTGTGCCGTTATAACACATGTTAGTTACATATCATATGATTTTTAATGCATTTCTCTAACTTGAGCTCTCCCAAAGTCGAACCATTTGCAGTGGTAGATAAGAATTCGACTAAATAATTGAAGACATTTGACTATGTTGCAAGAGACCATGCAAATATAAGAGAACAATGGAGCATAGGAAAAAACTGAACGCCTAAGCTGAAATTACTATCTTACAGGAAATGCCAATTTCCGAGCATCCTCTGCAGATAGACGCGTGAGCCAAGTACATTAAAATTTCGAACGTGTTGATTCCCCTTTCGTTAATGCGTGCATCTTCCAGGAAACACACATTGCACATTCACCCTCGTCTCCTTATCCTTCGAATCCTGATTGCCTCGTCAGTGGCGGCGAGATGACGCCGAAAAGAGACATGCGATGATAGAAAATCCATAGTCACCATCATCGTGCATACAGCATACGATGCGGTACATACATCTATCTATACGACGAACATCGACTTACCTATCATCGACTGATTTATTACCACGCATTAATCGTTACATGGTAATCTTGTATGTCCCCAGATGGTGTTCCAGGAACGTTTAAAAATATCTTGTGCAGCCGACGAGACGGTGCCCTTCCGATACAATAGCTAATCATTTTATTTATGCTGCGCCGGTTGAATATTTTTCCATCGTAAGAACCACCGGCTTTATTTATAGTCCTTCTTACGTCGTCGAGCGTCTCCCGCACGATGTGTGGCTTCATTGTGGCACGCAATTGGTTTCGGTGCAGTGTGCGTGTATACCACGAAGTTGGGGGTTAAAAGTTCTTCAGGGAATAACGGGTTCGCGGAAATGTCGCGCTTGCGGTCGTTCTCCTTTTTCCATATCAATTTTTACAGAGCTGTTTTCGAGAAGGCCTCAATTAAGGAAAACGAAATAACAGCCATTGAACTTATACCATTTTCATAGAAACTCCTCGAAATTAATACCTATCTTCAATACATACAGTTTTTATAACACAGGAAAATGACTTATCTATTTACATTTACCTACGACGTAGAGGTAAATAATAATTAGTTATCAAAATTTATTATGTAACAGTTTAATTCAAGCATTTACATCCGTGTTATAGGCAATTTCATTAGCGATCATCATGGACATGGTTCCAGTATTTTAATTTTTGGTATAGAGAAAAATCGTTTAGAAGTTAGTGGTTGGAATTTTCAGAATCAGTCTTAGAAATAACAACATAAGATACATATAACCGTATAAGGGCACGCATAGAGATGGTTCACGTATCAGTTACAGCCAAACTAAACTACCCCGAAAGAAGGAACTGATGATATAATGCTCAAACAAATATAAACAAGAAAAAGTAGAAGTGAAGGAGGAACAAGTTAATTTCGGAAATAAAAAGGCAGAAAATATGGTTAACGGGGGTAAAATACAGAGAGAGAGAGAAGAATACAGATCCGTATATATAAAAATGGATCGTGGTTTGTTGGGATGCTTAAAACTTGAAAACGACTGGACCAAATTGCATACTTTCTTCTGCGAGTTTGTTCGTAATTGCTACGCGAAGGTTTAGGAGAAAGAAAAGTGGAAAAATATTTTGGGGCAAAAAGAAGTTTGCTGGGTTACCTAGTAAGTAATAAAGGCTGAAATATACACTCTGTAATATAACTTCGAATGTCGTTCTAGTTTCTTTGTGAGCTCATAGATGCAATCTTTGTCGTGAATGCTTTGTCACAAAAGATTCAGTTGGCTTCGTACTCTTACCTGAGAGGCACGTTAACCGCCATAAGTGCTGCATACGCATCGCGCTACGAGGCTGTGTTTCCTTATTCCCACCCGAAAGGGCCAAAAAATGTCATATCGAGCGGCTGCTAAATACATGGAAAAGTCAAAATCGTTCGTCGTTAAATGGGTTGAGCATATAAGCAGATCTAAAATATCGACGACTTGCCAGAACGTGGATTGATAAGCAAAGTGACGCCAAACATGGAAAAAGAAATTGTGAATTTATTTAAGCGGAACCCGACCTTAACATTACGATGAGAAGCAGCAAAATTAAAACATCTCCTTGCGCATTACGTCAAATATCGAAGCACAAAGAAGAAACCACTATTAGGCGAAAAACATCTTACGAAAAGAAAAGGGAAGAGTTTGCACCGAGAATGAAACAACATGATCTTTACGGACGAAGCTTCTATTTAGGGATATACTACCATCCGACGTTCCTGATCAACATTGATCAATTGATTGATACAACAGATCGTTCAACGTCCTGTAAAAGTTAATCTTTGGGGCTACTTGTCGAAACATAGTTTTGCATGTTTACATGCAATTTAAATGCTCCGAAAATTTATGAGATGTGCTGAAAGATGCTTCATAAAATATAACGATGACTGGGGCTTACAGGAAGACAAACACCCAAAACACTGGAGCAAGCTTTGCCCCGAGTGGAAAGAGCAGTTTGACATTGTTACACTAGATTGGTGATCGCAGACGCTGAATGCAAATTCCATTGAAAATGTGTGGGCATATCTCAACCACAAGCTTCGACGAAAACGAGTGCGCAGTTTGATGTAGCTGACACGATAAATTCGTCTTATTTGGAGGTCTATACCGAGCGAACACAATCAACTTAGTTAGTGGAAAATATGCCTCGGAGATGCCAGGAAATTATTAAACTCGGTGGTGACTTGACTCGTTATTAATGGTATGGCAGTTTTCTTTTCATGGAGTACAACAAATCCATGTATTTAAAAATAACTAAAAATATTTTTTCTGCATACTAACTCGTACACGCGTTTAGTTTACGGACTGTATAAGGTAACAGAGGAAAGATAAGGAATGGTACGACCAACTCTGTCATACGTTCAGGGTAGTGAATATCTTTGTATTAAAGTACGAATACACAACCCAATGGAGTAGAAAAGAAAGAACCACGGAATAGCAAGAGTAACAATCGACGCAATATGTATAAACACAATTGACTGAATTAATGAAAATTTAGAAGACATTGGGGAAAGAAAAACAGATTATAACAATATTATAGGAGAATAAAGATGAAGAAAACCAATTTACACATAAAAACAGGAATACCATGGAAGCGAACTAAATACAAAAGAACAAATTATCAACCTGAGCTAGAGTGAATATCTTGCCGCGGTAAGAAAATTTGTGTGCTTTCGATGAACTCTGAAGCTGGACCGAACGAAGGTCAAACCAAAAGCAACTCCCGTGGAGCACCGAGGGCACTGTGTGGTAACGGCCTTCACAAAATTCTCCCAAACTAAACCAGTAGGCGGGAACTTCGAAATTAGAGACATAACTTAATTCACTTAATTCTCCGGTACTGCTCGGCACACGGTGAGAAAGCTCAGAATAGAAGAGGTGTCGGAAACAGGGCTACGGACCGTCACCACCACCCATTAGTTAGGTGTTAGGTTTTATCGCGGACACTGACTTAATGGCTTCAGTGCCGTGGATCATAGACCAAACTTCTAAGAAATATGAAAATATATAAAATAAATAGGTATAAGAAATAGGTACAGGGAATTTTAAATACAAAGGCGGCAGATGAAGATGAGGATAACAAGAGAATTGTTGAAATGTGAAAACAATTTGACAGATTTTATTTAAAAGTTGGAAGAATTCAGAACGAATTTCAATAGAATGCTAAAATAAAAAAGGAAGCCGTTCTCAATAGTATTACAACAAATTCGAAGAAAACAAATAATGTGTCCTACCTTGTTTTCAAGCAGACGCCATTTCGTCAACACCTTTCGATCTGATATTGAATGAGATCATAAGCAAAACAAATTTCAACATCAAGTACAGCCAGTACAATACTTGTTGAGCCAGAACTCCTAGAGATGAAATAGCCGCCTTCTAGGAATTCTGACTCAACAAATATCGTACCGACTCTACGTCATAACAGAAAGAAGTAGGGATAGATAAACCAAAACGCCACTAGTGCATGAGAAAGGGGGAAGGGATAGTAGCAAATAAACACTCAACTACGCAAAACGTATAGTTTAAATTCCATTATTCAGCTATACACAAATAAGAATGGTTAGGAAAGAAGAGTAAGAGAACGATGCCTAGAAGGAAATCAATCCTCTGGAGTGCATTAAAACTTAATAAGAAGCAAGAAACTAAGCAAAAGATCTAACATAGCGAAAAGATGTAATAAGATCAGTTCTTATATACCCAATTAAAATAATAGCAATACATAAAAAGAGGAAGAAAACTCGACAAGGGTGTAAAGAAAACAATAATAACTGTTAGGAGTAATAGATCAGAATAAAGGCTAAACAAAGAATAGGGAAATATAAAACAAAAGAAGACAAACTGACAATATCGACCAAGAAGATGTTTAATAGATGGAATAATTGAACGAAAACTAGGTAAGACCAAGAAAAGGATGCCGAGTTGATGTGGAAGGATTGGGATACGTAGAATATCACGAACTGGCGACTAAAACGTGAGGACAGGAAAGAATGGACATAGCAAAAAAGTACGCATTAGATTGTAACAGGCGAAAAAGAGTTAAAATACCAAAGAATTAGACGGATAGTGTGATACTATTATCTTCAGTGAAGAGATATATATGATGGAAAACCTTGTATCGAAAAGGGGAAGTATTAGTGTAGTTTTCGAAGTCATAAATCAACAATGGGTCAAGTAAGTGTACTGAAGCAACTGCAAGAAGGTAGTTACAGGCAGATATTAAATTTATACATAATTTTTATAGATTTCTAACGTGTAAAGTGTATCACACAACTGACACAAAGCAGCTCCTAAAGCAATAAGAGAAATTGGGGTCCATCCAAAGCTAATAAGTCTCAGCCAGTTGACGTTGTGTTAGCGTACTGGGTGTAAATGGAAAAACACCAACAAACTTCCTTATAGAAAAGGGCTCTGGCGGGGTGACGTCGTCAACAGCGGTTTTTAATCTGGTGATGGAGGTAATAATGAGGAAAAGCAAATTGATAGCAGTGGTCTAATATATGATAAAGAGCATCAATGTTTGGTCTTTGTTAATAATAACAATTGTTGTTGTTGATGATGATGTTATAATTGTAACAAGAAATCAAGAAGAACAGAAAACGTAGCAAGAAAACTTATTAAAGAAATGATAAAATATCGACTATAAATAAATAGAAATAGGATAAACTATATGAACATGTAGTAGTTATCTCAAGGGATAAAAAGCATATGAATACAGTAGAATAACATGTGAAGGCGTGAAGGAAATCAAAGTAGGGAGATATAAATTTGAAATGGTAAATAACTTCAAATATCTGGGATTACAAATAGGTAGGGATGGTTTTAAGGGTGAGGTACAGAAGAGAGTGCAGGCAGGAAATCAAACCCATTATTGTTACGAATCATTGTTAAGGGAAAGAAAAGTGAGTACAATGTACAATGATAAGTAAGATAGTAACATATGTATGTAGACGAAACATTAGCCATGACCAGAAAAGTGGAAAAAGAACTAAGGGTATTCGAGAGAAGAGTAATCAGAGTGATGGTGGGGCCAAAGAAGCTAGGCGCGAATGAGTACAGAACGTTGAAGAATCACGAAATACAAGAAATAATGAGAGGAGTCAAAATAATAAAATCATAGCGTATAAGATGGTTGGGACATATATGGAGAAGTGATGGGGAGAGTAATATCAAAATGATAACAAATTGGACACCGATGGAGAGAAGATCAAGGGGAAGACCTAAAGGAAGGTGGATTGACCAAGTGACAGAAGATTTAAGAATGATGAAAGTGGACAACTGGAACCAGAAGGTACAGGAGAGAAAAGCACGAGGGATTATAATTAACTAGGCAATGGGCTAATCGCCCCGAAAATCGATTGGGAAGTTTCAAATGGCAATGGCGAAAATTCTGAAGAGGAATGTGGTGCCTTAAATATATTGTTGAACATCGACTCTCATCCAAAAATGTGTCTTTTATCAAATAAAATCGACCTGTTCAAGGATTTCTTGCAACAAAATTTTATTTTGCTTTTACTGAATTCATTCCACACTTTAGGCGCGCACTGTTTACAGCAACTTCCTCCAGTTGCAATGACTATAATGAAATAGTACTTCTTTCAAATCAAACGAATGTGCCTAAAGGTATCTTACAGTTCTTCATTCAAATTCAAAAATTCAGCCTTTTACAAATATTATTAAACTAGTTTGCAAGTAATCTGGTCGAAGATAAACTATTTCCTCTATTTTGGGAGCTCATTCACTAGATTAAAATAGTATGCATTCTTTGAAAAACCAACCTTCTTCAAGAGGTGGGAAACTATGCAAGAAGAGTCATTTCAGATAAGAATTTGTATCAAATCATTAACTAATTGTTCTCGAAATTTTAAAACAGCAAAGTTGAACGAGCAACACATCTTAGTTTAAGAATGACTATGAAAATATTAGTGTAAATCTAAATGTAATAGTTGATTTTGCGCTTATTACAATTTTAAGAAATTTTATATCGTCAGGTAAGAGCAGAAGAATTAGCTTCCAAGTGCGAGACAAATTTGCTGTTTGTAATCATGATGAGAGTTCTCCATGGAAATGAGGAGAGATTCATGAAATTATAAATAAAACTTAATGCAAGGAAATTTTAAACTACAAGCTTTCGTTTGGGAAGATCACTACCAAATTTACATAAACTTTTATTTCATTCCATAGAAAATTCATGGTTAACCGTTGTATATATGTTTCTGCAATAACCAGGCATAAATTAATTTATAAAAGCAAAACTTCCTCTTATGCAACGCCCCGCGTTTGATCTCAAATGGCGTTACTTCAAGTAAATCCAATCGACATTAGACTCCAATTAAATTACCTCGTTTCTTCAGAAAATGTGATGGTAATTTCGACGTGTGCATAACTAGTGCGTTATAATAAATAAAGTAAAAAGCACCGGTTTTGCACGTTTGATTAATGAAGTGATTCGCACGTCGTAATAATCGGTGATGTAACGAAAGGACTTTAAAATACGTAAAAATTGGCTCAATCTCGTGAACAACCACGGTAATTGACTTCGCGTAACTGGCAGAGCAGCACCCGTTCTCGCAGCAAATAACGCGATGCGCCGAGCAAAAAGAAAGGTGTAACAAAATCAATTATGCATTATTGAAATATAATGGGATGTAAAAAGATCGGACCCAAAATAAAATGCTTAGTAATGACAGGCAATTATGATTGGAGATATTTTACAAACCATATCGAGAATGGATTAACGTTTTTCATTATCGGCATGGCATGTAGGTATTTTAAGTACATAACTGGAAAAAAAATCTGGATCCATGGGAATTAAAGCGACACGACATTGAGTTGACATTTTGATTACTTAAACGAGTAATTGAAAAATTATTTTGCCTTCGCTTTGTAGTATCGGTAATGATATGTCCATTCCGGAATATTTCATGTATTAATGCTAATTTTACAAAAATACAGGTTTACCACAAGAAGATAAAGCAGAATAGGGCTACATGGATATAGAGATTTTCGCAGAAGCTAGTCGCAATGAGTATATGAGTCGATGTATACATAAGTGTAAGATGCACTCATTACCCTACCTTATTTCTTTCTCAACAGAATCTCCAGAAGAGTTCTTGATTTAGAAAATATTTCGGATTAACCTCGCTTCTTAAATATACGAGGGCGATTCGTAAAGTAAGTTTCGTATCCATCTAGCGAGCAGGGGAGTGGTGATATCGACGCGATCGCAGCACTGCGGTGTAGTCTGATTTAATGTGAGTCCGGCAGTGCTATTTTGGTCGTTTGAAATGACTGTTGCAATTGAAGATCGGGCCGATTGTGAACTGCGTGCTGTTATCCGATTTCTGTGTGCAAACAACATGAAGGCTGCTGAGATTCATCGTGAACTTTGTTCTGTTTATGGTGAAAATGTGATAAGTGACAATGTAGTTAGAAGATGGTGCCATATGTTTAAAGAGGCACGAGTTGATGTCCGTGATATAGACCGGAGTGGACGACCAATTGTTGTAACGGACGAACTTTTGAGTAATATCACAGAAAAAAATCGTAAAAATCGGCGATTGGCAATCAGAGAATTGAGTGCCTACTTCCCTAGAATTTCACGTACAGGTTTGTACGAGATTGTGTAGGACAATGTTTCAGCTTATTTCACAGGCGACAAAGTGTTATAAAGAGGACATTAAGAAAACTTGTTTATCGCTATAACAAATGTCTCAACCTTAATGGCTAATATGTAGAAAAATATCTGAAAATAGTTGTAAATAATAATTAAATCCTCTTCATGTATGGTTGTTTTTTCAATAACCAAACGAAACTTTCTTTACGAATCGCCATCGTATTACAAAAGCGGAACTACCTGTAGTTGGACAATATATCACACATAATTGTAAATTTTGATGTTTAACCATCCGGATCGTCTCTGTTGGACCCGTTTGTACTTCTAATATTCCATATTCATGAATCACGGTGTTAACTCGAAACACTGTAATAAGCTTCTCGATTCCATGAAAAGCAATTACGTATATACAAGTGAGTTCAGAAAGCTCGTTAATATTATCAGCGAAATGCAACTTACGAACTATGTATACACCTGTTATCTTCGTTGTTTCTTATGTTATTTTCAATTACCGACCTATCCTTTATGATCGCAACGAGCAAACGAGAAGATAGGTAGGTAGATAGCATTGCTTGTAGTATGTAGCCTGAGTTCGGGTATTCAACGTTACCGAGAATTCTGACTATGACTTCGGTGTGAATGCTTCTTAGGTGATTTCCATATTAAAATCGGTAATCGTCAAAGAGCCGAAATTACTGGGTAACAATGGAATAAAGATAGTGTTGCTATTGTTTAGATAATTGCTTGTAAAATACACTTATCACACTACGTATTGTGTATCAAATTCGATGGATAGATTATGTGAACAGAGTGATTAGGTGCTCTTTCTGTAGTTCTTGTCTGTACATGTTGGTAGGAGATGGAAATTAATTTCCAATACGCATCAAATTAGTTCTAAATTTAAAGCAACATTAGACGAAAAAGAGCTTTAGTTTGTCAATATAGCGCATGTACCAGGAATATATATACATACCATATATACGACAAGGTTGAGAAAGCATTGTTTTAGTACATTGTGTGCAAAGCATTTTTTTTAATCTTGGTGATCAGGATCACCATGATGTTATAAACTTACATTTGGCATTAAGGATTTTAAATTATACAATGAAGAATTGAACTAAATTATAATCATAATTCGTCTTATTTCGGCAAATGATAATATTATTTACAATAACATCAAAAGCATGATAGATAACAGTAGAAGAAAACAATAGTTTTATTGATTGATATTATAGGAAATTGATGTCATCGTCTATGTGACGCGCTTGGACAAGTGGAACTTTACATGCGCCGCAATTTAATTAAAAACGTTGGAGTGAATTTCACTCACAATCATGGATGGATCGATGAAATTTTATTCTTCTCCCACGAAGGATTAACAACACTTTATCACGGGTTTCCACGAAATAAAACCAGCAAATGAGTTTGTGCTTTGTATATTAGATAATACTGAAGTGAACGCTTGTTTCGTCGCTCTAACCAAATGTTCGAAATGAAGGTGAATGACTATTACAACCCTATTTGAATATATACTTTTAACATAAATGAAACATCATTATACATGTATATACATATATCCATGTCTTGTGATTTCTCTAGGTTCAGGGAACTGAACAATAAAATTCTTACGAAGCACTTCGATGATTTAAAACACAAGATTTTATTGTTGGAAATTTTACATATCATAAAATTAATTACTACATTACAAAATGAATTAGATTATAACTTCGAAGGTTTAAGTAATTTGATCGAACTTGATTTTGAGTCTCGAAAGAATGAGAAAATTTTCGGAATCACAAAAGAGAAACAGACAATTTGACAAAGGTTTTTGTTAGGTAAATGCATTGTAAATACGTCCAATGTTGACATTCCTTCAGAGTTTAGGTACATTTTGGTTCTCGGCCCAAAGTTCTCTTTTCCTAATGTACGGGTTGATCTCAGGAGTGTAGTTAATGTTTTGAGTTGTCTGGAGTTTGGAATTAAGTCGCTTAAAGTAAATGACCAAATTAATATTAGAAATAATTTTTGTAATCTTTTTCAAAACTACATTAGTAATCTGAATGAAAGTGTTGTTGCCACCAAATATAAGAATGTCATTAAAGACATAAGAAATGCCAAAAGGTTCTTAAAAGAACATCCTGAATTGTTGGTCACCATTGTTGACAAAGGGCACAAAACTTCAGGAAAGCAGTAAATAATGACTATCAAATACTTCTGTAGTTTATGATTATATCTTCCTTGTTTTTTCGTTATTCGTTTTGGGTATAGGTTCCAATGTGCTAGTGAAAATATTCACATTATTATCAGTGAAAAGCCGAGACTCTCCTAGATATACGAAAACACACACTTTTTATATTCTTTCAATTCTTTTCTCCTTCGGCGTGGGCCTTCTGCCCATCTGGGACCCTTTAGATTCAAAATCTTTATTAATAATTTGGTGAATGATAATAACGTACCATCATACAACTTGACTAATCAAGAAGCAAATGCTCTCGACTACCTGTAAGGACTTAAAGCTCTCTGTCAAACTAAATTTCCAAAGCCGTTACAAAATTTATTCCTTCTGTATGGTGCAATTTCATACATTTGCGAGAACCATAAGAAATAAACATCTATTCCTATAAATATTGCTGAATTATAACCAACAAATTTTCAGTTAGAATAAACCAGTTCACCGTTGTACATACACCTAAATACCTTTATCACGACCAATTTACTTTTCAGGCACGCAGCTATTTGTAATTGATACCGAGAAACGTCATTACATAAATCAGTATCAATTATATTTCTTCTTAGCATGGCGCTTTCTCATGAACAAGCTAATAAAAGAAATCAGCCATCACAGATGTAATTGTGCGAATTCTCCCTCCTTCTTGCACGCGCGTACAAACGCATCACAAACATATTAAATTATAAAGGAGCTTCTCGGAAGGAAACGTTAACTGGCGGATCGAGCCCGCTGGAGGATTCCTGAAACTTGTACAGCGCAAATAAAGGTTTTGTCTTTCACCGTTGCGTCAC
Source organism: Chrysina gloriosa (assembly GCA_038088585.1). Lineage (NCBI taxonomy): Eukaryota > Metazoa > Arthropoda > Insecta > Coleoptera > Scarabaeidae > Chrysina > Chrysina gloriosa. The sequence continues at coordinate 14,550,629 of CM076092.1, forward strand.
TACCAACAAGTGGAATATATATGTACTACAGCTCCCACAGCTGCCGATCTAGTTAAATATTCCGGGAATACGAGCTGAGGTAGAAAATTAATAAATTTCTATTCCTAGTAACGTTGCGAAGCTCTTAGACGTTTCTGCAATAGTGGAACTTAAGAGGAAGTTCACGTAATTGAAACTGTTGAAGTAGGTGTACGATGAGGTAAAGTTGGTGCCTATCATAATTTTTCTTCCATTATAACATATTCGTTTCCTCTTTTGATTAATTTTTTGCTAACTTTACAAATATATAATAGGAAAGCTTTCATCCCTCTGGAATGCTGAATTGAGAGGTAGCAAAAGCTCATCCCTCCGTTCATCCTCAGTCTGAAGGATTTGACTGCTTTGACTTCTATTAAACAAGGAAAATACTGGGCTAAATTTATGAAGGATTGTAATAATAGGCAACATTAGATTCAGATTTCATCCGTCAAAATCGATTGGTAATACTTAATCTTTGCGTTCGGGAATAAAATTTGTGTATGATCAGATTTAGAAATTTCGCCCATGTAATGAGGAGGATAATTGTCAAATAAGTATTCGGGCATTGGGAAGATGATTTTTTGACTCGAAACATTGAATGACATTACAAAAGTATTGAAATTTTGCTTTCGTGTCTTGGTTATTTTTAGCAATGGAATTTTAGAGTAATTTGCACGATTTTGTAAACGATAGGAAACAAGACGAGTGAATAGAACGACAAACGTCAAAACCAAAATCTCGCAATTTCTGGATAGTCCGAAGCACGCGCTACAGTTTGGCATTATTGTAAAGCAATATTGGTGATTTTATGGTTGTAAAGCGGGCTGAATTTTTTCGAGTTTCAGAAGTCAGAAGTTAGAAGCCAGTGTCCCTGTCCGGAAAGAATCTGCAGTGCATCAACTTCCTGATTATTCATTAAACACTAAAGTTTTTGCGGAGGTTCAGTGAAAGTTTCATCTGTTTTCGGGTTTGACCTTTGTCCGGCTATTCGGTCGTACATATTCTACTATCTTGTTATTGTTTATTCATAAGTATTCTTGCAGAAACAGCGACAAACTAAGTTGTTTGTGATTCCCTTTCTGTGCTTTGTTCAATTCTTGACGCATCCATTTACCTATCCTTCTCAGTTCTCCAATTGCCTTTATGTAACTAAGATTCATTGGTCTTGTGAGGAACTCTCGATTCGGTTACAAGTTTCTGCACTGCTGTTCTTGGATTTTGTTTCAGTCCTCATGGAGTAGTTATTGGTTGCTGGTTGACGTCTTAGAACGTAATCCTTGTTCAAATTTTCATCTAACGATCCGAACCTCCTAAATCAGTTCTGTACAGTATGTTAATTCACGGCGGCCGTCACCAAACGTTCGCTTTTTTCAATTTACTAACTTAGTTGCTTTCACACCCGGATCAAAATTGCAAGCCAAATGCTTGAAAATGCTGTTTTTCGCGATCGCTTCAATTGCTTGTAAAACACTAAGAAAATTAAACTTTCCCTAAGAGGTTTCCTATACAATGCAGCGACACAGGTCCTTCAATATATATATATATATGTATATATATATATATATATAAAGGTCTGGAACCAGTTCGTCGAACACATCACATTACAAAAACGAAAAGATTGACTCGCTTGAATCTGATTCATATGGTAGGTCATTAGATATAAGTACGCTAGAGAGCTGCTTTAAACGATCAAATTTAAAATATCTAAAGATTAATATCGTTTTGAAATCGTTGAAATCGTCTGGCCGTAATTGATTTTGCAAAAGATGAATATTGAATAGAACGATAAGTGCGTGGGTTTCAATTAGATAAACGTAGAAAACGTATGGAAAATTTTCTGAAATCAATAAATGAGATTCGGCGTTTTGGAAGACGACTTGGGGGTAAATTTATATATATGAACAGTTTCTATTCTAATGCATTGCTTGTTGCAAACTAGTTTCTTAATTGTTTAGTATTTTAAATCATTTCGAATAGTGCTATCTATAATCATAGTTGCATTTTTAATATTTCAAGCTATTATTACCTAATGTCTTTCCTGCGGATTCCATTTTATTTTTAGTGATACTAGATACGTTTGTGGTATATTTGTATTGATGATTGCAATGTAGTATGTGAGAGCTACTTCGTCCTAATTTCCCAGTGCCTCCACCATAATAGAATTTATGCTAACAAGATTTGCAATTCATTTATTAAACGTGCTTCTTACAGAAATAAATGAGATCTAATCCTGGATAACTCCAAATACATATTTCGACTACCAAGTAGTTATCCTTAATGGAGAACACAAAAGAAAAAGTTAGCCATGAACTTTGGTTAAAAATGTCCTTATACAGTAAAACATCGTTATAACGCGTTTCTAGGACCCTAGAAAAAACAGCGCTATAACCGGGAAAGCGCTATTACCGGGAAATCTTAAAAACGTCTAAAAATGAACAAAATTTATTTTAAAACGTCTTTATATACGTACACTTCCAAGTTAACGCCGCAAGGTCGAATTTCAATAAATATTACTACTATATATGTATGTATTACTACATATATTTTACTTCTTTTAAATAAAGTGAAAAGCTAACAAAGGCTATCTTATATAAAACTTGTACGTTAAAAAAGAAATAAAACAAACTATGTATTCATTCCTACAAATTTTATTTTTAAAAAATCATTAATTTGTGTTTGTTTATAGTGACAGATGGTTTTTCTAAAAACTGCATTTTCTACTTTATTGATAGTTTGTACGGTTTCCTCTTCTACCTCCGTACAAGAAAAAAATGTTCTGATTGCTTTCAGGGCCTCCAAAATGTCGTTTATTTTTGGCGTAATTATTTCTGATGAATCTTCATCCTCTTCATTTTCCACTTCCGATGATGTATTGTAATCGGCGATTAGTTTCTCAAGGCTTGAAACTTCATTGGTTACTAGCCCATTGTCGAAGTCATCAAAACTTTCCAATTCAGTCAATCTTTCTTCCATTTGTAAAAAGTTTCGTCAGCTTTCATCAATTTCTACCTCTTCGGTTTTATCTTCCCTTGTAAAGTTACCAACACCTTTCTTGCTGTGGCTTTCTTGCAACAATTAAAAATGATCTCTTTTGTAATGTCCATCCATGCAGCGTATAAAATGTGGATACCATCAAAAACAGAAATTGTTGGAGAAGTCGAATTTGAGCTGTCCATAATCGATAGATATCGTTGGACCATCCTTTTCCTGTACCCTTGCTTCAGAATTTTTATGATGCCTTGATCAAGTGGTTGAAGCTCACTTGTGGTGTTAGGTGGTAGGAAAATCAAGTTAATGTTTTTGAGATTTACCTGTTTCGGATGCGCAGCGCAATTGTCGACAAGCGAAAATACTCTTCGGTCTTTCAATTCGATGTGCCACTCATTAAGCCATTGCACAAACCTATCTCCAGTCATCCATACACGAGATTGAGGAGAATAAATGCAGGGACGGGGTGTTATAAGCGGGAAATGGGAACGTTATAACTAATAAAAGTACTACAGAAAGTTTTACTGTAATAATAAACAGACTACAGATAATTATAGGCTGTGAACAGAAAGTAAGTTTTGTTACCTATACTCCCTCCTCGATCATTTTTGTACAATTAAAGAAACTTGAATGATTAGAAAGACGGTTGATTCGTAGATTTTGGTTGTACTCAGCGCCAAAGTAAAATTTTGTCGTAAATATTCATCTGGTGGAGGCGCCAGATAAAGTAAATTGAAACAAGTTGAGGCTCTGTTTCTACAATATGAACATGAATATGAATGAATATGAAAACTGAAATTCGTGTTTTATGGGGTTATAACTGATACCGAAACAGCGAGTTATTGAACCGAAATGCTAGTTTGCTTACAACGCTAGACAAAATACCAACAATCGAAGGCTACGCCTTCTAAAATCTATGTTATATAACTACCACGTATCAAACCCTAATTAAAGTTAATTTATGTTCCTGGCGTCGTTGTAGTTACTTAGTACTAACCTTCAATGATGGTGGTATTTTGGCGTCTTAAGCAAACTAGTATTTCGGTATTTCTTATCGCCAGCTATAACTATATATAACGCGTATTTTAAATTTCCATTAGCTCATACTGTACCAGCAGTGCACCAGCTTGTTTAAATGGACTTTTTCGGGCGCCTCCACCAAATTAATATTGACGGCAACGATGTTACTATGACGACGAGTAAAACGCAAATTCACGGATCAACTTTCCAGTATCTTTTATCTGTATAGAAACGAATGTGGAGGACGTGCAGGACCTATATAAGAAATACATCCACGCACGCTCGCCCTAATTAGATTTCCGGGAATTTTCAATTTAGTGATAGATCCGGCGACAGTGGAATTGAGCCTGCAGAATTAACTAGCAGCGTTTTGAATGGCTAGTGCGATCTAAATACGCGACTAGACACTAAAAAACAGCAACTGGTGCGCACGTTGTACGTTAATTAAAACGATTCGTTCATGCGTTTCGTTTCAGTACAACAGACTCGTCGCTGTAACGTATCTGTGAACGTAGTAGGTGGATGTTTTATGTACGTATGTACATCAATACCGAACGAATTATTCCATTTTATGCGCATAAATTCAAACAGCCAGTTTACATACGTACATACATGGTTATGTAATACATATATCCATGTATTTATACCTACTGTTCGGATTTATGCGCATAAAATTGAATAATTCGCTGAGTGATGGGCTATGGGCTTATGGTTATAATAAACAACGTTTGTGACTTATTTATAGGTAGTTTACGTATATAAAATTGTTGTGAATTACGAATTTGAGAAATATATTTAACAACTAAATCAATTTATGGACATTGTTGGTTCGTTATCACTTTGTTCTATCTTGAATATTAGGTAAAATATTTAGTGATAATTTATGGGCAGAATTTATATAATATCAAGGGGACAGGTACTAAAACGTACGTAGTTAGTTTGCATTTCTTTCAGCTATTAAAGGGAATTTTACAATTCTATACTATCACGGCTTTTGATTGAAGTGAGAGTAACGAAAAAAGAAAAACGTTACGTTATGGTCTATCAATAGTTCTTGTGATTGCTTATACTCAAGGGAATCTCAGTAGATACTATTCTGGTTCTTAGTGTTAGGCTTCGTGGGTAAAGTAGTCTCCATCCACACTTATCCACTAATGCCAGCGATTTTCCAATCTTGGAAAAAATGTTTCGAAAGTCCGATTCTGTAAAGTGAGTCCGGAGGCGGTTCTGAACCGAATCGCAACCTGTTCCGATTCGACCTGAATTTCTTCGAACGTATCAAAACGTCGATCTTTTAACTTAAGTTTCAGTTTGGGAAACAGACCGAAGTCGCAGAGTGCTAAATCTGGTGAATTCTTAGCTAAAAATGATTGTATGGCGACTGAGCTGTGCGCTGGTATTATCATGGTGCAGCGCAAATTCCTTTTCTTGTAAAAAGTGTTCGCGAAATCGCTTCAAAACATCGCAATAGAACAGAGAATTAACACCTTTCGCTGGTGGCAAAAATTCACGGTGTACAACGCCTTTCACGTCAAAAAAACAACAATAGGCAAGCTCTTCACATTGCTTCTCACTTGTTTGGATTTCTTCGGCCTTGGCGAATCGGGACTCTCCCACTGATTCGATTGTCGCTTTGTTTTAGGATCGTAGCCATAAGTCCAGCGTTCATAACCTGTTACAACTGCAGATAAGGTTTCATTATCCAAGGCAAAAATCTTCAACTCAGTGCACATATGAACTTGGTTCTGCATCCCGAGGCGAGACTATATGCGGAAGAACCGCTCTCAAAGTTGTTAAGCCTAATTAAAGGAACAATGCTAGAGAACCTTCTTTAAGGAGGCATGACCACAATAGATCTGAACGGTCGCAGCGGAACAGGCAGCGTTGTCACCTCAGGTAATATAATCTAAGTTGGTTCTGCTTCTGATCAGCTGCCAGCAGTATTAGGATAAATTTGGCTGTGATATGCTACGTCCCCAATACCTCACTCAAAATTCGCTGACATGTTCGATAGCCAATTCCAAATTTAGCGACAATGTTTCAAGTTGTCTGATGACGATTTCATAATTTTACAATGTATTGCCAAATTTGGGTGATCTTTTCAGGTGTGGTTGATGTCAAAGTTCTTCCTCCTCGTTTATCATCTCCAAGATCTATTCTGCCGGCTTTAAACCGGGCATACCACTCAAAATCTTGTGTATGGCTTAGTGACGTTTCGCTCGCAGATTTTTAAGGTTAAAACAAAATTTAATAAGGTGGAAGTACGATTATACAGGCTAGTAATGGGGAAAACAAGACCACGTGTTGTAATACGATTCTTTTCGATTAAAACCATCGTCTTTCTCTCTTCGATGCGGGTTTATTCCGTATTACAAAGGTTGCTGCCATTTGTAACGAAACTTCAGAGGGAATATTGTACTACTTTGCTAGTAATTATGAAATAAATTTTATTGTATTATAGTGCACTCCTGAAGGAACAATAACGAGAAACATCAAAAGGCTGCTTTACCCGCTACTAGCCTTTCAACCTAAATAAAATTGAATGCAAGCAGTTTGTTCTTATTTTTTATCCGTCTTTAAAATTTGCAACACGACATAAACAATACTTTATGCAAGCAGGTGTTCGTGACGTATGTACAGCCGGTATGATATTTGTTGAGCCAAAATTCCGAGAAAGCCGCTACGTCATTTCTTGGAATAAACCGTACTTGACTTAAGGGCCTGTCGTGATTAGATATTTCCCATGGTTTAAAATTTCTAGGAATTCTGGCTCAATAAATATTGTACCGACTATAGCTACCGCCACCAGCCCGCGTTGTCGATATATAGCGTCAGTCCAGGTATTTCTGGATCGCACCTCGTATATATGTACCTACAGTCAAACTGCTCCAATAACTCTGGACTCGACTAAGGCCACCTGAATACCTTAGAAGGACTTTAATGGAATTTACTACACCTGGCTGGCAGCTCACCGGGGCAATGAAGAACCGAGAGAGCAGATGACTTGTTTCGAAAAGGAAGTGTTACTTCCTTTTTTTGCCCTCACAGAGTCTAATCCTGCTCTCAAAATTACCCACGTCCATTGTAAAAGCGAATATGTGAGGCTGGTCTGAGGAACCAATTACGGTCCCAATGAGGTTCAAGCAATCCAGGACTTTTATTGAAATGCCCTTGAATTGAGTTGCAATCACACTATGAACCTTCCAAAACTGTAGAGAAGTCAATTCAGGACTCTGGTGTCATCATTCGACATTGGATGCTCAATTGTCATCGGCATAAAATCTGACCCTGCAATGGATCTTAGCGAAAATTCTGTAATGAAGTAGATGAAATTACCGACTACTTAGTACGTCATCATAACGCTTCAGTTAACAGAAGGCTTCTATACTTAGAGGACATGTATTTGGAGTTTACGGGTGCAAGATCTATTCGCTTAGAGAAGGTCCACTTCTTCTTAAGGAAGGTAGAGATTCCTTTTTAGATGTCTGAGTGCAGCTTTTTCGGACTCTTTCTACTAAACTAACGGAAAAAGTATGTTGTTAGTTCTAGAAAATAAGTTTATTAAAATTCAGGAACTTTGTGCTTGTTGTGGTTTTACTCACGAAGTGCACCACTATATATACCACATATATCGTGTTGAAACTCTTACTTATAAATAATAGGTCAAAGGAATAACTTGCATTGATGATGTACAGGTACATCATCAACGAGCGTTTGTGGTGACCAGTTTCAGCCTTTGGAAAATAAGTAGATGGACAAATAGCGCATTCCATACAGTGGCAAAGGCGAGTTACTAACGAATTCTTTTCTTCCAACGATCGATGTTATTCTACCGAAAAGAACATGTCAAATTTTACGTTGCTATAAAAGTATTGTATCTAATACCCGAGTCCTCATATATTATCTGAACTTGTAATATACGAAATTATATGAAACGATGCTGCTTTATCTTTATCCCCTGATCGTTAAATTTGATCTTTTGTCTGTCAAACATAATTAATCATAGTTATTTATTAGTAATTATTTCTTTTCCGCTAACGTACACACATGCATACATGCTAGCACATTCCTCGAAGCACCAGCTTGAGAATTATGTCAAATTCGATGTAACTGTTCTAAGAAATTTAATTACTGTTAATGTTACATTAACTCCGCATCAAGAATTAGATTACCGCACGGTTCCTCTTTACTTCTTTCCACTCAATCGCATTTGGACTTTTTGTTTTATTAGTGAACTGTGGCGCTTTTTCACCCGTTATTTCTGGGTAGACGCTACATTTACGGATAATTAAACATTCCGAGTAAATAATTATTAAAATGAAAACCAGGATGATAACCGATGAAGCATGCAGGTCAGTATTTCAATTAATCGTATGAATCTCGGAAACGTGAAATTAGTAATGCTTGCTTGTGCGTGAAACAACTTAAGAATCGATTTTATTTGTAGTTGATGCATACATTGTCTATTTAGGTTGTGTTTAAGAAATATATTGATGGTAATAGGGAGGAACCAAGGGTGGAAGGCCACTATAGAAAGATATCCTTATGATAAGTAAGCTCACATTGGAATATAAAAACGGAACTATCGTGTTTTCTCAGACGCTTCATCTAAATAGTAAGGAGGCCCAATAGTATATACAGTGGTGCTAATGGCTAAACATAACATCATAAATTTGCAAAGGAAATATCAAAATATTCGGAATAATATTTGGTTTAGGTAAAGAGTTCTAACTTTATCTAATCATTAAGAGCATAGTTAAAAACTGGTTGCCTTGTAGAGATGAAAATTAGGAAGGCATTGACCACTGAAAATATTACTGCTACCTTTGCACTGTAAAAGTCCGCTCACTAGAAAGACGTAGGCAGTGTGTGATAAGCGAAAAGCTAGGAAAGTGTATCTCCGAAACAGCAGCTCAACTGACAACTGAATACAATAGTGAACTATTTTTGTGAGCCAAAATTTTAGTAAAGTAACATGTAGAGGACTCACTATTTTCATTCGTTCTTGAATGCGATGTAACCGGATATGCCAATATTTCTCCTACTCGGGAAATGGGGTCATTATTATGGCCTTATCCATCTCAACGAGATATCGAGGTATCACCTGGAAATTTTTACTGTGTCACTCGCAGAACGATATACTGTACGGATGAGTCTAATTAGTCTGCAGTTGCGTTTTGCGATTGACATAGTCACCATTTCCTACAGGATTATTAGCATATGCAAATTGTGCTTTCTGCGTAACTTCTTTGCACCATTACTTGTTAACTGCCCATTATCGAACCTAATTTATTATTAAGTCGTTTATAGAGAGCCCTCTACATTTTATTTTATTAAAACTGAATACAATGCAGGTATACGTAATATATGGCAGCGATTCTGCGATCAATTCTTAACCCTTTCGGCCCCGCTCCTGAATCAAGTGTCAGAAATTTTTTTCCATGATTGTTACTAGATGTGCTTATAAGCAATTTTGGACCGTTGGGCAAGTATATCATTGTTGAAAAATGAAAGCAAATTTATGAAAACAAAGTTTTGACTATATATTTATTCTTCAAGAATCTCGTTTTGACAGTGTAATACGTTACGTATGATAGGATAGAAAACAATTTTTATTTGTGTTGTAACATGGGTGGACAGAACAATTCACAAATTTTGATATTGTGTGTACATGTGTTCCCGTCTTGCAAAGGTGGCATCGGCATTTTCCTCCCCACACCACCCAATGGGCGCTTTCATCATATCTGTTCGAATTTGGCGGTAACTTTACGGCGCTTGGAACTGGATGCAAAGGAAGACGGAAATGACGGTCCTGAATTCATTTCCTCTTGTTCCAAAATATTTTCACTTGGTCGTCCTCTTTTCCTTTGTACTGAGCTCGGGGAGGATGGTGCAGCTTTTAGCAACTCATTTGCTATTTCCATCTGGAGTTTCGTAAGTGGCATATGCTTTGAATTCGGGTTGAGCACTTTGAGGTGCTTGCGATACAAATGCCAGGAATTGGTTACTGCCGTTCTCAAAGGCCAGTAAAATATTCGCATGTACCATTGAGCAGAGTGATGATTGATTTTATAGAGCTCCATTAACATGTCAGAGAGATCAACTCCTCCCGTGTGCTTGTTGTATTCTGATATAATAGGTGGTCTCGCGACATCAATAAATTCTCTTTCCTTCGCGCCCCAACAACGGCATGTTCCAATTGGCTCAACTTCAACAAATGTAGGTAACAACTGCACCGCTCCAACCAACCAACCTATTCCATACTTAACTTCGCACTTCATATCGTAAGATCCTCTGCCAAGCTTCTTCAATTCAGATTCGGATTGCAATTCATAATTACCCATTCGGACTTTTCTGACAGTGCCGATGCGAAATATACCCATTTCTTTCAAGAATACAAGAAGACTAACCGAGGTGAACCAATTATCGAAATACAGCTTGTAGTTTTTAAGTTTCGGGACTGAAGATGCCAAATATAGTCTGATGTCAGATAATATCCCAATATACGGCGAAGTCATATATAATTCCTGACGAACCTGCTCGCGTAAACATTTTCATTCCCCATTTATGGGGCTTGGCGGGATTATATTGTTTGAATGCTGATCTTCCATTTGAACATTTTCTGGATGGTTTTCCCATGGTACGTCTTCTACATCAAATTATTTTTTCCTCTATCGCAATGTGGACAAGTCTACTTTTTCAACTACAAGACGTTCGAAATTCTCTGGATACTCTTCAGCACGTTCTTCAGAGGCGATGTAGTAAGTCGATCCTAATGTGATCACCTTCTTGCCAAATTGTCTTTCAAACCATTCTCCAAGAACCCTGCCTCATTATCGTCACACTCTTCATCAGAAGAAATGGAGAATGGTTTCTATATCCTCTTCAAAAAGTCTGCGTGGTTTGTTCTTCATGCCTTTGATTTCAATGTTTTTGCTATCAGCTAAAGTTGCTTACAAGCAACTTCAGCAAACCAAGAAATACTGAAACAAAGCAACTTTTATTAAAATATTTTCTTTTATTTCTTGTATTTAACCTCTTATTGTTAAAATTGCGTACTTGTTTTTTTGAACTGAAAGACGTCTTTACTAACAGTTTCCAGAAAATCCCGGGAGGAATAGAAGGATCAGATAGATTACAAGTACCATATATTAATTTCATAACTAGGAATATACAGTTGCTCTACAGACACACCTCTGGAGATAGACGAATCAATGGTGGAGATATTATCCTTCGGGAGATGTTCTTATGAACTGTCACAGAAGAGACCTTGACAGTTGCGGTGTGTGTGAACATTATTGCTAAACGCTGATCGTTCAAAGACTAACAAAATTGTGTAGTTTGGGGAAGAATTTTGATTCATGGCGTGACCTCCTAACTCACTGGATATTAATCATATTTGACATCTGAAATGTTATAGAATTGCGTAGCTTCTGCTAGCAGAAGTTTTTATGGGAACTTGCCACTCCAAGCATCCATGGATTGCAGCTATATCTTGTGTTAAACGATATCAGGAGGATGGTCATAATATTTTACCTGATCAGTGTGTATGTCATCGAGACGAAGGTCTTGTAAGTAGAAGTGGATGTCGTATCACATTCTATAACTTCTGGATTAATATCAGTTTTCACAGAATCTGGAGGTAAACTGGCAAGACATGTTGTGCAGTGGCAAGCAATTATCTACTAGTCTCCAAAACATACTCCAAAAGTACGGATAAACCACTTTTAAATATTTCTTGTAACAACATCTATGCTAAACCAAATTGTCTGTAAGAGTTTCAGAGACTTAGGTTTCCACGTAGTCGAAACTTTTTCAAAAAGCTGCTGCAATAGTAATCTAACTCGCTCCGAATATCCAAGTTGTGAAGAGTACGAAATATTCACGATTTGAAACCGATGCAAATATGCAATATAATTATTGTATCTTTACAGCACACGTATTATAAGTCCGGTCCTGTACGTTACCAAATACAATCTCGACGTCAATTAAAACGATGACCAGCAATGGAGAGACTTTAAAATTCTCAGTCCAAACGCTCACGGTTACGCAACGGTTCCTAGTAACAATATTTCGATTGTGTTGACCCCTTTCAAAACTCGCCGATACGTGTAAAAACTGAAATATTTTTATGCGAGCTTATATTGGTATATGTGTATCAAAACGAGAGAGAGCACGTCACACCGAGATGGATCCGGAACGGAATGTTGGATAGCATGACAATTAAGCTGTTAAATACATTTAAATTAATGTCCCGGATTAGGTATGCGAAACTTGATGTCAGGATCAATTAAAATTGTATGAATGATAATAATCAATTCCACAAGCAAGGTATAGTATGCGTGTCGTTGATTACTAACTAGATGGTTTCCTTGTTCTCGCATGCTCCTAAATAGCGTTCGCTAATAAAAGTATTTAATCGAACCGTGAAGGATAATGAGTTAGTTAAATCCACGAGATAGACTATTAATTTCATTAGTAAAGGAAACGATTGCTAGTTAATGACATAAACGTAACTCCTCGATTAATATAATTAAAAAGTAGATAGTTTCTGATCATAGAATCTTGGGCTCAGTTACTAGTTCGAAGTTGCGAAGGACAAACTTATATTTTAATAACATGGCCAAGTTAGTACATACTTCGTATAAGAGAGCCAATTTCAAGGAATAAGCTTTAAAACATATTTGCACCCATAAAGTAGAAGGCAATTGTTCTATCCTTTCTTGATTTAGTTCTATGAGGGCGATTCGTAAAATATATTCCGTTGGTTTACTAAAAAGAACACTTATACATGAAGAACGCGAAATTATTATATCCAATTTACACCTACTACTTTCAGCCATTTTCTACATAGCTGCGACTAAGATTGAGACATTTGTCATAATGATGAATCAGTTAATGCCCTCTTCATAGAACTCTGCCGCCTGTGAATTAAGTCAGGCCGTAACACTGTCCTGCAGCCATTTTATACGACCAAAATACCACAAAAGAATGTCCGAATGTCGATTCTCTCGCTAGCACTGCCAGACTCACATTGAATCAGGCAACACTGCAGCGTTGAGATCGTGCTCCTCTGCTCACTAGGCGGAAACTGAACGTACTTTACAAATCATCCTCGTACTACATCATCATAGTAGGTGTTTCTTCTCTTCCCAACTTTACTATTCATGAATATTACAAACAACAGAGCTCTTAAGCTGCCTCCCTATTTTATGCCCTTTTCATATCGAGGTTTTCTGAACTCTTCCATTTATTTTTACTTCTCCTTCCACTTTCGTGTATATATTTTTGATAACTTCTGTCAGTTTTCTTTTCACATTTAATATTAACAAGTTTCCTACAGTTTCCTCTTGAAATCGTATCGAATGCGGATTTCAGGCTGACAAATGTATGTATTTTTCTTGATCTATTTGTATTTTCTTGTCTATTGCTTTCTATAAGGTTCAGATCTGATCATGCGTTTGTCTACCTGCTCTGTAAGCTAGCCGTTCTACCAATTTGTTTTCGATTTCATTTCTTCATTTCTTTTCTACTATTTTAGTGTGCACCTCGAATAAGACAGGTCTAGTCTGGGCAAACAGCGGTAATAGTCAATGTAGTAGATAAGGGGATTCCAAGTCGACGATTATTTATTCTAAGCGTTCACAGCGTCAGTACTAAATCGATGCTGTATCCGAGTAGTTCCGGTGTATATGTTGGCTGTCGTAAGTTATTTCGTAATTGTACGCTTATGTTTGCTTCAAAAATCTCGGTTAGATACATCGCAAAAACGACCAATGGCAGACACAGTTACAAACTTTGTAGTGAACATGCCGGACTTAATTTACGATGGCGCTAAAATTCAATGTCCAGTTTGTAATATGCTTCTAATGTATTGGTCCAGAAGTCAATGTCAACGTCACATCGAAAGCAAACAGCATTCTTCTGCAAATCGTGGCATACGAGATCAAGAGAAAATTAAACTTGATTTGTGTGTGATTCTTATTTTATATAATCTCTCATTTTGTTTACTAGACAAAGAAGCATTTGTCCCTTCCTGGAATAAATATGTTGACTGCGACCTACAACGAATTCACAACCTAATAAAAAAAGTATGGAGGAAAAGAACGAAGAAGGGCAAAATTGAAAAAGTAAACCATGACTTAGGATGTAAAACAAGGAAGCAATGTATAAAATGGCAGAAGAACTATGACGCCTATGAAGGTCACCCCCACCATTCATTATTTTGCTTCACTTTTCATTCTTCCAATTGCTTTGGCTTTGACTATTTTGTAACTTCTTCCTGGTGGAAACTTCCTTGTCTGAAGTTAGAAAATGTGGAGAAAGTCGGAAACGGAAGGGATAAATTTCAATAAATATGCAAAATGTGGTTTTATGCTACGATTAGAGATACAGTTTTTAAGGATAAATTGGAAACAACTCGTAAAGGGATAGTCAGAGAATGGAAGAAAACAACGAAGATAGTAACTTACCTAGTCGGCCATCAATACGAAATTTAGTGCAATTGCTCGTGAACATATTGAAAAAGGAATGAAATCGGAATTGACAGATAAAAACTGTGGTTGTGAGGACGAAACAATAGATCGCAAAAAATATTCTGTGGTTAATGTAATGGTACGCACGATTGAACCACATCAATCGTCATCCTCCATCTTACTTGCTTCCAAAAGAGTTGTAAATTGTACTGCCGATGAGATTTTAAAGGTGGTGTTGAACTCATTGGACAAATTTGAAGTTTCACCTAAGCAACTTTTAATGTTTATGACTGGTGGTGTCACAAACATGCTTTATTTGCCCCGATCTCTTAAAGAACACAGTATGCATGAATCGTGTTAAATCAATGCGTTGAATCTTGTAGCACAAACGTTCGTACCAGGGACGCAACAATTATAAGATAAACGACAAAAAGTCATTTTTAACCATTTATATTGATGAATTTATAAAATCGTTATAATTAACCATTTTTATAAGATATATATTATTTTGGTTATCGTAACCAATTAAAGTGTGAATTTTTTTTTTTTTTTTTTTTTGGTTATAAGTAACAATTATATCAACCAAAAAAATTTGTTGGTTTCAAATAACCATTATATCAACCAAAAGGATTTTTGGTTAGAAATAACCATTACAGAATAAAATCCTTTTTTTTGTCAGGGATGAAATTCATAATAAAAAATTAATTCATAAAGTTTTAGTGGGAATATTTCTCTCATTTAAAATGTTGAATAGGGATTTCTAAATCCCTTAGAATCGTTATTAAAATTGCAATTGACTGTATGTAACCTTTATTAGGTTTTACGTAATGATTTTAAAATATAAAAAAACATACACCGCCTTCAGCTGTGCTTGGTTTTGCTACTATCGCCACAGATTTGTTGTGTTATCTTGTTATCTTGTCATTGCTGGATTAAATTTATTGCTCATTTGTTGTTCTGTTTGTTAAAATTTTTGTTTTTTTATTTTGTGAGGATTTTCGATATTGTTTGGGATATTTTGTTTTTTTCATAGCTTTCTTATGTTCATTCACTCATTTTTTGTTTTTTTTTCATCGCTGATAACCAAAAAAGAAATTTTTGTTTGTAATGGTTATTTCTAACCAAAAATCTTTTTGGTTAATATAATGGTTATCTGAAACCAAACAATTATTTTGGTTAATATAATTGTTACTTATAACCAAAAAAAAACTATTCCTCAATTTAATTGGTTACGATAACCAAAATAATATATTTGCAATGATAATGGTTAAAAATTCCCAATATTAAATAAAATGAATTTTCTTGTAACCTTTTTATCTGAAATAAAAAGATAACAATTATATTTGGTCCCTGGTTCGTACATGTTATCCACTAGTAAATGAATTAATTGCTAGTACAAACTGTTTCAAAAGTCATCTGAACGTAACCGACTATTTCACAAACTGTGTCGTAATATATTTGAACCACCACAGCTGATTGTTACATGTTGGGGAACATGGTTGTAGGCTCCGTTGTACTACAACAAATATTTTGATCAAGTAAAAAGGTAGTTTTAAAATTCGATCCGATAGAAGCTGCAGGTATTAAGAAAAGCCAGGAAATATTTCAAGACAGTCAGGTTAAAAGAGATTTACAAACTATGCACAACAATTACTTCGGACTAGTGGAAGGAATAGAGAACTTACAAATGTTTCGATGTCGTTAGTGGATTCTGTTCAAATTGTGAACGATGTTCACGTATAGTGACGTGCTATAGAAGGCGAAAAAGATTGGTGTATAATACGAAAATTTGAAAGTGTTTTAGACAAAGACTCCGATTTTCTCATATTAAGATAAATTTGTGGAGGTGCGTGTGAAGATACATTAAGTTGTTGCAAAGATGGTTTTAAATATGCAAATATAACATCACTTGATGTAGAACAGTCGTGCTGTGGGAACATATCTGATGTGATAATAGATGTTACCCAGTTTGTGATATCACGGAAGACTTTTAAAAATAGCAGATGTTTAAGCACGTTTTATAATTTATTCCTGACTTTTTATTTTATGTGTAATCTTTTATGCGCTCGCCACGTTACTAGCAGTTACCGCATATTTGCCCAGTTTACTGAGGTCAAACAAATTGCTCTATATTTATCGCAGTTTCTTGCATTTTCCTTTTCTTTTATAGATTATGCTTATAGAATATTATGATAACTTCCCAACAACAACGAACATGTGGAAAGGTAACACAATCTATTTTTCGCACGTCATAATTTTTAACTAGATTCCATGACAAATACATTGCAAGAGGAAGAACTAGTTTGGACCAAGTACAATCGAGGACTCATCCGATCAGAAAAGAAGAGAGTAAAATGGAGAGCGTACTTGTTTAGCATTGATTCATTGCGCAACAGAGTGATGTGTATATGGACGAGATCTATTTAAGGGAGTATTATCGCAGAATAGACAGAAGCGACAAAGTTAGAAAATCTTGTGGTATCTTGTGGTATCTTGTGGTGGTTGGTAATTGTACCAGATACGAAATTTCGATTCCGATCTAAATCCTAAAGAGTATCTACTGCAGCTCAACAGATTATATAACTTCCCGGTAAACTTGTAACTTTACAATCAATCACTTAGGATTAAAGCGGTCTGTAAGCTTATGTAAATGAATGCCTTGGGGCGAAAGCCCAACGGACACACCTACGCTATATGAAATGCTCCTTCCGAGAAGACAAAATTACCTTCGTTTAGCCACGGCGTATGTTAATGTATTTCGAATATTCAAACGCCGTTTTTGTGTACCGAGATAACTGTCCCTGATAATTTAGTTAGTGCTATAGCGTCAGATACCACAAGTTAAAAATTTTTATCTCGACCGAATGAATGAAAATATTTGACGAAATTGTTTACATATTCGAACGCCATTATACACAATACTTTCCGAGAAAGATTAAACCATTATTAACGTTAATAACGCTGGAACAAACATTTACTTAAAGGTTGTGCTACCGTGTGTGTATGCGTTTAGATCTAAAACGCCTCACATTTAGAAAAATACAGGTACAGCATAAATGTAAATATTGGAAGAAATGATAATGCATATAGAATTCAATTTACTCTCTTCTGGGCGTAATAAATAATTGTTTTACTATAATTTTCTGCATCCTATAGAAGAAAATTGCATTATTCTCCAATCTGAAACTTTACTAGTAGTAAACAAGCGCAAGTTTTAAAGCAAGTTTGGAAAGAGATAGGTAGATTGACAAAGCTCGTCCTGTTCGTTTATTTCCTAACAAGTATATACGGAATATCGTTAAATTGCTCCAATAACAATATTATTGGTATACTAATGCTCATATAGAAACTAACGAATTTGTTCGAAAAAATTCTAACACTCGTAATGCAAATACAGCGATCCGATCTCCGGATCGAGAAAAAGTAAACTAGGTAATATCGATCCGGACTCGATCCCGATGTGCGGACCCGGGCAGAATAGAATATAAAGCATCCTTTGGGAACGGGTACATTGTATTAACCATGTTTCAATTATGCCCGGGTACCGGTGCATTGTTGCTCGAGCTTTAGAGTAACTCAAGTGCAATGGACGGGTCATGTCACAAAATAACATGACTCTTGTTTCACAAGAAAATGGGGTTGACGCCCGGGAGAATACAAATGAAATGTTGGAAATATCCAAAAACAGTGGGGAAAAACCTGGAGTCAAACTGGCGTAAATGTAGAAATTTAGAAAAATGTGATTTTGAAGTAGACTGCAGGCATGAGATTCTCATTCTATGTAATATGTTGTAGAGATATGTAAGGTGAAAATATAAACTGCAGAAAGAGTCGACTAAATGACGATTTGTTTAAGAATTTCTTCTTTATACATATTTATCTCGATGGAAAGAAAAGTATATATTGTGTAAGACATAGAGATAGGTAAAGATATATGTACATGAGATTATAACTTTTATATTGTCATAATATGTTTACCTCTGCACGGCTTACAGAGTACAATTGTAATTACACTAAATATATTATAAAAAAAGGGATGTAAAGGCTGAAGGAGGTTGCTGGTAAATCTCGTACGCCTGTCAAACTTTAGATCCTTCTGGCAACCTTATGGAAGGTTCTTTTTAGAGGTAAGCATCCTTAAGGTTGTAAACAGTTCAGATTTCAAATTTTATTTTGAAAAATGTTTCGAAACCGGAGTTATTGCTGCAAAATTAGGTGCGCGTCTAATTCTTTCGGGAATTAGGAAAAATACCACATTTGGACCAATGGTGTAAACTGCAGCGTTTCTCGACCCCTTTTGGCCTCAGAACCGATAACATTTGTGAAAAAATTTCGCGCACCGGTGGTTTTTCTAACACAAAAACTTTACTAAATATTAAAAAATGACTACATAAGTTAATTGAAACATTTTTATTATCGTTTACTTACAATAATATTTAAATCTAAAAATAAGTAATTATTGTAATGAACTCTTTCAGTGTGCACTTCCCTAAATTCCCAAAAATGCACCAAAATATACTACATGACAAGGACCATTTACCAAGCTTGGCAGAAAGGTTTACCTACCTTCCAGATATCCTCTTGAGGTACGGTGTCTCAAGCAACCTGTAATTCATGCCGGAGAGCTTCCACTGTTTGCGTAGGATTCGCTGTGTTCCTCAGTTTTCTTCCCATAATGTCCCACACGTGTTCAATTGGTGTGAGGTCGGGACATCTGGATGGGCATGGCAGGATATTGATATGGGCCTCTTCGAGGCGGTTTAGAGAAATTCTCGCAATGTGGAGACGGCCATTATCCTGCTGAAAGAGTAGGTGTAGATGGAATGGATGGAAAAATATGGGGTTCCAGCACCTCATCAACGTAACGCTGGGTACTCATGTTGCAAAGCATAAGCACTAACTGAGACCTACTCCTACGCGCTATAGGATCCCATACCATAACTGCACATACGGCTGCACCTAAAAATTTAATATCACAACCTTCCCCACATCTTCGTCTGACCCTAACACGACTATCATGCATCCTTATACAAAATCAGGATTCATCACTGAACACCATCCTATGCTACTCGACGTTCCAATGCATTCGCAACCACTCCAAATGTTGCAGTCAGTGTTCAGCTGTAAGTGGTACCACAAGATGTGGTCGATTGCACGCTAAAGGCTCTGCTATGGCGATAAACGATTCGAGGGGTCACGGGATGACCTTCGTTACGTAACCATTCATCCGCAATTGACTTGGTATTGTAGAATCCGTCTCTTAGTGCCATTAGACGAAGATGGTAGTCCTGCAAATCATTAGTTCTTCTTCGGCCCCCGGTTCTTCTTCAGCGAACTTACTGGTCCTCCCGACTCCACAACTGATAGCGGCGCATGATGGTTGATGGTGGATTAGTTCCGGTTAAGGCGATTTGCAATTTCCCTGAAAGAGAAACTACCTTCACACGAACCAACAATTCGACATCTGCCGAATTTGCTCAACTGGTGGTAATTTTCACGTTGCCGCACTCTAGGCATAATCAAACTTCTAAAATAAGTTAAACACAGGTGAAACAAGAGAAAGTGGTGAAAATTGAATAAAAATTACTGACAATAATGCTAGAAGAAACTGTATGAAGTGTCAGATAGCCATAGCCGCTTGACCAGCCGCAACAAAGTTTGAATAGGTAAATGTTTCGGCCAAGTTCGGTCAACAAATTTGCTCCCCTTCTTGGTGTTGCAATTTTCATGTCGTATAAGTAAATAAATCTTTGAGAAAAATCACAGAAAATTATAAAAAATAATCACAAAATCATTGGTAAATATAGTAACAAAACAGAAAAAATCAGCCCTCTGATTACTAAAAAATTAAATATCTATAATTTTTGTTTATTTGGCATACAATGTTAATAAGAAGATTGCTGCTGCTCTTCTGCAATTCACTTTTCAATTGCGGGTTCTAAACTAGTCAAGTTAAGTAGGAGCGGTGAAACAACCGAAAGATTTCTAAATTTATTTCAAATTTTCGAGGACCTGTCCAATTTTTCCGTGGATCAGCGGTTGAGAATCAATGGACAGTAGAGGTAAAATTTAGATCATTAGGATCATTTGGTAAGCTCCTAGAAATTAGTAAATTTAATTCAATTTCGGCCAGTTTTATTAAATGAATTATTGGTACATATTAACTATTTGACTTTCTATCGCCGTAGAAGAATTTTCAGTCGGGAATCTCATGTTTTTATACCCAAGACCAAACTTTCCGCAAGGAAAGCATTCGAGGTTAGGTCTTGAAATTTTGGGGAGGGGAATTGTGTAACAGAAGAAATGACCTTCAGTATTGCCTGCATGACTCATTATCCTGTAATTATAAGACGGTATTTATTACTCTATATACTGCTTAAAAAAGCACACCTTGTTTAGATTCATTTTTAATTTTGTCAGCAGTTTAAATTAATTAGAATTAGAATAATTTCTTTAAACGTCCGATATACTATGTATTAATTTGTTTGTCTACACGTCACTAATTTGCCGCAAGTGTTGTTAGTAATCTATAGTACATTCCGTAACATCTTGTGTTCAGAAACCGTTACTTAATAATATTTATTTTGATTTCATAAAGATATTGTTTTAAAAGGAGAGATTGAAATAAGTAAGTAAGTTAGGTTGTTGTTGCAACATTTATTTAGTTGTACAATAGGTACATTAAAGTACTAAGTTTAAATTTGTTTGGTGCAGAAAATATCCAGATAAAACTAGCACAAAATTTCAAAGCTTAAAATAAGAAATAAGAACTCAAAACGCTGAGATATAATTAAGGTCCTGAGAGATAATTAAAAAAGATTAAGGAGGTAATAGTTGTATTTATCAATTTCTCCACCTATTTAGAAGGGACCTATACAAGAGTTATCATAACTAATGCGTCGAATTTACAAGATCATACAGTCGTTGGCCAATGCGTTAGGACCACAAGGACAATGGTTACTTTTTATATATAACTCCATTAAAAAAACATATTCTCAAAAATTATTTTATTAAAAAACATTGATATGTAAAACACGTACATTTACTATTAATATTTTCGTATGTCCCCTTTTAGCTTTAATAGGTGCAGCATTTTTTTCGGCACACTCTCAATTACAGCAATGATAGAGTTTTGAATCTTATCACAATTTTGCAAAACATCTTCAAGGCTTTCCATTAAATCCTGTCTCCTAGCACACTTCCGTGATGCTATGATATATCCGCAGAATTTCCAGGCTAACGCAATAACTGTAAATTTAATTGAGTCAAGTGATTTTTCACAGATTTTACTCTATGGCATGGATCATTATCGTGCATAAAGGCGTATGGTCATTTGCTTCTATCCAAACTATCATTGTAACACATTGAGCACTTATCTATGACTTTTTATATTGGTTTTGATTCGTCGTATCAAACAAAGTAAAGTGGTCCAGCACGATCTGCTGCGGTGGCTGACCGTATCATCACGGAATGGAGATATTTCACCGATTTTGTGGTACATTCTTCTTTGAAACGTTGAGATGATAATCTTTTCACATACTGAGCACGTTTTGTTAACGCCTCTGCTTTTTATTTGCCACTGAAGATGAACTATGGAAAAACCAGTAACATTGAAATTTTACAACAATTGTAATAATTACCGAAAAGTGGAGCTAAATAAATTGGTATTGATGTTTCCCCTTTCCAAATCGTCAACTGTGTAATCTTTGTATAGTTTGGCAAATTTGTGCCGTACTATCATTATTCTATCAGTCAATTTGAGCCTTTCTACAGGACGCTTACACCTCAGTCCGATCTCGTACAAACATCTTCGAATAGTTCGTGTTAGTATGTTTAAACCCGTCTCTTCCAGGATTCGGTGAATCAATGTAAGTGACATTTGTTTATTTTCTTTTGCTGTTGTAATAATCAGACGATCATCACGGACTGTAGTTTTTCTTTTCTTTTCTTTTGCGACAATTTTATCGAGGTGTGCTCGTACGGGCAATATTTTCTTCGACTAGTTTTGCAATTCTTGTTATAGGGTGATAAGAAACACGTCCTTTTCTAAAAATTAACATATTGTAACCCAAATCGCAGATCTCCAACCGACTGGGCCCGAAACTGCACGCCTCGGGAAATCAATTTAGACTCTAAATTGGTTCTTCTAAATTTTAAAGTTTTAGATTTCCATGTACACTATCGTTGTCCGTGGACATCAAAGGTGATAGACCAGCTAGGCCCAACCGCAGTTCGGTTAACCATCCCTTCATCGGTAATAATTCCACCAGTGTAGGAACTTAGGTATCGCCGTGTGAGAGTTTATTTATTTCATCTATGGACTTACTTTGCGTAGGAAATCACGTGACTACGCAGTGGGTTTGGAAGTTTAATAAGCGCCTTTTGAGAAATCATCAAATATTTCAAGTTTTAAACAACTAAATCGAAGGAAAACCTACCAACCAACTGTTAGTGCATTTGCTTTAGAGTTATAAATATTTCCTCGAAATGAACTTTTATCAAACGTTAATTTTTTAACAGCTAGAAGTGTATAGAATGCATTTTTCTCACGAATGTTATGTTCGAAACTTTCGAAGAAAATCGTCATCGGACTCAATTTCTCTTTACGATGATTCTTTAAATACCAACCAGTTTTTCACAACCCTCAATACTAACTTTCATCTCTCTCCTAAAAAGTCTTCCACTCTCAATACAAAAAGATTACTACTTTAACTGCTTTCGCTTACGGCTTTAATTCGATTAAAAACGCGGAATTTACGATTGAAATTGCTTCATTTCCCATTTAATTATCGGTCGACGAGAACATCAGCGTCGTAGAAGAAGAACGGACCCAATACGCGAGGCTAATTAACCGATGGAAAAGGGAATAGCATGCACATTAGGCGAACGTTTGGAGTTGACAACGGAATAAGGAAATTGCGCTATCGCGCTAACAGAAGCGACGTTTTATTAATAACGTGTAATTGTTACTAATGGAGCCCCTATAATGGTGTTAAATGCATAACGTTTATATTATGCGTGCAAGGAAATTCTGAGAACGAATGTAACATGTGCAGTTCTTGGAACTGTTGTGCATGTATGTACGTATTTATATCTTCCAGTTTAGTGGTCGTGCTATGTGAAACGGAACGGTTACATATTATATACATTAGATATTGTAAAGCTATATAATTTACGACAATACGTTACATATCCAGCGTTAATAAAACAGAACGCGACACTAGGCTTAGAAGGCGAGGATAGCTGTAATAATACACATACATGCGA
The DNA here is from genome assembly GCA_038088585.1 of Chrysina gloriosa. Taxonomy (NCBI): domain Eukaryota; kingdom Metazoa; phylum Arthropoda; class Insecta; order Coleoptera; family Scarabaeidae; genus Chrysina; species Chrysina gloriosa. The sequence continues at coordinate 14,574,397 of CM076092.1, forward strand.
TTTATAATTTATGACTGGCTGTAGATTGTTTTAGGACCGAATTATATGTAACTATGCTTCAGATTAATTTATGATGCTTCATGAAGTATAACGAAAAATTGCCTTTCTCGTGGAAAAAAGGAAATTTTAGAAAGTTTAGGCAAAGCAGGCTTTAAAATATTCCCATATTCTCGGTGAAGCAACCGAAACTCAAAATGAAACTATTTTAAAACTTAAATAGCATAAACAAGTCATCTGCTTATTTTGCAAAATTGGAAAGTATTTCCTTATTACTTCAAATCAAAATCACCTAATTTATATGAAACTTGTTTTACCTATCACATAGCACACATTTTAGAAAAGCATCGTACAGAAGTCTCATATACATCATATCTGTATGCACTAAATATTCCTCTACGAAGATCAGCTTTCCGATATTAAACTGAATAATGGGCATACCGGAAATACCGTTCGTACACGCCGAACATACTCGGAATTCATGTAATACTTGATTGCGGATTTATTTCAGAGAAGAGAACGTTTTCCACATAAACCGACGTATAAATTAAAACAACCGGCAGCGGTAATAACCGGATTATAAAGTCGTAGCGAGGCGTACAATAGACAATAAAAATTACCACTGAATATGGACTCGAGACGCGATTTTTGCTAAATAAGGTGAAGAGCTTCCTGCCGCGCGGAAGAACCAGTAAGAATCACGCAGGTAGTTCTCCGACTTTATATATTTATAAATTACGATTATTTTATTGAAACTTTACAGTAGCAGTTTTTCCTAAAGCTCAATAGGTAGGTCAATCTAGCACTACTTATGATAGTATTATGAGTAAAGCTATATTACAGAGTTCAATAACTCGTTGACATACAAGGGAAACCGCCATTGTCATTACCCTTTTATTCGTCTAAAAGTGTTTCTTAACATTCTTTGTTCTCTCTTGACATTAAAGTAAAGGCCACGGACCCCTTCTTAGAATAATATTTCTAAATACATACATAAACTAATATTACAAGAGATTGCTTTTATTGAAACAAATGAAGAAAAACAAGTAATTGCAGGTATATCTACGAAGGGGACCCGAAAAGTAAGTTCCGTTTGATTATTAAAAAAGAGCACCAATATATCAAGAGGTTATTATTATACACAACTTAAATCTACTATTGTCAGCTATTTTTCTATATAATTGCGATTAAGATTGAGACATTTGTCATAGCGATGAACAAGTTTTTAATGCTTCTTTCGTAGAACCCTGTGAATTAAGCCATGCTGTAACACTGCCCTGTAACTCTGCAAAACTTTGCCTGAAATTTGAAGGATAAAAGCACTCAGTTCTGTAATTGTAAATCCCAGATTTTCACGAATTTTCCGTCCCAATAGTTGGTCTTCCACTTCATTCTTCATCATGGACACGAATTCGTCCTTCTCGAAACATACGGCACCATCACACCACATTTTCACCATAAACAGAACAAAGTACACGATGAATCTCAGCACTCTTCATGCTCTTTGCACACAGAAAGCGAACAAGACCTCGCAATTCACAGTCGGCGGTATTTTCAATAGCAACCGCCATTTTAAACTTAACAAAGTTTAAAAAAGGTGCGTACCATAAATATTCAGCAAATCAGACATTAAACAAAAATATCAGAATCGCGGTAGCATAAGTATAGAAACAATTTGGGCGGATCACGATGAAAAGCTTGAAACGGATACCAAAAGAAACCATAAGTTATACTACAAAATACTAAAACCAATAAAAAGGAGACAATTTCGGTAGGACACAAATGTAAAAAACGCAAAGGTCAGATACTGAGAAGAAGCAATTATGAAGAGATGGAAGGAATATTTCCAAGAGCTGGTAATTGGCAGGGATACTTCAGAGGAGAAAGAATAGGACCAAGTTCATCAATTGAGCAATTGGGAATGACAAACAATAACCAAGAAATGGAAATGGAGGAGTTGGTATAAGCAATGAATTAGTTAAAAAGTCGAAAAGTTCAAGCGATACACTCACAAGGGAAGATTCCGAACCCGGAAATACAAAAATTATGAAACTTTGGGAACATGTAGTCACATATAGGTATGTACTACGCAATCTTTCTTTCTGCAAAGACACATTCTGAGTGGGTAACAAATATGTTGGGAAATGGAAAATTACTATTAAAAATCCATTAACGAAAGTTGAAGCAATTTCCTTCAGCTGTTCGGAGTCTGTGCCACATGATCGCGTAATAAATTTTATTTATTTTTCTTAAAACTATTTTGCAAGCTCTCTTAAAACTCCAAATCCAGTGCCGAAATGCTTTAAAATTCTCAAAACCTATGTCTGGATTAGGTTGTAATGCCCATCGCTGGACGTCCAAATCATAAATAATAGCACCTAAATCAATATTACTTACAAATTCATTACATACGAATTGAGAAATTTGAAGCAACTTTTCTTGTCGCACACTACCTCTGTTTATTGCTTCTTGCCACCTAGGAAAAACAATAATGTAATGGTACAATCGAATAATACAAGTAGGAACAAGTCGTTGCTATGTCACAACATTACTTCATCATTTACCTGTACAATTGCTGCATAGATGAACCTTTGCGAAACTTTTGCTGGACGGTATTCAACGCAAGACGTCTTTTCTTCCCACTTTTCCAATACGTAACAGCATTGGTTTTATACTCTAAAATTACAATACCTCCTTCTTCTGGTGTGCAATATTCTTCTTCAGCTTCTATTGCTTCTAACGCTTCCTTCTTTGTGGGCGGATATACCTCATCTACAAATTGTAGGCAATGTAGGTCTGTGCGGTTGCAAAATTCTAGAGTTGTATCAGTTTCCAGTGTTTCTATTATGTCGTGCAATTCGATTTCCTTGGTATTCACAAGGCAACTACTTCGAACGTTCAGTAAACGAATTACATTTATGATACTTATGGCGACCATTTTCAAAACTACAGGCCTGCTATATAACCAACCAATAACTATTATTAGTTTCAAGTTTGATGAGTTATACTGTGTGTATAGCTAAGTTCGCGACAAATGGAAAACTTTTTTATTCTTGGGTTTATGAAAAAAGTTATTCTTTATAAAAAGTCCTCCTTCATCCAAAACTTCAAAAAAAATTCAAATTGTCAGATTTTAATATTTGTTAGTCATATACGAGATATGACAAAAATATGAAATTAGTATAAGAGTAAACTACCTTTATTTTCAATAATACTTAAAATGTTATAAGGAATAGTCGTTCAGAATTGGAAATTATACAATTTAAATACAATTTAAATACGTTGGCGACCTCGGTCTCCAGATCTGACCCCACTTGATTTTTCTTGTGGGGTTATTTAAAAGAACATGTTTATATTCAAGCGCCGTTTACGGATGTAGGCCATCTAGAACGTGTTATTAGAGAATAAATCCGTAAAATAACTCCACAAACAATTAGAAGGGTTTTAAGGTATTTTTGTGATAGAACAGTTACATGTATGGAACGAGAAGGCGGATATGTTGAAGCATTTGTGTAACATTTTCAATGCTTTCTTTTGTGTAAATGCTGTATTTAAATTGTATAATTTCCAATTCTGAACGACTATTCCTTATAACATTTTAAGTATTATTGAAAATAAAGGTACCTTACTCTTATACTAATTTCATATTTTTGTCATATCTCGTATATGACTAACAAATATTAAAATCTGACAATTTGAATTTAAGTTTTGGATGAAGTAGGACCTTTTATAAAGAATAACCTTTTTCATAAACCCAAGAATAAAAAAGTTTTCCATTTGTCGCGAACTTAGCTAGACACACAGTATATACTACTTGTTTATCTCATTCGGCGTATTTTCTTTACAAAAGCATGTTTACTATTTCCTGGTCTAATGTAGCTTCCTTCGATAAGCAATAACAATCTAATCTAATGAAAGAAATAGAGTAAGTATTTATTTTCCCTTAACTTTCCTTACTTAAGCAGATAATTTGTTTCGCCATTCAAAAAGAATTGATGAAAAATGCTTATATAAAAATAAGTTCTGAGAAATTTATATTATAATGAAACAGCAATAAGGGAAGTACGTTACCGTCCTCATAATCTTTTGTTTGTGTTTTACAGTAGACAATGTCTGAATCTCATGGCTTTTAAGACGAAAGCCAATCAGTTGAAGCATAATCCATCAATTTTTTATTTCCATTAAAAAGTAATGTTGTTACTTTTTAATCTTAGAGGGAAATATTTAGGACAACTTCTCCCAACTGATTTCTGGAATGTATTCCACGAATCAGATTTAAGGTAAAAAATGAGCATTAATTGTAAAGTAATTAGAATGCTATGCATGTCCTCGTTAAAATTGTATAAAACGAAATCGATGTCATTGTTGATAGTATGGTCTCCCGTCGGGACAAATCTAATTATAATTAATTATATATCCGCGGGAGAGCAAAACACAGCATGCAAAAAAAGCGTTACTAAATCGTTATTGTGCCGTTAGTGCGAATTTTATTCCATTGTTGGATTCCGGATAAACAGAAATACTCTACACAAAACACGCTTCTGATCGTGAACTTATGACATCGCAGAAAAAAAATTACGGAGACCGCCGTCGCTGGTAGCGAACCCCGACTGGACCACCAAGGAGACCTATTATGTAAGAATTATACATTGTCGTATTCGAGGAATACGAATAATACGGCGCATAATAATGAATTATTGTGTGCTACCGGTCGGAATAAACCTTGGTAATTGTGATTGTGTCGTACGCTTGAGAAGCAATTGATCGCATAAAAGAACTTTAATCATATGTGTTTTCACAAGCACCTTCACTAGAAATAGACGAAGCGTGAGTGAGTATTCAATACGGCAATCTATTTCAATGTTGACGATTTTGACACCTTGAAAAGTTGTTTAGTTTCAATAGATATTGAGGTTGTTATATTAGTGTAATTATTCAAGGTATACAAAAGAGACTCGCCAGACTTAGTGACCTAGATAAATGTTTCAATAAATAGTAATTTATCACTGGGAGGTTGATACAAAATTTGGCCCTAATTACACTGGCCGACAAAATTTTTTTTTTTGTAACGAAGCTGAATAACATATTGTAATAGAATGACCCTATCTAAATACGAAAATGGCAAACGAAAAGTTGTAATACGTAAGGTTTTCTTATAACATTAAACAAACCACATGTAGAACTATGCCATGTAATATTTATTGAAAAAAATGTTTTTTTAACCCTGTATATCTACTGTACTTCTAATCTATATTAAGTTGACATCTAAAAAAGCAAACATCAAAAATATTTATTTGGAATATACGAATTTCTATTTTTTCCTTTTATGTGGGATCACATCTCGTCTTCAAAAACCATCATGGCTGGATCCCATCGTCCTTGCTATTGAATTTCCATTGTCCTTACATCTTGATGGAATCTTTCACACTGTTCGTCGCTGACAGCGCCCAAATTCTTAGGAAGAAATGATAAATGGGAATGGAGAAAATGAATTTTTAATGACATTCGGCAACCAAGCGATTTGTAGAAATCTGAAAATTCATTAACTAGTTTTTCGTAGTTGGCATCGATATTGTTGCCTGAAAATCCCCTAACTACACTTTAAAACGAGTTCCAAGCTCTGAGTTCTTGCGCGGTGAGCTTTTCTATAAAGTTAGCATTGCGCAGCAATTTTCTGATTTTTGGTCCAATAAAAATGCCTTGTTTTAATTTGGCTTTAACTTGGGAAAGAGTTGCCGTAGGTATTTAAATCCTTCACTCTCTTTATTCATAGCCTTCACAAAGTTATTCATCAGTCCCTTAAACTTGGACTGATGAATAACTTTGTGAAGAGGAGGCAAAAGAAATTTTTTTGGTCTACGAAGGGCATATACTTAACATTTTTAGTTGCCGGTTTAAATTCACTCCTTTCCGACCAAATTGTAGTTTCATAATTTTCATTCGCTGCATGACTGTCCCATAAACAAAGAAATTCCTCATAAAATTTACTACCTGCCAATATAAAAGAGCCTAATGAGCTCATTTAAAACAGGACGTATTAGGGTTTTATGCATATTTTTTCTATTATTACAAAGGTATTATCATTGTGAAAATGATGGGCTAAATTGTGTTACAAAAATCGTGTAGGCCAGTGTTATCTTTTTCTCTGTGCCAGACTAAACGTTGTCGCTGTTGTAAATCCGTAAGGAAAACCACTAAATGTGAATCGAATTTTGTGATAAACAGTATGAAGACATACTGGAAAGTCTGCACCTTGAAACCCTTCGTCAGCAATATATATGATTGCTCGTTTTGCGCTTCAGTTTCTCCTGTTTGTTGCTCTAAAACTTCTCGGTATTCATGATTTTTGCCAAGTATTGCAATTAATTCAAAATCATCATATATTCAAATCCTCCTATTCACCATGGTTCATGCGTAATTTGTGGCGATGCCCATCCAGCCAACTACAGGGCCAAGATCCCGCGCGGCAGTAAAATGCTTGTTAGGCAGGGTACGACACAAGAAGTACCAAGAAGACTACTTTGTCCGACTCCTGGAGGAAGATGGAACATTTGCCCAAGCATTGTTTCATAATTTTTTTGTTTGCGCGGTAAATGATATCTTCGAACTGGTAACTTCCGAGCTGGTACGTATGTATGTCTTCCAAAACATTTTAAAATATTCGACGTGAACTACATATTGCGGAATGTTACACCTACTTAACAGAAGAATAGCCTCGTATAAAAGCTTCGAATACTGTAAATTGCCTGATTTCTTTTGTCTGTTTTGTGTTGTTTAGTAGGACGCGCACTTTTCTTGATTATTGTACAACTCCACATTAGAAGAATACAACACACCTGATTTTCTCTGCTTTCCAACTCCGGAAAATATGTGTACAGATTTTTGTAAGTACACAGCAAAAGACGCAGGTCTTTACCAAGACATCGGCAACTTTACAAAATGCGAAATGACCTACATAACGCACAATACCCTGTCATAACTGGAATAAAAAAGCGAAATACTAATACCATGTGTGTAAGTTTGGTGGACCCATATTAACCCAAACTGTTTTTGGCCAACTACAGTTATCAGTTTGGTGGAAAAAGGGGAAATATCTGCTTTGAGCTTATAACCAAATGACTAATTCAGTTCATCTAACAATTAATAAAACTGAATAACGTGATTCAAGTGACTAGAATTGACAAATTGCAAAGTTATTGTGTTCCATCTTGACAGTGTAAAGTCACACATGTGTTTGGTATTTTTAGTTACTGTATATCGTATAGTCCTCACTCGGCATCATTAAATTATTATTTGATCTTTTCCAAAACCTTCTGCATACTAAAAATATCAATAGTGGTGGTGATATCAAATTCCACATGTTTCGATTCTTCAGAACCGTTATGAATATGGAATTATAGTGCTGCCTGAAAGATGGAAAAAGTCGTTAATGTAAGCGGAAAATATCTCATTGAATAACGTTATGCTGCTTCATAAAAAAGTCTTTAATTTTCTAAAAAGTAAACACTATTCATTCAATATTCAATTAATCACAATCTAAGTTTAGTTTTAAAAGTCAAAATGTACTTTTTCTAAAAAAGTTATTTTACGGTGCTTCATAATTTATTCTAATAAATCCATACGGCACATTCATCACTCACGATTTTTCAACTTTCAACACAGCAATTACCTACTTTGCAAATTTAATGAATCCATGAAACGCAATTATATAAGCGCATATAGCGTTTACTGATAGGTATAATGAACGTATTGCAAAAGAAAAAAATAGACAGTAGCATGAGGTACTTGAAATGCAAATATAATAAGCACGTTAGTGTATACTTTTCCCACTGTGTAATTTTATTGTTATAACCTCCCGTTTCCATTATTTTCGCATATGGAAGCCATATGGAGTTTTATGCAAACGGTGTCACTGAGGTAAATAATAACAATTGATTCTCAATGAAATAATACGCGTGGAGCAAGCGGTTATTACACATGACGCAAAATAAGATGTGCACGATTTCATATAATAATACAGGAGGTAGTTTACAAACGTAATGACTACTATTATGAACAACAACCCTTCCTGTCATTACTTTGACGTCTCTATTTAGAAGTGCTTATGTGGCAGCCATGTTTCGAAAAGGAGGTAAGATTGAATAATTTCATAATACACGCGAAATTCGTTAAATAAAGTTATTATGCCTGTGAAATTTTGACGTTAACCTTTGACCTTATATTTTTTATTTTCACTCGGCAACAACATGTGTGCCCATAGAAGAACCAATTCGACCTACCTACTGCTTTAGTAACTAACAGTAAGTAATTACAGATTCCTTAACGAAATAACTGATAGCTTTCTATGTAACGAAACAACCCTATATAATGCTTTGTCCATTTCAACCAATGATATTAAATTTTTTGGGCTGTATTGTTATTCCATATTCAAAAGACTTCTGGCTCTTATCGCAAAAAAAGTCAAAGACGATTAACGTAGCGCGACAAGTCAAGGATCACGGATCTTTGCATCCAGTTTCTATTCACTAAAAAATGGAAGGTGGTGATATGATGATATTATAGTGGGCACTTTCAAGAAATTTCGCAAGAAACAATAAATGATAATCAGCCAAATTTGGTTGACAGTGAAATCCACAATTATTTTGTTGCCAAATTTATAATTTCAATCTTTTCTTTATAAGTAGAAATTCCAATAAGCCAATCGGTTGTCTACCTTGTTTTTGATTCGACAATCTGAAGAGGGATAAGGTAATCAGTTTTCTTCAAAATTGGCCGTGGTTTGAAGTTTAGGCGTGAGGTGGTGAGGCTAAGGAATTTTGTTTATTCTTTTTACAACGTGTACATCCAGTATAGTCCGTGAAATGTCCTATCTCGTACGTTATAACCAGACCACTGAGTTAACTCATCCCATACTTAAATATAAGATGAGTCAGTGATATGCAGTTTTGAACAACAGACTCATATCGTCGCCTAATCCGTATTGGATCCTGAATTCACATGCATTAAAACCTAGTTTGCAGTTTCACATTTTTTTGTATTATTCAACACAAGCATATTTTCTAGTTTATTTAGAAGAATTAAACCGTGCTTTTCCAACAGAAGTAAGAGGATAAAAAATTAAAAATACTCTAGTACAGAAAAAATTATCTCATTCTAAGATTAAATAAATAAAAATGCAAATGGCGTTGTAATAAATACTCATACAACACAACCTAATTTCTAGTAACACTTGATATTCATTCTAGTCATACATAATAAGTGAAAATTAATTACATAAATACTAATAAATTTAAATTAGATGTCCAAATACCCCCCCTCTTGTGTCAAATAATATGCCAATTAATTATAAAAGAATTCAATTATTATAATTATAAAAACTCAAGTTATAGATCGACGTAATTGTAGTAACCTGTAACCTCGTAAGACAACGCAAAACACTGCGTTTTCTAATCCACCAACTGGTACCTTCCTAGGAAATCAGTTACTGCCCTAAGGTTATGGACCAAGCAATTGTCTTGTTGAAACCAAATAGCGCTTATATTAAATATTCATTAGCTGTATGAATTACATCGTTTCTGAAATGGTTTCAACATTTGTGACTTGTTTAAACGCCAAGACGAAGATTTAAAAATCGAGATAGAGAGAATAGGAGGGTTTAAGATAGTTACATTCTTGGGCGTAATCTTCATCCCAGATGGTAGCAAGCAGGGAACATCAGTAGTAATATTGGTTAAGGAAAGGAAATAATTAGACAGCTTAATTCAGTTTTGTGAAGTGACGAAATAATAAGAACAAAACACTTTATATCTATATATCACTCTATAGTGGAAGGCAGAGAAGTGGGAATTAAATACAAAGAACAAAAATAAACTGCTCCCTTTGGAAATAGATTTTTGGAGGCGAAGTAGTGCTTCTAGGTTAGAATACGGTAGGAGCTCCAGAATTCAGGAGATTATGGATGTAGATAGAACAATACTTGAAAGGATTCGGAAAGGCGATTGATATGGCATGGATATCTACAAGAATTCACAGGATCAAAGAAAATGAGGGATCACCGAGGAGTTGGAAAAGTGATGTACCGACCTTAAGTGAGTCTGGCCTAATAGAAATGGATCTCTTATAATCAATTTGACTCATTAGTTGTGATAAACAATTATATAGTAAACTTCTTTTGAAAATACTTTAAATTAAATTTGTTCAAAATGAAAACCCTCAGGTCTCCTAGTCATACGAAAACATGTCTGCCAGTAAAACACATGGCAAACAAAACCGTAAAATCCGAACTGTGGTGGATTTTTCCAATAATTTTAACATTTTCATTGGGAAATTGGAATAGTGACATGATGTAACAATGGGATTCCTCTCACATTATTGGAATTAACAGACATTGAGAATGAGCATAACCTATTGAGAGGTTAGCAACCTAGTGTAGATATAGATGAAATAATATATAGTCGTCATGAAATTTTTTTTTGTAGTAGTAGTTGTTGTTGTTACTTTGTTCTCTATACGTGCAAATTAGAACTGATCTGAATTAACTAGAAGGTTTTATTATAACCAACTCCTCTCTGGTTGAATTATACGGTTGAAAATCACAGGTAAATCACGGTAAATTTGAAGATTTCGAACATTCTTCACATTTTTTTCAATCAAATAGTAAAATGCTAACGGAATCTGCTTTCTAACTCTTTAAAGTATATGCCAAAAAGCTCTAGGCAAATTTATTCTTGGCCGCTACTGTATGTGTCACGGATTTTGACCAATTCTAGACATGATAAGTTGTTAAATTCAATTCCACTTAAAACAATAATCTAATACCTGACCTGACCTACAATCGGTATGTAATTATTGCTTAAAACAATTTCTCCAAAAACAATCACGCCTTAGAATATTAATTCCTGTTACAGTTTATGTGCTTTTCCTGCGACAGATTCCATCAGAAATTCTCAGTAGATATTGTATATATGCATTCGATATGTACATATGAATAAATAGCTATTACAATTGAGAAAGAATACACACTCAGCATAAGTGAGTGGTTCTTGAAGCATTCGCAATTAGTACTAACTGCATAGCATGTAGAATGCCTTTCATGATATTCACGCACACGAAATAGACTGACGATATTGACACGATTAAGCGAAACTAATTGAACAATACGTTCGTGGTAACACCTAGCGAATGTTGTAACTAAACAAGGAATCCTTTTCTCGAAAAAACACCAAGCATCTTACAAATGTGTGTCACGTCAATTGCAAATTGGAATGATGTTAACGAAACTACCGTGTCGTGCAATTCGCAATATCTGTACAATAGCTGATAGTTATTGGAAGTACAAAAAAATTATCAGCTGAATGGCAATACTGAGAAAAATTGAGAAAACGCTTGGAATGCCTTCTTCACTAATTGTCATCAGTAAAAATTACTTGCTAATAGGGTGTACGCAAGTTTGAACTTTACATCAAAATATATGTTTATTTAAAAAATATATAAATAGATGTCTATTGGTTATATAATAATATTTATTTAGGCAAGCAATTATGAATCTTAATCAAAGTTCAAATTATTCGAATGTCTCCGACAAACATCCGAGACCTGACGAGTGCGTGTTACGAGTCCAGTGACGTCACTAGATTTACTTGCAAGCTTTAGTTCATTTTCAGTTGTATTTAGTCGTATTAAAAACACAAGTTTTCGGAAAGAAATATTTATTTGGAATGGTTTAACACGTGCTTCAGTTCTCACTTGAAACTTTAGAATGGCTGAGATTGCCGAAACTGCATGTGCTAGGGCAAAAAGTGATGATTTATTGAAGTTTGACTTGTTTATGTTGATGGAGTTAATTCGCTCAAACGACTGTTTCAACGCCGCCGAAATTAGAAGAGTTGAACCGTAAGTGAAATGAGTTCAATATGTAATAATTTAATAGAGATATTGTTATTGTGTATTAATTCCCATATTATTAACATGTAATTAGACTATATGAAATTTGTAGGTTACTGTTTCATGTCAAAAACTTTCAGACTAACTGTAAGTAACCACGGAAACACAAAACGTCGAAATGTAAACAAATATTCTTACGTAACACTTGTTTTGCCAGGGAATTCAAAATAATATTTTTCAATAATTATTTTATACCGGAAATATTGTATTTTACACAGAATTAATGATGATATCAGTAATTACAAATGTTAAAGTATCTAATCAAATTATAAATAAAACTTATGCGTATACCCAGAGCATCAAAAGTAGAACCCTTCTAATGCTGCAAACAGCCATAAAGCAAACTGGTTGCTAGCAAAAATCCTGTATTATTTTTCAAAGATCTTCAAAAGACATCCTACAAAGATTGATAACCTTTCCATGCCTGCAAACTAAGTGTTACAGCAAACATTCCAATTTTCGGTTGAGATTGTCAAAATTGCCAAACATGAAGATAACGACTGCGTATCCTAGCAACTGCAAACGTTTGCCACACTGTTTACTGTTAATCCGTACGAACCTCGAAAAATCGTTGGGACTTAGAACGAGACCGTACGGGGGATGATTTAAAAATTCTAAGATTTTCTACTCCAGAAACTTAATTATCTTTCGAGATGAACATCAATTTGCAGTATCATGGAGGACATTCGTTGTTCTAAGTTTGGTTTTCTGGACCACACCGATTACATCTAACAAATACATGGTAAACCACTCAATATAAGCTGTTAGTGGATCTTAGAGATCGGGCCCTTAATGGGTCTTTGTTCACATCGTCATTAAAATCTAATTATAAAATTTTGGCGCAGTTCAGATAAGAGATTTTCTACTTTTCCTTTTTTTCATTTGAGCACAAATCGGGTGCGTTCGGAATTCATAGTGCCAGAGGAAAATTGTCGATTACAATCGTGCTTCACCACCAAGAACAGAAATCAATTCGCTGATACATTGTTGTTAAAATATTCTTATTCAATTGCACTGTATATGTTACGGCCCAATTCAATCTTTCTGGCAACTTCTGCGGTTTATTGCTACTTTTGGGGTGTCACTTATACTAGCGTGTATGCGGCTATATGTAGCACCAAACAAATGTTCCTCGTATATTTCAAAAAAAACTGTCGTAATAATAATTAACTACATTCCTGATTGTAGCTGTTGATATTTTAACCATTATCTACCCATTTAGTAATGGTTTATTACGCAGTTTTCGCAGAAGTAACCTTTGCGTTTGGTTTGCCGTAAACTTTTTAGTTTACCGCTATGTAGTTACGGACAATGGAAAAGCAATAATGCATTTCCTAAAATCACAAATTGGCGCAATACGTCGTTGTTCACGTAGCTAATAATAACACTAATAATAATAAGCGTCGATCGTGAAAATATCCTCGAAATATTAATTAGCAAAGGTTTTGCGCAAGCTTCTTAGAAATGAAATTCAATACCCCGACGTATACGCATAAGATATATTAATACATGCGCATGTACAATATACCTATGTATGTAGTAGGAATGCATTTCTTATTGCCGGCACCGACTAACACTTGTGCGCTACAATGCATGGCCCCTTCATTAGTTTTCTCGGTATCGCATTTTCTTTTATTAACGACAGCATGTAAAACTCGCCAACAAGGAGAATTAAATTATTTGCTCGTTTCAAGCCAAGGGAAGGAGATGTAAATTTCAAGTTTTATCTCGAGAAAAGCAAGAAATAAGTATGTATGTAGTTAGAAATCGTTGCAGTTATATTTGTCTTGCCAAATATTTATACAACGCCTAATAAAATTAAGACAAAAGTTATCTAACTTTATAGCATTTAGGGTAAGTTCTATCATATGCGGATAAAATACCGGCGGACGTTGTTCTGATATAAGAAGATGTAAGAAAGTCTGAACTCGGATTATCCAATGGGTTTACAGCGGGATATGACCAATTATTGAGCTTTATTGTGAGGAATTGCGTGGATGTGCTCACCGAACCTTTAACTTTCTTGTTTAATATAGTGTTGGCGACATGACGTGCCCGAGCATCTGAAAGTTGGCCCGGATATGTCCAATACTGACGGGTGGTGATGTAAGCAATATTAATAATTATAGGCCAATAACCGTCTTACCTAATTTTCCCAAGGTATTCGAAATGTGTCTGTACTCGGATGTTTATCCGTATGTTTCTAACTATATATTAGTCGCCATCAACTTCCAAAGTTAGCGGCTCACTGTTTCCATCTTCCAGCGATGATTAATTCATTGTAGTCTTCACCTCGATTTTCTACTCGATGGAACGTTTATCTTTTCCCCTTGTTTTCATGTGGCGATCAGTGTAAAATACGTTTTAGTCACCGTTCTTACAATATATTTGCGCATGATTTTCTTAATTATGTCTTCGTCTAGTTTCAAATGTCCCTCCTTCACTTTCTTTCTGCAGCACCTTTTTTGGTACTGCATGTGGTAACAAGATTTCATTCTGAATTTCTTCATCAAAATGTGGTTGATATAGCCTTCCTATTGTAGCAATTCAATCTTGGAACGCTACCAGTACTATTCTTGTCGTTCTGCTTCTACAAGAGCTTTTAAGTTTCAAACATACAGAGAAAAGTTCTTCCTAATAGATATTCTTCTGGAATTAGTATCGAGTCAATAATAGATATCTTCTTCCTTTTACTTATTGATACCTTTGTAGTGGAAAAAATATTCAAAATTTTATTTTCTCTTCTTCCATTTCATGAAGCTCCTTTAGCTTATTAAATGAAAATATCGTTTGAAAGGGTCAAATTTTGTTTATAGAATCCGAACTACCCCCTTGCCTAGAATTACTTCATTTTATTATTACCCCAAACCATAACAAAGTACTATTTGTGATCCTATTCTTCAACATCAGTACGCACACAGGGATTTCGGCAAAAAAAATATTTTTCGATGATTTTTTGATAGACATCTATGGCCACGTAAAGCATACATATCCATTACTTTGAAACGCCTACAATGTATGTACACATACATACGCATATACATACCTGGTATTATTTTATCTTTCGGTACGTTTTATGATAAATAGAAGTCTTCTCGGAACTGAACGGGTCGATACATGAGATGACCTTACAGCTGCAGGTGTCAACGATCCACATGGTATAATGCGCACGCACACAAAGCTCTACAATATGTGCGTAGGTACAGTCACGGTCAGAGAAATTAGAAACAATAGTCCTATTAATAAATCACCGACAATTAGGAATGCTTTAACCTTCCTATACTCACGCATACGGTCTGTGAGACCGACTTATATAGTAAAGTATACGTGTTTCATATTTTCACGTGAGTATAGGAAGGTTAATTAAGTTTGTGCGCACCCATTATGTATTAGTCTTTCCAATTTATTAGAATTTGTACGTCATTGTTGAAAGCAGTGTAAATTTAACTAAAATAGCAATTTCTCTTTTTTCTCGTTTGTCACAAATAGCGACCGGGTTATAAGTTCATTTTTTTCCGTTTGAAAATTGCGTTATTTTTATAAAAAAATATAACGGACGATTTTATGGGAAATATACATAGTACGATTACCGATGTTTCGTTAAATATAATAAAATAAATCTTACTTGAATAGGGATTAATGCTTTTTCCAAGAAATGTCTGTTTCTATATTTCTCTAAGAAATTGTTAATTGCTATTAAACTTCCAAACTAATATCATGTTCAATACCGAAGAGCAAAGATTACTTTTTACGGTTTCTAAGAATAAAAATCGGAAACTAAACGAAGAAAGTTGAGTTCTAATTGGTCAAAAACAATTAGGTAGAGGATATACGTTTCACCACTTATGATTTAATAATGTTCATCATTTACAAACTTTGAATACAGTAAAATGTTACCGAGTGATATCCAAAATGCCAAAAGTGAAAGGCGATTTAGTAGCCTCCTAGCTCAATACCGTTCCAGAATTACTTTTGAACGAATAAAGAGTATTCTACAAAGCGTGCAGTGGAAAGTTGACAATTTTACAAAACAATTTTATTTTATATATTTAATTCAAATTACATATTTATTTTGCAAATTCTAGTCTGTCATACAATTGGTGCAAAAACTTGCTTTGGATTGCTGAATAAAATTATTTTCATTAATAAAAATATTTTCCTTTAATTTCAGATCATGTTCTACTATAATCTTCTTCTTTTATAGATTTCATGTGAGATAAAGTCCTAAATTACTCAGCATCTCTCCACTGACCTACATAAACGAAAGTTGGAAAAATGAAACAATCAAAATTAGTGCAGTCACTAGCAGGTTCATCTTCATCTCAAAAAGAAAAAAACAGAGTGAACAACAAGTATTTAAATCGGAATTACCCAAAGCTTTGCTTTCTGCTAATATCCCACTTTATAAGTTACAAAACCTAAATTTTAAAATGTTTTTGCAAAAGCATTGCAGAAATAATGTACCTGACGAAAGGCCTTTAAGGAAAGAGTATGTTATAAATGTATATAAAGACGTATTAATTAAATCAAGCAAGCTCTAAATAACAGTTTTATATATTTTATAGTAGATGAAACCACAGATACTTGGGCGCTATATGATAAACTCATTAATAGGTTGCTTAAATAACAACACTCCTGGTCAATCCTATTTGATTTCGTGTAAACAAATTGAAAACTCACCATGTAACAATGATTATGTTTATTAAAGAAACTTGAATGAATTTTTTCCTTCCCAACATTGTTCCAACTAATAAAATTGTACTCATGCTTTCCGATGCTCCATCATACATGGTCAAAGGTGGTCTACAATTTAGAGTTTTGTATTCTAATTTAATTCACACTTACGTGTTCGGCACACGATTTAAACAGAGGGGCGGAAAATATTAGAAATTAATTTCCTATAGTTAATAGTTTAATTAGTAAGGTACAGGAAATATTTTTAAAATCTGCTCCGAGGATTCAGTGTTACAGAGAAAAATTACTGCAAAAATACTGCTTTGCCATCGGAACCAATAATCACAACATAGGAAACATGGAACATGATAGCTACCAGTTTTTATGTAGAAACTTTAGTCCCTATTAAAGAACTTATTTTAAGTTTTGAAGAGCGCAATATTGGTGCAATTTCAAAGTGCAAATCAATTTTAGAAAATAGTTCACTGCTCTATGAATTTTGCTCAATTAAATCAAATTATGATTTTGTTCATAAAACTGAAAAATTTCCTACCTAACTTTGCTACCCGAACCATACGTACTGTTCCTGCCCATATGTGCTTAATAGGATTTACGTCGGGCGACGTCGCTGGTCGATTTAATCGTATGGTGTTATTATCGATAAGCCATTCTTGCACTATTTTCGTTTGATTGATGGGGAAATTATTTTGCACAAGAATAATTTTGTCAATTTCTTCTTCAGGATGTAAAGCTCTAACTCTAAATATCAAAATATCCTGAAGAACACGGACATATTCTTATGAAACGAGGCGGGGAAGCTTGGACAATTTCATCTGATCCATTATCGTAGAAACACGAAATTTTATGAATTCATAGTCACCCTGCCGGGTCTGCAATGGTATCGCACTGGCCAATTTCTCTGACTGTGACTGTACATACATATATATGCGACACATGTGTATACAATCGACACTAAAATGCTAATTGTCCTTTTGATTTATGGTTTGCCCCCACTCGGGGTCGCACTCGACAGATTAATTGAAATTTCAGTAAATTTTAGCAGCCGGGTTCGTCGGTGTCCAATATGCAACGCGGACAAATGAGCGTGCCGTACTTCTGGGAATTGCATTTATAAATCATATCATATACAGTTTCGAGTAATAAATAATTCTAAATTATCGATATCAGTGCTGTTATTCCATTGTATGCCCACCAGTGATTTAAAAACCTGTTTTAGTAACTTACATGTAAGCTTGTCTCCACGATTTATGGGTTATATAATATTGGGAAGACGATTTCTTTTACTTTCTCTTGGTTTAGCCCGGATCGTCGCTTTAGTTGCTTAAGACTAATAATTCTCATTTTTTTACTAGGGAACTAATTTTTCTAACGAGGTATTTCTTTATGTCAGGATATAATAGGAAACATTTTTATAATGGACACCACTTGATGACTAAATACTTTACTTTTGGCAAGAGTATGTATTACAAATCGATGGAAAAATAATAAACCAATTTCCGAGTTCCACGAATAAAATCATTTCAAATAAAAATCTTTTTCGCTCTCATTCCAGCGAATGTAAAGAATTCGATTACCCGAAATCGCATTCCATTCAATTTCTCTGAGTATTCACTGTGGGAAGAAAATCCTCTTAAGTGATAAGTTGACGTTTCCATAAAGAAGTTCAAATCAGATTCGGAAAAAAGAATGAGAACACATAAACGCGAGTCAAAATAAGAAAGACTTTCATTATTTTCTAACAAAAGTCTCACGAAATAACTACGTTTGCATCTTATTCAATACCTGACCAGGTATTTCGCCGTTTAATAATTGTCTCTTACTTCCTGCTCGCAAAGCTACGTCTTATTTTTAATAGCGGTTGATGAGATTTATTTTGCATTATATTTCTCGGAATTCCATTCCGAGTAATCTCCGTCATTAGAAAACAAAATAAGAAATTTGAGGCTGACGGAACCATTATCCGTTATTTCCTCATTTTGCGCACGCTGATGTTATAAGAAATTATAACAGTACTCGCCCGTAATTATTTTAATTAAGGAAGTCTATTAAGTTTCTGCTTTTCGTTTCGCGTTTGTTCGCGGAATTATGTATGGAAATGTAAAATGGTTTCCTTTAGTAAATGTATCTTTTATAGTAAAAAACAATAATGGTGAATAGGTTATGCATAGATAAACAGAGTACAATCATCTTATAAAGGAAACCATACATTCAGAATTTTCAGAAATGCCAAGGTAAATAAACCTTTTGCTTTAGACAAGTATTAGGTATTCATGATTCATCCAAATACTCACACCGGTTAAAAAATGTTGTTCTTCATCATCAAAGTACAAATAGGAGCTGTTCTCTTTCCGCAGAACCTATTAAAGTAACACATAACATATTGCAAATAATAATAAGAAGACTGTGGTTAAAATAATATATAAGATAAATAATGTTACCATTACCACACCGTTCGTTTCGGGCGTTAGCCAGATATCACTTAATTCCCTCAATTTTTCATTGAGGATGGCAATTTAATTGCCGAAATATCTGGAATTATTTCCGAAAGGTGTGGTAAAATTAATTTCATTCATTGTATATATAAACACATCTATTTATCATCTTTTTAAAGGTATCTCCCTTTATAGTCCATGCATTTTCGCATTCGTGGAACATAATCTGCAAAACATGTTCTCTAATCTTCCTATATTGGGCTGCTTATTTCATTATTAAATGCGCCCACCCTGCTTTGATTGATGTAAAACGCTGAACTTATTCTCTGCACGTAAAACAAAAAAAAAAGAAAAACTAAGTGTCAGGTCTGGACTACATAGCGGAGGACCCATTATTTCAACGTTTTCAGCATTTAAACGGTCAATCTTTCGAGCAGCAATTTGAGCCTAATTGTTACCAAAAATCAACATGATCCTAACTTTTTGGTGTCTTTAGCGATTAGTTTGGACAATTTGAAGCAAAGAAACTGTACCATTGAAGTATAACATCACTGCCATCTTCCAAGGCTACAGTGGAAATGTGTCCAGTGATTCCAAAGACTGTGACGATCATGCTTTTGTTTCGGGCTTGTCACGTTTATTGGAGCTCCAAGATCCAACTTCTGGTTGTTGTTTTTTCGGGACCATACCCATATTTTATAGCTTGCATACATCATTACAAATGAGACGACTCATTGTCAAACCGATCTAGTGTAGATTTGTACCATTTCACACGATCTTCTTTATGATTCTTAACTATATTCTAACTGGGCTAAGATTGTGAGGAATTCACCGGGAAGAAAGCTTGCGTATCTTACGATGGTATTAATAGCTCTCATATCAATCCTTAGAGTTGCTTGAATATTCTTTATATGGCGATTCCCTTTAAACTTGTTCCGAGCAAAACCAATATTTTTCGATAATGCCCGTTTTCCAACAGGTCAGTGTGCCAGAGTTTTATGATAGGTAAAGAACGCAACTTGTCACCGCATACTCTATTGATTTCCTCAAAAATGTGTTTCTGGCTTAAGCCATTAATAATTCCATGGTTTATTATGCATTTAAAAAATATTGAACTATATTTGTCAACCTTGTCACAGTCATTAAACATGAAAACAACTAGCTTAAAATAGCAAACAAAATTTGTTAAAAGCTAACGTGGTTGACTACACAGTCTCGACGGAAAGAGAACGTCTCTCGTATATTCTGCCTATTTATTGCATTATAAAAGGTACGCGACGTACTCTCAACCCTTATTTGTTCCCAATTTTTTATTAATTTTTCATCTTTTGGATAATAGCTACGTTACGTTTTTAAATGGGTGCAAGAGAAATTGCAAATATAAAATAGATACTTCCACTTAAAAGATTTAGTTTAAATTTTCTTGAAAGCATCCATCCAAAGATCAAGAGATATTCTCATGGAACTTCAACTCAATTCTCGGGCCAGCATGAAACGTATTGAACCCTCCCATCCCAGCGATATAAGATAAAAGATATAAACATAAATAACACTTCTTAATGTTAAACGTAAACAACTCATATACCTAAATGCAACATAAGTAAACTGAGATCTAGATACAATATACAAAAACCTATCACCTACCCATATGATTGATGATTGGTTAAAAAGACAAACAAATTATTAGATTAGAATTGCATGGTTTGATACTTGGTAAAATAATTATCTACTGTACTTTGTTTTGTCTTTTGTCCTTTTTCATAAACATGATTATCTTCTAGATCACATTTTATTGATGATACATTTTCCATTCCTCCATCATTCTCAAAAGGAATATGTGCTATAATACACATATTGTGCAAGTACACATAAATTCGCCTTAAACTACTCACAAAATCTGAATCATAACGGAACACACGAATTCCTAATATGCATCGGAGTCCACCTTCCAAAACACCAATACAATGCTTACCACAATTTCTTACTTTTGCATAAGCTGCCTTGTAAAGTTCTCCAGGTGATCCTCACTGAACACTACGAAAAGGTGTCATAAACCACTGCTGCTGAGGATATCCCGAAACCACACTAACTAACCAGGTTCGATCATCACCACATTACAATTTCGGAGCTAATGATTTACTTGTGAATTCCCCTAAATTAATACGCCATATGTTGGTACTACATACCTTGCATTTATTGCCCGAATTCGTAAATTGTGATTACAAATTTGTGTACACCTATAATAAACAGCGACTCACTATTCCAACATTTTTAGAATGTAAGCCTTTCCAATTTAAATAATTATATTCTTACAATTGCAAGAAAACTTGCAATTGCAAGAAAACTTTATTACTCACAGCATCGGTATAGGCGTTTTACGGTTATATCGATCATCAGTACGGCTTTGCGGGATGTAGCTTTCGTATACAAGTGGAAGCAAAAAGTTGCAAAAACGCGCTATTAAAGTACATAATGGGAGAATTCCTAATTGAATTCTCTCATAGGTACAAACACAAATAGTACTTGCATATATACTTTCACTTCTATACGAAAAGCTACATCCCATACTGATGATCCGTATAACCATGAAACGCGTATACGGATGGTGAGAGTAGCGAAGTTTTCTAATTGCAATTTTCCCACGGTGGGTTTAGCTAAGAGCGTCCACTTCTGTAAAAACAAATAGCTGCAAAAATGCGTAATTAAGGTACACAATTGGAGAATTCTTAAATGAATTCTCTAATAGGTACAAACATCAATTATGTATTTCTTCACTCAGTTTTAGTAGTGCCACATGTATCTCAAGATCCACCCTCTCCCCGAGTAAAGACCCGCCGTCCAGCAGACTTCATCAATATCGGCTGAGGCAACGTCCTTAGGTCCCTCTACGACCATCAAAAATCCTTCTCTTAGCGACGACAAAGTGAAGTAAATAGAAAATAGGACATCCCATTCTCAGAATAGATATTCCTCCCAATTTAGTTTGCTCAACAAACTAAATTTCTTTCGTCAATTCCCAAGGTTGCGCGACTGCATCAGTCTTTGCCCTGAGATAGGAGGGTGCAGGGCGCCTTTCTCCCACTGACCCTAGTACTTAAATAGAAGTTCCATGCCACATGTATATAGTTTACTTCTCCAATGCAACCAGGAAATCCAGTGTTAATAATAGTTTCTTCAGTCCTTGATTCTCAATTGGGGTACGAGGAAATGTAAATTGTACTGGTTATTTCATGAATTATCCTTCCAACACTTTGCTAACCCGTACTTAATAGGTACTCAAATCCGGCAGGCCGTTGGTAAAATCCACTTGCATAAAAGCTTAAAGCAGCATATACTCTCAATTCAGGTGATATGCCAGTGATGCGTTGTGGATTGCACAAATGTCAACGGTTGTGTTAGGTTTTTACTTAATCGATAATTATCTATAAACCGTCGTTCTGGCAAGGAAAATGCTTCACTACCACGTCTTAAAACTTTCCTTTCATTCATTAATTGATTATTCATTTTGTTCTCCTCATTCATGTTTTGTGAAACTGCGGTTTGGACAGATAAATTTTGTTAACAGTTTTCGATTTTAGTACTACACAAAAATAATAGTATAACATTGGATATTTCACGAACTTCAACGAACGTGACAGACGTAACAGACACGCACCCCCACTGTGGTGGGCAGGTATAACCAAAGCAGCCACCTTGAATTTTTGTTCGACATCAATTATAAGTTGGTCTTATCGGAAACAGTAGCTTTCATATAAAACTTTTTCGTATCGCTTATACTTCTGAAAATACTGGATGTACAAGAAAATGACAGTATTCTGTTTTTCCTAACGGGTTCGACATTTTGAACTTTTTAAACAGATTTTAAAACAACATATAAAGCTGGAAAACATATCCTAGCAAACCAAATATATATCTTCAATAATTAGAAAGTTACCTATGAAATGTCACTCGACCTGGCATCTAAAGGTTCTTCACTGATGATAAATGTGCAAGAAAAAGCTCAGAGTACACAGTCAAATATAATTTTATTTAAAAGTCCATGGGCGACAGACGTTTCGAGGTTAAATTCACCCCTTTTTTAGTGTCTAAAAGTTAAAATCGAAAATTAAAATCAAAATGAAGGGGAAACTAGGTGGTGGTAAAAGAAAGAAAGGAAAAGAAAAGAAAAGCCAAGCTTAGCGGTTAAAATCCGATAATGCGGGGGAATAATTACCCATTAATGCACCATGCTGCTACTCAATCTCCCCTTGAAATTTCATTAATAATAAAATTCTTATTAAAAACCATCCATTAAAAACCTAATTTAATTAAATTTAATCTTGTTTCAAAATTTAAAAAACTCCCAAATCTCCCAGTCACAGAGAACGTGTCTGCTAGTAAAGAACATGGTAACGGAAACTGCTAAATCGGAAATCAAGCGAGACGCAGGAGGAAGAAGAAAACTCTTTTGAGTTTGTGAAAAAAATTACAACTTTAACTTTACCAGCAAGCCATGTGTGCATCTCTTTGGACGTAGTATCTTTGTTCACGAACGTGCCTCTTGAACTAGTTTTAGAGGCCATAGAAGAAAAGTGGACAGATATTGAGGAGTTTACTGATATCAGTAAGTCCAACTTTCTAAATTTAATTAAGCTGTGCTTTGACACAACTTATTTTTTTTTCAATGATACTTTTTACATACAGAAGTTTGGCATTCCTATGGGGTCTTGATTATCTCCTGTGTTGACTGAGATGATACTACAGAGGTTGGAAAGGTGTGTTTTCACAAAACTCCCTTTTGTTCCTGTTTTTATTTACGTTACGTGGATGATACTTTATGGTACTACCAGAAAAATACATTCAACTTACTTTAAACTCCTTTAATGCGTACCATAATACACTTAAATTTACTTTGGAGAAGAGACTAATCACTCCATTAACCTTTTTGGATGTGACCATCATTAGAAGGGACACAGCGTTGATTACCAATTGCTACAGAAAGGAGACTTGGTCAGATATATTCACTTCTTTTCTTATGCTCCTAGGAAACAAAAGATTACGACTTTAATCAGCTTGATTCACAGAGCTGTCTTACCCTCCAGCTCTATTTTTGTAAAGGAAAACGTAAATATTATTAAATGTACCTACTCTATCGAAAAATGGTTATCCGCTGGAGTCGATAAAATCTGTCATAAAAAACAGAAAAACTTTCCTGGCAAATAAAGTCAAAACTCCCATCCTGACAAATCGGTTGCAGTCATTGGAGCAGAAGTTCATAACTATGCCCTACCTTGAACCCATCTTCAATAGGTATGAGGGACTTTTTGGCAAATGTAACCTTCTTCTGGCTTCTAAATCAGAAAATTCCTCTTCCAGACTTTATCGGTAGCTTAAAACAAAAACTCCACTTTTGAGTAAGACTAATGTAGTTTACCAAATTTATTGCAATGATTGCAAGAAAGTTTATATAGGTGAAACAACACAACATTTGAAAAAGCGTTTAGCCCAACATAGGCTTAACAGACTTCATACCAGCCAGACCCAGAGCACTTTATCCGACTACATTGTTAATCAAAATCACACCTTTTGCTTTAACAATCCGAAAGTTTTTATACATAGAAACGAATAGCACGAAGAGAAAATTTGTGGAGAGTTGCTTTATTAAATTGAACTCGAATACCGTTAACAAAAGGTCAGAATTTAAGAATTTACATTTATCTTATCAACATTTTTTGGATACGTTTGCTCCTTAAAGGTTTCTCTTTTCTCTGCCCCGAGGGTTTCATGTACCCTCAAATTTTCAAAAGTTTTTGGAAAAAGCTTTAAATTTATTGGTTTTTAAAAAATTCTTGTCTCTCTTTCCTCCTGCGTCTCGCTTGGTTTCCGATTTGGCAGTTTCCGTTGCCATGTGCTTTACTAGCAGACACGCTCTCTGTGACTGGGAGATTTGGGACTTTTCAAAATTTGGAAACAAGATTAAATTTAATTAAATTGGGTTTTCAATGGATGGTTTTTAATAAAAATGTTATTATTATATTATATTATACTGAATTTTAAATGGGAGATTGAGTAGCAGGATGGTGCATTAATGGATAATTATTTCCCCCACATTATCGGATTTTAACCGGTAAGCTTGACTTTTCTTTTCTTTTCCTTTCTTTCTTTTACAACCACCTCGTTTCCCCTTGGTTTTGATTTTAATTTTGGACTTTACCTTTTAGACACTGAAAAAGGGGTGAATTTAACCCCGAAACGTCTGTCGTCCATGCACTTTTAAATAAAATTATATTTAACTGTGTACTCCGAGTATTTTTCTTGCATATATATATATACCATTTACATACATATATATGTAGACAGGTATATATATATTTGCATACCAATAGGGTGCACAGTGTTCCAGACACCATTAGAGGGTAAAAGTGGCTTTTGAGATAGGCAAATTTGGGTCATTCTTACTTATTCTGCGCCTCTCTTTTTGCTTCTCTCTAAGTACATCCTCTTCTCTTCTGCAATAATTCAACTGTCTTGGATCTTCTTCCCTTTTGCTTCTTTCAAATTGTAGCCTCTCAAAATCTTCTGACCTGCATTTGAATTCCTGTATGTCGGAGATGTCTCCATCAGCTCAGCTCTTTCTGTTCAGTCAATGACATCAAAGAGTATGCATACATCCAATTCTTCTCATATTTGAGCGTTTCTGATTCTTTCTCTTCGTGTAATCCCTCTGCCTCTTCTTAAGTATTTCTTTCCAGTGATTTGCAATTTCTTCCTTATCCATTTGTCGTGGCCCATGGTTCATAATCTAGAGTGAGAATATATTGTCCTATACACATTCATTTTTGTTTATCTGGAAACTTTTCTTTTCCCGGTAAAACCTGTGTTCATTTCGTAATACACTTTAAGCGCTTTTGCTGTACAACCCTTCTTCCTGATCGCCTGTAATCACAATCTTAGTGCCTAAATATTAGAATATATCGACTTGTTGATTCGATCCCTTTAATTTTGATGGTCTCTAATCCGTTTTCTACTGTCCTCATTTGAAGCAAAATCGTCAAAATCCCGTCATTCAGGAAATACATAAATAAACAGCGATAAAGAAAGCATAACGCCCTCCGTAGATAACTATCGGTATATGCAATGTAGGCTGCAGGGCAGTCCTTTGCACAATTTCCCTTGAAAGGTGCCGAATGAGCCTCAGTGAGGATATTTTTGTGAGAGCTATGTAGATTTTTATTTATATTTCTACTTTTTCTTTGTAATTATAACTCTCTCGGTGCCCTTGGAACTATTTTTCTATTACACATAACTATCTTATTTTAAATGAAAACGGAATGCATTCGCCCCGCCATTTTAAAACTTAAATACGGCATGCACATAAACCAAAATACGCACAAAATGCATATTTACATATGTAAAGTACCTATACAACTATAACTATAAAGTAGAAAATGCATGTAACGTGAACTTTTGGGAATAGCAGTATTAATACGTTTCGAAGTATTTCAAAAGTAGATCGTAAGTATTTCCTAAAAGAATCGTTAAAATTCCACATACCTTTCAGCTCATAACGCGATATTATTGAAACGACTTCTTAGAATTCTTACGTTTTTATGGAAAAATACTTATTCGCTTAAGTATCCATATACCTATGTATGTATGTATGTAATTTACTTTTGTTCTTGCTTCAAGTTTTAGGTGACATAAAATTTATGAGTCGTAATATGAGCGGGTAGTAAGGGTCGCTATTTTTAAGATAATGCTTTTATCAGGTCTGATAATAATTTCATAAACAAGTTAAGTGCTCTTCTGAAAATAACTCATAGGCACCTTGTATTCACGTAATAAAATATGGTTTCCGCATTTTATCACTTCCGTTATACATAAATGATTTTTGTCGCACTAAACCTTGATATTACCATTATATGTATGTATACATACAATTCACCTTCATATACGCATGTTGTATGCGTAGATTAGCATGACCCACTTTCCTTCTGTATATTTGCGTGATTGTATATACCAGGAATTATACATTATTAACTAACATGAAAAAGATCGGTAAGGTGTATGTCCTTATAACGGTTTCAGAACATGTAATTATTGGAAGAGAGGAAATTATATCTGAGCTAGTCCCGAACTTTCAAATAATAGCTCAAGTGGAAATTGTACGGTCTTTTTTGAGAAAACAGTATTATATATTATCTAGATAGAATTGTCTAGAATAACTAGACTATTCTAGTTATTCTAGTTGTTCCTAGGAGCTTACTACCTCGACAACAATGTGATTATTGTTTTCTTTTCGTCTTTAGGTGATCAATAGAGTTGGCCACAATCGGTTCGATAGCATCTGTGACTACTCCGTACGGGTATTTGGATGGCGCTGCGAAGGATATACGCCGTCGGTACGTAGCTTTCTATTCTAGTTATAACAGGGTATTCGTGTTATGTATTCCGCATTTCGTAAATTTACCGATTTCGCGTGGAAAATGTGTGCCCTTTATGGCCCAGTTTTAAAAATATGTCGTCCCGTTTCCGGAGTTTGAGTGTAGAGGAAGTCAGGTGTATTGTATTTTTGTACGGTAGAACTGTACAGTAATCGTGTATGTAAATATCATGTCCAGGTCAACAATGTAAAATAAAGAGGAAAGAAAGAAAGCAGTTCATTTTATTCCAAGTTTTTTTACGATAACATGTGGTTGATAACAAACATTTTAAAGCGTTTTGGACGTGATACGTACCTGCTTGGAAGGGTCCTACTGTTACGGATCTACTACTACTTATTGCGGAGTTTGTAAAATAAACGAATTATGTGACTGTACACTTTTATGATTTAATATCTTAAAACCGATTACAAACCTATACATATACATATTTTAACCGTTTAAGTGTTTATGACCGTACTAGATTGTTTTTATGTAAGTGATGTGTATAGAGGTAACTAACTTTCTACTCTGGTTCCACCGTTCGAGTATTACATATAACTTTTCTTTATCGCTAACCTTTCGTCAAGTTGAAGGGCAGACATGTCCCAAATTGGCTCTAAAAAACAAAGTGATAAATTCTGTCCTAGGCGATGGTAATGGGAAGGTTGGCTGAACTTATTATAAACAATTATTGAAATGTGTAAGAAAAGATAAGTGGTCATATAACTGTAACGATGTTAGCTTAAGAAATAGAAAAAGTATCATATTACACGAATATATGTGGAGAAGAACAAGTAAGCACTTAAATCCTATGTATTTCACGTCTCTTTAAAGTCTATACTAATTCTTGTAATGAATGCACAATTTAACATTAAACACACGCACAATTTCGACTTTTGGTTCTCCAACCCTACATCATCCACCCCGCATTAAAAAATTGGTAGGAGCGAATTTTAAAATTCGAACTAAAAAATAAAACAGTGTGGTTCGCAATGGATGAAAAAACGGATGCAACAATAGCATGCGGACGAGCCTTTTGTGCCATACCTCTGATGCAGCACTAAAATTACTAAAGTTACTGCACAAACAATAGCATCCCATTTCATAGCCGTCCTGCAAAAATTTGCAGTGGAATTTTTAACGTTAATAATGAAATCAAATATCATATCAGACCGGAACATATTCCTTTTCCTATAGTTTGTCCACAGATTGTGTTATGAAATATAAGATAATGATATAGGAGGGCGGTCACTTTTCAATAAAAGAGTTATTTTACTGTAAAAAATATTTTTCCACATGATTCCCTTTTATCTCTACACACTTAGCCCAGTTTCTTTCTTTCTTCTTTCGGAAACTCTTCAAAATCTGCATTTGTCTCAGATATAACCTCTATAATATATATAGCAAACCCAGCGCAATTCGACTAATTTTGTTGTAGCAATAGTGAACGAATGAAACGGCGTACTACCGTGATGAAATCACACTGTTTTCTTCAACAAATGCTGTCGTCTTTTCTTAAGTTCTGTATCAAAATATGTCAGCAAATCCGCATACTATTTATCAGTTATCGTTTTTACTTTTTGTAAGTATAATTAATGAAGATCACAGCTTTGAATTCCTAAAAAACTGGGGCGATGACTTTATTGGGCGAAAAACGGTTCTTGCGTCATTTTTAAGGAATTTTGGTTTATGTACAAGACCATCTAAAGAATTTTGCATTGCTTCCCACAACTATTCCCATATACAAATGTCATCCGTGACATACTTTTGGTAATTTTGGACCAAAAACATTTTCAATTGGATTCATATTCACGCTCTTAGGCAACCCATTGCAATATTTTGATGTTGTGCTCTTGTATCATTGCGACACTATGTTTGCAGTATGAATTAGGCAATTGTCTACACTATTAACCTAATTTTGTGTATTAAATCTCATTGATTCTACAAAATATTCCAGCATTGTAGTAACTTATCCATCCTCAAACGTTAATCGAAAATTTTCCCTGCTGCTCTGAATTATATATATATTTTACTTACTTACTACCACCGCGATCTACTACCGGGCGCAATTTTTGCGCCTGCAACTGTCTTGCCGATTACATGCTGTGGCATTTGCCTGACAATGTAGGGAAAGTACAGGACACCTACATCATAACTCACCAATTGTTCATGTACCACTCGTCGTTCGTGTGCAAGATGGTCTGTAAACTAGAACAGATCCATTGGTTGTAGATTAAAATGTTTCTTTATCGATGAAAACAACGTTTGCCCAAGACCGTCCATTGTTTATATAATTTAATGCAAATATAAGTCTGGTTTGCTTCGCCTCTTCTCTTAGCTCAATTTGTTTAGCTGCGACACACGACCTCTAAGGTGCTGAACACATTTTGCTAAACTTACGTATAAAATGTTTCCTACATATTGTGCATCTTGAAGCAAAAACTGTCGGACAGCGTTAGTTTGCAGTTAATCAATGAAACAGAAAAAGGTTTTTCTTTAATCTCCTAAGGGAATTCAGGAATGCTATATGTTGTGTCCAGCAATTTCGTTACCACGACAGTCTGTTATAATGAGATTGGGATGCAGTTTTATATTATAGCAAGCGTTTTAACAAAGTGAAAAACGTAGTTGAGAAATATCAAAGATGGGGACTAGATGTGTACATAGAGAAGACTAGGGTCTTATGCATTGGAACGAAAGCTGAGATTCTCATAATGAACGGCACCAAAGAAGTAGGAATATGCAATTAAGGGGTAACACCACTGTAACAGTCTAAAAGGCGCTTCTTTGAAAATTTATTTTGGATGGAAGAAAAGGTAATAAGATAATAATACTCGAGGAAGTTATTACGCATATATTTAAGTATTAAAAAAGAATTATCATCGATCAATATTCAAATATGGCGGCACCGGAGACATTCTCGCGAGGCATGTTGAACTTGAGCGGCACACAGTATAATTAATATAAATAAAAAATCAACCTAATCTACATGGTTATAGCTAGTGAAATACATAGGGGATTTTAAAAATATTAATTTCTGTGCGATTGACGAATGTTTGAAGTAAAACATTCAATTTTCGGCCAAAAAACGGCAATCTTTTGTTAATAACTAATGTTTAAATTAACATATCGAAAATGCCATATGTATTTTACTAGATATTCTTATACTACAGATATGGTCAAAAATTTGAATCAATGGAATAAAAATTGTTGTAGTTATGCTGCGTGCCGTTTTGAAAAATCGTGTTTCGAGAACAACGCGTTTAAAGTTTTGAAATGTGTTATACATATAAACTAATAAAAATTCGACTATATATATATTTCTTTACCATTAATCTGATATCCCTGGAACATAAAGCTGCTCTTCCAGGTTCAAATATTTTTTCTCATTTTCTTTCCTCGAAGATTGTATGCTAGAGCGCGCTTCATCACTTAAGTTGTATAATTCGACGCCAATATCCATCCCCAATACTTTTATGATTCGTAGAATATTTGTCAGACCATCATTAAAATTGCACACAGCAATATCAGTCGCATTTTTATATAATAGTTTAATTTAGAATTAATGGTTTTTGTTGAACAGGGAGACTTTCCATTACGAAGAAGAAGCATTAAGTATATGTAATTGCTTCTTGGAAGTGAAAATTTAATGAAAAGTAGATGTAAGTTATTCGTCGCATTAAGTTACTTAAGCTTCTTAGTCAGACTGAACACTAATGCCACAATAACGTTTTCGAAACCTCATTACCTCATTTCGAAGCACTTAAACATTCATATGATTCAACTATATAAAATATAAAGTATTGAAGAGTTAATAATGTCAATCTTATCTAAATACAATTATATACATATATATATATATATATATAATTCTGAAGGAAGTACATCGACCGTACCGTACCGTCAGTTAGGAAATAAGAAGAGGATTAATCGGGTCAGCGGTCTGTAGTGGTCTTCAGAGAATGAAAGAAGGAACTTCTTTGTTTAAAATTCTCAATATTTGGTCCTTTATTGTGAACTTATTCATGAGAAATACTACAAAGTACAAGTCAGCAAAAAGAATTCAACTACAATTGAAAATACTCACAACTAGAGGTTTATGTTATAAAACAGTGTCCATAATCAATAAAATCAATTTAATTAAAAAGTCTTTTGAAAAAAGAAACACATTCGCAATAAAACATAATCTTTTTCGTATTTCTCATGAATAAGTTCACAATAAAGGACGAAATATTGAGAATTTTAAACAAAGGAGTTCCTTAGAGAGAGAGAGAGAGAGAGAGAGAGAGAGAGAGAGAGAGAGAGAGAGAGAGAGAGTTGGAGTTTCAGTATAGTCTTTCATACCAAACATGTAGTTTATTTCCTATTCTGATCCGCCGAGTTTGAAATTGAAGGGCATTTTACTTACCAGGTAATTATCTAAATATACATAATCAGTATTTTGCAGAGTGGGACCCGTTTCAGGTTTGAAATACTGCTTTATTTCAAAGAAAGATCGGATTTATTTATATGTACATATAGTGAACTTACTTACCTTTCACAACGATAAACGTTCTGACCAATTCTATGAAAAATCTTCGATATCTCTAGGATTTGTATTAATCATAGTTAACATTACTATGTCAACTAGCGTCATAAACATATCATACGCATTTACAAAATTAAAATAAGGAAAATATTACGCAATTCGATTTCGATTTACAGCCATAAGCAGTAATCGGCGTTTTCTCAAATATTATTGCTTACGCAAAATAAATTATAGATAGCATGGAAAAGTTTTATTTCTTTTTATTAAATTGAATGACATTGAAATTACGTGAATGTTGCGAAAGAGGTTAAACATAATCGAATTATCACTCTTCAAATGGTATATCTATATCGGTTTGGCCTTTATATCGGAGTGCCCCCATTTTAATAATAGCCGCTTTATCCGTTTCCACGAATATCGTTTCAAAATCATCTAGGATGTTCACTGGTCCTTTAAATAATATAAAATAATAAATTATCTGAATAACGTATTTTGATAGATAGGGGGAAAACTTACTCTTTGGGGAAACATCGAACGCTGACAATAACGTGACGGCTTCTGCTTCGGTGTAGGTGTATATTCGTAAACAATCCAACGCTTGAAGATACTGCAAACACAATGAGACTAAGCACGCATTAAACAAACAAATATGCGTTACTGCTTTGCACTTCAGTAAAGCTTATTTACAATGTATAAATAGTAGAGATGTAAACAATACTCGTTTTGAACTACCGGGAATAGAAGTAATCGGGTCGTGGTGTATACTTGAAATGTATTATTAATCTATACCGACTTTCATAAAAATCGCAACACCTAAAATTATTTGGGCGGTTTTATTGAAAATTTTACAAACGATGTAATTTTTCACTACAACCAAACCATTAAAATTTGGAAACAAAAGAACATACATAACTCAAAATAGTTTTTTGAATAATGAGTTGCTCCGCCACGATTTGGTACCTACTTATTTAGTCAACGCAGCATGGTGTCAATCAATCCATCAATACTGGCCTGGAGTATATCATTCCAAGCTTTCTGCGTACGCAGGCGAAGATGGTGCAAGTTGTCTGGCGGGTGTGGTAAATTATTGGGCCGCCTACCGATCACATACCATACATACTCAATGGGTGACAAATCAGGCGACCGTGTAGGCCATGAGAGGACGGCAATGTTAACTTTTCCCAAAAAGCGTGTTGTACCTCTTGGCGTTGGGGCCGCGCATTATCATGTTGGGGGATGAGATTTTACAACCCTCAAAGATATAGAAGTACAACTAGCTCCAGGACATTGGCCATGTAACCGATTGCATTTAAGTTGGCGTCATTGAAGACCAAGGGTAATCTGTTACCATAACATATTGCATCCCATATCATCACCCCTTGTGTGAGGGCTGTGTTGCATTCCACAAAAAGGCTGGATTTTTGCGTTCTTCACGCAACGCCTGACTCTCCTACGACCGTCAAGGACCCGCAAACAAAATTGAGACTCGTCTGATGCCATTCTTGTTCCCAATTCGCTCTATGGTTGCTCCATTCAAGTCTGCGGGCACGGTAAAGTGGGGTAAGAGGAAGAAAAATGGACGATACGAATACAGCTCATAAGATTTTATCCGGCGATAAACAGACGACATTGACATTCTGCGTCCTACACCTACCATCCAGTATATTGCAATTGACCGAGTTGTGGAACATCTGTCACTTGTGTGTTAAACAACGTTCTTCAGGATCTGTAGTGCCTTGGGGACGTCCAGATCCAAGATGATGTTGATTAAGCCCTTCTTCGAAACATGTGGAACAACTTCTCACCAGCATTGCAACATCATGACTAACACGGCCAGCAATGTCTTTAAGCGAAAGTCCGGTACTCTCATACCAATAACGCGGTCACGTTCAATATGATTTAATTGACGATAATTTGCACGTTGATGAACTCTTGGCATTATCAAATTTTGAGAAGCAACTAGTTGTCAAACAACTCACGAAATTTACAGTTATCACTAGAGACCGGATTATATGTTCGAGATTTCATTAAAATATCTACATATATATATCTCAAATATGAACAAAATATGTTGAAAATATTCCTAAAATGTCTAGTATATGTAAAATATGTTTCAAAAATATTTTCAGAATATCGAATACGTTTTGAAGTAACAAGGAAAAGAAACAAACACTAAGAAAATTTTAAAAAGTTTTATTACGCAGATACCTATCACTTACATTTCTACATTAAGCATTACATTCCTTACTCTAAATACAATTCAAGATCAAATGTTTTCCAATATTTTCAATAGTTAAATAATGGCTCCAATCCGTTAATAACGATTTGTACGTTGAAAAAATTCGGTTGGCGTTAATTGATGTGATTGGTGCATATTTTAAAATATTAACAACTTCCGGATTTAAAGCGATTTCAACATCAAAATTGCCGTGGAGAATTTGGTTTGCTTGTTGGCAATAAATTCAAATCGCTATTTCTTTATAAAATACTATTCAATTTTTATTTCTTAATTGTCCTATTTTTCCAAGAACTTTCTGAAGTTTCTTCTTAAATTCATCAATCAAACGAAGAGACGTGATTCAGTTTCAAGAATAACAATAGTTTTACGAATAAAATCAATTTGATTTAATGAAGCCAAGTTCGTGCAGTGAATTATTTTCTAAAATTGATTTGCGCTTTGAAATTGCACCAATATTTTCCTCTTCAAAACTTAAAGTAAACATGATATATCGTTTGGAAGTTTAAAAGCAATTAATAATTTCTTAGAAAAATGTAGAAACATAAATTTCTTGGAAAAAGCATTAATCCTTATTTAAGTAATATTCATTGCATTATATTTAACGAAAAATCAGTAATGCACAATGGAAAGTAACCCGGTTTTCAAACGGAGAAATATGTCGGAATATTTGAAATATGTTAAAATATTCGAAATATATGGAAAAAGCCAAAATATTTTAAATATATAAAATTAAATTGTGCTAAACGCTTTTATTTACCCTAATTCGTGTAGACCTTTAAAGCGTCCAATTGTACCGTTGATAGTTAGCGGTATGCAAAAACATAATCCGGTCTCTGGTTATCATAGTACCCATTGTTTTATTTCATGAAAGGTAATATTACTAAGCGCAATCGATAGGTGGTTTTTATTGAAATTTTAATCATTCCCTTGTTTCAGCCAAATATGCATTTACTGAAAATTTTAATTAAAACTGATAAACAACTTCCGTGTGTTGCGATATTTATGAAAGTCTGTATATTTATGAAACACAAGTTAGAAGTTTTGGATTGTAAATTTAGTTGGTCATTATTAGGCGTAATTATTGTTCACATTTAATGTTCCAAAATTGATAATCGAACTAAGTTATTGCTACAGAATACGAAAGTCTATTTGATCAAAACGAGTGTTGACTTGTTTGCTAACATTTCACCCAATTCCTTCGCTTACATACCTGTAATAATGAAAATACATCGACCGGTTTCAAAACATTAAATCTCTTCATCAATGCAGGCATCGTGGCTAACGGATGCGACAGACAATAGGACAGGATCACGTACATCCAATTATGCAACACTTTCAGATTCAACGTGCCATTTATCCTTACCCAAGGCATCAATTTCAACCGCACGCCTAACGAATTTCTGAAAACAGAACGCATCGCGTTACTTTCTATTTGCTGGCGAGGGATCCGTAATAACATGATTACAGGTTTAGCTCCGATATCGGTCTCTCGTCGTCGAGCCCCACGGTCCATATTTCGTTTTCGCTGACGTGCACGAGGTTGATGTTTCTAACGCCCGTTCTGAAGATGATACCGATCTTAATCAGTGCAGCGACGATTTCGTGGAGATCCAAAATTTGCGTTTTCGTTAAAAATTCTTTCTGGATTTAAGAAAAGGTGATGTTCGAAAAGTATTTTTTTTTTTTGTAAAAGAACCATTTACCTTCAATTGAGAAGTCGATGTTCCGAATACTCCTTGCTGTTTGATGTAGTTAACAACAGCGAAAGCCAAATTGATGTCTTCATCATCTCCTCCAAGATCCATGAGAGTGTTTGTTATTTCTTCATCGTGGGGCGAATTTCTAACTATGCACTCGCTGAAAATTAATAAGGTGCGTTTTGTTTTTTTGAAACTACATATGAGCAAGCGAAAATCTATAAATTAATTTGTCCATAGGCAACATTTGGACTACGAACAGCTCACTAGATGAGAAATATGTATGTGTCTTGTAACGAACTATGAGTTTATATTTCAGTGACTAGAGAATCCTAATAAGTGCATTCCCATAGAAGTGGTTGCCAACTTCCTCCTTCTGTAATACCATACTAAGATTACGAACCCGAAAATTAAAAGATATATGTAATTTTGAGAACATGTAGATCACATATAGGAATGTATTACACTTTTTTTCTGCGGAAAAACACTCTGAGTGGTTGAAAAAATTTGGAAATGGAACATTTTGCATTCTGCCGATGCGCATAACTCACTAGCGGTGAAGGAGAGAGAAAAAGTTTTAAGACAAAAACTGTTTGTTTGGACAAGGTTTATCAAGCAGACAGGAAAAAAAAAATTACTGTATTTTTTCATTAGATTAGATTGTTTCCTATCTTATATGATAGAGATCTACCACTAATAGGTCAATAAAACAAGGCTGGTTTGAACGATAGTTATATTTTCAGAACGTTTACAAACGTTTTCGGAACACCTTCGTCAGTGAAAATATAACTAGATAAATATATAAACAAACTTTTGTTTTTTATTTGGGACTATCAACAAAATAACTAGTGACTAGGATTTCTTGATATAGAGGATGTGTAACCAACTTTTATATATATATAAATTATAAAAACTAAATTAATGTGTAAACATACATTCAAATTAAGTAAAACCTTATATCAAAAAATCTTTGTCGAAACCTTAACAATTCTGTTCAAGGACTAGGGAAAACCAAATTCAAAACCTAGCCAAAGGTTTCCTTCTTAAGAAATGCAAATGTCATTTTAACAAATTGCTATATACATTACTTAAATTTTGAATATCGGTCCTGAAATTAATAGTTTTAGTGTCTTTCTGTATATTTATCATTTCATATATTAGTCTTTTTATAATTATTCTCTGTTTTTAATATAATTGTGTTTTCAAAATCAAAGTAATGCCCAAGATCTTTGTAATGCTTTGTTACAGCGGTCATTGCACCAAAATCATTATTTAAAGAATACTTATGGCTATACAACCTTTTCTTTAAATATTGTTTCGTCTGACCGATGTAACAACCATCACAGTCTTTACAGTTTATTTTATAAACTACATTACTCTGATTTTGTTTAATTATTTTAGATTTAGTATTAGTAAAAAGAGATCTGTTACTATAATTTGGAATGAAAGTAATGTTTATGTTGTTTTTATTAAATTCTTTTTTATTTTTTCGCTTAAACCTTTTTTATAAGGAATAGCGTTATAACATTTATTGTTATTAATTTTAATTCCTCTATTATATAATTTGTTAATTCTATTTTTTATTATTTTTTCATAAAAACTATTTGGATAATTATTTTTATCTAAGATTTCTTTAACTTTGTTTAAATTCTTTTCCTAAATTCAGGATTACCTAATCTAACCGCTTGATCAACTAAACCGGTAACTACATTAATTTTATGTAATTTTGATGTTTCTGAAAAATAATTTAAATGTCTTCCTGTATTGGTAGACTTTATATGCCAATTTGTTTTCACAATGCCGTTATTATGCATGACTGTCACGTTCAGGAAATTCAATGAGTTATTAGATTCTCTCTCATATGTAAATTTTAATCTATTATGATAACTATTAAATGAATCTAATATCTCATCAATACTATCCTTTCTTACGGAACAAAAACAGTCATCCACATAACGTCTGTAAAAACTTACACTAGAATTTAGTTTTGCCAAACAAGTTTGCTCTAGGTCCTCCATTACCAGGTTTGCGATAACTGCTGATAATGGAGAACCCATTGCAGTACCGAAAATTTGTTTATAAATTTTATTTTGATACGTAAAATAAGTAGAATTTAAACAAAGTTTCGAAGCTGCAATGAATTCCTCCTTTGGAAGATCTGTAAAATCTTTTATGGAATTCCATTTTTATCTAAAATTTTTAGTGCTAAATCCACAGGAATATTAGTAAATAAAGAAACAACATCTAAACTGATTAATTCGTAATTATTAGGAATTGTTTGATTTCTAACCGAATCTACAAATTCTCATGAATTTTTCACATTATATGTAGTTTTACCTACAATATTGCTTAAAATTTTAGATAAAAATTTGGAAAGATTGTAAGTGGGGAATTAATGCAATTTACCATTGCACGTAAAGGAATATTATCTTTATGTATTTTAGGAATACCGTATATTCTTGGAGATATAGAATTTAGAATTTTTAAATGGTTATTTATTTTACATATCAAAATAAAATTTATAAACAAAATTTCGGTATTGCAATGGGTTCTCCATTATCAGCAGTTATCGCAAACCTGGTAATGGAGGACCTAGAGCAAACTTGTTTGGCAAAACTAAATTCTAGTGTAAGTTTTTACAGACGTTATGTGGATGACTGTTTTTGTTCCGTAAGAAAGGATAGTATTGATGAGATATTAGATTCATTTAATAGTTATCATAATAGATTAAAATTTACATATGAGAGAGAATCTAATAACTCATTGAATTTCCTGAACGTGACAGTCATGCATAATAGCGGCATTGTGAAAACAAATTGGCATATAAAGTCTACCAATACAGGAAGACATTTAAATTATTTTACAGAAACATCAAAATTACATAAAATTAATGTAGTTACCGGTTTAGTTGATCAAGCGGTTAGATTAGCTAATCCTGAATTTAGGGAAAAGAATTTAAACAAAGTTAAAAGAAATCTTAGATAAAAATAATTATCCAAATAGTTTTTATGAAAAATAATAAAAAATAGAATTAACAAATTATATAATAGAGGAATTAAAATTAATAACAATAAATGTTATAACGCTATTCCTTATAAAAAAGGTTTAAGCGAAAAATAAAAAAGAATTTAATAAAAACAACATAAACATTATTTTCATTCCAAATTATAGTAACAGATCTCTTTTTACTAATACTAAATCTAAAATAATTAAACAAAATCAGAGTAATGTAGTTTATAAAATAAACTGTAAAGACTGTGATGGTTGTTACATCGGTCAGACGAAACAATATTTAAAGAAAAGGTTGTATAGCCATAAGTATTCTTTAAATAATGATTTTGGTGCAATGACCGCTGTAACAAAGCATTACAAAGATCTTGGGCATTACTTTGATTTTGAAAACACAATTATATTAAAAACAGAGAATAATTATCAAAAAAGACTAATATATGAAATGATAAATATACAAAAAGACACTAAAACTATTAATTTCAGGACCGATATTCAAAATTTAAGTAATGTATATAGCAATTTGTTAAAATGACATTTGCATTTCTTAAGAAGGAAACCTTTGGCTAGGTTTTTGAATTTGGTTTTCCCTAGTCCTTGAACAGAATTGTTAAGGTTTCGACAAAGATTTTTTGATATAAGGTTTTACTTAATTTGCATGTATGTTTACACATTAATTTAGTTTTTATAATTTATATATATATATATATATAAGTTGGTTACACATCCTCTATATCAAGAAATCCTAGTCACTAGTTATTTTGTTGATAGTCCCAAATAAAAAACAAAAGTTTGTTTATATATTTATCTAGTTATATTTTCACTGACGAAGGTGTTCCGAAAACGTTTGTAAACGTTCTGAAAATATAACTATCGTTCAAACCAGCCTTGTTTTATTGACCTATTAGTGGTAGATCTCTATCATATAAGATAAGTATAAAAGGTCACGAAATATATATACCTATACATTTAATTGTTTCCTATTTCAAACTTGTAGGTTATCGAAGGAAGCTACATTAGACCAGTAAATAGTAAACATGTTTTTGTACAGAAAACAGGCTGAGTGAGATAAGCAAGCAGTATATATAACTCATCAAATTTGAAATTAATAATAGTTATTGGTTGGTTATATAGCAGACCTGTAGTGTTGAAAATGGTCGCTATAAGTATTATGAATGTAATTCGCTTACTGATGGTAACGTTCGAAGGGGGCAATAATAATAATTTATTCAATCCTCGTCGGCATTACATAACTTGTCTAACGACTAACTACACTGCGTCCTTTCCTACCAACCTGGCCAGTATTGCCAACTTAAAATTACATGGCGAATTTAAATTTAAACCTCTGAATACTTCAATAGAAAGTCATCCAGATTCTATGTGTTAGTAATTTGGCTGTAAAAGAGTTGTACTGTATTTTTCGGAAAAAAGGAGCCATTAAAAATGGTTGTCAATTATAGCTGGAATTCCACAACATAGTGTTTTACGGCAACTACTTTTTGTCAGAGCATACAACAATACGACAACAGATGCATTCGAAATTGTAATATCACGAACTAAAGTTACTTTGAAAACATTGTCTATATCTAAGATAAAAGGGGTCCAAAAATGAAGGATAAAAATAAATAATGAATAGTTTATATAGATAAGCTTCACTCTAAGAACTGAATGATGTGCACTAGTTGGTATCAATGGCGTGGAAATACCAATTGCTCCAACAACAAACTATTTATGCGTTTAGATGGTGGAACCAAATTCATTTCAAAGTAAAACATATTGCTCAATTACAAACAACACGAATTTTTCTTGTGAGAATAAGCACCTATGATATAAACCAATCATAAAATTAATATGGACGTATGAGAAGTTCGGAAGTCCGCCAGTAAATGAGGGCCAGCAAAATTACAAAGGGTATGATTTAAAATACTAACCAACATGTCCTGATTCATGGCAAATTCTACTTTATACGAAGATTTGAAGGTCCCATTTGCTTGATATGCCATCATTGTAAATTAAGTTATTAATTATTACTATTAATTTTTACATTTAGTTGAGATGTGTGGTTTCTAAACGGATTAGACCAAAATGGCCTCTATAGCGCTAGTGTGCGACAGTTTACTTCTGTTTAGTTGCTGATGAAATGATTATGAGCATCAAATAATGAAATGAGGAAATGAATGCCAACGGCGG
Source organism: Chrysina gloriosa (assembly GCA_038088585.1). NCBI lineage: Eukaryota > Metazoa > Arthropoda > Insecta > Coleoptera > Scarabaeidae > Chrysina > Chrysina gloriosa. The sequence continues at coordinate 14,615,529 of CM076092.1, forward strand.
CGGGGATTGACATTTAACTCGAAATATATTTCAAATTTTTATGCTTGCGAAATGCGTTAAATGGAACAAGAAACCAGAAAGTGACAGTTCAAATTAACAACTTAGAAGGAATTAAAGTCCTTATTAGGGAACATTGAATACAAATTTTACCTGACTTGAAGTAAATTCGTCTCCGAACGACATGACCTGGTTAAATAAGAAGGTTTCAAAGGGAAGACATTACAAATAATTGCATGTTGTACCTTAACAAAGAGGAGATGAAAGTCAAGGGATAGCACGATGGGTGAAGATTTGAAGAGCAACAATAAACTATTGAAATGAACAACCACTATGAGTTATGTTCATAAAAGACTAGAATGAGAACGCGCATGGAAACTACCAATAATCCTGCAACAAAAGTATCAAATCAAATAACCATAATCTTTTACCAGTGATTATGTTTACTTTAGACTTGAACTATAAAGCGGCATATCTTCACGGAGTAGATGAAATGTGGGAAACATTTTGGAAACGAGGATACTGACTCGTTTTAATCAAAGAATTATTACACAGAAAAAAAAAACAAAAATAAATAGGATTCAAGAAAATGAAGAGACATGAAGCGAAAGAAATAATGTTCAATAATATTTCTTCAGGAAGTTCAATATAAAACTAATGACTGAAATTGGAAATGAAAGTACGAGAAGTACAAAATAAGTCATGGAGAAAACATAGAGTTATAAACTACGCTTAAATATATGTAGATCAGTAGTCTGGACAAACAGCTGTAACAGCGTACAATTACGAAATAAGTTACGACAGCACCGCCGGCTCCATATCCCGTTATCTAGTCAGTAAGTTGTCATAAGTCGTAACTTATTTCATAATTATATGCTGTTACCGCTGTTTGCCCACACTACAGATCAGTATATTTAAAGAGAATTGCTACGTTTTAGGGAAACTATGCAAAAATGCAAAATAATTAAAGAATTAAAAGAAGTTTTGGAAAAATCATGACCGAATGAGTTGTAGGGCTGTTCCTTTTGCTTTCAAACTCTGAATTATTGTAAAGATTACATGCAGATTTTAAGAAAAGAGACACTTACCTCTTTACCATTTCTTGTACTTCTTCCCCTTTGCGTTGTCCATTACTCAATAGTTCTTCAGCCCAAGCTTCCCCGACTAAGGTGTTCGGTACATAAAACATCGGAGAAGGATATGTGATCAAAAAATGTCTACTTAATCTCTCCAAACGTTCTTCGTCCCCATCCAATTCGGGAAAAAGACCTTTCGTTAGAAGACAAGCCAAATCAGAAACTTTGACCGGATCATCTCCTGTTTATTCCCTAAATACGACGTTAGATCTTGCAAAGCCTTCTTAGTGGTTTCGTTCTTATCCAGTGCGTCTGCATCAGGATCGGTTTGACCACTGCTAGTAGAAGCTCTTTCAATTTTTTCATCTTTCAGGTTCTTCTCGACTGGCTCACTATATCCAGAGGAACTGCCAATTTCGGTTAGATGCACTACTTCATTTTCACTGGAAGATATATCGAGATCCCTAGTGGTTTGCGTCGATTTCCGTTTTTGTGATTCAAATATAACCTCAATCGCTTTCTCTACTCCTTCTGTATTGTCAAAGGTAGTCGTTGTTTTCTCTTGTTCGTCACCTTGCACAGTCTTCTTTGTATGAATTAGGAATTTGTAACGCGCAGCCAACTCTTGAATCAACTGACTATGATCTGTGATTTTTGGATCTAACACTAGCAAATCATCGGGAATCTTAAAGGTGAACACTACGTCGTGGAAACAGGCTATTTCACTGAGACCTAAACCATGACCTTGTTCAAATTTGTCGGGCAAAAATTCTCTTTCTCTCGCATGGTTCTTGTATATGGTAGCGAACATCTGATAAGCTTCCGGATAAATATAATCTGGATACTTGGTGATCTGTTTGTATGAATATACGAAAGAGTTATGTATCAATTTTCCGGCCATGTGTATACCCTCTTTAATATTCCCATGTTTGCTACCGACTTTCTTCCCAGCTATTATTTGATGTTTTCTCAACCAAGATAATGCTTCCCTTAATAAGGCGTCGGGATAATGTTGATAAGCTCTATATAACATGAGAGGCAGTTCTGAACTCTCGGATTTCCAACCAAGGGAACAGTGCACAATATCCTTTATTACGTCTACTTTTATATCATCAACGCTTTCAGGATTTTGATATATTATGTCAGTATTTCTAGAATCCTGTTTTAGATATTTAGGAATATCTTCAGCGTTCAAGTAGTCAAAGTGACCATCATCTTCGAGCACCCTGTGGGGATTTATTAGCTTTTTTCTGTAAGTATTAGCAATGTACGATACCAAATAAACAAAAGCAATGTTAATATGTACGTCGGGTATAACTTCTCCGTCGGCAATTCTATTCCGAAATTTCGAAAACACTTTTTGTAAATATTTATCATTTTCTAAATGATATGAATATCTTTCATTTCCCTGACCTTTATCTGCCTTTATCAACTTGTGACAACGTCTAACATACGCCAAAGTAGTTTTCTTACGTTTATGGGGACATAATCTATGCATCACGTCTCTGATAATTAAGGCAGAAATCATCTTCTTGTTGCTGTTAAACGTAAGGAACTTCTTCGCCAAGTGACAAATTAGCACATTGGCGTCTTCATTTTCAGACCAAACAGCTCTGCTTTTCCCCATTTTCTTCATTATTTTCTTGTCTAGGTCGTCGTATTTTAGAGTTCTGACACTTCTTGTTGGTCTCGGCAGAACCTTTCTGGTAAGTGGGTATTTTCTACTTCTCTTTGAAATCGTTTTTATTTCCACCTTAGACTCGGTTTGCAAAGATATCTTTTTAAGCTTTTTCTTACTTAGTTCCCTTGGAAGATCTTTGTATTTTATAGGTTTCACCATGACTTGATCCAAATGTTTTCTGCGTAACCCAGTTGCCGATGATAAAGCCGTTTCCACTTTCTTCGGTTTTCTTACGGCAGTAGACCATATCCAGTTTCTCTTCACATGTACCCAGCTAGAGGAATCAAAACAGCATGCGCCTAAGTGATCACCCGGTATATACCCAATATCTGCCTCCACAGCCGCACCTGGAGCTTTGGGTATCACTGATTGTACCATTTCAGGTTTCGCGTGAATGTCTTGCAGGGTAATCGTTTTTTGCAACAGACAATTTCTCTGGCCTAATTTAGTGTTCAAGCTTATATTCCACGTTTTGGACCAATAGTTATCAACTATGGCTTGATTATCAAAATAGAATTGTAATACTGGATATTCCTTTTGTGTTACTTCGTGATATCCTGGTTCACTCGAAGTGGTATCGTATAGTATAGCGCGTCTATTTAGGTAGATAAACTGTTGTTCCTTCTCTTTCAGTTTTTGAACTCCGAATTGTAGTAAACCGATATAGCACAAATGGCACAATATTTCGTGTATAGAGAATATGCATTTCCTGTTATGCAAGCATGCATTTCTAACATCCGCCGGAATATGTTTTAATAGTACATGTTTCTTCACAGGATCGTTAAGTATAGGTACCAATTCGGGGATAACATACGCTATGTTAAATATTTTTACGAATATAGACAACGGCAAGCGTAATATGATATCGCAGATTAGCGCCCAGCCACTCGGCCAGCTCTTATATTTTGGTAAAGGAGGAATGAACATTTTCCATGATAATTCCTTCTTATAAACTATACCCAACTCTTTGACACTTTCCGCGTTAATTTCAAGGTGAAATTGCTTTAACAGATTCGGTACTTCTTCAGGATCCATAGCTTGCCCATCATAGCTATAAATTAAGTAAAATAATAGCTCGTGTATAATTTTAATTTTGGCAAATTTTGGAACGTAACCGTATTGCCTAGCAATTGTTCTGCTGTGTTTGTACTTTGGTCGTCGATGACTAGACGTGAGGGCCACTATTTCATCGTAACTGTCAACTTCCGTCGTATTAGGATTATTGGCTTCCGCGAGCAGGGTCGAAATACTAGGCCGCGCTATATCGGTCTTTTTCTTGGCATATATGAAGAACACAATCTTTAATTGGTCTATAAACACCTGCAATGTGTGAGCCGCGTCTAAAGAAACTTGGCAAATAATATTTTTGCATCTAACTACATTTTCGTATTTTAAAATTATTTTGTACACCTTTATATGACCGGATATAACTAAATAATGCAGTAGGCGATCTACCGATTTCCTATCCACGAGCCCAAGCAGTTTCTTCCCCTTTTCAATAGTTCTTATCGCGCTTATTAACTTCGATAAATTGCTGATGACCTTATCTCGATATACAGTTTCTAGGATAAAATTTGCTCTTGCTACTGATCTTTGCGTCAAAGATTTATTGCTGTATTTCTCAGATGTTGGTACGATGTCTACTGTTTTCGTGCTGATAATTGTCGTTTCTATATTGTCTTCGTCTAAGCAATGGCTGAGTAAGACAGGATCGTGAGAAAGATACATCTCCATTTTGATGCTACTGGTAATTTTTTTCAATAAAGCCGTTGTATCTTTTGGGATATGATCCTGCTGCGCTTCGACCATGTTTACATCCTCTTTGGAACCAGCGGCTAACTTTATCTTTTGGCTTCTTTCGCTTCGGCCACTTTTAGTTTTCTCTTCTTGTGTGTTTCGTCCTGAGAGCTTTTTACAATCGGTAATTTACCGTATTCTTTCACAAACACGCAGGTAATTTTTTCGAAATTTTGTATCAAATCCGTTTTGAATTGAGTCACTTCCACGTCTTCCCTAAATACATATTCTTCCATTTCCTTTTCAAAGAAGTTAACGTCAAGTGACATATTATCTTTCTTCTCGTTGTTGATGTAAACTTCATCATCCGAAGACAGGTCGTCGGGAAATTCTAAATTTTTCGAAGCCGATTTATTTTGTATATCTTTCATGATACGATGAAATTTTTTAACAAAACATCGAAAGTTGCAGTAGTCGGTAAGAATAGATACCTTCTAATAATACCAGACGAATTTTCGCATGAACCTAACAAAATCCGTGCCTTTGACGGATTAGGTAAGGAATTAATTTTATCTAAGCCGCGTATGTTCGGAGTAATGTCTTCGTTCTTATCCAAGTTATCGTAATCTACCTGTACACGTTTAATCGCGAATTTTTGGTCACTGGAGGCTGTATTAAACATCTCCATAAATTCATCGTCCACTTTTACATTCGAATTTAGGAATTTTATTCGCTTATGCTCAAGTGACAATTCCATAGGATAATAGGGATGGTCATTCTTGAAAATCGCTTCAAATTTTTCACGTTCCTCCGCTTTCTGTTTCTTTTCGCTATCACTAATTTCGCCTTCATCTTGAAGCTTAGGTTTGTTCTTTCTGTTGTATCTTTCTATTCGATTTTTTGTTCGATAATTTCGAATGTAGTCAAAGTGACCTTTGAATGGGTTATCAGATTCATCGTCAGTATCTATTTCCGCCTCATTATTATCCCGTGGCTTTGAAACTAATTCACTTTTGTCAACTTCTAATACATCCGCGATAAATGAAAGTGCTTCATCTTCAGCTTCAGCCTCAGCTGTGCTCGTTGTTGGTATCTCTTTCGAAGTAGTTTTAGAGGTGGCGTTTTCCTCATTGGACGTGTTAACGTAGTATCTGTTAGAAGATATGCATCATAATTTATAAATATGAACTTCTTAAATAAGACAATATAATAAATTGAATTAAGATCATTAAATTTAGAACAACAGTTTACTGTCTCATATCGAATATGCATGAAAAAATAAACAATATTGGATCAAATAAAGATTGATAAATGTGACTGGTACTACACTACCGCCCTTGCTATCATTACCGTATAAAAAATTTCAAAAATTAGATTTTGAAATCTCACTATGAACAAACATATCCAAAAAAGGTTCTTTTCCTGTCACAATCTAGTATATATCGCAAATTGTCCTTCGGTTTTTACTCTGCTTTCCCCTGATAGGAACAAATCTACAACGAAGATGCCCAAAATATATCGGACCTGATACAATCAATCACTTTGGTTTTGATTCTAAATTCAAAGCAATGAAGCAAGACCAAAGTTGAAGGAAAAATTTGCGAACAAGGACGTGTGAGATCAAAGGGTGATTGAGCGTGACAACAGAAGACACATGAAGGATATATAAAGGAAGCATCGATCTGAAACCGACATTTTAGCCACACGACTGTTGACGTTACCAACTAAGCAAGTTGGATTCTAACTGAAGAACAGGTTAGCACGTACTCTGAATTAATTTGGTAAGGGCGTTTGTTTAGGACCGATAATCCAACCCATTGAACATGTCATAGAAGTGTGGTTGTGGCGTATTATATTATCGTGATGAGGACTAGTTTTCTCAGTGATCAAGAGCTTCTGGCAACTGTTACACCTGCGCCTATTGAGGTAGAGAATCGTCATTAGCTAATAGCTTCATAGTTGCCAAAAAGTAGTGAATATGAAGCAAGATATTTCAGGCCTTGCGAGACGATTCTCGGTACGCCATTAGAGATTTGAGTGACAACATATTGCTATTAGTGGGGAAATTGTGCCCGACGATGTTTCAGACAAATAGAGAGCGAGTTACCCAGTAACAAAACATTAGAACAAAGGGTAACAAAGACAAAACTGATTGAAAATATCGAAAATACCACAAAAAGGAAATGAAAACGCCAATATCGCCGAGTGATATGGATGAAAAACTAATTCTTGAGCATTACTTTTTCGTCTTCTTCTTCCTTCATGTTGGAAGTGTATTTTGCGATATTCCAGAAAAGCACTCTCTATAACATTTGAATGGTGTTGAACTTTTTGAAGATTACATAGCTTTCTTCTTATTTCTTTTTGAGATATAGTACAAAATATTCTCTATAAATTTAGATACCATTCAAAGGAAAATTCGTTTTAATTGATATGCTTCAATTTCTTTTCTGGAATGTTATCATATTGAGAAAGTTGCTGAAGAAGCAACATGTTAAACACTGGAGGAACGTACCAGAACTAGAGCAGTAACGCAGCTACGTCGAGCGTCCTTCAAATGGCAAAATCAACGGATGCAAATAACCAAGGACCGAATTTTGGAAGGCAGTCCCAGTGTGTTAAAAGGACATTGCCAGCTTAACAAACATCTCTCCACACCATGGGAATAATAGAAAATCCCGCCTGTATGGCGTATTGTGAGAACGAGGAAGCATCGCAATATATCCTTTGTGAATGCAAGCGGCTGAGTAGTGTATGATTCACACTCGTTGGATCTCGGTTCTTGTAGTCAGGAGGTCAAAGAGGTGGTAGATTTTTCTGAACACAGTGATCTACTGGAGCAGGTTGTTTAAGGAGTAAAATAAGATATTGAGCTTCAGTGCATTGGAAAAGCTCAAACTCCATATTGATAAGTTCAATAACTAACCATATAAAATAATATATTAGAGAATTTAATTGAATAAAGGCAAATATTTTTTTATTATTTGCAATTCTGCATTTTTCTTATAGTATAGATATATTTTGTAGTGTTGTTTATTATTTAAAATTGGCGAGGTGATGTAGTTTCAATTGCGGACAATATAACTTGTAAGACCTAAACACCGAATGAAAATCAGTTCATTGCAACAAACTAAGAACTAAAGGAAGTAGTTAGTCAAATTAAGGCTAGGAAAGCGATAGGAGTAGGCGAAATTTGAGCTAACATGATTAAAAATATGGGAGAAAAGGCAGAGGAAAAATTGTTGAATATTCTTAATATGTGCTGGGAATAAAAAGGCGTAGAATGAAGAATTTGTATTATATTACCGATTTACAAAAAGGGCGACGCAGTGAAGTGTTCAAACTTACTGCTATGTACGGCATTTCAAATATATGAAAGGATAACTGAAATAAAATTGAGATTATTAGTAGATAGTAGTATAAAGTGGATTCAGATGCGGACGCAGCGTTGCATGACCACATCTTTACTGCACAATAAGTAATAGAGAAAGTTTGGGTAAAGATCAGAGTTTATATGTGTGTTTTATTGACACGAAGAAGGTATTTGATACTGCTAGTAGGAAGATGATGTGGGAAAGCCTAATAACAAAGAATGTAGAAGACGAGATCACTGATGTCATACAAAGTACGTACAAGGAAACATCGAACGAAATAAAAACAGAAAATAGACTGTTTGAAAAAATTAAAAGAACAGAGGGCGTCCGTCAGGAAGGTGTACTTAGCCCATTCCTATTCCCAAGCACAAAAGCTGTAGCTATAAAAAAGCGTCGAGATAAAATGGAAAGATTTGTGGAATAATATTGGAAGCTTCAGTCCATTTTACTGGAGAATTGTGCTTTTGCAGATGATATTGTACTACTTGCAAACTCTGAGAAAAATTGCAGACGAACCTAAAAATCTGGACTGATACTTTTGAAATTTAAACTATCAATAACAATTGACAAAAGATTGGTCATGGCAATAGGTAAACCTGCAGCGGAAACAACAATAAAGGTTGACGAAGACAAAATTGAACAAGTAGAAAACTATAAGTACCTAGGGAGCACTATCAAAGAAAAGGGGACATTTAGAAGACGAACTAAACGTGAGAATAAGAGCAGTAAACCGTATATATACTGACTGACAGAAATTACACCGAGAAGGGATTGGAATTTCTGAATGAAATTTGGTTGGAATATTCACCTATGTTATAATAATAAATGATCAAAGTTTGGGAGGAAAATGTTTATTAGTTAAACAAGATTTAATAATTATGGTTAATAATTTGTGCAGCGGCCTCTCTGATTTATACATTCATTTACACGTCGTGGCATTGATTGAATAAGGTGGTTTATTTTATTTTGGGATATTGCGTTCCATGCAAGTTGCATCTAATGTCCCAAAGCCTCCAAAGTCAAAGGAGGGCACTGCAAATTTTGCAACCCTCTACCCAGTATGTCCCAAACATGTTCAATGGGTAAAAGATCTGGAGATCTTGGAGGCCAGGGCAAGAGATTAATCTGAGCCTGTTCAAAGAAGTTCAAGAAAATCCTTGCTACATGAGGACGTGCATTATCCTGCTGGAATAATGGATCTTGTAAGTATGGCAGAAGATGTGCTTCAACCACTTCCGCAATATATCGTTGTGCTGTCATATTATCTCGAATGAACACCAAGGGAGACCTGCTACCGTAAGTAATCACACCCCAAACCATAACACCCACGGCGCGGTGTACGTGTCTCTCAACTGTAAATTGAAGATTCCGTCGTTTACCCCGTCTTCTTCTGACTCTCTTACCACCGTCGTGCAACAAATTCTAGATTCGTCACTAAAGACAAGACCACGCCATTCCATATTCCAATGATATCTTTCATTGCACCATTGTAACCGTTGCTGACAATGTTCTGCAGTCAAAGGAAGCACAAGTTGCGGACTATATGATCTTAACCCAAAACTTCGGATTCGGCGATAAACTATTCGAAGGGTTACATGGCGTCCTTCTTCACCAAATCATTGGTCACTAATTGCTCAAGTAGAGGAAAATCGACCTCTAAATCACAGTTGTCTTAAGCGACGATCTTGACGTTCACTCGTTTTTCTTATAGCACCGGTTCCCCTTCTAGGACGTTCCTGACCATCTTCAAACCATGCACGACACACTCGCATTACAGTAGATCCGTTTCGATTTGCACGGTTAGCAATCTCCCAAAATGAAAAACCAGCTTCGCGCAAACCAATAATTCGACCTCCATCGAATTCGCTTAATTGATGGTAATTGATTCGTTGCCGTACTCTAGGCATGATCAAACAAACAAAACACGTAAACAACTGAATAACCATCGAAATAATGTTAATTAACAATGAAAAAAAAAAACCAACAAAGCGAACGATAAATACAGATCGAAAAGCTAGTAAAAAAATTAATAACAACTCCCAAATGTGACGTTATTACATTACCAGTTGATCTCAAAAGTTAATCAATTATTATTTAATGGTAGCCCAGCAAATCTAGCAAGTTTCAACAAAAATATCCTACTCCTTCTTGGTGTTGCAATTTCTGTCACTCAGTATACTGTGCACTCCAAAGAACATTTCTGATTCACAGTGAAATAACGACTAAAATATCAATATAGAAGTCAATGTATGTGCCGGTATTACTATAAGAGGAAAAAAACTCGATCCCGGCAGAAAGGCAACAAACGCGACTACAGACCACTGAGATGAAATTCCTCAAGAGTGTATTAGGAGTGTCAAGAATGGCTAAAAAGAAGAACCGACGTTATTAGAAAGAAATTAAAGTCTACAACGAATGCCAGAAAATAGACAAGCTAAAAAATATGGGAGGCAAGACAGGGGGGGAGGAAGGAGAAGAGGACGATTCGTTTACGAAACCTATACACCATACGGTAAGAAGGGGACAGGATTATGCATATACGTAAAAAACTATCAATTCGGTTGCTTACTTCAAAATGTGCAATCGTCCAGCATCCACATACTTCGTCTCCAACATATTTTTCTTCAGCATATTGGTCAAAACCGATCGTATTATATAAAAATCTAAACCAAGTTTATGTTCCACCTGCTTCAGCGTCAGACCTTCGGATCCGCTTTCACTGATCATTTTGTAAACTTGACGGAAAATGGTAAAGTTTAATGCGAATTCCCCAATCGCTTCATCGTCTACAGAAACAAAACCCAATAGAATGAAAGAAACATAACTTCGTATGATTATATTACCAGATGATTCATCTTTAGTTTCGTCCTCCTTAGAAATAGTCGATAAGGTAATTCTGGGATTAATTAACTGGAGAATTCTTAAATTCTTTTCTTTAGGTCCATGTTTTACTTTCCATTCCTTTTGAGAAGCGTTCGGGTACATTACGCGATAGGGTACTAACTACAAAAACATCAAAAATTAGCTAAGTAATTCAATAAATGCAATTAAAAAATACCAAATCCGTTCGAACGAGTTGTTTAAATTCTGGTGATTTTATCAGCTTCTGGACGCCTTTGTGCCAAACTTCTTGACCTAAAATTTTCCTTAATTCCACGTACTCGATGCGATTATTTGGTTTCTTCTTTAATATGTCAATTATTTGTTCAATTAGGAGCGTTTTCACCGACTTGTATTCGTTATAAAAACGACGTAAGTGGAATAGCAATGCTGAAGTATTTCCTGTTTTATAGAACCTTATACAAAGTGATTGTTTAGTGATTAGACCGTTCGCCAGTAAGATTTTTCTGAGGTAGAACAATGTTTTACTATCGCTCAACTGCATTAAGGAATTTTTTCCAACCGTTACTTCTCCCAATCTTCTTGATCTGCCGATTTTTTCCAGTACACAATAGTGTACGTTAGAAAGTTGATCCAGTGACTTCGACTCCTCTAAACCGAGAGCTTTGTTTCGTAAAATTTGATCGGCCACAATAACTAAACTCATGCCATATCTAAAAGTACCAACATGTTTTTAGAATACGTGAAAATATAATCGAAGGAAACAAAAATGATTTAGTTGAAAGTCACTCGCAGAAATTTTGAATTCAATGATTGCCTATTTAATACAGGATATCTTACTTGTCTTCAGCTTTGGGGAGGGTCATATGGCGTATTTCGTCAGATATATTAACCCTAGATTTATAATCAGCGCACGATCCGAGACAAACACCACCGCTATCTTGTTCAGATACCGGTGAATATTTATAAATATCCTCCATTACTTCGCCCTAAAAGAAATTGCTAGGAATTGTTTATTCGGTAGTCAAACGAATCTTACAGGTTCCATTAGATGTCCCGTATCCCAATCAACATATTTAAACCTGTTAAAGAGAACGAATTTAGGTCTGGGTTCCGGGAGTAAATAAAATTTTATTTTGTCAGACATCATCAGTATTTCCCAAATAATGTTTTGGAACTCGCTTGAAAATGGTAAATTGTCCGAAATTCGAATGGAAATTCTTGTCCACAATGCTAAAAAAATTGGAACCATACATTGAACAAGAACAAACATTCCTGTTGAAACCATTATTATCATTTGGAATATAAACATAATAAGATCTCTGTAAATCTTCTCTTCAAAGTTATCCTATGTTAATTTTAATTCATCCCACAACCACGTTCTCGTAGTTACTAGGCATGTCATATTATTTGTTGAATAGATTTCGATATCGAGCAACTGTGTATGCCGATGTGCGTCCGTTAGTCGTAGACAATAACAACCGCACATATAAGGCACGTGTATCACAAACAAGAACTTCCGAAATTATTTACAATGGCTAAGAAGGAGGAAATGTTAGGGACGTGATCCGGTGTTCAAAGAATCCGCGTATCGGCCAAAGGAAGTGAACCTGATACAACTGTACATTGACTAAGATGGAGTGAATAAAAATTAAACATAAAGATATATTAGACAGATTAGAAGACTGTAGGTGTCTGTTATATACGTGAAATGCTTCCAATTAGTATAAATAAGCGTTTATATTACCACTTACCTTCAATAGTAATTCCATCCAAACCCTCTAAACTAACTTCGTCGAGAACGATATCCACCAGGTCATTGCGATTGTAATCTTCACTTCTTGAATGCGTTCGAATTTCTTGTTGAAGGTTATCCCTGGAAGTTGGTTCGGTGTCTTCTACATTTTGAGCTTTCGGGATGGTTTCTGCTCTTTCTGTTCCTGCAGAATTAGAAGATCTTTTCTTGGGTAACTTGGCTATTTCACTAGTGGTTGCCTTCACCACTTCTTTTTCCTTTTCTTTTAGTTTTTTAGTGAATTTGATTTTTGTCTTTGCCTTTTTCTTGGGCGGAGTATCATCTTCAGTGGACATACCGGCCTTACTACTTCCTGGCCCGTTAATGTCGGATTTCATCTGAAATAAAATGCAAACTTATAGATCGTTGACGTCAAGGAATTATCATTTCACTTGAAAAACATGGTGTAAGTTAATATAATACTTTTGTTGGCATTTTCATTCGAATAGATACACTTTGTCCATTTTAAGTTTTTACCTACGTCATTGTTTCGTCGTAGGAGTAAAGAAAATCTATTAAGTTGACTATTTTTCTCAAGTGCTGCCGGTGAAAAGAGGAGCACGATTTGCGCTTGTGTCACAAACAAAGATCTATGGACAAAAATTGATGACGTAGGTAAAAACTCAAAATAAACAAAGTGTCTATCTCCGTTTAGTGTAACGTGCTTAATGCGCTCCGACTGCAACTGTAGTTTAATGATTGCCCTGCTACTACTGCAAAGGAGTTTAGACAAACTGAACTATTGTCTGTACTTGCACTACATTACTCTTAACTAATGAAGTATGCACAACTCAACCCCAAGCAGAACTAGTGCAAAGAAAACGTACAGATCAATTATTTAATGTTTCGGAACTATCAAATTTATTGGCAATCTCTTATAAAGTTTCACTCAACTGCAAAAGGTTTGTTATGATGTAAACTTTCTAATACTAAACGAACTAACAATAAGAAGAAAACTGTAATATTCTCACTTATAACGTATTGATCATTAAAAATCACTAACAAGATACGGGAAAATGAACCTTCAGAAAACCGAGCATTGAAGAAAAAGATGCAGAAAAGTACAGTAAAAGCCACGGAAACCCCAACTCAGACGAGTTTCAAAGATGGGACGGTACGATGATGGAATCCTAGAAACATACATTTTGCTAAAAGTCTGGAACATGTTGATCAGCGATAAATCCACTTCGAAGTGGTATGACAACTTATCAGTCATCACAAGACACCGGATTAAATGTTCGAGATTTGACTAAAATATGTCCATAATATATATGTCTTAAATCTGAGCAAAATATGTTGAAAATATTTCTAAATTTTCTTCGAATATGTAAAATATGTCTAAACAATATTTTCATAATGTCGAATATATGTTGAAGTAACACGGAAAAGAAACAAACACTAAGAAAATTTAATTCCTAATGGGATATTCGTTATTCGCTCTCATTTTTTGAGATGAAGATGAACCTGTTAGTGACTGACTTACAGACATTTGCACTAACTTTGATTTTCTCATTTTTTCTAACTTTCGTTTACGAAAGTCAGTCGAGAGATCTTAAGTAATTTGAGATTTTTTCTCAAATGGAATCTATAAAAGAAGAAAATTATAGTAGAAAATGTATACATCCTTTTGGATATAAGATAAGAAAATGATTTTGAACTTAAAGGAAAATACTTTTATTAATGAAAATAATTTTATTCAGCAACACAAAAATTATCAACCTACCATTTTACCGGACGATTTTGTAGAATGCTTTTTCTTCGTTCAAAAATAACTCTGGAACGATCTTGATCCAAGAGGCTACTAAATCGCTTTTCACTTTTGGCATTTTTGGATAGCACTCGATAACACTTCACGTTATTCGGTATTTGTAAATCAAAATTTTTAAATGATAAATGCTGAAACGTATACACCCCCTACCTAATTATTTTTAACCAATCAGAACTCACCTCTATTCGTTTAATTTCCGATTCTTAGTCTTAGAAACCGTAACAAAATAATCTTTGCTCTTCGGTATTGAACATAATATTTCGTTTGGAAGTTTGAACGCAATTTCCTAGGAAGATGTAGAATCATAACTTTCTTGGAAAAAGCATTAATCCCTATTTAAGTAATATTTATTTTATTATATTTAACGAAACATCGGTAATCGTACAATGTAAATTTGCCAGAAAACCGTCTACTATATTTTTTATAAAAATAGCGCGATTTTCAAATGGAAAAATATGTCGAAGAATTTCAAATATGTTAAAATATTCGAAGTATGTGGAAGAAGGCCAAAATATTCTTAATGTGAAAAATTAAATTAGTGTTAAACGCTTTATGTGCCCTAATTCGTATAGATCTTAAAGCGTTCAATTATACTGTTGATAGTTATCGATATGCAAAAACATCCGATTTATGCTCATCAGTCATCACTGCAATGAGAAGATCTTTTCATCCCTTCGATTATCAATGCTAGAACTTATATTTCAGCAAGATAATGCTTATGCGCCCACACTTTTGAGAATACTAAACACGTGTAAAGAACTTGAAATCATATTTTGCAGTAGAAAGACAGATTTCCGGATGGAACTCCGATAAATAAGCCAAAACGCTGATAAATTTGAATTCTCCTTTATAAAATTTGATACATCTCCAACAGGTAACTCAAACTACTTGACTTGTTGTCCCAAGTATACTCTGATTTTGTCGATGTCAAGGCGTATTGTACTCCAAAATTTTTAACAACTTCTTCCTAACTTTCTATTGTCCGAGTACGACTGAAATATAGTAAATAATTTGGTCAAGAGACTAACTATTTTTGGATGTTGTTTTTGCAATAGCATCCAGCATATTTAGCTGCTAGATAAATGCCGCTTTCAATGGGTTATTGTAATATTTTCTCAAAGGTTCATACAACATGTACGGATG
Organism: Chrysina gloriosa; assembly: GCA_038088585.1. Lineage (NCBI taxonomy): Eukaryota > Metazoa > Arthropoda > Insecta > Coleoptera > Scarabaeidae > Chrysina > Chrysina gloriosa. Next base: position 14,630,941 of record CM076092.1, read on the forward strand.
CATACCTATATGTATACATACATGTTGATTGTAGCACCTGTAACCTGTGTAACAGTATGTATAACCTGAAGCTAATCGTAGGATTAAGTTATTAAATTTTAAATGAAATGGATCTTCTATTGCGACTTTAATCCCAGGTATAGACGGATTCCAATTTTGAGTGCTCTTGAAGCCCACATTCCAATAGAGCGTAGGTAGCGCTTTTCGGAACAAATACCTACGACATACGTTTATACCTTAAGCGGAAATTTAATCGAGGCTGGGATAAAATACTTCAACCATGCGTAATTCCAATGCTTAGCAGATTTTCGCAGAAACATATTTTATACCATCTGCACTATTATGTCCATGGGCGGTATACATAAATTTCATGCGCTAAATATAGAACCCGATTATGCTCGCGATATTCGTACATAAGTACATATATATATATATATACTACACATTTACATATGTACTAAATACATATATTATTCATAGGAATCGTCCATCGACATTCGCGCAATCAGTGTCGGCGTTTGCGGTTTACATTTTCTTACAGACTCGCCGACTAGTCAGCTTACATATTAATATTATTATTAATGTACTGTTGACAATTATCAGCCGGTTACAACAGTAAGTATTTTAGCGTAAGACTGGCAGTCTGGATCGGTGGAAACGCGGAGTCATTTACCTTCTGTTGCCGTTGCTGTTCGGCCCTGAATGATTCATTCTATCACCGCCTGTAAATGAGAATTTCAGTTGTGTATATACACAGATTTATCGCATTTATATGTGTACAGATTTTCAATAATCTTATGGTGATTACATGTTATGTAACTATTGAGTCATTTCACAGTATCCTCAAAATTAGGTGATCTTTTTACAAACATTGCCAGGGATTTATGTGTTTCTTCCTTTGGATGATCATCTTTTAACAATGTATATTGTCCTTCCATCTACAAATATCACTTGTACACTAATTTAAGGAACTTTTAGCTTTATCACATCAGAACACCTGCAAATGCGTCATTAAGTATTAGCACTAATTTAATTTTACACATTTAAAATATTTTGACCTTTTTCCACATATTTCGAATATTTTAGCATGTTTGAAATTATTCCACATTTTTTCCTTTTGAAAATCGCGTTGTTTTTATAAAAAATGTAGTAGACGATTTTCTGGGAAATTTACATTGTACAATTACCGATGTTTCGTTAAATATAATAAAATAAATATTACTTAAATAGGGATTAATGTTTTTTCCAAGAAATTTATGTTTCTACATTTTTTAAAGAAATTGTGCACTACTTTTAAACTTCCAACGGAAATATCATCTTCAATACCGAAGAGCAAAGATTATTTTGTTACGATTTCTAAGAATAAAAATCGGAAATTAAACGAATAAAGGTGAGTTCTGATTGGTCAAAAATAATTAGGTATGGGGTGTATACGTTTCAGCATTTACCATTTAAACATTTTCATCATTCACAAACACCGCATAAAGTGAATTGTTATCGAATGTTATCCAAAAATGCCAAGAGGGAAAAGCGACTTAGTAGCCTCCTGGATCAAGACCATTCCATAATTACTTTTGAACGAAGAAAAAGTATGCTGCAAAGCGTGCGGTAAAATGGTAAGTTGATAATTTTTGTGTTGCTGAATAAAATTATTTTCATTAATAAAAGTATTTTCCTTTAATTTCAAAATCCTTTCTTATCTTATATCTAAAAGGGTGTATACATTTTCTACTATAATTTTCTCCTTTTATAGATTCCATGTGAGAAAAAATCCCAAATTACACAACGTCTCTCTACTGAGCTTCATAAATGAAATAAATGTCTGTAGGTTAGTCACTAGCAGGTTGTTCTTCATCACCAGAAAAATCAGAGTGAACAACAAGTATTTAATTCGGAATTAAGCAAAGCTTGAGGACATCGTTCCAACTAATAAAATTCTGCTCATGCTTTCCGATGCCGCGTGAAAGCTGGTCAACAGTTTAAAGTTTTGTATTCCAAATTAATTCACGTGCCGCGTTTAGCACACGGTTTAAATGGAGTGGCGGAAAATATTAGAAATTCATTTCCTAAGTTTAATTAGTAACGTAAAGAAAATATTTTTAAAAACTCCTCCGAGGATTCTGTGTTACAGAGAAAAATTACCTAACGCTCCTTTGCCAACGGAACCAATAATCACAAGATGGGGGACATGGTTGAACGCTACTCGTTTTCATGCAGAAAAATTTGTCCCTGTTAAAGAACCTTTAAGTTTTGAGGAGGAAACTATAGGTGCAATTTCAAGTGCAAATCAATTTTAGAAAATAATTCACTGCACCATGAATATTGCTTCATTAATTCAAATTATGATTTTGTTCATAAAACTATTGTTATTCTTGAAACTAAATCACTCCCGTTACAACAGTCTCTTCATTTGATTGATGAATTTAAGAAAAAACTTCAGTGAGCTCCTGGAAAAATAGGACAATTAATAAATAAAAATTTAATGATATTTTAGAAAGAAATAGCGATTTAAATATGTTGCAACAAGCAAACCAAATTCTCTATGGCGATTTTGATATCGATTTAAATCCGGAAGATGTTAATGTTTTAAAATATGCCCCGATCACATTACTTGACGTCGAACGAAGTTTTTCAATGTACAAATGGCTACTAACAGATAGGAGACATAGTTTAACTATTGAAAATATTGAAAAACATTTGATCGTAAATTGTTTTCACAGTAAAGAATGTAATGTTTAATGTAGAAATGTAAGTGAGAGGTATCCGTTTAATAAAGCCTGCTTAAATTTTCTTTCAAATCTCGAACATACGTATAATTCGGTCTCTACCTATAACATATGGTCACTCAATTTGTACAGAGGTCAGAAATACGCAGTAATTACTACTACTACCTACATAAGTGCGACATAAGCAAAGAGTATGCATCGAATCAGAGACGACTGCATTGTTCACAGGCGGTATAAAAATAGTAAGCTAATTTTGAAAGCCAAAATCTTAAGAAAATAAAATCTAGATAACTCTTCATATAACGACCTCATTGAATTAGTTACGTTAATGGGCAGGTACCAAATAACTGTGCAAAAGCTTACTCACTAAGCACAATCTGCGTATGCCAATAATACATTTTAACTTCTTCTGCCAGGGAGATGGGGCTGCGTTGTTTAGCCAATTCCACCTCAACGAGTTATATCATCCGCGGGATTATTCTTCATCAGTTTTAGTCTGATATACTGTAGTGACGAAACCAATTAGTCTGCGATTGACAAAGGTTAATGCGCCACACGGACCATTGAGATATGTAAATTGTGCTTACTTTGTAAGCTTTTGCGTAGTTACCTGGTAGCTGCCTATTAACGTACCTAATTTAATTACTTTGTTGTATGGAGAGGCATGCAGATTTTATTTTATTCAGAGCAGGTATATACCGTAGATAGTCTGTATAGTATGTGATGCTGGATTATTTTAAGTAAAATTGCAGCTATTCTTGCCAACGCAATTATAGTCAATGCTTAGTTGTTTTCCATAGCGATATTATAATTTTAATATCAAAGCTAATTGTATATTGTTTCGAAAATGTCTAGCGATCGACAATCCACTATTAACCCGTGAATCTAAGAAATATTTAAAAATAACATTAACGCATATGTGTGCATGTAGCTATTTTAACATTTCTTACATTGCAAATGCCAAGTTTATCCAGTATGGGAAATTATCAAAATGCTACGTACGCTAGCATATGTATCTGATCTTATGAATATTCCATCTCACCTTCACTATATTCCACCTATTTTGCAATTATGCTTTGAGTATAATCACGTCCGTATACCTGCAAGAAATACGTTTCGTAGAATACAAAATCCTGTTATTCTAAGTAATAATTAAAATTTAAAATTATTATCATTATGTCGTTAACGTAAAAAGTCCATTTCACGGCCACTGGCTTAGTTAATAATAGACGATTCTGATTATTTTAGATTTTAACTTTCATAATTCACGGAATTAGTTTATTTTAAACCTCTATAAATAAATATATCGCTAGATTGATGGAATTTAGTAATAAAACAGCACCAACGTCTTCCCGCAATAAACTTTAAAACTGTGTAGATTGAACAAACCAATTACAAGGTTTTATGCATTTTGCGAATCTATCGCGTAATTTTTGTATAAGGTGAAATCACGGATTTCGGTGTAATCATTAAAACGTTGATCTCCAAGATAGCTAGAAATAGATTGTAATATTGGTAAGATTGTTTAGAATATGAGCAATTTACCGTAAACGGCATTGAAGCACACACGCCCACATATTGCGATTTATGACAGAGCTTATCGTAGGAAATTAGCCTTGTCGGTAATCAAAACCAGTAATTTAAGTGTGATACTGACACTTTCACGTTTATTAAGAAATTTATCGGTGGTTTCTAATTAATTTGGAATATACTAAGCAACATACAATTCTACTTTTCCGTCCCCCACTTCTTCGGCAAAATGTAAACCAAAGAACAAAAAGAAATCATTAGGTGCCAGGTCTGTACTATACGGGGAATGATCCATTATTTCAATGATTTGGACATGCAAACAGTCAATTGTTCAAGCAGCAGTGCGAGTCGGAGCGTTATCAAAATGCAAAATGATCCTATTTTTTGGACGCTATTTCGATTATTTTAGAGAATTTAAGGCAAATACGTAAACTAAGGTGAACAATTCAGCTCTCCTGCACTGCTACAGTGGAAACATGTCCAGTAATTTAAAAAGATGTGTCGATCATCTTTCTGTTTCGGTTTTATGCACGAATACATTTTTTGGAGGCAAATCTTCCTCAAAGGTCCACACTGCTTATTGTTGTCTTTTCGGCACCACAGCAGTATACCTATGTGTCATCACCTGTAATGATCTGCATCATTTCAAAGGGTTTTCTTTCTGAACTGATAAGATTGTGGGGATTCCAACGGGAATTAGGATTACGTACCTCTCAATGCTTGTGCAAATTGATTTCAAACCAATCTTTAGAACTGCCTGAATACACCTTACAGGTCTCTTCTATCATGTTCCGGATCAGAGCAACATTTTTCGTTAATAGTCAGGCCGAAATTTATTGTCATTTGTCACCGAGCACGCGATTGATTTTGTGAAAACACGGTTTAAGCCACGCTAGAAATTGTGCTCGACATTGCTTTGTTCAATTCCATGACTTCTAATGTAAAGCATCAGTTTCAACTTATATATTTTAAAGCGCAAGTATGCAAGTACGGACTGCGTCAGGTATTTAAGCACATATTGACTCTAAAACTAAAATTTCTATATTTCTTAGAAAAGTAATTGTATTTTGATGAAATTTTCTCAGCAAACTAAGTGATCCGTAGGCTATACAGTTATTTGATAAAATCGTCTTCAGTGGCAATAACAGCTTCAATTCTCTGCCGAAAACGTTTGCATACCAAGGGTGTAATGAGGATGATTATTGATATCCCGTTCAACAACGTCCCATATGCAGTAATCTAAAGCAAGCACGGGCAACGGCCGGCCCGCGGGCCGCAAACGGACCTCTAATAAGATTTATCTGGGCCGCAATTTAATTTTTCCGTTGGATATTAGCACGGCCCATCGAACTTACTTCATAAGGATACCACAAAATGTATATTTTGCAAGACTACTCGCAGCATAAAACTTCTAGCTTCTTTTTATTTAGCCCCTTACAAAAAAGGTTGCCCATATCTGATCTAAAGGATTAAGATCCGCGAAACTAGGTGGGCACATGCACATCCAATCTCGAGTCGTCATGGCTTTATGTAAAGGAGCAGAATCCCGTTGAAATACCTATGGCCCCTTACGGCGCACGCTATCTATTCAGAGTTGCATAACTGCTTCCAAAACTCAAATGTAAACGGCAGAATTCACACGAAGTCCTTGAAGAACGAAGTGTGGTGGCAAGTTGTGTCCTCACCACTCCCAAAACCATAACATTTACCGGAAACTTTGTGTGCATAACATGGGAAACATCTGAAGGATCTGCACATATCATTTCGTCGGTTTGTTATGGTTGATTGTCACAGCGTTCCGGTTTGTCACAGTGTTACGGCCAATTTGTCACAATGTGTTAGCTGTGACCTTTCGCTTTCACATTTGACGTGTAGATGGTGCCCCCGCGTTCGTACTTTTCGATCCAACAATACTCGATACGCCATTCCGCTTGTAACGTTGACTTGAACAGATTGGTTTCTGTGACTAGGTTATTCCGTTTTCGGCTTTAGTTTCGTTTGTCCAGGATATACACGGAAATTCGACTCTGGGAAGTGTACTAGAATAGTTAGAACTATCGTCCACGTTGAGCTTTGCTTTTCCCTCAATTGGGGGTGAGTTTTACTCTTTTTGTTAATCACGATGCATTATTTTCTCTTTCACGCTGTTGTATGGAACTAGTGGAAGCTATTATAACTAGTGTTGACTGGTATAATTAGTATAGGACTAGTAGAGAGCAGAGATTTATTTTTGAGAACATCTGAGAACTATCGTAGGAGCTAGAAGCTGGTTCTCCGACATCTTTTCAAGTGCAAGAAAATTCGCCATCTTGGACAGTTTCCGTCCCGATATCGAGTACCACGCCGTACGAAGTTTGGCAACTACGTTAAATGCCGCTTTTATTTATATATCTGACTCGTTGAGTTTTGGGGAAAAATCCCTAAAATCTTTAGTTAATTTATTCTTACTTTTGAGACATTCAAATCTTTTCGCATTTTAAGGGGGGACAGATTAGTTTTCAGGTAATTTTATAATATATTTGTTAGACGAAACAATTAATTCTTTTAGTAGTTTAAGCGGGGATCACAGTTACTTGTCAATTGCATATATTATTGTTTTAATTACGTTCTGCTAAAGTTGTAATGTGGCTGTAAGGCGCTGGAATTCCAACGGTTACCGAAAGTGTGTAAACCTTAGATAAGAAGCTAACCTAAAAGGAATTTAACTTAATTGATACATCTCAAGAGACAGAAAAAGTGCCGTTAGACGTCATTCTCTCAATTTCTCTCATGGTATTTTTTAAAATAGTGTTCAAGTAGTTTGCTGTTCGCTTCACGACAGGATAAAGATCCAGAATGTAGACGGTTCGAATTCGAACCGTAACGACCGTAACCGTATCGGTCACGTTTCTGACTTTTCCGTTTATTATTTCCCTTTCACCAAAAGCTTTAGAAGCCAGTAACAGGTTTATTTTTTAACCGTGGTCGGTTTTCTTTTTCGTCAGAATAAAGCCAGAGACCGAGATTTCAGAATGTTTGAATTTATTTAAAAATCGTTGTGCCCGAATGAATCGCTGTTCTCAAGTTTGTGCAGACATAAACTGACGTTTTCGCATCACATAGGATGTGTATCGGATGACTTCGTAGACAATGCGATGAATTGTGCACTCAGCAACTTAAAGTTCTCTCGATATGGCCCTTATGGACATTGAAGGGTCTTCATCAATGATGCCCTGGTCTTGCTGCACAAACCGTGATGTTTTAGCTATGTATGAACGTGCTTCATGTTTTTTTGCGATTGGCAACACTTTACACAATGTCTTCAGATACTTCTAACTTTCGACGAACTTTATGAATAAACGATGGGGCGATATTAAAAAATTGGGGGATTTCAAGATCGCTGTGATTCGCGTATATAGCGACGATAATAGCGTGTCTTTTCATTTCTTGGGCCATTTTATTGTCTTCTACTTATGGTCTGACAAGAAAGAAATAGATACAAAAAATGACGAAGTGGCAAGCGTATATGTGAGTATCCTCAAATACCTGACGCACCCTGGTGTTTTGCAAAACACCGTATAGTAACTGTCACTGTAATTAAATATGTGAACAACTAAAGTCAAAACAAATTTGTTGAAAAATAGAGGCTCAGTGAAAAGAGAACATTTCATTTGCATTGTCTAGAGACAAAATTCTTTCCTACAATTCGCTACGCTACGCAATACAACGTCTTCATGTGTCAGTGTATCGAAGCTAGAAAAAGGTAATTTGGAATGCATCGAAAACAAAGCGTGTCATTGTCGTTTAGTTTCAAATGCGGAAATAAATTCGTCGAAGACAGTTACAGTCGTACGTGAGCGCGATTGTTCTCCGAATTTCCGAGAAGTGCTCATTAAACGGTTAGATGCAATCAAATATGAATGTCTAAATGATCTCCTAGAAATACGCTTCCATTATATTTATTAGCCGATGCAGTGAAGTTTGTCTACGCAATAGCATAATGCGGGACTATTACAAAACGTTCGCATAATAATGTACCACAATAAGAAATACGCAACAGCCTCTAATTCCGTAAAGGACAAACAATCACCGTAACGAATGTGACAGAGGGAAGTAATACGCAAATAGGTGTGTGTAAATCGTACAACTAAAATGTTCAAATGTAACTGATTTCTATTCTTTAATACTTTTTTACAAGTTTTAACAAATCTTTCTCTTCGGAAATCGAAGAGGAGTTCGAAAGAAGTTTTTCAATCATTTCGTCTTTGGCAACAAATGGAAAACTTGTTATGCAGAATAACTGGTGAGGAAGCATGCAGGAATAGATGCCTCTGATCCCTGAGAAGCTTTTATTTAAAAACGGTATGGTTCTGTTCATGGTTCCTATACTTATAATGTTTTCCTGGATAAGTAACAGTTCCATAAACAATTCAATATGAGCACATGCTACTTAGTCGTCTTGCAGGTTGTGTTATAGTTCATTATATCATAAATCTTTTGTAATAATAATGCTATGCCTATAGTTAGTCCCGTGTTCTGAAAGCTAATGACTAGGAGTCTGCGAGAAGGCATATCGCTCACATTTTTACCAGTTTTTGTGGACACTATTCAACCCCCTGGCTAGGCTCTTCTATCCGGAAAGAGGTTGGAGCCTACGTTCGCGCTTAAAAATGTCGGGGCGCATCTTCTCTTAGAACTTTAGCAAAGGTTTTAAATTTTCGAGATTGGACACTGTCTACAGTGTTATAGTCGTGTAAAACTTGTTGCCTTCTCGGACTGGGCTTCTTCAGCTTTGGTCTCGAAGACTTAGACATTTGCTTGAGGCATATATTCGACATCCGTACTTAGGTGGTAATACTACTGTAACAGCTTAAGAAGAAGCGTCTTTTTAACCATTTCTTTTGGACGAAAGCAAAAGTAATAGGCTAATACTATTCGAGGAAGTTATTAAGCATATGTTGAGGTATTAGACAAAAAATTATCATTGACAAATATTAAAAAATGTAACCGCTGCAAATTTTAATACGAAATAATAAGAAAAATCACTTAATCTACATGTCACTCATTGTAACTTTTAAGTACTCATAGATTAGAAATAAACTTTAAAAATCAGCACTACACACAAATGTGATTTCAAGCGAGGAAATTATGTCTTTTTTGTAGATGCACTAACGCTACACTAGCCTACTTTTCACTTCTACTCTTCACGGAAATGCTTCTAACTGAACATAAACACTTTTCTAACAACATCTGTTAGTGTATCAGAGGAGTTAGAAATCAATACATAAGATATTTGTCTGTACTTTCCCAGCAGATTGAGCAGCAGCCTGGAAAAAAGCTCAACATTTCCAGGATAAAAATTTGTTTTATGTAATTAGGCCTTCTGCCCCATATTCTAGAAGGTACTACAGCAAATTGATTTTCTGAAGAATTTACGTTAGTGTTACCCCTTAACAATGCCAGGGTAAATCCTCCCTTGAAGCCAGATCACCAGATTTTTAGCAAAGGTTTCGGAATATGGACGCAGCTCACATTGCCAGTTTTCTGGAGCTTGTTCTTGTCTCTTCCTAAGCTGCTCACCTTTCATTCTCTCGGAGGATTAGACATATGCTCAAAGCTTTGTAGGAACTCTATGTAACCATAGAACATATTCTCTTAAACCAACATATTCATCAACAATCGGGGCAAATATGCGGTATGATGAGTTATGTGTCCTTTGTCCTCTGTAATATATTACATTGTGAAAAGGACAGATGACTCATCATACCGCATATTTGTCCAGTTTGTTCATCAATGTGATTTATGTTTCACGCATTGATAGTGAAAGTGAGCACATCGGAGGTATAGTCTCGCATATCTCGTGTGTCAAGATGCCTCTTGCAATCAATGTAGCAAATGGTATTCTAGTGACGACTTGTTATGAGCTTTGTTATATGTGATTTATTCCTCATAGCGTGTGTTACGAATATGGTAATTGATGCAAAGTTAATTTTAAGTGAGACTTTCAATATTTTAAGTCTTGTTTCCAACTTTCACATAGTTCTGAACACTCGCTATGTTAAAGTACATACAACTATGTCACATACTATATGTAGTTTTTCATAGATAAGGAGTGATAACCTATTATTAATCTTCCATCTTCGAGCGAATTACCAACGAAGTTCTAGACCGGTCGTATAAATGAGGTAATATCATCTTGGTAATATGCGGTCTATATTACCTTCCCGTATTTCCCGGAATCGGGGTTTAGACGCTTTTAGGCGAGACGGCCTGAAGCAGCTCCCTTCAATCCCGTGAGATCATGACAGTCGACCTACGTAGTGATTTAGTTTTGTCGCCATGCGCAGAGGTTCTAATATTAAGAATTTCTCATATTAACACTTTCGATAAAATACCTAGCAACGGTGAGCTCCTAGCAGTTCTATTTGGATATGTGAAAATGAATCGCTTCGAAATTGTGTCGATTTTTACTACTCACTCAAAGTAACAGGGAAAATTTGTCGGAAATTTACATTCAAGTCCACCCTATTCTTCACAACTTTAATTACATCTTGAAATTTATACGTACAGGGGAAATACAATAGATGATTAGGTAAATGGTTTTAGAAATAAAGTCAAAAACTTCACAGAGCAACACGTAGTTTAAGATTCCAACTGAGTACTTAAAATCATCTCTATTTTTGAACTAATTCCGTGATAATTTTATCAGAATCACACTGATCTTTAAGCAACACTAGATAAACAATACAAGATTTCCATCACCATCTCTAATACTACCTTCATATACGTCGGCATCGTTGAAAAATTTACAACCACTACCACCACAAATGTGAAATTTATCCTTATATTCATACTTATAGTGCCAAAAAATGGGAGACTATTAAAAGTACTTAAGGCAGATTTCACTATTATCTATTATATCTTCATTTGCAAACTCTATTTATAAAGACTTCACGTAAAATTAACTATTAATTAAATTATTGGTAAGATGTTATGAAATGCTGTGACCTAGATACTGACGAGGTAAAAATGCGTATCGGTCCAGTTCGACCCGTCCTGTTTCATGACGTACGAATAAAATCCAAGGTGAATACAGGGATTTTCGCATGAATAACTTGACACAAAGGAAATTCGAGTAAATCTGATTGCACCGTGTATTGTCGCAGGTTCGGCCGAGCTTGAGGCACAAGCTATTTGTAGATAGCCATAACTTTTCAATGAAAAAACATGTCAAAGTATATGCAGAAAAGTATAATTTCCCATTATAAAAGTTTAGACGTAAGTAAATACCTATCAATTCTATTAGTTGTATGCTAAACCTCTTCTTTTTCTTCAGCGGCGTGTTCCCATTATGAGTTTGTCGTTTTCTGTTCCCACAGCCGTCTATCTTCCCAATCTCCTATTGCCAGGCATCTTTCTGCCATTGCTTGTTCGATGTACGTTTCCTATTTCACCGCAGGCCTTCCTCTCTTCTTATTTCCTCCGGGATACCATTCCAAATTTTTTGGGGCAATCCATTGTAAGGCATTCGCTTAACATGTCCGTACCATTGTAGCGCCCTATTTTCCAAGGTTCTAGTGATTGAGCTGGTTATCTCCATTCTCTTCCAAATCTCTTCAGTTTCCAGTTTGTCCCTTTTAATGGTTTGATACCCTACTATATGGATTTTATCTCTAAATTTTCTAGAGAGAGGCCACATTTCAGCCCCATACAAAATTGTATTTGCGATTATGCTATGAAATATTCTTTTTTTATATATATCTAGTGTAATATTGCTATACCACAGCAAACCATACGAAGTCTTTGTTGCTCTTTTTCCGTATGTTATTCTAGTTCGTATGTCAGCCTAGCAGGTACCTGTTTTATCAATAATGATACCAAGGTACTTGAAACTTTTACATCCTTCAATCGTATCTGTCTCTATTGATAGATTGTTTATCTCTTCACCTATGCTCATATACTCTGTCTTGCTCCAGTTAATAGAAAGACCCCATTTTTCACACTTGTCTTTAAGTTTTCGGAACATGTATTCCATATTATCCTGATCTTGCGCAAAAATTATCTGGTCGTCAGCAAAGAGTGACTTGTGTAATGTCCTGTCATCTATTTCAATTCCCAGACCTGAACACTTTCTGTATCACAAGGCTAATGCTTGGTCCATATATATATATATATATATATATATATATATATATATATTAAATAAGGTCGGCGATAACCTGCATCGTTGTTTGAGTGCCTTATTTATCTTTATGCGTCGTGTGAGAATGTTTTTTTATTCTTGCGGTGTTTTGGTCGTACATTTTCTGAATTAGATCTATGCATTTTTGCTTTATTCCAATCCGTCTCATTGCTTGCCATAGTTCAACTCTGAGAACGCTATCGTATACCTTCTCTAAGTTAACAAGAGACGTATGCGTCTCTCCAGTGTCGGGGTATGTCTTCTCCCATATCTACTTTGTTAAAGATTTTCTTCATGAACTCCATTATTGTATGCTAAACCATGTGCGTAAAAGACCTAAAACAGAATCTTTTGGGAAATGACTTTGTTAAAGCGTCGTAGAACCTTCATATAATTATATCAAGTAAGCAGCGCTATTCTAGGATATAAAGAAAGGAAGGCATATAATATTCTTGTAAATAAATATCGTTGTACGTACTAAACGAAATTTATTCGTTCAAACTTGTACCGTACAAAACTGAAAACCACGCATATCTCAATATACTTGCTCAAATCGAGTCAAATCGTTATTTGAACACAAAACGGGTGGAACTGGACCAAGACACAAGTAGGTCAGGGGCCGTTGGAGCAAAAAGGGAAAATGTTGGCTACCCTATATACACAGCCCTGGTCAAATTACTTGGAACACCTCATTACCTCAACATTTCAGGTCATTGCGAAGATACTGAAAGTGTTGAGTGCAACCAGTTGTTAAAGAATTATATTATTGTACCAGGAATATAAATTAATTGTAAGTTGAAAATAGTATTTAGAAGGATATAAATTTTTAATATTTCTTGTTTGTACATTTACCAACGTTATAGTAAAAAAGCATGGATATTCTACAAATTATTTACTTAGTTTATTTTCTTTTTATACGTTGGTAATACCAAGCGAAAAGTTTTGTTAAAAGAGAGAGGAAGGAGGACTCCATAATTAGCCACCACGATATAAACAACACAACATAACCAAAAAAAAATGTACATAAGAGTGTAAATGTAGTTATAAAGAACCAACGAAAAATACAGCTCATTATGTCACAACAGATATATTTCTTTAAATGTCGTTATAACCGTACAAAAACTAGGTGGTGCGGTATTGCTTACTCTTTCGTCCTCGTACTGCGTCATTGTAAAGGTAAAATTATTCTATTTCCCTTTTCTCCAATATAATTATTTAGCTACAGCAAGAATCCGAAATATATTTAATCCAAGAACAGAGAACTAAAAGTGCTTACATTTCCTTCAGAGCCAGACTAACATTCGTAGCTCCTTCCTAGGTCTGTAGTTCGTTTAGCCAAAAAATTAAATGAACGGGCTAACAATTGTATACAAGGCGGAGAAAATGCGACCGTCAAAGGAAAACCCGACAGAAATCTGGCCGCGTGATAGGTTGCAAGTAATAGATGTGCAACAGTAAAACCAATTATAAAGACTTTAGAAGAAGTTTCGACTATAATTGTCAGGTATCGACTGAACGATAATCCCCTAATGGACCGGAGACTTGTTAAAACGCTCCGTTTAATAGCCAAAAAAGAAATCTACTTGTCTTAATTTTCCAAAAGAATATTAACATTGCACGGGCGAGCATTGGAGGGAGGTACATAATTCAATACAATGATTTTGATTAAATTAATGTTTGCATCATTTACCTGGATTTCTTGACTGACGAGATTTCGCTTTCTCGAAATGTGTGGCGATCTCAATTTGCCCACACACGACTTGGCGAACGTCTGACATCACCCAGGGTCTTACGTTTTGAAAACACATACCACAGATAATGGTTTGGACTGTGATCAGCGGAGATAGATTCTTCACATTTTGCATTTTTACAATGCGCCAAGAGCAATGCATTAATGTCCTAAAGAACGTGTAATTGCCACACTTTAAGCCAAGATGTCGCATACCGATAGTACGCATATTTACGAAGGACAATGTCCCATGTGATGTGATGGAATTAAGTTAAGACCATCTTCGAAGAGAACCTCTCTTTTAAGTTGCCCTGGCTATTCACCGAACCTCAACCCCTTCGAATCGGTTTAAAAGTAAAGTATACAAATAAGAGAACACTAGGAAACGAACGTGACATAAAAACAAGAATTACGTCTTCGGCTAATAATATACCGCGCAGAATTAACGGCGTTATAAAAAACTTGGGTTAAGGAGCATTCATTTAACATTGACGTATGTAGGCCTCATACTATTACAATATTTTTTATAGATAAAAATACATATGTAGTGAAAGAATTATCAGATATTGATTGTTCCCGGTAATTTGAGCTGGGGCTGTGCATACACATAAAGAAATTATTTTATGGTATCTTAATCCGCGAAGTGCTATAAAGTATATCTATAAATAAGTTCGAAAGATATCAACAGAAGTTATACTTTTACACAGATTTCAGCAATATGTCTAATGCCTTTTTACTACTTTTCTGAAAATGATTACAGATATAATGTGGCATAAAGTGTGTGTACTATTACATTATGTACACAGTTTATCACCACACAGTAACTGATTTATAGTGTATATTCTCATGTTTAATATATACAGATAGAAACTGATTCAAGTAAATAATGAGATATAACAATGGCAAGGTTGTTTCTATTTAACAGGTAAATATTTTTGAATATTTTCGTGGTATTTTATTGTTAGAAGGTATATAAATTATGCATAATAAAGTGCTACTGGGTTACACTTTATAATGGTTATTATTTACATACATTAAATAAGATAAACTCTATTGTCTCGTATTGAATAACTAGTCGTCGTGGTTTGTACTTGAAAAGTATGCAGCAAAGACGTTGAGAACGCTATGATACTTTCAATAAACTTCTTATGGAACAATATCATAAATTTTAGATACTTTTGAACAATAGGTCGTGTTAATTTGGAAACGATCTTCATGAATAGATAAAAATCTTTCTTTGTTTAAATGTGAAAATTTCTAGTGACCCAGGCGTAATCTTCTGACAAATAAATTTATAGTCACAGATACTCAATTATTGGCGCTCAAGAAGTTTAAATAAGAAGGAAAATTGATTTTAGACAGACATTCACCTAATACAGGTGAAAATGCGGTGTCGAAATTTAAGAATAATTGTCAAATGCAATAAGTTCTCTAATATTTTCATATCGCTTGTTACGCAAAAGGGACACTACGAATATCACAACGGTAGCAAGAAGACTCGTTGCATCATTAAAAGTGGGGCATTATGGACTACAGGCGCTCATCAAAGTCCCGTGAAGTTGGCACCCGAATTTGTGAAAATTTAGTAATTCTTCGGAGTTCCTGGTAGATGTGAAATAGTTCTAGAGTACTTTGAGTTTTGCAAAATTGCGCGTAAAAATGGAAAAAATTTTGAGAAAAACAGTGCGATTCGGACATATTTCTATATCTCGACCATAATTCTAGAGTTCTTGACCAATCTCGCGAAAATTTCTGCAAAAAATGGGATTTTGCAAAAAATGTTAATTTTGAAAATGGCAAAAACACTTCTATTCGCGAATCTGAATACCACACTAAGAATTTTATCGGAGACCCCTACAACATTTTTCTATGAAAATCTTAGTCTGAAAAATATTTGCAATAGTGCGGGACCCATAGTTCTGGATGAAAAAAATCTCGCAACAGTTCTGTTAGTTTCCGCTAGAACCCTAAGAATTCTACAGAAATATGTCCGAATCGCACTGTTTTTCTCGAAAATTGTTACTACGTTTATTTTCGGTATTTTCCATTTTTTTTCGCGAAATTTGGAGAACTCTTGAAATTTTCCGCAAATGACTTTAGAACTATCTCATATCTATCAGGAACTCGAATGAATTATTATATTTTTACAAATTAGGTTGTCAACTGACTGCTCATATCAAAATACTCAAACCAGTTTGTTTTAACAATGATAAAAAGGATTGGCTGATTTAAAATTTCGTAAAGAGTACATCAAACGACTGGAAAATAAAACAAGAAAACTACTACTAATGCTATCAGAAGACTAATTGAATTTGGAGGGGATGTATCTGAAAAAATCCATTCAACAGGAGTACATCAAAGTTGAATACTTGCACGGAGAAAGGCAGTATTTTGAACAGATGACTTAAAATTAAAATAAACGCAGTGACTAGGGATTATTTGCCTGGCATAACAATAACTGATCTAGCAGAAAAAGAAGAGGAGGAAACTCACGTAGAAGTTCACAGGAATAACAAAATACGTATACTCAGCAAAAAATTTCTTCAAATATGGGCGCCCAATGATGAGAAGTACTAAAGACATGTGAAAACCTTGTATGTATTAATATTATGAACATTCTAACGACATTTTATTTTATGATAAAGATAGAATGAGGTCTGACTCTTATAATTCACTTTTAGAATGAATTTTGCAGTAGCATTCGCCTTTTATTTTAGTACCCGTTTCACAGTTGATGCAGAGAATAACCACTTAGTTATCGAAATGTGTATTCCATGGTCTCCACATGGAAAATATTTCGCACACTCAATTCTAAGCTATAGGTTTCCCTCGTTTTCTCTGTCAAGTTAATAAATAATCGAATAATTTATAAAATATATGTAAATAAGTCCAAGCAATATCAATTACTTTTTAAATACGTTACCATACTGTTATACCATAAACTACAGAAAAATCAGTCTTCAAGAAAGCAAAACTATGCAAATTTAGTAAAAACTACGACAAATAAATATTCTAGAGGATTAACATGTAGGATCTAGTCTGATAATAAAAAAATATTATTTATACGGATCATTTTATAAAACCTAGTGATCTAATCTAATTATCTTGACAACTTTGAAGAGCCAATAAGAAAATGAAATTGTCCACCTGGTTGCCTCTACAGTAGGTAGACATTCCCCTTTCTCTCACGTAAACACACGTGTACTTTTAGCAATTGTTTGTTTTCTGACTGTGTCTACACGTGTTTTCGAGTATTCAAGTTATTACACCTTGGAATCAATATTTCAACATTGCTTCAAGTGTAAATCGACGTTTTGTTTATCAACTCCTACCCTGACATGTTTGCTCGAGACAACAAAAATATAACTTTCTAATACAAAACGTGCATTTATTTCAGAATCAGAAGATGGCCTTTTCGGTATTTTGTCGCTTTAAATAATTGATAATTTGTGGTGTTGTGTGGGGTAATGCATTGTCCGATGTTTTGCATTAATTTTCCTGATTTCGTTGATAACTTCCGGCAAATAAATGGTTGTGTTATCTACTTACTCACCGTTTGTAACTGATATGAATAAGGCCAAGTTTCGTCACGGGGTCGAAGTTTCTGGCCATCTCCTTACCACTTTCTGAACTCCGGCCAATTGTGTGCAATCTATCGGGCATATAACTTTTTAATAGCAAAATTTTTGTGCAAATTCATTAATATCTGCTAAGTCAGTTTCAATTTGTGTTAATTATCTCCTTGACAACATCGATATTTTCTGACGCAAATCTAGCTAATGGACGACCTTCACGAAATCCTTCATTGAAACCACTACTACCAACTTGAATTGAGAGAATTGATTGTGGTTGATTATCGAAAGTCAAAAAGAGGTGATTTTCATGTTGGGGTTAAGTTAAGCTTAACCTAAAGTCGTTTAGTCGAAATGATGTTGATTGCCCTTGTATAGAAACGTTACCAAATGATTCTTATCCTACCATCCATGCTATCCTACCCCAAAAAGTAAAATTTTACAACAATGAAATTTGCGATACTCGGAGACCATTAGGACTGGCCTGCTAAAATTCATGCAGTCCACTGCGTAGATGCAGAGGTACATATATTGCAGATTGTCCACGTATTTTTGAATTTGGATTTCTAGATATTACTTGCAAAATTTTTGAAAAGTCAATTTGGTATCCGATTTGTAACTATCTTGAAAGGAATTCTATTCATACGAATTGATGACCGACTCCTCTCCGGCACTGAAGTAAATTCATCAACTATTATAGTTTCAATCTTAATAACTTACTCGATAACTAACTCCCACTATATAATACAATTTTGACTTTATTTCATAACGACAGAAAAGCGATGTAACATAATAACTTAATGGCCTATATCTTTGTTGCACGACCTACGAAATCAGCACGTGTTAGATTGTCGATGGTCTTCAATATTATATTAAGATCAAAACAGCACAATTACTAGAACTGATATGTGATATTTACGTCATTTTAAGAAGGCAGCATATAAATACCATTTAACATGTCGTGAACTTTTAGATATCAAAGGTCATACGTAGAACGAATTGTTAAGATCCGATTCATTCATAGTTCTTGTCTGGAAATGCATGCATTTTATTATCGTTGTTTGTGACTTGGTAAGGACGACGTAGTAACGCGTTACGTTAGTAAACAATGTAATGGATCATAGGGTTAAGCCGGAAACAATTAAGCTTGGAAAGGATGAATGCATTTTATATAGATAAGCTACTGCGTAAGTTTTGGGAATCGGATATTACTAGTGTCGTGGGAGAGCAGCTGTTTGGAAACAATCGTTGTTATGCGTAATCTGACTGAAATAAAAAGGTATGATCATGAAATAGAGTCGACCCTCAGCATTTACAAAAAACAGATAATCAGGATGCATAAACATTTAGTTGTTAGAAAGGGGTTATGTGCTCGATGGATTTCACACAATTTCACTGAAGCTCAAAAGGCAGTAAACACTAAAAGAATTCCATCGTGGTGTTACTAATTTGGTTTAAAAGATGGACACAGGAGACGAAACCCGGATGTATTTCTATAAGTTAGATTTTTTATATGATGTGACAGTGCTTAGCTTAGTGCTAATTAGCTATTTTAGTTTGACTGAACTATAAATGATACAATAATGTTTTAGTTTTCAGCCCTTAGATCCATTTTGTTTCCACAGTGTAAACTCCAGTAGTTCATGTAGTTTCGTGCACCTCAACCTACGCACTTCATGGTCGTTGTTTAGGAGTTGATTGGCCTCATCGTTTGGATGATTATGTGGTCTTGCCTCGTGCCAAGTAGGGGATCTTTCAATTTGGCTGATAACGAATTTGAAGATCTTCAGGAATGTATTTGTCACAGACATCTCTAGGTGCATCAACTATTACGTAATAAATAAAAAAACTAGTTTCAAGATACTTGAAAGAGTTACAATTACAAAGAATAGAAAAGTGGAAAACCTATACAACTCAATGTTTGACCTACACTGATGTTCATTCGGTAGGTAACTGTCACAGAAAGTTGTGCAACGGCTACAGTGCAGCCTACGTTACAATTTCCTCCGTGATAATTATTGGCATATGCAATGTGGGGTGTAGTGCAGCCGTTGCACAACTATCTGTGACAGTTCCCTAACAAGTGAAGCACAGTGTAGGTCATTCATTGGAGAGTTATGTAGATTTTCTACTTTTATATTTTTATTACGTAATACTTTATTTTTAAATATTTGGGTAAGGTTGATGTTAATAAGTTCTCGCCGATTTGAGCGCTTGCTTATAGAACAAGATTCTATTGTCTGTAAACAAAGCAGTATTTTCGCATTAACCGATACAATTTCCTATAATTGAGTGTCTCTTCTTCATTCTTCTCTTACACATATTCTTTTTATTTTAACTTCAAATCTGGAGCTATTCCTTTGTTGTATTTCTATATGGAATTATTTGGTAATTTATCGCTACTGCAAAGTGTTCAATCTTCTTGCTGGTGAAGCTAATATATGTTGGGTTCTCAATAAGTTTTATGTGATATTTATTACCCTAGTTACTAACGCTTATTATGGATTTTTCTTATGGTTTGTCCGTTCTGAGAAGGAATCGGTGGGATCTAAGGATTAAGACATCCTCAAAAAGGGTCCACGGTGATGGTAACAGTAACCCTCATCCTCGGGAAATCGAATGGAAATAGTAAACTATTTTTCAGAGTCAAGATCTTAATAAAATAAAATCTGGAGAATTCTCTATATAATTAAATTAGGTGCGTTAATGGGCAGCTGCCAAATAGGTAATTATGCTAACAAAGTAAGCACAATTTGCATATGTCAATAATCCGTGAGGAAGACTAAACTTTGTCAATTGCAGAGCGCAACTGCAGCCTAATTAGTTTTGTCCTTATTGGGACCCGTCCATTTATCGGTCTGTAATTTAATTAGTCGATTGTTTTGTTTGATGTATTCTGATTCTTTAACATTCTCCTCCGAAACTTTTGCAGTTGTCCCCGTATTATCGAAACTTTCGTTTTCGATTCAAAAGTACCTCCTTAATTTTCGAAATCATTAAACATTTTTGTAGATCATTTCATTGCTTGGCATACACGTATACGCCGCAAGAAAATGCTTTGAAACTAAATGAAAACATTTTGTTCTGATTAGCTGAAATTAGAATTCCTAGGATACAATTACTTTCGTTTAGCATATTTTGAAGCTTCTCGTATGTTTGCAAATTTGATTTTATAAACCATATAATAAGAGAGACGTTCATAAAGTCACGTACATGTTTATCTATCACTTGTATTACAGAAATAAACAGACTTTCAATGGGAAATCAATATACATATCAACATATCAGCACATCGAACAAACACAATATCCAAATTAGGCTGTAAAACCCAGAAACACCCAAAAAATTATATGAAGGTACGACGAGAAATACTGTGATCTTCCAATAAACAATACGTTCCATCAATTTACTTTAAAAGCGTTAAAATAGTTTAGTCAGACTTGTTATAGCTGTTCGTAATCGGCTAATTGCAGTGATGGCATATGAACTCAATATAGACACAATTAGCTTCACATCCTACCTTAGCATGACGAATCGCAACCGTCATCATGTTCATAATTGGGAACAGAAGTGAGCGTATTATGTGCTTCTTAAGTTTAATAGAGATGGGAATTGGTAAACACATAAGAGTTATTTTAGAATCGGCCACGAAGACTATACATTTTATTTTATTTCTTTTTCACGGTTTAGGTGGAAAGTTCGAGAAAATAGCTAACGCAACCAGCCCGGGAAGATATGGTAAAATGGTGTCGGTTCAGCGCGGAAAAGTTCCCAGGTGGATTTGGTCCCCTGTACAAGAAATTCAAGTTTATATCTAAAAGCTATTTGAGATATTTAGTCCCCTCGTAAGAAACAAATGTTACCTTCTAACCCCTACATCAATTACGGTTGCACTAACATTTGAATAGTATGCTTATTATAACGAAAACATTAAAATGTAACAATAGGATCTTATCTTATTTAGTAGAGTTGGATAGAGAACCACCCCGACAGAGCCGATTTTCTTTTTGGCAATCGAATTGAGCGAGCTTCCCTCAGTTTTTCCTGATTTAACATAAACTTGGGTACAGGCCATGCGGTATACGATCCATGTTGTTTCAAAAGCTAATAGAAGGGAAATCTAAAAATAAGGGACAAAGCGGAATAGCAGCCAAAGCACTCAGAAGTATTTCCAATGTATATAAATTGTCAGGAATACGTACATAACCCGTTGATTATATGTCTGTCTGAAACACATACAACAGACAAAATTTGCGAAAGTGAATTGAACCTAAATGGATATAACTTCACTTAAAAAATTCACTACTGAAAATTCAAGAAGAGGTAATGTTATTTCTATCAAAAAAGGTATAACATATGAAATTGTACGCATAGAAGTTAAAGAAAACTTTTTCCTGGCTAGTTGCTGTTCACATAAAAATCCGTGGTACATATTATTAACTAACAAATGTATATCATCCCCCGCAGAAAAATGTTAATGAATTTATACAGTACTTCAACGACTTCCTAGATGAAATGTTTGGTCACAAAGTAGAACTAATTAAAATTGGAGACTTTAATTATAATTTTAAAAATGATTGTTATTATCCCAATCTAATAGGAAAATGCATATATCATGAAGTAGTGGAAGATTACACTAGAATTACAAACACCTCAATTATAAATGTAGTAAAATACAGATTACAAAGCGAAACTATGAGAAATATGAAAGACAGTTTTCTAAATATGCTATTAAAACCTAACTGGAGCAACGATAATAATGCTGATACATTATGCAACTCATTAATAAGTACGGTTTCCTCTGTCGTAGATATAATTTGTTCAATCATAACGTATGAAATATCACATAAACACTAGAAAAATACATGGATAAATACTGAAATTCTCGCAAAAATGAATGAGCCTGACATCTTATACAAAACTGCTGTCTTCGTCGAGAACGATGAAATATGGTCAGAATATAGACACAAAAAGATTGAATTAACAACAGTTATGAGGAAAACTAAAAGAAAGCATATGTGGAATATTTTATACAAGCAAGACAAGAGGGAAATTTGGAAAGACCTAAAGAGAATTCTTCAAAGTCATCCTAACACACATAAGGAATACATTAAATTAATAAGTGATAACTTTGAAATTGCCGAGACCATCAACAAATGTTTTATGACACTTAATGATATTGTACGTGATATAAAAAGTTTAATAATGGTAACGCAAATCTAGAAAGTTTGATAAGTTTAAACAAATAACAACGAAGGAATTTAAACAAATTTTTTGGTCACTGCCTAATAAAAATTCAACAGATGATGGAATTTCAACAAAAATCGTTAAAGACCAGTTTATGGTGATCGGAAAATGAATATATCACTAGAATAAGGAATATTACCAGATATGTATGTTGAAAACTTCAACTATTACACCTAAACCAAAAGTGAACAACACAATATTGTACAAAGGATATCGGCCTATAAACGTACTATCGTCCCCTGAAAAAATAATAGAAGTTATTGTGAGAAAAACAATTACCGGAATACTGTGACAGAATAGGAATTTGTGATGAAGCTCTTAAATGGTATCAATCTTACTTATCAAAAGAAAACACAAACAGTTAAACATAATAATTGTATATCAGCACAAAATGAAGGTGAACATGGTGTTCCGATTGGAACGGTGGTGCTTTGGCAGTTAATGTTTGTATTGTATATTACTGATATTGTTAAACATATTAAATAGTGTAATATTGAACTATTTGCTGATGACACAATGCTATATATAACACCCAATAAATTAGTAGGCTAATAAATATAGATTTAGATAATATTTACAAATGTATATGATAATAATTTGTGTATAAACTTAAGTAAATCTAAGTACACGATATTAGGCAATAAGATATAAAAATTGACAACTTCAACTTAGGAAGAGTAAAACAAATAAAGTACCTAGGAGTTATTATAGATGATAAAATAGGCTTTATTGAACATGCCAAGTATATATGTATGTAATAAAATGTCAAAGAAACTTTTTGAATAGGAATTATGACCTTTTAAACATGAAAAACAGAATAAGAATCTATGAAGCTTTAACTGAACCCCGTTTAGAATTTTCTGCAACTATATTGTACAACCTCCGCGAAAACTAGATGCAAAAGTTTCAAATTATACAAAATAAATGTATCAGACTAATACTCAAATGTATCAAATACACTCCTGTACGAACCATGTTGAATCTATTACAGTTTTTAAGTGTTAAACAAAGCATAGTATTTAGAATTCTCGACTTCATTGTAAAAATTAAAGTGGGGATTATGCCGGATTGTTTGACTCATAACCTGCAATATGTTTCGGATGTGCATAATTATCCAACATGAGCAAATATATATAATAGCTTTTATGTAAAAAAAAGTACAACAACACGAATAGTGTATTCAAGAATGGACTGATTCTTTTTAATACTTTACCACTGGACCTAAAACGGTGTGAGAATTATAAGAAAATTAAAAGTAAATTATATACTTTTCTCAAAATGCACACAAAAATATAAACTTTCTTAACTTTGTAATATGTAATTAGAAATAGCTTTGCTGAAAAAATTCTTCTTCTTCTTACTATTATCTGCTAAAATTGAATGAATGGGGTGTAATTCCAAAGAGTTGGACAGAAAAGCACCTCGAAGAAAAGAGCGTTTCATGTTTACAGCCCAGAATATCCTAGCAATTTGTGTTTGTCACCAGACTTCTTGCGATGTATATTATCTAGGTAAACTTTAGGAGTACGATTTTCCCTGATTACGATTCGGTAGGGTGGAGTTTGTGGACAGTGGCGCTCTGACAGAGCCTGCTTGTTTGCTAGTCGGATTAGGCAGGGTTTGCTCAGTGTTTCCTAATTTGGTGTAGTAGGGGAAAGGCGTTGAATCAGGAAGAGTTAGAAGGACCCTGACGGGATGGGTGCTTCCTCGCGTTTGCAGGCCCGGAGACCTGGACAATTTTTGCCTTTTGTCAGAAAACTAAATGATTCTGGGATGGACTAAAATGTACCTGGACACTAAACGTCTTGGGAACCAAATGACACGTATTCTGATAAGGCATACGTAATTTTCGAGAAGCAATCAAAACCGGATCAATAATACCATAATAATATTCGTTACAAGGAATACGTCAAGACAATTTTTTATCTTCCGAAGGTTTAAGAATCGGCTGCGTGCTTACCGAAAGAAGCGGTCGATGCCTTCAAAACAGTAATTTTGACCACAATAGTCTATAAATGTTTGTAAAAAATAATTTGTCGTATCCCAAAACCTCTTCTACCGTCATGTAAAGCCAATCGCTTTTCTCCATGCTTTTCAATAGCTATACTCTTTGCTTGCGTAAGTCCTGTACTCTCTAATATTCTGGTGATTCTTGTATTCCACGTGTTTCTCGATCTTCCTCTCCCACTTTTTGCCTTTGAAGTTTAAGCTACTTTTGTTTCTCCATTCTGGTGATATGTCCGAACCATCGAAGGTGTGAAGACCCTATTTCACGTATTATACTTCTTATTTTAAGTTTTCGTCGGATTTGTTTGCGAGTTCTTTCTTTCTTGGTCACTGCTAATATTTTCATTTCACAGGCCCGAATTTTTCATCATTTCCATGATTCGCAGCTATACATACGTATAAGATACTTTGAAAAAAAAATAAAGCACTACCAGTTAACCTATACCTGTACTGTTATATAAAACACTAAAAGGACAAACTTTGTATGTGACTAGTAAGCTCATTTTTGCACAACACTGTATCTGATTGATCAATAGGATACAATTAGTGCAAACTCGTATCCTGTTCCGTCGAAGTATTGACCAAGTGGTGTAAAAACGTAATTGATCTTCACGATCGATAGAGGAAGGTGGAAATCGTCATTACGTTCACTCGGTCTATGCAGTCCATTACGAAGAGTATTAGATATGTCGCAACAACGACGGTGTAGTTAAATTATCCTTACGCAGAAAACGATCGCGTGATCGGAGTCGGAATTAAATTGCAAATAGCTAAGTATTATTCGTGTCAGGCAACGATATATACCGCCGATAGATTTCTGGAGAAGTAGGTTAATTTAAAATCTTAGGTTATTTCGCGAAGCGAACATAAATAGTCCTGCGATCGGGGTCTTTCAGAAAACACCTCGATTATACGCTTTCTACAGAATTTCCTGGAAATCCTTTGATATAATTTACTGACGCAGTTAGGATGATTTCTAATAAGAACGAACACAGAGTAAGTCACAAACATAAATTACAACGTGGACTCCAATTTGGTGTACCGTCTTGCATGTCTGTTAGTGTTACATTGAAATTAAGACTATTACTGTTACCACATGTCGCTTATTTCCGCGAATCTCATTTTAAATCACACGTTACGCTTCAAGACTGCTTTAAGTACGCTAAACATCAACTGTCTATACAGAGTAAGAAGTTAAGACCTTAGGCAAGATTTACATCGAGTTGGTTCATTTATAAAACTTTACATGGTCGTTCTTATAAAGCTTAACCACCTTAAGCGACGCAATTAGTTCGACATATCTTTGAAAAATATTTGCAATACCAAGAAAATTATATGTATATACAGCACTAATCAAATTGAAAATATTCTAGGTATAGTCTAGATCTTTATCAGTTTTTCAACTAGTACTATCTCTACTCGTTCTCGCTCAGAAGTGATTGTCTATTAAGCATCTAGCATTCTAATCATCTACACTTCTACATCTTACTTTGGACTGTCTTTGTGGGTACTACCTCACATTTTGCCTTTAGGAATTTTATTGGAATTCGGCTTTTACTCATCATGGTTACAATTTTCATCTGTTTCAGACGTTACATTCTCTGCGTTTCCGTAAAAGTTGCTCCCCTATATGACATGATATACTTCATGATTGGACATTATTCTCCAGATGTAGCCATTAACAATACTACATTAACAAGTTTGGGTTTAAAAACACAGTATAGCATATTTTTTGAAAATATCTATAGTTGCAGGCAGAAGAGAAGTTGTAATGAATATCTAACATGTACTAATTTATCAGTCATCATCATCATCTACTGTGAGTAGACGAACGTTAACGTGTGATACAAAAATGTGCAAATAACAACACACGATTTTATGTTGTTGAGATATGAAACGGTCTATTACCCGTAGGAAAAACATTTCTGGATTTGAAGGGTTAATACTGCTATTACGGCAAATTGTTATAGCGTTTTGTATTGTTACTTTTGGCCTCTCGCTCCACGTCTGACGTGTAGATGACGCCCCGCTTTCGTAGGTTTTGATACATCTCGTGCCTTTTTAGGCATTCTGCTTATAGCATTCAATTGAACAGGTCATTTTTCGTGAATAAGTTATTCCGTTTTCGCTTTAAAGTCTCGTTTGTCGAGGATATACACGAGAATTCAACTCTGGGAAGTTAATATTGCCGTTGTGTGAATTTGCCGTTACCGAATCTAGGTAAGAAGCTAGCTTAATCGATACACCTCAAGTGACAAATAAAGTGCTGTTCAACGTCATTCTCTCGCCTCAAGTTATTTGTTATTTCGTTATGTTATTTGTAAATAGAGTTTTTAAGTAATTTTGCACTTCACGACCGGCTAAAAAATCCAGACGTAGACGGTTCGGACAGCCTCGTTTCATCTACTAATGAAGCTGGAAGGTCTCTCTGACTGCAGACACTTACTTAGATGTGACCCAGCTCTATGATTGGAGAGTGGCGCCTTGTTACTAAATCCTCGAACTTGAACCTACGCCATTTTCATTGGGCTAGCACGGCCTTCATCTCCATCTTTATCACCAACTAAGTGGGTTATTCAAACTGTAACGACAAGCTTCCGTATCGGTCACGTTTCCGACCTTTCCTCGTAGTATTATAATATTTACCAAAAGTTTTAGAAGCCAGTAACACTATTGACAAACACAAATATTTAGTTTGCCAAGAAGCCAGGAGCAATCGATGCTATTATGAATTAAGCGATATAAAAATGTTATTGATAATAAGGTCTCCGCCTGCATAACTCTCCAGACAAAGCATCTAATCGTATGTGCAAAGATTATAATCAGCACAGGATCGGTTCACTGCACTGTGCAGGTCTTCATTATAAATGTTGTATACAAACATACTAGATACTTCATCTGGACGGCTGTGCAGACTCGCGCTATCCAATAAAGTACGCGCTTTCTCGTAGTAAACGATTATAACAATGAAAAGTTTCTTTCGTACGATCGGGTATACTATACTATACTGTATGTGTGTAAATGTACTAGTGAGATAACTTCAGTTTCTCTATGTGAAACCATATATTCTAGCTTTTGTGACTATTTCACCTAAGGAACGCACAGAGGAAAGCTTGCAATCAGAGAACCCCCAAAGATCCGTAATAATGTTGCCATTAATTAAAACATTTGCTGTGGGTACTGTAGAAAAAGTATTATCTTGCTCATATTCTTTGAACAGCACATTATTCTGTATTCTAAAATATTTTTGAATTCAGAAAATGACGAACTGCAAACGTTAACGAATACCCTGACAGAAGAAAGTGTTAACATGTGGTTAGAAATTAACACCGCGACAACAAAAATCATGATTCTTAGTCGAGTATCCCAGACACACTAATTATTATTAAAATCATTATTTATGGAGTAGCTCTACAAAGCGTTTACAGCTACATATACAGTGAAAAGCCAAGCAAACTCATTTCTGGTTATTAAATTAGAGTGATCCTCCAAGAGAATTCGGCAAAGTATAATAGCCAGAAATTAGTTCATGAACATGAAAAAAAACACTTTCCCATCCACATCTACGCAGTGGACAAGGCTTTGAATACTGAATATATAGTCACTGCTTCTGTATAACTATGAAAGTTATTGTTAGATCTCTAAACAAGACGATATATTCAAAGCGTTTGAACTGTGGATGTATACAACATTGCTGCCAGTCAGCTGAATTGTCAAAACAATTAATGAATAAGTACTGGAAAAAATGAAAAAGAGCACATCCATAGCTGAAACATTCGAGAAACGACCACCTCGCACATATAATACGTCACTTAGAATTTGAACTGCAGCTCATAATTGAGCAGAAGATCGAGAGAAAGGGAGATGTAAGCAGAAGGAAAGATAATTTGGCGCCGGTATATAAGAAAATAGAGCAAAATAAGTGAATACGTTCTTATTCAACTGACCCACAATGGAAAAGAATTTGCAATATTGATCGCTGACCTCAAAAAGAAACGGCGCCTACGAAAGAGGCTCAGATAACTGCCCTAGAACCATTCATGTGTTTAGATTTGCTTGTAAAGCTACACAACCAACAACTGAAATTCTATCGACAAAATTTTTTGTGTCATCGGCGTATAGAAGCTGTTTTTCAATAATCTCATTGAAGGAACAACATAGTTCCTAAGCTGAAACCCTGTGGGACACGCGAAATTAACATCTAGTTAGGCTGATCGCGCGAAAGTTAATCCCAGTGACTGTCTTATCCAGATAAAAATCGCAAAAAAAATAAGGTGTTCAAAATTAATATATGTGAAAGAATGCAGAAGAAGCTATAACTGAAAGTATCTTGACAAAAATGTTAGCAATATCTTTGAAATGAACTAATGTAACTAAAATTGTTACATCTTTGAACACTAGAACAAAAATTCAAATCGACGCGGTCATAGGTTATAATAAGACAAAAATCCTGGAATTACTGTAAACGCATAAAGTAAGGCGATGACGAAACTAGTCTAAATTATGTAAATTCAACAAACCCTCACGAAATTATCAGTTTTAAAGGCATAATTTACAGAAGTTTGATCAGCATCGATAGGTCTATTTTCATGTAAAATACCATATTTATGTATATTGAATGCAAAGATGTGAATTAGATCTTAACCTTTGTGTAAGGGTCTGAAGGACATCACTATCCCGCACATTCAATAGCTTTAACACATGTGTAAAGTTTAATAAGGGAAGGAATTTTAAATTTATTAATAACAGCGTTCCATTTTGACAAAATTTTCTTTGAACTTAATTCTATTTAAATCATCCAAATTTATCATCCAAAACGTGTTTGATGTAAATTTGAAAGTAATGATAAGTAATACAAAAAGTTATACATCTGACTTTGTACCGATACAAATACTATAAAGCAACTATTACTTATTACTTAGGTTCGACAAACGAGTACATGATAAGTTGTGTAAACCGGACTGACGCTGTCCCTTCTCCGAATTTTAATGTAGCGCCTTGCACGTAAATGGGGACAAGCGATGGAGGAACAGCGTCAGTCCGGTTTACACTACTTAATAATAATTTATCATACACTCGTGTGTCGAACGATACTTATTAATTTGAAACCATGTTATTATCTACTTATGGACTCAACCGTTTGTTTGTTTGTATAATTATTTTAGATCTCTTGTAGTAAATGCATTACATGTTAATTTCACATCGTTTATATATTCATAGTATTTAGCACAAAACTGCAGAGCCTATTTTAATAGAGATACTTACCTTAAAATAGCATGACCTATAAAGGATAGGTACCCTGAGATAAGAGAACAAAATATTTATAGTTTATTTAAAGTAAATATTATAGATTATTTCCTAATTTCATATATCACATTCACAAATACCAGCGGAAAGTGCATTATTATTATCATATTATATTCTATTGCGAATAACTAATGCCGAATTGATAAACCTGGATTAAAATTGCAAAAGCACTAATTTTTATGAAAATTTAAATAGAGAAAATAATTCGCTTTATATAGGTACACATGTATTGATAAAGGCATTTTAATCATGGCAACAAATCCGAAATCAAATTTCTAAATATTAAAAGCTTCATCGCAAGCGAAACCAAATAAAACGAATTAATTTATAATTTTAGATACTCGCTCAATTTAATTGAATTCTCGTCCAGGTAGGGGTAGTCTGTCGATAGTTCGAAACAGTATTCCACATACCCTCTATGCCAGCCGCAGATGGATTGTTGTGAAATTAATTGCAATTGCAATTTCATGTTTGCGAAATTAAAGTCAAATACTCTGTCCAACAACATGTCTGCTATTCTTCAATGTGACCCTCAGTACATCCACTACCGCTTAAAAGTATTTGGCCGCCACGAACATTGAATATACTTGAGGTTAGAAAATAGATTTAAAATCTTTTGATAAGTAGTATTTGTAGCATATTTAAAGTAAATAAAAAATTGCAAAGTAAGATTACAAATAACAATATTATTATTATATTTTTGACTCATTAATGTATCCACTCTTATTTATAATAACCACTTTACAAAGTTTAGGCATCCTATTAAGCAATTTTATTAAAGGTTCTGGTGAAATTTTAATCCATTTTGCCTGAAAAATTTTCCACAAGTGTTCAGCAGAAGTAGGGAGAAGTTTTTTGACGATTCTATTCATATTCTATCATCCCACAAGAGCTCAATAGAATTGAGATCAAGGGACGGTGGTGGCCAAACCATAACATTGAGCGTTCCCTCAGGAAGTAATCTGTCCTATTATTCTTCATTGTTGTGCCGAATAATACGCAGTCCAGATGGCAACATTATATTTTCAAGGATATTCCTCATTATTCCTTGAATTTTTCAAATATTGCCGACAGAACAGAAGCGCCACCATGTTTCACGGTAGGCACTAAACATTGATCAAAGGTCCTGCTGAACTACGCACAAAGAGTCTTCACTTCGATCCAGATACTTCAAACTTAGACTCGTTACCCCACAAAACCTTTTTCCCTTCTTCAAGTGCCCAGTTTCTTGTGTTGTTTAGTCGATTGCAAACGCTCTTATTGATTATCTTATTGACGGCGCAGAACAACAGTTTTGTTACAGCTACTTGGCCCTGAAAATCTGCCTCTTGAAATCTTCGTTGAACGGTTGACATAATGTGGGGATTACACCTTTCCAGATTCAGCCGAAGACGCGGTTCTGGGTTTTCGACTACGTGTTGTGTTTCTAACACTTTCATTAGTCTTAAATTTCTTCACGTTCTAGTCAACTGACTCTTTCGGCACTTTCAGTTTCTTCGAGATCTGGCAATTACTTTTGTCACTTTTATGATAACCAATTATTGTAAAGCGCACTTCAATTGAAAGTTCCTTCGTTTTCGCCATATTTACGATTCACACAAGATTCTTTAACAAGATCACGTCGCAGACAGCATAAATTTGAAATAATGTTTTCTCCGCAAAAGCTAAAGATAAACTAAAAATTCGACGGATTCCTGACCAAAGTGCAGTATCATTTTCTGATAATACAAAAATATTGAAGATTAGCTTATTTACATCGGTAAATCCACCCTTATTCCGAGAAATTCCGTAAATTTTATGACCACAGCTACAATTTTTTTTATAGACAGACTTGGACTATCATTTAGAGGAATATTAAAATCATTTTACAGAATAAATCTGCCTATAAATATGTAAAAAAAAAAAAAACTTTTGAGCGGTAGTGTATGCACTGTATATCCATAATATGCGTGTAGTATGCGCGTGGATGCAGTTTGATTTTTCAATTCTGCTTTCATTCAGATTCCTTCTTTGAGCTTTCTTCGTATTCACTGTTGCAGGATGGAAAAGAATATTCTACTTGGTCGAGTAAAGTCTGTTTGGGGAGTGCTACATCCGTACGAGGTATAATATTCTGTAATTATGATTTGAGTAATGAAAGGGTTGCTATTAATCACCAACTAGTTTTGATGGATTCTAACAAAGCAGTGCAGCAAATATGAGATTAGATACTTACAAGCAAATACGGGGAAGTAATTAAAATGGTAGTGACTTTGGGAGTAGCTAACACCCTTATATACGAAGAAAAGATACAAAATTATATACCGAATTATATACGATACACCGTTCACGTCAAAAGAGGGACCGGTCATGAAATTGGGCCTGACCACTGTCTAGACGAAGTTAGATTGAGGGAAAGAATGTACAGGCAGTCTAATACACAAGATGTAGATGTAGATGTAGGCGTAGATTGCTGCGGGAAGAAAATCAATTTGCAAATTATATCAGGATACTTTGAGCGAGGTATAAATTTGAGGAGAAATCTTGAAACAAATGAAAAGTTAGAAAATCAAATCAAACGAAAATACGAGTAATACGAGCGCCAGCATCGGTGCCATTAAAAAAATTCGGCAAAAAAATTGATGATACCAAAGATCAATTAAAAAGCAATGAACATAAAGACACTTCCGTTCAGGGAAGTTGGGACACTTCAATAAATTGTGGAAATAGTGCGATAAACATTTAAAGTCTTATACAACATTACGACTTTTAGTGGATTGTAATTTCCATTAGTTTATGGCATGAGATAGTATCGTTAGAAATATTGCAGTAAGCGTTTTAACATTAAAACTATTCTCTCAAAAGACAAATCACTTAAGAATCGTTTACAATGATTTACAACTATTGAAGAAAGGAATTATGTAAGGGGTAATTGAATGCCTTCTCTACCATAAAAGTTTGCCTAGGTATTTTCCATGACGATTTTACGGTCATTAGTGTATTGTCGGAAAGCCCGGCCGTCCAGTTTAGTTGCAAACGTCTCGGTGCACGCACAGAGTGAAAGTGGAAAGACTTCGAAGTTTTAAAAGTTAAAATGCCTCGTGGAAAGTCCATCAGTGGTGAAACGCGATCCTCCATAATCGCACTTCACAAAGAAGCACCCATTGTAAAACACGGTGCTGGTTCTATCATGATGTAGGGTTGTTTTACACACATACTCAGGAGTAGGAGATTTGATACAGGCTGAACGTATCATGAGAAAAGAGCACTGTACAAAATTTCTGGAAGACAATACTGTTCCTTCTGGTAACCAATTGATAGGAGATAATTTGATTTTTATGCAGGATGATGATCCTAAACGCATGGCATTATTGTGTAAGAATTATTTGAATGCAGCAGGTAATGCAGGTAATGTCTTGCAAATAATGAGAAGAATTACGGGAAATACACTAGAGATCGAATTAGGAGCGAAGAAATCAGAAGAAGATGTAACATACAGGGAATAAATGAGTGGACTCTCAACCGAAAAAAGGGTGGAACGATCACATGAACAAAATGGGGGATACTAGACTGGTCAAGATAGCAAGAGACAAATTACCAAACGGAAGAAGAAATATCGGCCGGCCGCGTAAGCGATGGAGAGACAATGTTCTATAGAGGCATCAACCCAGCGATGAACGAGCCAATTGCTTATAATGACGAAAAAGAAGAAAAAGAAGAAATAATTTCGTGGCCTCCACAGAGTCCCGATCTTAACCCTATTGAGCTCTTGTGGAATGAGCTGGATAGACTGATACGAACAGCAGCTCCAACTACCAAGCAACATCTTTGGGACATTGAACAACAAGAGTGGAGCAGTTTTCCGGCCAACACTCTTGTCGAAAGGATTTTTTGTTTCCAGCGTTTTTGAGTGGATTAATCAATAGATCACCATCAGGAATGGAAGGAAGATTGTTATCACAATGGAGAAGATAAATAAGTCACGACAACACGGGGTGAAAAATCAATATGAACAAAGGAAATATGTGAACTGATAAGTTGACACCACCACTTTAATCGCCACATTTCAACTGAAATTCTGTTAAGTATTGGCATGGCAGGACTGTCTCACTCTAGGCTCCACATCACCGGCCGTATAAAGAATTTTCGAACAAGCCAAATAGCTGCTCGGATACAGAAACAATTATACAGTTTCTTCCCTGATTGAACTCATAGACGTTTTTGCAGGAATCTTTGACAATAAGGAAGCTTCCGATCGTATGAATTATAGCATTCCATCAACTAAGCTCGACTACTATTCTGTGTTCTACATCGAGTTAATGGTATACGGCTAATAGCAAATCTCTCTTGGTCTATCCTCAATGTTCATGATTTGTGAAACTCAATGTTGTGATATAAATAAACAAGACGTGGTAAGGTAGTTTAAGATAGGAAAGGATAATTTGATGAAATTTGTAAAGGCTAAAGTAGGAGGTTAATACCCCATAAGAATGCATACTACAAACTCGACCTGGAACAGGCTATATGGTGTACGACCTTATTAAAAACAACTGAGTTGCAACAGTAACATAGAAATCAGATGGCGTGGGAATAAATTAGACGTTCTGCCAACAAGTACAATATGTACGTGTGTTACGGGTGTGTACATATGTACATTTGGATCAATTTTACTGCTTACGTATGATTTCCCACCTAACACAACATGCAAAGGAACCTTAATGTATGCAGATGATACGACATTCCTCGTAAATCCAGCCGAGAGTTCTGGCAGGAAAGTTACGGAAGGTGTGGCAGAAGGGACACAAGAACGGTTTGGAGATAATGAACTGAAACTGAATGTCACTAAAATGCATATATTAATTACTCTTTTCTGCCAATACTAGAGGCAGTTGAGTTGTAAAATTTATGGGCATACATTTTAACAACAAACTTACATATGTAGAAGCACCACCTTAGTAATATAACAGTATCAGGCATCGCAACAAATTAGAAAATCATCGTATCCAAAACTGCCACCTTTCTTACAAGATATAGCCAAAAGAAGACAATGGTCGCTTGACCTACAAAACCGAGCTGACATCGTTGGATGGTTACTTCACCACACTACTCTCTGAGACATATAGTCCCCTGCACAAAAAATTCAAGTCCGAATCTAAAAGTTGTTTGGGACATGTAGGGCCATCTCACCTTTGTTTATCATCTTGGTAATATATAAGTTACAACGTTGTGAAAATTAAAAATGCGTCATATCAGTTACAAGATTATAAAATGGCTCAAAAAGTACGGAATATGTAAATAAAAATACGAGGTCTGTAAATAAAATAATGTGAGTAGCTCGTTATAACATTTATAACTATTTGTGTAATAAAATTATAAAACATCGTCTGGTCACAATGGTCTCCTTGCAAGGCGATAAACTACCGAAAACCCTGCCTCCATAAATTGGTAACTGGAATCGTCTTCGTTTAATATATCACCTATTTCTCATTTCTGCCTATAATGTTGAGTTGTTTAAGATGTAAATTGAATTCTGGGAAAAGAATTCACTAGAAATTAGAATGACATAAAATTGCTCTGAAAATTTCTAGACAAAAATCAGTAATAGAAATTTCTGTGAAAAATGCATCTAATTGTTCATAATATTTGGTAGGTAATAAGTAATAAGTGAAAAATACTTTTCGCAATTTCTCAACAACCGCTCGGTAATAGAATTGCCCCACGGGTTTTTCTTGAAATATAAATTCCCAACTGGATTCTTTACTCTAAAGAAATAGACGAAATGGGTTGAACTTCTGACTTTCTCACTCTCTGCTTTCTTCCCGAAATGATGAGTCAGCTGTGCTTTTGGTGACTTTGTCTCAGTATTTCTGAACTCCATAAGTTGTGACCTCTAGCTACATTCTTCAAGAAATTTTTATTGATCAGTTACAACCTTTTGACGTATCGAGTAATGTCCTTTAAGGTAAGTGAAGTAAATATTCAATTCTGGGAAACAAAAAAATCACGACCAAAAGATCTATAGAATCCTACTCTTTTTGGCTAAAACTTTGATGGTAAATCATCACGGAATGCTTGTTAACAGGTAAACGCTCTTTTTACTCTTCGACAATTTTTTACCTCTTTCTAGAGGTAGTGGTACAAATGTGTGCTCTAGGTGGATTGACTTGATATTCTCTGAACCACATTTAAAGAGACATGAATTCTTACCTGTAATCACATTCTTCGTGGACGTGCTGTGTAATCAATTATGACTTTTAACCATCCCAAATAGTGTTCTTTGATCTGCATTTTTAATTTTAGAAGAAAAGAAAATTATACACAATAGAACCAGAGAAACAGAACTACTGTAGAAGCCCTTTGTTTCGCAAAATATTCGTAATGATTGATAACACAGGAACAGCCTCTTTCCTTAGTCACAAGAATTTCCTAACAATTATACTACAAATGGTTAGCTCGTTCTGTAGATAAAAAATTCCTTCCGATTTTCTCATTCTTACACTTTTCGGAAATGATGAAACAAAGGTCTTTTTGGTGATGTTGTCTTTTATGTTTGGATCATACTAGAAGACCTACAGGTTATGATCTGTAATCATATTTCTTAAGAAATATTTAGTTGATCATTTTTTACCGTCGCAATTGGTGTTTCTTAAAGCATACCTTTAATTTTCGTTCTACTGATGTGATATATCAGTAATTTTGTGAAAGAAAAAGTCCTACACAATCAAATTAGGGAAATAGAGAGACTGTCGAGGCCTACTTTTAACCGTAAAATAATGCAGTGATAAATCGTTGTGTGGGAAGACGAATCCAGTTGCTCACAGCTAAATAATTTCTTTACTTAGTATCTCATCGACCGTAACTAAAACCAGTTAATTGTTCTTTAGATACAAATTTCTTGTGCAATCTCTCGGTCCTCAAGGAAGACGAGATGGATCTAATTTTTGGTTTTCTCATTCTTACCCCTTTCGCAATTGGTGGGACCATTGTTTATATTTGTCTTCTTATTTCTGAGATTCATGATTGGTAACCTGCAACGCTACATTTTTCAAGAAGCTTCTTTTGATTTGTTGTAGAAGATTAAAATATACCTCTTTCTAATTATACCGCTACTCGATTTATGGACTATATTTCAACACGGCCTTCCCATACGGGCCGTAGTATGATACATATTTCATCAGCTAGCAATCATAAAGAACGATACCGCCCAAGAAAGAAGAATCGGTCATCTTTGCTATTCTGGACTCAATAAAAATTGTTCTTTCTTCTGGAACGGTTTGGATACCTTTAAATACTTATAGAGCTAACAATAAGCTGTTATTATCAGAGGGGAAAAGACAAACAATGGAATAAGGATAGGAACTACTCATTTGTAATTCTAAACGATAAATTTTTCTACTTTGCTTAATCTTTATAGTGAGTGAACGATCTGACCAGCAAATATCTGGCACAACCTCCAATTACCCTTAATTTCTTAAATTTGAGTCTCCCTAAGTGGACTAATTCAATTGTAATCTCCAAAATGTGTGCTCCTCCCGGAATTTCTTTAATTTAGTGAAGTTTAAGTGCTAGTTTTTGTAAGTTTCCAGAACTTGACTGTGTTCCCTTGCTCTAAATTGTAAGTCTATAATTCCATAAGTCATATAGACTCTACTAAAGAAAAATCCCAGGAGGACCAGCATCATTTCATTATTTTATTTATAGACCTCGTATACCTGAACGATTGCAAGCAGCGATTGTTTGACGCAGTTTCTATCTACAACTTTAATGGTGACAGCATTCTGTTGATGACGTAGGTATCGTTGGAAAATAATAGACGCTACGCTTAAAGAGCAAATTTGTTCAATGGCTCGTAGACATCACGTGCCCGCCTCCCTATTCGTCACCGCGAAAATCTAATTCCGGTCCTGCATCGCGTAGTGTGGTTCTACGACGTAGGTGGAAAGAGATAGTAGGTCCGTCGATCGACCGATGTGTTGTATTTGCACGAGTAGCTCGGTTTCGTGGAAGTGACCCACTAAACTAAATATAACTTTGTGCATGGCAATGCAAGCCCCACGGTCGCGAATTACTCAGACACATTTTTAACCGTACGAAAATTATTCAACGAGTCGCGGCCAGGAGAAAGTTTTGACTGCAGAACATCCAAAATCCTGGTTGAACTTCCGGCGCTGGATTGTAGGACGGGAAGCAGACACGCCCTTGCCTGATACATACAGAAACTACTGCCACTTCAGTGTGAGGGTTACAGCCACTACATAGATCGAATTATAGGAACTAAAGAAGGTATTTGCTTACTGCAGAATCTTTCTGCGGTCATATTAAAGTTCGAGGTTAGAGAACGTTCTTTACGTGTGAGATCATTAGCTTCTACGTCATGGCGTATGTGTGTACAGGCTTGGATAAAAAGGTTAGCCCGCAAATGTAGATACACAATACTGTAGATATGAAGTTAGAAATGCTTGCAATGCAAAAACATTCTTAAAATAGAAATAATATTTTGTTAAAACTTTATATTACTTAGAAACACAAATTTCATGCTTCTGGCTTCATCTATCATCGACCAGCAAGTTAGTAATCCGCAACGAATAGACAATGTAATTACGGTCAATCGCTATTTATCCAGAAGATATAGGCATACACAATTAGATGGCTGCGAATTCTTAAAACCAGATTAGAAACAATTCTCTGTATGACGCCATCACCGCCGTACGATATGTTTGCACTCTTGCTAACGGGAAACAAATCTTTCAATTGAGCCGCTCGTTCCTAAGAATGGATATTTAATGGTCTACTTTACTTCTGAAAATTCTTCGCCATCAAATTTTGAATTGCCAGTACATGATGAAAATTTCTAAAGAGACTGAGTATTTGAGAGAATTAATGAATTTCCACGGCTTGCAGTAATTTTAATTATTTCAACATAGAGTTTACTACATTAAGAAGGTACATTGATCAAGTGTTAGATGACCGAAGTTTTCTTTCAGTAGCTATCAAAGCGAAGGAGAAGAATAAGGAATAAGAAGTTGGTTCCGAATTACATCATCTATGTTTGTATTTGATTTGAAGATGTTACCAATTCACTTCATATAAGAAAATTATCGCTAAGTTAGGACACACAACAATCCATTACATATTTGTTTAGATATACGGTTTAACATTTAAATCTAGTTGTTATTATTGTTATGTTCATTTCGCCCCAATAAAGCTGAACCTTGATGTAGATAGATCATCCATAAGTATAGCAAAAACATATAATAAGAAGAAAAGAAAAAATAACGCGGTCGAATAAATAGGTATAAAGTAAAACAATCAGTGGTCTGATAAAGAAACGCCAAGCATTTGAAGAACAGGGCGAATTAACTCTAAAATTATAATCATCATCAAATATGTGGGGCAAATGTAATTAAGACAACAAACACAGAAAACAGCTGGTGGACTGAAATTATAACGGCGGGAAACACATTGAAAGGAAAAGCCCTATATGTGCTTTTCACAATGAATGCGTCAAATTTATTTATACGATTATGCGAGGTAAAAGTAGGTTAATGAGGGTAAACAAATTAAACAAAAAAAAAGAGAAAATAAGTTTAATTGTGGTGCATGCTCATACGCAGTCGGCGCTAGGCGCGTTAGTCGTAGAAGTAAATATACACGTCCTATCCAAACATCTACTTGACCTTCTTTAATATATTGACCTAATTTTATTAGCGTTTACATTTCTTCGTCTAAACAGTAAACATACGTCTTTATTTTGCTCTATGTGTATGTGAAAAATAATTTCCTTCTGAAACTTTTTTTTTGCTGTCCTGTAATAGAAAACTATTTTTTCTTCCAAATTTTGTTTTGTTTGTTCTGGACTTTCTTTTGTCTAAATTTGATGTATAAGTTGTGAAAAGACCTTGAA
Source organism: Chrysina gloriosa (assembly GCA_038088585.1). Classification (NCBI taxonomy): domain Eukaryota; kingdom Metazoa; phylum Arthropoda; class Insecta; order Coleoptera; family Scarabaeidae; genus Chrysina; species Chrysina gloriosa. Next base: position 14,671,103 of record CM076092.1, read on the forward strand.
AAGAACGGTATAGACCAACACTAAAAAATAAGTATGTAGATCATAACGAAGAAAGACAAAAAAAAAAGAAAAATTGAGAGGAGATAAAGAATTTAATAAATGCTTACAATTAAAATAACTCTTGGGTCTAGATGAGAGCTTTGACACGAAAGAACAAGAAATGAAGAAGGGAATTAAGTGACAAAACATGTCAATTAAAAATTAAGAGAACACTGATACAGATAATATGCAAGAAACATTTTCACAAAAATTCAGCAAATAAGAAAATTGGATGAATCAAATGTGGAAGAACCCATGCCCCTACGTGGATTGTTCCAGATTGTATTGGGTTCAATTTAACCCGAATTATCGATCTCTGGGCCACCGACTAGATAATGGACGGTAGCATAACCAACATCTACGCTTCAGCTACCTATTATTACCCAAGGGATTGAATCCCAGGTACTCCTACACCTGGAGTTTGAAAAAGTGCCTTAATATTATGAAGAGGTATGTGATTATCGAAGCCAGAACCTTCAAGTTTAGAGTCCAGTGCCGACCAACTGAGCTATTGCTCATTCAGAAACAAAAGAATTGTTACTGAAAATATAGCAATCATGAATAGTTTAAAATACTCGGAAACTAGCATCTCACAAAGACATAAGAAAGGGGATGAAACTAGACTAATAATAACTACAGAGCCATATGCGCTGTTGTCTTCGAGATATACACAAAAATGGTGTAATGTAGGACTGTGGCAGTTGTTTGATAAAAATTGGAAGGACAATAAACGTATAATAGAGAAAAAGCTCGAAACTGGAGAAGCACTACATTGTAATGGCAATTCTTTGCCTTCTTAGACTTGATACGGAATACATTTGTGGATTTAAAGGTAGTGTTCGATGCAGTAGAAAAACAACAGATAGAGGTGCTTGGAAGAATTAAAATTGGGTAATCATCTAATACAGATTGGCGAGATTTTAGACAAAAGTGTAGTAGAACAAGTATCGATGAACGGATAACTCGGCTAAATGCTAGTTGCTAAATCAAATCAAATAGGTACAAACATTATCTTGCATTAAAAATCAGGAAATGCAGGTATCTCATAAGTATTGATAGAAGTAATAGGAAGTGATGAAGACAAAGCTCAATGTTCAATAAAACGATAATGGTTATTAACAAAGGTATTAAGTTGGAATAATGAATATATATGATATATGAGTGGAATCGCATCGTGGAAGCAGCAGCAACTATCAAGGGTCGTCCTGATGTTATAAAGCGTGCCAGAGAAGCATGGATTCGTCGTGCTGAATGCTGAATTTAACAAAATGGAGACCACTTTGAACAGTTATTCTGAATGCCATGAATGTGATGTTTGTATGAACCTTTTCGTTTATTTCGTGCACACATCCCTAAAATAGTTTAACTTCGGACTGTTAGCTATTTATCTTTAACTTTCAATATATCGGTACAAATTATTTTGAGCCATATGTTGGTATGGACTTTTTCTTTATTTCGCGCTGGAGAAGACATACCTAAAATAATATCGTGCAATTCCAAAACACCCGGTATAAGTCAACAGCGGTACCGAGACTCGCATATGCAAGCCAAGTATAAGTGAGATAAACCAACCACGATAGTATAATCAGGAATACGAATCAGGTGATCCCTTGCACAAGAAATTCAATTCTGTATTTCAAAGTTGTGAGCTATTTACTCTTTTCGTAAGAAGGAGTTTTTCGGGGATTGTAAACACGAGGCGCCAAATTCCACCTCATTCAACTCCCCCAAATGAGGTAAAATCGAGCGAACGTTGTTCAATCCGTCTGTCAAAAAAAAAAAGGAAAAACCCGACTCCATTATCCACGAATTCCACTTTATCGCTCCAACTCCATCAAATTGGGGAAAACACTATTCTTACGTTTTACCCAATACTTTTCTAATACTCCAACGGAAGCATAAGATTCAAAATTAGAATAACCGGAATTCAGGTAGGGATTTACATACAGACTTGTATTTGAATATCTTATAAAAATCAAAAAGACTTTGATTTTTATAAGTTATTCGATTATGGAGTTTCGACAAGTGATTCCCGGATCAATTAACACTTATATTTCTTGTACACGGGAGTATATGTCACGAGGATCAACTGGCTCGACACGTATAACCAGCACTGTAGAAATGAAATGTCTAAAACAAAAAGAAAGTAACAAACTGGTACAGGTATATGATTATAATGAGTGATACGTTAATAAAATGACCGAAAAAGAGTATTTGAAGCAAGAAGAAAAGAGGACCAATAACGACCACTGATCATTAAATAACTAACATCATAATCACATTCACAACTTCATATTAAACTGATTATTCCCTCGTTCAGATTATTAGTCCATCGAAAAGATAATCTTTCTCGTCCTTATCTAATCTTTCTATTTCTGTATTTTGTAGCAGTATAGTTTGCAAGATTTCGCACTCACACACTTCACACAAACTTTTCGGTTACAGTAAATATGAACAACGTACGAAATACTCTTCAATCTGTTGGACTTTCCGTCAAAAACAGAAACGCCGTACCACAACTAGTTATCGGATCTGCTACGGGATTCGCTACAGGTTACCTAACAGCGAATATTGGCAAGAAGGTAATTTTCGCCGCTGGAGGTGGTATAATCCTTTTCCAAATAGCTCAAAACTATGGTATAACCAAAATGAATTGGAACGAAGTCCGTTCGAAAGCCAGATCGATGACCCAGAAATTGGAAACAGATACCGGTGGTTGGAAGGAGAGGGCTAAACTGTACGCCAAAAAAAACACTTGTTTTACTGCTAGTTTTATTGGAGGATTTTTAATGGGAGCATCTTACACGGCGTAATTTGTTTACATTAATTGTTGTAGAGCTTTATATTTCGATTGTTCCAATCCAAAATATACACAATTCGGTAATAAAGTGTTTAAAACGTAAAGCGTCTTATTTAAAACTGTCTGCTTTATATTTAGCGTTATATTAATTATGTAGAAAATTCTAAGTACACGACCAAAATAACAATCTAGGTAATGTATACTTACGTCGGTCTACATTTATCAAATGCTGACTCTAATATATAATATTTTTAAGATAAGCGAATTAAATTTATGTCCATGTAAGTATGCATATATTTTTGATAAATTTAACATAAAATGTATTCTAAAAAGTAAATAATAAGTAATAAATATCAGGTTTGCTCGAATAGAAGTCAAAAACTACTACTAGAAAAAGTCTATTAATTTAAATCAAAGAAAAGTAGAAGAACATGTGCTTTAGAATGAACCTCAAAATAAGTATTTCAACAACCAGGCTGTGCAGGGTAGAATCAATGTTCTTACGATGTCTAGACCATGGAACATGTTATGGCCTTTGCCCATCCTACCTGGCCTGTACCCTCGAGGACATTCGTATTGACAATGATGTGGAAATTGCGGGCGCAAGATATTGGAACGATTGAATAACAACAAACTTAGTGTTTATTATTTTTTAATATTATGTCTGTTTTGTTTAATCTAATAAACAATAATAGATAGATTGTTTATATAATTGAAATTAATACATTTTGAAATGATGATGATGCTATCATTTAGTATTCTTAAACAAATAAAAACTTGTCCTAACTTATTTTTAATATCTCCAAAAATTTTCGGGATATTTGCACAAATTTCAAGGGATAGTATTCTCATTAGACCGCTGTTCACTCCACAAATGGGGGATTCCGCCGATAAGAATAAGTGCAATAATCTTACATTGGACCCCTCAACAAATCCACAGAATTTTAATTTTTTTGGCGAGTCTAGGTTGTCGGTGTTCTCTTGTTAGCATCATCGATTTTCACGTTCGACGGCGCTCATCGTATCACTGCCTTACATTCAGTTTGCCTACACCTAGAATGAATATATTTGTACAAGGTACACCACTGTATCACATCGTGATACAGTCATCGTGACGATGAAGGCCTTTATGATGACATATTTCTCGGGGAAATGTCACATTAATATATTATTTTAAAATAATTATTTTATGTTTTATCTTATTTAATAATTTCTTCTACATATAATTAGTTCTTTTCCCTTATCTATATTATACAGGGTGCGGCGTCAAAACGCACACAAAATTTAATTTGAAATTCTCGACGTTCTATACTTCTGCTAAATGTCGCGATTGGCGTTCATGTAGCTTGTACAAACTAAATCTCGAAACAGTCGCAATGTTGAAACCAGGGGTATGAAACTGGCATTACGGAGCTGGTAACAAACGTAGTATGTGGGCTACTCCGGCAGGCCGGAGTAAAGGGATCTAATAACCAACAAGAGGCAATGCTTTTACAGCCACGCTTAAAATTTTCGCAGATATTTGAAAGAGCCGCGTTAACTTGGAGAGGGAAAACTGACATTCGTTCTGTGTCGTGTTGTTCGTCAGGGTGTGGTCGAGGAATTGAGTTTCATAGAATGTAAGTAATTTGGTAAGTACATATATAATATTCAATTTTCATTTAAACCCAAAGTTAAGAACATAATCACGGTTTCTACTTAGTACTAAATATATTTTTTTCTTGTCTTCACAGTGTTGTCATCGGAGAAGTTCTCATCCTGAACTACGCTGTTTCTGGCCACCCGAACACAACCCGACTACAAGTACTACTGTGTTAATTTTTCTCTTTTTTAGGGCTGTAGCCTACAGTAGAAGACACATCAGGTAACGTTTTTTGCTTGTGTTGCTTGATTGTTTGGTTAGAGCAGTTATCTTTAATATGGAAGTTATTAACCGTAAGAAGTGTTGTTGCAAGTATCTAAGCTGCAACAACTGGTACTACAGCAAAGTGTACGAAGGCTCTGTTAATAAGCATTTCTTCAGATTCCCCGCAGATCCATACTACCATAATATGTGGAGAATGATTTGCAACGTAGACTCTTCTCGAAATTCAATATTCTGACATATTTGTGAGGATCATTTTCAGATTCAGATTTTGTAAATGAGAGGAAAGACCGATTGAAAGTTGGGTTAGTTTCATTTGTTAAATGAAAGTAGATGATATTACAGTAATGGAAGATCTTCCATTTCCAGATGAGAATAGTAAAGTAAGTAGAGATGATGCTCTGCTTACTTAACTAGAAGAAGGAGAACCTTCCCGTTCATGCTATAACCCAAAAACATCCACAACTACTTATGAGTGCAAAATAATGAGGTAATAAACCATTTTGGTAACGATTTGCAAGACCATAATTATTGGGCGAAAGAAAAATTTGGAAACCACTTTTAAGAATTTATTCAAGCAGAATGTGTATTTTGAACAAGTTCGTTGCACACAGCACAACTGTGATAATTTAATTTTAGAAAACAAGCGAAAAGCGGTATCTGATGGACATTCTCGCAAGATGAGGAGGTTGAAGAAAAAGTAATTTTATCTATACATTCTTGTTTTTTTGTTGTTTTTATTGATGGCGCAATATGTATTTATTTCATCTATTCTTTTACAGAATATTTATTTGTTTTCTATGTTTAATATATTTTATATTTTTATGGTTATGTTTTCTAGAATGTAATTATTTATTTAACAATAAAAACGTTTATTTTCTTCTAAAAATGTGTTATCAGTGTGTTATCCAGCCAACAAGTTTCGTTAATTCGATTCTATCAAACATATAAGTGCATTGCGTCTTCGTGTTTGGTAAAATCAAATTAATATTGATTCTAAAGTGAGAATAAATATAGAATAAGAAAATACATAATTTCAAAATTTAGCGCCTTGGCGTTTATCTTGAGTTAGTGTTCTGTTCTGTGGTTGAAACCATACGCGGCAGATAACTCAAGAGTCACGATTATCAAAAGTGTTCGCGCTGGGCGAAGTTTATTTTCGTGTTCTGACAAACGTAATAAAGCCGTGGATGGAAATTGTGTCGTCTGGAGGGCCGTATGTTTTCCAGCAGGACAGTGGGCCCACACACAAGCCGTTTAGCGTAAAATTGGTTGTTAGACAACCTCCACATGTTTTGGTTGAAAAATTCTGGTATTCTAACAGCGCGAATTTGGATCCTTCGGATTTCTATGTATGGAGCGTAGTCGAAAGGGCCACAGACAAGTCTAGACATCCAAACTTCCGCATCATTGAGAGCCGCTACTGAAGCGGCATTCACCGATATGGACCGTGACAGATTAAAGTGCACCTGCACAGCTTTGGCATGTGGTCTTTATGGCCTTACAAACAATGTTATTAAAAAAAATTGTAAACCTTTTCGTTTATGCAATAAAAAATATCTTTGGAAAAAATGTATAATTTGTACGGATTTTGGCGCCGCACCCTGTATATGTAAGCATGAATAATTTTCTTAATTTGTTATGCATATTGTTCTGTAATTGGGCTTGACCTTTTGGATAATAAACGATTATTAATATTATTATGTTTATCTATAATTATGTTTGATGTATTTTCCAATGTGTACTTTGGACACTTAATAAGTAACAACCAGGTTGCCATCGTTTGTGGAAAAATTGCAAAGAAGAGACAGCCAGGAATGAGTTTCAAAGTTTTCGTCTAAACTTTTTTATATGGATAAAATTTCTATTTACCAAGTAACCCGTAACAATTTCTCATGCAAACTAATACAGTCAAATGCCACTTTATTCCTCTTCCATTGGCTTCCTAGAAATTTCAAACAGAAACTTCGCAATATTCTCCGAAATCAAATTTCTTTATTTTGAACGACATCATTTCCCAGCCGCGTTCGTCTGTGTGAAATCAGAAAATTCAATTACTGAGTTTCGTCTCGCCATCAAAGCTGAGAGCAAATGCGAAGACCCAATTATATTAAATACGTGGAAATTGATGTCGCCGAAACAGCAAACTCTTGTCGTGTATGCTTAAACTTCGTAACTCCTAGTGGCGTTTCTGCTAAGTTAAAATTACATACGTTGTACATACATATGTCGAAGATATACGTATTGAGATAGCCGTGTGCTTGAATTTATTTAAGTACTATTTTGGGAATTCCGCTAAAATCGTTTTGCGTGAGCATGTTACTTGAATGCAAATAGTGCGGAAAATTGTATAAGTAAACAGAAGTTTATAGTTGTAAATATGCGTATAGAGTACCGGAATCGTCATCCATATATACATTATATATATATGTATATATATATGTATATCTATAAAGATATGTAATGTATGCGAATGTAAAATGTATGCGATTAACAGGCTATAATAATATAGGATGATAAGTAAAAAGCAAGTCCTCTGCAAAGGAGTTTATTATGGACGAAGCCACTGTATTTGGGATTTATCTGTAATTCTATTGCTGAGTAATTTTTGTTCCTTCCTATTTCTGTAATATATTTTATACTTTCGGAAATGTAACTGGTTCATTACAAATGGATTCGACGATTGGATGGGACAAATAGGAAGTTTGTTGGTCCTGAACTTTTGTGTGGAATTGTGTGTGCTGTATAAGTAGCATGTTACAAAAATGGAGGACCAGTCTTGCATATTCATTGCGGGACTTTCAGAAGACAAGGTACGAGAAATCCTGAAATTAAAAGGAACTACATTGGGAATGCAGCAGGCTTAAACATCTTCGCACCATAAGAAAGTGTACGATCCGATGTACAGGGTCTATTGCAAGGAAAAAAACTTCGTAACTTCCTGTGGAAGACTTAAACAACTTGGTTCCTGCAGCCAGAAGAGGCAAAAAAGATCCCTATTAGCAAGCTAATAGGTTTCATTTAGGACGCTGACGTGATGGAGTGGACTGCATAAAGGATATAACTTAATAAGATTCAGTGCGGTTAGCAATGGCCATCAGCCTTAGAAAGAGCAACCAATTTGGAGTGTCTTTCTTTACTGTATTGTATTTGGCGATTTCGTACTTATTTAACTACGGGATATATCGCGTAGTTAATATTCTAGTCTACTAGAATATTAGCAAAACGTATGAGAAATAAACTGGAACAAACTTTAGAGGAAATACAATTTGGGTTTCGACCAGATAGAGGCGTCAATGATGCAATATTTATAATGAGACGAATAGGAGAAAAAGCAATAAAAGAAGATAACGAAGCACATTTATGCTTTATAGACCTACAGAAAGTTTTTGATAAGATTAATAGAGAAGACATATGGACGATACTAAGAAATAGGAAAATACCGGAATGAATAATAAGAGGCATACAAAGCTTATATAAAAAGAACAACAAATTATGTAAGAACAAAGCAGAGCAAATCAGATATGTTTGAAACAACTAGAGGTCTCAGGCGGGGATGTATTCTGAACCCGATAGTTTTTACACTGGTGCTAGATGAGGTAATGAAGAGAGTAAAGAAAAATGGAATAAGAGTATATAAAATAGGTTACTGGAAAATGAAGAATATAAAAGTATCGGTGGTATATTATGCGGGTGATATAGTTATAATTGCAAAGGACGAAGAAACACTTAATATGAACATAAAGATTTACAAGGAAACATTGGAGGATATAAACATAAATATCAATAGAGAGAAAACTAAGACAATGATAGTGGGATAGAATCCGCAAAAACACACAATAAAAGTAGGAGAAGAAATACTAGACCATATAAAGAAATTTAAATAACTGGGCTCAATACTATCAGAGGACGGCAGGTTAGAGGAAGAAATAAAAGAAAGAACAGCATCAGGGGCACGACTGTTTAATAGTATAAAGAATACATTTCTGGGAAAAATAGAGACACCGAAAGATGTTGGTGGACAAGTATTTAAAGAAGTAGCTATTCCAATACTTTTATACGGTGGGGAAATCTGAACCATGATTGAGAAACAGAAAACAACAATAACAACTACAGAAATGGAATTTGTGAGAATAATGGTAAATGAAACAAGAAAGGACAGGATTAAAAACGTAACACTCAGAGATAATCTGAAACTGAGATCAATGGAGGAAAGCATTGAAGAAGCACAGCTGAGATGGTATGGACACGTGAAAAGGATGCGGGAACAAAGAATAGTTAAACAGGTGTTTGAAGGTAGGACGAACTATAAGAGACCAAGAGGAATGCCGACGGACGTGGCTAGATAAGAGGTACTTTGTGTAAAAGAGGAGTATTGTCGGAGGAAGCACAACAAGCCATATCAGATAGGAAGAAATGGAGGGAAATATGCAAGAAGACAACGTAGAGACCCCAACTCCACACATGCCTTACACCCCAGGGAAAGGGGTAGAAAAGGCTTAAGGATTAAGGGAGTAAGTAAGTAAGCTAACTCTGGGAAAATGTTGGCCGATCAAATATCATCTCTTAAATGTACGAAACACCCCATAACTATGGCGAAATGTTCCAAATTCATCCGTATTTGCAGCTTTTACTTTTTGTTAGTTAGAACTTCTTTTTATTATTAATATGGTGTTCATTGTCAATTATATAAGTCTACCAGTCATTCAATGGCCACGTCACCTTCTCTTACACGAGTCGATATCGGGATCAGGCAAGCTTATTTCCTTTTGCTCTATGCAAGGTTTCTGTCCTCGCTGATTGATGATGAGTGTAAGATTGGGAGTTGTAGAATTGCAAAGCATGTATTAAAAACATAAGCCTACGGACTGAGAGACCGCATGCGGTCACTGAAATATTAAATAGTAATGTAAATCTGACTGATATTTTTGTATACTTCATATTTTTTAATAATTTACCATTTTCCTCATCACATAATCAGAAGTTCTAAAGAAATGTTAATTAGTAGCATATGCAACCTATGTATTCCTCCGTTGTTATGTATACTACGTACAGAAGTTTGTGATTTCCTTGATAATAAAGGTAAACAGTAAAGATTCCAATACAGCCAACACTGAGACATCACGCAACACGTTGAACGATGATTTCACACCTGAAGCAGCTTTTTCTTTTTACTATACCATAGCGAGAACACATTCAACGTGACAAATCTAATATCTAATATATTAATTTCCCGATATAGGGAGCTCCTATTTTAGGCGAGTAATGTTGTATCTAAGGTGAGTTGTCATCGATAAGATGTGTAAACAGTGCGGTGGAAGTAATAATTATTATGCTCAAGTATAATATAATCGTTTCCTCGCATTCTAACATAACCAAGAATATCCAAAACGCAGTATAAACACCGAGTAAGTACTTCCCGAAACTGACTGTAATCATGTGAAATGACGTTAGCTTTTCTCGGAACGCGATCTATACGCGGATAACACCCGTTTTAGAATAGCTAAACATTCATATAATGACCATAGTCAACAACGTACATGGACATGTGTATGTATCTATAGACATAACATTTTGTTCTTCAACCAAACGCCACCGTTTATAAATAATACGTCTGTATCAAAAAGATTCGACATATTGTACGTATTTGTTTAGCGACTTACATACAATTACTAATCGCAGTTTCTTAAAAAAGTACAAAATAGATTTTTTCCTGTAAGGAAATAACTGCATTCGATACTGTTCGTCTTTGTTAACAACGTTTTTGGTATGTTTCAGGCCATGACATAATTCTACATTTATAAAACTTCTGGTTTCATCGCCAAAAAGAGAACTACTGAAACTTCTATTGTTCAAGATGTTTTGTAAAGCAGGAAATAAATAAAATCTAATGGTACAAGATCAGGACTATGTGATGGGTGGTGGCAACATATTCGAACCTGTCTCCAATATTTCTTGCGGAATTACCAAAGATACGCGTGACCTTGCATTATAATTGTAAAATACGGTGTTCCTATTATTTGGTCGGCTTTCTTGAATACAAATCGATAGCCTTCTTTCGATAATTATCAGCTTCAGATGTTGTCTGAGCTGGTTCGTTTTCATTACTCTACAACCATTTCCGATTAAGGTCGTTTTTTTCCTTAAGGGTGTAGTCCATTGCCCCCCGCACTGAAGGTCGTTGGCTTATTGTGTCACTTAGACATCTACTTGATCAGGTCGGTATTTTCGATCCTCTTTATCTCCTCTGGCTGGAAGAACCGAGATCCAAAGTGTTGAAGTCTAATGATACTCAGCCCCTCACATTTATGGAGGAAATGTCGGGGAGTTTCTCTTTCTCATAACAGGCCGCCACAGATAGAATCTTCCACTATTCTTGCGCTGTACCTTCCCAGCAAACTGGAAAAGAAAGGATCAAAATTCTTGCCCATTAGCATCAATTACCGTATTTTATAATCTAAAGGCCTCACAATGAGCATGCAAAACTCCCTTATTTCCGGTGCGGTACTGGTTTCTAAAACTATTGGCTAAATTGATAATATATTGAGAAAAAGTCGGAAACACGACCGATACGGAAGTTCGTGGTTACAGTTCGAATCACCCACCTCGTTGGTGATAAAGATGGAGATCCAGGCTATGCTAGTCCAATGGAAACAACGTAGGTTAAAGTTCAAGAATTAAATAACAAGGCGCCACTCTCCAATTAGAGAACTGGATCACATGTAAGTGTCTGGAGTCAGAGAGGCCCTCCAGCTTTTGTAGTAGGTGAATTGAAGTTATCCGAATCGTCTACGTTCTGGATCTTTATCCTGTCGTGAAGCAACCAGCAAAATTACTGGAACACTCTATTTAAAAGTACCATGAAAGAAATAATAAAAATTAATTGAGGCGAGAGAATGACGTTTAACAGCATTTTATTTGTCACTTAAGATGTAGCGATTAAATTAAATTCGTTTACGCAAGCTTCTTACCTAAGGTTTACACATTCTCGGTAACCGTTGGAATTCCAGCGGGCTTACAGCCACATTACTGCTTTAGCAGAACGTAATTAAAACGATAATATATGCAAGTGGCAAGTAACTGTGATCACCCCTTAAACTACTAAAAGAATTAAATGTTTCGTTCAACAAATATATTATTAAATTACCCCAAAAACTGAGCCCCCCACCCTTAAAATACGAAAATAATTGAATGTCCCATAAGTAAGAATAAATTAACTAAAGATTCTAGGGATCTTTTCCCAAAACTCAACCAGTCAAAATATAAAGAAAATCAATTAAAAGCGGGACTTAACGTAATATATTTCCTGTTGTCGACTTCCGTACGGCGTGGTAATCGGTGCCAGGATGGACACTGTGAAAGATGCCGAGTTTTCTCGCACAGGATGAAAAGATGTTGGGAAACCAGCTTCTAGCTCTTACGATAGTTCTCGGACGTTATTAAAAATAAATCTTAGCTCTCTAGTAGATTGTACTATTTTACACTAGTTATACCAATCTACATTAGTCCTCTTCAAGCCTTCTCAGAGTCTAGTTTCCGTGTATATCCTCGACAACCAGACTTAAAAGCGAAAACGGAATTACTTGTTCACGGAAAACGACGTGTTGAACTGAACGTTACGAGCAGAATGCCGTATCGAGTATTGTTAGATCAAAAATTACCAACGCGAGGCACCATCTACACGTTAATTGTTGAAGCGAGGGAGACCACAAGTAACAATACAGAAAACATAGAATAACAGTATACTAAGTTATTCGGCAACTTCCAATAAAAAGTTGTACAAAGGACTGCACTGCAGCCTACATTGCATATACCAATAATTATCTACGGAGGGATTATGCATTGTTTATCGCGGACTGCAATCGTAGACCGGTTTCGTCCTTATTAGGACTCTTCAGTACGGTATAGCACTTCTGAGATAACCAAAGCAATCCACCTCGAGCGTGTTTCAAACTACGTTCGCGTCATAATTGCACATGTGTGAGGCCCACACTATATATATTACGACTCGCAAAGGAGTAATTTTTAATAGCCAGCCAGACAATGTGACTAATGCTCAAAAATATCGCAGTTATCGAAAATAGAATACGACGCGATTATTAAATTTTTAACAACAGAAGGGCATTTGGACCTTCATTTATGGTGATTTATCTGCTTGTTTCGGTTTGGGGCAAGAATTCCTTGATGATGAGCACTTCGGTTGGCCAATTGAAGTGATAACGCCTCAAAAAATTGCAATGATTGAAAAAGGGTATTAGAAGATCGCCGTTTGAAAATGAAGGAACTAGCAAAAATATCTAACATTTCTGACACAAGTATTCACCGAATTCTCCATGACCATTTGGGTACAAACAAGTTTAGTGTAAGATGATCGTCTTTCCGCTCTCCAATGGCAACGTCAACGTCAACGTCCAATTTTGGAATCCATTGTCACTGCAGATGAAAAAATTGTTCTGTTTTATCAAAAAAGGACTGTAAGGGCAATCGTTTAAAGCACAATAATGAGTTGCAAGTAAGGGTATAGATATAATTCTGATTGATCGTTGCAGAAAAAATTGCAATATTTTACCAAGTTTCTTTCTTCCACGTCAGGCCGAGAATTTATAGCACCTACCTCGTATATTCAATCTATTTTTCATCGCCAGTGTTTCTTTTCTTTACATTTAAAATCAAATCATAAATGTCAATCTGTTGTCTTAAGTGAATTTCTTTGGACCATGAGGAACCGAGAAGGCTAGCTCTTATATAGCCAAATTATGTGCAATACATATATTCAATCGAATCGAATCTTTAAGTCATCAACTGCTTCCTCCGGCGGCTGTAGTCGTTGGCCATATAGTCCATTCTTGGTCCTTAGGAAAGTAAAAATATCTTTGAAGAGAAGTTGTACAAAGAATGACCTAATCATTCGATAACTGATCGTTCTGGGTTAACTTTTCACAGCACGATGATTATACCACGAACAGATAGTGGTATACCACTCGGCATTAATCGTTGTTCGATCTTGCAAAGAAATTCTAGCATGTCGTATTATTGAGACGAACATTACCAGCATCATCTTCGATAAGTGCAGAAATCGATAAGTATAGTTAGGTTTTTCTCATTTTGAAACAGTATCGGGTTGGTTAAGAGTCATGTACATGTACATGTAGTAAGGTACATTTAGTTTCCTGCACAAGAAATTTAAGTGTCTATCTAAAAGGGGTCCGTAATGTTTAATCCCTACCTGAGTTGTGTTTACACTAATGTTTGAATTCTACTGCTTTCATTATTATAAAAACATTATTTTCCGCAATTATTTGAAGTCATAAAGAGAGAAGCGTCCAAACAGAGCTGAGTTTTTCGGTAGTCGGATTGGGCGGGAATCGCTCAACTTTCCTTAATTGGGGGAAGTTGAAGGAATGGTATGGATTTCAGCAGTGTTCAGAAAAGAAGAGCCCCATGGCGCTTCATGGTTGCAGTCTCAGAAATCCGTATGGGAGGGGGGGAGGGGCAAAATCTCTGAAAACAATGTTCAGATATGTACAGACTTGAATTTCATGTGTAAGATATTCACGTTGTAAATAGTCTGAAAACGTATTTCTGACGCGAAATGCATCAAAAGCGCTACAAAAAGTTGACGATTGCTGCCACCTAAAGCCGATTACAAAAATAAACTTCTCGTGAGGTCATTTTTACGCTGGAAATAGTCTCAAAACGTAATTTTAACGCAAAATGCACCAAAAGCGCTTTAAAGAGTTGGAAACGCTTAAAGCCGATTACAAAAATGAAGTTCTCACGAAATGACATTTACGTTGGAAATATTACAACCTTTAATTGGAATTTAAGGGCAGTTCATATACGAGGTGCGAGAGACTTTTATATTTGCAAACGAATATTAAGCAGTATAACGGCATTAAATTTATAAGCGTTCACAGTAGGTTCCTCCTAACGCGATGCAGCGTTTCCAATGATTTTTCCACCTCGAAAAACACCTTTGAACTGTCCTTAATGACACGCGCCGAGGTTTTTGAATTGAGGTTTTTGAATTTCGAAATAGGTCCCTCTGACTTTTCATTTTTGGGAAGACCAAGAAGTCGCATGGCTCAAGGTCAGGAATGTATGGTGGCTGCGGAAGCGTAGTAATGCTTTTCGCAGTCAAAAACATCGGAATAATTAAAGCTGAATACCGACGGTGCGTTGTCGTCAGACAATTTCGGGACAACGCGGGCCACCTCGATCTCAAACTTCGTGGTTGAACGCAGAATTGATTGTCTGACCACCAGGTACAAATTCACGATGATTCAGACCTCCTTTTGTGCGCCTTCTCTCATATCTTCATCTCGAATTCGTACACACATACTTTTGATAAACATTCATCGCCTAGACGGCTTGCTGGTTCGCCTAATTTCACGAGAAATTTGATGTTGACTCGTAGCTCTTTTCTCACGTCAGTAATTTTTTCGATAGATGGTATTTAACTCCACAATCTCAAAAGTAAATAACAGATTTGGGATAAAGAAATCCATTATGTTTACGTTTATTTCAAGACTTGATTTAACATGGTTCGGATTGTCCGATTTGGGTCAAATATGCACCATTTTATTTTATAATTTGTTGCTATTTTAAAGGTAACTTCATAATGCCTTTCTTATAGAAACCTTTGTCCCTATTGGCAAAAACCTAGACTAAGTGCACCTGCAGCATACCGTTGATACGAATTAACCGCATGATTCGTTCATGCGGTTATTCCACAAAAATGCACGTATGTTGTACATAGATGATACACGTAATATTTTCATTAACCTTCGCTACGCGGTTATGGTTACGATCCACAATTTCATAATAATTATATTCCTTTGATAATCGTTGATGCGTTAATGCTGCTGATCTAACTTCATAATTGGAAATGCGCTGCATTTGGCATACGAGCTTCATATATTTTACAAAGTTGCAATAAATCAATACCAGGCAAAGCTTGTGGTAATAAGTTCGGTAATGAGATATGTACATCGTTAACATGAGTTATTCAGAAATAAGCATGACAGAGCAAATAGTTTTAATGGATCTGGACTAACGCATATGCTTTACACATCTCTATTTACGTACATGCTTACTGGAGGTAGTTAAGTACGCAGATTAGATTGTTAGATATTATGACAATACTTTTATTCGAAATGTTCAGGTTCATGAAAATGTTGCTTGAAATATTTTATACGTATTTTAATTCCCCACTATGAAACATAAGTACACTAATGACCCAAAGAGTTTTGGATACATTCCTAACGATATACTTTTTCTTATTCCCATAATTGTCTGTCTTCCTGATGTTTTTGAAACATATACATATACACATATGACAAAAAGAAAACAAAATTATCATTCCAGGGAGGGGAATTCCAAGATAAATGCAAATATGGTACTGATGTCGAAGATAAAAGGATACGAGGACTCACATTTCCATTCGTCATTTTATTCATATTGCGTGATCCTTCTTTAAAGTATTCGTTCCTGGAAAGATATGTCCGCTCAAAATTAATACTCTTTCCGAAGAACACACTAAGCAAATAAATAAGAAAGATACAAAACCGGCTTCGGCGTTCACATAAAATACTTTACCAATGATCCAATGAAAGGAAAGCATGTGTGACAGCTTGGCGGTGTATAAGATATTTATGTATGTACATAACCACATAGGTACGTCGTATATAATATATGTATACATATTATATACCTACATATATTAAAATTCGAGGAAATAGAATCGAAGTCGAGCCGATAACTTAAGCTAATGGGGTCAGAATCCAATTGACAGTGAGTCACCTTAGTGTTTATGTGTTACGTTACAATAAATTGTTCAGTAATGAAAAATTCGATTTATACATAGGTAGTTATTTTTAGTACGCGCAAAATCGATGAGGTTCATCGACCTAGAAATATGTGTTGTATTGCGAATTCATTACTTAACTAATCTTTCGTGGTATTGAAGAAAGTAGTTTTAAATATAGCTTCTCGATACATGTACAATAGGTACCAGACCTTGCGAAAACGGCGACTGCTATTTGTGTATGCAAAATCAATTGTAAAATTGAGGTTCTCTTTTACGGAGAACTTCCTCGGCTTTGTTCCATGTTCATCGATAATGGCTTACAATTAGATAGAGAAAAGTCCGAATTTATATACGAGGTGCGAGAAATAACGCGACTTTTTGTTTTCGCTTGAGATGACAACACTGACGCAATGTCAACTATTTCACTGCATTTAGTAGACCTTATGCAGTATGTGTTATTGTAGTTTATAATATAAAAGTTTGGGGAAAAAGAAGTCCGTATTTTTTCTCTAGATGGGTCTAGTGATATATATCTCGTAAAGTATTGATCAAACAAATTCAGACTTGTGCTCGTTGGAAAAGTGGCATTCCATACTAAAGAAAAAGGTTACAGGTTTTTGGTTGGTCGATTCAGTTGTCAGTTACAGAGGACAAAAAGTTGGCAGTTAATAAAGAGAAAATTCAGTATATTTTACAATTTTGCTTTGATAAATGCGAAAATGCGAGCCAGGCCGCTGAGATTGTGAATGGTGTTTATGGTTTATTTCGGTTTATTATAGGAATAAAGCTGGAGGACGTACGCTACGGAGGCATGAGGATCTGAATAGGTCGCAGTGAAACAGGCATCATTGCCACCTCAAGTAATCTTATCTTATCTTATCTTCTGGTCCCGATTCTATCACAACCAATTCCTCGCAATTTTGGTTTCGTCGATTCCGTTCCGGTATTTTCGATGTTAAAGATGCACCTCGCACAAGTAGGCCCGTCATCGAAAACGTCGATAAAATTATGGGAATGATCGAAGTAGATCGGCATGTTAGCAGTCGTAGCATCGCGCAGGAGCTAAATATCGACCACAAAATAGTTTTGAACCATCTGCATAAAGCTGAATTCAAAAGGAAGCTCGATGTTTGACTGCCACACGAATTGACCCAAAAAAAAAAACATGATGGATCGACGAATTTCCATCTGGGAAGCCTTGGCCAAACGGAACCAAATCGACCCATTTATTAAACGGATGGTGACTGGGTATGAGAAATGGGTCACATACGATAATATTGTGCGAAAAAGAGTCATGGTCAAAGCGTGGTGAAGCGGCTACAACGGTGGCCCAACCATGACTAACGACCAGGAAGGTTTTGCTGTGCATTTGGTGGGACTGGAAGGAAATCATCTACTATGAGCTGCTTCCATATGGACAAACACTAAATTCGGATGTCTACTGTCAACAATTGGACCGTTTGAAACTAGCAATTGACCAGAATTAGCCAACAGGAGAGGTACTGTGTTTCATCAGGACAACACCAGGCCACACACGTTTTGGGTAGCTTGGTTGGGAAGTTTTGATGCATCCACCTTATAGTCCGGACCACCAAGCGATTACCACCTTTGGCATCAAGGGAAGGAATATAATTATTATGAAATTGTGGATCGTAACCATAACCACGTAGCGAAGGTTAATGAAAATATTACGTGTATCATCTATGTACAACATACGTGCATTTTTGTGGAATAACCGCATGAACGAATCATGCGGTTAATTCGTATCAACCGTATGCTGCATGTGTGTTTAGGAAACTGGAGACAAATAGTGAAAATATGTTCTACGTAATACACCGGAACAATTTCCAGTTAGTTTCATGTATTCCCCGCATCACACTACTGGTGATGACTTGTTACCCAGTTTCTTCGTAAGAGACTGCAGATACGTGTTTGCTAAACCTTTGTGCACAATTATTAATCTGTCTTTGAAAACCTACACTTTTCCTGAGAAGTGGAAACGAGCTCTAATTTGTCCTGTGCATAAAAAGGTGATAAAACACTCTGCTCTAATTATCGGCCCATGTCTATTTTATCTAATTTTGCAAAGATTTATGAGCAAGTGTTATATTCTTTTATTTTTACCAATGTTTGTCCGTTTTTGTCACCTGATCAGCATGGTTTTATTCGAGGGAGGTCGACAACAACAACTCTTTGTACGATTTCACAGTATATTAGCGAAGTTTTAAATAAACGCGGACAAGTTGATGTTTTATATATAGATTTCTCACGTGCGTTTGATAGTATATGTCATCATGCTTTGGTGTCCAAACTTACATCATTTGGTTTCTCTCCTTCTGCAATCGCACTATTAAAATCTTATTTAACGGGCCGTACTTCCTATGTTTCCTATAATGGTTTTCGCTCTAAAGAATTTGTTGCTACTTCCGGTGTCCCACAAGGTTCGAATATGGGACCACTTCTATTCATCCTCTTTATTAATGATTTGATAGAAAATATTAACTGTCCTATATTGGCTTATGCTGATGACATTAAAATCTTTCATGAGGTTTCTTCCATTGAAGACGTTAATAACTT
This sequence comes from Chrysina gloriosa, assembly GCA_038088585.1. Classification (NCBI taxonomy): domain Eukaryota; kingdom Metazoa; phylum Arthropoda; class Insecta; order Coleoptera; family Scarabaeidae; genus Chrysina; species Chrysina gloriosa. The sequence continues at coordinate 14,690,192 of CM076092.1, forward strand.
GCAGAGGAATCTCAGATTTATTGAGGATTGGTGCGAGATATACCAACTGAAGTTGAGTGTTGACAAATGTTGTGTTGTTACGTACACGAAGAAGGATGTTCCGTTTTTATTTAATTACGAGATTGGAAACAAAATACTAGATAGACAATTGGTTGTGAAGGATCTTGGTGTAGTTTTTGACTGCCAATTTACATTTAGAACACATATTGAGCAAACGCGTGCCTCTGCGTCTAGAGCCCTTGGTTTTCTTACGCGTGTCTCTAAACATTTCAATGATCCTGAACTACTAAAATGTCTGTATTATACCTATATAGTTAGTCAGCTTGACTACGTGGATATTGTATGGTATCCCTTGTATGCCTGTGATTGATTACTGCTAGATCGAATCCACAGACGTTTTTTGAAATTCTTGTCGTACAAGATGGACGGAACATGGGCCTATGGGTGTCAGTTAAGATGAACTGCTGAAGCGCCATAGTATGATTTCACTCTTGGAAAGAAGAAATATTCATTCTGCAAATTTTCTAAGGAAGCTAGTGCATAATCAAATTGGTTGCCAGTTCTCACTTTCGCGAGTGAACTTTAGAGTGCCGAGAATTGCTGCTAGACATGAGTCAACTTTCCAACTTCCACTTTGCGAGGACGAATTTATTTCAACGAGCCCCCATACCCCTCATGTGTAAAAATGCAGAGAAATATATTTCTGACATATTTCTTTGAAAATTGTATTGAATATATATTTTGTATGTTTGTTTGTATTAGTTTTGCTAACGTAGAATATTTCTTTTCTGTATTATCCTATAATTGGGCATTTCCTGTTGTATAATAGAGTGAATTATTATTATTATTATTATTATTATCACAAATATTATATACCTATATGAAGTCATAGAAGGGCATTATAAAAAAGGGCACTGTTGAAAAATGTTTTCCGTTTTTATTGGTATAGGGTCTATGTATGTTGTAAATAATTACAAATTTCGGTCAACTTTTGTGCCCGAGAAGACAAAAGTGCTTTTTGTGTATTTTCGCGCTGAATTCAAATCGACAATTCTTACAACGACCAACAGCTGATCATATCATTACCTTGTCTGTTTTAATCGTACGCGAATCGTATTTTTATGGTTCTAAATCGAAAAATTATTGTAAAAAATGCCGAAAAAGTCGTGTAAAATAAGTGCTGAGTATTTTTGTTATGTTTGTAATTATTGACCCACTCCCGTAAAGAATTGTGGGTGACTATTTTCTTAATAAGATAATCGAATTCACATGATGACGCATGTATATTTCAAAGAGAAAATAGTAAGATAGTAATATAATATAGTACATAATACAGATGAACCCTCTGAGCCGATATTCCTACAACCGGTCTGTTGAAGTAAATTTGTTTATTCTCGCTTTGTCTTTTGTGCCGTATGCGTCGTTTTCGTCAATGTCTACAGTATTCGCAATTACCCGCTTTGAAGGGGACGCATTCTTAGTTTACCGTAAGCCGGTGTTTTCTTTCACTAATTTGCCTGTAAAACTGGTCGAAATCATGGAATGTATGGATTGCAGATCATTCCATCATTCCAAACATGCGGGTGCGTCATCGAAAATAAGTCCCCCAAGAAGAGTATATTTTAAAAAGGTTAATTGTGCGCAATTGGTTTACGTCAGCGACGATTATTGCATATGAATTGCGGATCGAAATAGGTCATAAAACATACTTAAGAACTGTTTATAATCGCATAATTAAAATTGACTTCCGCAGTTATCGTCCTTTATTGCGTCACACCCTAACACCAAATCATCGATAGAGAAGACTTGAATGGTGCAATGAACGACAACAATGATAGGAAGAGTAGAAATGTGTTGTGTTCAGTACCGAATCACGCTTCTGTTTGTGAACCCACAATGGACAAGTGAGAGTACACAGAAGGCCCACTAATCCAATTTCATAGCAGGTCGCCCTTACTAAAGCCTGAATGATCTGCCACCGCTAGAACTTAAGTAGAAAATGTGTTGAAGGTAATAGTACTACCCAATCGAGCATGAATGAGACATCATGGGTCACACAAAAAGCCGCAACTAACAGAAAGGAATTATGGCAGCAGGCTCACACGGCTTGGATGAAAATACCCCAAAAAACAATATCCCGTTTAATAAATTCAATGACTAGCCGAATAAATGAGTCTATTAAAAAAGGAGGGTCACCTATTATTAATTAAATACTATCTATTAATGTAGCCGCTGGTTAGAGGGGAATATGACTAAAAGTAAAAGTGCCGCGCAGTAGTTTATATGTTGTGAGACAATGGCATTTTCATTACTGTCTATTAGGGGGATGTTTGAAAAATATCTCTGTGTATTAGTTAATTAATTAAATATCGATATAAATTTGCTGTTTGGAGTATTTATTTTTCTGATAATATAGACCTATTTTGAATACTTACATTTATAATTTACACATTTTATTTAGGATTTCAAAGATGGTGCGATTTCAATTGCGGGCAATGCACATACATGTTAACAATATCAATTAGCTACTATCTTACTGATGTGTACATATTTCCATAAACCTTATTTATGGTTTAAATTTAGTTCAGAATAAACTTTTCTCGAATTAATCATTTTGTTTGTACTGTAATAATATGCATTCGTTCTGCATACGTATATCAAATAATTTGCAATTACTATCTAATTCGAATTCTCCGTAAATCAAACAAATTGGAGAGGAATTCAATTAGACGTTGAACTTTACTAATAGTCGTACCCCCGAGCATTTCGAACACTTCTAAATATATCGTTAGATTGACCTAAAAGCAAAAAATTGTCACGCAAAGCGAATTTAAATACAAAGAAATTGCAAGTAGATTACTTATATAGAGAAAGGTCAATGAAATCTACTAGAGGAAGTTGTCTAGCAGTAGGTCATTGATAACATCAAACAATTAAGTTTTCCTGGTAGTTGATAACAATGTTTTCGTTGTAGGAAATGTATCCTAGTAACTTAGTGTTAACACAGCGATAAAATTGTTTCTTTATTGTGGTTTCATAACAACAACTTTAAAGGTTACCTGTCGTTATTCATCGAAAAGTTCTAAGTATTCCTAAGATTTAATTGTAAACACGTTCTTTGAATACCATCGATGATATCTACACAATTATTAGGAAGAAAGAGGTCAAAGTGAGTTCTGCGCATCTACCTATCTCTTTTAGCGTTGAACCGTGTATACACATATGTAAGTACCAGGTCGTATAATAATTTTATTCATAGTCTAGAATCCATAAATTTTCCTCGCAAAATACGAGGGGCGCTTTTATGCTTTCACAAACGACCAGTAGATGGCACTATTCCTATTTTTCGACGTCAAATTTTCGTAAACTTTGACATTTATAATTGTAAAAACTGTGGCAGTTTAGAAATTAACTTGGAATTTTGTTTACAGTGAACCCTCTTAAAACAGCAATGTTGGGAAAGAATGGAAATTTTACGTGAAGGTTTTCGTTAGATGATTTTAGTAAAGGTCTAATTGAACAACAATGAATAGAATCGCTAGATTCTACTTTTGAGAATGAAGCACCGTTAAAAAGACTGTTTACAATTTCGTTTGCAGAATTTCGTCGTCAGTAATAAACTGAATGAAGGTCAACCAAAATCGGTTGGTCTTCCAAAAAGCATCGTAAAATGTTTAAAGCACATCGGCATGTGACTTAGTGTGGGATAGAGGCATTCTTAGGCTAATCGGGCTCGGCAATACATTCGATTTTTATGAGCATTTAGCTGTGAACAAGATCCGTTCCCAAGTGATTCAGAATAATTTGATCAAAAGGTCAAAGAAAAATATCTCGTGTTAATTGGTATAACAAAATGCTCAAAAAAATCGACCGAGAAATTGAAAAATCCGTATGTAACATCGTAACAATCGACGAAACTTGGACATATTCGTATGAACCGAAAACTAAGCAATAATCCACTGTTTGGGTAATGACGAAGTGAATCCCAATCAAAGTTGTTTTTATTCACGAAGCACTTCCAAGAAAATTATCGCTTGCTTCTTCCATTGTACTGGACATATCGCAACCAAGAAGAACAGTTAATGCTGAATGGTATACAACAATTTGCTTACCAGAAGTTATCGATGAATCATGACATTCATGACAATGCCAGCTCTCACACAGCACGTCGAGGAATTGATTATTTGAAGGAGAAAACATTGAATTAATTTCACCGAATAACGCCCGTATTCATTTCATTTATTGCCATGTCTTCCCATTCCCAAATGTCAAACAAAACAAAATGGGTGTACAACGATTTTCAACATCCCAAGATGCTGTTGAAGCTTTGAAAAACCATATTTTAAAGATGTTAACTTCAGAATGGAAAAATACTTCGAGCATTGGTCTGAACACATGCGAAAGTATATAAATCTTAAGGGCGAATATTTTGAAAAGCAATGAAACGGATTGCTCTAAAAAATGCTGCTTCCTATAGCGCCTTCGTATTTGGGACAAACCACTTGATTATAAGTTAAGGCTGGTTTTCACGATTCGAGATATCTCGTGCGCAATAGCTTTTGGAGTTGTCCTTGGACAACGATGTTGTTTCAATTTCTTTATTTCTTCCTGTATATTTTTACAGTGAAGCTCTTTTAGCGAGATTCTTCGGCGGAAGTTGACTGGGAAAAAGTGAGATGCTTGACATCGTCACTAGACGCTTTATCTTTTTCTATACTCACAGGCCACTATACCTGCAACAAGCACCTATACAGAATGTGATTATCCAACACGGCCACTTGCAGATTCTGCGGTGAAGAAGAGGAGTCAATGGAACACTTGATTACTAATTGTGGGGCACTGGGCCACAGGAGATACAGAATACTACATGCATATACGCTGAGTGAAGAGGACCTACTAACACTCCCATTGAAGGAGCTGATCCTGTTCCTGGACGTATTAAATAAATAAAGACAAGGAGAAACACAATAGATCAACGATGGTCGCAGTACAAAGGGCCATTTTGGGCCAAACCCCACCTCATTACATTACATTACATAACATACATTATCTTTTTCTTTCATTAGTTCTTTCTCGAATACACACACACATACTCATCGCAGGAGTAACTATGAAATGCATGGTATTTGCGTCTTCCGCCATCAGATGCCACAGTTTATGTGCATCTCTTCTACGCTATACTTTCTCCCTTGTCCTAGTGTGAATGATTTTTCCATAAGTGTGTAAGTCGTTTGTTACATTTTCTGGATATTCATCTGTTGTCTTATGTATTCCATTTTTCTATTTGTGATTGCGGTTGAACAAAAGAACACACTATCACTATGATATATCCGCAGAGCACGTGCAAATAATGCGTCTTTTTCTCAAGCGATTACTCATATACGTATATGTATATAAATAGGTAATGTTCGTTACATACTTACAAAAATACAGTCCCAAATGTCCCCCCTCCTCATTTAAATGAGAATCTGTCAGTTTGTAGACCCAATCGACTATTTAAGTCGTCGCTTTCCGTATCGGCGGAGTCCTATACTTAGGGGATAAAAATTGCCCACAAAATTTCGACGATTTTCAGTTATTTCCGATATACACATGCTTATAAAGAAAGTTAAATTATACATCACGAAATTCTCCTTTTATACGTCTATCGTATTGTACCAAATTTGTTTTTTCCTCAAAAGCGGTGATTTATAGTCTACAAACTGAAAAAGTTTCATTCAGATCGGGGGCAACTTATTAGTTATTAACCTTCCTATACTCACGTCAAAATGAAAGACGTATACTATACTATATAAGTCGGTCTCACAGACCGTATGCGTGAGTATAGGAAGGTTAAGGACGGAATTAAATTTCCAACTAGTCGAATCGGACTCGTATGAGTAGTGAAGCATATCGATCAATTTTTTTACGCCCGTTTCAGGGCGTTTATAAAGAGAATTGTTGAGAGAAACGACTTTTCGAATGAATTAATTAAATCAAAAGTTATTCTCTACTGAAAGAATTCCAAGAGAAAAATCAAGCGGCGTTTCTCCAGCCGCATAGCGCGGCGACCCGTTACGCCACTGTTACCACGAACTCTCGACGAAGTAGTTTAAAGTATGTTGCGTGAAAGTAAATTCGTTGAAAATCTATTAACTTTTGCTAGTTGTAACACATTCGCGGAGAGACCGTTCGATTTTATATGCGTTTCGTAGAAAAATTACGTCGAAATCGCAGCAATGTAGCGGCGAACAGTTCAATTAAAAGAAACTGGCAAGAAGTGAAATCGCAACGCAAAGAAAGAGCTGAAATGGCATAATTTCCCTTGAAAATTGGTTAGCAATTAGTTTAAAAAAGCAATATTTACGTATTAGCTTTCGCCTAACTGTACACGTACTTCGATGAAAAGAGCGAATTTGAAAAAGTCGGGATAGGTATGTATATGTAGAAATTTCAGGCAAAGAATGCTTTTCATTTTAGTTCGACACAGTATTAATAAATATATTTATTACTTTCATAATCAACCTTGACTTAGGATAAAAATGTTCCGTTACTAAAAATTTGCAAAGTAATGTACGTTTCAAATAGGAAAAATCTATTCCCTAATTCAATCGATGAAATTTAAAAAAAAACAATTATTTATTACCGTTTCTACTAGCGACATCATTTGGTACGCCTGCAAATATAACAGCACAATTTTAACCAAATTATTAATTATTATTAATAAAAATATAGTCTATAGTCTCTAAGGTGTGATTGAATAGAGGCACTCAAAATCTATGAACGTGACTTGCAAAATGGATAAGAAGGTAAAGGTACTTTAGGGTCACGTCTTGCAGCAGATTATCTTTTAAAGCCTATTTGGAAAACCTTAGTGCTAAATCTACACGGGCCTTGTGGGCATGTAGAACGGGGGAGGGGGCAGTGCACATGAGTACTGAGACCTAAATTTGTACTTTGACTATGCAACATGACGGAGATACCCGCAATTCCTCATGCATCGGCCTGACGGCATAAAGCAAGAAGTACGACTGCTATTGGTAAGTTAAGCAGAAAGGTTCGTTCGTCTGGAAATAACCGATGCGTTATCCACAACACCAACACCGGCTAGAGAGATCCTGTGCTTAGTGAGTCAAGTATTGATTAAAATAGCAACGTAGAGAATTAAAATCAGCAATGGGAATACCGCCTGGAGAGAGGAAGAGTGCTAGAACATTGCTAGAAAATCTGCCAAATGCTATCCGATAGGGTTAGTACCACATTTCTTTTTCTAGTAAGGGTGTGTTTCTTGGCCCAGTACATTGAAGTTCCCACTACGTCTAGATGCCAACTAGAACACCATATACGACTTCAACAAACCTTTCAGGGTGGTTGTACCAGATAGCGATGCAAGATTGGAACTGCTATTCAAGAAAAACAATAGCGTCTAGTTCACAAACGACTAGAATGCTGGAATATTAGCATGGACCTGGAACCTTATGCGACGTCGTTCTGGACCGAGAATATTGTTACAACTACACACATATGCGCAAATCATAATACAGAGATGAAAAATCTACATATATTATGACGGACAGCTAAGTAATTCATAACGTGCAAACACTATCAAGGTCTTTTCAGCAACCCAAGAATGTACTGGTGTCCGTAGCAGATCAGAACATACTAAATTGGGATAGCGAGTATACAAAGTAACGAAGAGAACCTTCTGGGAGGTTCCAAAGAAGAAGCTCGAAGGGACTGATCCTACAAATTACAATTTCTTATCAAGCCACAAGGATCGAGTCGAAGAATTTGCTAGAGGAACAGTATGTCTAACACTGGAGGATCGGGTCTAAGACAGCTTGATACGTCCACCCAAGCCCTTTGGGATGACAAAACACCACAAGTGCGAAGGGGAACCAAATTAAGAAGGTAGTTAATTAGTCGACAGGACACTGCCGGTTTAAAAAATATTTTCAGACCATAGGAATAATGGAAGATTATATCTGTAGAGCCTATGAACATATCATTAAACTAGAACAGTTCGAAAATATTGTGTCCAGACTTAAGATGCAAAAGAATCATATAACCATAATGACTTGCATCAATGCCTGTGAAAAAATATGAATTCTCACTGTTATAGGAAGATCGCAAAGTTCTGGTATTTGAAAACACTAATTTGAAGACATTGGCTTATAAACTAACTATATATCTTCTAGTTAATGCAACACACTGCCTCTGCAATCGATATGTTATACAATAATTAAGTTACTTTGCAATACCTCTGCTTGACCTAATGGACTTCTGAAGAAGCTACAAGAGTTATAACCATGATGGTATATACGGTACGATTATTTCCTAAAACATCATTTCAAATATGAATCTCCTATAACATTTTATACATCCTCCAATTAGTACAAGTTTTAATCACCTTACAACTGCCCTAAAACCGTGCTGATGAAATGAAGAAGGAAACACTCCACTTTGCAAACACCTTGAAATTGGAGTGCGTATTCCAGGAAGAAGTGCGGTTGAGGAGTACCAATTTATCTTCATTGCACAGATAATAATTCTCATATGAGTGTGTGTGTTTAGTTCCTACTTTTGTACCTGCCATTTTGCTTAAATTTATTAACACTTACCATTACCGTATCGATTTTGAAAAACTCCAAATATTTATTTCTTCAACTAAACCATCATCTTTAGTAAGCAAATAGAGAGGCAAGCGTGTCACTCATTCGCTTTGGTTAAACGACGCTTGTCGGAAATGGAAAACTGTATGAAATAGATGTGAACCAATGTACAAATAGATTAATCAATCATGCACTAAATGTATCAACAACCACTTAGAAGATGGTCAATCTTCCGATCCCATGAGAAAAATTCTTGTAATGAAAAAATTGATGTATACGGAGAACAACCAAGCACACGAAGAAAATACAACAAAAACAAAAAGTTGAACAAGGAGGTGAAGGTAAGCCTAGATAAGTCGTTTATAAGATCAGTAGCCATGTACGTCATGGAAGCAACACTAAATCAAAAAAAAAAAGATTAGAAAGAACAAAACTAAAAACAAATGCAAAAATATGTGGAGCAGTCAACGGAGGAAACATACTCAGAAATATGGAAGCATTATAACTAGAATGGTATAGTCATATTATGAGACTGTAGAAATAATTAAAGCAAGCTGGACAAAATGGGTAGAGGTGACTAGAAGAAATAGAGGAATACATGAAAGCAACGAATGTTAAAGAATGAAAGACACGATGTACACACCGGAAATCCTGGAAAATGTAATACAGTAAAGAATTACACAAAAGGAGTAATCAGCTCAAAAAATAGATTTTGGCGCTTGAGTGTTTCGAAATGAAATTCTACTAAACTGGAAAGTGAAAATACATACACTTCGTCTATTTAAGTTTTTATCTACGTCGTACCAGTGAAAACAATCTATTCATTTCATCTTTCTCAAGTACTGCCGGTGAAGAAAGAAGCACGATTTGCGCTTGAGATACAGGATCTATGGACAAAAATTGATGACATACGTAAAAGCTCTGAATAGATAAAGTGTATATGCCATACATTACTTATCTTACAACTGTATATTTTTACCTTATCAAAAACAAATTGAAGAAAAGGTAGTTTTCTTTCATAAATGAGGAACATCTACAGGAATAAAATCAAGAATACCTATTATCGTGTAGGTGTGTCAACTATCGTAGTGAGATACGCACTTTAATTAGTACATATTTTAAATAGAAAAGCTCTATGCAGACCGCCAATACATGATCAAACAAACAGAATAAGGTTCCTCGAAATCAAATTAAACTAAATCAAATTTGATTATGATATCACGAATTCCCACTTTGGTCTAGTATAATTATATTCGTAGGCCTGAAATACCATGGACGAACTTGGAAACAATTCGAAGAACCCTATCGATTCCGACGATTTCGTCTGAAATAAGCGCACCTGCCATTAAAAACGGGCGAATCAATCCCCAATAATTTAGCCTTCCTAGAACTCTATCGGCGTCAACCGGCTACCGGCAATGTAGCCGTTACATATTGGAGCGGCTAATGCGTAAGGGTTGACTAATACAAGTTTAATGTTTCCCTGGACACTATTTATAGAAATCGAACCCTTCTTTCGTAGTAACGTGCATATACTACAAAATCCTGGAAATAACTCTATTGCGTGCCGGAAATTTTAGTACAATGCGGTGTCTCGTGCGATGAAAAAGCATGAGCTTTCCTGGTATACGGGGGTAATTTCCTGGTCACACCTGTTGCAAATATGTAGGTAGTCACTAGTGACGTACTCGCATGCATATATTTCCTTCACGAAATACCTAGAACTCCGTTAGCATGTGTGTACTCAACGTAGAGATCAGTACCTATATAATATGCAGGGAGCAGGGAGCAGTATGTTACCAAGTTATAGCCAGAGACTGGATTATATATTCTTTGCATATCGATAACTATCAACGGTACAATTGAACGCTTTAAGATCTACACGTATTAGGGCAAATAAAAGCGTTTAGCACTAATTTAATTTTACATATTTAGAATATTTTGGCTTTTTCCACATATGTATTTCGAATATTTTAACATATTCGAAATTATTCGACATATTTCTCGGTTTGAAAATCGCGTTATTTTTATAAAAATATAGTAGACGATTTTCTGGGAAATTTCCATTGAGCGATTACGTTAAATATAATAAAATAAATATTACTTAAATAGGGATTAATGCTTTTTCCAAGAAATTTATATTTCTACAATTCTTTAAGAAATTGTTAATTGCTTTTAAAGTTTCAAACGAAATATCATGTTCAATACCAAAGAGCAAAGATTATTTTGTTAAGGTTTCTAAGAATAAAATCGGAAATTAAACGAATTCTGATTGGTTAAAAATCTTTAGGTAGGGGGTGTATACGTTTCATCATTTGTCATTTAAAAATTTTCATCATTTACAAATTCCGAATAAAACGAAGTGTTACCGAGTGTTATCCAAAAATGCCAATAGTGAAAAGCGATTTAGTAGCCTTCCTGGATCAAGACCGTCCCAGAATTTCTGCTACTTGAGCGAAGAAAAAGTATTCTGCAAAGCGTGCGGTAAAACGGTAAGTTGACAATTTTACAATAAATTTTATTTTATTTATTTAATTCAAATTACAAGTTTATTTTGCAAATTCTAGTCTGCCATACAATTGGTTCAAAAACTTGCTTTGGATTGGTGAATAAAATTATTTTCATTAATAAAAATATTTTAGATTATTAGATTTATTTTAAGTTTTGAAGAGGGAAATATTGGTGCAATTTCAAAGTGCAAATCAATTTTAGAAAATAATTGACTTCACCATGAACTTTACTTCATTAAATCAAATTATGATTTTGTTTGTAAAACTATTGTTATTCTTGAAACTGAATCACTCCCGTTACAGGAGTCTCTTCATTCGATTGATGAACTTAAGGAAAAACTTCAGAAAGTTCTTGGGAAAATAGGGCAATTAATAAATAAAAAATTTAATCATATTTTAAAAAGGAATAGCGATTTAAATTGGTGGCAACAAGCAAACCAAATGATCCGTGGCGATTTTGATGTTGAAACCGATATAAATCCGGAAGTTGTTAATGTTTTGAAATATGCACCAATCACATCAGTTGACATCGAACGAAGTTTTTCAAAGTACAAATCGTTATTAAGGAATAGGACACAATTTAACTATTGAAAATATTGAAAAACATATGATTCTGAATTGTTTTTACAGTAAGGAATGTAATGTTTAATGTAGAAATGTAAGTGATAGGATCTGTTTAATAAAACCTGTTCAAATTTTCTTAGTTTGTTTCTTTTCCTTGTTACTTCAAAATATATTACATATCTTAGATATTTTAGGAATATTTTCAACACATTTTGCTCATATTTAAAACATATATATGTACCATCACGGACTTTGGTTATGTCCGGTCTTTTGAGGTACAGCCTGTGCTCCTGTTATTGTATCGGTTTTAGCGTCAAGTAAATTTCGCATATACACCCAGCTTTGTATGTGCGAAATTTGCTTGACGCTAAAACCGATACAATAACAGTAGCACAGGTTGTACCTCAAAAGACCGGACATAACCAAAGTCCGTGGGTGTACATATTTTAGTAAAATCTCGAACATATAAT